>OY970825.1:11989026-13426201 GCA_963853835.1 Calendula officinalis | reverse complement strand
GGGTCTATTGGTAAATCGAAGTAAGGGTTGGATCTGGTGTTAATTATCGAAAAATTCAAAAAGTTGAATAAATGTAATGTACAATGTGCATAACAATCATAAATAGTCACATTGGCAAAAAAGTTTAAACTGTGTTCAATTAAAAAAATCTTAAAGTTGGAAGTTCTCACAAAAAGTAAAAATTTTAAATTACGCAAGAATGAGTAGATCTTAAGCTAATAAAGATTTAATATGTTGACTAAAAAGGGATTAAAATAATGGAAAGTTGGGTAAAACTGTACATAAATCTTGGCATACAAGCTTTAACAAATTTTATCCGCTAAAACAAATCATTTTCTGAAATTTGTTTTGAATCGTGCATTGAAAAAAGTGTCAGCTAATATTATCTTTATTTATGGCTCGTGACCCGTTTTTAATTCATGATTTGCTTGAGTACAAGCAAAGTTTAAGTGTGGTGATTTTGATATTGACGGATTTATACATAATTAAATCCGCCAATATTATATATTTTAGGCTTGTTTTGTAAGAAAAATACTTTGTTTTGACCTAATGTATGTTATTCGTAAATTACAGGTCACAACTCCAAAATGCAATGGAAACATACCAAAAAAGTGTTAAAACGAACAAGTCTTGAATATTGGCCGAATCAAAGAGCAGGTCCATTCTAGAACAGTAAACGACTCAACTTGCAGTGCCGAATAAATTAAATAAAGGATATCATCACAAGAATTAATCCTAGAATAAAAGCCCACGTGATCATAACAAAATAAGATGTGAGTTGGTCACAAACTCACAATTGAGCAAGCCACAATTCACAATTTAAACACCAACCCATATCTATTTAAAAGGCAGCCCACATCACGAAATTAATATAGAAGCCCATGTGCAATTGAAAAGAAGTGGCGGTTCTATTAATTAAAAGAAGACTTTGTCACAAAAGGGAGTTCACGTTTTTTGGGAGCAGTTTTACGAACGAACAGGGAGATTGACGAAGGAGAGACAGCCGTATGGCTGTCAATGTGAAAATCCCAGGCGAACGTACGATCATATATAAATTGGGAGGATGAGATCTTTAAGGCATCTACATCAATAATTATTTGGTTCAATTCTTGTTCTTATTAACAATGTTTTCAACCTTTTGTTATTGTTTGATGTTTGATTCGTGCTAGAACTTTTATTCACTATGGTTTGATGAAATTCTAGGTCTATGTTTGGTTAATTTTAGGATTAACTTTCTTTTGTTTGAACAATTATTGATTAGTAATTAATCTTTTGGTTTTAGCCTTTGATCTTTGTTGTTTAATTTGTTTATTGGTGATTAGTTTAACTATTGACAACATTTGAACTAGTTATTAATATCCTCATCTTTTCACTCAAGTAACCTAGATGGCAATTCACTAGGGATAGAGATTGAAATTAGATTCCAATAAGTTAGGATAAATCGGAAGTCTAACCGTAGTAACGGAAGTTCTAGGTTAGAGGGTTTAGGTGATCCAAACCTATTAAAATCAACAACCCGAGGTGTGATTAGATTACAACTTTTGAGAGAAGGAATTCCTGTTAGTTGTGTCTAATTTATTAAACGGAATTAAGAGGAATCTAGTACCGTGACCTCTAGAACATTAAATTTAATCGGAGCTTAATAATCAGACATAGACTTAGAAGGACTCTATCATGGTGAATACACTTTTTAAATCTTGAAAACAGTTTACTAAATCGTTTGTCAACTCTACTTTCAAAGCTAAATTAGTTAATTAAATCATTTTCAATCAATTCAATGAAAATCCATTTAAAATTATCTGACCAAATTAATTTACTTAGTTCTAGTTTACTAGTCAGCTTAACTGTTCCCTGAGGAAACGATACTTGGTTTACTTACCTTAGCTATACTATCCGCGATTAGGTCATACTTGCCTAAAAGTGTCGTAGTCTAGATTAGGTGTAAATTAGTATTAAATTTTATAACTAGATTTAACACATCAATGCTGCATTTTATCCAGATAACTATCCTGAAATCTTTTCAAACACAGAAAATGTGTATGCCTGGAATGTGTTACCCACAGTTAATATGTATTTCTTTGAAAGATCAAGTAAAAACTGTGAACTATATTTGTATGAAAAGGAATATCCACATTCTGAGGAAACAATGTATCAACTTTACACAAACTCAATGATGAAACCCCATGATGCTGTAATGTTCCATAACAAACTTAACTATTTTATCAAGAGAAACAGCAAGTATATTATTGCTCAGAGAAAGCTGCAAAATCAAAGAACACTTGAAGGCAGACAAAGAAGAGCTAAACAATTAGAAGAACAAGCTAAGAAGAATGAAGAGCAAAAAGAAACTTGATTAATTCAAAATCGAATTAATAAGTTTAGGGGGAGATTGTTGAGATATAAAACAAAGATATCATTCTATTACTGATGCTGCAGTTGGTACTGATCAATGAAGAATGAAGTTAGTATTGATGGGGCAGAAATGCTATATACTACTGATGATAAACTTGGACGTTACTACTGATGATGAATACTACTGACGATCAACAAATACTACTGATTCTATTTATGGTGCTGATCGAGTCCGAGATTCTAGCTTAGTTTGTTATAGGATGTATATCTTTATGTAGTTCAATTGTAATCGATTCCTAGAATAACTAGGTTATTAATTTAGGCTTCAAGGACTATTATATATAGTTCCTTATTAATTGTAAACATACGTGTATTGATCGAACGAATTAATACATTGAAGCTTTTTGTGATAAAATGTGTTCTTCGTTTTATTCTTATTCAATTGCAGTTTACATTGTTCTTAATCTAATAACATAAGTGTTAATCCGCTGTAACTTCTTGTGTTAGTAGATCTGAGTTTCTAATAATTTTGATTAAGTTATTCGATTCTAACAGTGGTAACTGGTAACAATACTGGACCGGTTCTTAAAGGGATCGGAAGTAGTAGCATGAATTGTTTTAATTGTGTGAACATGTTCACTGACGGTGAAAATGTAAGAAGGCTAGAAAAATGCACTTATTTGTAGAACTTGAGGATTTGGAAGAAGGTGGTGAAAATTATGAAGAAGTCCCGGTAATTGATGAAGAACCTGAGTATGTAGAACAGTTGGTGACTGGAGATGTACGTAGGGGTGAATTTGATGGTAAGACGTTCTTGTTTTACACCAAAATCATGCTCATCCAAAAAAGTTACTTCCTCCGATTCAAAATAAGTGATACACTTGGGGTTTCACGGTTTTTGAGGCAAAAGATTATAATGATGGTTAAATTAGATTAATTGGATGGTTAGTGGGGAATGTGTCCCACACCTTTTGAATAAAGTAAAGTTAATGATGTTTAAAAGTAAAAAGTAAGGGTAAATGAGTCATTTCACTTTGTTAAAGTAGATAGTTAGTGGATGTGGGTCCCATTTTTTTTGCCAAATAAGGAAACTTTTCAAAGTGTATCACTTATTTTGAATCACCCAAAAAAGGAAAGTGTATCACTTATTTTGAATCGGAGGAAGTATAACATTTTGTTTCAAAATAACAAAATTTAAATAAGAACATACAATAGTGCTACGCCATCATATATATCTTTGAACTTATATTTTGTTTTTTAATATAGAAAAATATATAATTATCGTACGAATATCGGTAAACATCTCATGTGTATCATATAAAAATCCGCCACAGAATCGGGTTTGGTAAAACCTACCAGTTTAACAAATTTGGCAACTTATTTTATGTCACAAATTGACTTTTTAATAGAGTTATTTTTTACGACATATATTTAACCAATTAGTTATATACATTTTACGTGGAATTCGATCTATATATAAGGGTGAAAATGAATATTTACTATTTAACAAATAAATTATCTTCTTTTGGTGGCTGCACGCTAAGCTCTTGTTTTGTCATCACAACCGCTGTGCTATAGAAAAAAAAAGTATGCTACACGCAACAATGTTAATTATTTAAACAATCCTTCGAGTATGATCATGACCAAAAAATGACCATCCATCTCCTTAGCTCTCATACCCTTTATATCTCGACTTCCTAACCTCTTCTCGAATAATAAGAAGTGCCGAAACAAAAGCTCTATCAACGTTTGGAGACAACGACACTGAAAATTTATCTTCGGTTTTCACGGTTTTTTGGTGACTAACTTGAGTATTCAACTGAAAATCAATAAACTAAGTCGTCGTTAGAAGTTTGTGAAGACTAATGATCAGTGGTTGCATGAACCGGGAAAAAAACTTAAGGGTATTACTGGTTGCACATTTTTTCCCTAGAATTAGGAGTATCATGTACTAAAAAAATTATTTAAAATTAATTTTAGCAGTATTTGGAAAATTTTAACATATTGCACGATAATGAATTTCATACCTTGGCAAGAACTGTGGCTTTATCTTGAGCAAATATTATTGATGTTCCATCTTTAAAATTGTCGTTAACTCTATAATTGAATGTGCTTTCTGTCATGTTAGATGTCATGAAAACATCGTATCGCAGTGATTTGCCGGCTCTTGTCTTCTTGACCGTGAAAAGTCTTTGGTGCTCCTGGTGATCTCCCTTGTAAGCTTGACGCCTTCTATGCATTGTAATGTGCTATAAATACGTTTTTGCATGGTTATTAGCACGGTTTTACAATCAAAAAGCAGAAGAAAAAAAATCTAATGCCTTTTATTTCTCTAGTTTATAATTGCATTTTTCTTCTCTTTTCTGATATCGCAAGTAAGTTTTCATGTTTAACTTACATTTTACACAATAAATTAGTACATGAACGAGTTGTTTTCATGTTTGCTTGTGAAGAAAAATAAATGTTAATGAACTCTCCATAAACAATCCAATATAAAAAAAAGGTAAACGAACATAAATGAACGAACATACACGAATTAATACAAAATACTTTATATCTATAATCATTTTGTATATTATCTATAATCATAATTGTTAGGAATATTATTATTAATATTCATTAAAGATTTGATATGTCAAAACTATTAAACTACAAGGATCTAAGTCGATGATATCAAGTTCAAGATTTGAATAAGATTTAGGAGATAATGATAATTGTAAAAGATATAGTATATCTTGTTTGAATTTAAAAGATTTAGTATTATCTTTTCCTTGTAAGTCTTGGGTTTTCTAGTATATAAAGAAACCTAATGACATAGAATTAGATGTTCTTGGAACCCACGTTTTAACGTGTTTTGTGTGTAAAACCTAAGCCTCAAGATCGTTTGATCCTGTTAACCAAAACCGTTCTACATATTTATATGTAGAATTGGGGCTTTTAGTAATCATTGTATATAAAGATGATGATGAAACCTTGTTTAGATATACAAATATGTTCAACTAATTCCATAATTTTATGTTTTGTATATGCTTATTCCAGATCAAGGACTAACTATTCTTGAGCCTAAAGATCTATGTTTATGAAGAGTTATTCGATCTTCACAATTGGTATCAGAGCACGGTGGCTCAGATCTGGAATGAAACAAGGTTCAAGTGAAATATCTTAACTAATATTAGATCTACGAATATTCACATATTCCTACTGGTAACTAATATTCGTAGATCTGGAGTGATGATGGTTTTTGTTTAAAGGTTAAATAATTCACATATTCAAGGCGGTTTCGTGAACGTTTTGAAAAGAAATTTGAGATTTAAGCAGCTCAAGGTACAAAAAGTCAAAAAAAAAAAAAAACTATTACGCAAAAGGATCAACCGGAGGTATCTCGCCGGTAAACGATTCCGGCAAAGGCGGTTCCAAATCCTCCAGTGGTCGGATAAACGCCTTCTCATAAACAACCGTCTCTGAATTCTAATTTCATCTCCGACCGCCTCATCTCTATGTGGATCTGATGGAAGGCATAAGGGTTTCGGTAAATGCATCCCTCTTGGGTGAAACTCCGGTCACTATGCCATAGCATCTTATACCTCCCTGTTCGACCGGCTTCTAGTATGGCGGCACGAGCCCTAGACAACTGATCTGCCACCGTCTCCTCCTTCTTGATCGAATGGGTAGTCAACGGCAGCGGTGGTGACGCCGGCGAGGGAGAGATTAAATTGGGTTTTAGAGAAGAAAACGTGAAGAAGAGAATGAGAAAATTTGTTGTGTAAAACAATGGTGATTTGTAGCTATTTTGGAGCTAATAATGACGATCAAAATAAGAACAGAAGTAGGAGGTGAGTGGATTTCATTGTGATTTACTACTGATCTCCTCTACAAGCCTTACTACTGATCTCAATTTCAAGTGTTACTACTGATCAGTAGGAATTCACTTTTACTACTGCTCCTTCCGATTACTACTGATCCAATGCTCAATCAGTACTACTGGTCCGACAGGTTACTACTGATCTTCACTGTTTACTACTGATCCATATTAAATACTACTGATCAGTAGTAAATGAAGAAAACACTACTGATCAGTAATAAAACGAAATTTTTTCTACGGATCAGTAATATACATGTTACTACTGCTGCGTTGACTGATCAGTATTACACAGTTCTGAAGAAATTTTTTTTACTGATTTCTTCCATACAACTGATACATCATACTTTGGAAAGCATGACACACACCATGCTCATTCCATACTACGGTTTATTGATTGTATCTGATAATAATGTGAAACGAATCACATTATTCACACACAGAGGTTGAAGGCATGATGAAGATAAAGGAAAGTTTTATTTGTTACATATTTGATCTTTATCAATTGATTACAGAAGATAATTGATTATATTTTATTTGAAGAAGAAGTTGAAAGTCTTACTACATAAGATGTTATGTAAAGATGTAAATGCAATTCAACAGAATCTTAACGAAAAGATCTGATTGAAGACCAAGATGTCCTTCATACAAGATATGATGTTGCTTATTACTATATTTAGAAGGAATGTGATGCTTAGTTTGAGTTTCTACTTCAACTTCAAATAGAAGATAGTTGGTTTTCAATGTAATTAATATAGCCTTGAAGAACACAAGAATGATATCACACTTTTAGGGGAAGAAAAAGTGTTGATCATTCAAGGGGAAGTTCAAGTTTCTCGGATTGATTTGATTATGTTAAAAAGGGGAAGAGACTTGAAGATTCCTAGCTAATTCTATAAGTTTTGTCAAATTAAATAGGGGAAGATTGTTAGGAATATTATTATTAATATTCATTAAA
This sequence comes from Calendula officinalis, assembly GCA_963853835.1. NCBI lineage: Eukaryota > Viridiplantae > Streptophyta > Magnoliopsida > Asterales > Asteraceae > Calendula > Calendula officinalis. The sequence goes on along the minus strand of OY970825.1, from coordinate 13,419,032 downwards.
GATTTGATATGTCAAAACTATTAAACTACAAGGATCTAAGTCGATGATATCAAGTTCAAGATTTGAATAAGATTTAGGAGATAATGATAATTGTAAAAGATATAGTATATCTTGTTTGAATTTAAAAGATTTAGTATTATCTTTTCCTTGTAAGTCTTGGGTTTTCTAGTATATAAAGAAACCTAATGACATAGAATTAGATGTTCTTGGAACCCACGTTTTAACGTGTTTTGTGTGTAAAACCTAAGCCTCAAGATCGTTTGATCCTGTTAACCAAAACCGTTCTACATATTTATATGTAGAATTGGGGCTTTTAGTAATCATTGTATATAAAGATGATGATGAAACCTTGTTTAGATATACAAATATGTTCAACTAATTCCACAATTTTATGTTTTGTATATGCTTATTCCAGATCAAGGACTAACTATTCTTGAGCCTAAAGATCTATGTTTATGAAGAGTTATTCGATCTTCACAATTGGTATCAGAGCACGGTGGCTCAGATCTGGAATGAAACAAGGTTCAAGTGAAATATCTTAACTAATATTAGATCTACGAATATTCACATATTCCTACTGGTAACTAATATTCGTAGATCTGGAGTGATGATGGTTTTTGTTTAAAGGTTAAATAATTCACATATTCAAGGCGGTTTCGTGAACGTTTTGAAAAGAAATTTGAGATCTAAGCAGCTCAAGGTACAAAAAGTCAAAAAAAAAAAACTATTACGCAAAAGGATCAACCGGAGGTATCTCGCCGGTAAACGATTCCGGCAAAGGCGGTTCCAAATCCTCCAGTGGTCGGATAAACGCCTTCTCATAAACAACCGTCTCTGAATTCTAATTTCATCTCCGACCGCCTCATCTCTATGTGGATCTGATGGAAGGCATAAGGGTTTCGGTAAATGCATCCCTCTTGGGTGAAACTCCGGTCACTATGACATAGCATCTTATACCTCCCTGTTCGACCGGCTTCTAGTATGGCGGCACGAGCCCTAGACAACTGATCTGCCACCGTCTCCTCCTTCTTGATCGAATGGGTAGTCAACGGCAGCGGTGGTGACGCCGGCGAGGGAGAGATTAAATTGGGTTTTAGAGAAGAAAACGTGAAGAAGAGAATGAGAAAATTTGTTGTGTAAAACAATGGTGATTTGTAGCTATTTTGGAGCTAATAATGACGATCAAAATAAGAACAGAAGTAGGAGGTGAGTGGATTTCATTGTGATTTACTACTGATCTCCTCTACAAGCCTTACTACTGATCTCAATTTCAAGTGTTACTACTGATCAGTAGGAATTCACTTTTACTACTGCTCCTTCCGATTACTACTGATCCAATGCTCAATCAGTACTACTGGTCCGACAGGTTACTACTGATCTTCACTGTTTACTACTGATCCATATTAAATACTACTGATCAGTAGTAAATGAAGAAAACACTACTGATCAGTAATAAAACGAAATTTTTTCTACGGATCAGTAATATACATGTTACTACTGCTGCGTTGACTGATCAGTATTACACAGTTCTGAAGAAATTTTTTTTACTGATTTCTTCCATACAACTGATACATCATACTTTGGAAAGCATGACACACACCATGCTCATTCCATACTACGGTTTATTGATTGTATCTGATAATAATGTGAAACGAATCACATTATTCACACACAGAGGTTGAAGGCATGATGAAGATAAAGGAAAGTTTTATTTGTTACATATTTGATCTTTATCAATTGATTACAGAAGATAATTGATTATATTTTATTTGAAGAAGAAGTTGAAAGTCTTACTACATAAGATGTTATGTAAAGATGTAAATGCAATTCAACAGAATCTTAACGAAAAGATCTGATTGAAGACCAAGATGTCCTTCATACAAGATATGATGTTGCTTATTACTATATTTAGAAGGAATGTGATGCTTAGTTTGAGTTTCTACTTCAACTTCAAATAGAAGATAGTTGGTTTTCAATGTAATTAATATAGCCTTGAAGAACACAAGAATGATATCACACTTTTAGGGGAAGAAAAAGTGTTGATCATTCAAGGGGAAGTTCAAGTTTCTCGGATTGATTTGATTATGTTAAAAAGGGGAAGAGACTTGAAGATTCCTAGCTAATTCTATAAGTTTTGTCAAATTAAATAGGGGAAGATTGTTAGGAATATTATTATTAATATTCATTAAAGATTTGATATGTCAAAACTATTAAACTACAAGGATCTAAGTCGATGATATCAAGTTCAAGATTTGAATAAGATTTAGGAGATAATGATAATTGTAAAAGATATAGTATATCTTGTTTGAATTTAAAAGATTTAGTATTATCTTTTCCTTGTAAGTCTTGGGTTTTCTAGTATATAAAGAAACCTAATGACATAGAATTAGATGTTCTTGGAACCCACGTTTTAACGTGTTTTGTGTGTAAAACCTAAGCCTCAAGATCGTTTGATCATGTTAACCAAAACCGTTCTACATATTTATATGTAGAATTGGGGCTTTTAGTAATCATTGTATATAAAGATGATGATGAAACCTTGTTTAGATATACAAATATGTTCAACTAATTCCACAATTTTATGTTTTGTATATGCTTATTCCAGATCAAGGACTAACTATTCTTGAGCCTAAAGATCTATGTTTATGAAGAGTTATTCGATCTTCACAATTGGTATCAGAGCACGGTGGCTCAGATCTGGAATGAAACAAGGTTCAAGTGAAATATCTTAACTAATATTAGATCTACGAATATTCACATATTCCTACTGGTAACTAATATTCGTAGATCTGGAGTGATGATGGTTTTTGTTTAAAGGTTAAATAATTCACATATTCAAGGCGGTTTCGTGAACGTTTTGAAAAGAAATTTGAGATCTAAGCAGCTCAAGGTACAAAAAGTCAAAAAAAAAAAAAAACTATTACGCAAAAGGATCAACCGGAGGTATCTCGCCGGTAAACGATTCCGGCAAAGGCGGTTCCAAATCCTCCAGTGGTCGGATAAACGCCTTCTCATAAACAACCGTCTCTGAATTCTAATTTCATCTCCGACCGCCTCATCTCTATGTGGATCTGATGGAAGGCATAAGGGTTTCGGTAAATGCATCCCTCTTGGGTGAAACTCCGGTCACTATGCCATAGCATCTTATACCTCCCTGTTCGACCGGCTTCTAGTATGGCGGCACGAGCCCTAGACAACTGATCTGCCACCGTCTCCTCCTTCTTGATCGAATGGGTAGTCAACGGCAGCGGTGGTGACGCCGACGAGGGAGAGATTAAATTGGGTTTTAGAGAAGAAAACGTGAAGAAGAGAATGAGAAAATTTGTTGTGTAAAACAATGGTGATTTGTAGCTATTTTGGAGCTAATAATGACGATCAAAATAAGAACAGAAGTAGGAGGTGAGTGGATTTCATTGTGATTTACTACTGATCTCCTCTACAAGCCTTACTACTGATCTCAATTTCAAGTGTTACTACTGATCAGTAGGAATTCACTTTTACTACTGCTCCTTCCGATTACTACTGATCCAATGCTCAATCAGTACTACTGGTCCGACAGGTTACTACTGATCTTCACTGTTTACTACTGATCCATATTAAATACTACTGATCAGTAGTAAATGAAGAAAACACTACTGATCAGTAATAAAACGAAATTTTTTCTACGGATCAGTAATATACATGTTACTACTGCTGCATTGACTGATCAGTATTACACAGTTCTGAAGAAATTTTTTTTACTGATTTCTTCCATACAACTGATACATCATACTTTGGAAAGCATGACACACACCATGCTCATTCCATACTACGGTTTATTGATTGTATCTGATAATAATGTGAAACGAATCACATTATTCACACACAGAGGTTGAAGGCATGATGAAGATAAAGGAAAGTTTTATTTGTTACATATTTGATCTTTATCAATTGATTACAGAAGATAATTGATTATATTTTATTTGAAGAAGAAGTTGAAAGTCTTACTACATAAGATGTTATGTAAAGATGTAAATGCAATTCAACAGAATCTTAACGAAAAGATCTGATTGAAGACCAAGATGTCCTTCATACAAGATATGATGTTGCTTATTACTATATTTAGAAGGAATGTGATGCTTAGTTTGAGTTTCTACTTCAACTTCAAATAGAAGATAGTTGGTTTTCAATGTAATTAATATAGCCTTGAAGAACACAAGAATGATATCACACTTTTAGGGGAAGAAAAAGTGTTGATCATTCAAGGGGAAGTTCAAGTTTCTCGGATTGATTTGATTATGTTAAAAAGGGGAAGAGACTTGAAGATTCCTAGCTAATTCTATAAGTTTTGTCAAATTAAATAGGGGAAGATTGTTAGGAATATTATTATTAATATTCATTAAAGATTTGATATGTCAAAACTATTAAACTACAAGGATCTAAGTCGATGATATCAAGTTCAAGATTTGAATAAGATTTAGGAGATAATGATAATTGTAAAAGATATAGTATATCTTGTTTGAATTTAAAAGATTTAGTATTATCTTTTCCTTGTAAGTCTTGGGTTTTCTAGTATATAAAGAAACCTAATGACATAGAATTAGATGTTCTTGGAACCCACGTTTTAACGTGTTTTGTGTGTAAAACCTAAGCCTCAAGATCGTTTGATCCTGTTAACCAAAACCGTTCTACATATTTATATGTAGAATTGGGGCTTTTAGTAATCATTGTATATAAAGATGATGATGAAACCTTGTTTAGATATACAAATATGTTCAACTAATTCCGTAATTTTATGTTTTGTATATGCTTATTCCAGATCAAGAACTAACTATTCTTGAGCCTAAAGATCTATGTTTATGAAGAGTTATTCGATCTTCACAATAATCATTATATATAAAATACTTGATATATATACACAAACGAATCATAATGAGCGCTAATGAATGCTCATAGACATAAATTGACAAACTTGATGTATGTTGGGTTCGTTCACTAAACGAATATAAAATCTTGTTCATATTTATTCTTTTAACAAATAAACGAATTTCTTAACAAACGGTTGGTTGAATGTTCAGATCGTTTATAGCCATGAGTGAATATTCAAGTTTCACGTGAAAGAAAAAAGAGATTACTTTTGTTGTGAAGGAGATGACGGGTTGGTCTGATTCGTCAACCATAGTACGACAATGATTCTTCTTTTTTTGGGCTTTAAATAGAACATTTCCTTCTTCGTCGCTGATTTTAAACTTGTCTTCGACCTCACGATTCTTCTCAAATGTTAATTCCATGGGATAATTCGAACAATATTTCTGGTCTACAATTACAATCGGATATTCAGGCTCCTTGAACGCTGCATCAGGGGTTCCTTTTGTGGACGATTCGTCATCTGACGGCATTTTGATAGTTAGTTATGATCGATCAGCCCAAATATCTTATGATCGCCACCACAGGGGATGCATATTTATAAACGTACATGAGGCCGCTGCGGTGGTTGTTTACAGAATCCGTTTGGTTCCAATAGACAATTAATGTTAAAAATGGAAAATAGTCCTTTAGATATAACACCGGTATCCGACATTGACGGGCTTTCATTGATTCTTTTGGCCACCTTTAATATTTTTCTGTCAATTGACTATCAAACTTATGTTATTTCTATTCGCTCCATTCATATAATTTAACGGCTTATTTCCTTGCTAAACATTTGATTATGCGTAAGGGGTAACCAAACTTTGGTTACCTCTGTCAAATCAACGTTATATCATCTTTTTTTCTTCAGACAAAACACGTGACAAAACTCGACCAAACCCACGTAGCAGTGACCAAACTCACAACTAAACCTTAAAATTAATTTTATTAATACATGTACCTCTTACCAGTGGCGGTTTTAGAGGGTGGGGCTGCCCACCCCAAAAGTTTTCCCATTAGTATAAATTTTGTTGTGTATCAACTTATTTTTGGCTTTTTTTCTTATAATCTATGAGCGAAAACTAGTTCACGTCGTGTATTAGCTTAGTGGTTAACTCATATTAAACATATAACATTAAGTTCAAGTCCCTTTCATATGCATATTTTTTTAAAGTTTATTTTTTTCTTATTTCTTTTTCAATGTTTTTTTGCTCTATTTTCCACTAAAATTTTCATTTTTATATTTGACTAATTTCCCTCTTTTTTTAGTTTAAAAATGTTATGTTTGCAATGTATTTGATTTAATATGTATTTTAACTAGTGACATATTAGTCCACATCATTTATATATAAATACTTTAAAGAATTTCTTCAATGTTATAATTTTTTTTCATAATTACACTGATTTAATTTTTGAATTAACTAACAAATGAATTTTGATTTTGAGTGATTTAATTTATAATTAGATTTTCTTCAAACTAAAATTGATTATTTGATTTTGTTTACGATTTAACCTTAAAAAATATCACTTAAGAACCTGACTTCCACTCTAAAATTTCGCCACCTTTGAAAATTTTCCTGGTACCGCCACTGCCTCTTACCAAGCACAAAGTACATGCAACCATTGCATGTTACCTCACGACCTCCTCCAGCAGACAACCAAACCCCTAAGGGGACGCGTCGGGCAAAGTTGATGTAAATAGTTGATGTAAATCTTATTATATTATATCTAAAAAATTTATTATGCTACTACTAATATAAATTTCTAGTTCCACCTTTAGTCGTTCCCATAGAGGAAAAGAAAAATCTAAAAATCTTTTTGACTTGCTTGTATTATCATTTCCAGTAAAAAGAAACGTCATCTTGTTGTACACCTATAGCGACGACATTTCGTATGATACACATTCTCTAAATGAGTTCTTTTATTTAGTTTTCAAATGATTTGAATATCTAGTAGGAATCATTAATGTAATGCTTGATGATCCCACCATGTTAGTGATTTATGTACGAATGTTACTTAGTTCATAAATTGTGTCAAACTATTTTTGAATAAAAAGTAAAACTTGAATCCGTAAAATTATAAGGACGAAGCGAAACCCCACACAAAACAAAAGCTCGAAGCGTTTGAATCAGACCAGCCCAACACCAAAGTAGCCCAGCAAACCTACGGCCCACATCCAAATCTCTATCTCGATCTTGTATTCCATCCATATGTATGCGTTGATCTGGATATCAAACACAATATCCTTGCCTCCAGTCATTAAAAACGAAGTCGTTTCTACGTTTCCACATAAAATAACAAGTTGTACCAACCACCACTTTCCAAGTTTCTTTCCATATTTTTGCATGACAAAAAAAAAAAACGGAAAGAAGCTTGAGATGTGTGGTAGTTAGTCGCATCGTGTTATTGGGCAATTTAACATCATCGTTAAGTATTAAAAATTAAACCTCTATGAAGGAGCTAGAGGGTGAAAAATTACATCATTGTTAGCCTATATGACGATTCGAACACCAATCTAACTAGTTTACAGAAAGAAAAAAACTTTTTTCTCCTTTGAAAGGCAAAGAAAATTAATATCATCTTCAACCGTGTCTTTTCTAGGTTTCTTCGATTAAAAGATTCTTAATAACCACTTTAAATATATTTATGTTTCTTTCCGATATGCGGGTATAGAATCCCCAGACTAGGGGCCATTTGACATCCCGTAATCTTTCGTAATAGAATTCAATTACGAAGGAATTAAATTCATTCAGAATTCAATTCCATTGTAATGGAATTCAATTACGAAGGAATTGAATTCAATTTCTTCGTAATTGAATTCCATTACGAGTTTGGTTACAAAGTTTTTACTTGAAATTCAAATCCATACTTAAGCATTTTTTTTAGTTTTTTTAGATTTTATTTTATTTAAATTTATTATTTATTAATTTTTTTTAAATATAAATTATATATTTTTTACTTTTTTATTTTTTTACTTTTTTAAAATTTTTTAGTTCTTTTAAAATTTTACAAAAAAATTATCGAGTTTTTAATTTTTTTAATTTTTTTTAATATTTATTAACAATTTTAAAGTCTGAAGTATACAAAATATTCAAATATTAAACCCACGTTGCAGGTGACCAAACTCCTTACCTTTTGAAACCAACCTCTTACCTTTCAAAATCAGCGACCTCTAATGGTCGTTGCAATGACCAAATGTCCTTTGGTGACACGTCGGGGCGAGGCATGCCTAAGGGGGAGGGACGCGTGCGGGGTTGGGGATGGCCGATGAATGGAAATGGCGATACACCCTTAATGAGTAGTCTAATGTTCTAAATAGGGTTGAACAGTTTAGCCGAACGGTTGAATTAGATAAAAATATTGTTGAATATTTATGATCAAGTTTTTATGTAAATACCAAAGGGTCTTTGGGCTATCGGTATGATGTATGACTCTCAACCTTGAGGTCTGAAGTTCGAGTCCCGTCTTGGACATAGGTGGTAACTAGGAGTAGATTAGATTTGGCGTTTAAAAAAAAGTTTTTATGTAAATAATATACAAATGATAGAAAAAATTAAAAAAAATACAAAATATTATCTATAAAAATTTATATTTTTTCCAAATCCAGTTTTAACTAAGTTTATCATATTTGAGAAACGTATATACGAAATCCAAATGTCTATTTTGTTTAACTTTTCTTAGAAATTGGTTTTTTTGCGTTTCGAATAGCTGGTTCAATCAAATTTTTATTCCAAATCGGTCGATTATCGGCCGATTTGGAATTCATCGATCAAACTGGTTCATTCACAACGATTATCTTCTAGTTCAACCGGATGCTCGATAGAGTTTTTATAACCTAGATAATAAGATGAAAAGTGAAGGGAATTAATTTGGAGTGGTCTAACAAAGTAGCTATTAAAAAGACAAAAAAGTCGCGGCTGCCTTTTTATAGGAATCTCCTCATCAAAAACAAATTTTTTTCTCCAGCAAAATTTCCATGAAAAATCGAAACCCTTTTCTCCCCTCAAATTCATATAAACACCAATTCATCTAAACCTTCTCATCACAATCAGAATCAATCCTTACACACACGCAGAAGAACGAAAGAATTATACGATGCTTCCCGCCACAGCTTTTTCATCTCCTTCATCGTCATCTGCTAATTCAGTTGTCGTTCGAGTGGATAAAGCCACCAGCGAGTTCTTGAACGGTCCTGATTGGACTATTAACATCGATATCTGCGACACAGTTAACGCAAATCCTTGGTAATTTTTGTGTTCCTCGTCATCGGTTTTGTTAATTTTTATAGGGATGGAAGTTTTTACCCGTTTGATTTGGGGGAGTGCTGTTAATCGCTCGTGTAGATTGAATTATTCTTGCGTTTTTATGTTTTTTCAGTGTGATGTTGAGTTCATGCTCTGTTAATTCTTAGTTTTTATTAAACGAACCAAAAGTTGACCTTTTGATTGATGTGGTTTTCTGTTCTAGGGTTTTGTGTAGTCATAATTCTTCTAATTAAAGGAGATAACTAGTGTTTGTTAGGGTTCATGATTGTAGTATATTAACTGTATGCTGTATAAGTCCTTCAAAGATATATAATTCCCTTTTCGTGAGATGATATCTGTATTATTTTGTCACATAAAGGTCAGCTATGGATTTTGAAAATTTTCTGTACAAATTAATCAAATTTTCTGTATATTTTTTTACTTATTTCATTGTAGCAAAACCTTACATATCTAAAATATTTCAGGTTTGCAAAAGATGTTGTGAAGGCTCTGAAGAAAAGGTTACAACACAAGAACCCTAATGTTCAACTACTTTCGCTGACGGTATTTCAATTTATAAAAATAATATTGATTCTCTTTTATTGCAATTTGCAAATTTAGAAATAATAATTTTTTTAGAATTTTATTTACATTAGTTTTCATTTTTTATTGTAGCTTTTAGAGACGATGGTTAAAAATTGCGGTGACAATGTTCATGTACAAATAGCCGAGAGAAGCTTACTCCCGGAAATGATCAAAATTGTTAAGAAAAAGGTTAATTTATTCTTGATGATAATACGTCTATTATATTTATGACATAAAAGTTGGCAACTTAAGGATTTTTAATGATTTTTTAATTTAATATTTGTTTTACAGACTGACATGCGTGTAAGGGAGAAAATCTTGATTCTTTTAGACTCTTGGCAAGAAGCTTTCGGTGGTCGAGGAGGAAAATATCCCCAATATTACTTTGCTTATGATGAACTACGTGTATGTTTATAATAGAATAAATTACAAAAATCGTCCCTGTGGTTTGTATGAAATTATAGATTCCATCCTTCAAATTTGGTATATCACACAAATAGTCTCTAATTTTGAAACCAATAACACCAACTGTCCCAAAAGGAAAATAAAAGGCTGTTACCTTTTTACCTTTTTACGGACTGTTAATGCTACAAGTTTCAAAATCAGGGATTATTTGTGTGATAAAATAAAGTCGAGGGACGAAATCCATAATTTTGTATAAACTACAGGGACAAAAATAGTACCCGATATTTTCCATATAATTACAAGATTTCCTTATCTTTTGTTACCATTAAATGCTACGAATCTTAATTATTATTATTTTTTTGAATTATTATTTTTGTAAAAACAGCAATCGGGAGTACAATTTCCTCAACGGTCACCTGATGCATCTCCAATATTTACACCTCCCGTTACTCATCCAGCTTTAAGATCCCCTCAACCAAGTTATGGAATGCCTAATAATTCCTCAACAAGGCTTGATGAAGCCATGGCTTCTGATATTGAAAATTTAAGGTCTTTTTTTTTATTATATAATATTATGTTTTTATTTAAGATTGAAAGAAGATCGATTGATGAAAATAAATATATTTTATTTATTTATTTATTTATTTTGTAGTGTGTCAATGATTGAGTCTATGAAGAATGTTTCGGATCTCTTATCAGAGATGTTGCAAGAAGTTGATCCAAATGACCGTGCAGTACGTCAATTATTATTTATTTATTTGTCAAGTATTTTGTATATGAATTATGGTGATTTTGTTACTATATATATATTTTTAAATGAATAGGCTGTAAAAGATGAAGTTATTGTGGATGTTGTGGACCGGTGCCGATCGAATCAGAAGAAATTGATGCAAATGTTAGCTTCTACAAGGTAAGTTTATAATAAACCCTAATACCTATTTTATATAAATATAAGTTTTTTTTTTTTTTTTTTTTTTTTTGGTTTTGTACCGTATGACTAAAAACTAAATAAGTAAATTATTTGTGGCAGTGATGAGGAGCTTCTTGGACAGGGAATTGAATTAAATGACAACTTACAAACCGTTTTAGCCAAACATGATGCTATTGCTTCTGGTTCTCCAGTTCCTCTTCAAATAACTGCTTCTATTTCCTCACCATCTAATAATACTAATAGTAATATTAGTAATAATAATAATAATAATAATAATAATAATAATAATAATAATAATAATAATAATATTAATAATACCCAAAATCCCCCGATTGAGGAAAACGTGAAATCAAGTGTTCCACCATTGAAACATGAACCTCAGAAAGATGAAGAAGAGGAAGAAGAAGATGACTTTGCTCTCTTAGCTAGAAGGTTGACTTTCCTTTTTATATGTAATTGTTTCTGTTTTCGGTTGTGTAATTTCATGATTTTCGGTTTCGGTCCAGTCTGGTCCTCGGATAGGGACGAGCATTTGGGCTTAAAAAACCAAACCGGACCGAAAACCGACCGAAACCGAAAACATGTAATCAATTCCGTTTTGAAAATTCATCATTATCGGTTTTAGTTCGGACTGGTTCGGTTTCTGGACCTCGCTCACCCGTACAATTCTTACGTTTTAAGACACTATAATTACACGAGTAGATCACTTTATCCGTTATAAATGGGTGAAATTGGCACCTGACCTCTAGTCGTATAACAAAATGTTTAATTTCTTGTTTACTTACTTGCAGGCACTCAAAAGCACAAACACCAGTGTCTGAAAACGCACCCGTAAGAACCGAATCAGCAACCACCCCAGATCCATCAATGAGTATGGCATTAACCCTAACCGACCCACTACCACCCGTGAACACAACACGAGCCGATGACATGATTGACTTCTTAAGCCTCACTTTATCCTCTGTAACCACACCTTCCCCACCACCACCCGCCACCTCACCACAAAACATTGACCAATCACCACCCGCCACACAGACTTATCCCCAACAACCTCAACAACCTTTGCCTAGTTACGTGGTCCCGTGGGCCCAGTCCGAACCACAATATCAACAACAACAACCACAATATCAGCAACAACCACAATATCAACAACCACCACAATATCAACAACAACAACCAACACAATATCAACAACAGAACTACTCATCGGGCTATATTCCACCACCATGGGCTCAAACACCAGGCTACTACACCAACAACCCGTATAATAATAACATATATACAACACCTACTTCGTATAATAATAATAACAATAATAATTATATTCCTGCACAGCAAGTAAACCCGTACGCGAATAATATTAGGGCAGCAGGTGTGAATGGAGATGGGGGAGTTGGGTCAATGGGTGGTCAAACACCATTTATTCCTTCATACAGATTATTTGAAGATCTTAATGTGCTTGGAAACCCAAAGACAAGTGGGCCGGGTTCTTCGGGCCAAAGTATGATGGGTGGGAAGAAATGAAGTTTGGTAGTATTGATTCATCAGGTCTTTTATTGTTGATTGGGGTTTGTTTGTGTATGGGTTTAGATCAATTTCTTGGATTTAGAAACAACATAAAACGGATCTGGTTTTTACTTTGATTTGGTTTTTTATCTGTGAATGGGTTTCATATAGTTTTTAAACATTTGCTCTTCAACATTGTTTCTATGGTTAAAGATCCGACTTCGTTTGTAGTTTTTTTTTTAATTGGAACTTTTTTCAATAATTATTCTTGTTATATATATCTAACGAGGGTTAATTATCGCATTTTCCTGTCGATTTTGGTTGCAACACATTTTTATAACCCTTTTAGATATAAAGGTGAGTTGTCAGTCACCTCTTACTTATAGTCTTTGGGTGACAACTTATCTGCAACTCAAGGGTAACTTGTTTTTTTTTAATGATACATAATCAACTCCATTTGTTTTATGACAGGATTTGAACTCATGACTTATAAGTCATGGGTAACACTTTACATCTTTTTACCACTAAACGATAAGCCTTATGACTTATTTGTTGTTTTAGTTACTAAGTTGCCAAATCACTAGATCCATTAATTCTTGCAATTTACTCTCTACCTTTCTAGTACATTAACTTTCATTTTACGTTTTGAATAATTAAACCCTAGCTTTTCAATCTTTGGATTGGACTTGACACTTACTGCAAAGGCAAAGGTCATTTTCAATACATGAGGTGAAGCGGAAGGTTGGCTTGCCGAAAATTTCAAAATGAGTTACATTTTCTTTCTACTCATAATCCTACTCATTTGATCATGATAAGTGTCAAAATCAAGGAATAATATGAAGAAAGAGAATTAGTAGATGACACATGTCAAGTTCAAAAGTGAGTAGGAGTATGGATGAGAAGAAAATATAGAAAGAGATATCATTTCTTTTTCGAAAAGTGAGGGTTGGATTTGCAACATCATTTTTTACATACCTATGTAATACCATCCCAACTGTGACACAAACTGACACCTTAGTTTTTGTCAAATTAGCGTCACGCCAGCTTATAGTTCAACCGACATTAAACTGACATACTCATGCCAACAATACTTTTTCTCTTCAGTTTTTTGGGCCCACCACATACACACAAAATACCAAATACCCTATAAAAATACATTGGACCCCACCATTTCAACATTTCGGTTATCCACAAAATTCAACCGACGCCTTCCAATCGGTAGGACGTGCCATCAGCTGAAGGCAAAATTCGGAACGCTGGTGTGTAAGAGCATCTCCAACCCACCTCTATCAACCCCTCTATCTCTATATTTGAAGTTTTTTTCTCCTTCAACTCACATATATCACGAGTCATTTGCCAATATAATGCCCTTTGCACCACAAATGCACAAATAATGCCGTTTTTTGGTGCTTTGCAAAACTAATGCTATCCCCTTGTAGCAGATCCGGATCCCTGACGAACCCCCACTGCTGCACCCGGATCCTACAAAAATGTCACAATCGTTGTACTTTTTGTACCTTCCGACACCTTCTGTACTTTCTGTAGGATCCCCTATTTCTACACCCGGATCCCATAAGGGTATCCCCTACCCACAGGCCCGGATCCCACAAGGGTATCCCCAACCCGTACGCCCAGATCCCACTGTCGCTGGTACACCCCTTCGCTGCCTATAAAACATTGCATAAACCACTCCATCTCACTACACATTTACCCCATTTCATTTAAACTTAAGAAACTAGCATTTTTATGATCAATAGGTAATCAAAAGATGGAGTGGTTTATGCTAATATCGACTGCATACATCGATCCCATTGCATTGAATATATCTTGTTGTGTCTCCCTATTAAAATAATAATCAGAAATTTTTTTGTATAAATGAGATATTTGTCGTAGTGAGATATTTATATATTTTTATATTAAAATATAAAAATGACCTTTTGGCACCGAATTTCCAACACATTGTCCCAAACATTAACGAAATAACGACTGTGTAGAAAAACCGTACAGCTGTATATTGTAGGTTCCACCAGTACGACAGATTTTGTTTCCAAAGGCATGCAAAAAATTGGCCCCAAAATGTTTGAGAATATTTAGTTGGGAAGCTTAAAAGCTTTGAATTTCTATCGGGTTTGCTTAAGTTTAAACAAATTTGGTTGTTTCATTAAGTTTAAATAAAATGGGGTAAATGTGTAGTGAGATGGAGTGGTTTATGCAATGTTTTATAGGCAGCGAAGGGGTGTACCAGCGACAGTGGGATCCGGGCGTACGGGTTGGGGATACCCTTGTGGGATCCGGGCTTGTGGGTAGGGGATACCCTTATGGGATTCGGGTGTAGAAGTAGGGGATCCTACAGAAAGTACAAAAGGTGTCGGAAGGTACAAAAAGTACAACGATTTTGACATTTTTGTACGATCCAGGTGCAGCAGTGGGGGTTCGTCGGGGATCCGGATCTGCTACAAGGGGATAGCATTAGTTTTGCAAAGCACCAAAAAACGCCATTATTTGTGCATTTGTGGTGCAAAAGGCATTATTTTGGCAAATGACTCCATATATCACTCACTCTAAATATAGAGTGAGAGAAAAACTCCCTTTATATTTGAAGTGAGAGAGTGCGCACTCTATCAATGGACCCCACCACTTCTATTATATTATTTAATATTTATTTCTATTTAATTGATTTTAGTTTTTGTTTACAAGCCAACAAATCTATCTAAATTGGGTCTCACTAATTTTAAAGGGATAGATAGAATTTGTGATTGAAGTTGAAGTTTTATTTAGAATTAATAGGCTCAGTAATTATAAAGATAGAGTTACTCAAGTAGAGTTATGATTGGAGATGCTCTAAGCATCAAAGGGACAAATTTTGTAATACACAATAAGTTTAACACCGGTGTCAGAAAGTTGGTATACATTTATTATTGATGTTGTCATCCAAAATTAAATTATTCCTTTTCCTTCTCTCAGTCTCTTTGGAATGTCGACATTTTCATCTCATTTCCTATTCCAGTGTTAACACACATGCCCATTCACTTATTTCTGCCTTTTCTTTTAGTAGTGATATTTTGATAATTAAGTTATTTACTATGCAAGGTTTACACAAAAAATATTTGGAATTTAATAGAAGTGTAAGTAGAGATGTTAGTTTTGTTGCATCGATTTATCTAAACTAAATAGTTTAAACCAATTGATTTTTTGTTTTAAAAAATTAAAATTGGACCGTACAAATTAACTAGTTTAAACCAATTGATTTTTTGTTTTAAAAAATTAAAATTGGACCGTACAAATTAACTTTCATAAAAACCAAAGTAACAGTTGTCGTGTGATATAAGCCAAGGTTTTATGAAAAGCTTGTAAAATTTTTGGATGAAAACAAGGTAAGTAGGGACTACTAAGCACGAGTAAATAATTATACTAGGTTAAATTAAATTGTTTGACATATATGCTAAATATATATATACGAAAAGCAAATACCAATAGGTTTATTTGGTCTATTTTGTCCTCATAGAAAAATCAAAACCATTTCTAAAACCAAAATAAGAATTTGGCTGTTTTCCAAACAAATACAAAAAACCAAAAATCCAAATCAAATTATCCAAATCTAAATGATCTAATTAGACATGATTATCTTCGGATAATGAACACCCCTAAATATAAGCATTATAAATACAACACCGATACATATTTATAATGTTTTTAAATACAACAATACTTAATGGTTGTTGGTTGACCAACTTTGGATTATTAACCAAATATTTTGAGAACTAACTCATTTATTATATGTTTTCATTTTGTGAAATAACTGCATATATACATATACATCAGTTCACTAACATATCGTTATATTAATTAAAAAAATGAAGTGTAAAATATAATTAGCAGATAATTTAAAGGCCGTCTGACCTACAATAGTATCTAAAACATAAATATTGAAAACTATTTATTACTTTTCAATGTATTATTTCCTTATATCATGTTGTCCTTAATTTTAATCCAATCAACAATTGTGTCAACCAAATTGACATTCTAGTTTTTAACATATTGATGTCACATCAGTTGACATTTCAAGTGGCAATCGATTCACACACATGTCAACAATGTTGATTCACTTAAGACGGGTGCCATCGGGAGGCCGGTTGGCCGCCGGTTGGCCACCGACGGAACCGGCGCCGTTGGCACGGTCCGCCGGTTGGCCGCCGGTTGGACCGCCGGTCGGCAAACTCGCGAGGGAAGAGACGGAGCGCTGGAGCGAGAGAGAGAGAGGGGAAGAGAGAGAGAGTGTAATATTTTATTTTTATTTTTTTTTTAAATTTTTTTTAAAGTTTTTTAAAAAAAATAATATTTAAAAAAATCTAAAAAAAATCTAAAAAAAATCTAAAAAATTCAGAAAAAATCTAAAAAATTCAATTTTTTTTTTAAAAAATAAACTTTTTATATAATGTCTTTTTTTAATTAATGTAATTTATTTTTATTAGTTATATGTTTTAATTAGTTGTATATTTTATTAGAAAAAGAAAATTGGTGGGGCCCAAAGTTGGTGAAGTGACGGAGTGCTGTTGGCATGGGTACGTCAGTTTAGTGTTAGTTAGTTTGTATGCTGACGTGGCGCTGAGTTGGCAGCAACTGACGGCGTCAGTTGCCGTCACCATTGGCACCGGTCTAATACATCTACGATCACTATGATCAATACCCCTCACCCCACACCCACACAGTAAATTTAGCTACTCCGTATTTTCAAATCTTTCAGTTTTATTTTAATATCATTCGATACATTGTTCACATACAATTATTACTTTATATATATATATATATATATATATATATATATATATATATATATATATATATATATATATATATATATAATCAAGATATATGGAGAGAGAGAGAGAGAGAGATCGAAAGGAGTGAAGTGAGTAGATCTTGGAAAATGTTATCAATGTTAGCAAGTGTGATTTTCAGAAAAAGCATACAAATACTACACGAAGCAGAGCATTTGTTGATGGGCGTCGTCTCGATTCTACATTATTTGCTCAGTTTTACTGGCATCTTCTTATGGAGACCCAATCCCGATGGAGTCGTCATCACAAACCCTCACTTTTATGCTGGTTTCTTATGATAAGTGCTTTGACTTTTTTCCATAAGTGTGTAGGATACATTAATTTGATGCACTTCATAAATGGTGCACTTAATTTTGTTGCAATTGTATTGTTAGAGTATGATCATTAATTATTGTTTGATTTTTAGGTAGTTTTGCGTTTTCACATAAAAACCAGATCCAAGTTCCAAATTTTAATCTTACATTAGTTATGTAACCACAAATCCAGCTAGTGTTTTTGTCACGCTCTAACTAGTCAATGTAAACAAACAAGATATTTTGTCTCGAACCCCTGATCATAATCATCGACAAAAATGTATTGTGAAGGAATTAGCATAAAACAATCAATGCTGACTGATTAGTTAGCTATAAGTTTGCAAGGCTGTCCTTGGTTGGTGAACTCACTTACCCACTTCAATTTAAACACTTAAATTTCACACAATTTCTTTTAATCTTCTTTTACCTTGCTACAATTTTTCACATTACTATTCTTTCCCTTTACAACATTCTTTCACTTCACAATTATTATATCGTAAATGGATTCTGATTCGGATATCGAAGACTTCGTTGCGATAATGATTAATGGCCGCTTATGATAGGGACGAAATGGTAAATATATTGAAAGTTTTGGACACACATACGAACTAGGGAGACGAAAGTTCCAACCCGCCGCCAAGAGGACTAAGACGATACTTGCATAGGGATCCAGAAGCTTTTGGAAAACGTTTGTTTCAAGACTACTTTCCTGAAGATCTAAAATCCCATACCTAATTATTTTTCTTATTTTAATCAACATCAAGATGCTACCGGTAAACTATGTTTTAATGTTTACCAAAAGTGCATTTTCGTTGTATGCCAATTGGCGTACGGTTGTGCGACTGATGCGTTCGAAGAAAATTACACATGGCCAAACAAACATCATATGATTGTCTGGACAACTTTACTAAATGAGTATTTCATTTTTTTTTTGATCGAGTACTTACGAAACTAACACTCTAAGATGTGCAATGTTTACATCAATGTCATGCGGAGATGCATTTCATTGTTTTCCAGGTATGCTCAAAGCATTGATTATATATATTGGAAGAATTTCCCAATGGCATGGCAAGGTCAATACACGCGATATAATCAATGCTATCCAACGATCATGCTAGAAGCGATTTCCTCTTATGATATGTGGATTATTGGGACGCTTACTTTGTCCTACGAGTTCGATCAATAATAACATCCTTAATGAATCAAATTCATTCTAACGATTTACTACAAGATAAAGCTCCTAGAGTAAGTTTCACCATTGTGGGGCACGAATTAACCAAATGATATTATCTCTTGTCAGAACAATAAATTAGGTTCAAAAGATACCAATAATTTGCAAGAACTGTTGTGGAACAAGCATGCAGTGTGCTTCAAGAGCGTTTGGGAATTATCAAAAGCCCAGCAAGATAATATAGCATCGACGAAATTTGTCGAATCATGTATGGTACGTTGAATGATTTTGTACAACATAATAATTTAGGACGACGAACGCAATATGTATCCACTTGAGGACCACATGAAAAACTCAAAATATACGCTCAAACATTCATGGGATGAGAGGGTTGCAACACACATACATATGGATAAGAAATTACGTGATCTAGTTATGAATCATAAATTACATAATGCATTAATCGAGCACATTTCACAACTACCACTAAATTTGCGTCAATGTTAATTATCTTACTACTATATAAAGCATTTAGGCCTACCCCATTAGGCAAGTTTAAAGAGCTCCTTAAATTTGATTTTAAGGACCTTTCCACTTTTGTTAGTTAGTTCTCTATCTTAAAAAAAATCGCGGCTAATAAGATTCGAACCCAAGACCTCTCCTAACTCATCACTATGTGTTAACCACTTGCTATACATTACACTTTGGTAACACCACCCACACTTAATAACAAAAGTCTGTTACTTGAAAACCATTTTACCCAATAACATTAAATATACGACGCTGTAAATCATCAACTCTTAACAAAATCCACATTTCCGTTTAATTATTTATTTCTAGTAACAATTATTACCGTGTAAACGAACAACACTTGCTCGCCACGAAATATGGTTTCTGGGTACCCGCCGCCGCATTGCGCGGGTACCCTGCTAGTTATAATAAATGTAGTGTCTTTTCGTAATTATTGTAATGTTTTTTTAAAAAAATTCAGTTATTGTAATATATTTTTATTAATGTTATGTATGTATTTTAATAATATGAAGTAAATGAATATTATTAGCATTCGTATGTTAGTTTGGTGTCAGTTCACTTGACATTACATTGATGTGCAAAAATTGAAGTCTCACTAACCTCATTGTTGGAACTTTGAAGTGTTCTAGTTCAACTAGCATTTGGTAGTATTGACTTCTTTTTTTCAAAGATCCAATATGCCTTAAGTTATAAAAATTGTGTTTTCTTAAAAAACAAAAATATTTACCCGGTTTTAAAGAACTAGACCTCAGCACTTATGTTGAGTCCTCGCACATGTCCAGCCGCTTTCTTTCATTTTTATGGCACTTCTACTTTAAATATTGCTAAGAGACAATGACAACAAGATGTTGTCTTACTATAAGTAAAAAGAATGTACTTTCAAAATATATAAATCTCTTTATAAAATTTAATAGCAAGCAAAACAAACCTATGTTCGGGACAACGAGAGTCAACAAGATGTTGACCCTTACAAATTATATCGACATTGCCCGAAGATAAATCACACATATTTTCCCATATCGGGAAAACTTTTATTATAGAAAATATACGACATGTCTTACTTTATAGAAACCACTATAAGTTTCTAGTAGCACGCAACGTTTTTGTACACGGTGATTTTGGCCGTATGTTTATGGCGATCGATCTTCATAGCTTTGACATCGAGTAGTCCATGGCATCCACGAGAAAATCTAACAAGTTAAAGGAGAAAAAATAAATATTGACTCAAAAACATGCATAAATCAAAGGGAAAAAAACGCACCTGCATCTTCTTTGGTGAAGCATAGTGGTGGAGTGACTCTAAAAACATTTCCATAGAATCCACCTTTGCCTACTAATACCCCCAAATCTATATAATTTGAAATGTTTTTAGTTTATCTTTTTTTTAATAAATAAATTGTAAACATAAAGTGAAATATTACCTTTCATCGTCTCCATAATCTCCAATATTTCAGTCTTCGCCGGAGTTTTGAGTTTGCGATCAGTCACAAGTTCAACTCCAAGTATCAGTCCTCTTCCTCGGACATCTCCGATAACTTCAATTAAACATATTATAAAATTTTAGTATTTACAAATCTTTCACAACATGGTTAATAAAAAAGTGAGTCATATGGGTTAACCGGGTCAAATAGGATAAAAGTCACACACAAAGTATATTTTTAATGCTTACATCATCTCAAATGATTGGGTGTCACTATTGTTGTTTTTATCTTCTCAAATGATCTTTTTATTTTAAAAAACTTATATTATTATTGTTATAACATAGCTTTGTAATCATATTTTAGGCGGAAAAAAGACATACAGTATGAAGTAAAACTATTTGTGGGTCACCCCAACCCATGTCTACCCTTTACCAAAAACAACCCGTTTTTAACATAAACCTGTTTTCACCCGTGACCACCCCCAAAATTTACCACTCCAACTTAAAATATTAGCTAGAAAACGGTCACATATAACTTACTTTCGTGCTTATCTTTAAGAGCAGTGAGACGTTGTTTCAAATAAGATCCAACAACATGAGCATTCTCTTGAAGATTTTCTCTTTCAATAACCTTAAGAACAGCATGGCCTGCAGCAGTACAAACAGGGTTTCCACCAAATGTGTTAAAGTAGCTTCGGCGAGTCAAAACCTTTGCAATTTCAGGGGTGGTCACTACTGCACCAAGTGGAATTCCGTTTCCAATACCCTGCAATTTCCGAGGGTGTATTAGGATGTTGTACTGTACAAGTCACCAAATTTGTTCGATGATTAATATACCTTTGCCATTGTGACTATATCGGGCACGATTCCTTGGTTTTGGAATCCCCAAAAGTTGGTTCCGGTCCGAGCAAACCCGGCTTGTACCTCGTCAGCTATCACAAGCCCGCCGGCTTTTTTAATAGTATTATACACTGTAGGCAAGTAGTTCGGGGCCAATTCAACAATTCCCCCAACACCCTACCAAGGTGAAACAATAAATAAAGGGAATTAATTATCATACTGTACAAGTATTAATGCAAACTGTACAAACATATAAAGTGACGATTGTGGTGTATAGGTTAAAATATGCAGTGTAAAAACCACCACCTATAAATAAAATAGCGGTTAAAAAAAGGTACACAACGTTAGGGATGAGATCGGGTCCAAAACCGACACAGATGGACCCGGAACCATAATACCCAACGCCCTATTTCAGAGGATAAGTAGACCCGAAAACCGAACTGTTTACAACATACAGTTCTAGGTTCGGGTTCGGTTAAAATAAATCGGTATGAATACTGGTTTGGATTCTTCGGTTCTATATCCCATACACAACATGTATATTATAAGAGTATGTAATTGCGTAAATTTTTAACCATTTAAAAAGATTTTAGAAGGTAAAGATGATATTTTGTTGTTGTACAATGTAATTAACGCATGTTTACAAAGCTCAGGGGTGTCTTTGAGGAGGTGCAACAGGTGCAGCCGTACAGGGCCCCTATTTCGGATGGGGCCCAATTTTTTATATACATCCTATGTATAATCTTAAAGTTTTAAGTCAATTTAATAAGTTAACATGAAAAAAGATTAGAAATTCCAAATTTTTTAATATATCTTGTATTTAGGGGCCCATTTTCTTATATTCGCACAGTGCCTTCGAAATCTCGGAGACGCCCCTGACAAAGTTGTATGTATTTTTTTAAGTAGACATTTAATTTGGGACTTGTACATATAATATGTAACTAAATATTATTTTCTCGATATTGTACCTGAATGGCTTCGAATATAAAACCAGCAACCTGTCCGGATGTACCAAATTGGATCAAGTCTTCAACATCTTTGGCGTACTTTTCTCCATCGGACCCGAATATTCCTCTGTACGGGTCTGGATTCAGCGCATGGTGGACCCCACTCTAATGGTTCAGTGAAGACATAATTTAGAGTCGCGAGATTCAAGTCATTAAAACCATTAACCTCCATTGCAAATACAAAAATGAAAACATAGTTGCTAAATAGTCAATCTTACATCAAAGGCACATATTTGTTTTGGTAGTCGAGATATTGGAAACACACTTTCAAATTAGGGTGTAAACGAGTCAAGTTAACTCGTGAGCAACTTGATATCGATTCAGAAAATACTTGTCATCGACTCGATTTTAGTCGAGTCGAGTTCAAGCTATTCGAGCAGACTTTCGAGTCGAGCTTAAGTATGAAAATACCAATCTCGTGAGGCCTCGAGCCTAATCGAGGTTGTGCTATTTTATAGTTTTATCTTTTACGTATGTGCATATTTTCATAATTACTATATTTTCTTATGTAGTTTAGCTCAAAAATACCAAGTAAAGGTTAAAAATATCAAGTAAATCAAGATATTATACTGATAACCAAGTCGAAACGAGTCAAGTTCGAAAGTGTCAATTATTTAATCAAGTCGAGCTTGAGCTTGAAAATAAAGGCTCGATCGATCTCGAGCTTTAAGTTTTATAATCGAGTCAAGTTTGGCATTGTATCAACTCGATTACACTGTTACTTTCAAACCTCTAAATTTACTTAAATGTTAGTATGTATGTTGCCATAATAACTTGTATGTTTTAATATAGTTTATACTTCAAATGTTACTTGAAATTAGGATGTCCATATGCATGACACATAAAGTAGTTAAAGTAATGACTACTAGGAAACTATAATTTATGACAGAGACATATTTGTCATTTTCCACTCGATTGGTTGCAACTTGTTCTTCATGTAATCATGTTGCCTAATTAAAGAATAATGGAAAACGACATTTAACATATATTGTGGTATCACTTACAAAATGATAATACCAATGACTGAAACATTATGAAAAAACACGCCACCGTTACGTTTGGTATATTCCAACGTCAGAAACGTTAGAAAATTAGGAAACTTGTTTTGTCACGTAATATCACTTAAAAAACAATAACAAACACATGCTTTTAAAAAGTATAAATTGTTTCATAAATATTTCATAAATAGACTGCATAAATAATTATATGCATTAAACTATTAAATATTTAAGGTAAATTATTCAAATAATATAAAGTAATAATTGTTTTGTATAAAATAGTGTTTATCTTTCCAATAGCACCCGTCACTGATATAGTGATATTTATGGTTTTATTATCTAAATTTACAACTTTTAGAATTATACTAGTTGAAGAAATGTTACCTGAACAATATTAAATTTCCAGTTGGACTGTGCAGTAGCGCCCATTGTTCCAGCTGCGTTCCCATGGTACGCGTTCCTCAGTGATATGATGTCCTGGCAGCCTGTGTACAACCGTGCGATCATCATGGCTAATTCATTCGCCTCGGTACCCGAATTCGTAAAAAATACCACCTGCACCATCAATTGGAAACACATGTTGTACATCATGCATGAAGAGATGTACCCTGTGCAATACTTTTGTACATTTATGATTGTTACAAGTGGTGTAAAACATAGTTACACATCTAAAATGGTTGTACATCCTGCATAAATAACTATATATTGTATATGAGCGTATGGGATATGATCATATAGCTCTTAGACAAGTCACCAAATGCGTATTAACAATGATAATCCGGCAACAAATAGATGTGACAATTTAATCCATTTTCTATTTAATTCTATTATATTCATGTTATGGGTCATCACTTGTTAACCAAAGGTGTTCAATGAACCTAGACACAACATATCTAGTTAAAGGGATTAATCAATTTTATTAACATAAGTTATTAATAACCCTGATTAAGTAACAATATTAGCAAAATTTTCGTTTAAAGTAAGAGTAGGGGTGACAGTTCAAGTCGGGTTAAGGTTTGCAGATTGGCAGATAAGAAACATTCAACCTGAAACCGACAAATTTATATGAATATGTTAGATATTTCAACTCTAACTTGTTATTAACACACATAACAATTTAATTGAACAAGTTAAACATGTTAGCGACTGTATAAGTTAAACGGGTTAAGTAAGTCGACTTTTTAAATATATATACAGAACCTATTAAAGCATACTAGCAGGGTACCCGCGCAATGCGGCGGCGGGTACCCAGAAATCATATTTTGTGGCGAGCAAGTGTTGTTAGTTTACACGGTAATAATTGTTGCTAGAAATAAATAATTAAACGGAAATGTGGATTTTGGTAAGAGTTGATGATTTACAGCGTCGTATATTTAATGTTATTGGGTAAAATGGTTTTCGAGTAACAGACTTTTGTTATTAAGTGTGGGTGGTGTTACCAAAGTGTAATGTATAGCAAGTGATTAACACATAGTGATAAGTTAGGAGAGGTCTTGGGTTCGAATCTTATTAGGCGCGATTTATTTTTTTTAAGGTAGAAAACTAACTAACAAAAGTGGAAAGGTCCTTAAAATCAAGTTTAAGGAGCTCCTTAAACTTGCCTAATGGGGTAGGCCTAAATGCTTTATATAGTAGTAAGATATGTTTTTCAAATCTATTTATTTTTCAAATATATCAATAAATTACTAAAGTATAAATGTATATCTATTTTGAAACATGTTTTAATAAGTAATCGGATAGCGGTTTAACCTATTTAAATTATCATGAATAGAAACCTACTCCGTTTAGTAAACGGGTTGATTTAGTCGATTCAATACTGACATGGAACTTATTTGTTTCAACCACTTGTTTTATTTTCATGTCGTTCTCGATTTTCTGATCGGGTTAAAATTACGACGCCTAAGTAAGTGTCTAAGACTCTAACCATGATAAGAGCTGACGTGAACATTGACAATAATTATACATTTGTTATTAACATAAAACCAAATAAAGGATGTGACGATTTTAACCCTTATTCTTTTACCTCCATTATACTCATTTTGTGGGTCCTACTACTTATTAACCATAACGTGTTCAATAAACATAGACAAATTGCATATATAGTTGTACCTTATGCACATATAGTTGTACCAAATGGGCACAAAATAAGTTAGTTTTCAAAGATCATGGTAGTGATCACGTACCTTAAGATCGCCGGGCATTTTTCCGGCAAGTGCTTCGGCGAAGTTAGCAATGGAGTGATTGAGATAGAGAATGGTGGAGTGTTGTAAACTTGTGGTTTGATTGATAATAGCTTGGACCACATCAGGGTGACAATGACCGCAATTCACCGTAGCAATCCCTCCAAAACCATCAAGAAATCTTCGCCCATTCTCATCAAACAAATATTGCATCTTCCCATGTACCACGTTCAACTGTTTCACAACAAATATTTTAAATATTGTTTATAGGTATAAACCAAAAACATGTAGCGATAAAGTTTCCTGAATAACTTAGGGTTAATATTTATCTCACCGGCATACAATAACAAACATTAATACAATAACTAACATTTAATAAACCAAAATTTATTTAATCTAGTATAAAAATATTGATAAGACATTAATGTCTTTGTGTTAACATAATTGAAAATAAAATGTTTTGATAAATTAAATTTAACAAAATAAAAGACATTTAGGGGGTGTTTGAGAAAGCTTATTTAAAGGAGCTTATAGCTTATAAGCTTATATAAGCTTAAATAATCCCTTTGAAAAGGGATTATTTAGGCTTATATAAGCTTATAAACCATAAACACCTCTTAATAAGCTTTCCCAAACACCCCCTTAATATTATTCTCTTGTGTCCCATATTAAAAAACCTTAAAAAAATTGCGATAATAAACGGAAATCTATACACCCTGAATCTTAGTAACAAGATAAGAACATTAGGTTTGATTTCTATCTACTCATCTTTAAAATCTTGATAACAAGATAAGAATGTCTACTCATCTCTTCCGTAATTAGATCTTTCTTTAAATTTTCACTAAAACTAGGATAGAACAAAGTGTACGTACAACTAATAATGCATAATGTACAAGTTACTATGTAACACCGAAAAACGAAGAATTAATGATGAATTAATGATAATGATTAATGCACGAGGTACAATTAATATGTTTAGGATTACATGGAAACTTACTGGTTTTTTGTAGAAACAAAACATGGAAGGACTGAGAAACTCTTTACGCTTAGAGAGGATTTCATCGGCGGTAGGACCGTCGTACGGTGGAGGAGAGTAATCAAAAGCTGGTATGATCGGAACTCTTCCGGCGGATTCAGATTCTTCAATTGATGATCGGCGTTGAGCTAACTGAGAAAAACAGCGGTGGGGATATCGCCGGAATTGATCTTTTGCAGCGGTTAGTCTCCGTAACGAGGTTGCGAATTTGTGCATCTCTCCCGGGTGGTTGTGAGTGTTTCAATCTCTCTCTATACCTCTCAAATGAAGAAGTTGATACGTTTATATTTATAGAGTGTTTGATCGTGTGTCCTTCGTGGCAAACAACATGAATTGTGTACTCATCCCATTAATTAAGGGAATTAATTAAGGCTGAAGGGAATGGGCCAACGGCGTGGGGTATGAGGGGTGATTGCAAGGGGCAACGGCTATGGGTCGAACACCATTTCCCCCCAACACCGTGGGGGTGGGGGTGGTGGAGCAAGCATGCAGACCACGGGAGGCCACGGGGTGTGGGGATTGCTTTTTGATAAATGGTGGTCTGTGATTGGTTGATGGGTATTTTCTTTTTTCTTTTATTTAAAATTTAATGGAATAAAATGGTGTGGTGTGGTGTGGTGGTATTTTCCTAGAAATGATATTTAAAAGTAATGGTATTTAGTTCTACCATATGATCATACTCAAAGTCTTACTTATTAGATAAAGATATGTGTCAAAATCAAGGGATAATATTAGGAGAGATAATTAAAGGAGGGTACACATGTCATAAGTAAGACCAAATGGTAGGACTAAATATCATTTCTCGATATTTAATATATTTAATTAAGGGAATTAATTAAATATGATATTTATTATAATTAAGGGAATTAATGGTGTGTCCATTAAAAGATGTGCTACATTTATCACCCCATTAATTAAATATGATATTTTCTTAAATAAATTTTCATAGTTATCTTACTTATTGCTTAATAAAAATATTTAAATTAAAAAAATGATATTAGTAAATATAATTAATGAATTTTAAATGTTTATTATTTTACGGATAGCATGATAAAATAGTAAGATTTAGTAGAAACATTAATAATAATCCACTTATTAACACTTAAGTAGTACTTAGGTCTCTCATAATGTCACATCATCTTAAACTCCTCATATTCCCAACGACTTCCCTAATATATATAGTGGAATAAGTAGAGCAAGGGGGAAAGAGAAGAGATGTGATAAAGAGAATGAAGAGATATTATTGACACAAACTAGTAGTTTTTTATTGGTAGGAAAGAGGGTGTTGATATAGTACTGATATGTCAAGATGAGTTAGAGACTTATTACCATTGAGAAAGGTCCAATAGGACTTTTAAGATTATAAGTATTTAAGAGGAAATCGTAGGTATAATATTGTCTTAAAAATGAGGCGAATCGAGTTGCTCATGGCTCGGGAAGCAAAGGTGCTAGGCTAGCGAAAGCGTGCGGGCGCCTCGCATAAATGAGTGGCCAATTATTTAAAGATATACATAATAATTACATACATTTTTGCGCATATATTTTTGTATATTTTAACGGCTTAAATGTTGAAATACAACCCAATTTCTTTCAAACTTGTTTCGCTACAAGTAAGGTTAAGGAGGTATTTGGAGGTAGGGGTGATTATCGGTCCAAAATTAATCGAACTGAACCAATTGAACCGATAATCAATAACGATGAATTTTCAAAACTGAAACCGTACCGATAACATGTTATCGGTTTCGGTTCGGTTTCGTTTCGGTTCGGTTCGGTTTCGGTTCGGTTATTTTAGGCCAAATGTTCATCAATTTCCGAAAACCGAACCGAACCGATAACCGATAACGATGAATTTTCAAAACCGAAACCGAACCGATAACATGTTATCGGTTTCGGTTCGGTTCGGTTTCGGTCGGTTTTCGGTTCGGTTCGGTTTTTTCGGTCCAAATGCCCACCCCTATTTGGAGGGCTTGTCTATAGGGTTATTAGACTATCCGTAACGCACGACCATTTGGTTGGTCGGACCACCACCTCACCTCTGGCGACGAGTCCCTCCCCCTTACACAAAATGCATAAGACGCGTCCCTCCCTCTTAGTGGTCGTCTGCACGACCGATTGTGTCATCCCACCTAAATCTTTCATGTCTTATTTTTTGTCTTCTTTCATACATATATACTTCCTGTAACGACCCGAAATTTGAATAAAATAAATTATGGGAAAAATATGATAAATAAGGATAAATCGTTTAAAACACGTAGGAATTGGTTTCGTGTCATTTGGACATCGTACGAGGAAGTTATGGGCGAAACCGGGTCGAGATAAAGTTGTAAAAGTGCAGCCCTGCTGCTTTGGAAAGTTCGCGACGCGAACTAGTGGTAACGATCGGGAAGTCGGGCCAGGTAGTTTGGCTTTGGGTCGCGAAGTAGTTCGCGTTGGGTTAGCGATCGCTAAGTATGCGTGCGTTATGCAGAGTTAGCGACGCGAACTTAGTTCGCGCCGCGAAGTCCGGTCGGGCAGCAATAAATCGGGTTTGAGCTAGGGTTTGCTCATTTTTCACCCCCAATTGTGGTGCAGCCGATCCTAGAGAGAGAAAGAGGCGATTTTGGTATTCTTGAGCTCAGATCTTCACCATCTTGAAGGATCTAAACATCAAAGGTAAGATTTCTTGATTGTTGATGTTATCTAGCTAGTTATGAACTTTGTTGGGTAGAAATGGTGGTTTGGGGAATCATACATGTCATCTTTGGGGAAGATGACTAATCATGGGTGTAGAACACTCATAGTAAGCTTGTAAATGATGTGTACAAGTTGGATTTGGGTCTATTGATGGAAATCTTGAGCTAGGGTTTTGGGGTTTCACCAAGTTGGATGAACTTGGCGGCCAAGGATGTTGTTATGGGTTTATTGGTAGCTAGTTATGGATAATAACTAGATTTTATGATGATATGGATGATAGGTCAAGAAGACCTAAAGATTGGTGACATGTCACAAGTTGGAAAGCAAGGATTTGTGTTGTTAGACACGATTTGGAGTTAGCTTGGCTAAGGTGAGTACATGTGACTTTTAAACTGGGTACATAGCTAGTAAATGTTTTTGTGATCAAATGATTTTGTCGAGTCTTTAAGTAATTTAGTCATTTATGTGATTTATGATGAATTGGTTGTTTAATAATGAAATGATTGATTGATTGAGAATTGATGGAGCTATGAGCTCATAACGATAAAAGATAAGTAATGATGATGATGATGATGATGATGATGTCCCTAGGGTCGTAGTAGATTGGAGGCATTCCGGTTACTACGGTACCTTAAGGTTAGTGGTAGATTGGAGGCATTCCGATTACCCAATACCTATGAGTCCCGGTAGATTGGAGGCATTCCGATTACCGTGGAAATGATGGTCTTGATAGATTGGAGGCATTCCGATTATCTTGACATTGGCCAATGGTGAAAGTGTTAAAGTGACCCAAAACAAACTTAGTAATATTATTTAAGATTAAATGATATTATTTGACTAATTGTTTATCGGGTCTAAAACCCATGTATCTCACGAGGCAATTTTTGTCTCACGTACTATGTTTGTATGTTTTGCTATGTACTCAGGTTCATGATCGTTGAATTAGAGGGTCGCGATAGAAGTGGCCTAGTGTTGATTAGCTCGGGAGCTTGTAGGTAATTCTCGTTTATCCTATGGTTATGATATTATCTTGTAACACCGGATTTTACAACTCTGATAAATGTTTTAATGGTTTTTGTTAAACCGTATTTTGGGAACATGGGACATTGTATTATTTTTATTTAAAATTATGATTAAAAGATGTTTTAAAAATTGAGGTGTTACAACTTGGTATCAGAGCTATAGTTTAAGTGAATTAGGTTGGATGTCCATCCTAGTCTTAGACTGTAGCAATAGGAATGTAAGATTCCTGGAGATCGATAGGTTGACCTTGAGACTTTATTTTAAGTTTAGGGTTGAACCTAGGTGACCTATTGAAGTTGTTATGCAGTGTGCAATGTGAGTCTTTTGAAACCGTAGGGCATTGGTATGATAGGGTCGACCCCTATGTGAAGTGCCATGTTTTGATCTAATTGTGTTGTTTTGACTGTTGAGCTGACCGTTTGAATCTTGTTTGTTGAATACGTTGGTATGGCGAAAGAATGAATGTGAAAAGTAGACGAGCTCCACTAATTTGGGAAGAGTTGTGAATGAGAATGTGAACTAGACTATTGATAACCGTATGATTAGGGGTAGGAGGAATGATTCCAATACCCGTACGAAGGAAGAGTCACCGAATGGCGAAGTCCGTAGTGAGAAGTAGCTACATAAAGAGGTAGCCAGACCTAGCCGGAAGAAATGGAAGGATGTTGTATAAGGTTGTCATAGCATGTAAAACCGTTGAGTAAATCGGAAGTTCTGAACTGGAGGTCACGATTGGTGGATTCGGTGGATTGAGCAAGTGCTAGAGAGTAGCAAGCGAAGAAAGAAAGATATGATGAGTTTGACATCCATATAATTAAAGGGTGAAGCGTTGACACGGTGGAACGTGTAGTATGAAACTTTTGGAAAGAGAGTGCGGTACAATATGTTGCGAAAGGAATTCACGAGTGAGTTGAAAGGGGAAGCCTTTCCGGAAGGAAATCTAGAGGGGAGTTCATGATGCAGCCTCGGAGATCTTAGGTGAAGATTGATGTTATGTGATTATGGCTTAATTGTTTGGTTGTTGCACGAATTGGTGCTTTTAGAAATTGGAAGCGAGTCGTACGACATGGGGATTTATTTTTGGGAATAGTCTTCCCGGTTAGTGATGTGTGTGGAAGCATGTATTGGGAAGGACTATGGACAAATGTGTCGCATATAGTAAGGATATAAGGGTTGATACTAAAATATAAAAAGGATGAGACACGAGATATGATGAGTATTTCTAACAGAAATGTAGTAGTACAATGAAGTACTAAGTCTTGATAAGAATTATTACTATGGATGAAATTTTCCTTTTTGGAATAGGATCCTTGGAAATGGAATTTGGATATTCGACGGGAATCCGAATAAATAATGTAATGATTGTTATACACGAATGGTAAACAAAAGAATGACTAAGGTATAGTTATGCCTTAGAACTTATAAATGGGGAATATGTGGAAAAGAATAGGTGTCGGGAATGACGACTTTTGATTGTCAAAAGTAGTTGGGTAAAAAGGTGGCATATAGCCATGTCAAACTTGGTGACAGTAATGATGAATTCAATATTAAGGGTAAGAAAATAATTGTTGGTTACGTGTTATAGTAATGGTACGGCGGTATGTGGCATAGAGTAGCGTGAGACTACGGTTTGGAAAGGATTAATTCGAAGTCTCACGATGTATAAAGGTGGGAACATCGAGTGTTGAGCTATTGGACGCTAAGTCACGGGTCACGAGCGAGACCGGAGTCTGTTGGTTGACTCAAAGATGACCGGGTTGGCCGGTGAAATATAATTAACGAAATAGATTGGTGGTTACCCAGTGGTGATAAAAGATTTGGAAATTTGGTAATAAGGAAATGAATCGGTTGAGGGTGGTCAATGTGTAATTGAAACGGTAAATAGTAATCGGAAATTTTAATAGTTGACCCGCGAGGTACAATGCACGTGTATTATGTGATGGCCGTTGAAGGCATATGATAATGAAAAAGGTAATGTTATATGAAACGCGTTAAGTAGTATGCCCAATGGGGAATAGGTTAAAGATGAAAGAAAATGATAAGGTGTTGTTATGGGGAGTGTGCTGATTGCATGGTGAATAAATGACCGACTGAATGAGTGAGAAAGTGGTAAAGTTATGGGATGTGAAAAGATGTATACTAGAATGGTATGTGACGTAGGAGGGTTTAGAATGGAATCCCGTTTGATCGGAGGCTTTCCGACTAATGAGAATTGGTTGAATCTTGATGGATTGGAGGCTTTCCAGTTATCTTGATGTGGTAGTTGAATTATGGATTGTTATGTCCGTATGATAATGTTTATGTATTAATGAGATGAATGTAGGACCATGTGGTTAATTTGTATTGTTATAATTTTACGTGTTAAATAAGAAGTTGGTTTGCTAGTGCGGGTTGCATTAGGACATGTTTGGGTAGGAGGTGCCTACGGTTTATAAAATATGAGGAAAGAGAACTCCTAGAGACCAATTTATTATTTGGTAACCAAGATATGGTAAAATTTCGTGAAATTGTAGAATGTGTTGCAGTAAAGGATCTAATACCGATGTTTGAGAATAAAAAGTTATGAAATTGATCGGTGGGGTACAAAGATGGTTGAAGGAATACTAAGTGATAGAATGAGTGACCAAATGAAGGTCAAGAAACAGTAAATGTTAGTGTGACCTTTAAGTAAAGGTGCGACTCTCGGATTATTTGGGAAGGACCTTAAGTAAAAAGGAAACGGGAACAATTATTAAGGAAATAATGATGAGTAAAACCGGAAGTGATGGATTGCGGGTAGTACCTCGTGAGTAGAGAATTTGTTAGTTGGAAGAAGTATGGTTGACTTTATGCAAAAGTCAAGATTTATCAATTTGTGATTAGTTGACTCATGATGACCGGGTGAAAGAAAAGTTAGAGGTTTTAGTAATGATAGAATGGATCGATTATGGACGGTTGATAAATGAGTAGATTGGTGGGAAGCACTAGAAATGATTATGTGTATACCGCGTGGTATAATGTATATGTAGGAAAATTGAAAGTAAATTGTGAAAGAAAATGATAGAATGATGCTAAGTGTATTGATGCATACATGAATTGTATGCAAGATGGGATAGTTTTGCATGAGTCACTTTGGATTGGAGGCTTTCCGATCATTGTGACATTTTGGGCCCTGATGGATTGGAGGCTTTCCGATCATCTCGGTGGCATAGTTAAAGTATGATTTGATGTATCAGGAATATGAGGTTATATATGTTGTATGTAGAACCGCATGGTTAAGTTATGGCTATAGTTATATGGCAAATGAGAATTGGTGTTGAAAACACGGGTCCTGTTTAAGTAGAAGTATGAGTAGGGGATACCTACAAGTTAATGGTTCATGAAAAAGGAATGCTTTAGGAAGCAAAGTGGTTAGTAGGCAATGAGTGGTGAAAGATGTATATCGGGTGGTTAGGCCACAATTGGATACGATTGAGGCTCTAGAGCCGGTGATCGGGAAATTCAAGTATGGTATAAGGATGTTTGAAGGAAAATGTAAAAGGTATAAGTAATTGGATGAAAGTTAAAAAGTAATAGAGATTTGGTATTGATTTAAATGGAAGTTGTTAATCGATTGTGGAAATCGAAATCGAGAAAAAAAAGGGAACAATTGAGAAAGGAAATCTAAATAGGAAATCAGAAATGAAAAGCTTGGGAAGCGATGCCTTAGTAATAAAGAATATGTGGAATTTAGCAAGGTAAGTTGACCTTATTCATAAAGTCAAGGTTAGTCAACTAGTAGATTGTTGACTTTAGTCAAAATGGGGTTTTGACTTTCGTTTAATTGGTTAGTCAAGGATAAGGGCATAATGTATCACCTATATGTGTGTTTGATAGTGGTGGATTGATTAACGGGAATAATTGTAGTCAAAGGGTGCGACTTTGACCATTGGGTATTCCGAATGGAACCTAGAAATCGAGTATGATTGTTGTTGGACCATGAGTGTAAGATTGATGATTAATGGAACCACTAATGGGTAAGGAAAGTTTTCAAGATATCGTTGACTTTGTGCTTAAGTCAAAGATGAGACAACGTTGACAATTTGGTCAAAGCGAGGGGTTGACTATCACTTTGGTCGAATGGTTATTAGTAATGATTGGGTCACATCAGTCCAATGGGAGTAAGGAGTTTGGTTAAATGATGAGAAAGGTTAAGGTCAGATTGTGAAATTTTGACCCGTCCGGGTATTAGGAACTCAAGATCGGATCCTTGGCCCGTTTGGGTATAACGGGTCGAGTGGGCGATTAAATGCATAAGTATTATTGAATCATAATTTGGGAGTGGAATGAGGATTGGAAATCCTTGAGTTGATTCCGAGGACGGAATCCTTTTAAGGGGTGGATAGTTGTAACGACCTGAAATTTGAATAAAATAAATTATGGGAAAAATATGATAAATAAGGATAAATCGTTTAAAACACGTAGGAATTGGTTTCGTGTCATTTGGACATCGTACGAGGAAGTCATGGGCGAAACCGGGTCGAGATAAAGTTGTAAAAGTGCAGCCCTGCTGCTTTGGAAAGTTCGCGACGCGAACTAGTGGTAACGATCGGGAAGTCGGGCCAGGTAGTTTGGCTTTGGGTCGCGAAGTAGTTCGCGTTGGGTTAGCGATCGCTAAGTATGCGTGCGTTATGCAGAGTTAGCGACGCGAACTTAGTTCGCGCCGCGAAGTCTGGTCGGGCAGCAATAAATCGGGTTTGAGCTAGGGTTTGCTCACTTTTCACCCCCAATTGTGGTGCAGCCGATCCTAGAGAGAGAAAGAGGCGATTTTGGTATTCTTGAGCTCAGATCTTCACCATCTTGAAGGATCTAAACATCAAAGGTAAGATTTCTTGATTGTTGATGTTATCTAGCTAGTTATGAACTTTGTTGGGTAGAAATGGTGGTTTGGGGAATCATACATGTCATCTTTGGGGAAGATGACTAATCATGGGTGTAGAACACTCATAGTAAGCTTGTAAATGATGTGTACAAGTTGGATTTGGGTCTATTGATGGAAATCTTGAGCTAGGGTTTTGGGGTTTCACCAAGTTGGATGAACTTGGCGGCCAAGGATGTTGTTATGGGTTTATTGGTAGCTAGTTATGGATAATAACTAGATTTTATGATGATATGGATGATAGGTCAAGAAGACCTAAAGATTGGTGACATGTCACAAGTTGGAAAGCAAGGATTTGTGTTGTTAGACACGATTTGGAGTTAGCTTGGCTAAGGTGAGTACATGTGACTTTTAAACTGGGTACATAGCTAGTAAATGTTTTTGTGATCAAATGATTTTGTCGAGTCTTTAAGTAATTTAGTCATTTATGTGATTTATGATGAATTGGTTGTTTAATAACGAAATGATTGATTGATTGAGAATTGATGGAGCTATGAGCTCATAACGATAAAAGATAAGTAATGATGATGATGATGATGATGATGATGATGATGATGTCCCTAGGGTCGTAGTAGATTGGAGGCATTCCGGTTACTACGGTACCTTAAGGTTAGTGGTAGATTGGAGGCATTCCGATTACCCAATACCTATGAGTCCCGGTAGATTGGAGGCATTCCGATTACCGTGGAAATGATGGTCTTGATAGATTGGAGGCATTCCGATTATCTTGACATTGGCCAATGGTGAAAGTGTTAAAGTGACCCAAAACAAACTTAGTAATATTATTTAAGATTAAATGATATTATTTGACTAATTGTTTATCGGGTCTAAAACCCATGTATCTCACGAGGCAATTTTTGTCTCACGTATTATGTTTGTATGTTTTGCTATGTACTCAGGTTCAGGATCGTTGGATTAGAGGGTCGCGATAGAAGTGGCCTAGTGTTGATTAGCTCGGGAGCTTGTAGGTAATTCTCGTTTATCCTATGGTTATGATATTATCTTGTAACACCGGATTTTACAACTCTGATAAATGTTTTAATGGTTTTTGTTAAACCGTATTTTGGGAACATGGGACATTGTATTATTTTTATTTAAAATTATGATTAAAAGATGTTTTAAAAATTGAGGTGTTACACTTCCTCCGTATTAAAATAAATGAATCACTTTAAAGTTCATATTTTTTATGCAAAATAAGATAATAAGATATTAGTGAAATTAAATTGGGTAATTAAAATGGATGGGACCCGCACTCTTTACTCTGTTGCTGTTTTTATAGGAAGATGACAAAAACGGATTGGGCCCTACACCTTTAATAATGTTTAGGAATGTATAAAGTAAGGGTAAATAAGTAATTTTAAATATAAAACTATACCAAATAAGGTAATAGTTAAAGTGATTCAGTTATTTTGATAGACCCTAAAAAGGAAAATGATTCACTTATTTTGATACGGAGAAAGCATATATTAATAATTAATAATAATAATTTAATAATATATTATATATATTTATATACATTAATAAAACTGAAATTAAAAAAAAAAATTGGTTGCCGATTCGGTCGCCCCTTACGCCACTTTGGTCACTGTTTGGTCATGTGTTTAACCAGGAGAGCAAAAGCTAATGTAGCGCAGATGTGGCATGGGTGACCAATATCATATCGGTCACCGATTACGCATTGTCTTAGAGTATAAAACTTTTAAATTTTTGTGTAGGTTATTTAAAGATAAATGACATTTTAGCAAAAAACTTTTGCTTCTAAAGTTTATTATCTCTATGTCTTTATCAAGACACAAAAAAAAAACTTTATGTAATTTATATACCTTTGACCAAAAGCTTTTTTTGAAAATTTATTTATCAATATTAAGTGGAAAGTTTAGGTATCAATTTCAATAAATCTTTGCAATAACTCAATCATTGGAGATGCCCCAAGCTTATTTAAGTTTAATTAAAATTAATTTATTTAAATAATCTCGTAAGTTAAATCATTTTAAATAAATTTCAAATGCAGTCCACAAGTCCTCTAGAAACAATGATTTTGAAAATAAATTAAATGTACAAGAGTTGTAAATCTATAATATGTTATTATTTGGTAATTTGATAATTTTTTTTTACCTGTTACCATTTCGTTCTTTGCCTTATAGCCGAGCTTCTACAATAGAGTCTCTTGGAATTTTGATATATTTGTTGAAATTGCAGATCACTTTACCAAAAACGTGTAGTGAAAAGAGTTTTGATAACAAATTTTTTTCGCAAACCTCTACACAAGAAGTTTCCAAAGAAGGGCACTAGGCCACTAGATATAAATCGAACCAATCATAGGGGTTTAGAGCTGCTTACCCTTTGAAGACTTTGAATCAAGTAGAGCACACAACTGAAAGGCTTTCGTATCCACCGGTGATTCGTGGTTGAGTGGTTAGCTAAAGCCTAAACCTGTAGATCCCTTGAATCAAATTCGACTCCCAACCAATTAAGAATGTTGAATTCAGCTTGTGTAGAATAACTCGTTGAAACTATGAGGCCTAGAGTTGATATATATTTCTCTGTATTACGATAAATAATACATTTTCTGTTTTTTTTTTTCCAGTTTAAAATAAGTAATATATTTTGATAATTAACCTTATTTGGTTAAAGGTAATTGGGTTAGGATCTTGTGAGTTGGGGAGCTCAACCAATCATTGTTAAAAATTTGAATCATTGTTAGAAATTTTAGATCTTTATGAGGAAATATTTTTTAACAATGATCCTATTTTTTTGAAAATGATCTAAATTTTTTAAAAAGATTGGTTAAGAATTTTCCTTACAGTCTTCATCAGAATTTAAATCCTCAACCGATCCCAATTCAAGGTAGTTTGTATTAACCTATAACAAAATCCATGATACCTAAATAATAAGAGTAAAAATATTATTCACAAAATGTTATATCATAGCATGATTCAAAGAAATCGTTGCTCTTTCCGTGATCACAAATTCCCCAACAACTATTATTTATTAAAAGTAATAATTACTACTCCCTCCGTCCCTAAATAAAGTTCCCATTTCTCTTGGCCACAATTTTTAAGGAGAAAATTAGTGGTGAGGTAATTGGTAATAAATTTGATTAAAATATAAAGTTGATTGGAGAGAGAAAGATAGTTATTGGATAGTTAGTAATGGGGTTCATGATAATTATATTATTTTATTAAGTGGACCCCATCAACTTATGAAATAAGAACTTTATTTAGGGACAAAAATCTAAGGAGAAATGAGAACTTTATTTACGGACGGAGGGAGTATTATATATAAAAAAAGTTACCTATTTATGATTGGACGGAGTCTATGAAGAAACAAAAAGCATCAACTTCACAAATATTAACAATTAAAAATACATCGCAATCAAGATAAAGGTATGGGCTTCAATCAATTGAATAAGACAATCTAAATACACCTTGCCAACCTAACCACCGATACCTTTACTTTTTCGCATCCACTAACCTTAATTTTCCAATCCATTTCAAAAGTATATACTCCCTCCATCCCATAAAAAACTTCTCATTTAACTCTAAACTTTTATCCCACAAAAAACTTCTCATTTCCCAAATCTGGTGGGCTCCACACAATAAAAAAACTATTATTATTAAAATCCCACCACTAATATCCACTATCTTTCTCTCCAATCTAACCTTATATTTTAATCAAAAATATTATCAATAGCTCCTACCACTAACTATCACCTAAAAAACTGTACAAAAGCCAAATGAAAAGTTTTTTTTATGAGACTGAGGGAATATTATATACTTCTTGATTGAGGTTAAATGTATCACATAATTCACATGGAAAAAACTACTTTCCACTTCTCCAAAACAAATGACACATTATTGATTTATTTATATTTTAGATAAACGATGTTATATTAAATTAAACTAGATAGTTAGTGGGATGAGTCATACATTCTTTAAATAAGTGATGTTAATAATATTTAAAAGTATAAGTAAGTATAAAATGACCATTTTAATATATTAAATAATACTCTCTCCGTCCCACAAAAAAAGTTTCCATTTCCCATATAAATTTTGTCCCACAAAAAAGTTTCATTTCTCAAATATGAGGGTTCACTTAATAAAATACTATTATTATGTACCTCACTACTAACTATCTCCTAAACATACTTTCTCTTTCCAAATAACCTTATATTTTAATAAAAACTATAACAAAGGACCCTACCTGTAACACCTCAATTTTTAATACAAAACATTTGCCCAAAATATATCATTTCCATAAATAGAAGAACCGTTCCAAAAATTGGATTTACAAAAACTTTTGTTATGAAAATCAGAGTATAAAGTTTGGTGTTACAAAATAGATCAAAACCAAAGCTAAGCATAAATCCAATCTAATGTTCTTCTACTCTAGGACCGCACATCTCTATCCATGCGTACCTATACCTTCGATCCCGAACCCGAGTACATAGCAAAAATAACAAGGAGTACGTGAGACAAAAAGTCTTGTGAGCTACATGGGTTTAGAGCCAATGATAATAAAATGTCACGTTACATATAAACACATACATATATAAATCGTCTATCCAATCTAGTCACACTATTGTGACCCTAACAATCTTGCTCTCTTAGCAAACATAACTAACTATCGGGTTGCCCCCGAACTAGCTAGTAGCACATACATATCTAGTTATAGGGTTGCCCCCGAACTAATTAGAAATAAGATACCGGCAAGAGGGAATCGCCCAATCTACCGATACCTGCCTTACTCGTCGGAATACGTCTAGTTAGCAAGACTACTAACGTGGATGAGTCGATGTGAATCCACCTAACTGCCCCTCAATCCACACCTCAAGACCGGGAGTCACCCGTGTCATCTCATCATCTCAATCTCACCATAACTCAACGGTTATGTCAACTAGCTCTCGGCTAACACTTTCATCATCAAACAAGTTAGTCCAATATTATCAATAATATCTATGACTAACTCAACATACTATAAGTCTACACAAATAAGCAAATAGACCGTAACACAAGTAAGAAAAGTAATTCAAAGACTATGTACCCAGTATAGTCCACACGTCACCTTAGCAATAAATGCTCCAACCATATTCTTTCCGCCAATTTCCTTGCTCCAACAATCAATCAACTTTCCAAGACTTCACCAAAAGCCTAATACAACAATCACAAGATATTCAACATCACATACTACTAATAATGTATCCATTAACCTCTAGATACCATTAACTAACAATTTCCCCTAATTATGGTGATTTACCAAACCCTAGGTTTAACCAACCCTTAAGATTCTTACAAATCATAATCAATACACTTGTTTCCTTTATTAAAATACCATTTATTAAGTGTATACATCACTTATATCACCATAATCCAAAACCCCAAGAAGTAGGGTTTCAAACCCATACATCAAAATCCATAGATCTTAAGCTACAAAGATCAAAGAGTGAAGATATACCTTTAATCTTCAACTAGGAGTGAAATCTACCAAAGATTTATGAAGAAATCGACATCCAACTGTTCTTGAGCTCAAAAATGGCCAAAGGGAAAACTAGGGTTTTGAAAATGCATTAAATGAGCCAAATCCCGAATTTATTGCTGTCGACCATAGTTCACGGTGTGAACTAGTTCACGATCGTGAACTATGCGCGACGCGAACTTCTCCCGATCGCTACCTAGGCGTGAACTCCGATCGGCTAAAACCCCACAATCCCTGAATGAAGTTCCCGATCGGGAACTATAGTTCACGGCGTGAACTTTCCAAGGCAGCATGGCTGCACTTTTCGGTCTTCGTCTCGACCCGGCGGTTTCGTCCATAACTTTCTCATACGGTGTCCAAATGACACGAAACCAATTCCTACGTTCTTTAAACGATTTATCCTTATTTATCATATTTTTGTACAAAATTCGGGTCGTTACACTACCACTAACAAAATTCGGGTCGTTACACTACCACTAACAAAATTCGGGTCGTTACACTACCACTAACTATCACCTAAATAGTTGTGCCCATGAGAAATGAGAACTTGAGAATAGTTATTAGGTGCGGGATGCATTACTTTTTATAAAATAAAGGAAATTATTACAATGTATCACTTATTTTATAATTGAAGAATCATTACTATCTCCGTATCACAATTTAATTTGGAAACGGCTTTCATTAAGACAAAAAAAAATATAGCTAATAGCTAGAAAAACAAAGAATCTAACAATTATACGGTAAAATAAGTCATACGGCCCAACTAACATTATACTTAACTCTACGATTACAAATCCAGAGATACGCAACTTCTTTTATTAAAGTAAATAGTTAGTGGATGAGGGGTCCCATATTTTTACCAAATAAAGTAATTTTTAAAGTGTGTCACTTATTATAAAACACATGTTTATAGAAAGTGTATCACTTACTGTGATACGGAAGTAGTGTTACATAACTAGTTATAAGATCGTGCCCATACATGATGGTATTTTTTATTTTTTTCGTTTATATATTTTCCTGTACTTATCAAAGTATTAATTATCAACATAGATCAACTCCTTTTCCAAAAACAACTATTCGCTTGGAACTTCACAATATATATTTGTAACTTGATATTTTTTGTTGCACTCTATAAAATGCTGCAAAGTGTCCATGTAATATGCAGAAATTTATATCTTTTTCGAAAAAGATAAAATTAATTTGAAAAACTAAAAAGTAAAGACTAAAAAAATAGTTTTTCAGGAAAATTTTGTTTTTCGAATAAGATAAAAATGTCGCATGAAAGTACAACTGTCACTTCAAGTCACACCAAAGTACAAGTATAGATCGCAAAAGGGAAAATTGTCAAAACCATATAAGACAAAACTACTAATCAGTCGCACAAAATCAACTTAGGTAGAACAAAAAATTCTACGTACATTAAGCCAAATAAGTTACACTTACATTATCACAAAAAAATTTAGACCGTGACAAAGGACATTGTAAGTCAAGGACTATGTTCCGAAGCCAACAGATCTGTCAAAAACGTTAGCGACACCCGATATTCAGCATTCGCTCTAGACCATGATACAACATTTTGTTTTTTGGATGACCAAGAGATAAGGTTGTCACCTAGAAAGACGCGGAGACTAGAGGTGAACCGGCGGGTTCCAGCACAACCGACCCAATCAACATCATTATATAAAACCAAATGATCGATAGGACACGAACAGAGCTGAAGACCATGTGTCATAGTGCCTTTCATGTACCAAAGAATGCATTTTGTGACATTCATGTGCGGTTGTTGAGTATCATGCATGCAAAAGCACGCATGTTGAACAACATAAGCAATATCATGATGTGTGAACGTGAGATATTGTAATACAACGATAAGACTCCAATAAGGGGTTAGATATGGAACCTAGATACCCACGGAAGGCAATTTCAAGCCTATGTAGTCACCCCTACTTGCAGTCTCATTCATGTAGTCCTCTAACAAACAATTTATTATATTTCATTTTTAGCTAGAAGACGTTGAAGTACACTAGGTCCGATCATCATTTATCCAAGCTTTAAAGCAATGAGTATGG
The DNA here is from genome assembly GCA_963853835.1 of Calendula officinalis. Classification (NCBI taxonomy): domain Eukaryota; kingdom Viridiplantae; phylum Streptophyta; class Magnoliopsida; order Asterales; family Asteraceae; genus Calendula; species Calendula officinalis. The sequence continues at coordinate 13,376,023 of OY970825.1, read as the reverse complement.
TCAAAGTTCTAAAAAGCGTAAGGTGTTGCATGACGACACCATCAAGCCTTCAAGCCATGGTGTTTTTCAAGACGTGACTTAAGTCGGAATTTTTTTTATATATAATTTATATTTTATATACATACGTATATCAAATTAATTTTTTTTATAAATCTATTGATTTATATAACAATTCATATACTTCATCCGTTATAAAATAAGTGATACACTTTCCATTTTAAGGTGTTTCAGAATAAGTTATATACTTTGAAAACTTACCATATTTGGTAAAAGGTAGTGGGGACCACACCCACTAACTATCTCCTTTAATAAAGTGAGAAGACACATGTACCCTTACTTTTACTTTTAAACATCATTAAATTTACTTTAATCAATATATGTGGGACCCATCCTCCACTAACTATCAAATTTTATCTAATTAATCTTCATTATCATCTTTTGTCTCAAAAACCGTGAACTCTAATTTGTATCACTTATTTTGAAACGGAGGAAGTATAAAGTTCACAAAAATTGTCATATCGAAATTTATAATTATATATATCATCATTTTTTTAAAGAATAATTCAATTTTCATAGCCACTTTAAAAAAAACTCGTCATAAGGCGCGACTTATTGCGTCTTATCTCACGTCACACCTTCTACAACCGTCATTGTCTATTTCGTAACGTGGACGGGGCGCCTAACGCCTTGGCGCGACCATGACACGCTTTTAAGAACCTTGAGAATGATACACATGTTAAAGCTATCTTTGATATTTAATATGGTTTTGAAACTCTAATTAAATTCACCATCCCTCATGTTAAACCCCAAAATGAGTCCCACAACATCAAATTTTCATATTAATATGCCTTGCTCTGTTTTAATGCTCCGCCATTGTAATGGCATCCAATTGTTGGTGACAATTTAACGAGTCCAAACGGTATGGATTGGTAGCACCCAAATCCTTTTGGTGAAGCTTTAACCAACACATACGCCCTTATAATAGTTGTAAATTGAAAAAAAATTGTTATTTCAAAAAGTTAATAATTGAGTAAGTCCGCTAGAAAAGTTAAAACACACACCCGTTTACTCATTTTATTAGTTTCGTTGCAAAGAGAGATTAACTGTATGACTTTGATTTATGGAAATCATCGAGTGTACGCGGGATGAAATTTCAAAGGACTAGCCAAAAGAAAGAAACGCCCAGCCCACACGTTAAAATAATTTACTATGAACAGTAAAAAGGTACAAAACGACAATAGAAAGCCTCAAAACGATGTAAACAATATATAATAAAGCTGCGTGGGGTTGTATCTTGTCAAGAATCCAACCGTTACTCCCACTTTTTCCTCGGATCTCTTTCCCTTTTTCTTAGGGTTTTGTCACTTTTGTGCTTCTTCAATCTAAAAACAAACATACTTCAATTTTGTCTTTCTTTTGATTCGGGTTCTGGATTTGGTGAAATGGGTTCGGAGCAGAGAGAAAATGGTGTTGGTTTGTCGAGAGCTGAGGTGGACACATCGGCACCGTTTGAATCGGTGATGGAGGCCGTGACCCGGTTTGGTGGAATCGGGTTCTGGAAACCCCCATCTCCACCTGCTCAGGTCTCTCTCACTCTTCACACTCACACTCACTCTCATTATTATTCTAATTTCTAAAACTAAAAATACTTATATATGCATTCTGTGTTGTCTCATAAAGATACAATATTTTATCTTATTATTTGGTTGGTTAACTCCAGTTACATGTTTGTACTATCATTGATTCTAATAGATGCGTTATTCTTAATTTTTTTGGTATATTTAATTGAGATTAACATCTATGAATTTGTTACTCTGAATTAGACTTTCAAAAACAGGGTAGTTAATATTTTGTTTTTTTGGTACAAGCCAAAATAAGTTACAAGTCAAGATTTAATATCAACAAAAATGTCTAATTCATCAATATTTGAGACATCATATTAGCATTTTCTCTAATTAAGTTTTTATCTTCCAACTTGATTTTATGTTTGTGTCTCAATTTGCTTGTTAGAGGTATTTTTATACATTTATGTTGGACATAATTTTTCTTTTTTATGTAAAAAAAATATTTTTCCTTAATTTACTTTTACGGTGAAACATACATTTTATCTAACTGATTACAGATCGACACCAAAAAAGTATCTGATGCAGCAACACTAGAAGCTGACACACACAATGATACGTTAACCGAAGAAGGAGAAACACTTGAAATCTTGAAAGAAATCAAAGCAACGGAAACTAGATATGGAGAATCAAAAGTCAAAGTCAACGCTCATCAACCTAATGGTCAAAACAACGATAGCAACACAACTAACGCACAAGCCAATGAAGTTGAGTTATCAAAAACAGAGATCTTGAAAAGGGTACAAGAAGCAACTGAGGAAGTAAAGAATTGTACGAGGGTTCTTGAAGAAGCTTTGACTCAGGTCAATGCTTCTAGAAAAAAGTCAACCGAGTTCGGGAACTCAGATTGCAATGTGGAGCCCACGATGTCGATAGGGCAGATATTAAGTAGGAAGTTGGTGTTGGCGAAAGAGAATTCGGGGAAGAGTTCGATACGATGGAAGGTTTCGTTGCCACATGTTCTTAGGAAATCTAGTAATGGGAAGAGAAGTGAGCATGTTGGTGAGAAAGGTGTTCCATCGAAGAGGATGAAGTTTGGGTTTTGTGTTTGATTGTGTTTTGAAGTATTTGTAATGGTGTTTTTTTTATGTGTTTGTGAATGTAAGATATGTAGTATAAGTTTATGGTTGGTTCTTGGTTTTCTTGAGATGAAATTGATTTGTCAAATGTTTTAATTTGCATCCTTTAAGATTAATTTTATAATTATGGGTCATGATTTGCTTAAAATTTATTTTTCACATGTAATATAAATCAAACATAATATTATTTAAAGACGAAAATCTCAAGTTAAGGGGATGGATTGTAATTGTCTACTTCATCTAAATATCCTTGCAAGGATAAATTGCTTCATTGACCAAACTACCACCCTAAGTGGTATTCCGTCTTATTATTTGTTCCACCAGTGTTTTAAAACCCGGGTTTGACCTACCGGTCCGACCGGAAAATGGAAATATGTCGAGGCGAATAGACCGGTTTAAAGTCTATTTAAGAACCACTTTGAATTGGTCGGGTTAACTGTGATCCCCGGCCGGACCGGGATTATTTAGTTTTTTAGATTTTTATAATATTTATTTTGTCATATCTAAGTGTAATTTTTTAGATTTTTATAATAATTATTTTGTTTTAGATTTTTTTTGTATTTATATACCTTTTACATGACTAATTTACACATAAATATTCAATAAATTGCAATCCGGTTGAACCCGCCGGTTGAACCGGTCCGACCATTTTTAGAGAATCATCTGATTCGATTCAAAATCCGGATTTTAAAACATTGGTTCCCACTGATCCCATTTGATCATTATCAGAATTAAAAGATTATATAATGAAAAAGAATTAATACATATCAAATTTAAAAGTGGGTAGAATATAATCACTCAATAATGTATTAGTTAGATATTCCTACTACTTAATGCTTAAATTGAAAAGTTAACTATTTATTTAATTCCAAAGAGAATTATCCACTACAAATCACCAACCACACAAACATTATAAAATTATAAAAGTGGCAATAAACTTAAATACACAAGATTCCTTGATGGTTATAATTATAATAATCCATTGTATATTCTAACACTATATATGTTCATTTAGGTATATAAAGCAATAAAATATTATGTTTCAAATATTTAGCCACTTATGTACATGCTTAAACAAAGTTAGTGATCGATGAATAGAGAGTTAACGAGGATTATGTGACCCGCGCGTTGCTGCGGGGATTAAAAGATACATATTTGTTTCGTTAAGATTTAAATTCGGTTAATATGATTTATTATTTTGTATTCATGAAAAAAAAAACAATGTCCGTTCATATTGATTGTAGTTACACATTACATGCAAAAAATAAACATCAATAATATGTGAGCAACATTATAAAAGGATTTTTCAAGCTCATTTAATGCTTCTAACCTCATGCCCTTAAAGCATGAATTAAAAAACCCCCGAAAATCTTTTATACAATGTCCATACTCCATACCCACTACACCAACCACCAAATTTGCTAACCAATTCACTTAACTAATCTATATTATGAATTTTAATAAAGTTTATGAACGCTAAAGAGCATACTATAATTGTATTATAAGAAGAATATATATGGTTTTGATTTTTCAAACATTTTATACAATAATTTTATTTTTAAAAAGTGATATTTTTCTTATCTTCAATATTTTTAATAAAGAAATGGAAAATTAAATAATAATAATAATAATAATAATAATAATAATAATAATAATAATAATAATAAAGGATTATACTATTTTTATCGCAAGTGAAGGAAAAAAATAACTTTAGAAAAGAGGCAAAGCATTATTGAGCTTTGGGTTGGGAAAAAGGACCAAAAAAAACGTTGGGCTAAAAAATGAAAACTTGTTGGGCTAAAAAATGAAAACTTTGTGGCAGCCAGATTTTAATTAAAAAAAACGGATGCACACAATTTAATTGAAGCAGGCCTCGATCCAGCGACCTAACGCAAGCAAAAGCTTCACCTTCACATGGTAAAACCAATTGGCCTGGCAAATCTTTTGGTAACGTTTTCACAAAAATGATATATATTATGAACAGTAACTTTGGTATGACAAATGTATATATAGGGTAATTACATAAAAGGTTTATGTGTTTTGCCATAAAATATAGCTTTGATCTTTCTATTTTTTTTATTATATTGGTAATCCTTTATAACCTCATTTTGCTCTCGGACAGTCCCCCTTCAAACGTCGATCCATGTAGCCTGTTAAGTGACATCATGTGAGGTGCACTTGAGGGTTTTGGGTCCTTCACCTTTCTCTCTTTCATGCCGCCATTTCCAACGCAAAATATCTAATTTGATTTCATAATTGATCCTGATATAGGGCATGTTTGGAAAAGCTTATTAACGGGGCTTATAACTTATTAACTTATTAAGCTCCAAATTCTAGCTTATTTGGAGCTTAATAAGCTAAAAAGCTCCATTAATAAGCTTTCCCAAACATGCCCATAATTAATCGGATTTCTTATTTCCCTAAAATCCTAAATCGAGAAACACTTCGTCTCTCTCATATCTCTCACTAAATTGAACCCCAAAACCCTAATATAGTAACATGATAGGAATTACGAAGAAATCAAAGTTTAAATCGTTCTAACAATGTGGTCGTTTCGAGAAAGCCAAGATGATTTTTCAAGAAGCAGGAGGTTTCTGTTAAGTATCAGGGCTATATTTCGTTATTTTGATGCAAAAATCAAAGATTTTGTTTGAATGTAGTGTTTTCCTTTTTGCCCTTTTCATTCTACCTTGTTCTCCATGAAAATCCATCATGGATAGGTGTTTATTGAATTTCAGAGGATGATAAATGTAGATTATGATGATGGTAAACCATTTTCTTACCCTGTTAACCTTTGTTTACAAAATCACCATAATAACAAGTTTAGTTCTCGTTTACACCATTTTACATAAGCTTGACATAGAACCTTAAATTCTAGAGAAAATGTGTCATGAAAGTTTTATTTTACGAGATTTGGGGGAAAAATGACAAAAATGACTGATTTTTTTTTGAAAAAACAGTGAATACTCTTGTTTCCTTTGTCAATTGTGTTAATAGATAAAAAAAAAAACTCTCATTTAACACAATTTTGCTGAAATTTGGTATAAACAAAAATGAATATTAAAAAAAACGTTGAAGGGGCGAACACGGACCGAACCAAACCACACTGTAACCTTTAGTATCAAAACTAAAACTAATAATGATGAAATTTCAAACTGATAATGAAACCAATTACTTTTTGGGTTTTTGGGCCCAATTGGTCACCCCTAAAAGGTTAGGTTGCATGAGACATGTATATGTATTTGGTATGAGAAGTAAAGCAAGAAAAAATTCCTGCAAAGAAGCATATTTAGTATAGTCTAAACTTTCCTCTAAAAGAGAGAGCCTCAATTTCATTGCATTCCTCTTTAGAACAAAAGTTATAGTATTAGAGTTCTATCATTAATACTCTTTTTTCTTTTTCTAAATAATTTTTAATCATTCATACGCCCAAAGCGACTGTACATCTGGAGGGGGGGAGTATACCCCTACCCCTAACCCACTACCAGGACCTATCATCGCCGATGTGGTCCCCACGCCTTCACCCGCATTCTCTTTTCTGTTCCATCAAACAAAAACATAAATCAAAAACAAAAACACACATCTAAATTCTTACAAATCGATCACATCTATGGCCAAAATGCGTTTTACTACCCCTAACTATTAAAGGTGCTGCATGGTGAACTTGACAAAACGGTCGATCTAGTGTCCTGACTCGTTAATTTGAGTCACGTTTTCTTACTTGACTTACTTTATTTAAAGCTTTTAATGGTCTAAAAATATACGTTCATCTCAATATATTGATATTAGAAACATATCATGTGAGAAAACAAGAGCAAATTAGTGAGTCAGGGTACTAAATCGACCATTTTGTCAAGTTCAGGGTACCATGCTAGGGTAGTAGGATGACCTAAATTCAAGGTAATAAAATGCATTTTTGGCCATTCAAATATATAGTTATGAGTAATGAAACTTACTTGGCCCAAACACCGGCATGAAACGGGCGATTAATAGCAGGCCCATTAGGCAACCCATAAACTAACCCATTACGAGTAGAAGGCCCATTTGAAGTTCTCAAAGCCCATGGATCATAACCATTTGTATTATTATACTTCTCTTTCAAAACAGGTTTTTGAGGTGAAAACAATCCAAGGGTATCAGGACAAATAGGAGAACTATTCCACATCTGCCACCCCTTATCATTACCATCTTCCAAGGGCAAATTCGTCTTTTCATCACAACTATTCCACACCTTTGACACAGGAGACTTAATCGGCTTTGGTGATGGTGATGGTTTTTCAGCCCCAATCTCAGACAAAAACCCTAGGTCTAATTTAAAATTTTCAAAATTACTAGTAGTAGTGTTTGGATATGGATAATTAGGGTTAGGATAAGGTAATCCATGTGTAATTGGGACATCAAATCCTTGAGAAGTTGAAATTGGGTGAGAATTAATCTGTTTTTCTGTTGGTGTGTTTCCATTTGGTCTGGTAATTATGATATTTGGATTAGTTGATGAAGAAGCAGTTGATGAACGAGTGAATAACTGTTGCCATGATCTTTTTGGTGGAGGACAAGGTTGGGATTCAAAAACTATCTGCACAAAACATATATTTTAGTTATTATTATTATTATTATTATTATTATTATAAATTACATAAATGGTCCTTTAGTTTCGTAAAATTACACTGATAGTCCTTATTTCTGAAACTATTGACACGTTCGGTACTTTACCTAAACACGCATTTATTTTCCCGTCAAGTATGGTCACAACTCACATGTGATGCACGAGGGGGTAAATCTGTCATTTTCCTTTTCCCTTTCCCTTCACCAATTTAAAACCCATAAAAACCTGTTTGTTTGACGGAAAAAGTTAACGCCTGTTTAGGTAAAGGACCAAACGTGTCAAACGTGTCAATAGTTTCAGAAATAAGGACTATCAGTGTAATTTTACGAAACTAAAGGACCATTTGTGTAATTTACTCTATATAATTAAATATATAAAACTGCAAAATTAAACCAAGAAAACTTACAGAACGATTCTGGTTTTGATCATCTGGATGCAAATTAGGTTTTACATATGCACGTTGGGGATGAACAGAATCTCTCTTATTGGTATGATCCAATACAGCACTAGATTTGTGTTCTCTTGTACTGCTAGCTTTAGCATTTGTACCTTTACCAAAAAAGTTTCCCTTCAAATATCGTGCACCAACACTTTCTTTACTATAATTATTATTTGTTACAACAACTTTAGATTTACTATTCTCCCGATTATGATTATCAGTCTCTGTTTTTTTGTTCTTTTGAGTTTCTTTAATTACTCTTTTTTCAACTTCATCAACATCAGAACTGCTTTTATTATCAATTTTCCGTTGTTTGCGTTTTTTTTCAGAATCTTTTTTATTATTTTTATTATTTTCATCTCTCAATTTTCTTTGTTCTTCAACCAATCTTGCAACTTCTTCCCTTTGTTTTCTTTCCTCTTCTTCCAACTGTTGTCTTTCTAATCTAGCTTGTTTTTTCTCTTCTGCTTTCCTACGAGCTTTTTCACTTCTAGTTTCATTGCAATTTTCACCATTTTTAGCTACTGAATCTGATGAAGAATCTGATGAAGAATCATCTTCATTGAAGCTAATTTTAAATAATTTCCTGAAAAGCCAAATAATTCCCAAGAAATTATCATTTCCACCACTCAAATACCTAACACTGTTCTTCTTCTTCTTCCAATTACCACCGTTTTCTAACCAATCTTGACCACATATCCAATTATTATCAGACCAAATTTTCCCAATTAAATCTTTAAAAACACCAGAATTTGAAAACCGTCCATCAGGAGATGAATATAAATCCATTTCAGGTCTTTTGGATTTATGCCCACAATAAGAACAACTGAATTTACCACCAGAAGGATTTTGATCCCGATATGGTGTCCTGCAATTCCTGCATCTTCTAACTGCATTTTTCTTAAGTTTCTGCATTTCAATGGCTTCCAACCTTTTTCTCTCTTTGATTCTAGCATTCCTACGGGCCCTCCAAGCAGACAATTGTGGCATCAAGATTTCATACCAGAAAAGAGTAACTAACAGCACAAGAACACAAGCCAACCTTGGTGATGTGATTTCAAAACGAAAAGCAGGTGGTAGGAATTGTGATAATAACCATAGTCCAATTAGTGGAATTACTAACCATGGTAGCATGGTAGCAACCTTCCTTGACCACTTCTGAATCACACACAATATACACATTATCCTTCAACAATCGCCCTATCTTCAATAAAAAACCCTAATTGCACCAGAATTCCACGATACGCCAATCAGAATTACGATATCCTTTTCCAAACCCTAGAAAAAAGAAAACACGGAAATTGACATAGGTTTCACGATTAACAATGACGATACGATAATCGACGAATTAAAATGCTGAAGTCAAGCAACATCGGTGAAATTAGGGTTTTGGTAGCTTAAAAACCTCAGTTAAAGAGAATCACGAGCATTGGAATGAACAAGTACAGAACAATAAATATATAACAAATGAAAAGTAATCGATTTATTAGAGTTTTGTAAGGAAAACAGGGGAAATGATACTTTAGATATTGAGATGAATAGTCCCTTACCGGAGATAAATTACCGGATATTTAAAATTTCAATGCCGGCCGATGAGATGTCGCCGTTGCACCTCTCTATTTCCCCCCTTTAAGTTGTGACGGTGATGAAGATGATGGTTTTCTGATTACATATAAAAATTCAGACGTAAATGGGATTGAAACAAAGAAATTGGTGACTTGTTATATACGTGAATGGTGGACCGGTGTGTTTCTACTGCCCTCGGGCCGGTAATTGGACCGGGTTTAGAAATCTTCTTTGATAAATCTTGACTAAATCTAGAATTTCTCTTTTTAAATATAAAAACTATTTTATTACCTTGTGTTACGTGGATTTGTTATATCTAAAATTTCACTTAAAACTTTTTTAAACATCATAAAAAATATACTTCTATAAACTTTTCACATACTCCTTATATCAATACAAAATCAATTTTATATACAAAATATGTAGAACTAATCTCAGTCTTTATATTTGGATAGATTAATTACATAAATGGTCCTTTAAGTTAATACCCGTTTTCACGTTGATACCCGGTTCTGTTCCAGTTTTCAGGTTTTTATACACCCATAGCACGGGCCATGTGCTTCCAACATACTTGCCAACTCCTCTAAGGTGGTGTTTGTTTTTTGACAAAAGGTCTTCATGTGGTCTTTTGTCTTCACGGCGCAGACCGCGCAGAAAAAACTCCCGCAAATGTTTGTTTCTTTAAAGCTCACAGATTTTTTTGTGTCTGCAGAAGGTCTTCTTCAAGAAGCTTTGGGCAGTAGCTTCTTGGGTCATCTAAACCTAAAAAAAATACATCTCCTCCAAACAACATACTATATTGTTGTATGGATTATTTTAATGTTGTTAGACGTAGGATATATTAAATTTCGATTTATTTAAGCAAGTCTACAAATGTTAAAATAACAAACAACTTTCTTGCAAACCACAGACCTTTAGTCCACCTAAAAGCTGCATCAGTTTGCAGATGTGATCCGCAGACAACAAATCTTTTTGTTCAAGAAAAACAAACACCACCTAAGATGACTATCGGTAATTGGGGCCGCACTTAATTACATATCCATTACTGAATTACCTTTCTTCACCGGCCCAATAGCTTAAATTAGTCCCATATACCCAGGCCCATTACCAGAATCAATCAATCTCCTCATTTAGGATAGGTCCTTGTCCGTCTCCTTACCAAAATCAATCCACAGTAAATTGGGAATGATCTACGGCGCCTATGAAGCTCTGGTACGGTTTCATTCTTTTTTGTTTGATTTGGTTCTAAGATTCCAGAGAAGAAATGGATTTACGGTTTCTATGGTTGATGTTTTTTATAGGATTAATTGATTAAATCATGTTTGTGTTGTTATTCTTTTTAAATTCATAATGGGCTCCTTCTATAATCTGTATACATGGTGATCCTATTGACACGCCTTAGGTAACTTTCATTTCCTTAATTCACTATTGGATGTATCATAAATGTTATAGGGGAGACTCCTGGTGGAGTACAACATGTTGATGCTTCTTGTACAAAAGTTCAACCTTCTGTGCTTGGTTCCTCTTGATTCAAGAATATATTAAGATTATCCAATGCTTTAATATGTAAAATTACCAAAAGGTCCAAAATAGACAATGATAATCTGACACATGCTATGTCTTTCAAAAATAACTAGAGGATAGTTTCGTAAATTTATAGTTAAAGCATAATCACGTTTTCAAAAAGCATGTACCCACATGCTTTTGCAAAATGGCGTTTTCATACCCCAATAATTGATTTTCAATTTTGTATTGCCAAACACTAATGTTTGCTTTTCTGCGAAACGTGTTAATCAAATAAGTTGCTTGAAAACGCAACCCCAAACACCCACTAAGTCTTGTAATCTGTGTAAGACTAATTATCTGTGATTTAAGTCTCCTAATCTGGTTGTTGATTAGTAATGGTTCTTATGGGAGTACTTTGTTACTTTGTCTCGAAGCTCATGCGTACTCAATTATTTGAATTTGATTTTTTCTTTTTCTTTTTTGTGTGGATATTTTAGGCAGGTTATAATTAACTAATTAGGGCTAGAAACCTACTGGCAGCTGCTACTTTCATACATGTCAAATTATATTCTGAGATTAGGGCTACAAACCTATGGTTAATGTGCAGCATGTTTTATGAGATTATATTCTATTAAATTTATATGCTGGACTGATGTTTCATTTTCACTTATTAAATCGCATAATTGGTTTTTGATGTTCAAATATAATATTATTGATATTTGGAGATGCACAAATTGATAATTAACTATAATGTATAACTTATGCCTTGCTAAGGGTTGAGCTTCCAGATGCTTATCCTTATAAATCTCCATCCTTTAGATTTGTTAACAAAATTACCATCCAAATGTCGATGAAATGTGAGTGATAATCTTTTGAAACAATATGTTTGAATTCAAAATATATTGCATAGGGTACCCGCCCCTGATTACATGATTACATGAAGTCACAATTAACAGTGATTACATGAAGTCACAATTAACAGTTTGAAAATCACATCTAAACACCTCCTTAATGTGTATGATGTGAGATAATGCCGTTCTTAGGCGTTGAATTTGGTTACCGGAATCTTTTGTAGTCTTTCACAAAACTTATCTCCTACCTATCTCCTACCGGGCAAGATCTTTAGCAACCATTTAATGACATGTTATTTTAGTGCATTTTGATTGGTCCAAAATGGTGACTCAAAGGGCATCATTATAGGAAGAAAAAAAAATCATGACATTTATAGTTGGAGGTTTTCAACAATTAATTATTTGGTAATATATGACCATTTTACAATGGTTTTATGATAAAAAAAATAATTTTTTTGGTAAGTCATTAATGCACTAAATAACATCTTTTTTTGGTAAGTCATTTATCACTTGTCAGCCATTCATTCTCTAATACCTAATTTCCTATTCCTTCATATTGTTATATTGTAGAATTCCTCTTTTGCCCACAATTTGTGTTTTTTCAACATTTATACTAATTTAGACTGTTGTTGGTAAGTTTTTTGTTTGTGGAATGGACACCTTAAGTTACTTACATATTTGTCATGCTTACGCATTCATGCTACGTAATTATATATGTCCATTGTTATATTTAGTTACTTCATGAAATTTTTCATTTGTTGTTGGTTGATAAGATGGTTACAGTTTAATGGCATGGTATTGTTGGATTTATACGATTGTATTCTTGAATTTATGCCCGTTTCACTTTTATTGTACATTTTGTTTTTGATGTTGAAACGGGTCAACTTATCCACACACTATTTAGCCCATTTTGTTTAGAAAAAGTATAATATATTGTAATTGTTATTTTTTACTACAAAAACATTTTTCTTACAATAGTAATAATTAATAACCGTGAAGAAAACAAATTTATGAGATTGTATGTATTTCTTAATAGATGTTGGTCTATTAACTACTATTTCACCCGCCACATATTAGCTTTAAAAAAATTGTTTGACACGTACGACATAAACCATTTATAAGTAAATGGGCTGAAATTCACAATATTTGAAAATATGGTGAAACAATGCCAAATAATTATCGAGTCTATATTAACAAGATCATAATCAGTTACAACTAACACAAAAAAATAACATTTTTATTCTATTTGTTAGATAAAGAATCATATGTTATATCCATAAATGTAATCCGAATATGAGTTTTTTTGAAATCATATCATGTCAATGTTGGTTTAATTATATAAGAAACATCCCTTGTTGTTTCAAAACATATGGAACCCGTGTCTCTTTCAATACTGAGCCATTCTCGCACCTACACACAAAATAGTTGACATTATCAATGAACGAATACTTTCTTTAATTCTGGGAGACGAGAAGATACACGAGTCTTCGGACTCTGTTTATACTTGTCAATTTTTTGAACAAGAACGGCTTAAAGGTTATTTGTTGTGACCACGATGGCAACTACACCAACTCAACGACAAACGTCGTATATTAAGAAGTTTTATTTTGTGTTTAAGTTTTTTTTATCTGATTATTCATGTATAACAAAATGTTTATTTATCATTTCAACAATAATTAACTATATGTTTTCTCACGTTATTTTCATTGTTATGGATTCTATATCTCGAAGTATGCCCGCCCAATCGGACGGGCTTTGAAACTAGTATATATATATATATATATATATATATATATATATATATATATATATATATATTGAGTTCCAATTTTGAAGTTGCACTTAATACCATGCAAATAATATTAATAATATTATAATAATAAAAACAGACTTATTAAATTGTAAGTCCAAGAGTTTTAAAATAAATATAAATAATTATAATAATAACATGTTCAATAAATAAGAGACTTTTCAAGTTTTATTAATCTTGCGCATTAGCATCTATAAATACTCATTCTTATAATGCAAAAATTTTAACATTCCAAAGGTGCATCCAAAAGAAATACTTAACAAATGGAGTCAACAACAAAGATCTATAGGGTTTTTATTATATATCGTCGCTATTAATTGGTAATCCAACATAATCTTTATGATTTTGTTTTAGAGAGGGTATGTTAGTTGTTTTTGTTTAAAATGACACAACCTCTATTGTATATATGTATAAAATAGTTATTCGTTGTTTATTTCCATTTTGTATAAAAAATATATTATACTTCCTCCGATTCAAAATAAGTGATACACTTTCCTTTTTGGGGTGATTCAAAATAAGTGATACACTTTGAAAAGTTTCCTTATTTGGCAAATAAAATGGGACCCACACCCACTAACTATCTACTTTAACAAAGTGAAATGACCCCTTTACCCTTACTTTTTACCTTTAAACATCATTAACCTTACTTTATTCAAAAGGTGTGGGACTCATTCCCCACTAACCATCCAATTAATCTAATTTAACCATCATTATAATCTTTTGCCTCAAAAACCGTGAAACCCCAAGTGTATCACTTATTTTGAATCGGAGGAAGTATAGTATATGCGATTGTGTATGATATTATCACAATTATTTAAGATGGATATCTTATCATGTTAATGGTCACAAATTGTTGTTCATTTGATTTGTTATTTTACTTTTAATCCAATTAATAGGTTTTGATCGTCATTTTTCACATCTTGCGATTCTCTATTAGTATAATGGTGGTTGTTGAATTGATACTCATTTTCGTTTGTATATGTATAATATAATATAAAAATTGAGTTTCATGTTTGATGTTTCATTTATTATAATATTAAATAAATCATGTTAATAAAGATTGAGAAGCTCAATAGTTAAAATCAAAAGTTTTAACATAAACTTGAGATTATCTAATTAGTAGGAAAAAAATTAATTAAATATATTGATGGTTGTTAAATTTATGCTTACTTCTTTTATATATGTAAAAAAAATATAAAAAATGAGTTCTATTTTATGTTGCATTTATTATAATTGAGTTCTATAGTATTGAATTCATTTTAATAACAATTTGACAAACTCATTAAATTGTAAGACCAAGAGTTTTGTAATAATTGTAATAATTAAAGTTCTATAAAATAAGAGACTTTTCAAGATTTATGAATCTTACACATTAGGATCTATAAATACTTACTTTTATGTTGCAAAATTTTAACACTCTAAATGTGCATCCATAAGAAACATTTAATAAGTGAAGTAAACAACAAAGACCTTTAGCGATTTTGTTCTTTTCATTGCTATTAATTTCTTTCAATGATTTGTATCAAGTATATAACTTACTGATATCTTAACATCTATATCTATAAATCATATAAAAATTGAGTTTTATGGTTTATGTTGTATTGAATTATATGTTAAAAAAATAAGTTTTTGTTATAAATGATGCTCACGAGTAAATGTAATTGATTTTACAAAGAATCTAACATAAATAATAGTAGTAATTAAATTCAATTAAATAATACTTTTTTCATTAAACTAGAAGTTACATATTAATTAAATAAGAAAAAGAATTTAACAGAAAAATGATTGTGATAAATTTAATTAAATAATAGTCTTTTCAAATAACTAGAAGTTACATATTATAAACTATAAATATCAAAATATCATGATGCAAATGATGTTGAGTTTTCAAATAATATTATCTTTTACCCTAACAGAACTTCCATTTATAAAAATTGAGTTCCAACTTTTAAGTTGCAATTAATGCCATGCATTTAATATTAATAATAATATTATATAAATCCGTTTATAAAAATAATATATTAATCAATTGTAAGATCATAAGTCTTATCATAAATAATATTTAATAAACACAACACCATAATGTCAATGCATTTCTGAATCACAAAAAATAGTCGAATATCTAGATTATGGTTAAATATTAATTATATAGCAACAAACTTTATAGGTTTATTAAAATCAATCAATATAAACAAAATGCACGATGACATATATTAATTTAAAAAAAACCATAACCAAACGAATAATAGTTTTGGACGGACCGAGGACCGAACAGATGATGCTCGATACCGAACCGAACCGAAACGAGAACCGAGACAATTCCTTTGAATTTTTTTGGTTTTTTCTCGGTTTTGGACCGAATCGGACCGCTCGGAACTGAAGCGGTTGGAACCGAGTACTGATTTTTCATAAAAATTAGAACCGAACCAATGGAGCTCGGTTCGTCCGGTCTGCGATCACGGTCGGTTCTCAGTCCAATTTGCACAGGCCTACTTACGCATATGAAATCTTTTTCAAGCTAAAAAAATAATTGCAATTAACATACACAATTCATATGACTCAATAAACAACAACAAACCCTAAACATCAATACACATAAAGAACAACTTTGCTCATTTAGTAGAATACCCGCAATCAAAGTTCAACATGTAACCGATCACGCTTTTCGTACTTTCCAGGTGATACCAGTAAAGTGTACACGATATGCACTCAAAATAACTCATTATTGTGAATGAAGCCCCTGCATCGCACATGCCATTCTGCCTTATTCTTAGTGTGATTAAGAACCTTTTGGCTATCTAATCTTTTCCATTTTTCATTTTAGAAATTGATTTTTTTTTTTTTTTTTTTTTGCATTGTTCTTAAACATCTCTATACTATCACCTTTGATTTACAGGCTTGCAGTATTTCATCTCATGATTATTCACGTTGCACAAAACCCGACCCTATTTTTGGATTCAATACTCGCTTGCTAAAAAACATTTTGAGTGACTTTAGTCCCATTTCAGTGTAATTTTAATAAGTATTCATTTGTAGAATAAGCGTTAGAAAAAAATATGTAACCAAACAATATTTACATTGCCACAAAATATAGTTAACCGGGTACCCGCTGCGGCATTACGCGAGTACCCTACTAGCATATATAAATGTCTTGTTATTTTGGGGAAAGTTCTTACTTTTTGCTTTCAAAAATTAAAGAAGCATGTAGGATTTGATTCACAGACCTCTTTGGAAGAAAGACAAGAACAATAATTAATTGGGATACTTAGTTAAACGGCTTTTAATTGGCGTATGCTAAAAATATAGGGGGTGATTTTCTTACCATAACTTTTAATGTATGTACCATATTCAATGCTTAATATACTTGTACATTTAGTTGTAAAACGTGTACTGTGTGATATAACCATTAAAAGTTGTGGTTTTTATTCCTCCAACGAAATCCTTTGCTGGTGGCAGAGTGCGTCCAATATCAATTCTCTAAAAATATACCATCCATACACATTACCCTTCTCCCTTAATTCGCAACCAGGTTTCAACTCCCACATTCGTTTCAATTCACAATAGGAGTTATTATTCTCACATGAAAGGTACATGTTTTTCCTAACTATTAATTACTTGATTTGAATTGATATTTCAATATGCAGCATATTTCGTGTTAATTTGAACCATAATAACCTGTTATTTAGAGGCTATCGCATTCCCGTAGAACTCTTATTAATAACATATTTGTGTTTAGAAAAAAAATGATAGCTTCATGGTGCGAAATTATCACCTTCATGTTATTGGCAATGGACTTTACGCCTCTAACCAACTGCAGTTACTTATGTATCATATAATTTTTATTATTGCATAAACCTCTAAACCTGTAATCATTCTATTGACCACCACCCATCACAAACCACCACCACCCACCACCTCCCATCAACCACCACCATCCACCACACTCACTACAACCACCACCCACCACCCACCACCACCCCCATCACATTCACTACCACCACCACCCACCGCTGATCACAATATTATTATTATTTATTTATTTTTGAAAAATGCGATAACTATAAATTTTTTTTTAACGTCAATCCTAATTTACTCCTAAATCTACATATCTTCTCCTATATATGACCCCTAGGTTTAAACGAATTTTGTCAACTATTCAATTTGGAGCTACCTCATTGGTCGACAATGCCAGGTGTAATTCTCTCATTGGCCGCCTAGTCATCCTCAACATATTCTGCCAAAACTGGAAACATCTCTCCGGAATTTATGAAATGCACGATATTAACGGACATGCCACCTGTCCTGCTATTAGCCATAATTCCATTATTCGTCTCTACCATTCATCAATGACAACCCAATTGCATTTTCCGATATCCCTAATTCGTCTGCTATCTATCATCCAAGAAAATAGATTTCATCTGCCCTTGATTTCTTCAATCTTCCGCTATCCCTTAAGACACCGCTATCCCTAATTCGTCTGCTATCTATCATCCAAGAAAATCGATTTCATCTGCCCTTGATTTCTTCAATCTTCCGCTATCCCTTAAGACGAAGATACCAATATTCCTTCAATGTTCTTCAGTTGCTTGAACCCCTCAAACCAATCGTCGTCAGTTTAGATCTGAGCCCCTCGATTCGATTAAAGCATGCTACCTGCTGATTTTCGAAACCCTCCAGCAACGGGTCATTCGATCAACTACATAACGTAATTCTACATTTCTTCACTTGTGATTTATGAGATCCTATTTGTTCGATACCTCACTACCCCAAATTTCCCTTGCATCCATATAATTATGGGAATCGTACTATCAAAGGGGTTTTTGATCAGTGTTTATATATCTGTATCAAAGAGTGTTCAACTTTACCCTTCAGTGAATCCCCTCAGTCTATATCAAAGAGTACTATCAAAGAGTGCATTTTCATGTACAGATCTGATAACATCAAATTGCATTAATAGGCTATTGATAAAATGCATTTTTTTCCTTCAATTTATTTCTTTAAAAAAATATGTATCCAATATTGCAAAATTAAATGAACACTGCTTGTATCTCAAAGTGTTCAACCTATTGGTGGGATTAAAACAGGTAATTAATCAGGTTATAGTGACAATGAACCGTTAGCAATTGATGATTTTTATGAAGCAATATATTAATTTTCATGGTCAACCTATTGAGTGTTCAACACTTCAACCCTTTAATATATGTCCTCACGTTTTTTTATGAATTTTAACAGCCTGAGAAATTGGGTTATAACAAATCACATATATTGCAGAATGGAATATTGGTCATCTTCCCATTTACAAACATTTGGAATTCAGGTGTAGTAAGTATTATAACCCTGGATCGTATTTCGTCTGCAATCTCACAAGCTATGTGAGTTTTGATGCTTGATTTCTTTAATTTTTCAGATCTTAAGTGATGGCACAACCAGATGGAAATTCAGGATCGCTGAGAGGAAAAGTAAGATGCTTCATCTGGTGATCATGGGATTTACCAAAGCAGAAATCCCTCATGAGAAGAGTGTTGTTTTGCTCACCTTTTAGCTCCACGATTAGTATGTCAATTTCAACACTATGAACTAACTACATTTGAAAACAAATTTCATGAAGGTAATCAATCAAACTGTCTCAAACATGTTAAAGGGAATGGTCCCACCATATTTAACAAAAAATTGATTGTACCCAAACGATTCATTGTGGATCCATTTCCTTCAATTAACAAAATCTCAATTCTTCATTTATCTGATCAAATATGGATTTCATGAAGGGATCGATCAAATTGTCCGTGAGATGTAAGTTTTATTTCCAAAAATTTATGAAATTAGATGTATACATCTTTTTTATTTCTAAAATTTAATCAATATTCATTTCATTTGTCTCAACCGCAGAAAGAGATAGAAATATGGTGGCGCTATGCAAGGAAATACTATTGCTTTTGCATTTTAATAGGTATTAGTCTTGTCTATTAGGACTCAAATTGAAGCTTCAGTGACACGGAAAGACACAAGTATTACACAAGATCATGGGCGGCTGACAAAGGTAATCCTACGCAAATCTTCTAGAAGATCTTGGTGACCACAAGACGACA
This sequence comes from Calendula officinalis, assembly GCA_963853835.1. Classification (NCBI taxonomy): domain Eukaryota; kingdom Viridiplantae; phylum Streptophyta; class Magnoliopsida; order Asterales; family Asteraceae; genus Calendula; species Calendula officinalis. Next base: position 13,356,458 of record OY970825.1, on the reverse strand, counting down.
TAAAGTACTGTCAGAATTCCGTTAGTAGTGCTCGTTGCATGAAATATCCTTAAAGTCGACGGGATTCTTACACGTGGACACATTCGTACAACCCTTAGTTGTCACGCCTTGCAAACATTATAAATAGAGGACTTGACGGACGAATTCACATGTGCACCCAACAACGTTTTCACTTTGCTAAAGCATCCTCGGATAAACACTTTTGAGCAAAGTGAGAACAACTTGTGATACTAATCTAATGCTTGTCTCATTAATTGAATTTAAGTAACTACAGTGTCTGATCGTGTGCTTGATTATTAGTTAATCAATACTTGTCTTAGATAGTATTTGTAATTTTCTATCTCGTTCAAATAGTTTAGTTATGATTCGAGTTCTTAGATATTCCGCAACTACTTGTACTTTGTTAAATCATTTTTGATTAAATAAAGAAAGAGTTTATTTATTGTTGAGTGTTCATAATTTTAATTTTGATCACTGAAAATCGTGTAAGTGTACTCTTTCTGTTCGTTACACTTATCAAGCACTTATTACGGGATTAACATATACAATTATGTGTAACAAACATGTGATAAAATATATTCATAAAATCTCTATATCTACCTATATATGAAGCAAGAGTTTGACTTGTTTTTGGTGACATGTCATTTTTGATACATTTTGTAACGACCCGAATTTTCGTAAATAAATAAATTGTGTAAAAATATGATAAATATGGATAAATCATTTAAAACACGTAGGAATTGGTTTCGTGTCATTTGGACACCGTTTGATATGGTTAAGGTCGAAACCGGGCTGAAATGGACAACAAAAGTTGCAGCCTAGCTGCCTGGACGAGTTCGCGATGTGAACTGTGGCTCGCGATCGCGAGGATGAGACAGAGAGTTTGGGGTATTGAGACATGGAGTTCACGACTGGTTGCCGAAAGCGAAGAGTTCCCGACGCGGGAAGTTCGTGAACGCGAACTATGCCAGATGTATAAAAACGAGTTTTGGGGTTAGGGTTTAGACACCTACACCCCTAGCACTAGTCTAGCCGTTATTTTGAAGGAAGAAGGCGATTTTGCTGATCTTGAGCTCAAATCTTCACCATCTTTGAAGATTTAAACACCAAAGGTAAAGATTAATGATTCTTATCATATTCTACCTTAATTTCAAGCTTTACTTGGGTAGCAGTGCTGGTTTGGACAACCTACCTTGTCATCTTTGGGGAAGATGACTAAATTTGAGTGTAAAACACTCATTGTAAGCTTGTAATCAATGTGCACAAGTTAGATTTGGGTTTTATGGATAAAAATATTGAACTAGGGTTTGAGATTAAGTTGTATGAACTTGGTGGTTGGGAATGTTAATATGGATTATTTAGTGATTAGTTATGGTTAATAACTAGCTATTGTGATGATATTGATGTTAGGTCAAGAAGATCTAAGGATTTGAAGTATTCCTTTGATTTGGGAGTAAGCATTGTGTTGTTGAACACAGTTTTGGATTACCATTGCTAAGGTGGGTACATGTGATCTTTTCTGAGTACATAGCAAAGTGATTTTCATAGTTAAAAGATTAAACAAGTTTTTACTAGTCTTTATTAGATAAATGATTTTAATAAAGAAAATGATTGATTTGTTAGTACATGAATTGAATTGTTATTGACTTGATTTAGTTATACTATGTTGTGATTTATGATTTGGAGCATTGGCTCAAGTTGATGAATTGTTATGTGGTAGCTAAACAATTGGATCCTAGACAACCTACACAAGTTGGGGGAGTTAGTGACACTTACTTGGGGCGGTACCACCCTACGCAAGGGTATTGTGTCGAGAAATAGATAAATGGAAAGCGGGGGAGTTTGAGATAACCCGAAAATTGGGGGAGCAATAGATAACCCGGAAACGGGGGAGTTTACCTAGATAACCCATATCAGGGTAGTTTGTTTCGAGGAGGCCCGTTACGTATGTGTGGGCTTATGGCAAGCCTTAGAGTATGTTTGACTATGTGCAATGTGATATTTACTTAAATATTATTTTATTGCAATTATTTCTAACCGGTTGGGAGACGTCGGGTTTTGCTGCCGGTTTGAGGACATCGGGTTTTGCCGCCGGTTTGAGGACGAGAAGGATAGAGGGTTCGGTGAACGATGTGGGGCTCAATACATTAACAAATAATTTTTAATTTTTTTTCTAATGGTAATATTATTGTTAAAAATATATATATTTTTTATTTTTTTTAAAACCTTTTAAAACTCTATAAATACCAACATAAACTCTATATTAGTATATTTTTCACAACAAAAATTCTCTCTTCTTCCACCCTACAATACTTATAAAATGGATAATGGTTCTGATTCCAATTCCAATTATGATTCCGATTCGGAAGATATTGTTGCGCTAACCAATTGTTTTAACGTCGATGAAATGGTCGCCATTATTAATGCTATTGACTCGGATACAGATGACGATGATTTGGAAGAAGTCGCTTCGATACCGAGAGGTCCGCGAAAGTTTGTAACCTCGTTGATGGATTTATCCGGAATGGTCAACAATTGTGAAGTGATTTAAGTATCCGCTATCTGAACAACAAATTTGGTTCAAGAGATATCAAGAATCCGCAAGAAAAGATATTGAACGAGCATTCGGTGTTTTGCAAGGGCGTCGACAAATCATAAAAACCCGGCAAGACCATATAGCGTCAATAAAATTCATCGAATCATGTATTGTTGTATAATTTTACACAACATGATAATCGAGGAGAACGGGCGCAATATGTGTTCACTTGAGGAGGCGTATATGGATAATCCGGAAAATATGCCACAAAGATCGTGGAATGAGAGAGTTACACACTCGAATGACCAAAGAACTAGGGATCAAGAGATATATCACAAACTTCACAATGCAATGCTCACTTTCCAATTAGGTTAGACGAAGTTTGATTCAAATCGAAAAGTTTAACTCAAAATATGTAAAGGTTGTAATAAACATCGACCGATTAAAAGTTTAAAATAATATAAAACAATTATAAAAACATTGACTAATTAGAGTGTTTTAAAAGTTAGAACAAATTCACTAATTACACAATTTTACACGTTTAAAATAAAAACAAGCTGACAAATGTAATAAAATGTTCACCAACGGATTTAAATACTAAACAACTCAGGCAAAGAATGTATGTCTATATTTATCTAACTTTTATAATCTTGTAAAAAAACTTGTATTTATTAAGTTTTTGTAAAATTGACTTTTTTTCTTACAGTTTCTTAATAAATTATATTATCAGATATCCATAACCAAAAGAAAGTACTATATAATTAATAGAGTAAATGATCATTTTTGTCCCTGTGGTTTTCCCGATTCTGTGTTTTTATCCCTGTACTTTTTTTTATCATTTTTTTTTTGTCCTTGTGCTATGCCACCTTCCGTTTCTTTTTAGCCGTTAAACCCCTCACGTGCCGAAAACGTGAGGACATTTTGGTCTTTTTTCATTTTCTGTTTTTTTTTTCTTTAAGAACATTTACCGCGATAGAATGCCATTATAATAACTGAACATTCACGTGCTGAAAACGCGAGGGCATTTTGGTCTTATACATATTATAGTGTAAAATGACATTTTTAATGTAAGGTTGGAAATACTCTTAATTGACTGGTAGAACATATTGGCGCTATCGTAAATGCGGATTGGTACCTTTGATCATTTAATCCGTTTGACCATTAAGATTAAACATAAGCTAATTTTACGAATTACAGTATTAAGTAAATATTCAAAATTGTCATGATGTTTGCTAATCCTACCCTATATATGAGGCCTAAATTTAAAGAGGGTTTGACACCATGGCAATTCCAAGCATTCCTATTCGTCCATAATGCCACTTGGAATTCCCTGATTGGTCCACGTCATTTGCACTAATACAAACGAATCTGGTACAGCTTACGGTCTACATTCATATGCTCCATATACGGCAAACGAATCTGGTACGACTTACGGTCTACATTCATATGCTCCATATACGGCTTCCTACATACAAGGAAACAAATAACTATTTAAAAGATCGTACATACAAATAACTATTTAAAAGATCATACATACAAGGAAACAAATAAATATTTAAAAGATCAATCAGCGACTCAATCGTATTTATTCAGAAGTGATACACGACTCAATATAATTTCCATAAAAACCGGCATTCTATGATTATCTTCCCATATTTTAAAGATCAATCACCTTATATTAGTCCTCATGCTTTCGGAATTAACACACTCATTGCAAACCACCTCCATCGTGTTCCGGTAATTACACTAATTCAACAGCAAATGTCGTTTACAAAGAAGTCTTATTTCGTTTGTAAATTATATGTAACATTTCTTCATTTACCCTTTTTTTGTACAAAATCATCATCACATCTATCGATTATTATGTCATTTAGAAATATATAAAGTTTTTGGACATTTTTCTACATACTAAAATTTACACATACCCGCCCATCGGGCGGGTTTTGTAGCTAGTAATGTGAATATGGGTGTATGTAAAACAATTCACATTTAAATAGATGTATACCTAAGTTCTTGCAAGGACTGAATGTGTAATTCAGAAATTCTGCAAGGGTCATTCGGCAATTATTTGATATAAGGCTTCTCCCGACAATTATCATATCCCTAACTCATTCATGTTACCTGTAAGGATGTATCGTTCGCCTCCCGTCGCCTATCCTCTGACGCTTCTCGTCCCTCACCCTACCTCTCACCCGACGCATCCCATATGGAGTTTGGTCGCCACAACCACCATTGGAGGTCAGTGTTTCTTCTTCTTCCTCCATTCTCTCTTGCATCTTTTTCATCTTCTTCCTTTATTTTTCTTCTATATATAGATATATAATTAATATATTATATATTATCTTACTACTATATAAAGCATTTAGGCCTACCCCATTAGGCAAGTTTAAGGAGCTCCTTAAATTTGATTTTAAGGACCTTTCCACTTTTGTTAGTTAGTTCTCTACCTGAAAAAAAATAAATCGCGGCTAATAAGATTTGAACTCAAGACCTCTCCTAACTTATCACTATGTGTTAACCACTTGCTATACATTACACTTTGGTAACACCACCCACACTTAATAACAAAAGTCTGTTACTCGAAAACCATTTTACCCAATAACATTAAATATACGACGCTGTAAATCATCAACTCTTACCAAAATCCACATTTCCGTTTAATTATTTATTTCTAGCAACAATTATTACCGTGTAAACGAACAACACTTGCTCGCCACAAAATTTGATTTCTGGGTACCCGCCGCCGCATTGCGCGGGTACCCTTCTAGTATGTATTGATATATATATATAATAATTGAATTTTAATTTTTATATATTAATATTATTTAAATATTATAAATATTAATATATTAATTAATAAACTTTTAGTTATTTGTTAAAAAGACATTTGGTCGCAAGTTTGGTGACTCCTAATATAAGTTTGATTGTAATTTATCACGTATTTACTTAGAAAAGAAAAAAATTGATCGATGTGTTATTGTAACGATGACCAAACTTACGGGCAGTGTAAGAAGAGTGTTTACACACCTCGTTTGGTATCCGTTCCTTTCTTTTCACTTTCACTAGCGACAAACTCCTAAAACTTACTTCTTTCTTAATTTTTGTTTTCATGTTTTATTGAAGATAGTTACTAATAACTTCAAAAAAAAGTGTTATCAAATAATTAATAATTATTCTATTTATTTTAGGAAATTTTATTCTAATAATAAACATATAAATTAATAATGAATATAATATTTTTTAGCAAAATCTTTATTAAATGGCTTAACATGGTTTATATAGTACACATGTTGTAAAATTATATACTCCCTGCATCTCTTCGATTACAATATTTTCCTAATCATGTAATTATTGCTTAAGAATATGACTTTCCCTTATTGAATCAATTTATTTGTATATTAAAAAGTAGTTACAATATATTTATCATAATGGTTTGGTCAACAAAATTTTATTATGTATATAGAATATTTAATATTATTTTTCATGAAAATAAAAATTAAAGTTTCTAGAGGAAAGGATTAAAATAGTTTTGTAAATAGAAATGATTTATAAAACTAAAACAATATATCAATTTTAATTATGTGGATTAATGTTTTAAAAATCCGGTTAAATTGGTTGATCCAATCAGTCAAATCGAGAAACGGAAAGGTAGCCAGTAAGAAATAAGCCGGTTAAGATCACTCCAAGTGGTTACACGCTTTGCAAACTGACGACATCACAAGGCTCCAACTGTGGCACAATGTCGTTGGTTGGATAGAGAGTATTGCATTTGGCGCTTAACCGACGAGAAAAGAATGGTTGAAGTAGTGTCCAAAGGTTATTTTAATAGGTATTGTGTGTGTATATTTTATAATGATGAGATCAAAAAAAAAAAACTAAAGAGAAAGGGGTATTGGTTAGGGGTGTACGTTCGGGCGGTTTACGGTTTAGTAGAGTTATTCGGTTTTCAAAAATATTTTTGCCCAACCAATATCCAAACCAAATTAATTAAAACCAAACCATCCAAATAAGTAATCAGGTTATTTGAGTCGGTTCTTCGTAAAACCAAATAAATAAATAAAGAGTAACATTAAATTGACATCATGAAAACTGATTTACAATTAAAATCTGAATATTAAACACAATCCACTTTACAAAAAACTATAAAGAACACATACAACATAGAGGTTCAACACATACCAAAAAGTTGAGAACGAAACTTTGAAACTAAGATTAAAAACATACCATAACCATATTGAATCTTTGAGATCTTAACTACGGCTCTTGAGATCAAAATAATAAGAATAAACCCTAAAACCTAATTGTGATTGATAATTTTGAATATTTGATTGAGAAGTTTCAGTATTATATAATATGCTTTATATAAATATTAAACTTCCTTTTTACTATTCGGTTATTCAGATGTAAACCAGATAAGCATTGTTGAATCCAAATCCAATCCATAAACCATTATATTATTTCGGGTTCATCCACAAATCCGAACCAAACCCAAATAAGCCAAACCATTTCACCCAAAATCATTTAGATTGGTTGGTTTTTCGGGTTAAACCGTTTAATGAACACACCTAGTATTGGTGACATTGATATGTTAGTTGACGTGACGCTGATTTGACAAAAACTTGAGTGTCAGTTGGTGTTATGGATGAGAGTGGTCGAAATGGAAGTTATAACTCGGTCGGAGCTGAACGATCGAACCAGAAATATGGGGTTTAAAAACATTTTAGTTAAATTAAATAAAGATACGGATCTTTCTATAAGTTTTGGAGTTTCAAAATATTTAATTTAGTTGAAAAATATGTTTTGTATTTTTTATTATATTATGAATTTTTTACGGAGTATTAATTATTTTGTAGTTCTGTAGTTCTTTTTTTGATATTTGTACACCATTAATTAAAGAGAAATGATATTTAGGTTGTGTTTGTTTGCAGCTTAATGGAAACATTTAGCGCTGAATGCTTAATCATTCAGCATTCAATGCGTTTGTTTAGCGCCTCTGAATGAAGTATATGCTGAATGGGACAGCAAAAAGCTGCTTAATCATTCTTCCTTAGAACATATGCTGAATCATTAAGCAGTCAGAATTTTTATAAAAAAATTTCTCACATTCAAAACAAGTTTTATACAAAACCTCTTAATCGTTCAGACCGTTGAATCATTCAACACTTAATCATTTTGTTCCTATCAAACAGCACCTTAGTTCTACCATTTGTTGCCCATTTGATAGAACGAAATGTGTAGTCCATTAATTTTCTCTCATAATATTATCCATTGATTTTGACATATGTCTTCGTCTAATGAGTAAGACTATGAGTAGAAATACATGATATGACTCAATACCATTACTCTTAATTAAATACCCCATCACAAATATTGTTATCCAATTCAACCAGCCAACTCATTCTAGTTTGATCATATTTAAGGCATCAGATAATACAATTCAAAAACCGTTTATAAGACATTGATGAAGAGTATACAAAATTTTCAGGTATTAGCTAAAAAGTAATATAAAAGCCAATTTATTGGCCAAATTTGCAATTTTGCATACTACAAATTATTAGAACCGATATATTATTGTGATAAAAGTTTGTGTAACTCATGAGTTAAAACTTCCTAAACGATTGAAAATATATTTAATATATCTCATAAAAGTTTGATCACTAAATATGTCTTATCTTGTGTAGTAATGCCTTTAAGACATGAATTAGACAATGTCTCCTTTTTAGTGTTTAATGAATAAGCACTATTTATTTTTTTAATCACCTTTCATACATATTTGCAATAAATAAGCCTGAAATTAAATCATTATTCGGACTTAGATATATACCAATACTAGGTTATGACCCGTGAAAAATCACGGATGGTCATAAGTTTTGCTAAACGTAACTTTTATAGAATTCAAATATTATTGCTAATTGCATGATTATTACATATACGATTAGAAAATATATAATGCTTCTAAAATGCAAATTAGGGAATTGGAGCTTACAAATTATATAAACATGAGAAGATATAAGATTATGTAATAATAAAATGATAAACATGAAATAACAATAAAATCAAATGAGTCATTTTTATACAAGTTGAAAGGGTTTAGTCAGGTTGACCCAGAAAGACCTTTTTGCCCATTATTTGAAATACTTAGGTGCTGTTTGTTTTTGAAGAGGAAAAACGTCTGCAGTCTGCGGACCACATCTGCAGAGAAGATGTGGACCAAATGTCTGCAGTCTTTATGAAAAAGACTGTTTGTTTTTCAATGTCTGCAGACTGAATATTTTTTTAGCGACGGTATTGGTGGTGGTGGGTGGCGCGGGGACGCGGGTGGTGGATGCGGTAGGTGGCGGTGAGTGGTTGCGGTAGGTGGCGGTGGGGGGTGGCTAGTGGTGGTGGTGGTGGCGGGAGGTAGTGGGGGGTGGTGGTGGTTGTGGTTGTGGAGGTAGGTGGCGGTGGGTGGTGGTGGTGCTAGAGGTAGGTGTTGGTGATGGTGGTTGTGGAGGTAGGTGGTGGTGGTGGTGGTGGCGTCGGTAGGTGGTGGTGGCGGCGGTCGGTGGTGGTGGTGGCGGCGGCGGCGGTATATGGTGGTGGGTGGTGGTGGTAGCGGCAGTATGTGGTGGCAGGTGGTGGTGGCGGTGGTGGCGGGTGGTGGTGGTGGCGGCGGGTGGTGGAGGGTGGTGATGGTGGTGGCGGTGGCGGCGGTATCGGTGGTAGTGGTAGTGGTGATGAATAAACTCTTTTTCTATGTTTAAGTAAAATGTCTTCCAAACTTGGAAGACTATGGTCCAAGTCTTCCCACAAAAGACCTCAAAAAGACTTTTTCTCATCTTCCGACTTCCAAAAAACAAACGCTCTTTTTCCAAAATGTCTTCCCGCCTGCAGACATAAGACCCCAAAAAGACTTTCTGACAAAAAACAAACACCACCTTAGTGATGCTAATTGTGATAGCTAATAGAATATCACAATTACAATGTGAATCTTTAAATAAAATTGAGGAGAAATGCATAATTAGAAAGGGGATTTATACCTAATCGAAGGGCGCATACTCGTGGATTTGGTCCTTTGGAATTGGAGTCAAGTGAGGAATTAAAAAGAGAAAGGAGACATGAAGAGGAATACCTAATCGAAAGCTCCTCTTTGGTTCTTCATACATCGAGTTCAACTGACGAAGAAATTAGCGGGGAAACAAAAGCTAAAGGCTCTAAAAATATGAAAAGTGACATTAAAGTGTTTGTTTTATTATAGTAAATAAAAAGATTTTAATGACTTAAATAACATTAACCTTACAACTTATAATTATAATCACAAGAGATGATATTGTGTAGATAATGTGATAATTAAATTATTTAATTTATTATTACGAATGTGATAATTTATTGTTACCTGTGGTGAAGAAATTGAATCAACGGCATCGAATGCAAGCTCTGATAAAGTTTTTTTTTTCTTATTTATGGACTACAACGACCTAAAGTAGCTAAATAAGTAGTTAAAGTGATAATCATTAGTCAACTTTTAATTCAATACGTAATTATAATTCAAAATTTATGTATATAATGTGATAATTTGATTATTTAAACCATTATTAAAAATGTGATAATCATTAATGAATTAACACGTAATTATATTTCAAATTATCTATGACAAAGATTATGGTCTAATATTTAATTTAAATTTGTGTAATTTTCAAAGTTTTAAAATTATAAATTTGGTGGCTCTATGGTTGCCATGTGGCAGTGGAGGGCTTAGAAAATGTCACATGGCTTTCTAAAAACTTCTTTTATTATAATAGATAGATAGATAGGTTATAGGTTACAGGTTATGACACGTGAAAAATCACGGATTGTCATAATTTTTCTGAACGTAACTTTTATACAATAGAAATATATTTTGTTATATATAAGTATAGTATATAAAATATGTAAGAATATAAAATATTAAATAAGAAATTATATAATATTTTTAAAATGTATTTAATTTATTGAATAGTTGATAATGTTATAGACTCATTATATGCTATATTGGAATAATAATACTAAAAACATATGATATCAAAGATGAAAATTATAACATTAAACAAATGATTATAATTGAAAATTGTTTAAATAAAATAAAATATAACTGAATAAAAATAAGAAATGCTAAAACGAATTTCTAAATAATTTCTTGAAAAAAGCATGATTGTTAATTTGATAGACCACCATTTTTTTCTTCTGTTAAATTTACTAAAAAAATATTAATTTTTTCACTATTCCGAGAAATCAAAAAACTAAAAAAATGCAATTAAATATTAAATTATGTTTTGACTACTAATCAAGTCAAACAGAATACTATTTAAAGTTAAATATTAATAAAGTCTTAATTTTATTCGCTGATAAATCAATGTAAAAAAAAAAGAGAAAAGAATAGAGAATTGTATTTTGACAACTACTCAAGTCAAACACATAAATATTATTTATAGTAAATTATGTAAAGACTATTAATAACTCTTACTTTTATTTACTAATCCGAAAAATAGAAACAATCAATAAAAACATTGAATTATGTTTTGACTTTAACTTCAATATAATTTATAGTGAATTACTCCGTATGTTATAACTACTAATAAAATCTTACTTTTATCACTAATAAAAAAAATCAATACAAATATTGGACTGTGTTGTGACTACTACTCAAGTCAAACAAAATACTAATTAAAGTGAAATATGTTAAGATTACTAATAAAGTCTTAATTTTATTCAGTAATAAAAAATAAATAAATAAAGAATTATGTTTTGACTACAACTCAAGTCAAATAAAGATTAATTATAATGCATTATATTATTAAATGATACTCTATGAGTCTATGGTATATCATTTGGTTGAATATTAAAGGTTTGTGAATATTATGTTGTATGTATGATGTAGTATATAAGTGTTTGTATTTTTTAGTATCCAAATATATTTTTCTAGCTATTCTTGTATATTTATCGTCTCGGAAATCCATGATGTATTTCGAACTTGTTACAACAAATATAAGTATTAGTAATAAGAAAATCAATAATAAGAATTAAAATAAAGTATGGTATATGTCTGTATATACTTCATTCGTTTTAAAATAAATAATACACTTTCTATTTGGTAGTGTTAAAAATAAGTGATACACTTTGAAAACTTATTTTATTTTGTAAAAAATAGTGATGATTACACTCACTAACCATCTCATTTAATATAGTGAAATTATATATTTACACGTACTTTGACTTTTAAACCTTATTAATCTCACTTTAATCAAAGTGTGTGTGACTTATTCCACTAACTATCTAATTTAATATAATCTAACATTTATTATAATATTTTGCCTAAAAAATTTAAAATTCAAAGTTTATCGCTTAATTTAAAAGGGGGAAGTATTATATTTATATCAATTTTTAATTATATTTATATCAAATGATATTATTACCTTAACATTATTGACGCAAAAAAAAATTAAAAACTTATATGACATTTAGCTAAAAGGTTTACTCGCCATTTAAAGCTAATCATAATTATTTCGAACTAAAGATATACATACCTAATATTAAGTAAGAGATATAAATAAAGTTTTTTAATATATACAGTTAAGTTCGTATTTTTTATTTTAGTTTATTGGGCAATAATATTTAAAAAATTAGGTGGTCTCTTAGGATGCCATGTGACATTAAAGGTTTTAGAAGATGTCATGTGTCATAAAAGGGGAGTTTGTTTTATTATAATAGTAGATAGATTGAACAAGTGATGTTGATGGAGAAAGGATAAGTCCAACTTTAACACTCATGTGTCATTCGTTAATTGCATTCCATGATACAATAATATTGACATATTGCCTAACAAAGGACATAAATAGATAAGGCAGGTTGTCAAACGAGTTAAGGTGTCTTATAGAGAGACCTTTCATTATAACAAAATTCACATTTTAGGAGAGAAAGCTACAAGAAGACTATTCTGGTAACATAAATCTAAAGTTACAAGACAAACAAAATTCTTTGAAGTTAAGCAAGTTCTTAATGGGTGTGCTATGGATACACGGTTAGAGAAAGAAATATAAGAAGTGTTAGATTTTTCAAATTGGACAAGAGATGAACCACTAATTTGCTTATAAGAGCCCTGGACTACTTTATGTAGATTATAATAACTGAACATTTACCGAATCAATTAGTTCAATTGTTTGTCTACTTTATGTATGTTCATTCTTTAAGAAACGCAGGCCTCGTATATTTAAATGTGTTGCATGTTGATGCTGCATATATTTAAATATAAAATAAACATATGATAAATAAATCATATGATTCGTATTGTGAAAAATAAACATGACGCGTACGACAGACATTGGTTGTTCTCAATTATCATAAGAAGACAAAGATGACATGTTCATTACAAGTTATAATAAGATTATTAGAAACGACAATAAAAGAATATGATTAAATTAACAACGTCAATTAGATATGTACACCTCATGGATTCCTACTTTATTACCATCCACACATACAAAAACGTGTTTGGACGAAAATTTGTCACCAATATTCTTGTACGACAAATAGTACTAATCCATGATAACTTATTGCATAATTGTTCAACCCTACACTTATCAATCACATGATAACTTTAAGAAGCGTTCTATTTAAAAATCTATTTGTAAATTAAGAGCATATCTTTCTATTTTTGTAATATATTACTCTATCTATCCTAATTTTATTTCCCATATTTCTATTTTAATATGTACTAAAATTATTTGAAAAATTCCAACTATCAAAAAATAATTAGATGATAAATATGAAATTCTATTGGTTACAAGTGCAATAAATATATTTTTCTTAACATGTGTGTTTTTTTTCCGTGGACAATAATTTTGGGACGGAGGAAGTATAATTTTAATTTGTCGTGTAATAATTATGCGTTTCTTGATATCAAATGAGGTTAAGGTTAAGATAACCAGTGCTTAATTATTTGTTTATATTCTTTGCAATTTTACTGGAGGTCACTTTGAAAGAAGTCTCTCTACTTCTGGGTAAATGTATGTCTGTCTACATCTTACCCCTCACATACTCTTTATTTGAAGGGATCGTGCATTGTTGTTGTTGATAGAAATGAACATATCTAAAGTTGAAATTTTGATTATTTGAATCACACACGACGCTTATGGACGTCGTCTTGAGCCACTTGAAATAAATATTTGTATTGCTTGATTCTTGAAGCAAGTGAAAGCCAGATGAATCTCAAAGAAACTAGAGATAGACTAAGGTGTTGTTTGTTTGCAGCTTAATGGAATCATTTAACGCCGAATGTTAAATCATTCAGCATTCAGTTCAGCATTCAGTGTGTTTGTTTAACGTATCTGAATGTAGACTATGATGAATGGGACAACCAAAACTGGTGAATGATTCTACCTTTATACATATGCTGAATAATTAAGCAGACATAATACTTATAAAATTTTTTCCCACATTTAAAATAAGTTTTATACAGAGCCTCTTAATCATTCGGACATTAACAAGCGCATCATAGTAGACCTTGTATTTAGATTGGCACAACATAATGACACTTACTATCTCGTTTAATATCGTGAAATGATTATTTTACTCTTACTTTTACTTTTAAACATCATTAACATCACATTTATTTAAAAGAAGTGGAACTCATCTTCTACTAAGTATCCACTTTAATTAATTGTAACACTCTACAATATATTACCTCAAAAACCATGAAACCAACAATATATCACTTATTATGATAAAGATGTAGTATGATTTTTTAATATTAAAAACCTCTTATTTGTCTATTCAATTCATTTAATTACTTACCTCAAGCCTAAAATCCATAAGCCCACTATGGTTAAAATCAAATTAACTTAATTACTTTATCCCACAAATCCCATAGGTCATATCAGTTGACACTCACTCACTCAACATACTCACAGTTTTACACACACACAATCCTAGACCATCCTTCCAGTCCTTTCGGTTGAAAGCATTTCAGATTGTCATCTTTGATGATGCTCTGTAAGAGGCCGGAGAAGACGAAACCCACAACGTGTGGTTTATCTTTTGTGATAAACTCCTTTTGTTTGAATTATAAGTAATTAGGATACTTCTTCTCTTTGCATTTCTTATAGTCAATTATATGTATATGCTAACACTTGTTTATTTTTAGATGCATCAGTTGGAAATGGATTGATATTTTTAGAGTTTTTGATGAAGTTAATGACAAGACTTTGTGATATATGATTGTAAATTTCACAAGCTATAAATTAGCCTTGTTTTTTTTTTTATCATAAAGACATAAAGTACTTTATCATTGTGGAATCACACATCTCAAACTTAATACTATTTATGTTATAGTTTAATGAGAAATGTATTAAAGGATAAACAAGATTTAAAAAACTAGACAACCGAATTGTAATATTGTTCGGATCAGTTCCTGTGTTGGATAGAAAAGAAAAAATTAACACATTTACATTGATATCCTTATAATATAAACAAATTAGGTAGTATTAAGGGTAATTTGGTAATTGCAAATATTTTTAATTAATTAAAACTTCTCTTTCTCCAAATCTTCCCACTTTTGGGTGGAAGATTAGGAGAGAAAAAAGACCCCAAATTTCTTTCCTCTTATCTTCCTTTCCTTTAGAAAAAATATTGTGGAATATGATAAAACATTTATTTTTTTTCCATTTCTCTTCCCTTCTCTCGAAATTAAAACTTGGGAACACAGTATTAGTTCAGTTAAAACCAGTCTAACCATACAAACAACCTATGTCCATGATAATACACATATTGCTCAATACTTATAAGAATTAATAACAAGATTAAACTAATTGATTATACCTAATTATCATACAAATTTTACCATAAATTTACAAAACAAAATTTAATAACAAAAATACTCAAGGATCAAAAAGCTTGGCCTATACGACCACTATTCGGATTGTCCTTAGTCTATCATTATCAAAAGCTTGGCCTATACGATAATTTGACCTAAAAAAGGATGGGCTTGAGTTGGCACTAATTTCGTGTCTATTTGGGTGATAACTTAATTTTGTGGTCCGCTAAACACCAACCAACACTATCAATTTCTAGTGTTGACGCCGAGTACCTATGGGTAGCTAATGTTGTAGCCGAATCGTGTTGGTTGCGTAACTTATTGCTAGAGCTACACTGTCCTATTCAAAAAGTGACTTTAGTATACCATGACAATATTAGTGTCATGCACTTATCATAAAATCTGGTATAGTACCAATGTACCAAGCACCAACGTACCAAGCACATCGAAATGGATATCCATCCACTTTGTTCGTGAAATGGATATCCTATCACGTTACCATATTACCGATATTTTCATAAAGAGCACACCGATGGTTTTATTTACAGAATCTCGCAACAGTCTAAACAGTCTAAGTGTTCATCCATCTCACATTTCAACTGTGGGGAAGTGTTAGAATATATTAGCATTAATGACCATTATTGTAATATATTAGTCAATAATAGAGTTATGGTAGGTAACTAATATTAGCCTAATTGTAGCCTCAATGTAAGGAAATCTGTATATATTTATAATGTATTGTGTAACAAGAGGCAAAATTGTAATTCTTTCACAGATAAAGGTTCCTTAGTTTGATGAAATTAACCAGAGTTTTAAAGTTAATTGCATCAACTAATTGATAACCGCATCTTCAAAGAATATTTCTTGATCTTTATCCATAGAACAACTAGAGTTGCAGGAGGAATCATATATTTCTTGAGATTCTCAAATATACGCAATAATTTAATTTCAACTATATAAATTTGATTATAATTACCATTTGATCGATCAAACTTAATTTTCCATATATGAAGATTAATTAATGTCATTGCTTACTTGTGCGACATCATCACGATTCACATGCCCTAAATTAAACTCGATCTGTAAGCATAGTTTGTGGGTAATTTGTACGTGAATCTTGATGATGTTCCAACAGACATCAATTGCCTATTTACTTTTTTGAAGGTGCGGTTCCTCTGGTGGGGCGTGCCAAAATTACCAATTGCGCCAAAAGTATTGCGCCAAAAGTATAGTTGTCTTGTATCTATATAAGACATGCATGTTAGCATTTTAGAACACATACTTTTCCAACATGAGTTATAGTGATAATTATTTTCCAAAAACTGTTATAATTTCTAGTGACAGTGATCAAGAAGTACCACTTGAAGTACCACATGATTACTTAATTGTAAAATAGGGTCCATAACCAACAAAATTTTATGTACAATGTTATTATATCTCTTCTTTCTTGTCTTTCATTACTATACCAACCAAATTTGTAGTATAAATTTAATTTTCTTGTCTTTCATACTATACCAACCAAATTTGTTAGAGATCACCACTTTTGAGATCAGCCAAATTTTCTTGTCGTGGAAAAAGGTGATGAGTTCGTAGAAATTTTCGAACTTCGAACCCAAGGTGATAAAAGGAGGTCCAATGTCGATGTGCTGGACCATATGATTATTCACTGTGATTTTGTCAATTTCAAACCATTGTTGGGTGTAACGACCCAAATTTTGTGATAAATAAATTATTTAAAAATATGATAAATAAGGATAAATCGTTTAAAGATCGTAGGAATTGGTTTCGTGTCGTTTGGACACCGTATGAGAAAGTTATGGACGAAACCGGGTAGAGACGGAAGCCGAAAACTGCAGCCCTGCTGAGCTGCAGAGTTCACGGCGTGAACTAAAGTTCACGATCGTGAACTCGGGACAGGGACTTGAGGTTTTTGGTGATCGAAGTTCACGGCTGGCTCGCGATCGGGAAGAGTTCACGACACGCGAAGTTCACGAACGTGAACTAGTTCGCATCGTGAACTATGGCAGACAGCAATAAATCGGGAAAAAGCTAGGGTTTGCTCATTTTCACTCCCACTTCACCTCAGCCGATTTCTAGAGTGAGAAAGGGGTGATTTTGGTGTTCTTGAGCATAAATCATCACCAATCTTGAAGATCTACACTCATGATGGAAGATCTAAGGTATTTCTTGTAACCTAACTAGTTTATGAACTTATGTTGGGTAAGTTGTGATTATGGAGTTGGGATGTGGAAGATCTTGTTAAGGATGTTAATGGAGGGTGTAAAACACCCATAGATAGTATGTGGACCATGTGTTCAAGGTGGATTGTGAATTGTTGGTGAAATCCTTGGGCTAGGGGTTTGGATCTCCACCAAATTGATGAATTTGGTGGTTGGGGTTGATTAGGATGATGTTAGATGATGTCTAATTATGGATGATAACTAGAAATGTGATGATCATGTTGATATGTTGCAAGGACCTAAGAGTTGGAGATATTCCAAAGGCGGGAAGCAAGGATTCGTGTTGATGAACACGATATGGATTTAGCTATCGCTAAGGTGAGTACATGAGACTTTTAAACTGGGTACATATCAAAGAGCTTTTGAAAAAATATATGATAATTTTATGGGTCTTTATTAATAAATATTTTGATAAAGATGGTGACTTAAAAGATAAGTAAGTAGGTATAATGTGATACTAGACTATGTCTAGTATAATTGATGATTTTAAAGGTAAATATGACAAACTAAATTAAGTAGCAATGATTTTATAGTAATGAATATTTATTAGTAAATTATACTAATAAAAGTGAAGAACGATTATGTATGAAAATGGGTATGGTATGACTAGTAATATATATGTATTATAGTCAAATAAAAGATAAAAGTATCATGATATCGATAGATAAGAAATGTATCTTATGAAATAAGTAAGTATGGGCCTCCGAGGGTTCATAGATGTAGAAGTAGTTGTGGGTTGCTTATGATCGGGTCCATGGGACCATACAGGTACGTTCACACTATGTTGAACTAGTTATATATAGTTATTATTAGATAACTAATTTGTTTTATGATTGATGTGATAGCCGAGAGCTAGATTGACATAACTGTTGAGTTATGGTAAGAATGAGATGATGTGATGACACGGGCGACTCCCGGTCATGAGGTGTGGATTGAGGGGCAGTTGGGTGGATTCCCATCGAATCATCCACGTAGATGATGTGATGACACGGGCGACTCCCGGTCATGAGGTGTGGACTGAGGGGCAGTTGGGTGGATTCCCATCGACTCATCCACGTTAGTAGTCTTGCTACCTGGACGTATTCCTGTGAGCAAGGCAGGTATCGGTAGCGTGGGCGACTTCCTATTGCCGGTATCTTGAGCCTCTAGCTAGTGCAGGACGACCCGACAGTTAGATATGTTGAGCCTCTAGTTAGTTCGGGGGATCCCCGGTATGTTTCTAGTATGTATATGTTTATATACTAGATTTGGTTGAAGCTTATTAATGCGGGGGATCCCCGGTTAATAAGTTAATGTGCTTCTGGTACCTATATGTTTAAGTACTATATATGTTTGCTAGGGAAGCATGATTGATAGGGTCACTATATGGTGACTAGCCTATATTGATGTAGTATATGTATATGTTTATATATATATATATATATTTATGAAGCAATTATTATTATTATTTTGGTCTAAAACCCATGTATCTCACGAGACTATTTTGTCTCACGTACTACGTTTGTTTTGTGGCTATGTACTCAGGTACAGGTTTGAAGTGATAGAAGGTTGTATTAGAAGTGGCCTAGAGATGTTTAGCTCGGGAGCTCTTAGGTAGATCCCGTTTGCCTATGGTTATTATATACTTGGTGACACCGTATTTTTGTAAACTCTAATAAAGGTTTAAGGTTTTTGTTAAACTGTATTTTGGACAATGTGTCAAATATTGGGAAAAATGTATTTTAAATGTTTTAAACGATGTTATAAAAATAAGGGTGTTACAACTTGGTATTAGAGCTATAGTTTAAGTGAATTAGGTTGGATGTCCATCCTAGTCTTAGACTGTAGTAATAGGAATGTAAGATTCCTTGAGATCGATAGGTTTACCTTGAGACTTTATGTTTAGTTTAGGGTTGAACCTAGGGGACCTATAAAAGTTGTTATGAAATGTGCAATGTGAGTCTTTTGAGACCGTATGGCATTAGTATGATAGGGTCGACCCATATGAGAAATGCCATGATTTGATCTAACTGTGTTGTTTTCAACTGTTGAGTTGACCGTTTGAATCTTGTTGGTTTGAATCTTTTTAGTTGGACGAGCTCCACTAAATTGGAAAGAGTTATGAATGAGGGTAGGCGAAATGATTCCAATACCCGTATGAAGGAAGAGTAGTCAAGTGGCGAAATCTGTATTGAGAAGTTATCTACATAAAAAGGCAGCGAGACCTAACCGGAAGAAACGAAAGGAGGCTATATAACGCCGTCATAGCATGTAAAAACCGTTGTGTAATTCGGAAGTTCTGAGCCGGAGGTCACGATATGGTGGATTCGGTAGATTTAGCAAGTGCTAGAGAGTAGCAAATGAAGGAAGAACGATATGGTGACTTTGGCGTCACCATTATTGAAGGATGAGGTGCTGACACGGTGGAATGTGTTGTATGAAACTTTGTGAAGGAGAGCACGGTACAAGATGTTGTGAAAGGAACTCACAAGTGAGTTGAAAGGGGAAGTCTTCCCGGAAGGAAATCTAGATGGGGGGTTCATGATGCAACCTCGAAGATCTTAGGTGAAGATTGATGTTATGTGATTATGGCTTAATTGTTTGGTTGTTGCACGAATTGGTGCTTATAGAAATTGGAGATGAGTCGTACGACATGGAGATTTATTTTTGGGGATAGTCTTCCCAGTTAGTTATGTGTATGGAAGTATGTATTGGAAAGGATTATAGACAAGTGTGTCGCATGTAGTAAGGATATAAGGGTTGATGCTATTATGTAGTATCAAAGGAGGAACCACGAGGATGGTAAATGTGTTTCAACAAAAGGATAGTAGTACAATGAAGTACTAAGTATTGGTAAGAATTGTTAGTATGAATGAGAATTTTAGAAATAGAAACTTGGGAATTGGAATTTGGATATCCGGCGAGAGTCCGGATGAGTAATGAAATATTATTATACATGAGTGGTAAAGAAAATGATGGCTAAAGGTATAGTGATGCCTTGAAACTCATGAGTGGAAAATATGCGGGAAAGGATAAGTGTCGGGAATCACGAATTTTGATAGTTGAAAATGAAGGGTTTCTCATAACACTGATCGACCACTTGGGTCAACCTCCTAGTATGTTTGGTTCGACCATACTGACCAAGAACATGAACTTGTTCTTGACCGGTTAAAACCAACTAGCTGATTTAATCCCTAAAAGCGGAACTGGGATTAAACCTAATCCTTAAACCCTAAAGGATTGGGATGTTGGAGAACTAGATTAGGTTAACAAGAAAGAAACCTTGTTCGAAGAACTCGAACACACACATACTTGTGTGTTCGTCGACTACTACCAAGAACCCTAGGGTTCTTGGTTCGACTTCGAACAAGAGGAGAGGAAGAAAGAGTGTTCCATGAATCATACCTTAGGTTAATGCTTAAGATAAATCCACTGATAATGAACACGACGAACGATCCTCTAGATGATCACTTGCAACGAACTTGGATCTTCGAAACTCGAAGAACGAACGAAGAACACGAAGAACACAAGACTTGTGTTCTTGGTGTTTCGGCCGAGATTGAGAGGAGAGGGGGCAAGGAATTCGTGTGGTGTTGTAAGGGGTTTTAGGGTTACCCTAAGCCTCTTATTTATATACAAATAAGTTACGCTTAGAACCCTTCTAGTTTAATTAATATTAGAACTTTAATTAAACTTCCTTTTAACAATTCCATCCCTTATAGTTTAACTAGTTTATAATTATTGCACTTAACTATTAAATGTCTAGTATTAACACACTATAATTTCGGTACCCATATACACGAAATATATAGACTTGTATTTATACTTTTAATAGTTAATTATATAATAACCTTTATATAATTTACACAATAATATTATCCAATTACTATGTGATTTAATAGCTTTAAATCATATCATGGATAACCTTTAATTAACACATTGTATATTTACTCAACTAGTAAATGTACAACTACTTGTATTAATTAGTTAGTTAAACTAATATAGTAATAAGTTAAACTTAACTTAATACTTAACTGATTCATAATGACTATTATGAATTCATTCCTCTTCGTATTATCGTTGCATAACTAGTTCGTATTACATGTACTCACCGGTGTGACCCTTAAGTGTTTCGTAGGCATGGATGTAACACCTCAAATTTTAATACCAAATATTGGCCAAAATAAAACATTTTTTATAAATAGAAGAACATCCTCAATTTGGATTTACAAAAACCTTGGTATGAAATCAGAGTATAAAAGTAGGTGTTACAAAATAGATCATAACCAAGCTAAGACTAAATCCAATCTAGTGTTCTTCTAATCTAGGTCCCGCATCTCTATCCATGCGTACCTAAGCCTTCGATCCCGAACCTGAGTACATAGCAAACAAAACAAGGAGTACGTGAGACAAAAACGTCTCGTGAGCTACATGGGTTTAGACCCGATAATAAAAGTGAAATGTCACATTTCATATAACCAATCAATATACATATATATATATCCAACTATCCAGTCTAGTCACCTTAGTGTGACCCTATCAATCTTGCTTACCTAGCAATCACGTCTAACTATCGGGTTGCCCCCGAACTAGCTAGAATCACATACATATCTAGTTATCGGGTCGCACCCGAGCTAACTAGAAACAAGATATCAACAATAGGATCACCCACGCTACCGATACCTGCCTTGCCCACCGGAATACGTCCAATGAGTAAGACTACTATCGTGGTTGAGTCGATGGGAATCCACCCAACTGCCCCTCACACCACACCTATCGTGGATGAGTCGATGGGAATCCACCCAACTGCCCCTCACTCCACACTTCATGACCGGGAGTCGCCCGTGTCATCACATAACTAACGTGGAAGAGTCGATGGGAATCCACCCAACTGCCCCTCAATCCACACCTCATGATCGGGAGTCGCCCGTATCATCACATTATCTCAATCTCATCATAACCCTATGGTTATGCCAATCTTGCTCTCGGCTATCACGTTCATCATTAATCAAGTTAGTCCAATATTATCAGTAATATCTATCACTAACTCAAATTACTATAAGTCTACACATATAAACAAATAGACCGTAACACAATTAATGAAAATATTTACAGGGCTATGTACTCAGTAAATTCCACACGTACTCACCTTAGTAATAAAGATGCTTTAACCGTATTCTTTCTGCCGGTTCCTTGCTCACAATTCGTCCACTTCAACACTTCACCGAATGTCTAAAACAATTATCACAACAAGATTATCAACACAAACTACTACCAATGTGTTCATCTACCTCTAGATAACACCCATCAATCCATTTCCCCCAAATATGGTGATTTACCAAATCCTAGGTTTAACCAACCCGTAAGATTCTTACAAATCAAAATCATACACTTGTTTCCTTTGTCAATATATCATCTATTAAGTGTATACAACCTTTATTTAACCATTAATCACCAACCCAAGAACTAAGGTTTCAAACCCAAGCTTCTAAACCCATAGATCTAAAGCTACAACTACAAAGGAGTGAAGATATACCTTTAATCTTCAACTAGGAGTGAAGAATCACAAGATTTGATGAAGAAATCAGCTCCAAATGGTGGTTTACACCCAAAATCGTTCACAAACTCGAGTGGGAGAAAAACTAGGGTTTTGGATGCATTAAATGACATGAACCCGACTTTAATGCTTTCAGCGACGGAGATCGCGTCGCTATCTACAAGATAGCGGCGCTATCTCGATGCCCGTCATAAATCGCGCCACTATATAGCGGCGCTATCCCGACGCTATCTCAATTTCGCGTTTCCATCAAATAGCTATTTCGGTCCGCTGCCTGAAAACCACAAGATCGCGTCGCTATCTTCAAGATAGCGGCGCTATCTTGCCCTTATGCAGCAAGGCTGCAACTTTTGCTTCCCGCTTCGACCCGGTTTCGTCCATAACTTTCTCATACGGTCTCCAAATGACACGAAACCACTTCCTACGTTCTTTAAACGATTTATCCTTATTTATCATATTTTTGTACAATTTATTTATTCACAAATTTCGGGTCGTTACAACTATCTACCCCTTAAGAAAATTCCGTCCTCGGAATCTCATCATAGTTCACGAAATCCGGGTATCTTTTCCGAATCTCGTCTTTGACTTCCCAAGTCAAATTCGGCCCAAGTGAATCCTTCCACTTGACCAACACTAACTCGATTTCCTTATTCCGAAGCTTCTTTGTTTTCGTTTCTAATATAGCCTCGGGCTCCTCAATCAACCGATTCGGGCCGTCAACCCGCAACTCTTGCAATGGAATAATATTCTCAACTTCCCCGATAAACTTTTTCAAATAGCTCACGTGAAAGGTGTCATGCACACCTTGAAGCTCGGGTGGAAGTTCCAACTTAAAAGTTTGAAGCCCGACCCGTTTCAATATTTTAAACGGTCCAACATACCTTGGACTTAACTTTCCCTTTTTACCAAACCGCATCACACATTTCCAAGGTGACACTTTCAACATGACCATATCGCCGACATCCATGTCGTATGGTCTTTTCTTCAAACCCGAATAACTTCGTTGTCTATCTTGGGCGACTTTCATGTTGGTTTGAATAATACCGATCTTCTCATTTGTCACTCTCACGATCTCGGGACCCGTGAGTTTCGTCTCTCCCGCTTCCAACCAACAAGATGGAGTTCTACATTTTCTTCCATACAACGCCTCATATGGCGGCATCTTAATAGTCGAGTGATAGCTATTATTATACGAGAACTCGACTAACGGTAAATGTTCATCCCATTTACCACCGAAATCTAACACACACGATCTCAACATATCTTCAACCGTTTGAATCGTTCTTTCACTTTGACCGTCGGTTTGCGGATGATAAGCCGTACTCAACCGCAACTTTGTACCCAATTCTTCTTGTAAAGATCGCCAAAATCTCGAGGTAAACCTCGCGTCCCTATCGGATACAATCGATAACGGAACCCCGTGGAGTCGAACCACCTCATCAACGTACAACTTAGCCAATTTCTCAAGTGGCAACGTTTCCCGAATTGCTAAAAATAATGCACTCTTGGTCAACCGGTCAACTATGACCCATATGGCATCGTGACCTCTACTCGTCTTCGGTAACCCTACTATGAAATCCATAGTTATGTCTTCCCACTTCCCGGCTGGTACAACTAATGATTGAGCTACCCCATAAGGTACTTGATGCTCGGCTTTCACTTGTGCACACGTGGCACACTTAGAGATATACTTGGCCACTCTCGCCTTCATTCCGGGCCACTAATAAACCCGTTTCATATCTTGGTACGTCTTTGTACTCCCCGGGTGAATCGAATACTTCGATTTGTGCACATCATACAATAACTCTTTTCGGATACCCCCGAACTTAGGAACCCAAATACGACCGCCTACGGTTTTCAACCCTTGTGCATTTTCGAGAAAATGTTGGTTCTTACCTAACCGTTCTTGTCTTAACTCGTCTTTTCCCATAACTTCTCGTTGGGCATTCTTGATCCTTTCGATAATACTCGAGACGACTTCTATACGTGTTAAAATTCCCCGGTTCGGGTTTTCATAAACTTTTCGGCTCAAGGCGTCGGCTACTACATTAGCCTTTCCCGCGTGATACACAATCTCACAATCATAATCGGCAATCAACTCGATCCACCTTCTTTGTCGCATATTAAGATCTTTTTGAGTAAACACATATTGTAAACTTTTATGATCCGTGTACAATGTACACCGAGTACCATATAAATAATGCCTCCACAACTTCAAGGCAAATATAATCGCCGCCAACTCCAAGTCGTGTGTCGTGTACCTTAATTCCGCATTCTTCAATTGTCGCGAGGCATACGCGATCACCTTTCCTCTTTGCATCAACACACAACCGAGCCCTTGGTTCGAAGCATCACTATAAACCACAAAATCTTCCATACCATCCGGTAATGTAAGAATCGGCGCGTTACATAACTTTTCTTTTAACAACTTAAACGCCTCTTCTTGCTTCTTCTCCCACACAAACTTCTCACTTTTTCTTGTTAACTTCGTGAGTGGAATCGCGATTCTCGAGAAGTCTTGTATAAATCTCCGGTAATAACCGGCTAACCCAAGAAAGCTTCTAACTTCGGTAGGAGTCCTCGGAGGCTCCCAATTTGACACCGCTTCAATCTTGGACGGATCAACTTTAATACCATCACACGTCACCACGTGACCTAAGAATTGTACTTCCCGCAACCAAAATTCACACTTCGAGAATTTTGCATATAATTTCTCCCGTTTCAACACGTCTAGAACAAGCCTCAAATGACCTTCGTGTTCTTCTTCGGTTTTCGAATAAATCAAAATGTCGTCAATAAACACGATCAAAAACTTATCAAGGAACGGTTTACAAACCCGATTCATCAAATCCATAAAAATAGCCGGCGCGTTTGTAAGACCAAACGGCATCACTAGGAATTCATAATGACCATAACGTGTACGAAAGGCCGTCTTCTCGGTGTCGCCTTCTTTCACCCGAACTTGGTGATAACCCGACCTCAAATCAATTTTCGAGAAATAACTAGCACCTTGCAATTGGTCGAATAAGTCATCAATTCTCGGCAACGGGTAACGGTTCTTAATAGTTACCTTGTTCAACTCTCGGTAGTCGATACACATTCTCATCGAACCGTCTTTCTTCTTAACAAATAACACCGGTGCACCCCACGGTGACGAACTCGGACGAATAAAACCTTTATCTAACAAATCTTGTAATTGGGTCATCAATTCCCGCATCTCGGTGGGAGCTAAACGATAGGGAGCACGAGCAATCGGCGTCGCCCCCGGCACTAAATCAATCTTAAACTCGACTTGTCTCTCCGGTGGCAAACCGGGCAAGTCATCGGGAAATACCTCGGGAAAATCCAGAATAATTTTGACATCGTCCATTGACTTCTTTTCCTTTCGGCCATCTAATACATATGCAATAAACGATGCACAACCCTTCGATATACTTTTCCTCGCCTTAATGGCGGTAATCACATTAGGCATGTGATGTCGTTTCTCCCCATACACATACAATTTCTCATTCTCGGGTGTCCTAATCGACACTATTTTCTTTCCACACAAAATCTTGGCTTGGTGCATACCCAACCAATCCATACCGATAACCACATCAAACGCCCTAATTCCCATGGGCAACAAATCCACCTTAAACTTTCTACCGTCTATCTCTATTTCACAATTTCTATAAATACATTCGACCATAGACGTTTTCCCGTCGGCTACCTCTATCTCATAAACTTCATTTAACATCTCGGACGGCACATTCAATTTACAGCCGAATTCATAAGACACAAACGAATAATTGGAACCCGAATCAAACAAAATATGAGTTGGCAAGGAGTTAATGAATAAAGTACCTGACACCACATCGTGTGCCTCCTTTGCCTCCTCCCGAGTGAGTTGGAAGGATCGCCCCTTCACCTTAGCCGGTTCCACTTTCTTTTGAGTCGTGGACACCATTGACTCGATTCCCTTCTTTGGGCACACATTACTATAGTGCCCCTTCTCGTGACACGAGAAACATTCCACATCGGCCAACGACTTGGCCCTACAATCTCGGGCTATGTGCCCCGCCCTTCCACAATTAAAACAAGATTTCGACTCTCCTCGGCACGCGCCGGTATGATTCCTCCCGCATTTCTTGCAAGAGCCTATACTTCCTTGTTTAGAGAAGCTCGATGTGAACTTCCCCTTCTTATAAGTACCCGAGCCACTCTCGGCTTTTCTCTTCTCGCCCGCATGGGCCCTCTCGGCAACCCGTGCCACATTCACCTCTTCTACACCCCGGGCGGCACTAATGGCCTCATCTAGTGAAACCGCTCTCTTCACCTCCAACTGGTAGTCCCACGGTAACCCACTAGCGTACCGGACCACCCTCAACCTCTCATCCGAGTAGGTTTTAGCAACAAACTGGAGCAATCCCGTGAACTCCCTCGAGTATTCTTCGATTGACATATCACCCTTCTTAAGGGTCACAAACTTTTCGTGCATCTTTTCCAAATCCCTCTCGGGACAAAACTTCCTTTTCATCCTCGTGGTGAACTCATCCCACAACATCTTTTCAACCACCTCCTTCCCGAGGGTCTCATACACAATATCCCACCAAACCATGTCATCTTCTTTTAGTAATTGTGACGCATACGTCACCATATCGGCATCCTTACACTTTCTACTACCGATAACCCTCTCGGTTTCTCGGATCCACCTCATCATTACTTTCGGGTCCGAACTACCCGTATACACATTTGGCTTACAAGCCATGAAGGATTTAAACGAACAACCCTCTTTCACAATGGGCCTAGTCCTAGCATCACTTTGGCCACCCGTGGAGGATTTCCCCTCCCCGGTGCCACTACCCCCGGTTCTCTCTTCCGACTTAGCCTCGGATTCACGGTCTCCTCCCGACCTCTCACGGTCTCCAATAATACGGTGCACTTCTTCGGCCACCGTTCCCTTGATTTGATCGATTATAGTTTGGAGATCCGCCATGGTTACCGGAGTTCTATTAGCTCCGACCTCCGACTCATCAACTCGATGCATCGACGGTTGACTTTCTTGCTCAACCACCCTCTCAACAGGAGGTACTTCCTCCTCCCGGCCCTCCGGGGCTTTACCACTTCTTCGCGTGGTCACCATTTCTTTCAATCAAGACTATACGAAAGACATTAAACATTTAGTACCTTGTGTACAACCCATAGTCGCATAAGACTCAATATTCAAAATCATATCAAATTTCATCGGTCCCCTAGGTTCAACCCTAAACTTAATATAAAGTCTCAAGGTCAACCTTTGATCTCAAGGAATCTTATATTCCTAATGCTACAGTCTAAGACTAGGATTGTCATCCAACCTAATTCACTTAAACTATAGCTCTGATACCAAGTTGTAACACCTCAAATTTTAATACCAAATATTGGCCAAAATAAAACATTTTTTATAAATAGAAGAACATCCTCAATTTGGATTTACAAAAACCTTGGTATGAAATCAGAGTATAAAAGTAGGTGTTACAAAAACCTAGCTAAGTTTTGTGACCGAAATGATGGATTCGATATTAAGGATGAGAAGACAATTATTAGTAAAATGTCATAGTAATAATATGACAATGTATGACATAGTTTAGTGTAAGACTACGATTGGGAAAGGAATATTTCTAAGTCCCGCGATGTGAATAAGTAGAACATCGAGTGTTGGGCTATTGGTTGCTAAGTCATGGGTTGCAAGTGTGGACCAGAGTCGATTGTTTGACTTAAGGATGATTGGATTGGCCGGTGAATTATGGTTAATGGAATGGAGGGGTAGTCACTCCGGCGGTGACAAAAGATTTGGAAAAATTGTTAAGGAAATGAACCGGTTAAGGGTGGTTAATGTGTAAGTGAAACGGTAAATAGCAATTGGAAATGCTATTAGTTTACCCGCGGGGTACAATGCATGTGAGCTATGTGATGGCCTTCGGGGGCATATGATAGTGAAAAGGTAACGTTATATAAAACATGTTAAGAAGTATGTCAAATGGAAATATGTTGAATAGTGTAACACCTCATTTTTCAAAACACCCTTTAATTATATTTTTAAATAAAAATAATACAATGTCCAATGTTCCCAAAATACGGTTTAACAAAAACCATTAAAACATTTATCAGAGTTATAAAATCCGGTGTTACAAAGATAATATCATAACCATAGGATAAACGAGAACTACATACGAGCTCCCGAGCTAATCAACACTAGGCCACTTCTAACGCGACCCTCTAATCCAACGATCCTGAACCTGAGTACTTAGCCAAAAACAAAGTAGTACGTGAGACAAAATAGTCTCGTGAGATACATGGGTTTTCGGATCCCCGTTGGCAACAACCACGGTAGTAGTTGCGGAACTACTGGGCCGGGAGAGGACAACCTCTTGTTCCTGCTCCTCTTTTTTCGCTTCGGGGACGGAGGTCCTACGGTAGGTAACAGCAGGTACAAGCAACTTGACCGAAGGGACCCATTCTCAAAAGATTTATAAAATAATATTTATAACATTAAAAATACTTATCCTTATCATTTCTTATTAATTCATAACTCATTTTTCCATTCATTTAACCGTATAAACTAATAAGCTTACCATAAGCTTACTCGTCATCTAATCACATACTTGTAAGTTATCTCCAAACTTACACTTTCATTATCACATATGCAACGGACCTCTCTGAAGCCAACTCTCCCGATATGGGACGTCATAGGTAAACTATCAAGGTAATTGGGAACCCCCATCTTACCGAGATTCATAAGCTCTCCCCATTCCCGGGTCGTCATGCTCACCCATCATTGGGTGTCGTAAACTGTGACATTCTACTCTTTGCGCAGGGAGGTACCACCCCAAGTAGACGTCTCATACTCCCCCATTTCTGGGCGGTCTTATTCCGGATATCTCATTTCACATATGAGCCTCAGCTCCTTTCATCAAATATGAGCATCAGCTCCTTTCATCACTTATTAGAATACATTTATTCTAATTTATCATGCAATTCTCTTTATTATTTCATTTTAAATCTTGACTTTACCAAGTCCTTTACTAATTTAAAACATATTCATCTTTTATCAAATTCTTATTACTTTGACTCTTCTTTGACTAGAATACACGTTTATTACTAGTCACTTATTACTTATTCTCTTAGTATTTCAATATCTACTTTTATTAGTATAATATACTAATCGATACTCATTACTTTAAAATCATTGTCTCAAGCTTTATTAATACATATTATTAATAAATCGATTATCAAGCTCTTTCAAATCATTATCTTTATTCATACATCTTTTTTTTATGAAAACTCACTAATTACTTTTCTTTATCATAATCTCTTTCAAAATCAACAATCGTTTAGATATACTAAAATAGTCCAATACTAGCATTTTCTCATCATATCAATCATATCTTTATTAAAAACGTTTATTAATAAAGACTCTTAAAACATCATAGTTTTCAAAATCATTTGCTATGTACTCAGTAAAAGTCTCATGTACTCACCTTAGCCAAGGTAATTCCAAATCGTGTCTAACAACACGAATCCTTGCTTTCCAACTTGTGAAATGTCACCAATCTTTAGGTCTTCTTGACCTACCATCAATATCATCACAATAACTAGTTATTATCCATAACTAATCACTAATCAATCCATATTCACATTCCTAACCACCAAGTTCATCCAACTTGGTGGAATCTCAAACCCTAGTTCAAGATTTCCATCAATAAACCCAAATCAAACTTGTACACATCGATTACAAGCTTACAATGAGTGTTCTACACCCATGATTAGTCATCTTCCCCAAAGATGACATGGTTGGTTCCCCAAACCACCATTTTTACCCATACAAAGCTCACAATCAAGGTAGATAAGCAAGACAATCAAGAATACTTACCCTTGATGTTTCAATCCTTCAAGATGATGAAGATCTAAGCTCTTGAGCTCCAAAATCGCCCAAGTTTGCCCCCAAATCGGCTGCACTATGTGTGTGGTTGAATGAGGAATGAAACCCTAGCTCACACACAACAATATATATTCCAGACCAAATTCGCGCCGAGCTCGCGCCGCGAAGTGACGCGGGTTTGCCTGCTGGTTGCCGCTGAAATACAGACCTCGCGTTTCGCTCGCGTTTCGCTCGCGTTTCGTCGCCTCTTGTCTCAACTCGAGATTCTCGCGTTTCGCTCGCGACTGGCTCGCGTTTCGCTCGTGGCTCTTGTCTCAACTCTTGATTCTCGCGTTTCACCTCTGGAGCTCCTGTTCAACCTCGCGACTGCCTCGCGCCTGGCTCGCGCCGCGAGGGCTGTCTGGGTCAGTTTCTTGCCTTTTAAACTTGTTTCCATCCAAGTCTTGACCCATACTTGGTTACACCAAGTCCCAAACATCCAAACACTCAATAAAACACAACGGAGACTCGATTAAATATTTTCCCACCTTTATTCCTCAATATTTCCATTTAATATATTAACCGAAAATTCCGGTCGTTACAAATAGGAAGGAGAACGATACTGTGATATTATGGGAGAGGTGCTAGAATGCATGATGGATAATTAGACGATTGAATGAGTGAGAAAGTAGCAAAGCTACGCGATGCGAAAAGATGGATATCAGATGGTATTGGTGTGACATATACATATGTTTGTATATGTGCACAATAGAGATGTTTAGATGGTATTGGTGTGACATATACATATGTTTGTATATGAGCACGATAAAGATGTTTATATGTTATTGGTGTGGCATATACATATGTTTGTATATGTGCATAGTAGAGATGTTTAGATGGAATTGGCGTAATATAGATGTATATATGCATATGTATAGGCTTATGTATATATATGACGAATGTAGAACCATGAGGTTAATGAGTATTGCTATTATGTTATGGTAAATGAGAATTTGGTTTGAAATGCGGGTTGCATTTAGGTCATGTATGTGTAGGAGATGCCTACGATTTATAGAAGAGGAGGAAAGAGAACCTCCTAGTGAGCAAATTACTATTTGGTAACCAAGATATGATAAACTTTTATGAAATTGTGGAATATGTTGCGATAGGAGATCTAATTCCGATAATTGAGAATAAGAGTTATGAAATTGATCGATGTGATGCAAAGATGGTTGAAAGAATACTATGTGATGGTGTGAGTGACCAAATGAAGGTCAAGAAACGGTAAATGTTAGTGTGACCTTAAGTAAAGGTGCGACTCTCGGATTATTTTGGACAATGTGTCAAATATTAGGAAAAATGTATTTTAAATGTTTTAAACGATGTTATAAAAATACGGGTGTTACATTGGGCATCAAAACGAAGCAAAATTTCATATTCACCGTTGATTTTCCGTGAAATTCTTGGGTTCAAAGTGACTCTTTTATAACTTCATGTTTGTTAGCTTTGCTTGTCCTTGGGTTAGTTTGTAATTTGTTGTTTAGGTACTTCAATGAAACGTTTATTTTCTACTTAATTCGGATTGAACCACAAAACTTACAAATTCATCTATGAAAAAATGAAATCAACATTTTAATTTGAAAAAAGAAATTAACAAACTTAGTTCAGATGAAGGTGCGACTGACACAGCAGCAAAGTGTTCTTTTATTGCGGTTTCAAAGTCCGCACCAACAATATTTAAATAGGCGCAGGGTCATAATGACCGCTCCAACAAATATTTATTTTGGTGCGGTTTTTTCTCCTTGTGTGCGAAATGTTATTGTTGATGCGGTGACCGTAATATTAAAGTTTAGGGGAGCGCACCAACAAACCTTTTCGTATCATTTAGATCAATTTTGTATGATTTCTTCCTCAAAAGATATGATATTGTATAATAATTTATGTATAATTTAAACTATATCATATGGTCAGTTAACTTTCTCAATATCGATATTCTATAATCCGAAACTTGAATTCAAATTACTTTTAGCGTTTATCAATTTGTCTACTATAATCCGAAACTTGAATTCAAATTACTTTTAGCGTTTATCAATTTGTCTACATTAAATCTATATAGTTGAAGAGTATTGGTATTTAGGCCTATCATTTATACCTACTCATTAGATAAAGATACATGTCAAAATCAATGGATAATATTATGAGAGAGAATTAGTGGAATACACATGTCATACAATGTGAGTGAGAACTATCATTTGGGTAGGTATGAGTAGATCTAAATAGTAGGATTAAAAATATCATTTTTCATATTTAAATGTATACAGTGTGAGTGAGAACTATCCTACTAATATGTTAAATTGTCATACAATAATTTTAGAAAAAGCTCCGTAGAATATAAATACATCATACCTTGTGGGTACAAGTTGAAGTAATGGGTACCGTTAGAAGCCAACGACAAAAAATTTGCTTGCATGTAAGAAGAAACGTTTGATAATTCAAACTTTCTCAAAATATGTTTGATAAGCCGACTAATATCATTGAGAGTGGAAAATAACCAACTTCGCATATCAAGCCAAACACCACATGTGAACCACATTGATTTATGCAAAACCACCATATGTTTTTATTCCATTTTAGTATAACACGACATCTGCAACATATCAATGATTTGAATTCATATCACATGATGAACATGATCAATTAGTAGTATTAGTGTATATGGTATTATTCATGACCTAAAGGTCATGAGTTCAAGTTCCGCTAACGGCAAATGAGTAGATTAGGTGTCGTTAAAAAAAAAAAACTAGATTTCTTATGTCGGAGCGTGGCATTGAGATTTTGAAGAATGTGATTTAGACTTATTGTAATGGTGTGTCGGACTCCCTTCTGTTGTTACCGTCCCACCTTATCCGACGCTTCCTGGCGCTTAAATTTGAAAGATCACTCGCTCAGACGACCACACCCTATCATCCCTCCACCCCTTCCTTCTTTCTTCCGTTTTTGTGCTCTTTCTCCTATATTCATTATTCCTTCTTGCTCCCTCCCAAAAATAATGTATTAATATTATATTACTCTATTCGTCCCATAAAATAAGTCTCATTTCCTTCTAAACTTTTGTTGAACAAAAAAATTCTCATTTATTAAATTTGAGGGTCTACTTAATAAAATAATAATTTTTTATCGCATCACTAACCGTCCCCTAAAAACACATTATCTCTCCAAATAAGTTTATATTTTTAATCAAAATTATTTTATTATCAAATACCCTACCACTAACTCTCTCCTAAAAACTTATGCTCAAGAGAAATGAGACTTTTTTTATCGGACAGAGGGAGTATATATTAATATAAAATTAATATAATAATATTATCTATTAATATAAAATTAATACTATATATTAATATAGTTTATAACTTTATAATAAAATAACAGTTGAAAAAAGGTTTGATTACGGGTTTGATCACTACTACGTGATTTTGGTCGTAATTGGTCATGTGTTTGGTTTGCATGATGTTGCGGTAGTGACCACTTAAGTTTAGTCACCAATACACTCGGTCTTAGGAGTCCAATAATGTTTTAATTAATATTTATTTAAAAAAAATCTTTTGTATCAACTTATCATAAAATTTAGGCAAAAGTATCCGTGATCTGTGTATCAAACAAAACTTGAGGTGGTTGTTGATGTTGTACACTCCCTAGTCCCTACCCTATCGAAGCTTTTTGGAGCTCATAAGACATGGTTGCCAACCTTTTCTATGTCCATAAGCGGCAATGTCATCATCGAAAGGGTTATTAGTGATTCGGGAATTTTATTACGGATCCGTGTTGTTAGACTTATATACATGCTACTTTTTAATTTAATAACTTTATTGATGGATAATTTGGAAAAGATGACACTTTTATGTCTGCATAAGATGTGGTCTAACATCTATATTAAAAGACGTATGCAGATATCTTTTAATCTCTTTATACTAAATTATTATAGTAAGATATACATATAGTGTATAGAGTTGTATTAAAGGTAGTTTTTGATTTTTATGTAATTATAAGGGATAAATTTTAGTCATTTGATCAAAAAATCTCTTAATCACCACCATTATCAAATTACATGTGATTTAATATACCACCACCACCGTCGGCCGCTACCCGCTGCCGTCACCTGCTGTCGGCCACCTGCTGCCGGCCACCGCCTCCGGGCGCCGCAATCACATGTGATTGGATACGCAACCACATGTAATTGAAAGCAGCCAATTGTGGCAAGGGGTTGCCGGTGGTGGAGACGGTGGCCGGCAGAGGTTGGTGGTGGTGGTGGTCGGCGGTGTTGAATAACATGTGATTCAATACACATCGGGTGGTGGTGGTGATCGATGGTGTACAATCACATATAATTTACTACACATGAGGCGGTGCTGGTGTTGATGTGTTGAATTACATGTGATGTTGGTGGTGATGGTGATTTGGAGGTTGATTGATCCAAAACCTGAGAATTATCCTAAAAGCAATAACTATTAAATTAATGATGCTCTTATAATATCTATATATTAAAATATTCAATTGATATCACAATCAAGAGACGTAAGCTATTGGAGTCGGAATCTAAAACTTCTAGCACCGGCCCTTTGGAAAATCAACATAATAAAAAACCCAAGGCATGAAAATTTAAACGTGGGGAAAGAAAATGGGTCGTTGTCTTCAACAAACATTGACCTAATTATTGAACATAAAATCCTAAATAAATCCTTAAGGCTCTTCATCAACTTGAAGTGATGCCCCTAAACAGATTATTAGAGTGAATGAAGCAAACTTTTAACATTTTATTGATGGTGATGGTAATGGTGATGAGGTCAAGAAAGTTGGAGAGTAAATGTTATAGTTATGATTTTGGGAACATTTAGAAATTAATGTTATATTTTTGTCGTGTTTAGCATGTATTAAGTAAGAAATTTGTTATTTATTTTGTGTTGTCGTATTTATCGTGTTTATAGTTTTTTTTAATTGGGTCGTGTTCGTGTTAGCAAAATAAAACACGACATCGTGTCGTGTTGTTTTCGTGTCGTGTCGTGTCGTGTTACCCAAGAACACGAAACAATAGCACGATTTGACAGCCCCTAGTAAATGTAAATGCGGAATGCAGTTAGTTGTTGTCATAAGTCAATTTCTAGTCTCACGTGAAACCCGACCGAGATTGATATAAAAAAATATAGGTTAGGGGTTCGGGTTAGTTTTGGGTCGACACAACTGACGCGTTTATTGAACGGGTTAGGACCAAGTTGATGATAATTTAAATGAGTCAACATGCTAACACGATTAATTATTAAAACATATTTTAAAATAGATATACTTATACTTTAATAATTTATAAATATATTTGAGAAACGTATATACATTGTATATGTATAACATTTAAGCTTTAGTGAATAGTGGGACATACCTCAAATTTTTATTTTTTATTTTTACAAAAATTAGCCGTCGTATTTGACATTTGTGCCAGGCAGACTGCTAAATTTTGTTCTTTTTAATTTGAGCCATTATATTCGACTTTTAATTTTTTCAATGTCAGACTTTAACATTTTTTACATTTAGGTTTTGAATACTTACATATGAACCCTCTTTGATTTAACATGTTAGATTTTGTCCAAATATTATAATGAGTACGAATATTAGTAATATAATATTTACCAACTTATTTTTACAGCTCAAGTTATTTGTAGTATTTAAATTATTAAATTTACGAATTTATGATTGTACATATACCAATAGATATTATTTTGAATATTATATAAAAATCCTTCGTGGCAACGCGCGGGTAAACACTTGCTAGTTAAAAAACAAATACGCTTTATATTATGCAATTGAAAAGTCGTCTTGTTTGACCCATTTTACTCATTCAAACCGATAACCTCTTTACACGTTTAATTAAACAAGTTGTATATGTAATGAAGGTCGAGATATCTGACATGTTCATATAAACATGTCAGTTTTAAGTTGAAGGTTTCTGACTCGTTTATATAAACATGTCGGTTTCAAATTGAAGGATTCTGACCTGCCAACCTACGAACACGACCTGAATTATCAACCATAAATGCAATAACGAATAGTTGAAACACAAATTGTTAAAATGTGAGCATTTAACCATCTAAAGAGAGTTGAAGCCAATGAGACTAGTTTTAATCGTGACATAATCAACACCTTTATTGTTTGACAAATTAACGTCACGTCAGCTGACATTGTAACTTGACATACACATGTCAACAATATTCATTGTGTTTAGGCTTTTTAGCGCCACCATTATAAAATATCCACACACAATACCTTATTAAAATAGCATTAGCTCCCACCAAACTACCTCCCTTCCACGTCTCTTCTCTTCGGCAAGACGAAGCCAAAAACCGACGAACCCAAACTGAAGAACCGTGCCAACAGTGGGAAGAAGCCGATGGCCATCAGTTCCCAAGATAGCGTGTCGTTGGCACCTGTCTGGAAAAAAATCTAACTGATGAGTATTTTACCGAAGCAAGTACATATTTTTATTTTTTAACGGCCAGGAAACTGGAGATGATATTTCATCCATATTTAGAAGTTAAAAAAGAAAACAATACAGAATTTTTATTAAAACGAATAATTATTGCCCACAGATTTGAGAGTCTCCCTCTAATAATGGAGATTACTTATTGGACATATCACCAACAACAATTATTGGGAAAAATATTTGTTACTTTATTTTCTATTTAATCAGAACCACATGAAAGCATTTAATTATACTAGAAACAATTTTATTAATTTCTCTTCAAATAATTAACCACCCTCTCTTTTCCAGTTTAGCAACATCAGCATCATATCATTAATTATATAAATGATACATCAGCTAAGATACATACGTCAATAATACCTCTTCATTTCCTTTATCATGTTAGCAATATACAAAATATATTGCAAAATGTACAAACATATAATGCATCCTTATCTCTCTATCTCTGTCTCCTCTTCTTCACTTTATAAAAAAAATTAAGGAAGAAAAATACTAACGAAAGTAGGGAAATGAGTATGCCAAAGATTGTAGGAAATTGCCGTTACTGCTTGATCGATAAGAATGATTAATGGCTTTCTAGGGACCTAACAATTCCATTTTTCCACTTTAATAATTGGGCTAGTGCGTACATGGAATAGAAAGAAAAGTAATACCGCACATAAATATGTATCGTTGAATTGTTATTATCAATTACCGGCAACCGGACCGTCCGGTTGATAAATCAAATTACACAACTGTGGCCTAAGTCTATCTTTCCACATATCTGAACCCGGTTCATTCTCACATTCTCTCCACCTAACCTCAACCACCACTATCTCCTCCGTCAACCGTTTTACCTCCACCATCAATGTAGAATTACGATATTGCCCCCCATCGACCTTCACACACCACTTATTTTTAACCGCCACCGTCAACCCCTCCTCCTCCGCTGCATCAGCCACCCTCTCGATTATCTCCTCCGGCGCAACCGTCGACAGAAACATCTCTCCGGCGTCTTGTTCGTCAAACAAACCTGACAAATTATACCCCGAAGAAAACGAAATTATATCGAACGCGTTTAAACTCTTCAAATTCCCACTCCGGCAGCCGTAGTCGCCGCCGTCGTCTTTCGTGTCGAAATGATCGGAGGAAATTTCGGTGTCTTTGTACCCGATTCTGAACCACGGATCGTTGATGATTTCGTCGATTGTAATCCTCGTTTCAGGATTCGTATCGAGAAGACGCGTTAGGAACCGTTTTAACTCCGGCGACGTCCACTTCGGAACTCGAAATTCCCCTTTGTAAATTTTCCGGTACATAACCATCAGATTCGGATCATTAAACGGTAAATAACCGGCATTGAGAACGAACAGTATAATCCCACACGACCATATATCCACCTTCGCTCCTTCGTAACCTCTCTTCGCTAAAATCTCCGGCGCCACATAAGCCGGAGTTCCACACATCGTGTGAAGAAGTCCATCGGACTTACCCTGGTCCGTCACCGCAGACAATCCAAAATCAGTAACTTTCAAATTCCAGTTTTCATCCAACAGAAGGTTTTCCGGCTTCAGGTCGCGGTGGTACACGCCACGGGAGTGACAATATCCGATGGCGGAGATGAGTTGCTGAAAATACCGGCGGCTGAGATCTTCACTGAACCGCGATCTCGAAACTTTTGAAAAAAGCTCACCCCCTTTCGCGAATTCCAATACGAAGTAAATCTTCTTCTGATTGGCCAACACTTCGTGCAGACGAACGATATTGGGGTGATTCAGGCGTCTCATGGCGGAGATTTCGCGTTTAACATGACCGGTTAAACCGCCTTTTATGATTCTCTGCTTGTTGATGGCTTTAATGGCGACACTTTGCTCCGATTCAATGTCCCACCCATGGTAGACTTTTGCGAAAGCTCCATAGCCGAGAAGCTTCCCTAATTCGTATTTCCCGAACAGATTTTTCTCCGTCGGTTGTTGCAAATCTTCGCCGGTGTATTCTCCTAAAGCCGGCGACATGCTGAGTTGATCATAAAAGGGGAACTGATAATTGCGGAGATGGAATGGATTGAATGGGTGTTTATTGAGTGAAAAAAGGTGGAAGAAGAGATGGAGGTTTGGATGAACTTAAAGACAAGTTACCGAATTGGGGTATTTATTGGCTTTCTTGCAAGGAATGGATTGTTTTTTTATTACTTCATTATTGTTAGTATACATCAAACAACATATTATATCATTTAAAATATAAAGAGATAATTTAACATTTAAAACAATTCAATAAGAGTAAAAATTTAAATTTAAACCCTCAATCACTTTAGAAAGATTATCTTAACTAATTCGATTTCATACCTAAGAGGGCTGGGTGTGGTGGTGTTTTATACATTCGCCAAACCTGTTTTAACGGGATAGAGCAAAATTTCATACCGTCTTTCGCATTGTAGATAGACCTGACAAAATCAGACACGACACGACAACTCGACACGAACCCGACACGAAATTAGTGGGTTTGGGTTAGAGGTTTCGACACGTTTAAGTAAACGGGTTGACTCGACAAGACACGAAAGTTAAACGGGTTGGGTTAGTGTCAATATTTTAAACTCGAAAGTAACCCGAATCACCCGTTTAAGTATGTATATGTTTTAATAAAATTTATATTTTTAAATATATTAAATGTAAATACTACTCCGTATAACTTAGTAGTTGCAGTTGAAAAAAGTGAGCTCTTATTTCATATTGGGCTTAATATCTAATTATATTATGTTTATGTTGGATTTTTATTATATTTTTTGAATTTTTATTATATTTTTTTGGTTTTTTATTATGTTTAATCGTTATATGCGAATTTTCACAGCTTAAACGGGTTAAACGGGTTGGGTCGGGTTGACACGAAATTAAACGGGTTGCGTCGGGTTGACACGAAATTAAACGTGTCGGGTTTGAGTTTAGGGGTCTCAACGCGTTTAAGGTCTTGACACGACACGAACCCGACACGACACGACACATTTTCCACGTCTAATTGTAGATCCCTTCGTTGTAGCCACAACATCTTGGGTTGAGACTCTTACATCATTACTTTAACTATAACACCAGAGAGCTATTTTTCCCTCCTCATAATATAGTCAAATTATGAGCTTAAAATTACTATGATATAACTATAACTATTATTCCATATCTTGTGCTCTAACAATTAAATCTTAACTATCAAAAAAAATTTAAGCATATGTTTAACATTTGTTTCTTTCTAATAATAGGTATTAGAATATTAATGTTTATGCTTTTCAAAAAATGGTATTAATATTTACCATGTTGTGCACCCATTTTACACGTTGAGCTACTTCGAAGGATTCACGTGACTAGAAATGACAACTAATATCCGACATGATAAATGATCGTTGATAGTGGATATAGGTGAAGTTAAATGAGTGAATATCGAATATAAAACGGATATAGATGACAATTTCAATACTTGGGTGAATCCAGTCAACGGAAATCAAATTTTTTCTATATTGTAACTTTATAGTTAAGGGTACATGCCTGTGCATTTTTTGGATATATGATATTTATATATAACAAAACATTACAGATAACTAAATTTGTACACATTATTATATCAAATCATATTTTTATTTGTATCTCTTTTGAATCAATATTTTAGATTAGCTACAAATTATACTCTATACATCGATAGGTTCATAGTTATGCTTCCGTTTGTCTTCTATTAGAAGAAACTATGCACATATACAATAAAAAACTTATATTGTATATAAAACTATCGTGCTTTCATTAGTAAGCAAAGTTCTTCCGGCATGCAACGAATGTTCATTTACCGGCTCTAATCCAATGGATATGAATATGAATGTATGGAATGATTTTAAATGTATATGGATACAGGGGTGGTTCGATAACACGCCATTTTGCGAGGACTGTGAGAACAAATACTACCGCCACCATTTTCCACCCATCTTCACTACCGCCATCATCACCACCACATGTCATTATAATTATTGTTAGAAAAAACGTATAACTAAATAATATATATTCCTCTCAAAATAGTTATATGAGTAATAGCCGTCATTGTGATAAAGTTAAATTAAGGTATTATAGGTATTTTGTAATTATAAAAAATGGATCAAAAGCTGTCATTATCATAAAGTTTAAATTTGGGAATGAAAAGGTCATGGATCATGGAAGCATAATCGACCATGTAGCCTACTAATTAGCATTCAAGGGATTTAGAGCAATTCCAATAAGAGCTTGAGATGCTCTTATAAATAAAGCTGCGTTTTATAGGGTAACTAGTTTATGACCCGTGAAAAATCACGGGTTGTTATAATTGTTATTAACGTAAATTACATATATATTAGAATATGATTCGTTATAACATATATTCTCCCGATTCAAAATAAGTGCTACACTTTCGATAAATGAGTGATTCAAAATAAGTGCTACACTTTTCATAAATGACAAAAAATAGTAGGACGCACACCCACTAACTATCTACTTTAACAAAGTGAAATGACTCATTTACCCTTACTTTTTACTTTTAAACATCATTAATCCCACTTTATTCAAAAGGTGTGGGACTCATTATCCACTAATCATTCAGTTAATCTAATTTAACCATCATTACACTATTTTGCTTCAAAAACCGTGAAAGTGGAAGTGTAACACTTATTTTGAATCGGAGGAAGTATGTAACTATATAAAATACTTAATGACAAATAATATATTTTTATAATGTAATTGTTTTTTGAATTGCTTATAACTCTACACACGTGATGATATATGATTATGAAATCATAATATTTTATACATATAATAAGAAATATGAAAAATATAAGCATTCTGTAGATGAAAAATCATTTAATAAACATTAAGCTAACTAAATAACAAATAAGATAAGTTAATTTATATTTCTAAAGTGTTCTTTAAAAACAACATTTGTAGTTTTTAATGATATACAATCATCCTTGGCTTCTATTAAAATTCTCAAACTTTTTCTGCTCTTGATTCTAGATAATGCCACATATAATTGTCCGTAACTGGCTCTCTCAAATACACACCAACATTTAACAATAATTATTTGTTAATTTTATATTTAACATATTAATTTGATTTATATTTAAAATATTAATTTGAAATAAACTTATTTCTCCTTGAAATCTTTGATTTCATCCAATTTAGTGTCGATGAATAAGCTAATAACTCCAAAATAGGTTAAGATGCTGACAAAATCTAATTAAGAAAGGAATGTTAATTCTATAATATGTAGTTGAATTCATATAAGCTTGTTTTATATATAAGAATGAAAATGTGAATAACATACCTTTCAATAGTTTAACTTTGCAAATTGAACAATTATAGTGATCCTAGAATTTCTGTCAAGATTGGCTATATATTTATTCATTTTGTTAGCAGAGTCCCCCCACAAAGTTAACTTCACTTTAGAACATTTAATATATAACTTAAAAATAAATTTGTTAGTACCCAAGAAAAGTTACACAAATTTATATAATTAAAAGGAAAAGGAAGAGTTGCAAACTCTATGTTTTGTAGACGGAACAATCAATCTTTGTTTGTTTCTATCCAGGTTGACTTTATTCAATGGCTCATACTCATAAATCTCTCTAATGAAGTCTGTAACAATTTAGAAAATAATAATAATTTTTAACATATAAAATAATTATAAAAAAATTGTAAAAAACTT
Source organism: Calendula officinalis (assembly GCA_963853835.1). Taxonomy (NCBI): domain Eukaryota; kingdom Viridiplantae; phylum Streptophyta; class Magnoliopsida; order Asterales; family Asteraceae; genus Calendula; species Calendula officinalis. The sequence continues at coordinate 13,313,233 of OY970825.1, read as the reverse complement.
ACCAACTGATGTATCAAGATCCAATTGCTTCAAAAAAAATGAATAGTAATCAGCAGATTCAAAACCATGATATGACCCAAAAAAGTCTTTACATTCCTTCATCTTTGTTTTTGGTACAAAAAAATATTTCTTGCGATGTTTGCGAAAATTGAAAATTGATTTATTTTGATAAAGAGACGCTTTAGAAATATAGTACGCGTGGTCTTCTTTGAGTAAGTTTTTGAAGCTTGACAAAAATTTGTTTTAATACTTATCATTGGATTTTGGATCCCTTTAATAATAGGCGGATTAGAAAATGAAATTAATTATCATTTACTATATTATAAGTACAGAACAAAAGTTAATACTTTAAGGCATTTAACACTTATTATCTCATGCCGTTAGGACATGATTTAGAAAAACCCAATACCTCCTCATCCATTAATAGCATTTCCACGGCATAAACTTGTGTCTTATTTTTAGGTCATATTGAAACCGCAAACGTATGACACATACTTTTAGTGTAAAATTATCGGTGAAGTCATCGATATCCTTAATGAGCACAATATCACTTGTAGTCATTTTCAATCGATATCATCCCTAAAATCATAATTCTTAAAAACCCTAAATATTAAACCATATATTTACGAAACATAAGCCTATAAATTATGTTTAAATAAACAATGAAAATAGGGATAAGTGTTAGGGCTAATTAGTTTTTTGCAAAATTATGTTACTTTAAACTTTGGCCGCATAAATGTTCTGTTATTAAGGTGATTAAAATTTAGGGCTAATTAGATTTTACATAATTACCATTGAAAAAAACTTGGCATCATAAAGAGAAGATTAAATTAAGGTTAATTATTATAAGCAAAGGATGCTAAACTTTTTTAAAAACATAATATTCTACTACATCATAAATACAATGCAATAATACTATATTTTTGTTCATATAAAAGCATTTTATGTATGAGGATCATAAAAGCATTACATATTAAAAAAATTAAGTACATCTACTATTTTAATTTTTTGTTTCTAAAAATTAAATATCTGACTAAAAATTTCTGTAATTTCATCTATATATGGAATTTTCCTAAATCTTATTAAAAAGTTACCATGTAGGATTGTAGGTTCGCCTGTAAATTGGTACTTTGATTTTTTTTCCCTTAAAACTCTAATCTTACTATTTACTAATACATTTAGGCATACCTCTTTTAGTAAGTTTAAAGAGCTCCTTAATTTTAAGTTTAAAGAGATTTCCACTTTTAGTAAGTTCTTTAACTAAAAAAATAAAGTGTTGCTTACAGGATTCGAACACAAGACCTCTCCTAAGTAGTCACTGTGTGTTAACCACTTCAACTACTTGATTATTTTGATTTATTCCAGATACTAATATATATAAGCTTTAACGTCACCAGAACTCAACCATCATTTCTCTATTTAAAAGGCCCATATTTACTTTCACAAAAAAAGCCAATTTCGGATCTGATCCTACCATCACTAATGTCAGCACCTACTATCACTACGCACCACCACTCATCACCATCGCTATTGTCACCACCACCGGTACTGTCGTCACTTCGAAATATAGTAACGGGTACCCGCCGCCGCATTGCGCGGGTACCCTGCTAGTAGTTTGTTAATAACGGATGCTAACTAAGTTTTAATATAAAAATAACTAATTAAATTCTATTATTTTATTTAGGCGGGAAAAATAATCTAGAGTTAATAAGGTGTTGCCACATGTCATCTATACCATCTAAGAAGGTGTCATGTGGTCATATATACTTTGATTTATTATAGTAGTAGATAGGGGCTAGTATAGTAGTAGAAAAAACTGATCAGTTTTTAATAGTATTTATTATGAAAAAGTATTGCATGCGAAACAACCTTGAGGTTGGGGGTTCGAGTTCCGTCGTGGATATATGTAGAAATTAGATGTAGATTAGGATTGTTGTTCCAAAAAAAAAGTAGTTTTTATATGAGTTTTGCTAATATATGTTTCATGTATATATTAGGGGTTTTTCTAATGTATGCTCCTGTGGCATATAATAACGTGCATTTAATGAGGCTAGAATTTCCTAAATATGTATTCAATGACATAAATGCACTATAGAACCTACCATTTTAAGAGAAACATTAAATTCAATTTTATGTTTAAATGGTAATTATGGCTTCATTAAATGCACGTTATTGTATGCCCTCAGGGACATACGTTGGAAAAACTCATATAATAGTAATACACATTAATGAGTTAAAATTTCATTAATCTGTGTAAAATGATATTAATGAACTATTAATACTTTTATGTTAAATCGATTGTACTCACGCCACAATTAAATTTGAAGTATTTTGATGAATTAAATGCATTTGCATAAAAAATATTTAATAATCACTATCATGTGCGCATATGGCACATATTAAAAAAACCATTTTTAATATATAATAATATTAATATTAATGTATGTGTATATTTAAATATTACTCCTTTCATCTCACAAAAAATGAGTCACAGATTTTTAAAAGATAGTTAGTGATGAGATCATTGATAATAATTTAAATTAAAATATAAGATTAGTTTGAAGAGATAAAATGTTAGTTAAAGATAATTAGTGATGAGATCGTTAATAATAATATTATTTTATTAAGATAAACTCGTTAAAATTAACAATTGATAAACTTCTTTAAAGACAAAAATTAGTGAGAAATGCAAAATATTTTGTTGGACGTAGGGAGCATGATGTGGCTACTTAGCAGACATTTGACATGATAATAATTTTAATGTGATACTGTGGACCCATTCCGACCAATCTAAAAAGAAACACAACCAATTGTTTATTTACATTTTAAATAGAGCAATTTACATGGAATGTCCATGTGGTTTGTAACTTATTACAAAATCAGTTAAATAAGTTTGTTTATATTTCAAGTACTACATGGTGCATATTTTTTATAACCGCAAATGTATACTGGAGCGAACTATTGACATTCAACCTAGAAAGCTAATCATGTCATGAAATTCTAGTGAGATAATAGACTAGTAGTAAAGATTTCAAAATAACTTTCTAAAGCATACAAGTTCGATCCTCTTGGTGTAAATATTTACAGATGACTATAGGTGGATTCGGAAATATCTACAACAACGGTTGGTCGGTACACACACACGAGCAAAACTCAAGTACTATATAAAAATCTTTTATAACAAAAATATCTTGTAAATAATAAAACAATTAATTGTAGGTAGAACGAAGTAAGTTTTATTACTCTTGTTAGTTGTTATTATTATAGACAAAGAAAAACAGGAACTCGATGGAAGTATATTACTTTTTAACTATTAAAATATTATCTTTTACGCGCATATGTTTAATATCCGCGGCTGCAAAGTTGTTAAGCGTGGTCTTATTAACAGCCGACCTTGAGGAATGGAACGTAGTCACCAATTCTTTTTTTTATCAATAAAATACGTCATCACAAAACACACTTGCGGTAAAGTAATCTGGCACACGTTTTTACAAAAACTTCTTGTTGGGTTTACAAATAATGGATAAAATATGCTACTAAGTTTTTTTTAACATCTAATTATTTAAATATATTTATAACGAGACTTAAACCAATAATCATTAGATAATGTACAACATCTTATATCTTATACCAATACTAATAAATTATAAGTCGTGGATTATATACAACTAAATGAGCAAATGTATATGTTAAAAAGTATATTTAATAAGAAAAATACAAAGAATGGTGAAATTAAAAGTAAAAGTAAGGAGAAAAAGAAAAAAAAAAAACTTTAATAAGTATTGAATCAAATAGTTTAACGAGTTATGTTCAGGTTGATGATAATTTAAATGACTTGACTCGTTAAACTGATTAATTATTGAAACATGTTTAAAATATATATACTTGAAAAATAAATATATTTAAAAAATAGATATACTTGATTGAGTTTTTCACACATTTAAAAGCCCAGCATATTTTACACTTTTGATAAATAATCAACCTTCCTCAGATAATCCTTCATATGCTCCACAAATAATCAAATTAAGAGCATATAAATAAACCCGTCGTGGATTTAGGTGGTGAGGTTTATTCCCCATAGGTTGACGGTTCAAGGGAAGTCATATTGCCCCTTTGTGGATGTCACTGTCTAAGCTCGAACTACTAACTTACTAACTGGTCGTTCAAAAAAAAAAACATATCACTCTAAATAAATAAGCTTTTAAATAGTTTTTTTTTTTTTATCATTAGTCTAACTATGTATTCTTCCATAACCACTTATTCTTCTATTAATGTTTTTTACTTTAGTCCTTACATTAAATAATATTACATTTTAAAGCATATATATATATATATATATATATATATATATATATATATATATATATATATATATATATATATATATATATATATATATATATATATATAGTGTAGAGTTATATTGAAAACTCTGATTTCAAAAAGAACTCTTGAGAATTCTGATTAATCAATTTAGGCCATTATATTTAAAATCAACGGTTAAGATTAATTATGACGTTTTCGTAAATTATACAACCTATTATTTTGATTAAAACTAAAAGAAAAGGGTACAAAGGTAAATTTATTTAGTAATTTAATAAATGAAAAATAAAATATTACTCTCTCTTCCTTCAAATTCGTCCACTTTCTCAGTCTTCTACTCTTCTTTAAAACTTCCAAAATCCCACATTCTTTTTTGAAAGGATTCTATTTGCCTCCCTAAAAAATCTCAATATCTTCTCTCTCCCCTCTTCATCTTCGTCTTTTATCTCCCATTTTCTCAATCCTTCTTCATCTTCTCTCTAATTAGGGTTCAGTGTGCTTAGTCTCTCTCACGTAGAAGAAGGTCGTCGAAGGAGAAGGTTATGGGTGCGGCGAGAACAGCGGCGGCGGAGGCGACATCAGTTAGATCTGGGTGGCGATCGATGAGATATGGGTAAATGTTTAAGATCAGAAACAGATTCATCGGTGGTGGCTGGATCGGCAGGAGTGGTAAGTATATTCTGTAATTATTTGCACATCCCTTCGTACATATGCACATGATGGTGTCACTGTTGTATCACAGTTTATTGGCCTTGATGTGAAGCATGTTGATGAAGAGAAGTTTATTGCTCATCTTGGTCTTCATGTTTTTTTTCTTCTTATAACGCCAATTATGAGTCTCGTATTTAGAAGTTCAAGTGGCATTTTTTTTATTAGGTTTTTTTAGTTTACAGTGTTTGTTTTTGGGTGCCCAATATGTTTGTTAATAAGCTTCAGTAAGTTTTTTCCTATTTTTTCATTGATAGGTAAGCCAGTGAACCAATCAGGAAACTCTTGTATTCAACTCCGAACTGAGTGAAGAAGGTGATCGGGGGTGACAGTGAAGAAGGTGATCGGGGGTGTGTCACTGTTGCTTATAACAAAGATTCCAACCCAAAAAAGTTGAATTTGAGTGTAGTTGCTTATCAAACTGAGGTAATTAACTATGAGTATTTTGTTAATCAACTTTAATTATGAAATTGTTATTTTTGATTAATTATAAATTCAATTTGTTCTTGTTGTTAGTAATGTTGTACATGTGACTGTTATTGCTAGATTCATGGACTAATACAAAGGGGTTTGGCCAAATTGAAATGTGGTGTAACACAATGCATAAGTGGAATCCTCAACTGTGCTCAATTGATAGAACATGTATGCTGAACTGATAGAATATGTGTGTTCAAGTGGTTCATAATATTGAAGCACAAGTGGTTTTTTTTGTAGAATTTGGATATATATTTCGTTTGGTAAACATGTGTGTTCAATAGAATTTGTATGTGTTGTCTGTTCTAAATAATTTTGTAGAATTTGGATATAAATTTAGTTTGTTAAACATGTAAACATGTATGCTTTATGTTACATATATGCTCAACATATATGAAAATAGTAAAATAACATATACGCATGACTGTAAATAATGTAAATTTATGACATTAATGTTAAAAAACATATATGTAAATCCGTAAAAAAATATTTATGCATCACAGTGGAACTGTAAAATAAAATACATGCAACAAAAAAAAAGTGCGAAATTAATGCCTAAATTTTAGGAAATTTCCAAAAAAGGAAATTAAAAATACAATGTAAAATGTCCTAAATACCCCTAAAAAATTCATATGAATTAAATTAATCAAAATAAATTTACTAAATTCTGATTGGTTAATAAGAGTTCTCAGAGTTCTTTTTAAAATCAGGGTTCTCAATATAACTCGACCCTATATATATATATATATATATATATATATATATATATATATATATATATATATATATATATTAATCATTTATTATTTGTAATGTAATATTTCTATCTATTTCAATATTAATGTCAAGTGTTACAATATATTTGTGCGAGACATTTTAAAAAATGTTAGGTTTTATAAAATGTATAAAAATTATCAAATTATATATATGAGGGACATTTAAGAAGTTTGAGATTTATAAAGGTAAATTAGTAAAATTAATAACAAAAAACTTTTGGAAAGGTTAATCATTGGAGAGACTTTTTATGAATAACTTTTTTATTAATAAAGAGTTGATACGGCAAAAATAATAAGATTAATCATTGAAGATGTTGTTAGTGTTAGGTTGTGTTAATATAGTGTTGGGCTCTCACAAATTTAAAAAACAACTTTCCTACTGTCATTTTATTTTATGTAAAATAGTATACTTATTCCGTTTCAAACCAATAAGTGATACACTTTGAATTTCACGGTTTTTGGGGTAAAAGTTTATAATGAAGGTTAATTAGATTAAATTGAATATTTATTAGGGGATGGACCCTATAAATTTTGATTAAAGTGAAGCTAATGATGTTTAAAAGTAAAAGTAAGGATAAATGGATAATTTGACTATATTAAATGAGATATTTAGTGAGTGTGGACCATATTACCTTTTACTAAATACAATAAATTTTCAAAGTTTATTATATATTTGAAACATCCCAAAGTAGAAAGTGTATCAATTACTCGTTTTTTTTTTAAACTGAAGAAGTATATAATAAAGAGAAACATTCAAGGTGATCCATCTTTTTTGTCAAGTCCTGAGGGACAAATCTCAGTCCTTAGATCAATCAACTCCTAAATCACCATCACATGTGATTCAAAACATCAACACCACCACCCCACCCCCCGTGTGTATTAAATCACATGTGATTGCACACCGCCGACCACCACCTCATGTGTATTAAATCACATGTGATTCAACATCGTCGATCGCCAACACTACCACCACCAACCTCTGTCGGCCACCGTCTCCACCACCAGCAACCCCGCCACCGTTGGCTGCTTTCAATCACATGTAATTGCAGCGGTCGGAGGCGGCGGCGGGCGGTGGCGGTAGTGGCCAGCGATGGTGTGGTGGCCGGTGGTGGTGGTTGTATATTGAATCCTATGTAATTTGATGATGATGATTGTTAAGGGATTTTTTGATCCGATGGTTAGGATTTATCCCTTAAAACTATATTTTAAAGATAGATTTATCTCTTAGGGCTGTCATTAAGAAGACAAAATACATAAAAGACAACTCCCTGAATTTTAAGAATATTACTTTTTTAATCAATGTACAAGCTTTTTATGCATGTTAGTTACAGCCCTTAGGGCTGTCATTAGCAAAACCCTATAATAAAATGATTATAGAAAAGTTTTTTTTTAATATGTGAGGGCCCAGCATTGTTTTCACACAAACCAAATGGTCATCTCGGTCACCTTTCGTCTTCATGAAAAAGCTCAGCTCATACATGGGAAGTCTTCATTTAATAAATGTGGCGCGTGACCATAAAATTTCACATCTGTGAGTTGCCACCATTAAAATCAACCTAGGATCATATACTTTTGTCAGGATCGAATAACTTTAATCAAGTTATTAGAAACCCAGATCTACTAACACAAGAAGTTACAGCGGATTAACACTTATGTTATTAGATTAAGAACAATGTAAACTGCAATTGAATAAGAATAAAACGAAGAACACAGTTTATCACAAAAAGCTTCAATGTATTAATTCGTTCGATCAATACACGTATGTTTACAATTCATAAGAAACTATATATAATAGTCCTTGAAGCCTAAATTAATAACATAGTTATTCTAGGAATCGATTACAATTGAATTACATAAAGATATACATTCCATAACTAACTATACCAGAATCTCGGTCTTGATCTGTTCCAGATACGCTCATCAGTAGTAAATCAGATCATCAGTAGTATTTGCCTTTAGCAGTAGTAACTTCGAGATCAGTAGCAACTTGCATTCTTCAGTAGTAATTCAATTATCAGTAGTAGATCGTTTATGTTCCAACAATGTCCCCCTAAACTTATTAATTCACTTTGAATTAATCAAGTTTCTTCTTCTTCTTTCTTCCTTTGTTCTTTTAAAGCAACTCTTTTCTCAAGTGTTCTTTGATTTTGCTTCTTCCTTTGAGCTATAATGTACTTGCTGTTTCTTTTGATAAAATAGTTAAGTTTTTCTTGAAACATTACCTCATCATAAGGTTTCATCATTGTGTTTGTGAATATCTGATACATTGTTTCTTCAGAATGTGGATATTCTTTCTCGTATAAGTATAGTTCACAGTTTTTGCTTGATCTTTCAAAGAAGTACATATTACTGTGGGAAGCACATTCCAGGCATACACATTCTCTGTGTTTGAGAATATTTCTGGATAATTTTCTGGATAAAATGCAGCATCAATCATTTTGGTTAAGTATCCAGCTCCAGAATCCTTCCATTTCTTCTTATCCATTCTAGGTTTTCCAATAATCAGTACTTTGATTATATCACTTCTTGAACAAGATCTGACCATTGGCTTCCATCCAGTAAATCTCTGGACTTGTCTGTCTTCCCTTATAACTCCTATCACATTATCAATAACTCTCCAATTAATGATTGGATTGTCTTCAATGGGAGCAACAGGAACTTCAAGAACATGAATAATTTGTTCTGTTTGTTTTGATTTATTTTTGTCTTTCTGTTCCTGTGGAAGAGCCTTTCTTTTCTTTGATTGGGGTTTAGAAGTTTCACCAGGTGTAACGCCTTGAAATTTGTAAGATTAAATAATATTATTTTAATCACATTTAGTTAGATTATAATTACTTTTATATTACTTAGACATGTCGGGTTAATTAATTAAGTAATTATTTATTTTTATTTTTTTTATTATTATAAATGCTTTTATTTAAGAGGGTGTATAAATAGTTGGTTGCCTCGTAAGTATTAGACGACATGTAGTTACACGCTTCGTATTAATTAGACGGCCGATAATTAAAAAAGAAAAAAAGAAATAAAGATCTAGAGATTAGTATGTGACGTGGATGCTTGGTGCAATTTATGGTTTGTGAATTGTGGGTGAGGAAGTATTATTTATTTGCTGGTGATGTAGGACCGAGCAAAAGGGTTGTTGGGCCACAGAATTTCATTTATGTTATTTTGTTTTCCTTTTAGTCGGGCCATGTAATTTAAAGTTCTGGACTTATTCTTCTGCGGGCTTTGGGCAGCCTACTAGTTCACGTTTTAGAGATCGACAGCTCCTAAACTTCTACACTTTGTTGCCGACCCTAATCCTATTTCCACTTCTGCACTTGCACTCGACCAAGAATCCTACGATGGAGAGGAACATGGAGGCGAAGAATTGATCAGAATTCGAGTGAGTTCGAGCAGATTGTACCGAAATTGGAAGAGCTGCGAGTTAATTGTGTCATAGGTAACCATCTCGATTCCTTCCTTCCCGTTTCTTCCTCATTCAGATTAAGCCTTAATCGATTGTATTTTTGTTTCTGTGGGTCGGTGTAAACGAGCAGCAAAATTCGTAAAGAGCAAGGGAATTCTCGAGTATTCTAATTTTCGAATCGTTTGCGGTTTGGGTCTGTGGTGTACTTGAGCTGAAAGGGTAGACGACAAGGGGTGTAGGGTTGTTGCTTCCTCCGTATCGATCAGGGGAGATTGGCACGAAGATCAGATTTGTGAGTGTCGTGGGTGTGACAGATTCGGTAGTTCTTCTTGTCCTCTTTACCCGTTTGTTTCTGTTTGATTCTCCGTGTTCTAATCGCTTCATGCTTATGTTACTATTTTGGGTTTAATCCACGTTTAGGTGCAGGGCTGTGGGACTCGGGATTGTTCCCGAGCCGTATTGGTGACATCTTCATTGTAGCAATCGTGCCATTTAAACCTCGTGATTTGAATTCTTGATTAATCAGTCCCGTTTTTCCTTTTAGGGTCTTAGCTCGTTTTTGCAGAAGGCTAAGCGGTCATGTATTGTTTTCATAATAATTGTCGGGGGTCTCGGGAGCAAACGAGTTGATGTCGGGTTTCAAGCGGGTTTTAAAACATTATGCTGAAATTTTAACAAATTCTGTTGGTCAAGTTCGGGTCTTTTTTGTCACACTTAAAATGCGTTTTTAGAGTTTTAGCCCGTGTGGTCACTAGTTTTCTGAGTCCTCTTTCTGTTGCCGCCGACGGCTCATCAATCTGAGTTACCGTTTAAAAGTTATGACCATTTTAATACGCTGCTGTCAGAATTTCTATATCTGTCTCGTGAGCCTGTTTTGAGCCTTTTCCGTTGGGATCTAGCTTCCGAAGTCTTCTGTAAAATTGTAGTCCTCTGATTGTTTTAGCTACTGTAAAAATTTGATTAAATTCTAGTGATCGGTTTAGGAATTATAACAGTTTCCGCGGGGGTTTCGGGTTCTAGCAGAATGTTGTGAAATGGGTTTGAGCGAAGTTTTAATTCGAGTTTTATTATGCATTGTAGGACCTTCTAGGACCGGTTAGAGACGCTCTTCAGTGCCGAGGATACTTAGGAGCTTACGGTTGTTCGAGGTGAGTATTCTCACCGTGTATTCAGTTATAACGATACGTGTATGACTTATGTGGTTAACTGTTTTGATCTGTTTTTACTTTCTGTGTGTTGATCTGTTATCTGAGTAACTGAGTGGCTGTTTTTATATACCACTGATCTGAGACAGAGGTGCCGAGTATCTGAGCCGGTACCGAGTCATTTTGTGCTACTATGTGACAGGGCTATCTGTGTGGTTTATGTTATGAGTTGAAAACAGAAAAATAATTAATAAATCTGAGTGTTAATCTGTGTGGTGGCCTGCGTGGCATTTCTGTGTGGTGGCCTGAGTGTCATTTCTGTGTGGTGGCCTGAGTGGCATTTCTGTGTGGTAGCCTGAGTGGCATTTTAGTGCAAGGAGAGGCGAGGTTGATCTCTCGACTCGATTTGCACAAGCGCGCTATATAAATTTAAAAGATAGGAAAAACTGAGAAATTAACTGAGTAGTAAATGAGTAGGAGTTCACTTGTGTGCCCTCATGTATTGTATGTTGTAGTTGTTTGCATTTTGAGTTTATTCACTCAGCTTCCCTGCTGACCCAAAAATCTCCCTCCCATTTTCAGGTACTAGCAAAGGAAAAGAGAAGGTGGACGGTTGACTGCTGTACTACTTCTGAGTGCTGATGTGAAACGTTTTTATTATTTTAAAACTCCGAATTTTATTTAAGACTTTTCCGCATTAAATACATTTTTATATCAAACAATTATTTTGGGGATTATTTATGGGACCTTTTTGATTATAATCTTGCACACAAAAATTTTTAAAATCTTGTAAATTTTAGGGTGTTACAAGTTGGTATCAGAGCGCTGACTTGAGGGAATTGGATTCACAAGGGGTGAATTCAAACTCAAGTTTGAGTTACGAGTTTTTAAAACTAGAAATAAGTAAAATATTTTCTGAGTAAAGATTCCACATACAGTATACAGCATGTCACGTCGACCTCTCGTTTTTCCTGCTGCCGGTAATATTTAAGAGCTTTTATTTATTTAGGAACTTCGTTGTATTCTGAGGGAGGAATGACAAATATGAGAATTGCTGTTGTTATTTCGAGTAAAATTCTGGTTTAACTCTGAGTGTATTTTGCGGCGAGGACCGCTTTTCTGAGTATATTTTCCGTGGGTAATTCTGAGTGCATATGCGTTATACACACTAAAAATTATAATTATATAAAATTTTATATAATCTGTGAGATTTTATAATTCTGAGAAATTTTAACCAAAAGGGTTAATAGATGGATATGAAATTATGATAAATTCCATAAATTATTTAATGCGAACATGTTTTGGGTAAATAAAAAATGAGGAGTAATAAATTTTTCATATTGATAAAATACTAAAATCTTTCGTTTTGGGAAAACACTTAATAGAAAGAGTTATTGAAACGAGTAAACTGTGAAACGAGTAAATGAAAGATATTTTTATTATCAACTAATTTAAAGAATATTTTTATGACAGTTCATCAAGTCGAGCAAAAGCGAAAATACCGACAACATATCTTAAATAAAATAAAAATAAATAAAAAAAAATTTATTTAAAATTGATAATTATTTTAAATGATTTACATTTGAGCTAGACGAGAAACCTTAACTAGAATTGAATTTTATTTTCAATCCGTTATTTCAGAATCGTTTTAGTTTTAAATTTTAAATTTTAAAACTTCAGTTGGTTTAAGCCTGTTTTTTTTTAAATGTTGAATTATCATTTGAGATTCTATTTAGTGGAACCTTTTCACTTATTTATCAAATTTAAAAATTTTAAATTTATGAGAATTTGGGTGTTATGAAATCTTTGGACAATTAAAAAAGGAAAATGCTTTATTAAAGAGATGAGACATGACGTATTGAGAAAATCTTTTAGCCGAGAAAATAATAAACTGAGATTTATTAAATTGAGATCAAATGAGAAAACTTTTTAAATATGTGATTTAAATAGTTGAGTGTGAAAATCCATAATTGTTTTTTTTTAATAAGTTAAGTGAGAGATTGTTAAATAAACGCAGAGATATTGAATAAACTATATATGTTTGTTATACCAACTAATCGAGGATTGTCGAGTCAAATTAAACAGAAATTATTCAAGTTTATCTTTAAGTGTGTTTATTAAAAGTGAACTAAAGGGATACTATCATCATGAATTCGGTGATAATCTATTTAAAAATGAATTATAAGAGCTTATTAGTTATATTATGTTCTGAGTTAAAAACATAATAAAATATTTTTGACTAAGTGCCTTTTGCTGAGTGCATTTCTGAGTAGTGTTTATATGATTTTGAGTAAACACGTCTAAGTGCATATCTGTATTTATAAAATATGGAAAAATAAATTTTTCTTTCTTCCGAATGTGATTTGTTGTGGTGAAATTTTATGTGGGAAGTCGTGAACTTTGGGATTGACTCGTGACCAAACAAAGGTAGGTGTCGAAAGTAATAGAGGGCCCCTATTACTTTCCGCACAGGACTTTTGGTTGGTTATGGGGAGATTTTGAGGGGAACGATGGACCAATGCTTGTTATCGTGAATTTAGTTAGTGTATCCTCATTGCTCGAGTGATTATATGTTTGCTTGTTTTATTTTGGTAGAGAATGCCAATTTTCAAACTCGAGGATGAGTTTTTCTCTAAGTAGGGTCGAGCATGAGTAAAAAGGAAAATTGTCAAGAAATAATTATCATTAATTATTATTTATAAATATTATGAGCATTATGCTTATGCAGAGATATTTTATTGGTATGAATTTAAAGTGCGAAATCTAGATACATATAATTGATCAAATAAATTATAAGAGTAACTATCAAATCAAACAGTTGAGAATAATTAAATTTATTCTATGGGTCATTATAGAGTTTATAACAAACTGATAAATCGGGATTACTGGAGAAATTAATAAATCAAGTTAATTGGGTTGAATGAATATCGTGCAAAAGGGAAGTAGTAATACTACAATTATATACAAAATAAGATAGTATACTTATTCTTGTGTGATTATAATGAGATAATGACGAATTATTAAATTAAAGTGATGAAAATTTATTAATGAGTCTGATATGAGAAAACAATTACAATGAAATTTTGAAGAAATGAGTTAAAATGAGGTTGTTAATGAGAGTTAGTAATGAATTATTAAATCTAGTTCAAATGAGAAAATTTCATGTACATTGATTATAGAGTAATTTTAAATTATAAAAAAATAAATATAAATCGAGCTACATGAACAAGTTACTAAAATGAGTTAAAGGAGAAAAGTTCTGAATTAACGGGAAGTTTTATTCAAAATTTTAGAGGTATTATAAGGTATTTATGAGAAAATTGTATGTGTGAACAATATATTTTATTTAGAGTTATTGAATAATATATTTGATTATTAATTATTGAATACTTAATTATTTTTGTGGTATTATAAAATTTTTATGAGAAAACTTTATTTGTGACTAATATGTTTTAATTAGAGTTATCAAATAATATATCTTATTATTAAATTATTAAATAATTAGAATTTTTAAGGTGTTATAAAATCTTTATGGAAAATTTTATTTGTAAGTATATAGTTTATCAAATAATATATTTATTATTAAATTATCGAATAAAGGGCAATTGAGTATTGAGTAAATGAGAGTTAATGAATTAATTCACAAAGTTGAGCAATGAGAAATCATTAAAATAAGTATATGATGTTTAATTGATTCTTATATATATAAAAAAGTGGGTAACCAGGGTTAATGAGTAATATGTGGTCGAAGTAATCCAGAGAAAATTTAAAAATTTATCAATGGGAAGTTATTAATCGGGGTTTCAAATAAGTTGTCAGTATAGACTGCGATAAGTTAAAGGCTGAATTATGGAAATTTTAATCGAGTGTATTTGGAGTATATGAAAATGAGAAATTTGGGGAGATATATTTAATATTAAAATAATTTGTACTAATTATTGGTTCATATATCTTAATTATTAACCGAAGATGACCTAATATATATAAGCAAGTATATGGGAGATGAATCGGATGCGCGTAATTATGCATGTTCATGATTATGTATGAGAATTACGTGTGGTACGTAACCCTGTTACTGATAAATGTTGCTACATTATGAGTTCAAATTTCTGGGTTTATTTCTGAGTTAAAATTTCTGAATTACATTTCTGGGTTTATTTCTGAGTTAAAATTGTTGAGATTAGATTTATGGGTTATACTTCTGAGATATATTCCGAGTTAGACTTCTGAGTTACATTCATGAGTGACATTTCTGAGTAAATTGCATGAGTACTACTGAGTGATTTTAATCTCTGTGTGCATCATCTGAGAATTTTGTGTGATATGTACATTTCTTGTGAATAATTTCCTGTTTTTGTATTAACTGATAATGGTGTAAACTACTAGATTGCTTCTTTGCCTTATGCAAACTGGTGTCCCATAGGGCAGCGGACCTTTTTGGAGCCATTTCTAATATGGAATTGACAATAATAAGATTTTAAAATGTTGCAAATATATATAAGTGATTATTATTTAATGGCGTTGTGCGGGAAGTTATGTCCCATATATTTATTGTTATCGCCATAAGAGGGTCGTGTGTGATCATGGAACTGGATTGAATGACCAAGTTCCACGCCGAGATCATCTAACATCATCAACAAATCCGTAACGAATCTCCAAGTGGAGTTGAATCGGAGATTCAACACAACGTTAACCGCTGGGTGCAGCAACTGTGTCTGACTACGAGAGCAGGAAGACGCCTTCAGCAGAGTATCATGGGTTATTTTGTGCTTTTATCGACATTCCTTCCCATCGCTAAACCGAGATCCTTATAGAACATTCGATTTTTATTCCTTTAGCCTCATCGTCTTGCGCCACCAGAGATGGAAGAATTGTATGAGTAGTTGCAAGAGCCGGAGTTCATTTTGATCGAGTGTATCACCCTGACGAGTTCTTTATTTCATAACCTTATCATTTTTCCTCTATTGCGGACGTGTGTCGTTGGCGAGCCTGAGTCTGAGATGCGAGATCGCTACCCTGAGCTTCCTTCGAGCGTTGACTTCGGGGACGAAGTCTATTTTAAGTGGAGTTGAGTTGTAACGCCTTGAAATTTGTAAGATTAAATAATATTATTTTAATCACATTTAGTTAGATTATAATTACTTTTATATTACTTAGACATGTCGGGTTAATTAATTAAGTAATTATTTATTTTTATTTTTTTTATTATTATAAATGCTTTTATTTAAGAGGGTGTATAAATAGTTGGTTGCCTCGTAAGTATTAGACGACATGTAGTTACACGCTTCGTATTAATTAGACGTCCGATAATTAAAAAATAAAAAAAGAAATAAAGATCTAGAGATTAGTATGTGACGTGGATGCTTGGTGCAATTTATGGTTTGTGAATTGTGGGTGAGGAAGTATTATTTATTTGCTGGTGATGTAGGGCCGAGCAAAAGGGTTGTTGGTAGGGATGGCAATGGATCGGATGTGGATCGGATGATGCCATATCCACATCCATATCCATTTAAATTTACCTCATCCATATCCATATCCATATCCATTTAAAATCATTTCATCCATCCATATCCATATCCATTGGATTAGAGCGGGTAAATGGACATCCGTTGGATTTCGGAAGAAAAAAAACTCCTAAAGAAAGTACGATAGTTTTATATATGATTTACGATTTTTATTGCATATTTACATAGTTTCTTCCAAAAGAAGAGTCAAACGGAAACATAACTATGATACATCTGATGCATAGATTATAGTTTGTATAGCTAATACCAAAATATTGATCTAAAAGAGATACACACAAAAATATAATCTGATATAATTAAAAGTTTAGAGCATGCTTTGTAGATAACCCCAAAATATTGATCATTTAGTTGACTCATTCCTTAGTTCCATAATTACATGCTTGTGATTTATGGGTTGTTGCATTGAAAATCACACAAAAATCTCAAAAGTAACGAGTCATATAATGATCGTCGCCTTCATACTAAGAACAGAATAAGAAACGATAAAATGATTAGTTCCTAAGAAATTCAAGTATGGGAAATGATAATAAATAATTGCCTCATCAGTCAACCTACTATTGAAAACATATATTTATAGTTATATAAAATTATAATATATATTTAATTTCGGGTTAAGTGGATTCA
Organism: Calendula officinalis; assembly: GCA_963853835.1. Classification (NCBI taxonomy): domain Eukaryota; kingdom Viridiplantae; phylum Streptophyta; class Magnoliopsida; order Asterales; family Asteraceae; genus Calendula; species Calendula officinalis. The sequence continues at coordinate 13,296,249 of OY970825.1, read as the reverse complement.
TCCATGGATTGAAAATCATCATCCATATCCGCTCCAATAAACATCCACATCCGCTCCACATCCGATATTCACCCATTTAACTTCATCCATATCCACTACGAGTGGAGCGGATCGGGTGGATGTTCATCGGATCGGATGCTAGTTGCCATCCCTAGTTGTTGGGCCACAGAATTTCGTTTATGTTCTTTTGTTTTCCTTTTAGTCGGGCCATGTAATTTAAAGTTCTGGACTTATTCTTCTGCGGGCTTTGGGCAGCCTACTAGTTCACGTTTTAGAGATCGACAGCTCCTAAACTTCTACACTTTGTTGCCGACCCTAATCCTATTTCCACTTCTGCACTTGCACTCGACCAAGAATCCTGCGATGGAGAGGAACATGGAGGCGAAGAATTGATCAGAATTCGAGTGAGTTCGAGCAGATTGTACCGAAATTGGAAGAGCTGCGAGTTAATTGTGTCATAGGTAACCATCTCGATTCCTTCCTTCCCGTTTCTTCCTCGTTCAGATTAAGCCTTAATCGATTGTATTTTTGTTTCTGTGGGTCTGTGTAATCGAGCAGCAAAATTCGTAAAGAGCAAGGGAATTCTCGAGTATTCTAATTTCCGAATCGTTTGCGGTTTGGGTCTGTGGTGTACTTGAGCTGAAAGGGTAGACGACAAGGGGTGTAGGGCTGTTGCTTCCTCCGTATCGATCAGGGGAGATTGGCACGAAGATCAGATTTGTGAGTGTCGTGGGTGTGACAGATTCGGTAGTTCTTCTTGTCCTCTTTGCCCGTTTGTTTCTGTTTGATTCTCCGTGTTCTAATCGCTTCATGCTTATGTTACTATTTTGGGTTTAATCCACGTTTAGGTGCAGGGCTGTGGGACTCGGGATTGTTCCCGAGCCGTATTGGTGACATCTTCATTGTAGCAATCGTGCCATTTAAACCTCGTGATTTGAATTCTTGATTAATCAGTCCCGTTTTTCCTTTTAGGGTCTTAGCTCGTTTTTGCAGAAGGCTAAGCGGTCATGTATTGTTTTCATAATAATTGTCGGGGGTCTCGGGAGCAAACGAGTTGATGTCGGGTTTCAAGCGGGTTTTAAAACGTTATGCTGAAATTTTAACAGATTCTGTTGGTCAAGTTCGGGTCTGTTTTTGTAACACTTAAAATATGTTTTTAGAGTTTTGGCCCGTGCTTGTCACTAGTTTTCTGAGTCCTCTTTCTGTTGCCGCCGACGGCTCATCAATCTGAGTTACCGTTTAAAAGTTATGACCATTTTAATACACTGCTGTCAGAATTTCTATATCTGTCTCGTGAGCCTGTTTTGAGCCTTTTCCGTTGGGATCTAGCTTCCGAAGTCTTCTGTAAAATTGTAGTCCTCTGAGTGTTTTAGCTACTGTAAAAATTTGATTAAATTCCAGTGATCGGTTTAGGAATTATAACAGTTTCCGCGGGGGTGTCGGGTTCTAGCAGAATGTTGTGAAATGGGTTTGAGCGAAGTTTTAATTCGAGTTTTATTATGCATTGTAGGACCTTCTAGGACCGGTTAGAGACGCTCTTCAGTGCCGAGGATACTTAGGAGCTTACGGTTGTTCGAGGTGAGTATTCTCACCGTGTATTCAGTTATAACGATACGTGCATGACTTATGTGGTTAACTGTTTTGATCTGTTTTTACTTTCTGTGTGTTGATCTGTTATCAGAGTAACTGAGTGACTGTTTTTATATACCACTGATCTGAGACAGAGGTGCCGAGTATCTGAGCCGGTACCGAGTCATTTTGTGCTACTATGTGACATGGCTATCTGTGTAGTTTATGTTATGAGTTGAAAACATAAAAATAATTAATAAATCTGAGTGGTAATCTGTGTGGTGGCCTGAGTGGCATTTCTGTGTGGTGGCCTGAGTGGCATTTCTGTGTGGTGGCCTGAGTGGCATTTCTGTGTGGTAGCCTGAGTGGCATTTTAGTGCAAGGAGAGGCGAGGTTGATCTCTCGACTCGATTTGCACAAGCGCGCTATATAAATTTAAAAGATAGGAAAAACTGAGAAATTAACCGAGTAGTAAATGAGTAGGAGTTCACTTGTGTGCCCTCATGTATTTTATGTTGTAGTTGTTTGCATTTTGAGTTTATTCACTCAGCTTCCCCGCTGACCCAAAAATCTCTCTCCCATTTTCAGGTACTAGCAAAGGAAAAGAGAAGGTGGACGGTTGACTGTTGTACTATTTCTGAGTGCTGATGTGAAACGTTTTTATTATTTTAAAACTCCGAATTTTATTTAAGACTTTTCCGCATTAAATACATTTTTATATCAAACAATTATTTTGGGGATTATTTATGGGACCTTTTTGATTATAATCTTGCACACAAAAATTTTTAAAATCTTGTAAATTTTAGGGTGTTACACCAGGAGTTGGTGTTCCAGTTTGAATGATTGTTGGATCTATAGCAATTAAAGCTTTTGATTTTTCTTCTTCTGCTTCTAATTCAGCTAATTCTTTCTTCTTGGCAGTACAATATTTATCTACTATTGTAATCGTCTTCATTCTGCCAAAAGATTTTGCACTATACCCCTTTGACTTCAAAAAGTCAATCATATTCTTTTTCTGTTCAAATATGTCATCTGGTAGTTCACCTTTTACTCTTTTACATTCAGCTACCAGGTCTTCAAGGCAATTTAAGTGTTCTTCTTCAATTTTTCTATGCCTTTTAAATTCAGCTTTTTGATCTTCTACCATAACTCCTTTTATTTGTGGAATAGGTACTTCAGCTTCTTGATTTTCTTGATTTTTCAATCTTTCTTTTTCAGCCTTTTTCTTGTCTTCAAGAGCTTGAGTAATAGCCACTTTCTTTAAGTACCTTATATGGTTCACTTTCCATTTGGCTTGTTTAGCAGATCTGACATGGTTCATTTTATTTACCATGTGGTGACCTAAAGCTCTGTTGGGATAATCATCATCATAAATTTCTTTTCCTTTTCTAATACAGGCTGGAAGTATAAATGGAGGTGGAGTGTATTTCATATCAGGAATACCAGTAATTATAATTGATGGAGAAAAGAACTTAATCTTATCTTCTGTTAGAATCTTGGGATGTGGAGGAAGTGCACATTCATCAACTTCAAACCAGTTCACATTATCATCAATGTCAGGTATGATAAGTGGTTGATCAGGAGTTGGAGGTTTTGTGATGATAACAAAACGTTCACGTTCAATAAGCTCTGAAATTTCTTCTTCTTCCTCTTCAGTGGTAACCAATGTGGTTGCTACTGGTGTATTCTCTTGTTCATGTACCACAATTTGTCTTTCTTTATTTACTACTGGTGAGGTTGCTGTAGGAATTACTACTGCTAGGGCATCAGTAGTATCCATGATATCTTCTTGTGTAGCATTTACTACTGGTGTATTTATTTCTTCAACACGATCAGTAGTAATAACCTCTTGATCCTTTTCCTCAGTAATAACCATAGGATCAGTAGTTTCTATCACTTCAGTAGCAACTGGAGAGTTTATTTGTTCTGCTGTTTGTGATTGATTTGCAGACACAAATATATCCTCGTCCATTTCTCTGTGCAAGTCTTCACAAATATTTTGACTTGTTTCACCATGGACCTCTTTCAAGTTCAGGAGGGCTGCTGCTGCAATAGATTGATCAATCATCCCTTGAATTTGATCTTTCTCCTCCTTAGTGATCTCAACTTGTTGAGCCTCACTACTTGCAATCTTCCTTTGTAATTTCCTGATCAAATTGGATTGCCTTTGAAGCCTGTGCTCTTCTGCCTTTTGTTCAAGGTATTGATGTAGTGCTTCATGTAGGTCATGGTTTTCCCTTGATTGTTAAGTAACTCCAGACAATGTTGTACAGTGGTTTTAAGGTTTTCCTTCCTAGCCGTCAATTTAGTCGTTTTAATACTGCCCTCAGCCCCTTTGGGTGGATCATTGGGCTCATTAGGTACTTCTTGGTGATGAAATGGGTTGTTTGGACCTACTCTTCTTCCTAGAAGAAGCAGTAGTGCCCCCCTTGTGGTTTCTTGGCACCGGGGTCCTCTCAGTAACTCCTCAAATTCTGAGTCATCACTAAGAGTTGCCGAGGTCTGGGTCCTAATGATGTTCTCACTAGCCCGTGCACCCACCTTTGGGGCATTAGTAGTGAGAGCCCTTTCCTCGTGACCTCTCTCCTCCTGTGAGGTCAACTCTTGGAGTCTGGGGGTTTGACTCAATTGGTCCTCTGGTGTCCTTTAAGGAAGTTCTCTTCCTTTTATAATTTTTAGAAATTTGTTTGGCTATGGTCTGGTCTTCCTCAGAGTGAAGAGTAGCACTCTGGGGATTAAACTCATGTGCGTGGGACACTTGCAGGACATCTGTTGGTTCATTTAATTGAGTGGACTGAATGGGTTCTGTTTGGGCTGTATTTGGTGGTGGAGTGGGTTGGGGTTCAATTGGGTGACTTGAACCTTCTGCAGTTGGGGGATGATCATAGATCATGTTTGAAAATAGTGGAGTATCCTTACCAGAAAATTTAAATTATTTTCTCATGTTTGCAAACACCTTTTTATTTAATTCTGGTGTTACAAAAATGTTTTTGGGAGTTGAAAGATTTTGTAATTCACGGTTTATTATATGAGTTAGAAATCTTGGATACATAAAAATTTTTGCAGATGACAGATTTCCAAGCATTCCCTTAAATATCATGTTTGAAAAATTAAATACTTGTCCTGTGCTCAGACAAACAACAGCAGATGCTATTGATCTGTTGAACTCATTCCAAGTACTTCTTATTGGAGAGATACAATGTTGAATAGTATGTACCAAAAACTTCCATTGAGGTGAAAGAAGACCCTTTTGAAAAGTAACTATATCTAGTCTTCCTTCATACCCCATTTTCTGTAAAGTTTCAACAAGATCTTCCTTTGGTAAAGAGAACATACCTGACTCATCATTGAGTTGAAGATGTTGTCTAATGGATTGTTCAGTGAGAATGATCTCCTTTCCATCCACTGTAGACTTGATTTTGGACATGTTTGAATCTTCAATTCTTTCAGCATTTGTCCTGATATTGACGTTTTTAGACACGTTCAAACCCGTCAATATCGTCAATTTTGAGTACGTTTTAGAAGCAAATACATGTGATATTACTCAATTATGTGTTTATGTTACATTTCAGGTGATATATCGAAAGAGGTGCCAAAAACGGGCCAAAAGATGAAGAAAAATACAAAATTATAAGGCAAAAATAGTTCACGATCGTGAACTGATCGTGAACTATTCACGATCAGTCACCAAAGTCCCTGTATGGTCTTCGCGTTCGTTATCGAGAGTTACCGATCGTTATGTCATCGAAACAGGAAGTTCACGACGCGAACTATAGTTCGCGCCGTGAACTATGCGCCTCTGATCGTGTTTTATACCAGATCAAAGGGAAATGTCAGGCATCTTTGGCTGGAAGTGTGTTTTTGGGCAGTTAAGGACGATTTTGGAAGCAGTTTATCAAGAGATTAGTCAAGTTTATAGCAATCATTGATTCTCAAACATTTTGGATTAAATCTATGGTTGTAATTCTATACTTTAACTCTTGTTTGTTGATTTCTAGCATGTCTATGTGCTAGTAATCTTTATATTCACTATGTTTGGATAATTCTAGGGTTAAGTATGGTTTAATTTTAGGGTTTGTTTGTGTTCAAAATAATTGTTGATGTTTAATTACTCTTCTTGGTTTAATTTATGAGTTTTCGTTTCTTTATCGTTGGTAATTGATTAAATTAGATATTGACAACATTTGGTTCAATTGATTACTTTCCCAAACTTTTCATTATGACCTAGTTGGTAATTCACTAGAAATAGGGATTAGAGATAAGATTCCAATAAGTTAGATTAAACAAGAAGTTCAACCCTAGTAATGAAAATTCTAGGTTAGAGGTCTTAGTTAATTCAAGACGGTAATTTCAACAAATAGAAGTGTGATCAGTTATAGCTTTTGAGAGAAGAAATTCCTATTAGTTGTAATTAGTTTATTAAATGGGATTGAGAGAAATCTAATACCGTGACTTTTAGAACATTAAACTAGCCGGTGCTTAATAACCATACTTAGAACTAGATGAATCCATACATAGTGAATATCCCTTAAATCTCATTTCAATTGTTCAAATTTGCATTTCTTGTCATTTCAAATATTAATTACATTTCATATAAATCAAAACATGAACAAAAATCTTTTCTTGATTAATTCTTTAACTTTCTTTACTTGGATTACATAAACTGTTCCCTGTGGATTCGATAACCCGAAATACTTACCTAGCCTATATTACCCACGATTAGGTATACTTGCCTATGAATGTGGTAATCTAGATTAGTGGTATTTAGGAGACATAATTTTATAACTAGATCGAGCACATCAAGTTTTTGGCGCCGCTGCCGGGGACAGTTTTATGTTTTTAGGTTTTTGAAAGTTAATTAGTTAATTGATCCTTATTTAGGAATTTATTCTTAAATAAGTTACTTAATTTGTAATTTCTGTTTCCTTTTGTTTTGTTTATCAGTTGCGTGTTAACTCTTTGCTTTGAGTTGTGCAGGTGCATGAGCAATAAGAATACTCTTAGAGGCAAAAAGGCTAAAGCTGATCAACCCTCACCATCCTCTGATCCAGAGAAACTTTTTCGAAGGAGACAGAGGATTCAATTAGAAGCAAGATACAACGCATCCATAAAGAAAGCTCAAAATATTGGGGAACCGAGTCTTGAAAATCAGAATCCGCTTTTTGAAGTTCAAGTCCAAAGTTCTGAAAATCAGGAGCAAACTCCTGTTAATTTAGAACCAATAGTTAATCAAGAGCCGATTCTTGATAACCAAATGGGTGATCAAGACCCACCACCGGAACGTCCGATGTGGCAAACGAGGCAAAATGCCCCGGTTGATGCCATTCCGGCAATTAGACTTCCGGAAATAAATGGCATAAATTTTGAAATAAAAAGTCAATTCCTAAGTATGGTTCGTGATTTGGGTTATGATGGTAGACTCACAAATGACCCAAATCACCATATTGAGTGCTTTAATGACATATGCCAATTGTTTAGGATTCCTAACGTTTCGCAAGATGCGATACGACTTCGACTCTTCCCTTTTAGTCTAATTGGAGAGGCAAAAATTTGGGTTAAATCCCTTGAGCCAAACTCCATTTCGACTTGGGAAGAACTCCGAAGTCGATTTATACACCGTTATTTTCCACCCGCGAAAGCGGATAAATTAAAAACTGATATTATGGCTTTTCAACAGGAAGCTGGGGAAACATTAACGGAAGCATGGGAACGTTTCAAGGGAATGTTGAGGAGATGCCCAAATCATGGGTTTGAGAAGAGCGATATCGTCCATCTCTTCTATAGGGGTTTGTCCAACAATGCACGATCCACCCTTGATTCATCGAGTGGTGGAATATTCATGTATAAAACCCCTACGGAAGGATACCAACTTTTGGAGGATATGGCCATGCACAATGCGGAATGGGCCACCGATAGAAGAGCCGGAAAGCAAACGGGTTCGCTCAATGCGGTTGACGATAGACAACATGATGAAGTCGCCGCCATAAAGAATAACCAGGTAATGTTAGAACGTAAATTAGATAAAATAACATCTTCTTTACATGCGATACAGGTTGGGTGTGAGAAATGCGGTGGACCCCACCTTGCAAAGGAATGTCAACAACACCAACCGATGATGACCGAGGAGGAGGTCAATTATTTAAACCAAGGTTACGGGCAAAACTATCAACGAGGAAACCAAGGATACAACAACAATAGGGGTTACAACAACAATAACAGTAATTTCCCCCCTAGACCATCACATCCACCCGGTTTCCCTCAAAATAACCAACCAAATTACCCTCCTCGAAATAATTCTAACACACCCGGTTCGAGTTCTAAGCCCGAAGAGCACATGTCTCTCGAGAGCATGTTTGGTCAGTTTATGGCTAGCCAAGCCAAAACAAATGAAGAAACCAAACAAGACTCGAAAGAGATGAAACAATGTATTAGAAACCAACAAGCCACCATTCAAAACTTAGAAAGAGATATTGGTAGAATTGCCCAAGCCTTAACCGAAAGACCTCAAGGCAATTTACCCCCTTCTACCCAAGCGAATCCCAAGGGAGAATTCAACTCAAGGGATGTCAAAGCCATTACCACACGAAGTGGTAAAGAGGTAAGTTCACCAATGGTTAAAATTACTACTAATAATTCTAGTGAACATGTACTTGTAGAAGAGGGGACACCAATGAATGAAGAGGAAGTGCTTGTTGAGAAGATTATAGAAAAAGATGAACCGAAGAAGAATGAATCAAAGAAGGAAGCAACAACAAACTCTTACCTACCTAAAGTTCCTTTCCCACAACGGTTGAGAAAGGAAAAACTCAAAGAAAAATATGGTAAGTTTGTTGAAATGATTAAACAGGTACGCATTAACGTGCCTTTGGTTGATATGTTGGCAGGTATGCCAAATTATGGAAAGTTTATTAAGGATTTGGTGTCAAATAAAGTGCAAATGGAGGAAGCATCTTCAGCTGTGTTGAGTGAAGAATGCTCGGCGATCATAGAATCCAAGATGCCACCAAAGCTAGAGGACCCAGGGAGTTTCATAATCCCTTGTCTCTTTAATAATTTACCGGTTTGCAATGGTCTAGCAGATTTAGGTGCTAGTATTAGTTTAATGCCCTTGTCGATAGCTACAAAAATAGGACTAACCGATTTTAAGCCGACTAGGATGATCTTGAGATTAGCAAACCTTTCATACACATATCCCATTGGTATAGCAGAAAATGTTCCTGTTAGAGTTGATAAATTCGTGTTCCCCGTAGACTTCGTTGTCCTAGAAATGGATGTGGATCCCAAAGTCCCGCTAATTCTAGGTAGACCTTTCTTGAACACGGCGGACGCCATGTTTCATGTGTCTAAGAAACAACTAAGTCTAGGAATAGATGATGATAGGGTCACCTTCTCTATAGAGAAAGCCATGAAGCATACCTCCAAATCCGATGATTCTTGTTATTTCATTGATGTTATCGATTCATGTATCGATGAGGAGGTTACTTCCTTTCTCGACCTCGATTGTAATGATGTCACCACAAAAGGTGATTTCACTATTGATTCCGATGAAACAATCCGAGATCTCCAAGAGTTCGAGGATTTGCTTCATGTAGATGGTGAGGAATCCGAGGTAGGAGATGTCGTGTTTGAGAAAATTGACCCTAAAGACAACCTTCGAATTAAAACTTCTTTAGAAGAGCCACCTACTCTAGAGCTTAAAACTTTACCAAACCATTTAGAGTATGCCTTTTTAGAAGGTGATTCTAGTCTTCCGGTCATCATTTCATCTAAGTTATCCTCCACCGAAAAAGCCGATCTTATTAAAATTCTTAAAACTCATAGACAAGCCATTGCTTGGAAAACGGCTGACATTCCGGGTATAAATCCCGCCTATTGTACACACAAAATCCTCATGGAGGAAAATTTCAAGCCAAGTGTACAAAGGCAAAGGAGATTGAACCCGAATGTCAAAGATGTGGTTAAAAAAGAAGTTCTTAAACTTCTTGATGCGGGACTCATCTACCCTATCTCCGATAGCCCGTGGGTGAGCCCGGTACAAGTTGTACCGAAAAAAGGGGGTATGACAGTTATCAAAAATGAGAAGGGTGAACTAATCCCTACTCGAACTGTCACGGGTTGGCGCGTGTGTATTGATTACCGCAAACTAAATGATGCCACCCGTAAGGATCATTTTCCTTTACCGTTCATTGATCAAATGTTGGAACGACTCGCGGGAAACAACTTTTATTGTTTCCTCGATGGCTTTTCCGGCTATTTTCAGATCCCAATCGACCCCCTAGATCAAGAAAAAACCACATTCACGTGCCCCTTTGGTACATTTGCTTATAGGAGAATGCCGTTTGGTTTATGCAACGCTCCGGCCACGTTCCAACGTTGCATGACGGCTATTTTCCAAGACATGATAGAGGATTGTATGGAAGTATTCATGGATGACTTCTCGGTTTTCGGGAACTCATTTACTTCATGTCTAGCAAATCTTGAGAGGATTTTGAGAAGGTGTGAGGAATCCAACTTAGTGCTTAATTGGGAGAAATGTCACTTCATGGTGCGAGAAGGCATCGTGTTAGGACATAAAATTTCTGAGAAGGGAATTGAGGTAGATAAAGCTAAAATAGATGTCATATCTAAGCTACCTCCGCCCTCGAATGTGAAAGCCGTGAGGAGTTTCCTTGGTCATGCGGGTTTTTACCGTCGGTTTATCAAAGATTTTTCTAAAATCACCCGACCCATGACCCATTTACTTGAGAAGGATATACCATTCGTTTTCTCAAACGAATGTGTAGAATCCTTTGATTTGTTAAAGGAAAAACTTACCGAGGCTCCGATCATGGTTTCTCCCGATTGGGAATTACCATTTGAGTTGATGTGCGATGCGAGTGATTATGCACTCGGTGCGGTGTTGGGGCAAAGAAAGAACAATCACTTTCAACCAATCTATTATGCTAGCCGAACACTCAATGGTGCTCAAGTGAACTATACAACCACCGAAAAAGAATTACTTGCGGTTGTGTTCGCTTTTGACAAATTTCGACCCTACCTTGTGTTGTCGAAAACCATTGTGTACACCGATCATTCCGCATTGAAACATCTCTTTGCTAAGCAAGACGCCAAACCTCGACTCATACGTTGGATTCTCCTCTTGCAAGAATTCGACATTGAGATCAAGGATAAAAAGGGGGCGGAAAACCTTGCAGCAGATCATTTATCCCGCCTCGAAAATCCATATTTGGAGGAATGTGATGAAAATGGGATAAATGATAAATTTCCCGATGAATTCCTTGAAGTAGTCAACGCTTTACAAGTGTCTGATGACCCGTGGTTCGCCGACATGGCAAATTATTTGGCGGCGGGTATCCTTGTAAAGGGTTTGACTCATCAACAAAAAGGGAAATTTTTCTCCGATCTTAAGTACTATTATTGGGAGAATCCTTACTTATTCCGGGTCGGGCCTGATTTTGTTCATAGGCGATGTGTGCACGGTGAGGAAGCTTATGTCATTCTCAACGAATGTCATAAGGGACCCACCGGGGGCCACTTCGGACCTAACCTCACCGCCCGGAAAGTATTAGATGCGGGATTTTATTGGCCAACGATTTTTAAAGACTCATATAAATTGGTCAAGGCTTGTGATGCTTGCCAAAGAACGGGTAGCATCTCAAAACGAGACGAAATGCCTCAACATAGCATTCAAGTTTGTGAGGTGTTCGATGTTTGGGGCATTGATTTCATGGGCCCATTCCCGAGCTCCCATGGTAATAAGTACATTCTTGTAGCCGTCGACTACGTCTCCAAATGGGCCGAGGCAAAAGCATTACCAACAAATGATGCCCGGGTCGTAGTCAAATTCGTTCAAGCTCTCTTTTGTAGGTTCGGATGTCCTCGTGCTCTCATTAGTGATCGGGGCACTCATTTTGCCAATCACCTAATGGAGAAAACTTTGCAAAGATATGGTGTCCATCACCGTTTTTCAACTTCTTATCATCCACAAACAAGTGGACAAGTTGAAAACACTAATCGAGCACTTAAGAGGATCCTTGAGAAAACCATTGATCGAAATCCAAAAATTTGGTCTCAAAAGTTAGATGATGCTCTTTGGGCATTCCGAACCGCGTTTAAAACGCCTACCGGTTACACCCCGTACCGTATGGTTTACGGGAAAGCATGTCACATTCCGATCGAAATTGAACACAAAGCCTTTTGGGCTCTTCAAGAATGTAACATGGATGTAATCATGGCGGGTCACAACCGCAAATTCCAATTAAATGTTCTTACCGAAGAAAGATCTCATGCCTACGAGAATTCTCGAATTTACAAAGAAAATACAAAACGTTGGCATGACAATAAATTGAAAACCTTCAAATGTTTCAAACCGGGAGATAAAGTCCTAATTTATCAATCTCGTTATAAGTTTTCTCCCGGAAAGCTTAAATCCAAATGGGCCGGTCCTTACACCGTTGTCCAACAAAAACCTTCCGGGTATGTGGAGCTCATTTGTGATAGTGGCCGTTTTAGCATAAACGGTCACCGTTTGAAACTTTATCATGAAGGGAATGGTAATTTTGAGAAGGAGAAATTGGAGGAAGAGGAGGTGATTCATTTCATCTCGGTTGGTGCTCGTAAGTGACATAAGAGTAGCATCGAGTCAAGCTTTAGACTCAATAATCTTTGAAGCGCTTCTCGGGAGGCAACCCGTGTGTATTGTGGTTAATTCCCTTTCCGTTCTGCATTTTCGTTTTATTTGTTAGTATCTTATTTTTCTGCTTTATAAATCTTTTGGTGTTTGTAAAAATCTGCTCGTGTAAAAAATTTTCGTAAGTGTGGGGTTGGAGGAAAGTTCGCGCCGCGAACTTTCTTCCCGATCGCTAAGTCCGTCCAGGGAGTTGGGCTCTTCATCGCTAAGATTTAACGATCAGTTCGCGATCCGGTTCGCGTTTCGGATTCGGGTCGACCCGGTTCAACCCATTCTGGTCAAGCAAAGTTCCCGATCGGTAACTAGATAGCGACGCGAACTCTGCATGCTATATATTCTTCGTTTTTCTTCCAGTTCGCACAATCGTTAACCCTAACACTTCAATCGCGAACGGCAGAGCAGATTTCCCCCATTTTCTACCCGTTTTCACTCATATTTCTTCCAAAACTTCCGATTTCTTCATCAATTCTTCATCTCCATGGGTCCAAGGGTTAGTTCTTCTACTTTTCTTCATAGATTCTTCAATTATTTCGGTATAGGTCCGAAATTTTTGACTTGTTCTTGAACTTTTTGAGTTAAATCTTAGCTCTTTATGCTTAATAGTTGATTTGTAGTTGAACCCTAGTTGAAATCTGCAATCTTTGTGCTTAGTTAGTCAAAACCTCTTAAGATTAGTAGATTTTTAAGACCTACATTGATGAAATTGGGGGAAATGTTTGTGACTTGAGTTTAATTTCGGATTTTTACAAGCATCTTGGTACGGGTTTAGTTGTTAAACTAGCATATTGTTTTTTTTACTTAGTTATATTCCTTTGAATGCAAGTCTAACAACTCGGGTTGGATAAAATTGGGCACCAAATGACAAGTCTTTTGTTCAAAGTTATGTTAAGGATGTTACAAAGACACTGTTTTTACAATGTTAATATGTTTATAGCACTTAGTTTTTTTTTAAAATCAATTTGAAATAAAATTTAATTAACAATGTCAAATCTTTAATTTTATTTTCAATTTTCTTATTTTTAAAACTAAGTGTGGGAAGGGGTAACGTCATTTACATTCATGTTTTACATAATTAGACACCCTACTATTCTTTCATATTTATATTCTTAACATTGTGATTATTGTCTTTGATGTAGAAACAACAAAAGACAGCTGCCTCCACATCGACCGGTGGCCGCGGGCGCGCACGTGCACGGGCACCTTCACCTATCCCCGAACCCGCACTCCTAGAAGATGGGTTCCCTGCCATTCTTAGAGTTAATAGGGAACACATCTTCCTAAACTTTGAGAATGCACCTCGAGAGGGTCTTGCACGAGAAAGTGAGAGTAGGAAAAATAAACTCTCAAACAAAAAAGTAGTTGTGGGAAGGTGTGTTGACCTGGAATTGTTAGACGCGGTAGGTCGAAGGGCGGATATTGAAAGTTACCTAGTCCGTTATCATAAGGATCACGATGGCAATGTACGTTTTTTATGTAGGGCGTGGGAGAGAGCTCTCCTCATCAATGAACCAACTTATGATGAGCTCCTCCTCGAGTTTTATTCTACTATAAAATTCGAACCCCGTGTAGCCATGAAGAACCCCGAAGACCCTTGCATCCAATACCGAGTAGCTAACCAATGGGTAGAATGTAACCTCATTCAATTTGCTATTAACCTAGGTATTTATACCGTAGAAGAAACCACACCCAGAAGTTTTCATCATTATATGAAGTGGTGTGCGACGAATGAGGTTAGAAATGTTGACGAATATTGGCGTCAAATCGGGGTTGGTGATTACCGAATGGCTCATACAAAAGAGTCAAGCATTAGAAGCGGTACTCATCGGTTTCTTCATAGAATGATTGCATATACAATCCGCCACCGAAATCAAGGGCCCGAAAAAGTTAACAAATACGATATGTGGTTGCTCCACCAACTCATCGACAAGAATGCGATAACGAATATTCCATTCGTGATCGCCAAATTTTTGAGTACACAGGGAAAGGGGCTAAAAGGAAAAAGTCCGATGGGTGCCGGTCACTATGTCACTCGTTTGGCACGGGCCGCAACTGCCATTCCTCACAGAGTTTGGGAGAGCATGACATACCGACCGATGGGGTCAATGGACGAGGTATTGTTGTTGGGTATGCACGTCATTGTGAAATTTGGGGGTGACTATGTTTGGAATGAACATCCCGGTGTGGAACATCCGGGAAGTGGTAGTGAGAGTAGTGAGGATGATGGTGATGATGATGTAGATATGGACGATGCACCGGGTCCCGAAAGACCAATAGCGGGTCAACACTTTGATCAACCGGGACCAACGGGTCCCCAATTCGGGCATTCGGGCGCATCGGGATCCGGTTCGGGTCAATCCTCGTTCGATCCTTACTTCTCGTATAATCAAATGGTCGAGAGGATGGACGCGATGCAAGTCGATGTCGCCTATGTTCGATCATCAAACGACCATTTGCAATCTAATGTCCAAAATCATATGCAACGGTCGTACTACAATCAGATGCGGGTCGGGCAACAAGTGAGTTGGCAAACCGATGTTGCCAACTATAATCTATATCCAAATCAATTTCCCCGACCCCCACCCTTTGATCATTCCAACATACCCACGTGGGCACCGAGCTACCCCGCACCACCGAACTACCCCGATTATGATGCTTGGTACCAAGACTCCAATTCTTGGTACCGCCCGTACCCACCACCGCAATGAAGGCGAAGAGGCAGAAAATAAAAAAAAAAAAAAAAAAAAAAAAAAAAAAAAAAAAAAAAAAAAAACGTATTATTGTTTTTGTTTGTTTGTTTTTAGGTGTTCGTCGTGATTGCTGTTTGTTGCGGACTCTTGTAAACTGTTTGTTGCGGACTTCAAAATTTCACCGGGAATGTACACAACACACCCTCAGGTCGTATACTTTCTTATGACCTCGATTTCCTAAATTTTGTCAAGTTTATTGCATTGGGGACGATGCAAACACTTAAGTGTGGGAAGGGGGTGTATTTAAAAAGAAATCCACCATTTAAAATTTGTCAAATCTTCGAAAATAATCATCCGAGTAAGAAAACCGATTTAATGGTTAAAATTTTTTTTTATGACACATCTCGATGCTTTTGAAAATAATTTTGGGAGACAAAGTTTAATTTAAATGATAGAATTTTAGCTAGCTTTTATGTTGCAATATTTGTGGCTTTTCATAGATTTAAGAATTTTAGCTCTTTGATTATGGTAATTTTAACGTAGAAAATTGGAAATGCCTTGCATAATATATAAGAATCGTCTTTAAGAAAATTAAGGTTAGTTTTACTAGCTCCCAATGACATTAGGTTAAGATAAGGGCCTTTAGTTTACGGTGCACATCATTGTGAATAATAAACAAAATTATATTAAAAAGTTATTAATTAAATATTGTGGAAGAACAAACAACCGGACGGGTGTCACTCAGACAAGTAAGCCCGAGGGGTCCTTCAAACCTAGCATTCTAAGGTCAACTGATCTGGACATGTTGGTGGAAAGTCTGTTACGCGGGTGGCATTCGAGCTGAGGTTCTTCCCACCAAACAAATAAATAAATAAAGAAAAATATATAAAAAAAAAAAAAAAAAAAAAAAAAAAAAAGAAAAAAAAAAGAAAGAAAAAGAAAAAAAAAATAGAAAGAAAGAAAATAAGCAAAAATAAATAAGCTTGAATAAAGCATACATGAATAAAGCGTTTACGCTACCCAATGATATTTAAACTAATTTTTCTTATTTTAACCCTACTAATTGGGTAGTTTTCATAAAGATGATATTTGTAGATTATGTAAGAATGAAGAGATTCTAAATTAAAATTGGTATAATTAAGGTAGCCAAAAAATTAGTAGGTTTATGAAAAGTTAACTAGTTTGGTACACAAAATTGGATATAAAGTCTAGGTAAAATTTTATTTGCTAAATTAAGCTAAATTCTGAAATTGGCATTGATTGTGATTGAGATGTTTGTCATATGCATTGGATTGGTGTCTTACTAACAGATTTTTCAGGATGATTTGCTTGAGGACAAGCAAAGTTTAAGTGTGGGGATTTTGATATTGACGTTTTTAGACACGTTCAAACCCGTCAATATCGTCAATTTTGAGTACGTTTTAGAAGCAAATACATGTGATATTACTCAATTATGTGTTTATGTTACATTTCAGGTGATATATCGAAAGAGGTGCCAAAAACGGGCCAAAAGATGAAGAAAAATACAAAATTATAAGGCAAAAATAGTTCACGATCGTGAACTGATCGTGAACTATTCACGATCAGTCACCAAAGTCCCTGTATGGTCTTCGCGTTCGTTATCGAGAGTTACCGATCGTTATGTCATCGAAACAGGAAGTTCACGACGCGAACTATAGTTCGCGCCGTGAACTATGCGCCTCTGATCGTGTTTTATACCAGATCAAAGGGAAATGTCAGGCATCTTTGGCTGGAAGTGTGTTTTTGGGCAGTTAAGGACGATTTTGGAAGCAGTTTATCAAGAGATTAGTCAAGTTTATAGCAATCATTGATTCTCAAACATTTTGGATTAAATCTATGGTTGTAATTCTATACTTTAACTCTTGTTTGTTGATTTCTAGCATGTCTATGTGCTAGTAATCTTTATATTCACTATGTTTGGATAATTCTAGGGTTAAGTATGGTTTAATTTTAGGGTTTGTTTGTGTTCAAAATAATTGTTGATGTTTAATTACTCTTCTTGGTTTAATTTATGAGTTTTCGTTTCTTTATCGTTGGTAATTGATTAAATTAGATATTGACAACATTTGGTTCAATTGATTACTTTCCCAAACTTTTCATTATGACCTAGTTGGTAATTCACTAGAAATAGGGATTAGAGATAAGATTCCAATAAGTTAGATTAAACAAGAAGTTCAACCCTAGTAATGAAAATTCTAGGTTAGAGGTCTTAGTTAATTCAAGACGGTAATTTCAACAAATAGAAGTGTGATCAGTTATAGCTTTTGAGAGAAGAAATTCCTATTAGTTGTAATTAGTTTATTAAATGGGATTGAGAGAAATCTAATACCGTGACTTTTAGAACATTAAACTAGCCGGTGCTTAATAACCATACTTAGAACTAGATGAATCCATACATAGTGAATATCCCTTAAATCTCATTTCAATTGTTCAAATTTGCATTTCTTGTCATTTCAAATATTAATTACATTTCATATAAATCAAAACATGAACAAAAATCTTTTCTTGATTAATTCTTTAACTTTCTTTACTTGGATTACATAAACTGTTCCCTGTGGATTCGATAACCCGAAATACTTACCTAGCCTATATTACCCACGATTAGGTATACTTGCCTATGAATGTGGTAATCTAGATTAGTGGTATTTAGGAGACATAATTTTATAACTAGATCGAGCACATCATGTCCAGAATTCAACCAAGTGTTGTTGATATGCTTTTGGATTGATGGAGAGAGCAAACTTTATAGATGAGTTCTTTAAGAACATCACAATGGGACAAAAATCCTTTGTACCATCTGGATTTCTCAAGAAGGCACACATATTGTGGAATTCGGAAAATTTAAGATCAGTATTGACTTCGAGTGATTTTAGGGTTGCCATTGTGCTTGGTTTTGATCTTTTGGTATGAATCTTTCAGAGAGAGTGAACGTTTTGGTAGGAATTTCTAGTGTGATCAGAATTGAGTTGTTACTGATGTGGGGTTTTGATCGGACTGTGCAGAGATTGGGGTTTAGCGTAGGGTTTATCAAATCGAGGAGAAGATAATGCTAAACTAATCTCAGTCTGCTATTTATATTTTTCGATTTATCCTGCAAAATGACCAAAATATCCTTTGAATAATAACCCAACGGCTATTTTCATGAGGGTCAGTAATGTAATTTTCGTATTTTACAGATAACGGCCGATCAGTAGTAACTGAGTATCAGTACTAGAAACATCAGTAGTAACCTTTGTTTCTATACTTGACCTAATTTCTACTGAGAAACCCTATCAGTACTAAAGTATAGTAGAAGCATAGTATCAGTAGTAATAAATAACCAGTAGTAAACAAAAATTAAAGTTAAAATTGTACAAAATACTTTACACATGTTTTTCCTTTTAGACTTAACTTATTAAAATCATTCCAATACTGCTAACCAAAAAGCTGAATCTTCCTACATCAAATGCTTTTGTAAAAAGATCTGCTAATTGATTATCAGTATGAATTTTCTGTACTTTAATTAATTTCTTTTCATTGCAATCCCTTATAAAGTGAAATCTGATTTCAATGTGTTTTGTTTTAGAGTGTTTTACTGGATTATTCACAATACTGATTGCACTTTGATTATCTATAAAAATTGGAGTTTTAAGTATAGAGATACCAAAGTCTAGGAGTTGATTTTGAATCCACAGAACTTGAGCACAACATGCAGATGCAGCTACATACTCTGCCTCAGCAGTTAAAGTTGAAACATTGGTTTGTTTCTTGCATTGCCATGACACCAACCTTGATCCAAAGAATTGACATCCACCAGTAGTGGACTTCCTATCTTGACATTCACCACCATAGTCACTGTCTGTATAGGCTATGAGTTCAAATGGTGATGCATGTGGATACCACAGACCGAGTGAAGGTTTTCCTTTCAAGTATCTGAAGATTCTTTTAACAGCTTGCAAGTGTAATTCCTTAGGTTTTGCTTGATACCTGGCACATACACAAACACTATACATATTATCAGGTTTTGATGCAGTTAAATACATTAAAGACCCTATCATTGATCTGTAAAGATGCTCATCTACATCCTCCCCCTCAACATCAGGATGTAGGTGTTTGTGAGTTTCCATTGGAGTGCTTGCACTTTTGCTATCTTTCATTGCAAATTTCTCTAAAATGTCTCTGACATATTTTGATTGATTGATCAAAATACCATCTGATTTTTGATTGATTTGGAGTCCAAGAAAGAAATTCATTGGACCCACTGAACTCATTTTGAACTTGATCTGCATCAGTTCTTTAAATTATTTGCACAATTTGTCATTTGTTGATCCAAAGATGATATCATCTACATATATCTGGACCAGTAGTATATCATCTTTGACCTTTCTTGTGAATAATGTCTTGTCAATGGCACCTCTCTTGAAATTGTTCTTCAATAGGTAAGAGGACAATGTATCATACCAAGCTCTAGGTGCCTGATGAAGGCCATATAGAGCTTTGTCTAGTTTGTACACATAGTCATCATGTTCTGGATCTTCAAATCCTGGAGGTTGACATACATATACTTCTTCTTCTATTTTCCCATACAAGAAAGCACTTTTTACATCCATTTGGTAGACTTTGATTCTTTTGTATGAAGCATATGCTAGAAATATTCTGATTGCTTCAATTCTGGCAACTGGTGCATATACTTCATCATAATCAATGCCTTCTTCTTGTGTGTAACCTTGGGCTACAAGTCTTGCTTTGTTTTTGATCACTATTCCTCTTTCATCTTTCTTGTTTCTGAAGATCCATCTAGTTCCAATGGCTCATTTTCCTTTTGGAAGAGGGACAAGTGTCCATACAGCTTGTAGTTTAAATTGAAGAAGTTCTTCTTGCATTGCTATTATCCAGTTTGAATCTTTCATGGCTTGTTGAATCTTCTTAGGTTCTTCCTGTGACAGAAAACATTCATACATGCATTCATTAGATATTAAACTTATGTTACAAACATTTGAATTTAATGAAGAAGTAAATTTGCTTCTTTTCTGCATTTTTGAATTAACATCACTTAGGACTAGGTCCTGAGGATAATTCTTTTCAGTTCTGGTTCCAGGGATTTTGTCAACAGAGATTTGAGAATCTAGGTTTGACTCATTTGATTCAGGGATTTGTGCATCTGTCCATGTTTCTTCTTGATTGTTTGCATTTTGTGGAGTTTCATCATTACTACTGGTGTCAGTAGTAACGTTCTCTTCATCAACTTCAGGAGGATCATTGGTGTTACTGGCATCAGTATTGAGTAAATCATTATTACAACTCTGAGGTTCAGAGTTACTACTGGGATCAGTAGTATCTTCAGAATTTGAGTTGTTACTGGTATCATTGAAATTAGGGTTACCAGAGTTACTATTGTCCTCAGTATCAACTGTGGGAGCAGTATCAACTAAGATATATTTCATGATTTCTTGCCTTCCACTTGATGATGGTCCTGCTAGTTGGCTTTGAGTGTTTGAATTTCCTGCATTAAGCTCATAATTGACATCAAACGATTTGGTTAGATTATCAATATTAAACAACCAATCTGGACCATTTCCTTGTTCATTCATCAGATTTTCATTAAAGGATACATTTACACTTTCTTCAATGATCCTTAGCCTTTTGTTGAACACTCTGTAAGATTTGCTTTGTGTTGAGTATCCTACAAATATTCCATCATCTGCTTTGCAGTCAAATTTACCAATTTGTTCTCTTGTAATTAAAATAGTACAAGGACAACCAAATGATTTTAAGAAACTTATTGATGGTTTTCTTTTGTTAAAAAGTTCATATGGTGTTTTAAGGTGAGGCTTAACTATTAATACTCTGTTCTGAACATAACAAGCAGTATTAACAGCTTCAGCCCAAAAAGTTATTGGTAATTTTGAATCTGCAAGCATAGATCTGGCTGCTTCAATGATGGTTCTATTTCTTCTTTCAGCTACACCATTTTGTTGTGGAGTTCTTGGTGAGCTGTACTGCCTGTCAATGCCCTTAAGATCACAAAAATCAATTAGGTTAGTATTTTTAAATTCAGTTCCATTATCACATCTAATTGCTTTCACTTTGAGATCTCTTGTATTTTCCAGCTTTACAATCAGATTCTTGAGTATTTCACTTGTTTCATCTTTGATCCTGAGAAAGAATACCCAAGTGTATCTGGAAAAGTCATCAGTAATAACAAGGCAGTATTGTTTCTTTCCAATACTCATTACATTTGTAGGTCCAAAAAGGTCCATATGTAAGAGTTGCAAAGGATTAGAAATAGAGTTAATTGCTTTGGTCTTATGAGAAGTCTTGTGTTGTTTACCTTTTAGGCAGGCAACACAATGATGATCACACATAAATTCTTTTTGTGGTAGACCAACTACCAAATCCTTTTTAACTAATTTGTTCATATTTTTAAAATTTGTGTGACACATCCTTCTATGCCAAAGTTCTGATTGTTAGGTCACAACAACCCTGGTTTATAATGTTTATTGATAGAATATTATACTTAGAGAAATATTAAAGTGATAACACAAAAATATAGTCAATGTATAAATCCACTAAGTGTGGCTTGTTGCGGAATAACAAGACCACTGATCAATTACAAAAGATGTGAATGTGTAAAGTAAATTGGTGAGTACTCCTTTGCAAGATGATCTCTATATATAATGTTATAGAGATCTTACATAATTAGCAAAGGAGTAACCGAAGGACTAAGTAAGGAAAATGACTAAGATCAAGGGATTTGATCTTAGTCCGTTACTATACTGAGTATCACTCAGTCCTTCTACTCAGTATCACTATCTGATACTGAGTACTGATACTGAGTTCTAATACTTATCACTCAGTATCAGACCTAAACTTAGCTATATTTTTTTTTTTACATATTATTCAAAGCTAGTCTAGGTTGTTTTGTTATCTTAAGATCCAAAGGGGTAAGGCTTTTTGCCTTAACAATCTCCCCCTATCTAATGATAACAAAACAATTACAAAGAAATAAACAAAAATTACAACAGCATAGGTAACAATATCTTCTTCTTCATTTGCTGTTGATGGCTTCATTCTCATAGAAGACTTCTTGTTTGATGTGGACAAACTCTTCTCTGCTTTTGAGTTCATCCCTTCTGCTATTCAGTACTGCAACAATCTTCTTTCTGAACCAAGAGTCTTCTTTCTTGGTGATCATCCATTTCAGTCCAACAAGGTGACTGATTTGAGCTCTTGGAAGATCTTCTTCAGAAATGAAGCATTCTCTATCCTCTGAGTCAGTATACATATATCCAGAAGTTGGATATATGACACTCTTTTGATCCTGAAAGACAAGGTTAGGAGGAAGAGGATACTTTCTAAGATACTTGTATGTATGAAGGCATTCTGGTCTGTTGTTTGAGTAAGCCTCAGTCATCACACTGAGTGTTCTGTACTCTATTTCATGAAGTAAGTCCTTCTCATAGCATACTGCAGCTACTGCACAGATCTCATCCAAGACTATTTGATCATAGGTTGATTTCTTTGGAAGCTCTTTGATCAGTCTTGTGATCTTCACCCAGTCTTGAAGACCAATTCTTTGAATATCATGAATAAATATCTTCATAGGGGGACTGGTTAAGCCAGTACAAGTGATAGTAATTCTTCCTTCTTTGAGCTTCACTTTTACTTTATTGACATCCAGATTTAACCAATGTATCCCCCTTACATTTTGAAATGTTTTGGTCCTCAAGAACTCCTTTCTTTGTTCCTTATACTGAGTCCTAGCAGCAACCATATTCCAATAATGCTGGATATGGTCTGGACCCTTTCTTGATATTCTATGTGAAGGACCAGGAGTATCAGTATCTGGGTCAGATTCTGGTTCAGTTTTGACTCCCAACTCTTGCTCATATAAAAATCTTTCTTGTTCTGCCCAGAGTTGTTGAGGAGTCAGTCTTGGAGCCTGCTCGGTATCACTGTCCCTTGTAAGAACAGGTCTTCTTTGTCTTGTTACCAGAGGAGCAGATTCCTCACTTGATTCAGAAGAAGTGAGAACAGCATTGATGGGTCTTCTTGATAAGGAACTCCTTCTTCTGATTACCAGATTTTCTGGTTCTTCATCATCCGAGGATGATGATGAAGAACTTTCTTGTTCTACCAGATTTAGTGCATAGTTTACTAAATCTGGTTCTTCATCTTCATCATCAGCAATAGGCCAGATGAAAGGCCTATAGACCACAATTTGTAAATTATTTTCTTCAAGAGCAGGTGGTTCAGAATAAGTTTGCTGTGGTTGGTCAGTATGAGTCTCCCCCTGAGCAGATGGCTCAAGAGGGTCTTGAACTTGTAATGCTGACCTAGTTCTTTGTCTTCTTCTCTCATACTGAATCCGAATTGGCTCAGTATGAGAGCTTTGCTGATGTTGTTGTTCTTGTTGTGGAGGTTGATCTTCATTCAATTTTCTTCTTTTCTCCCCCTGAGCAGATGGCTCAGTTTGATCAACCTCAGTATCTCTTTGTCTCTTCTCCCCCTTTTTGTTATCATTTGATGAGGAGGGAAGAGGATCAGTATCACCACCCATGTCCCCTTCAGGTTGTTCAAGAGTAGGGGAGGGCATGGGCTCAGTTGCAGCATCAGTATCACCAGTACCTCCTTCTCCTTCTCCTTCTTCATTGTGGTCATCATGTGAACCTGGTGGAGTTTGTGGAGGCTGCTGTGGTTGTTGAAGTAGTGAGACTGACTGTTTGATGGAGTCAATATCACCACTCATCTTGTCCATTCTGGCTAGTATTGTATTTTGAGTTTGTTGGATGGCCAGAATGTGCTGCATAATTGCTTGCAGAGTCACTTGGTCTGCAGCAGCCTGAGATGCCTGAATGCCCTGCACAGATGGTGCTAAAGAAACAAAAATATAAAACTGGTTAGAGAGAAAGGTTTATCAAATAGAATTGTGGTGTTGTTTAATTCTACAATCATATAAACAGAGTTTGTGAAGTCTGTATTTCATCTGGTATAGGATGAAATATTGTGGACTTGTGCATAGCATGTGTAAGAA
The DNA here is from genome assembly GCA_963853835.1 of Calendula officinalis. Lineage (NCBI taxonomy): Eukaryota > Viridiplantae > Streptophyta > Magnoliopsida > Asterales > Asteraceae > Calendula > Calendula officinalis. The sequence goes on along the minus strand of OY970825.1, from coordinate 13,272,269 downwards.
GATTTTAGTAAAGGTGAGTGTGAAAATTTAAGTAGCTCAGTATAGGAGAAGTCACATTTACTAAAGGTTTGGGTGTGGGAATTCGAAGCCTGGGATGTGCTTCTTGTTATTTTCAATGTTTATCACTCGGTATGAGAGTGATAACAGAAATGTGGCTAAACCCCATTGGATATTTTTTGGATTTTTTGTGGCTTAAGGGTTTGGGATCATTTCTTGAATGATGCTACCCAACTCAAAAATAATTTGGACATTATTCAAGCAGCACTAGTGGGTGTCAGTATGACATCAACCACCATTGTCTCTTTAAATGTTGAGACAACTGTAGACTGACAATGATCAATTTTGTGTGCTCAGTATATGAATTTTGCATAGCAGCAGTGGGCTAGCTATGTTGGCCATAAGAGAATATATATATTTGAAAGATCGTTTGAGACTTTGGTCAGTATTGAGTTGGTACTGGCCAATACTTAGTCTCTATTTGGGAATGAAATATATATATATAAGTTTAAGGGTTTTTAGAAATTCATACCTGAGACTCTGTCAGATTCCCTTCGAGCATCTGCAGAGGTCGGTGCAGGATCATGTGTTTGTTGATGTGCAGCACCAACATCTTCAATACCGACCCCTCTATCATGCTGAGCACCTTCCAGTGCAGTTTGTGCATATTGAATCTCCACATCAAGAGGAACATGAGGTTCCTCAATTGGCTGAGCAGGTGGAGGTTGTTCTGGACCTGGAAGGTCAGCGGTGGCTGCAATAAAGCTTTGGGCTTGAATAGATGCAGTTAATGATGGAACATTAGGCTGCACCTCTTCAGATGATAAGTTGCCCATAATGATAGGAGAAACATTTCTTCTTCTTCTTCGAAGGAGCAGTGGTGTGTCTTCTGAGGACTCAGTTTCACGATCGGTTTCAATATGAGGAGCAGCAAGATCTTGTGCAGGTGGAGAGATAGTTGGTTCTTGAACTTGTGGGACATCCTGCATCTCAATATCTTGACCATCCTGTGCTCCATTACCACTATCATCATCATTATCATCATCATCATCATTGTCTGACTCAGTATCAGACAGATCTTCATCATTTATATGTTCTTGAACAATGGCCCACATAGGAGGACTTAGAAGAGGTTCTCCTTCTCTTGGTCTGTAAAAGAAAATCTTCTCACTGAGTGGAGGAAGATCAACTCTTGGACTGTGAAAATCATCATAAATCTGTGGGGGCATTGAGTGTTGAAAGATGAGTGATAGAAATCTGCAGAAAGGGACATTGCATTCCCTTGTATTTGCTCGAACCAGTGTAGCTAATTCATTGAAAATTAGGCGAGCATAATCGATATTTCTTCCATAGTACAGAGCATGTACTATTTGCATCCCAAATTCGTTTATTTGGTCCAAAGCTCCCGTCTTGTGGGTCATACATCGAATGATTGTTGTGATAAGGATACCCCACATAGGACCAAATTCATTTCTTTTGATTGTGCCCGTTGTTCCTCTTCGACCCAGAAAAGGCAGTACAGAGCGTGCCTCTGATCGATCAACAAATGGGTCATACTGAGCGTGGGCGGGAAGTCTCAGTGCTTCACGAATGATTGCAGTAGAAACAAATGCCCTTCTTTGATCTCTAATTACCCACCCAGCAATCATATCTGGAGAATCGAGTGTAGCTGAGTACCAAAACTCGCAAAGCATTTCTGGGTAAATTGCTCGAGGAGACAAGGTCAGTGCACGAGCAATTGGGCAATTTTTCATAAAAGTGACGATGTTCGTGAATTCTTGACATGCCCAGGCTTGAGGAATATTGAAATTTGCTGTGATGTTGTTCCTCGCAAACCTGGGTACTTCATTATTTCGGAATTGGATTTCCGATTGAATTTCTGGAGCAACAAAAGTATAATTCGCCATCTGTGATTTTGATTTGAAAGTATTTGCTTGCTAAGAGAAAATGAAATCGTTAATCGCAGAGAGAATTGAAGTTGAAAGAAAGAAATAACAGTTAAAAAAATTTGAAGTAAAAATAAACGGTTATTTATAGGAGATTTGAAAGATAAGTAAGGTATTGGGAAGTAAAAACGGCTGATTTGACTGCCTTATCCTCTGCCAACGGTAACTTTCTTATTAAGAAAGGTTACCGTTTGAGCAGTATGAGGATTAAGGTCGGTGTAATAGCCGTCATACCCCAATACCGAGTAAAAAAAATTTAATTAAAAAAAATTTTTAAAAAAATATAAAAACAATTAATTTACTCTGGAAATTAATAAAAAATAAAAAAATTTTAATTTTGATGATAACAGACTAGTGATACTTAGTGGTCAGTATCAACAGGAGTGATACTGAGTGCTCAGTTTTTAAAGAAATTTAATAAAGATTAAGGATTCAACATACCTAATTGCCCTAGTAGATACATAAACCTTTCCTCAGGAAGAGGTTTAGTAAATACATCAGCCAATTGTTCATTTGTGGGTACATAATCTACCTCAACCTTACCTTTTTCCACATTATCTCGAATAAAGTGGTGTCTGATATCAATGTGCTTGGTTTTGGAGTGATAGACTGGGTTCTCTGTGATAGCAATAGCACTCTTGTTATCACAATGAATAGGATTCTTATGAAAGTTGAACCCATAGTCTAAGAGTTGATACTGCATCCATAATAATTGAGCACAACAACTTCCTGCAGCAGCATATTCTGCTTCTGCTGTGGAAGTTGCTACCGAATTTTGTTTCTTGGATGACCAGCCAACTAGTCTTCCACCTAGGAATTGACATCCTCCACTTGTGCTCTTTCTGTCCAATCGACAACCTGCAAAATCTGCATCTGTGTACCCTTCAAGGTCAAAGTTTGAGTCTTTGGGATACCAAAGACCCAGGTTAGGAGTACCTGTAAGATATCTAAAGATGCGCTTAACTGCTTTAATGTGTGATTCTTTAGGATCAGCCTGATACCGAGCACACAAACATGTGGCAAACATGATATCAGGCCTACTAGCAGTTAAGTAAAGTAAGGAACCAATCATACCTCGGTATGTGGATTGACATACTGGTTTACCAGTTTCATCCTTACTTATCTTATCCTGAGTACCCATAGGAGTGTGCATGGAGGATAAATTTTCAAATTTGTATTTCTTTAACATGTCATGCACATACTTACTTTGATTTATAAAAGTGCCATCAGGCTTTTGTTCAACTTGTAAACCAAGAAAGTAAGTAAGTTCTCCCATCATACTCATCTGATACTGAGTTGACATTATCTTAGCAAACCAGTCACACAATGACTTGTCAGTGGAACCAAAGATAATATCATCTACATATATCTGAATGAGTAAGATGTCAGAACCTTTCCTTTTTGAAAATAATGTTTTATCAATTTTACCTCTTGTAAACTTATTTTCAATAAGATACTCAGATAAGGTGTCATACCAGGCTCTTGGAGCTTGTTTGAGCCCATATAGAGCTTTATCAAGCTTGAAAACATAATGAGGAAATTTGGGATCAACAAAACCTGGAGGTTGTTTAACATAAACTTCTTCTTGTAGTTTTCCATTTAGAAAAGCACTTTTGACATCCATTTGATAAACTTTGAAATTCTTAAAGGCTGCATATGCAAGATACAACCTAATAGCTTCAATTCTTGCAACTGGTGCAAAAGTTTCATCATAGTCAATGCCTTCTTCTTGCCTGTAACCTTGAGCAACTAGCCTTGCTTTGTTTCTGATGACAACACCATCCTTGTCCATCTTGTTTCTGAACACCCACTTAGTACCAATAATAGTTTTGCCAGAAGGAGGTGGTACTAAGTTCCAAACTTTGTTTCTTTCAAACTCTGTGAGCTCTTCTTGCATAGCCTCTACCCAATCTTCATCTAATAAAGCTTCATCAGCTTTCTTTGGTTCGATGGTAGATAGAAAACTTGAGAAGAAACAAAAGTTTGCAGTTGCTTGGGTTGGAAATTCTAATTTTCTTCTTGTTTGGACACCTTCTTCAATAGGACCAATAATGTTTGAGTGTGGATGGTCTCTGTGTTCCCTTAAATTGTTTCCTAAGGGAGCATTTGAAATAGGATCAACAATATCTTGTTGATTTGGTGTGTTGTCTGTCTGATACTGAGTGGAATTCTGATCAGTATTAGACAATGCAGGTTGCTGTTCATCTTCATTTTGCAGAGTTGATGTGGATTCTTGTGAAGTGTTGGATGTTTCACCTTCTTCATAAATAGAGTGGTTCAGATCATTAGTTTGAAACTCAGTATGGAGGTTCTCTGATACGGGAACCTCAGTATTAGTCTCATTTGAGTGATACTGAGTTTGAACTTGATCAGTTTCATTAAACTTATTAGGAATAAAGTGTGGATGAAACTTAGGCTGTTCAGCAATGGAGTGTTCTGGATTGCATAGAGTATCTATGCCACTTATGTCTTCACTTGCTGAGGTAGAATGCTCATTCTGATCTTCATCGAATGTGACATGAATGGATTCTACAATCATCTTGGTTGAGATGATATACACTCTGAAAGCTTTGGAGTGTGGAGAGTAGCCCATGAACACACCTTCATTTGCTTTGGGAGCAAATTTGTTGAGATTTTGTTTTGTACTGAGTACAAAACATTTACTCCCAAAGATGTGGAAATATTCCACATTAGGAATCTTGCCATTGTATAACTCATATGGAGTCTTCAGATGTCTTTGGACTATAGTGGCTCTATTTTGAGTGAAGTTTGCACAGTTTACAGCTTCAGCCCAGAAACTCAGTGCCAGTCCAGCATGGCATAATAAAGTTCTTGCAGCTTCGATCAGTGTTCTGTTCTTTCTTTCTACAACACCATTTTGTTGGGGTGTGTAGGCTGCAGAGAAGTTTTGAATGATTCCTTTTTCTTCACAGAAATCTGCTAATACTGAGTTCTTAAACTCAGTACCATGGTCACTTCTAAGTTGCTTGACCTTGTTGCCTTTTTGAAGTTCCTCTCTTTTTATAAAGGCAATGATTTCTGTTGTTGCATCTGACTTAGTCTTGAGGAAGATGACCCAAGTATATCTTGAGAATTCATCAACTAAGACTAGAGTATAGATCTTTTTGGCCAAAGATGGTGTGCTGATGGGGCCAAAAAGATCCATATGTATCATAGTAAGAGGTTCATTGATGGAATGATTGACTTTTGACTTGAATGAACTCTTCTTCTGCTTGCCCATTTCGCATGCTGAGCATAACTTATCTTTTGAATAAGTAATTGTGGGCAATCCTCTCACCAGTTTCTTCATACTGAGCTCGTTGATATTTCTAAAATTTATGTGAGAGAGTTTCTTGTGCCATAGCCAATGTAATTCTGGCTTGACTTTAGAAAGCAGGCATACTCGAATAGTTGGGTCTATTTCAGATAGGTTGACCACATATACATCTTTTTCTCTTCTAGCAATGAGTACAGGCTGCCCTTTATCATTGTAGATGATTCCTGCAACCTTTCTGAATCGAGCTTCATTGTCATCATCACACATCTGGCTGATACTGAGCAGATTGTGTTTTAAACCCTCTACATAGGCAACTCTTTTAAAAGTTATGTTGCCTGCCTTGATCACACCATAACCTCTTGTCTTTCCCACCGAGTCATCTCCAAACTTGACAGAAGGACCCTTCTCTGGAGTATAATTAAGAAGGTATTCCATACTGCCTGTCATGTGTCTTGAGCAGCCACTATCTAAGTACCACTTTCTGTCACCCTGCACAAGACACAAAATAAGAGTTAGTTCTTTTTAGGAACCCATTTTTGAATGGGACCTTTGGTGGGATTAACACAATTTGACTTGATCTCTTTATTTGGAGAGGTCGGTATCACTTCAGGGGTAACTTGAGAAGTTGTCTTTGGTGATACTGACTTAGTTTCTCTCCTTTTCTTTGGTACTGAGTACCTAGGACTTGAGAGATCAGTCCAGCATTCATCTCCCTTATGACCAGTATGATGACATCTATAACATTTTCTAGGTCTATTTCTAAACATATTTTCATATGGTATTTTAGAAAAATGTTTCACGTTTGGTAGGTCAGTATGAACGAGTTTTGCAAATTGTTTACTTAAAGATTTGACCTGATCACCAAGTGTTTTTAAAATGTTAATTTTGTTCTTTCTAATAGATGTATTAACATTGTTTTTAACTGGTTTAGGAGATGAAGGATCTGGTTGCATATTTTTATTTGGCATAGAAGTCTTTTTAATATTGTTAGTGGTAGACTTCTTGTCTTTGCCAACCAAAGACCTAGTTGAAGTTGTCTTTTGTTTATTAATTTTTGAAGGAACAACTTTAACAGGTTCTTTAGATTTCTCAGTATATGATGTTTCTGTTCCTGCAACTTCTGTATTTGATGAAACATGTGAGATAGAAGTTGTCTTATTATCATTATATAATTCAAAAGTTGTTGTATTAAATAATAATTCAAAAGGTGGAACAGCAGAAGTGTCATACTGAACTATTGGTAGCTCGGTATTAGAAATTTCTGTTATTTGAAATTCAATACTGAGTTCTTGTAGCTCAGTATAGCACTTTGAGCAGATGGAAGGACCAATAGGTTTTTCTAAAATTTCATTTTCTTCATCATCTGACTCAGTTTGACATCCAACTTCACATAAAGTTTTAGCTTTTACAAAATTAATAGGGTTCATAGTAGAAAACTCTTCAAATAAATCAGCAAAATTGTTCCTGCTTTTAGATTGAGGGTCAACACCAAGTGCAGCCCTCACATTTTCTGGAAATTGTTCATTTAAACATTTATTTAATTTTATTGAAGCATTTCCCCAAGATTTACACTGTTTTTCAAATTTTTCTTTTTCAAGTTTGTGTAAATGAGCTTTATCAGCTAATCTTTGGTTAATGTCTTTTAAATCTGAAAAATTCAGTTCTAAATCTTTATATTTTGCTATTTTATCCAAGTTTTCATTATTTACCCTTTCAAGTTCTTTAATTGTTAATTTTAAAGCTTTTTCTTTTTGTATAGAAGTTTTAAGATCAACAAGCATATACTCAAAAATCTTGGTTTTTTCATTCACTGAATAAGTTTGAAAGGAACTTACCTTGTACAACTGAGTGGAATCCCAATCAGTATGAACACTCATCCTCTCAGCCTCTTTGATGTCCTTTTCAAAGGAACTCTTCAAATCATCTTCAGTGAAAGCCATAAAGGCTTTATTTTCAATCTCCTCTTCATCATCACTTAACTCTTCATCCATCCATGCTTCTGAGTAAAGTGCTTGATGAGGTGCTCCATTTCCTTCTGCCCTCTTTCCCTTGCTCCAATTCTTCAGCTTGACATATTTGTCTCTATATCTTTTTGCTCGGTATGCAATCTTGTCATTTTGATCAGTCTCAGAAGACTTAGTATGACAATTTGCAGCAATATGTCCAGGCTTTCCACACCTATAGCACAGACCTGATCTAGGATCAGTATTAGAAGAGCTAACACCAAGCCTCTTCTTCTTCAACTGATCCAGCTTCATAGACATGAGAGCCATTTGAGTTTCAAGCTCTTCTGCCTCAGCATCAGCAAGATCAACTTCTGGTTCATCTGGCTCAGTTACAGTATAAGCCTGTTGCACAACTAGAGCCATACCAGTGGAAGACTTGTCAGTTTTCTTCCAGTTGATCAGTCTTGCAGCATTATTCTCCTCATGATTCAGCATTAATCCATACAAGGTTTGAAGAGTGTATGACTCAATGTTGTTAGCAGCATTGACAGAGTTTGTCATGTCAAGAAATTGTTGAGGAAGGCTATCCAGAAACTTTTGAACGAGCTCTCCTTCCTCTTTCACAATGCCTACACTGATTAAATCATGGATAACAGTATTGAACCTGTTATAGAGAGTGGTGATGTCTTCATTTGGAGTTGAAAAGAAATTTTCATATTTCCTTCTCATGTTGCTTTTTCTTTGCAACTTCACCTTTGCTGTACCTTCATAAGTGACTGATAGGCTATCCCACATAGCCTTTGCTGTTGGCAATTTCATAATTGCATTTAGTATTTCTTTTGTAACAGCATTACCAATCACTCCTTTAGCTCTGGAGTCTAAAGCATACAACTGACGGTCAGTGTCAGTCCAGTTGTGCTTTAGTTTAGGTACAGATCTTATGCCCTCAGGAGCATCATCAGTAGCAGCAACCGGTTCCACAGTTTGTGGAATGATGGGACCATCATTTAGCACAGTGAGCATCTCATGGTGAATTGATTCAAGATACCACTGAGCTTTGAGCTTCCATTGATGGAAGTCTTTTCCATCAAAGATGGGTACTCCCTTTCCAGACATAACTGGTGCAATAATTGTAGACATTTTGGATTTTTGAGTATTGGAGGGATATATGTAGGAAATGGCTGCCAGGGTTATAGATCGACTAAATAGAAGATTATTTAGCCTGCTCTGATACCAGTTGTTAGGTCACAACAACCCTGGTTTATAATATTTATTGATAGAATATTATACTTAGAGAAATATTAAAGTGATAACACAAAAATATAGTCAATGTATAAATCCACTAAGTGTGGCTTGTTGCGGAATAACAAGACCACTGATCAATTACAAAAGATGTGAATGTGTAAAGTAAATTGGTGAGTACTCCTTTGCAAGATGATCTCTATATATAATGTTATAGAGATCTTACATAATTAGCAAAGGAGTAACCGAAGGACTAAGTAAGGAAAATGACTAAGATCAAGGGATTTGATCTTAGTCCGTTACTATACTGAGTATCACTCAGTCCTTCTACTCAGTATCACTATCTGATACTGAGTACTGATACTGAGTTCTAATACTGATCACTCAGTATCAGACCTAAACTTAGCTATATTTTTTTTTTACATATTATTCAAAGCTAGTCTAGGTTGTTTTGTTATCTTAAGATCCAAAGGGGTAAGGCTTTTTGCCTTAACACTGATTAATTTGTGTTTGCCTTAGATATAAAACAGTTGATCTCATTTGATGAAATGAGTTCTCCCCTATATCCAGGCAATACACATTGTTTCTCCTTGGTGTTCTTAAAACAACATATTTTTCATCTAAAATAAAATCAGGAGAAAGAATGATGCACTCAACATCTGTAAAAAGAATTTTGTTCTTCTTATCACAGACTTGTGAGACACTAACCAGATTATATTTAAGCTCAGCAACATAAAAAACATCATCAAAAGTAATTTTACCATTTGATACTGTACATTTACCTGTGATCTTACCCCCTCTTGGATTTTCTCCAAAAGCAACATATCCTCCCTCAAAAGACTTGAAATCTCCAAGTATTTGAAGATTTCCAGTCATGTGTCTAGAATATCCACTATCAATATGCCATGTTCTACCTTCTTCAGGGATCTGGATACTCTGCACATAAAGTAAAAAGATTAGTTAATTTTGGGAACCCAAGCTTGTTTTGTCTTGGGTTCATCCTTTGAAGAATAGGTCTTTTTAACTGAATGAGTCTTATATGCAGTTTTGTACTTAGTACTGATGTTATTGGTTACTACTGATCTAGGTTTATACCCGTAGTTTTTAGCTTTTGAAAATTTTACTACTGATGGACCAGTAGTGTTTGGGTAATATGAGTTTTGAGCATAATCAGTATTATTTTTGTAGTTATACCAGATAGCATTGTAATTAGGGTTTTTACCAGTAGTAAACCTAGAATAGTTTCTACTGATGTTTGAAAATTTTGAAAATTGAGGAAAACGATTTTGTTTTCCATTGTTTTTGAAATAATTGCTTCTGTTTGGACTTTTATGCCTGGTATTTTGCACAAATCTTGGTGCAATTCTTCCAAATTTATGAGTGTCAGCACATGGTTTATTGAATTCCTTTTGGTTTGGTTTTTTAGATTCTTTTTCTTTTGTTTCTTTAGTTTGTTTTAACTTTAAAGCCTTTTCCTTTTCTTTATTGATTTTAAATTCTTTGAATTATTGACTGTTGATAGGATTGAAGTGACAGTTTTTAGCTATGTGGTTAACCTTGTTACAGATTAAGCATGATAATTTTGTTGATTTAGAATTTTCAGGTTTTCTTTGTTCTTTTAATTGGTTTAAATTCCTTTGATCTCCCCTTCTTAAAATTGTAGGTATATTTTCTGAGTTGTATTTTGGGGATTCAGTTTGACTTTGTGTGGTGTGAAAACTTGTATCATTTGACTCAGTTGTTTGATCATCATCAGAAGATTCATTTGATTCATTACTGGTTTCAGTTTCAGTTTGACTTTCAATTTTTAAATCATTTAAAACTCTTTCTGTACTAGACTTTAATGGAGGAATAAAATTTGTTGGAGGTGGGACTGCATGATAACCCACTCCATGAATAACTTTTTCTGTAGTTTGATTAATAGTTAATTCATTGACAATTTTAGAACTTCTTTCAAACTTTTTAATGGTTAGTTTATTCTGTTCTAGTTCCATTTGACATTCTTCTAGTTTGATCAAAGTTTCTTTTAATTTCAATTTAATATGTTCTTTTTCATAAGTGGTTTGTAGCAATTCATCTTTTATCTTTTGATCAGTTATTTTATAGATTTTAATTTGGTTTTCTAAATCAGCTATACAACCATTATATTCAATTCTTCTGTTTCTATTTAAAATCATCTCTTCAAGTGTTTATTTATTTAATTTTTCTAATTCTTTGTATGATTTAATGCATTCAGGAGTGCAAGATTTAGAATGTACCTCAGTAGTAGAAGGATCAGTAGTAAAGGCCACGAGAGCTTGGTTCTGTGCATGTTCTTCTGCTTGGAAGCTCCAGTCATACCCTTGTCCTTCTTGAGATACTAAGGCAGTTGAGTTGGACGTGCTGTTTTTGTTGTAGCTTGATCTTTGATCTTTGCTTGGGCATTCTCTGGCAAAGTGACCCAGATTGCTACAGTTGTAACATTTAACCTTGGTCTTGTCAAAACCAGCTCTATCACCTTTGTTGTAAGATAGATTTTGTCTTCCAGTTCTTTTAAGAAACCTTTTGGTTCTTAAACTTAGCATAGCCATCTGCCATTTAATATCCATCTCTTCCAAATCATCAGGATTGAGTTGTTCTAAATCTTCACCAATCAATGCAGTATGCACATGACTAGTGAAGAAAGATTCTCTTGCTATATCTTCAATTCCTGCATTCTTTACATCCTCCTGACCTGTTCCTGTATTTGACACAAAAGCAGCATTGTTTGAAGGTAAATTTGGAGTTGTAGTACTTACCTCAGATTCAAACACTCTTAGTTCATTGTAGAGTTCATCAAGCTCTTTCTCTTCAAGTGCATCTCCTTGTCTATTGTTCGAGCAACGATTGTCAAACACAAGGATTATGCGACGTCAACCTTGGATCTCCTGTGATGATCACAGTGCAGACCCAACAAGTTCTTGGCGAACCTAGGGTGATCAAGATTGAGTGCGAGGTGAAAGTGAGAGTGTGCTAACTCTGTGTTTTTAGGCTTCTCTGATTGAGTGCAAGTGTCTCCTTTGTCAATGAGTTAGGCCATGTATTTATATGGCGCGTCTTAAGTGTATGGAACGTTGGCCCATCATGACTGCAATAAAGCGATCATGAAGTGCCATTATGACGATTGTAACGCCTGCAATAAAGCAGTCATGAAGCGCCATTATGACGGCCAATAAGACACGCTCTTCTGACCAGCCTGACAGGCCGTGATGACCTGGGCGATAATTTGACAGGCCGTTCATTTGACAGGCGGTCATGATTGGCGGTCATGATTGACAGGCGGTCATGACTGTTTGACAGGGCGGTCATGATTGACAGGCGGTCATGACTTTGACAGGAGGTCATCCACTGTTACGTGGGCTTTTGAACATAAGAGGCCATCATCATTTAGGTTTTGTGGAATTAGCCTATATATACATAGGTAATCCCTACTAACCTCATCATGCCCCCGAGTTAGGATTTGGCAAAACATCGATTTGCAAGTCGTAACTTCCAATATTCGTAAGTTTTCTTCCGGTTTTTTTTTTTTTCTTTTTTTTTTTCTTCGATCGACTACACCGGCTGCCCAAGGCAGACCGATGGTGCAGGTTGCATTGTTTATCGTCGAGTCGATGTGACCGAGACTGGCCGCCGATCGGCTGTCAATTTTAGACCGGTAGTTCGATAAGCGTTTAGACGAGACCGACGTCAGTTTAGATGGTTTGAAACGGCAATCGGCTCGTTGGCGGTCGATAAGTGGTGCACGAGTTGACCGGCTGCAGACCGGCGGTCGATAGGTTGGCCAGGCAGATTAGTACCGGCGGTTCGATCGGGTGGCCGGCTGTCCAAAGTAATTAGTACCGGCGGCAGATTAGTACCGGCGGTTCGATCGGGTGTTTTAGCTGGACAGTTCGTGACCGAGCGGATTGGGTTCGTGACCGGCGGATGGCGGTTTATTGCATTGACCGGCTGTTTTATGGCTTCGACCGGCTGGGCTTTGACCGGCGGTGTGGCGCACTCGACCGGCGGTGTGGCGCACTCCAAACAAGCAAACATTGATACGTAAGCTTGAATTAATTACACTCCCCACCGCAAGTTTGTGACATTATACACCCTCTATTAAATGGATTTGGTTGCCCCTTTTCTATTCTCATCTTTATATTATTAAATAATTCTTTTTAGATAACATAAATACATTAATGTTTAAAACATATAATATGTGTATTCAATGTCTCCAACCCAAAAATTTAGAAATTAAAAAATGAAAAAACAAAAAACGACCATGTTCTCATTAATAATATCTAGTGAATTATTTCGTATTGTGTTTGTTTATTTGAAAGAGACAAAACTAATTTTATTTACAAATAAAAGATTTATTTGGCCGTTTAGCGCACTCGACCGGAGTGTAATTAAATCTTTTTTTTGGCCGGCGGTGACCGGCGGTGTTAGGCCGAAAGTTTTAGCCAACTTGTTTGTACGCTTAAATAATTAACTCCTTGCTAATTGTAATTGTATGTCTTGATGCAGGTTTAACTAAGTTGCTCGCTACCTTGCAGGTACGTACTTGCTTATCCATTGCTTTGCTTTGAAAAACAATGTTTTATTGGATGATCAAGCCAATAACACATATTTGTTTTTATGGATGTTGTGTCCATGACACCGTCTTGGGTGTGCATGACAGTGTGTATATTTGATTGTTCGTATGGCACTTTCTTGAGAGCCCATGATGCCTTTGTATGCCAATGACCTGGGTAGATTTGGGTATCTCTGCTGTATGCTTCATATTGTGCCTGTGACACTGTGCCAATGGCACTTTTGTTGGTTAACCTTTACTTTGTTTACTCGCGAGGATTGTCGCTTCCCAGTGAGAAGTGCTTATCTTTTATCAAGTAGATTAAAAGACGAGTATGATTGTATGTTATTTGGCCAGACAAGGTTGTCTTTCTTGGCTTCATACATGTTGTATTGAACTATGTTCTTAGTTGTGTACATGCACATGCGTGCTCAAGTTGTAACATTGTACGTAATGAAAGTGCATGTTTGGCTTTAGACTGAGATGTCTATTGTGGCCTTATGCTTTTTGTATTGAATCCTTACTTCAATATTTATTTGTTTATGTAAAAACCATAGAAAAATGATACTGTGAGATAATATTGGGATACAAGATCAGACCAAATGTTATTATCGCCAGTTTCATGCATGACCATGACATGCCATGTGCTTGGAAACATGTATTGAAAACATAAAGGAAAAAATGACAGTAAAGACTATCGCACCTTGATAGGTCAGTTAATATTGGCTCCCTCATGTATCATGAGGATATGGCCATCAGGTGGTCCGGGATGTTCTGTGTCCTCCCCCTTCTTTTGCCAAGCATAACTCTTCTTAAGTGAAGGTTTACTTGCTTGCTGCTTAGCGCCAGAGACAAGGTGTTCTAGTTTGCCTTCTTCCAAAGCCCGCCTGATTTCCCTTTTTAGCTCTCTACAGACATTCGTGTCGTGTCCATGATCTTCATGGAAATCACAGTATTTATTCATGTTCTTCGTACCTGACCTATGCTCCATCTGGGGTGGAGGTGTGAAGGTAGCGCACACCTGCTCTGTTATCAAGATTTCTTTTGGTGTTTTGCTAAGAGCACGCTCAGACGAATGTTTATCGTATGGGCCAAACCTCCGGTTGCTCCTTTCATCTCGTTGAGGGTCACCAGTTAGAGCATCATGCCTGCGATCTGACGTGTCGGTCCATGACTTGCCGCCTACCTCTCTTGTCAGGGAGACAGTTTCTTTTGACCTTAGATAGTCATATGCCCTGTCCGTGGCTTCTTTGAAAGTAATTGGAGTTCTCTTGATTAACTTTTCTTGCAGTTGTCCTGGAAGCAGGGAGAGAGTAAAGCCCGAAATTTGCTGACTTTCGGGTAAGGCGACAATTTTCTGGCACTCCTGCGTATAACGCTGAATGAAGTCGCGTAACCCCTCGCCTTCCCTTTGTCGCAGTAAATGTGCTTCGATATGAGTTCTCTGCTGCTTCTTTTGCTGGACAAAGTGAGTTACAAATTTAGCCTTTAGATCCGCAAAGTCTTGAATACTCCTCTCCGGTAAGTCAGCAAACCAATCACGAGCGAAACCCTGCAACGTGCCAGGGAACATGTGACAAGCGACTGGGTCTAGCCATTTCTCTGTCATAATGGCCTGTTCAAAAAGAGCAAGGTGGTCATCAGGATCTCGTGTACCGTCGTAAGTACCAACGATGGACGGAACTTTTTGTTTGTCAGGGAGTGGAAATCTGGCCACCCAGTCACAGAACTTCGAACTAACAACCGACAAAGGCATAGTGGCCGTTCGGGGTGGTACGGCTGCGGACACGAGTGCTTGCAACACGCGTAACATGTCATTAGATGTGCCCTGTGGTGGATGTGGTGGTGGGGTGTGAATGGGTGGTTGTCTTAACTGCTCCAGTAATTGTGACAACGGATCGACTGGTTGAACAACCGTTGGCTGCGGTGCTGGGCGCAACGCCGCTACCAACTGAGACAACAAGTCCGATGAAGTAGGTGGTGGAGGAGGCGGTGGTGGTGGCTGAGCACTCTGAGCCAATCTTCGTAGTAACTCCACAATTGGATCCTCCCGAACCCCTGGAGTAGCGGCCTGTGGAGAGTTGGAAACAGGCTGTCTAATTGGATCCGTGCCATCCTCCTGAGAGCTTGTCCCGTGGGACAAAAGAGGCTGAAATGAAGGGATGGGCGTCACTGGCTGTGGTAAGGTAAACGAACTTGATCCAACCAACCTTGTGGAGAAAAGCGGACTTGTTAAAGAGGGATACCCTCGTGTCGGCCTGACATCGGACATTGTCCATTCAGAATCGACGTATGGTTCCATGATACGACTAGGCGAGGTTATCACCGCCTCGGGTATAGTCGTAGTCACGGTAGTGATTATTAACGGCGATGAAGAAGTGATCAGCGATGGTTGTGTATCCGCCATAGAAACGGTTTGATTACTGAGAAGGGAAAAAAGAGAAAAAAGTTTGGAAAAGTGAAACGCCGTTTAAAAACGTGTCCCACGGATGGCGCCAATGTTCGAGCAACGATTGTCAAACACAAGGATTATGCGACGTCAACCTTGGATCTCCTGTGATGATCACAGTGCAGACCCAACAAGTTCTTGGCGAACCTAGGGTGATCAAGATTGAGTGCGAGGTGAAAGTGAGAGTGTGCTAACTCTGTGTTTTTAGGCTTCTCTGATTGAGTGCAAGTGTCTCCTTTGTCAATGAGTTAGGCCATGTATTTATATGGCGCGTCTTAAGTGTATGGAACGTTGGCCCATCATGACTGCAATAAAGCGATCATGAAGTGCCATTATGACGATTGTAACGCCTGCAATAAAGCAGTCATGAAGCGCCATTATGACGGCCAATAAGACACGCTCTTCTGACCAGCCTGACAGGCCGTGATGACCTGGGCGATAATTTGACAGGCCGTTCATTTGACAGGCGGTCATGATTGGCGGTCATGATTGACAGGCGGTCATGACTGTTTGACAGGGCGGTCATGATTGACAGGCGGTCATGACTTTGACAGGAGGTCATCCACTGTTACGTGGGCTTTTGAACATAAGAGGCCATCATCATTTAGGTTTTGTGGAATTAGCCTATATATACATAGGTAATCCCTACTAACCTCATCATCTATATATCACAGTATACATAGACCATTCTTCACCTAAAGACCTGAGAAACTTTCTGTTGACATCATCATTGTCTGGTTGATAACCAACTTGATTTAGTTCACCAATGAGTTTGTTGAACCTATCAAATACTTGAGACAATGATTCATTCTTTTATCCTTTGAAGTTTTCAAAGTCTTGTTTCAGAACAGACTTCATGTTTCTTTTTGTGCTCTTTGTACCAACAAACCTCTTTTCCAGAGCCTGCCATAATTTCTTTGCATCATCATGTTCAACAAAGAGATGTTGATAGTCGTTAGGAATGGCAAGCAAAAGGGTGCTTAGAGCTTTGAGTTCAATTCCTCTGTCTTTCTTCTCCTTTTCACACTTAAGTTTGTCTGCTTCAGTTGATGAACTTGCTGCTTGAGTCTGGATGGTTTTGTTGCCTTCAACAACAACTTCCCACATGGAATAATCAGTAATAAGCATATACTGCTTGATTCTGTTTTTCCATATCCCAAAGTTATTGGGAGTGAGAATTAGAATTTTGTTTGCTTGAGTACTTTCATTGTTATCAGGCATGATTAACAATTTTAAGATCGAAAGTATGAAACTTTTTGTTGTTCTTAATTCGTAGATCTAGAACCGTAAAGCTCTGATACCACTTGTCAGGATCGAATAACTTTAATCAAGTTATTAGAAACCCAGATCTACTAACACAAGAAGTTACAGCGGATTAACACTTATGTTATTAGATTAAGAACAATGTAAACTGCAATTGAATAAGAATAAAACGAAGAACACAGTTTGTCACAAAAAGTTTCAATGTATTAATTCGTTCGATCAATACACGTATGTTTACAATTCATAAGGAACTATATATAATAGTCCTTGAAGCCTAAATTAATAACCTAGTTATTCTAGGAATCGATTACAATTGACTTACATAAAGATATACATTCCATAACTAACTCTACCAGAATCTCGGTCTTGATCTGTTCCATATACGCTCATCAGTAGTAAATCAGATCATCAGTAGTATTTGCCTTTAGCAGTAGTAACTTCGAGATCAGTAGCAACTTGCATTCTTCAGTAGTAATTCAATTATCAGTAGTAGATCGTTTATGTTCCAACAACTTTAAACATAAAATAAGATTTATGAATTTTTTTTCATTTGCAAAAGCGTACTATAACAAGGAGGATATTGTGTTAGTGCAAAACTAATTTCTAAGAGTTTAAGGTTAATGAGTATGGGTTTATATCATCATATATTTTTACATTATCTGTCATCTTAATAACCACATCATACCATTTGAAGAAAATACTCATCGCATTATCACCCCCACCTACATGTGAAAGGGTCCTGTTAAGTAATGTCTTACATTAGATAAATAAAATTTTTGCAATGTGTTCATAAAGTTCCTGTATTTCTCCTCTCATAAAAAATGATTTTAAAATAAATCATCTCACACTTACAGACCCACCTAATACAATATTATCCATCCTCTCACCAACGTTCGAATTTCATCCTATAAAAGGTCCGTGTGGCCACATATAAGCATGAATCTCTACCCCCTTCCCTGCGGTGTGAAGGGTGTGTGTTAGCATATCTTGCACGCCGTGATGGCATGCTACTTAGGCGCTGCATCTAATGCTAGTACCAAGTTGCCGCCTAAGCCTGAATTGATTGGGTACCACGGCGTTTGCGTGGCGATGATGTGGCTTGTAGCAACGACTTGGTGGGAAGGAAGCACACCGCCACCTACACGGAGTGGGGGCTTGGTGTGGTGTGGCCACGGTCACGAACGACAACGGGCGGGGAAGGCTCAAATTTTTTGACCATTGAACAGCAAAGGGTGTGGTGTAGTTGGTGTGGTGAGTATTTCCTGAATAAATGTATGGTTTGGTGTTATTGATTAGATGGCAGATGATGTGGCAGAAAAAATAGTTTGGTGATAAAGACACGTACCTTATAGTTGAGGAATCTTCTAGGAAAGTGCAGTGCAATTTGCAACCACAAAATAGTTAGAAGCTTACATGCATGACATGTGTTCAAAATGTAGGTTCACTGATTTGATGTGAAAGACGTACATTTTGGACGTTAACTAATCGTTCAAAGTGTAGTAAAATTATTAAAAATTATGATGTAAAAATTAATTTCCATTCTTATTAGTAACTAAGCTTTTTATTAAAAATTAATTTTTTTTCCACCTATACAACTCAATATAACTTAACTTTTATACATATTACCAACCCAGACAAATCCTATCTAAACTACCAATAAGAAAAACTAAACATCATATTAAAAGGAAAAAAAACAAAAGAAAAGAAAAGAAAAGGTGTGACACAAGGTCACAACATGGTTCCTCCACAAGACCTATCTCACTCTTTTTCCATGACCTCCTTAACTTTTTTATT
This sequence comes from Calendula officinalis, assembly GCA_963853835.1. NCBI lineage: Eukaryota > Viridiplantae > Streptophyta > Magnoliopsida > Asterales > Asteraceae > Calendula > Calendula officinalis. The sequence goes on along the minus strand of OY970825.1, from coordinate 13,253,785 downwards.
ATTATTTGTATACCTTGACCCAACCCAACCCAACCCAACCCTCCCAATGGATAGTCTTAGAGCACATCCAATAGAGAGATGGCGAATGTTGGGCCAGGCAACAAATGGAATGTGGGTTCTGGATAGGACCACTGTTCGACGTTTTGCCTAATTTGATTTAAGTTGATAAATCATGTATTTGTGCAGCGATACTTGGCAGGGACTTGGTTGTTTGGATTTCAATAGATCGGTTAGATTTTTGGCATGGAGAAAAGTGACATTTAATTAAAAAAAAATTGTTTTATCATGAATAAAGCCCGTGTGAATGGATAAAAGAAGGAAATTCTCTTTTAATTTGAGCTACACTCATTAATTAACGTGTCCTTCTAGTTTACCTAGTGTTTTAAAATCCGGGTTGACCCGGCTGGTTCAACCGGTTAAACCGTGACCCAGTGAATAGAGCGAATAAAAAGTATACGGATTTTTGCTCACTAATGACACAATGTAATCCGATGCGTTTTTGCGAAACCCGGTGACCCGGATGACTTGAAAACCGTTTGTGCCCCTGGTTCCCTGAGCCCCTGAACCCTCGTTCCTCCGATATATCTGTGCCCTGGCTTATGGGTGAGCAGAAAAAGAAGGTAACACGAATCGTAACCGTAAGCGCATCGGAACCGGAGATTCTGGTGCCTAGAATCATGAATCGCCTAAGAGGTTTCGGTTTTGGTTCTCAAAATTAAGGAACCTGAAACCGCTAGATAAGCGGTTACCCGGTATATTTTTATTAAAAAATATAATATATAATATATTATACATTAAATTAAATAGTTTTACCTAAATGTAAATTAGCTTCCAAACTCAATAGTCCAAATAAAATGGCCCGTATCTTTATTATCACTAATTGGGCCAGAAAATGGGTCTTTTGCTTACCGATTTACATTGTAACGTTAATATGTTTAAAGATATGCTAGAAGGAGTTTAAAGATATCATATTTGCAATCACACATTTACAATGTTTTTATAATTTTTATTCACTTATTTCTATTTTAAACTATATTCGTAATCGTTAGTTTGTGTGATTTATTGACTTGTTTATGTAGTTAATAATGGTTAAAATTTTAGGAACTTAGAGAGAGGGTAACCGGAACTGGCGGTTCCGGTTCCGAAATTTTATGAACCGTATTTTGAGGTTCCGTAGCCGGTTCTGATATTTCAGGAACATGCAGTTCCTGTTCTAGTTCCGGTTCTGATCGGAATCAGTAAGTACCCGTCTATACTCACTCTTACTGTATTCCCAGTACCCCGTGCCCCCCTTTTCGTTATGACCTCAGTGCCGGTGCCCCTAGGAAAGAGTATTAAAGTGTTATTTTTTGTTCAATTTCTTAAAGAAGTAAAAAAAAAAACTTCAACTCGTAATATATCAAATATTTAAAATAGAAAATAACAAAATACATTCACAAATCACATTCACAAACACGTATTAGCAGGTTTTGTAATCCGGCCACCCAAACCCTACTTCCTCAATCGCTTCACTTTCCGTTTATTTGTAAGATTCTCGAATTGTCTGTTCTTCTGATGCTTTTCCCTACTCATGTTTGTGTATATCGCTTGTATCTGAATCGAATTGATCTCTTCGTCATAATTTATAGTCAGGTTTTTTTAATTTACTTCTTTCTTAGTCAAAAAGTGTTTACATGTGCAATTACTTTTAAGTTATTCATTGCAGTGGTTGATTAGTTTCACGTAGTTATAATGATTTTGTGAAAAATTGTAGCATATATCATGTAGTATGGAAAGAGAATAATTTGGGGCTTTAGTTGAATCTGCTAAACTAAGGTTATTGACGTTTTCAAAACCTAATTTTGATTTCCCAGTTAGTCTTTACCTATTCTAAGTTTCGTAAAAGTTGCATCCAATGGCATTATTTGTTCAATCAGTTTAACTTGAAGTTTTTTTTAGCAATTGAATGTGAACATAGGGTTTTTTGAACCAAACTTCAATTAATTTTCCCTAATCTTGCTATTCAATCTAACAATCATATCGGGTCCTTAAGAAAAACAATTTTGTTTAGTAATAGAATGAAAGCTATGTCCTCTAATTAAATTAGTTTGTTCTGCTTAAATGAGTCCCTCACTGATTACTTTTTAGTAATTTAAACTTAATACCTTTTTTCGTTGAATGGACTGTTTTGACCCGGACCTGTTTGATACCTTTTTTAAAATAAATGACCCGTTTTGACCCGAATCCGTTTCAGCTCGTTGCCCGAGCTGACCCAACCATTTTGCCACCTCAATCTAATTGGATGTTATATTCTATATGATATGTGAAGTTGACTTTATTACTTCTGTAATTGGATTATATGTGCTCCAAATGTGTAGTGTTTTTTACATGTTCCTGTTAAGATAAAATGCATTGACAAAAGCATATATGTGTCTTTGTGTCTTATTATAGTCCAGATTAAAGTCAACAAAAATAGATATGAAGTCAACAAGGATGGAACTGAAATCAGTTTTGAAAGATATTGAGTATATGGGTAATACTTTCTTTGAAGATCTCAATTTTATTAGTAATTTGGTAAATTGGTTAGTTTTAAACTAACCCTTGGGTTTAGTCTTGTGTTAATTAATATGACTCTCTCTGTGGACTGTGGCTGAGAGAGACATTATGCAAACGAATGGTGTTACCCAAGGTGTATGTGTGTGGGACCAGCTCGATATCTACTTCTAAAGCATAATTTTTTTTTATTTTTTTATTTTTAATCACAAGTTAGTAAGTTAATAGTTTGAGCCTAAACAGTGACATTCACAAGGGCTAATATGTATTCTCTCGAACCCTCCACCTATAGGGAATAAACTCCACTGCTTTTTAATCTCCAAGTTTTACCTCAAACAAAGCTTGAACCCAAGAGCGCTTAAGAAAACCCCCAAGTCTATCCTTGGTGACCAATTGATTTCTAAAGTAGAGTTACAACCGCAAATAATAAATCAAAATAATGAAGTTAATTTAATAAAGTAAAAATTATTGCTTTACGCTTTAGAACGTTGATGTAATACAAAAACATTGGATACATCGATATTTTGTGCATCATGTGTAGTGTTAAACGGAAAATAGGAGAAAAATAATAGCGGCCCATTCACAGTTAGCACTCCCCAACCTGAATGATCTCCACCGTCGCAACCATCTCCACCGCCGCCTCCCGCTAACCAACACTCCGATCGACAAACGCCGTGGGAGATTAGGTCTCTAGATGCATCTCCCAGTATCAATTTCTGCCTACTGTACCTCAATCAATGCTCTTTAATTCCTTACGAACTTCCTTTCACCCTCTACAAGATACCTTTTCCTTCATTCGGACTTCGCACAAAACGATTACTGCATCAGGTTAGTTAATTCTTCTTTTAGATTCAATTCCTATTTCATATGAGCTCAAAACTTAATTTTACTCCCTCCAAGTATGTTTATGTATATGTTATGCTTAAATCTAATAATAGATTCAGACAGATGTTAAATGGATTAACAATTTATAACATTCTCTTTCTTTCTATCCGTGAACAAATCATCATAACTTTGTACGGCGTATAAGTTAGGGCTTATTGCTGTTATGAAATCACTTTCAAAATATGTAGTCGGTGTTAGATATTGTTTATTTATAATTAGGTTATCTACTTATTATTTATATGTTTATGCTAATTATGACGTTTTTTTTCTAGTAAGAATGGAGTCCCAATTACCTTGTGTATTAGTACTAAGTGGAAAATCAACAACTGAAAAAGAAATAGCAAAGTCTCTGAAGGAAAATTCATCACTTAAACTTGCAGACGATTTCAAATTGTCGACAATTTTGCAATCTGAGAATAAAAAGCAATCAGAATTTAATGCCGACATTTACATGGATTCTCTTATGACTACATCTTTTGGAAGACTTCTTCTTTGGTCCCCAAGATTGCCTTCCACTCAAGATGTAGTTTCTCTGTAAGTACAAGAACCTTTTCAGCTTCATATTTTCCAAAGTAAATTTCATAAATCGTCCCTTGACTCTGAAACTTGTGACATCAAAGGTCCCTAAAGCAAGAAAAAGGCCGTTATGTTTTTAGGATCTGTTGATTTGTTACAAATTTTAGTAATTAGGGACCATTAATTTAAAAAAGTTCAAGCAATACTTTTTTTTTTTCTTTGAATTTCTATATAGTGATTGAAAGTTTTAGCATTTATGCAGTAACTTTAGTGAGATTCCAATAGGTTCAGTATGCATTGCAGATGTTCAATTCAAAGGAAGAGGTATGGAATCAGAATCATTTCATTAAAGTTTTCTTCATTAATGTTTTTGTTAACATTAGGTTATAATTTACAGTATATGTGATTAATTTTGTAGGAAGATCACAAAATATATGGGAATCTCCAAAAGGCGGCCTTCTTTTTTCATTTACAATACAAATGGAAGATGGTCGTGTGGTGCCACTTGTGCAGTATGTTGTTTGTCTAGCTGTCACAGAAGCACTTAACGATTTATCTCTAAAAAATGTAGGTTTTTTATACCACTTAATATATGATATTAAACAATATGATCGTTTAATATTTTATTTTGTAATAATATGAATTTCAGGGCATCCCGCCTTTGGATGTCAGAATAAAGTGGCCCAATGATCTTTATTTAGATGGGCTTAAAGTGGGAGGAATTTTGTGTACATCAACATATAGATCTAAAAAGTTTAATGTTAGCGCTGGTAAAATATCTCACTTATCTATACTTTTTTTATAATTACATCTTTATGTAAATAATTTTTTATTACTACATTATATTAATATTCGTCAATTTTTTAACCGCAGGAGTAGGGTTAAATGTTGATAATGATAAACCAACAACATCCTTGAATGAGGCACTGAAGAAATTCAATTATGGTTGCCAATTTCAGAGAGAAGACATTTTATCAACATTTTTTAATAAATTCGAGCATTTCTTCCATATTTTGATAACCCAAGGTAAATTTGAGAGTAAATATTACCAAAAGTGGTCCCATTGGTTTTCTTACAATAACGATTTTGGTCCCTCTTTGATACATTGTCATTTTCTTTTAATCGATGCTTCCCAATATTTAGTCATGAAGATTAAAAATATTTTTAACATATTTGCTGACGTAACAACACTTTTTAATGATGCATGTGCAAGTCACATGTCACTTATTTAAAATGTTTTACACAATTTTCCTACTTAAAATGCAGGTTTCCAACCCCTTGAGGAACTATATTACAAAAGATGGCTCCATAGGTACCGTCTGTATTTCATCTGATTTAATGTCTAATATTGTTTAAAATGTAATAAAACACAAGTTTTTTTTATATATTTAATTTGGTTTGATTTTTGGTTGCAGTGGGCAGAGAATAGTTGTGCAAGAAAAAAACGAAGATGAAGATTTAGCGACAGAAAATGTAGTTACTGTCGAGGTGAGATTAGAAATTGATGTGATTTAGTGGATAATTATGATTATCTCATATTTAATCATAATAATTGGATGATAATTGTGAGTGCAGGGGTTAACACGTGGTGGATATTTACTGGGCATTGCTGATAATGGTGACATGTGTGAGCTTCATCCAGATGGCAACAGGTACTGTTACTATTTTCTTTTATTTAGTTGAGTAAATTACACAAATGGTCCTTTAGGTTTGTACCATATTACATATTTGGTCCTTTAGTTTAATAAATTACACTGGTAGTCCTTATTTGTGAAACTATTGACACTTTTGGTCCTTTACCTAAACAGATGTTAACTTTTCCCATCATGTGTGATTCACGAGGGGGTTAATCTGTCATTTTCCCTATCCCTTCACCAATTTGAAACCCATAAAAACCTGTCCATTTAACGGGAAAAGTTAACGTTTGTTTAGGTAAAGGACCAAATGTGTCAATAGTTTCAGAAATATAGACTACTAGTGTAATTTACGAAACGAAAAGATCAAATATGCAATATGGTACAAACCTAAAGGACCATTTGTGTAGTTAACTCTCACAATAATACCTTATATTTCATATGAATTTTCTACAGTTTTGACTTTTTCGAAGGACTCGTGAGGAGAAAGCTTACATAAAAAATGCTTCTTATTTATAGTTTGCTGGACAGAAAGTTGGAAACTAACAGTTTTCATTACTTGTATTCAGATAAAGGTTTTGTTTTTTTATTACTCTTTTAACTTATATTGTAATATCTTCTTTTTAACTTAAAAATGCAATAAAAACTTCCTCCTACTTGTTTGGATATACCAGCATTTTATTTGATTTTGGTTTCAATTATTGTTTCGCAAACAGACATGTATATGTGTAAATCTCGGGCAAATTGAAATATAACCTACTAAACTTTCTAAAAAGTTTTTATCTCGCGTTTCTAGTGATAAAGGTTTCAAACTTCTTTTTGCTATAAAAATTAGAACTCCTTTTTACCAATTTTAGAAACTTTTCAGTTACAATTTGGTTCAACGAAAGAAGTCCTCATTTTGGTCACGATCAAAATTTTGATACCTTTGATTGTGAAAAAGAAAATGTTTAGTAACCAAATAGAAAATAGCTCAACCTTAAGGTGTTTACTTTCAATCCAAACCTGACTCATATAACATGTTTAATTAAACGGGTTAACTTTTTGCAATAGTTTCAAGTTGAGTAAGAAATTGTCACCCTAAAGTTGGCACCTGTTTGTGCAGTTTACCATCGTAGATAATAATTTGGACACAACCGATTTATGTAGAAATTATACAAGGAGCAAACCAAAAAAATTCTCATTGAATATTTGTTATTACATGAGCACCTAACTAACAAAAACAAATATGAGTTCAAGAATTACATAAAGACCCTTTAAGAAACAATCTAGTACAATTATATCCTTGAGGGTAGACAAAAAAGCAAAGGCAGGAAATTATGAAAGCAAATAGGTAAATAACTTGTAGACTATGGCAACTATGACTACAAAAATGACCTGATCAGTTATGGAGATACTGTGACTTTTGTCAACCGCTTCATTTAGACTTGAAGGTGAGTATTTAAATTCAATGGAGTATGCTCCATTCTCATCATGAATATCGGGTTCTATGTTTATCTCTCCAACCGCAGATCTGAATTCTCCATAGCTCCATTCCTTTACTCGTCCATTAATTGATTGAAAACACACAAAATTTATGATCAAGTTCTAGTGAATGTAGTAATGAAAAACAATAACGATTTGCATATTTTGAATAAATTAACGTTTGTAAGGTAGTTTTAATCTTTCTTTCATTTCTATTGTGTCCGGTTTAGGAAGCCCAAATCTTCCACCCAATAGCTGCAACGTGTCGAGCCCTGAAGGGTTTTCTTTGCTGAAGAACATAGATCCGGGATTTAGAAACCCGGATTTGTTAATAGCAAAAAGAACCCATTCAGGGCTCGACACGTGGCAGTTATTGGATGAAGATCCGAGCTTCTTAAACTCGAATACCATAGAAATGAAAGAAAGATTAAAACCACCTTATAAACGTTACTCTTTCAAAATGTGCATTAGAAGTGCAAAAAGTTGTTAGGAGTTACCTCAATTTGTTCTCCCATTGTGAACACAATGGTAGTAGGGTCGGTACGGAAGGTGAATGGTCCTTCCTCGGAAACAAGACGGAATTCTCCAAATTCAGTTGGGATGTGAAGACCGAGAGCAAATGCGGCTGAATCCCGTCTATTCCCGCCACCGTCTAATGCACGAGGAGTTTGAGATGAACGTGGAGTGTGAGGTTGAAGAGAAGAGTTATTGTGCTTAAACAACGTCATTCGTGTTTCGTTTTCCTTGAATTTCTTTCGTGGTTGCTTACGGCCATTGGTTGCGATAATTTGAGACACATCTTTTGCAATTACTTCAAGCTTATTTGCAACATTTTCCATCTTTTGTCTGCACATGTATTCAAATATAACAAGCTAGGGTTGAATATAACAAACCGACAAGAGTGTGCGTCAAAATAGTTAATGTACAACTAGGGAATCACAACCATTCCTAAGCTAGTTGGTGAGTTTTAGTTTTTTATTAAGTAATTTACAATTGTTTCAATTCAATTTTTTTTTCTTAACTATTGTCTTTAAAGGCATGTTTAGCATTTTCCTTGTATCCATAACTAGCGAGAAGCTATGAATACAATGCAAAAGCGAATCAAATCTAAAAGCACCAACCTAACAATAACACCGAGTAACCTCCCACAACAACGCATCACCTACACAAGTACAAATTTATTTAAAACACTAGCTCCCCTAGAAGCAGTACCTATATCTCGGGTAGAGGTATAACTGTCTACATCTTACGTTCCTCGTACCCCTTCTAATAAATGATTGAGTATCATTGTTGTTGTAGTAAGGACACAACCTTACCAATAAACCATTTGCCAATATAGGTGATCGAGTCAACAATGTTAATTACCAGAAAACCCTAACGGCCCCATGTCAGATCGCCCCAAGCTCACAACATGGAAGGTAAATTGAGCTAACCGAGGGGTAAGATTACACTGTTGAGAGCGACCGAAGTCGAACTCTATCATTTCTTATTTGCCTATGTTTTTCAATTCATAACTATAAATTATAGGTATATCATTAAATTGAAGCTAATATACGAATACAACTATTCCATTCATATATATATATACCTTGACAACCATGCTGGGCTATTTAGTAAATTTATAATGAAACTGTAGTAAATTTTAGTATTTGTCCCACTATTAAATAAATATTAATTTATATATGATTTATAAATTTGAAGAAGGTAAGAAATTAACCTGAAGAGCTTATATTGCTCCGACGTTTTAACATCTCGCCGGCGCTCGGCAGCCGCCATGGCAGATTTGGACCAAGCAAATTCCTCCCGGTCACCATCACGGCTCCACCTCTCCGCCAGCAACCCAAAACAATATTCCGCCTCCGTGAAGGACACCTGGAGCTCCTCCGCCGAGATTCCATGCCCACTGAGACGAAACATCCCAAACTTGAGAGCGGAATCCAGCATCTGTTTGATCGAATGTTTGTCCTTTGACTTGAGCAACCGGTACTCAATCTCTGCAATTGGCGGTCGGTTCATGGTGTCAGGCAGATCGAATTCAGAAAAATGTTTTTCAATTTGTTTGACAAAGGAGATGGAGATTGCAGTGGTGCTGACGACGTCAGGCGACTCCTAATTTGGGAGATTGCCATAATTGGAAGGAGTTTGTTACGGAATTGGTCAGATCAAACGGGAGAACGCGAGAAGAAAATGGGTGTTAGAGTTTATTGCATGGCACGTCGTCTGGTATTTTTCGGGGTGTCTGCCATGTCTACATCCCTTGTTAAAAATACAAATTTTCTCTTACACATTAGCGTTAAATAGCATATTGGTTTTGTATATTCTGAAATAAAAAATGTTATTTAGGCTACCTTTTATTTACAGCTACAAATTAATCAATATACCTAAAAATGGATCACACCTAGGCAAAATTGATGGAAGAAATGAGAAAATAAAAATCAAAATTAAGCATATCATCAATATATCACCATCCCATTTGTAGGTTGATATGTGACTGTAAAACGCAAGGTTATAAAAACGCATCATAACGGCGCTAGGCGTGAGGGGTAGACCCCGTCGTTATAAAATAGGTCATAGTAGTGGTGTTAAGTATGACTTAAGATAAGGTGCGCCTTATATGTCTCGAGTTTTTTTGTGATGCGTTATGAAATTTGGGCTTTTTTTAAGAAATTGATAATGTTTATACTACATATTGTGAATTTAGATACAACACTTATTGATGATACCGCTCACCTTACACTTTAAAATCTTGGAAAAAATATATCTAAATAGCATTTATTTTCTAAAAGTAATAATATTGGTGCCTACCTTTTGTGGTTATTTATGTGTCTACTCAGTTGATCTAGACATGTGTGTCAAAATTAAGGGGATAATATTAGAGGAAAGAATTAGTAGATTACACATATTATCTTATCAAGTGATTAGATGTATAAATAAGCATAGAAAGTACGAATCAATATCATTCATCATTTTCTAAATATTAACCATGTTCTAATTATTCTTATATATGTTGGGGGTAAGAGTTGTATGAGCAAAGATCAAATGCATTTATTTGATTATTTCTCCCACTATATGAGCTACGAGGTAAACAATGACATCAAATAATGAAGGTGGAGACATCTCGAGTTGGCAGAAAGGTGGGTGTAATATGATCTTCCCCGTGAATGCAACCATCAAGATCAATCATTTTCGACTGAATCATATTTATGAAAAAACAAGTGTGACAATATTACAAAGATTGTAATAATATGAATAATATGTTTCATTTTTTTTAACATGGGTTCTGACTCGCTTTGCGAGCCGACTAATTACAGAACGACCACCCGCTTTGCTACTCGGAGTTTTTGCGGATGAACCCCATTGCCACATATGGGTATTTCAACTCAGGAGATGCATTTTTCCGAGTCAATGGTCATACCAACACTTTGTGCCTTGTTACACCTATAAACACGTACGTTCTTGTGCCTATAGTACGATTAGCTTCTCGTAGGCAATCTTCGATGTGCACTATTTCCTACAATTTCTCAATCACAACGGATGTGTTGCATTTTCACAAACATTGTACTAATTACCATAGCAGCTCCATCTTGCACAAACAACATATAGTCACACCTTTAGATCTGATATCTTGTAACTCATTAAATTATCATCTTAACAAAAACTACAAAAGAAAATAACACTGGTGTCAACCCTGACACAACTCACACATTCAGCTTTTAGCACATCAGCATCATGTCAGCTGACACTCCAACTAATATATATTCATGTTAACAATACTCATTTTCTTTAATTTTTTAGGCCCAACTATTATAAAATATATACACATAAAATATTAAATGTCCTATTAAAATACCCCTCAGGGCCCACCTACCCCCTCGTAGGTATATAACTGAAGGAACATAACTAAAGAACCGTGCCAATGGTTTGAGAAAAATGACGACCTTCAGTTGCCCAACCAAAGGACCGTTGGCATCATCATAACAACTTCAGCACACAAAAAGTCAATCAAAAAAATGTAGATGGATACAAATTCGATTTTATGTCAACAAAAAAATTGAGGTTAGCAACAAAAAAAAAAAGGAAGAAAATTTGTAAACATCCTAGGCAAAAAATACATGCACAACAACCTCTGTTATATCTATAACCCGCAATATCAAAAACAAACTTTGGGGTTTTAAAACTTTAATTTTTCATTATCTGGATACCAAAATCATCAACCAGACAGCGGTGGGAAATCACCATCATCTCTTAAATGGTACGAGGATTGTGCATTGAACCTACACATTTCAAAACAAAATGAGTTAACGTTTCGTTGGTTGTACTTTGTAAGAACAAGGTACAACCTACATAGCAGAGCAAATGAAATGAAATGAAATCAAGGTTTTATGTATATTTCTTTTGTTAAAGAAACTATACATTTCCTATACCTATCCATACCAGAAACAGATCTGGGCCTCTGAGAACCGTCAGGCTGACAAGCCCGATTAGGGTTTTGGTGCCTTCTCCTGTGTAACAAAGGATCTCTTTGGCGGTTAAATCCGGGAACAACTTCACCATTATTTGATGTTGATGGGTGATAACCATTTCGAGGTCGATTCTGAACACGTAAAAACATGCACTCAAAGTTTAATCAAGTGCATAAAGAAACTTGAGCATTTTGCCTTTTAATAAGTGCATAGAGCCGTATCCAACTTTACACAATATTCGATCGTGTGTATGCAAATATCATATACCCTATATTGTGTGTAACGAACTTTCACTTATTTGCTATTGTATTTATTCACTGACCTCTTCATTAACTTTGCTCACGCGACAACCACTAGAGGTGAGCGCGGTTCAGAAACTGAAACAAACCACAACAAACCGATAGGAACAAAACCAATAATGATGAATTTTCAAAACCGAAACCAATTACATGTTTTAAGTTTCCGTTCGGTTTGGTTTCGGTCGGTTTTCAGTTCGTTTCGGTTTTTTCAGCCCAAATGCTCACAATATCCGAGGACCAGACCGAAACCAATAGGACCAAACCAAAATCATGAAATTAAAAAACCGAAAACTAAACCGATTACATGTTTTCGGTTTCGGTTTAGGCCGTTTTTTGGTTCGTTTCGGCTTTTCCGCCCAAATGTTCACGCCACATCATTTGCCAACTCAGACAACACATCAATGTAGTCCGTGCCACGTCACCTCTATTAGTACGTGGTGATAACTAAAAGTTTGTTACACACAATAGAAGAAATAATAATTGGATACATTGCTGGTCAGTTAACCCTATAGTCAATGCCATGTCAGCATATAACTACCTCATAAAAAAAATAACATAAAAGGATTTAAAAAAAAACATACCATGCTCGGGAAATAATTCATGGGCCCTCTGGGATTCATATCATTAGGAACAAAAGGAGGTCGGGACATAAACATTTGATCTGACGGGTGGAACCGCGGGTGTTCTGACACAATCATGTTCAACAAAACAGGCGGCGGTGGTGGGCCCATCATGCCATGTGGACCAAACACATAAGCATTCCACCATCTTACATGATCCAAACACAGCAGATGAGCCATCAGATCTCCAGTCAGATCCAACGGTCCTGATTCAACCGAGTTTGGTACTTCCTCAACTGCAGAAGGTACTTCCTCTTTCTGCACGTCAGACTGTTTTTCTGTCTTGTTAACTAACTCGGAGTAATGGCTGAAAAGATGAGGTGCGTAGAATGGTATGCTGACAGGCTCAGCATCCTGAGCGGGGGCAGAATCGTCTTTTTCCTCTTTTGAAATTCGGTTCCTGGGGAACATGATATCCAGATACGAATTTTCATTGTTGGGAAATGACTTTTCTGCCCCTGAAGTGCTGACATTAAGAGAAGACATTGGAATATGATCAGTGAGATCAGGTGTTTGACTTTGACTTTGACTTTGACCATTTCCGTGCATATTTAATGTATTTGAGAAAAAGGCAACAAGCTCCTTGCCCAACTTATCTTCGGGACCCACAAGGATTTGGCCGAGTTTTTCAGCCCCGTAACTAAAGGCGCTACGTATACGGAAGAAATTTCCTGTATGTATATCAAAAAGTAAATGTAAATTATATAAATTTGTCCCTCTAATTTGTTTAAAGTTACAGATTTCGTCCCTCGACTTCTTTCCCTAATTTTGGAACATCTAACATAAAAGGTTCGTAAACTTAACACACTTTTTTGCTTTAGGAACCATTGGTGTAAGAAGTTTCAAAATTAGAAATAAAAAGTAGTCGGAATCCAAAATTTCATACAAACCATAGGGACCATTTAAGTAATTTGTTCTAAATAAGCACATGACAATTAGATTGAAATGATTTTAGAGTGCTACATACCTTGGCTAACACTACGACCAAGGTTATTATAATCATTTAACGGATCAACAATATTAAGATGTTTTTTGGAAAATATATCCCCTGGTCTCATGGGAGTCGATAATGTCTCAGAACAACGTCTAAGGAAACCAAGTTGAAGCAATACATCATTACTATTTGGTGGTCTCTCAGCTACAAAATAGGAAATAAAAGACAGTTTAAATAAAGTTTTTTTTAAAGAGGAATAAAAAAGGAGAAATATTTGACGTTACCAACGATTCTTGGCAACTCAGATAATATAACAGGGCCGATTAAACTGATACCATAGTTATCCCAATCGAACGTGCTAAAATACTCCAAGAATTTATATAGAACCTATCGTTTGACCAACACAATAGTTAATTCAATTCAAGGGAGAATAAAATATTTAAAATGATACTAAAAATTGAAGAACTTACTGAGAGAGGACCGTCTAATGTTATATGAAAGACATGAAAAATATAGAGAACTAAAGTCTCTAATCCATATGTTGAAATTAGACCAACGTGTGCACCGAGAGTACGGCTCTCGTAATAGCACCATGCTTTTATTAGAATTATACTTCTTTTGAAAAGGTGGTCTTTCTTGATTACACGATCCACCTACAAAACTCAAACCAACACTAAATTTTTTCCAAATTTTTTATAAATAGTTTATGTGTTAATAATAAACTATATTATTAATAAATAATTCTTGATTACGCAACGTTCATAGAAACTTATGAATTATTTTTTTCCATTATAATTACATTGCATTAAATAAGGCTCATCACTTACCTGCTCAAGAAAACATAGAGTGCAAAGTCCACCGATTTGATTAACGGAAATGTCAACCACAAGATTTTGCACGATGCATTTCACAAGCTTAACCTGCAATCATAAATTCGTTTTCCATGTGACTTGAATATCCATTATAATTAAATCTTTTATTCACGCTCAATATTTATTTTAGGGAATTGATGTACCTTGAAAGTCAACGTTTAAGGATCCGTGTTCTATTATGGCATATTTGGGAGTGCTTACCAAAACTGCTTATTGACAATAAATGAATACGCAGTTTTGACTCCAAAACATGCACTAAGTTTGTACCAAATAAGAACCCAATAACCTCGTTAAAAGGTAATTTAGTCCATTAATCGATTATAAACTACTAACATAAGCCCTTAAACGTTAATATTCAAATATCGTCCCTAAACTAGAAATTGATCGTTCTTTTTACGTGTAAGTTATCCTATATTCATATGATTTAATACATTTTATGGATTAAGAATAAGAATACCTCGGCACCAATGAGTTGGACATCTTTAACAATGAATTCGGCTGAGTTGTTTTTTCCTTCATTCTCGAGTAACGATGCAATCTCTTTTATGAGATCATGTGTGCTTGCACCAACCGCACTAAGATCAATATCTCCATCAGGAAGATAGGTTTTCAACGGTACTGATCCATAAGCAAACACCTAAACAAAGTTTATACAACAAAATTCTGGTTACAACTGTCAGTCACCATTACTCAATTGTTTCTTTTTTTTAACTGTAAATACTAATCTACTCCTAAATACCACAACTGTCCGGCAAAAGCCCCTTTGATACCATTAGTCAATTGTTAATTTGTATATTATTATTATTATTATTATTGAATGCAAAAACTCACCTCACAATCAAGATTATCTTTAAGCAATCTCTGCAGATAATTGATTACTGAATCTCTTAATCTTTCGGCAACAATTGTTGGCTGAAACTTTGAAATTATTCCTTCAGCAGCTTTTTCCGCTTTATTCCACCGTTCGAACCCAATAAACCAAGGGTTTGATGCCAAATCGGAAGGAACAACCACTTCTTGTTCAACACCCATTATTCAATTAAACAAAATTAACAAAATTTAACAAAACCCAGATTTTAATTCGACGAATTTCGTTCAGAATCCATCTGGGTTGTCACCAATCGCAGGTCCAATTTGGTGAATTTGAGAAAAAACTGAAATGAACTGGAATAGGGGGAATTCGGATTGAGCAAGAAGGAATGTTTTATGACCTTTTTTCTCCAGTGATTTTTGAAATCTTTGAGTTGGATAGATTTCTGAGTAAAACCTCTGGCGTCAAAGTACAGAAAGTTTCAAGTGTTGGTCGAAGTGGTTCGAGGGGGGTTTTGAAATTGTTAGGTAAAGCGGCTGCTGCTGGAAATGGTTTTATATATCGTTTTTAAATTTCCTAGGGCTAAATTAAATTGATTCGATAAGTTTTGTTAAATCAATGTTTTAGCTGAAATATACAAAATGAGAATTATTTCTACATCACAACTTTTATGTTATATACTATGCAGTACAAATTTTACAGTTAACTATATAATTATATAAAATAATAACTGTGGTCGATACATTAAAAGTTGTGGTGTAAAAATCACCCTATAGTTAATATATGTGGGACAGAATCAATCGAGATAAATTGACGCTTATGAACCGTTTCGAACAGGACGACTTAATTCTGAACCGGGATGGTTGAACTAGCTATGAACCGTTTCTTCTAATTCCAATTTTATTTATTAAAGTGAATATTTTATATTATTATTAATAGATTTGGAAAATTATTTTATGTATTTTGAAATTTGAACACCATATTTTTAGTTAAATGTTAAATGTATATCGGTGTTTATAAATTTGGAACAAAAGGCTGTTTCATTTTGTTGGAAAATAGTTTGTGTAATTTGTTATAACATTTGTTTGTATTCTTTTTAGTATGTAAGTACCTTTTAGTTAGTTTATCATAAATACTCAAGATTATCGTAACTCGGTTCAATCGAACAATTCGACAAGTTCAACGGTTTTAGGATATCGAATGATTCAATTCAAAAAGCTCTGATTCTAAAATATTGTTTTAAACCCTTTTCTGTTTGAAACTAAAAGATACACAAATTAATACTTACTAGCATGGTACATGCGTAATACATCGGCGAATACCATATAATTATATTTTATGGTAACGATAGTGATAGTGGTGGTGACAATAGTTATAGTGGATGACGGCATAATTAAATACATAATCCCCCCCTCTTTCTATATCCTAAAAATTACATTAAAAATATATGCATAACCCCTCTCTTTCTTCCTTCTTCTTCACTTCCCAACACGGCAACACCGCGATGGCCCATACAAATATACAGACGAGCAGTTTCTCTTCTCGTTAGATTCCACCGACAAGTTCCACCGACGAGCTTGTGCCAATGGGGTCGGTGGACTGACGAGATCCACACATGCAACCAACGAGTTTGGGACATACATCCTGATAACCATAGAATGGTAATGTTGTAGGTTGCCTTAAATACAATAAATGTTAAAAGTATTTTGCTATACATGTAATAATTTATCTGTAAAGAATAAGGAAAAATATTTATTTGGTGATTAAATATATGTGCTATCTTGCAAGTTTTGATCAATTTCCTTCTATACTATTAAGATCATATTCCTTTTATACAGATCTTATATACTCTTTTTTAATTCTGGTCCAATATTATATGGATAGTAAAAGTTGATAATTGTAATTTGATATAAATTTGTGCTTAACTAAATATTATATATGAATTCATATTTCAATTTTATTTGATTATATAAATTAAAGTGTGTGAAACCGGAGATCGAACTTTATTTTGTTGTTTTGCGAGAACGGTTTTGTCAGTTCCCTCAGTAGTTTCGTCCCCAAACCGACATCGTTTGCACGGCCTCGTCGGTTGGGCTCATCAATGAAAATCTTCACTTAACTGAAGAAGAAAGCAACCAATGACAATGAGAAGGGGGAGATGTTAAACAAAGGAGAATGGTGGGAAGGGGATGAGGTGAGTTTATTTAAAAAAATCAAAATTTCTAGTTTTAATATATTAACCTCTTTTTTCCCTTTTTTTTAACATTTTTTAATAATAATAATAAATAGTTTTCTAAATTTTATTTTATTTTTTCTTTTTTATTTTCTTTTACGTGTTAATCTTTTTTATTAATAATGTAGAGATCTATTAATGTAATATTTTTATTTTATAATTATTATGTTTACTTAAAAAATGGAGATTGGAAAAACTAAAGTATGAAGGAACAAGATACTTAAAAAGTGATGAGTTAGTGCTAACGTGACAAAACTTAAAAGTAAAGAAAAAATCCAGATGATGGGAGAGCACATACAAATTGAACGTTTATTGTATGGACTAGAGTTTTGCACTACGAATGGTTGTTTAGTAATTTTATATGCGTGTGATAAGCATGAGTTATCAATCTGATGTAGACTAGAAAATATAGTATAGATTAGAATCTATTGATTCAAATGAATACCGAATTAATATACTCAAAATCATGTTGATTCAAGAATACCGTGAGATTTAACCTTCAAAACAGTTTTTATACATCCCTTTTCTTGAGCACAGTCAAAGACCTTGCAACTAAGGGCTTCAGGCGATGCCATCTCACCTAACTTGGTTCTAGTGTTGTGACTGGCACTCTACCAAATCCATCAACACCAAGAACACAATCTTGGGAGACAAAAACGAATTTCACAAAACTATTCAACTGCTTATTTCAATGTGTAAAATACACTTTAAATATGGCCCAGAATTTCGAACGGACCTGAAACGACAAATGGGCTCAAAACTGAGCCTAAACAAAGTTTGTAAATTTAAAGATAAAACACAAAAACCAAAATTAGGTGTCCAAAATAAGGCTTTTTGGGCCGGAAAGTTGGGTAAACCGCCTACGGCCGTTTATCACGGCGTAGCCATCGTCTCAAGCTTCGATTTGGCAGTAAATAGGCCTGAAACGGAGACACGAGCCAAAAGTTATGGCCTTTTCAGTAAAGCCCTTTTTCTAACGCGACCATGTGCTTCCATAAATATCAATGCCTGCTCCTCTATCATTGGACCTGCATCACAATCAATAGATGATGAGTGAACAGTAACAATTTATGCCTTTTATATAAAAGGTATAATGAACAATGTCTATTTGGATATTACCACGGTTCATTTGTACGTTCTTTGAAGCTTTATCCAAAACAAAACGTCTTACTACCTCACAATGATCGATTAGCCAATATAGAAGCTCAAGAATTAAAGTTACTTTTAGTTATATGTGTCTTCATGATGACTTATTTTCACTTGATTTTGAAGATCGTCATCAACAATAACCTAATTAATATAAACCGACATGTTTAGGTCCATTACTTTTTGCTAAGTAATTGCATGACCCAATTTTATTTATCATTCCCGTCTTACCTTATTGATTACTAGACAAACTAAAAAGCGTTGATCAAAGAGAGTGTTCGTTTACTTAACATATTGAAAGCCTTCATATATTACATGATTTAAAACCGAAAATTATAAAGTAGCAAACGAATTTTTAAGTACTTTACTAGTTTCTCCTCTTGTTCTTTAGCGGCCTTATGTATAATGTTGGATTTAAACTAAACTTAATTTAGTATTATTTTTAGTATTTAATTAGACTTAGGATAAAAAGATGAAAGGGTATAACAGTGGCCAACATGCATCACCATAGTAAACGCTGCCGGTAACCACCACTCGAACGGGTGCCACCAACAGTGGTGATGTTTCATCACACCCTTTCAATTAGTATAAATATGTATTAGGTGTTGTTTGGTTCGCAGAATGTTTCTGATGGAATTGGAATCTGGGAAGGAATTGAAATCTTTCAGGAATTGAAATCCAATTCCCTACTCTGTTTGGTTGGCATGGAAGAGAATTGGAATCCAATTCAATATTCTGTTTGTTTGACATGAATTGGAATTGTAATCATATAAAATGACGAATTTACCCTTATTGCTGGTAGTGGTTGGTTGGTGGTGGTGGGTGGTTGTGGTGGCGGTGGGTGGGTGGTTGTTGGTGATTTGTATCACCAATATTATTTAAGTGTAATGGGATAAACTTGTTGACCAAATGTAATCATAATAAATATTAAACAAGTAAGGATGGTGCGGAGTGCACGCTTGTTTAAATTTATTATGATTAAAATATACTGACTTAACGGGGGTTCGGGGGCAGAGCCCCCGATAACGGGGTTCCAAGGGGCAGCGCCCTGGCGGGGTCCAAGGGGCAGCGCCCCTGGCGGGGTCCAAGGGGTAGAGCCCCTGGCTGGGGTCGAGTTGGAAAATTTTTATTTCGGAACATATTCCTTTAGAAAATGCATGGAAAATCCGAATTCGGATTCAAAACCTGGTTTCCGACCCGTCGAATCAAACCCGAAACCGTCCCATATTTGGGCGGTTTTTAGCAGTTCCGAAACTGCTTTTGGCAGTTTTCGGTGGTTTAGACACTGCTTGAATTTAGCATCGTTTTTGGTCATTTCTTCAATCAACTGGTACGAAATTCTCTCATAATACTAAACATATTCTCTGTTCTTGTTAACTCTGATTTCATCCGATTGAAGATTTTGAATGTACCTTCGAAATACTTTGATCTGAAAGTGAATACACGACTTCAGAGATTCCAAGCATTCGAAATTCATCACGAAATTTCTAACAGTGGTAATGGTGGTGGTGGTGGTGGTGGCGGCGGTGGTGGTGGGTGGTGGCGGCGGTGGTGGTGGTAGTGGCGGTATGTGTGGGTGGTGGGTGGTGGTGAGGTGGTGGTGGCGGTGGTGGGGGTGGTGGTGGCGGTATGAGTGGGTGGTGGTGGCAGACTGGCAGTTAGTGGGGTGGTGGTAGCTGTGGGTGGGGGTGGTGGCTGTGGTGGTGGTGGAGGGGGTGGCGGCGACGGTGGTGGTGGCGGCGGTGGTGGTGGTTGGGGTGGCGTTGGAGGTGGTGGTATGGGTGGGTGGTGGTGGCGGTGGCGGTGGAGGGGGTGGCGGGGGCAGTGGGAGGTGGCGGTATGGGTGGGTGGGTGGTGGCGGGTGGTGGCGTGGGTGGCGGTGATGACGACGGTGGCGGTAGGTAGTGGCGGCGGCGGAGGTGGTGGTGATGAATGATGGTGGTTGTGGTGGTGAGTAGAAAAGTATAAAGATAAAAGAACATTCCATCCAACCTTGGAACTGAATTCCATCAACATTTGAATGGAATTGAGATTCCCTCATTTGGTGAAATTTCAATTCCTTTCATTTTTTTGAACCAAACACTGGAATGTGGTGGAATTGGATTCCAATTCCATCCAGCAAACCAAACAGCACATTAGTTTCATTCATTGTAATTTGAGGAAATTTATGAATATAAAGAAAAAAAATTTACTTTGTGTTCTTAGATTTTGATCCAACAATTGCTATCAAAGCTAAGAACAACAATGATAGAAAAACGTACATTATCAGAGAATTTGGTCTAGCTCCTTGCTAGTTTTGTTTTTAATGCATGCTGTTCAAAAAAAATCAAAGAAGACCAACGATAGTAGACAGAATTACCGATTCGAAAAGTAGGGCTCAGAAAGACTGATACTTGATAATAATTAATAAGAAAAACAAACAAACCCGTACATTCCCTATTTCGCAATAAAAGCAATTTTCCTTTTCCAAAGTTGGTCAAGGACGGTGGTTGTGCAATACAAGTCTTTCAAATTTCAAATTTTCCTTTATACGCAAAAATACTTGTCAGAAAACACTTGTTGATGGCTTTCAAATTTCAACATTATTCACAATTAATTCAACTTTCTAGAGTTATCAGAAAACAGCTCAAATTAATTTAAAGTTGATGAATCGCGATTTGCAATTCAAGTTGACAATTAGTATATTTTTAACAGCAAAACACACACATTGTTCTTAAATTACATCATATTCTTTACATCAGTACTCGAAGTTATGACCATAGACCAATAGCAAACACTTTCCAAATATTTATATCGCTATGCTACAAATTCTTTAGTAACAAAGTAAATTATATTGATGGTTCTTGACTTCTTGTGATTGGCTAAAAAGTTTGGATTTAATCCTTTAAGTGTTACAAAATACACGGATGATCCTTAAGTCTTAAAAAGTACATTTCGCTTTTAATATTAAGAAGGTTACAATAAGCAAAATCCCGTTTTTAGTGGCCGAATGCCTCTTATAAATGTTAATTTTCATGGAACCACCCAGAGCATTTGGTGGGCTGAATTGGAGTGAAGGTACAATTATGAGGATTGGACACTTGGACTTGCAATGCCAATGAAGGTGCACCGCTCGCCTCAATGCTTCTACCGTTGCGGCCATGTTCACATCCATAGCTATTAACTAATAAACATATTTACAACACCAAATGTAATCTTAAATGGTAATTTGACTCGAGGTTTACTGGATCTATCGATACCCGTAGAGCGACTGGTCGGGCTAGGCGGGATTACACGGGGCCTAGGTAGACTTGAACTTTTTATATGTAAAAATTACTCCCTCCGTCCCACAAAAAAGTTCTTATTTCTTATGGGCACAGGTTTTTATGGGGTAGTTGGTGGTGGAGTTATTGGTAATATTTTTTATTAAAATATAAGGTTAGATTGAAGAGAGAATGTACTTTTAGGGAATAGATAGTGGTGAGGTTATTAGTAATAGTTTTTTTTTTTTAAGTGGGGCCCTCAAATTGGAGAAATGAGATTTTTTTGTGGAACAAAATTATAAGGAGAAATGGGAATTTTTTTGTGGGACGGAGGAAGTACAAATTTCAAAATTATATGTTTTATAGTTCACATAAATATTATAGATTAAAGTACATTACCAAGATGTGGTTTTCCTGATTCTGCTTTTTTATCTATATTTTTTTCAGTCTGTCCTTGTACAATTTAAAATTCAGCATTTATGTCCTTCCTTCTAATTTCTTCCGTTAACTAACCTCGCATAGGTGAGTTTCCTCTTGTGAATGTCACTGCCTAGACTTAAACTATTAACTTATGAACTAGGTGTTAAAAAAAAACTAACCTCACATGTGACGGTATTTCTGTCCTTTTTCTCAAACTATTTGTACTATATGCTTTCAAATTTGTATCCAATGTCTTCTCTGAAATTCTTCATCATCCAACATATTATCATCTTCTTTAATTTTTTATAAACCAAAATTAAACAACTAAATTAAAATCAAACTTAAACCAAAATCAAATCAAACTTAAACATTAAAATAAAATAGACAATTCAATATCAAAAGAAAGAAACCCAAAATCCATAGATTTCCTAATCAAAACTCCAAGATCTCTGCCGCCGTGTCACCCAAAATCACACCAAATGTTCAATGATTTTTTGCGTGATTGAAATCAATAACATTTCATGGTGAAAGAAACATAAATCCCCATTTTAGATATGGATTTACTTGAATCAAATCTCAATCAAAGAAAGAAACATACTTCTTTCGTTCTAATTTTATTGTACACGTTTCCTTTTATGGTTGGTCTTGAAATTATTATGAATTTGAAAATTTCACCAATTAAGAAATAATTAAGTAATAAAAATAAAATTTTGTTAGTTAGATAAGGTACTAAATACGCTTTTTCTGAACGGTTTGATTTTTGTATGTAGATAATAATTTTGGTACGGATGAATAAATAAAAAACCTCTCTAAATTTACTTCATATCAAAATCCCCAATCAAATCTCACCGCCACCTTCAATTTCATCCAATCGCCACCTCTCAACACCACCAATTTCATCCCACCCTCCACCTCCCAAAACCATCACTTTCACTTTCAAAATACTGTACAGAAAATTTCGTCATCGATTTCACCAAGTCGGAGGAGGAGTTACTAACTCGATTTCATCAAGTCGGAGGAGGTTATAATTTCACTAAACGATTTCATCAATTCTCGTTTACTAATGCCATCGTTAGCACCAAGTCGATTTCACAAACGCAGATTCCTAAAAGTGTTTATGGATCAATATTGAATGCCTTCTCATTATACAAAGATCCCTATATATAGGGTTTACAATTACATGGAAATAATATCAAATAATATCTTTCCTAACAAACTATTCTAAATAATATATTCACATAATACTTTACATATTTACTAATATTCCCCTTCAGTTTGAGCGGGAGGACGACGTACGCTTAAACTGGTACGAAAAGATTCGAATAGTTGTCACGGAAGGCCTTTTGTAAAGATATCGGCATATTGGTATGCTGTCGGAACATGTAGGACTCGAATGTGGCCGATCTTTACTTTTTCTCGTACAAAATGTATATCGATTTCAACGTGTTTTGTACGTTGATGTTGGACCGGATTTCCTGATAGGTAGACTGCTGAAACATTGTCACAATATACGATAGTTGCGTTGCTTAATGGAGCATGAAGTTCAAGTACAAGATTGCGCAGCCAACTAGTTTCGGCAACGACATTTGCGACCCCGCGGTACTCGGCCTCGGCACTAGATCTCGATATGGTGGTTTGTCTTTTTGACGACCACGAGATTAAATTATCACCCAAATATACACAATAACCGGATGTGGATCTTCGAGAATCGGGGCACCCCCCCAGTCGGCATCTGAATACGCGGTAAGTGCGTGACTAGGAGACGCGATGATACTGATTCCGAAGTCGAGTGTACCCTTGACATATCTTAAAATTCTTTTCATGAAGTTAAAGTGTGAATCATGGGGAGCATGCATGAAAAGACAAACCTGTTGTACCGCATATGATATGTCGGATCGTGTAAAAGTGAGATATTGTAAGGCACCGGCCAAACTTCTATATAATGTACCATCTGCGAGTGGTTTACCGGCGGTTGCACTAAGTTTGGACGAGGTGTCTACGGGCGTATTGCAAGGGTTACATGAAGTCATCGAGGCCCGTTTAATAATATCTTGAGCATATTGAGATTGCGATAGAAATAGCCCATTTTTGTTACGTTTAACCGAAATGCCCAAAAAATGGTGTAAGTGCCCGAGGTCCGTCATGGCAAATTCCTTTGATAAGGTGCCAATAATAGATTCTAAAAGGGTAGAATCCGAAGCGGTAAGTATGATGTCGTCAACGTATAATAATAAATAAGCGGTTTGAGTACCGTTACGATATACAAAAAGTGAATTGTCGCAAATGCTGCTTTTGAACCCGTTTTTGGAGATAAACGTTGCAAACCGATTGTACCAAGCCCGTGGGGCTTGTTTGAGCCCGTATAATGATTTCTGAAGACGACAAACATGGGTTGGTGAGTTTTTGTCAACGAATCCCGGTGGTTGATGCATAAAAACTGTTTCTTGTAGCTCACCGTGTAAAAATGCGTTTTTCACATCAAGTTGGTGTATAGGCCAAGATCGTGATACCGCGAGACTTAATACCGTGCGTATAGTGGCCGCTTTAACGACCGGACTGAATGTGTCATCGCAATCTATACCAACTGTTTGTGATTTACCGTTGACCACTAACCGAGCTTTGTACCGTTGAAGAGACCCGTCGGCATGATATTTGTGATGAAAGAGCCACATGCACCGTATAACTGGACGGTCAGTGGGTTTTGGTACAAGCTCCCATGTGTTGTTCGTAATCAACGCATTATATTCCTCTTGCATTGTGTTGAGCCAATTAGGGTCCCGGAATGCTATGGGATATGTTTTGGGGACCGGTGATATGGGTGGGGTGGTGGTGGTGTGTAGTTAAGACGATCACGTGGTTTGAAGATCCCGTCTTTGGCCCGGGTGGTCATGTGGTGGGTGGGGTTAGGTTGCGTGTAACGCCCTGAAATTTTAATAATTAAATAATATTAACTTAATGGATTTTTTAATTTTAAATGGATTAATTAGTAAATTAATTATAATGAAGTTACATGGTTCATATCAGTAGACGTTAATAGTCAGCCATCTTAAATTATTTAGTCGACCTGTAGTTAGACGGTCCGTTATTATTAGACGTTATAATTAAATTATTATATGTCTCGCAAGTTTTAGACGTTAATTAGTTAGCACGTAAATTATTGTGCCTTGGGTTTTAAATTAGTTTATAATTATTAGTCGGGCCGGCCGAAGGCCAAGGCCTTCTCCCCTCTTTACCGTCCGGTTGTTTGAGCCCGATTGTGGTGTTTTGTTTTAGCCTGATTATTGGCTTAAAAGTCTAGAGCCCATAGAGTTTAATACTTAAGCTAAAATATACCCTAATCCTCCCAAAATCTTCCCAGCCGTGACCTCATTCCCAAATTCCCCTTGGTGTGTCAGACGTTCAAGAAACCCAACTGTTTTCATTCGTTATTCTTTTTCTTTACCTTGTACTCAATCAAAAAAATTAGAGTAGGAAGGAGTATGCAATTGACGGTGGGCAAGCATTGGATCGAAGTAAGCAAGCAGCTTGCTTTCCTCCTTTTTTCTTCTTTTGTTTTGTTTCACGCAAGCACAAAGAGCAGCAACACCTAGCGATCGAAGGGTACAGTGAGCAATTCGGAACTTAATTGTGGAAGCAAAATAGTGGTTTTTCAGGGTTGTGGTTGGCCGAGCAGCAGGGAACAACGGGAAGTTTGAGCAGCAAGTTAATCGAGGTGGTGTAATTGGGAATTTAAGAGTCAGAGAATCTAGTGCAATCCGGTAGTACCTTCACTGTTCATTCTTACTATTAATCGTTCTTTATTTCATTCGTAATGATCGATTGTGATTTGGTTGGTGCTGCGGGATGTTGTTCGAGCAGAATTCTAGTCGAGAATTAAGCATGGATGAGCGAGAGAAGTCCAGATTGGTGTTGCAGATGAATAGAAAGCGAGCAGAAAACAATAACGAGTCCCGAGCATTCCCGTTCGAATTCAACTCTGATTTCCCGAGCCAAGGGTGTGTATTTGATTTCCTTATTTCAGCTATTCGATTATGAATTTGCTTGTGACTGATCTTGTTCGTGTAGGGATTGTGGTTGAGCCGTAAAGTGTCGGGTTTTATATTTAATTGCTGGTTGTTTGACTTTTAGTTTCCGGCAGAATATTTCCAGCATATTTCGGTCTGTTTTTGAATGCCTTAAAGGCCGAATTGGGAGAGGGCCGTCTCACAGAGATTTGTAGCCCTCTGAGATAGCTTTCCGATTTGACTGAGCACTCGTTAAACGGCTTTACGGTTTGGAAGTTATGGTCAAAACCATAAGCCACCGCAGTTATATGTAGCAGTGCGACTAACCTGTTTTGTAATCTGTTTTTGAGACCCTTAGGATAAGATTTGGAGATGGCTGTATCACAATCAATTTTCAGAATCGTATTCTAGTTTCCGAAAAGTTAAATTGGGATTCCATTGGACTTATGGTTTGGGAGATATGACCATTTTAGTAAACTATGTCGTGAAATTCAGAAATTTAGTTTATGTTGTTAATGTCAAAATAGTGATATATGTTTTATGTAATTGTGTTAGGTCCTAAATTTCATTGAGAAAGTGTGCAATCCATTCATGGATTAATCTGGAGGCTAGCTTATCGAGGTGAGTATTCTCACCGTGTATTCAGTTTTAACGTTGTACATGCATGACTTATGTGTTACATTTCTTGCACCATAATTGTTATCTGAGTTTGATCCGCTATCTGAGTTTGATTTGGTATCTGAGTTTGACATGCTATCTGAGTATCTGAGCAGCTGTTGATTTATTTTAATCTGAGACATTGTGCCTGGGTAACCGAGCTCGGCACAGGGTCAATCTGTGCTACTACTTGCTAGGGCATCTGAGATAATTATGTTAAAGAGATAATAAAACATAATAACACACATCTGAGTTTTTGGCTATATGCCTGGGATCACCTCCCGTCTGAGTTTTGGGATTATTCCCGTCTGAGTTTTGGGATCACTCCCGTCTGAGTTTTTGGCTTATGCCTATCTGAGGTGTGAGGAGGGGCGAGGTTGATCTCTCGTCCCAAATCACACAAGCGCGCTATATAAATTAAAATCTGAGTAATAAAATCTGAGAAATAAATCTGAGTAATTAATCAAGTAGATTCTGAGTAGGAGTACACCGATGTGCCCTCATGTGTTGTATGTTATGATTGTTTGCATTTTGAGAATTATTCACTCAGCTTCCCCAGCTGACCCAAACTTTCCCCCACATTGTTTCAGGTACCAGCAAAGGAAAGGAGAAGGTGGACGGTTGACCGCTGTATCTTTTCATTACTGATGTGGACATCATTTAATATTTTAAAACACTTTATTTTATTTTAACTATTTCCGCAATAAATACGTTTAAATGTTAAATATTAATATCTGAGATTTATTTATGGGACCTTTTAATTACAATTTTATTTTCAAAAAAATTTTAAAAATCTTGTAAATTTTTGGGTGTTACATTGCGGAGGGACGGGTGGAGGGGGCGGTGTGTTGTGGGGTGGCGGTGGGCAGTTTAGGTTTGGTGGTGGTGGTGGGCTGTTTGGTGGTGTCGGGTTGGGTGAGTGAGGAGGGGCGGTGTGGGTGGGTCGGTGGGGTTGGGTTGGGCAGTAGGTTGGAGAGACGTGGGGGGGGATGATTTCATCATCTAGGAAGTGGTATTTGTCCCCGAGTTGAGTATCGTTGTAGGGAAACGATGTCTCATCGAAGATTACGTGTCGTGATATGAGGACCTTTCCGGTGGTAGGGTCGAGACAACGGTAACCTCGAAAGTTGGTTGGGTATCCGAGGAAGATACATCGGATGGATCGTGGTTGGAGTTTGTTTTGTTGGGTGGCGGTTGTGTTGGGGTAGCAAGCGCACCCGAACACGCGGAGGTGCTCGTATGTTGGGTGGCGGAGGTAAAGGGCGTAGGTGGGGGTGTGGGAGTTTAGGCGTTTGGTGGGTAGGATGTTATGGAGGTATGTGGCGGTGTGGAGAACCTCAACCCAAAATTTAGGGGGGTAAGTGGGCGTGGGTGAGGAGGGTTCGAATGATGTCGTTTAGACGACGGATTATTCGTTCCGATTTACCGTTTTCAAAGTGTGAATTTTGGTTGCGGGAAGTACAATTCTTAGGTCACGTGGTGACGTGTGATGGTATTAAGGTTGATCCGTCCAAGATTGAAGCGGTGTCAAATTGGGAGCCTCCGAGGACTCCTACCGAGGTTAGAAGTTTTCTTGGGTTAGCCGGATATTACCGGAGATTTATACAAGATTTCTCGAGAATCGCGATTCCACTCACGAAGTTAACGAGAAAAAGTGAGAAGTTTGTGTGGGAAAAGAAACAAGAAGAGGCGTTTAAGTTGTTAAAAGAAAAGTTATGTAACGCGCCGATCCTTACGTTACCGGATGGTATGGAAGATTTTGTGGTTTATAGTGATGCTTCAAATCAAGGGCTCGGTTGTGTGTTAATGCAAAGAAGAAAGGTGATCGCGTATGCCTCGCGACAATTGAAGAATGCGGAATTAAGGTACACGACACACGACTTGGAATTGGCGGCGATTATTTTTGCCTTGAAGTTGTGGAGGCATTATTTGTATGGTACTCGGTGTACGTTGTACACGGATCATAAAAGTCTACAATATGTGTTTACTCAAAAGGATCTTAATATGCGACAAAGAAGGTGGATCGAGTTGATTGCCGACTATGATTGTGAGATTGTGTATCACGCGGGAAAGGCGAATGTGGTGGCCGATGCCTTAAGCCGAAAGGTATATGAAAATCCGAACCGAGGAATTTTATCACGTATAGAAGTCGTCTCGAGCATCATCGAAAGAATCAAGAATGCCCAACGAGAAGTTATGGGAAAAGACGAGTTAAGACAAGAACGGTTAGGTAAGAACCAACATTTTCTCGAAAATGCACAAGGGTTGAAGACCGTAGGCGGTCGTATTTGGGTTCCTAAGTTCGGTGGTATCCGAAAAGAGTTGTTGTATGATGTGCACAAATCGAAGTATTCGATTCACCCGGGAAGTACAAAGACGTACCAAGATATGAAACGGGTTTATTGGTGGCCCGGAATGAAGACGAGAGTGGCCAAGTACATCTCTAAGTGTGCCACGTGTGCACAAGTGAAAGCCGAGCATCAAGTACCGTATGGGGTAGCTCAATCATTAGTTGTACCGGCCGGGAAGTGGGAAGATATAACTATGGATTTCATAGTGGGTTTACCGAAGACGAGTAGAGGTCACGATGCCATTTGGGTCATAGTTGACCGGTTGACCAAGAGTGCGTTATTTCTAGCAATTCGGGAAACATTGCCACTTGAGAAATTGGCTAAGTTGTATGTTGATGAAGTGGTTCGACTCCACGGGGTTCCGTTATCGATTGTGTCCGATAGAGACGCGAGGTTTACCTCGAGATTTTGGCGATCTTTACAAGAAGAATTGGGTACAAAGTTGCGGTTGAGCACGGCTTATCACCCGCAAACCGACGGTCAAAGTGAAAGAACAATTCAAACGGTCGAAGATATGTTGAGATCGTGTGTGTTGGATTTCGGTGGTAAATGGGATGAACATTTACCGTTAGTCGAGTGCTCGTATAATAATAGCTACCACTCGACTATCAAGATGCCGCCTTATGAGGCGTTGTATGGGAGAAAATGTAGAACTCCATCTTGTTGGTTGGAAGCGGGAGAGACGAAACTCACGGGTCCCGAGATCGTGAGAGTGACAAATGAAAAGATCGGTATTATTCAAACCAACATGAAAGTTGCCCAAGATAGACAACGAAGTTATTCGGGCTTGAAGAAAAGGCCATACGACTTGGATGTCGGTGATATGGTCATGTTGAAAGTGTCACCTTGGAAAGGTGTAATGCGGTTTGGTAAGAAAGGGAAGTTAAGTCCAAGGTATGTTGGACCGTTTAAAATATTGAAACGGGTCGGGCTTCAAGCTTTTAAGTTGGAACTTCCACCCGAACTTCAAGGTGTGCATGACACCTTCCACGTAAGTTATTTGAAAAAGTTTATTGGAGAAGTGGAAAATATTATTCCGTTGCAAGAGTTGCGGGTTGACGGCCCGAAC
This sequence comes from Calendula officinalis, assembly GCA_963853835.1. Lineage (NCBI taxonomy): Eukaryota > Viridiplantae > Streptophyta > Magnoliopsida > Asterales > Asteraceae > Calendula > Calendula officinalis. The sequence continues at coordinate 13,223,633 of OY970825.1, read as the reverse complement.
CGGTTGATCGAGGAGCCCGAGGCTATTCTAGAAACGAAAACAAAGAAGCTTCGGAATAAAGAGATCGAGTTGGTGTTGGTCAAGTGGAAGCATTCACTTGGGCCGAATTTGACTTGGGAAGTCAAAGACGAGATTCGGAAGAGGTACCCGGATTTCGTGAACTATGATGAGATTCCGAGGACGGAATCTTCTTAAGGGGTAGATAGTTGTAACGACCCGAAAATTTGTAAATAAATAAAATAAATAAAAATATGATAATTATGGATAAATCATATTAAAACCGTAGGAATTGGTTTCGTGTCGTTTGGAGTCCGTATGAGAAAGTTATGAACGAAACCGTGTTGAAACCTAGACCGAAAAGTGCAGCCCTGCTGCACAGGCAAGTTCGCGGCGCGAGCTAGGCGCGAGCGAAACGCGAGGTGGAGCAGAGGGAACAGAGCTGGAACGCGAGAAGTTCGCGTCGACTTCGCGTCGACTTCGCGGCGCGAGTCAAACGCGAGCCAGACGCGAAGTCTGGTAAAAAGCGGCGACCAAGGGGCAGATCCGCGTCACCTCGCGACGCGAGCTCGGCGCGAGCGGGACGCGAGCCAGTCCGACCAGTACATTAAATTCGGGTTTTTCCACCATTAATGCATTTTCAAAACCCTAGTTCTCCCCTTGGCGATTTTTTGAGTGCAAGAGCTGTTTTGGGTTGATTTCTTCATCAAAGCTTGGTAGATTTCACTCCTAAGTGAAGATTTAAGGTATATCTTCACTCCTTGATCTTTGTAGCTTTATATCTATGTATTTTGATGCTTTGGTTGGAACCCTAGTTCTTGGATTGGTGATTTATGGTGAAATAAATGGTGTATGCACTTAATAGATGGTATAATAACAAGGAAAACAAGTGTATGATTATGATTTGTAAGAATCTTAAGGGTTGGCTAAACCTAGGGTTTGATAATCACCATATTTGGGGGAAATGGATTGTTGGGTGTTATCTAGAGATAGATGAACACATTGGTAGTAATATTTAATGTTGATCATATTGTGATAATTGTATTAGGCTTTTGGTGAAGTCTTGGATAGTTGATTCGGTTTGTGAAGCAAGAGATTGGGTGTCAAGAACACGATTTGAGCATCATATTGCTAAGGTGAGTACGTGTGGACTTTACTGAGTACATAGCCTATGAAATACATTTTTATTACTTGTGTTATGGTCTATTTGCTTAATTGTGTAGACTAGTAGTTGATAGTTAGTTATACCGATGATAGTATTGAACTAACTTGTTTGATGATAGACGTGATAGCCGAGAGCTAGATTGACATAATCGTCGAGTTATGATATGGTGAGATGATGTGATGATTCGGGGGATCCCCGGTCATGAGGTATGGAATGGGGAGCATTTGGGCGGATCCCCATCGGCCCGTTCCATGATAGTAGTCTTGCTAACTAGAAGTAGTCCGGTGAGTAAGGCAGGTATTGGTAGATTGGGCGATTCCCTCTTGCCTTTACCTTGAAGCTTGTTAATGCGGGGGATCCCCGATTAATAAGTTAATGTGGTTCTAGTTGGTTGGGGATGTCCCGACAACTAGTTATGATTGCTAGGAAAGCAAGGTATTAGAGTCACAATATGGTGACTAGATAGATGGATGATTGCTTACTTGTTGTTTGTTTGCTATTCGGTTATTATTACTAATTTTGGGTCTAAACCCATGTAGCTCACGAGACGTTTTTGTCTCACGTACTCCTTGTGTTGTTTTGCTATGTACTCAGGTTCGGGATCGAAGGCTTAGGTTCGCTCGGATAGAGTTGCGGGACCTAGAGTAGAAGAACTTTAGATTGGATTTATGCTTAGCTTTGGTTTTGATATATTTTGTAACACCGAAACTTTATACTCTGATTCATACCAAAGGTTTTTGTAAATCCATATTTTTGGGATAGTTCTTCTATTTATGAAAAATGTTTTATTTTGGGCAAATATTTTGTAATTAAAAATTGAGGTGTTACAACTTGGTATCAGAGCTATAGTTTAAGTGAATTAGGTTGGATGACCATCCTAGTCTTAGACTGTAGCATTAGGAATGTAAGATTCTTTAAGATCATAGGTTGACCTTGAGACTTTATATTAAGTTTAGGGTTGAACCTAGGGGACCGATGAATTTGATATGATTTTGAGTATTGAGTCGTACGCGACTATTGGGTTGTACACAAGGTACTAAATGTTTAATGTCTTTCGTATAGTCTTGATCGAAAGAAATGGTGAACACTCGTAGAAGTGGGAAAGCCCCGGAGAACCGGGAGGAGGAAGTACCTCCTGTTGAGAGGGTGGTTGAGCAAGAAAGTCAACCGTCGATGCATCGGGTTGATGAATCGGAGGTCGGAGCTAATAGAACTCCGGTAACCATGGCGGATCTCCAAACCATTATCGACCAAATCAAGGGAACGGTGGCCGAAGAAGTGCACCGTATTATTGGAGACCGTGAGAGGTCGGGTGGAGACCGGGAATCCGAGGCTAAGTCGGATGAGAAAACCGGAGGTAGTGGCACCGGGGAGGGGAAGTCCTCCACGGGCGGCCAAAGTGATGCTAGGGCTAGGCCCGTTGTGAAAGAAGGTTGTTCGTTTAAATCCTTCATGGCTTGTAAGCCAAATGTGTATACGGGTAGTTCGGACCCGAAAGTAACGATGAGGTGGATCCGAGAAACCGAGAGGGTTATCGGAAGTAGTAAGTGTAAGGATGTTGATATGGTGACGTATGCGTCACAATTGTTGAAAGAAGATGCCATGGTGTGGTGGGATATTGTGTATGAGACCCTCGGGAAGGAGGTGGTTGAAAGGATGTCGTGGGATGAGTTCACCACGAGATTGAAAAAGAAATTTTGTCCCGAAAGGGATTTGGAAAAGATGCATGAAAAGTTTGTGACCCTTAAGAAGGGTGATATGTCGGTGGAGGAATATTCGAGGGAGTTCACGGGATTGCTCCCGTTTGTTGCTAAAACCTACTCGGATGAGAGGTTGAGAGTGGTTCGGTATGCTAGCGGGCTACCGTGGGATTATCAATTGGAAGTGAAAAGGGCGGTCTCACTAGATGAGGCTATTAGTGCCGCCCGGTGTGTAGAGGAGGTAAATGAGGCACGTGTTGCCGAAAGGGCCCATGTGGGCGAGAAGAGAAAAGCCGAGAGTGGCTCGGGTACTTATAAGAAGGGGAAGTTCACTTCGAGCTTCTCTAAACAAGGGAGTGTTGGCTCGTGCAAGAAGTGCGGGAAGACTCATGCCGGCGTGTGCCGAGGGGAGTCGAAAACTTGTTATAATTGTGGGAAGCCGGGGCATATGGCCCGAGAATGCAAGTCTAAACCTTTGGCCGAGATCGAGTGTTTCTCGTGCCACGAGAAGGGGCACTATAGCAATGTGTGCCCAAAGAAGGGAATCGAGTCGATGGTGTCCACGGCTCAAAAGAAAGTGGAACCGGCGAAAGTGAAGGGGCGGTCCTTCCAACTAACTCGGGAGGAGGCGAAGGAGGCACACGATGTGGTGTCAGGTATTTTATTCATTAACTCCTTGCCAACTCATATTTTGTTTGATTCGGGTTCTAATTATTCGTTTGTGTCTTATGAGTTCGGTTGTAAATTGAATGTGCCGTCCGAAATGTTAGATGAGGTTTATGAAATAGAAGTAGCCGACGGGAAAACGTCTATGGTTGAATGTATTTATAGAAATTGTGAACTAGAGATAGACGGTAGAAAGTTTAAGGTGGATTTGTTGCCCATGGGAATTAGGGCGTTTGATGTGGTTATTGGTATGGATTGGTTGGGTATGCACCAAGCCAAGATTTTGTGTGGGAAGAAAATTGTGTCGATTAGGACACCCGAGAATGAGAAAGTGTATGTGTATGGGGAGAAACGACATCACATGCCTAATGTGATTACCGCCATTAAGGCGAGAAAAAGTATATCGAAAGGTTGTGCATCGTTTATTGCATATGTGTTAGATGGCCGAAAAGAAAAGAAGACAATGGATAGTGTAAAAATTATTCGGGAATTCCCCGAGGTATTTCCCGATGACTTGCCCGGTTTGCCACCGGAGAGACAAGTCGAGTTTAAAATTGATTTAGTTCCGGGGGCGACGCCGATTGCTCGTGCTCCCTATCGTTTAGCTCCCACCGAGATGCGGGAATTGATGACCCAATTGCAAGATTTGTTAGATAAAGGTTTTATTCGTCCGAGTTCGTCACCGTGGGGTGCACCGGTATTATTTGTTAAAAAGAAAGACGGTTCGATGAGAATGTGTATCGACTACCGAGAGTTGAACAAGGTAACAATTAAGAATCGTTACCCGTTGCCGAGAATTGACGACTTATTCGACCAATTGCAAGGTGCTAGTTATTTCTCGAAAATTGATTTGAGGTCGGGTTATCACCAAGTTCGGGTGAAAGAAGGCGACACCGAGAAGACGGCTTTTCGTACACGTTATGGTCATTATGAATTTCTAGTGATGCCGTTTGGTCTTACAAACGCGCCGGCGATTTTTATGGATTTGATGAATCGGGTTTGTAAACCCTTCCTTGATAAGTTTTTGATCGTGTTCATTGACGACATTTTGATTTATTCGAAAACCGAGGAAGAACACGAAGGTCATTTGAGACTTGTGTTAGATGTGTTAAAACGGGAAAAGTTGTATGCCAAATTTTCAAAGTGTGAATTTTGGTTGCGGGAAGTACAATTCTTAGGTCACGTGGTGACGTGTGATGGTATTAAGGTTGATCCGTCCAAGATTGAAGCGGTGTCAAATTGGGAGCCTCCGAGGACTCCTACCGAGGTTAGAAGTTTTCTTGGGTTAGCCGGATATTACCGGAGATTTATACAAGATTTCTCGAGAATCGCGATTCCACTCACGAAGTTAACGAGAAAAAGTGAGAAGTTTGTGTGGGAAAAGAAACAAGAAGAGGCGTTTAAGTTGTTAAAAGAAAAGTTATGTAACGCGCCGATCCTTACGTTACCGGATGGTATGGAAGATTTTGTGGTTTATAGTGATGCTTCAAATCAAGGGCTCGGTTGTGTGTTAATGCAAAGAGGAAAGGTGATCGCGTATGCCTCGCGACAATTGAAGAATGCGGAATTAAGGTACACGACACACGACTTGGAATTGGCGGCGATTATTTTTGCCTTGAAGTTGTGGAGGCATTATTTGTATGGTACTCGGTGTACGTTGTACACGGATCATAAAAGTCTACAATATGTGTTTACTCAAAAGGATCTTAATATGCGACAAAGAAGGTGGATCGAGTTGATTGCCGACTATGATTGTGAGATTGTGTATCACGCGGGAAAGGCGAATGTGGTGGCCGATGCCTTAAGCCGAAAGGTATATGAAAATCCGAACCGAGGAATTTTATCACGTATAGAAGTCGTCTCGAGCATCATCGAAAGAATCAAGAATGCCCAACGAGAAGTTATGGGAAAAGACGAGTTAAGACAAGAACGGTTAGGTAAGAACCAACATTTTCTCGAAAATGCACAAGGGTTGAAGACCGTAGGCGGTCGTATTTGGGTTCCTAAGTTCGGTGGTATCCGAAAAGAGTTGTTGTATGATGTGCACAAATCGAAGTATTCGATTCACCCGGGAAGTACAAAGACGTACCAAGATATGAAACGGGTTTATTGGTGGCCCGGAATGAAGACGAGAGTGGCCAAGTACATCTCTAAGTGTGCCACGTGTGCACAAGTGAAAGCCGAGCATCAAGTACCGTATGGGGTAGCTCAATCATTAGTTGTACCGGCCGGGAAGTGGGAAGATATAACTATGGATTTCATAGTGGGTTTACCGAAGACGAGTAGAGGTCACGATGCCATTTGGGTCATAGTTGACCGGTTGACCAAGAGTGCGTTATTTCTAGCAATTCGGGAAACATTGCCACTTGAGAAATTGGCTAAGTTGTATGTTGATGAAGTGGTTCGACTCCACGGGGTTCCGTTATCGATTGTGTCCGATAGAGACGCGAGGTTTACCTCGAGATTTTGGCGATCTTTACAAGAAGAATTGGGTACAAAGTTGCGGTTGAGCACGGCTTATCACCCGCAAACCGACGGTCAAAGTGAAAGAACAATTCAAACGGTCGAAGATATGTTGAGATCGTGTGTGTTGGATTTCGGTGGTAAATGGGATGAACATTTACCGTTAGTCGAGTGCTCGTATAATAATAGCTACCACTCGACTATCAAGATGCCGCCTTATGAGGCGTTGTATGGGAGAAAATGTAGAACTCCATCTTGTTGGTTGGAAGCGGGAGAGACGAAACTCACGGGTCCCGAGATCGTGAGAGTGACAAATGAAAAGATCGGTATTATTCAAACCAACATGAAAGTTGCCCAAGATAGACAACGAAGTTATTCGGGCTTGAAGAAAAGGCCATACGACTTGGATGTCGGTGATATGGTCATGTTGAAAGTGTCACCTTGGAAAGGTGTAATGCGGTTTGGTAAGAAAGGGAAGTTAAGTCCAAGGTATGTTGGACCGTTTAAAATATTGAAACGGGTCGGGCTTCAAGCTTTTAAGTTGGAACTTCCACCCGAACTTCAAGGTGTGCATGACACCTTCCACGTAAGTTATTTGAAAAAGTTTATTGGAGAAGTGGAAAATATTATTCCGTTGCAAGAGTTGCGGGTTGACGGCCCGAACCGGTTGATCGAGGAGCCCGAGGCTATTCTAGAAACGAAAACAAAGAAGCTTCGGAATAAAGAGATCGAGTTGGTGTTGGTCAAGTGGAAGCATTCACTTGGGCCGAATTTGACTTGGGAAGTCAAAGACGAGATTCGGAAGAGGTACCCGGATTTCGTGAACTATGATGAGATTCCGAGGACGGAATCTTCTTAAGGGGTAGATAGTTGTAACGACCCGAAAATTTGTAAATAAATAAAATAAATAAAAATATGATAATTATGGATAAATCATATTAAAACCGTAGGAATTGGTTTCGTGTCGTTTGGAGTCCGTATGAGAAAGTTATGAACGAAACCGTGTTGAAACCTAGACCGAAAAGTGCAGCCCTGCTGCACAGGCAAGTTCGCGGCGCGAGCTAGGCGCGAGCGAAACGCGAGGTGGAGCAGAGGGAACAGAGCTGGAACGCGAGAAGTTCGCGTCGACTTCGCGTCGACTTCGCGGCGCGAGTCAAACGCGAGCCAGACGCGAAGTCTGGTAAAAAGCGGCGACCAAGGGGCAGATCCGCGTCACCTCGCGACGCGAGCTCGGCGCGAGCGGGACGCGAGCCAGTCCGACCAGTACATTAAATTCGGGTTTTTCCACTATTAATGCATTTTCAAAACCCTAGTTCTCCCCTTGGCGATTTTTTGAGTGCAAGAGCTGTTTTGGGTTGATTTCTTCATCAAAGCTTGGTAGATTTCACTCCTAAGTGAAGATTTAAGGTATATCTTCACTCCTTGATCTTTGTAGCTTTAGATCTATGTATTTTGATGCTTTGGTTGGAACCCTAGTTCTTGGATTGGTGATTTATGGTGAAATAAATGGTGTATGCACTTAATAGATGGTATAATAACAAGGAAAACAAGTGTATGATTATGATTTGTAAGAATCTTAAGGGTTGGCTAAACCTAGGGTTTGATAATCACCATATTTGGGGGAAATGGATTGTTGGGTGTTATCTAGAGATAGATGAACACATTGGTAGTAGTATTTAATGTTGATCATATTGTGATAATTGTATTAGGCTTTTGGTGAAGTCTTGGATAGTTGATTCGGTTTGTGAAGCAAGAGATTGGGTGTCAAGAACACGATTTGAGCATCATATTGCTAAGGTGAGTACGTGTGGACTTTACTGAGTACATAGCCTATGAAATACATTTTTATTACTTGTGTTATGGTCTATTTGCTTAATTGTGTAGACTAGTAGTTGATAGTTAGTTATACCGATGATAGTATTGAACTAACTTGTTTGATGATAGACGTGATAGCCGAGAGCTAGATTGACATAACCGTCGAGTTATGATATGGTGAGATGATGTGATGATTCGGGGGATCCCCGGTCATGAGGTATGGAATGGGGAGCATGTGGGCGGATCCCCATCGGCCCGTTCCATGATAGTAGTCTTGCTAACTGGAAGTAGTCCGGTGAGTAAGGCAGGTATTGGTAGATTGGGCGATTCCCTCTTGCCTTTACCTTGAAGCTTGTTAATGCGGGGGATCCCCGATTAATAAGTTAATGTGGTTCTAGTTGGTTGGGGATGTCCCGACAACTAGTTATGATTGCTAGGAAAGCAAGGTATTAGAGTCACAATAGGGTGACTAGATAGATGGATGATTGCTTACTTGTTGTTTGTTTGCTATTCGGTTATTATTACTAATTTTGGGTCTAAACCCATGTAGCTCACGAGACGTTTTTGTCTCACGTACTCCTTGTGTTGTTTTGCTATGTACTCAGGTTCGGGATCGAAGGCTTAGGTTCGCTCGGATAGAGTTGCGGGACCTAGAGTAGAAGAACTTTAGATTGGATTTATGCTTAGCTTTGGTTTTGATATATTTTGTAACACCGAAACTTTATACTCTGATTCATACCAAAGGTTTTTGTAAATCCATATTTTTGGGATAGTTCTTCTATTTATGAAAAATGTTTTATTTTGGGCAAATATTTTGTAATTAAAAATTGAGGTGTTACACCGGAATGCTATGGGGTATGTTTTGGGGACCGGTGATATGGGTGGGGTGGTGGTGGTGTGTAGTTAAGACGATCACGTGGTTTGAAGATCCCGTCTTTGGCCCGGGTGGTCATGTGGTGGGTGGGGTTAGGTTGCGTGTAACGCCCTGAAATTTTAATAATTAAATAATATTAACTTAATGGATTTTTTAATTTTAAATGGATTAATTAGTAAATTAATTATAATGAAGTTACATGGTTCATATCAGTAGACGTTAATAGTCAGCCATCTTAAATTATTTAGTCGACCTGTAGTTAGACGGTCCGTTATTATTAGACGTTATAATTAAATTATTATATGTCTCGCAAGTTTTAGACGTTAATTAGTTAGCACGTAAATTATTGTGCCTTGGGTTTTAAATTAGTTTATAATTATTAGTCGGGCCGGCCGAAGGCCAAGGCCTTCTCCCCTCTTTACCGTCCGGTTGTTTGAGCCCGATTGTGGTGTTTTGTTTTAGCCTGATTATTGGCTTAAAAGTCTAGAGCCCATAGAGTTTAATACTTAAGCTAAAATATACCCTAATCCTCCCAAAATCTTCCCAGCCGTGACCTCATTCCCAAATTCCCCTTGGTGTGTCAGACGTTCAAGAAACCCAACTGTTTTCATTCGTTATTCTTTTTCTTTACCTTGTACTCAATCAAAAAAATTAGAGTAGGAAGGAGTATGCAATTGACGGTGGGCAAGCATTGGATCGAAGTAAGCAAGCAGCTTGCTTTCCTCCTTTTTTCTTCTTTTGTTTTGTTTCACGCAAGCACAAAGAGCAGCAACACCTAGCGATCGAAGGGTACAGTGAGCAATTCGGAACTTAATTGTGGAAGCAAAATAGTGGTTTTTCAGGGTTGTGGTTGGCCGAGCAGCAGGGAACAACGGGAAGTTTGAGCAGCAAGTTAATCGAGGTGGTGTAATTGGGAATTTAAGAGTCAGAGAATCTAGTGCAATCCGGTAGTACCTTCACTGTTCATTCTTACTATTAATCGTTCTTTATTTCATTCGTAATGATCGATTGTGATTTGGTTGGTGCTGCGGGATGTTGTTCGAGCAGAATTCTAGTCGAGAATTAAGCATGGATGAGCGAGAGAAGTCCAGATTGGTGTTGCAGATGAATAGAAAGCGAGCAGAAAACAATAACGAGTCCCGAGCATTCCCGTTCGAATTCAACTCTGATTTCCCGAGCCAAGGGTGTGTATTTGATTTCCTTATTTCAGCTATTCGATTATGAATTTGCTTGTGACTGATCTTGTTCGTGTAGGGATTGTGGTTGAGCCGTAAAGTGTCGGGTTTTATATTTAATTGCTGGTTGTTTGACTTTTAGTTTCCGGCAGAATATTTCCAGCATATTTCGGTCTGTTTTTGAATGCCTTAAAGGCCGAATTGGGAGAGGGCCGTCTCACAGAGATTTGTAGCCCTCTGAGATAGCTTTCCGATTTGACTGAGCACTCGTTAAACGGCTTTACGGTTTGGAAGTTATGGTCAAAACCATAAGCCACCGCAGTTATATGTAGCAGTGCGACTAACCTGTTTTGTAATCTGTTTTTGAGACCCTTAGGATAAGATTTGGAGATGGCTGTATCACAATCAATTTTCAGAATCGTATTCTAGTTTCCGAAAAGTTAAATTGGGATTCCATTGGACTTATGGTTTGGGAGATATGACCATTTTAGTAAACTATGTCGTGAAATTCAGAAATTTAGTTTATGTTGTTAATGTCAAAATAGTGATATATGTTTTATGTAATTGTGTTAGGTCCTAAATTTCATTGAGAAAGTGTGCAATCCATTCATGGATTAATCTGGAGGCTAGCTTATCGAGGTGAGTATTCTCACCGTGTATTCAGTTTTAACGTTGTACATGCATGACTTATGTGTTACATTTCTTGCACCATAATTGTTATCTGAGTTTGATCCGCTATCTGAGTTTGATTTGGTATCTGAGTTTGACATGCTATCTGAGTATCTGAGCAGCTGTTGATTTATTTTAATCTGAGACATTGTGCCTGGGTAACCGAGCTCGGCACAGGGTCATTTTGTGCTACTACTTGCTAGGGCATCTGAGATAATTATGTTAAAGAGATAATAAAACATAATAACACACATCTGAGTTTTTGGCTATATGCCTGGGATCACCTCCCGTCTGAGTTTTGGGATTATTCCCGTCTGAGTTTTGGGATCACTCCCGTCTGAGTTTTTGGCTTATGCCTATCTGAGGTGTGAGGAGGGGCGAGGTTGATCTCTCGTCCCAAATCACACAAGCGCGCTATATAAATTAAAATCTGAGTAATAAAATCTGAGAAATAAATCTGAGTAATTAATCAAGTAGATTCTGAGTAGGAGTACACCGATGTGCCCTCATGTGTTGTATGTTATGATTGTTTGCATTTTGAGAATTATTCACTCAGCTTCCCCAGCTGACCCAAACTTTCCCCCACATTGTTTCAGGTACCAGCAAAGGAAAGGAGAAGGTGGACGGTTGACCGCTGTATCTTTTCATTACTGATGTGGACATCATTTAATATTTTAAAACACTTTATTTTATTTTAACTATTTCCGCAATAAATACGTTTAAATGTTAAATATTAATATCTGAGATTTATTTATGGGACCTTTTAATTACAATTTTATTTTCAAAAAAATTTTAAAAATCTTGTAAATTTTTGGGTGTTACATTGCGGAGGGACGGGTGGAGGGGGCGGTGTGTTGTGGGGTGGCGGTGGGCAGTTTAGGTTTGGTGGTGGTGGTGGGCTGTTTGGTGGTGTCGGGTTGGGTGAGTGAGGAGGGGCGGTGTGGGTGGGTCGGTGGGGTTGGGTTGGGCAGTAGGTTGGAGAGACGTGGGGGGGGATGATTTCATCATCTAGGAAGTGGTATTTGTCCCCGAGTTGAGTATCGTTGTAGGGAAACGATGTCTCATCGAAGATTACGTGTCGTGATATGAGGACCTTTCCGGTGGTAGGGTCGAGACAACGGTAACCTCGAAAGTTGGTTGGGTATCCGAGGAAGATACATCGGATGGATCGTGGTTGGAGTTTGTTTTGTTGGGTGGCGGTTGTGTTGGGGTAGCAAGCGCACCCGAACACGCGGAGGTGCTCGTATGTTGGGTGGCGGAGGTAAAGGGCGTAGGTGGGGGTGTGGGAGTTTAGGCGTTTGGTGGGTAGGATGTTATGGAGGTATGTGGCGGTGTGGAGAACCTCAACCCAAAATTTAGGGGGGTAAGTGGGCGTGGGTGAGGAGGGTTCGAATGATGTCGTTTAGACGACGGATCATTCGTTCCGATTTACCGTTTTGTGGAGATGTTTGGGGACAAGAAAATCGGAAAACCAGACCGTGGGTGGAAGCAAAAGATTTAAATTCATTGTTGTCAAATTCACCCCTAGGTCACACTGAAAAGATTTAATTTTACGATTAAATTGAGTAAAAATAAGGTTATGGAATTTCGTAAAATTAACAAATGTATCCGATTTATATTTTAAGAAATATACCCAAACATATTGTGTGAAATTATCTATAAGTACCATATAATATTTATAGCCCGGATTACTACTAATTGGAGATGTCCAAAGATCACAATGGATTATATCAAATGGTGCAAATGTAGTAGTATTAGAATCATAAAACGACAGTCTTTTGTTTTTCGACAATTGACACGAATGACAAATTGAGGATTTTTCGACTTTATTACATGAAATAAATAAACGATTGCGTAAAAAATCTAAGATAGTAGCGCCCGGGTGACCGAGGCGGTTGTGCCATTGATCTTTAGAAGATGTGGCAATGAAAGCGGAAGCGGGGAAAACGGGTGCGGTGAACGCGTATAGGTCACACGTGCTATTGTGGCGTGAACGAATCGTTCCATCCTTGAAATCCTTCACAGAAGAACCGTAACGATCAAATTCAACAGAAGCATTATTATGACGTACAAATTTACGTACGGATAAAAGGTTTTTAATAATGTTAGGGGTATAAAGGATGTTACGAAGGTGGTAGTTTTGGTGGGTGGCATTCCCGGAACCCTTTATCGGTAAACTCGTGCCATTACCTACATATATTGCACGAATATTAGATGAAGTTAAAGGAGTTTGAATTTTACCTTCGTCGTTTGTCATATGAGATGATGCGCCGGTATCCATGTACCATGTCGGGTCCGGATATCCGAGATGCATGGCGTTGAAGGCTGCTCCTATATCGGTTGGGCTCAAGGCATTAAAGTCTTGGCTGTTATCGGGCTCCGGATGTTGGGTTGTTGCATCGGATTCGTTGGGCTGGGCCTGAGCTATATGGGCCGAAGCAGAAGCTTTGTTCCCTGGATGTTGGGCTGCGGCATTGGAGGGCCAAGCATTGTTGGGCCACTGGTTGGGCTGAGTTGGATAAGGGCACGGTGGAGGAGCCCACCAAGCCCATGGGGGATATGCATTGGGCGGGTATGCGCTTGGAGGAAACCCGCGGCCTCGTCCCTGATTGTTTGACCGTCCACCGCGATTGTTATTCGATCGTCCGCGGCCTCGCCCCTTGCCATACGACCTGTGATCCGTAGGGGCTCCCGATGAACCGTTTGATGGTTGCTTCGGGTTAGAGGGAGTGAACATGGCGGATTGGCCGGATGTTTGACGAGCCGTTTGACGGTGTTGTTCCAACTGAAGCAATCTGCAAGCCGTGTCCCATGAGGGAGAACTCTGATTAATGAACGATTACCGTATCGAATTCCGACGGGAGTCCACGAACCAATTGCAACACTAATGTGGTTCCGGTGACCGGGTTGTCCACGTCGGTCAATTGATCGGCTAAGTCTTTAAGCTTCTGACAGTATTCATCCACAGACGCACACGCGGCCAACGTGAGGGTGGTGAATTCGTGCTCGAGGGCTGCCGCTCGAGAGCCCTTGTTATTGAGAAAAATATCACGGATTTTTATCCAAGCATCGCGGGCTGTGGCGTCAGCGTCGAGTACTCGGACAAGGAGGTCGTTCGACAATGTTCCGTAGATCCATTGTAAAACGATGGTGTCAATTTCAGCCCATGTTTCGTGCTCAGCATCAGTGGGATTCGGTGATGGCGTACCATCGATATGATGAAGGACCTTATAACCTCTAGCATGAAGTTTAAAAAGTTTCACCCAGGATGAGTAGGAAACCTTCGTTCCGTCGAGTATGCGCACCTTGTTTTGGATATTAGTCACAGTGTAGACCGGATGGAGATTGGTCTTGGAATCACTGGATGAAGATCCGATTGAGGTGGTCGAAGCGGCTGAAGAGGTAACCATGGCGACGTTCGTAAACGGCCGGCGATGGTGAGACTAGGGTTCGGCTAGGGTTTGTGAAATAAATGCTCTGATACCATAAAAGTGTTTATGAATCAATATTGAATGCCTTCTCATTATACAAAGATCCCTATATATAGGGTTTACAATTACATGGAAATAATATCAAATAATATCTTTCCTAACAAACTATTCTAAATAATATATTCACATAATACTTTACATATTTACTAATAATTCCGTCGTCGGATGAGTTACTAGAGAAGTCGGAGGAGGAGATACGAGGGTTTTGACGGGAGAAATTATAACCCGGATCAACCCATATTAACAGGTTTGAATTGCCATAAAATGCTTTCACCAACTGCCGACATGAACCCTAAAAATCGATTCTTCTTTTTTGTGGTGTGTTTTTTGAAATCATTTTTAGATTTGGATCTAAAAATGATTATACCTCTCCCCTTCATAGTATTTCACTTTGAAATTTTTACACGTAAATCGAGTATGCTTTGGCTTTTTGTATGTGATGAATTCAAACTAGGATTGAATTCTTAAAAAAAAGAATAAAGAAAAAAGAAAAATAATAAAAGAATTAAAAATAGTTAAAAATTGAATTAAAAGGAAATAGGAAAAGGACGAAAATACCTTTACATTTTTGACATTTCAAGTTAGTTAACGAAAAAATTTAGAATGAGGAATATAAAAGCTGAATTTTAAATTGTACAGGGATAAAAAATGCAAAATTAGGAAAACATAGGGACAATTTCGGTAATTTACTCTATATATTACTAAAATGTTTAAAGTTTGAAATAATTCCAAAGGTCAAACATGTAGTTCAAAGTTCACATAAATATAAAATACTTTAACACAACAATTAAAAAGTTCAAACATAAATAATACCTCTGTATCAGAATAAGTGATACACTTTCTATTTAAGGGTATATCAAAATAAATGATATACTTATAAAACATAACTTATTTGGTAAAAAAGTGTGACATATTTTCCACTAACTATATACTTTAATAAAATGAAATTATCCTTTTGCTCTTACTTTTACTTTTAAATATCATTAATATCACTTTATTTAAAAGAATTGGGTCCAATTTCTACTAACTATTCACTTTAATCCATCTTAAACATCATTTTAATCATTTGCCTTAAAAATTGTGATTGTCAAATGTATCACTTATTTTGATACGGATGTATTATTAGATTGCTTTCTCTTCATTTTGTAATATTCTTCAATAATTTTAACTCCTTGTAACTCATATTCAACCTCCTCACGTACAACCTCCTTACTTCCTGACTCAAATTCTTCATTAAAAAGTCCTCTTCGTCTAGCAAGTCTAGCACTTGTTCGGGTTCTTGATACTTCCTTGGCACCCATGGCTTCACTAATCACATTATAATAAGGTAGTACCGGCTCAATATCATCACTATCATTAATCCATTCTTCAACCACATTTGTATCTTCTTCCGCTAGCCGGGTGCATGGTAGCCGGAATTAGAAAGCCAAAGAGAAGTGATTTTCTCCGGAAATCGAGAGAGAAAAAGTGAAAGAGGTAAAGTGAGCAGATCTGTGGTCGACCATTTGTCGTCGATATAGGTAAAGTCAAGTATCAGTTCTTGTCAATCCTATAACTCTCTATAGGGATATTTTCTTGTAGTGTATATGTTGTTCGGTTACATATTTTTTTCTAACAATAATTGTACATATCATCTCTGATACTTGCGTTTGACTGTAAACATATCAACTTTGACCATAGCATGTCATTTGTAGCATTCGAAATGAGTATTATTGGGTCAAAAGTCAGTCGCAATTCAAAAGAGGTAGGAAGGGGATGATATAGTGAGAGTTGAATCAAAAGGAGACCCATAGACGTTATATTATTTTATTTTTAACTGCTCGAGATATATCAAAAGGATTTCTAAACTTAAGCTAAGCTACATGTTATCATTAAATAATTATATGCTTTGTTTTCTCCCCTGTTGGACCTACTCATGTATATGTATTTTCTCATTGAATATTGATGGAAAAATCACTGTCTTCCATGTTCTCCAAAATTTATTGGTGTATTATTGTATTTTTAATGCTATTATGATTTTATTGCACTAGTTTGACAAAAGTGGTTGATCTATATATAAACAACAATATTGCCAGAAACAATGAAATTAAACTACTTCATTATTTTCATGGCTTTCAGTTTGAATCGAACCATCTCTTTTGTATACTTATTAGTTGTTGTCACATGCACTGCATCATTATTAAGCCATGATGATGATTGTTTAGCTTTATTCCAATTTAAGCAAAACATTCTTCAAGAAGATTACAAATCTTTTGATGCAACTGGTTTTCAAAAGTTAGACTCTTGGAGGCAGATCACAAGTTCTCCTTCTAATTGTTGTTTATGGGATGGTGTTTTATGTAGCAAAAATAAGGGACGTGTTATCGGGCTTGACTTGAGTGAAAGCTTTCTTCGTGGACCTATTCTTTATAATTCTACCATATTTACCCTTGTTCATCTCAAAATGCTCAACCTCTCGATGAACGATTTTTCTGAATCTCAAATCCCGCCCGAGATTGCCCATCTTAAGCAACTAAGAAGCCTGGATCTCTCTAATTCCAACTTTAGCGGGCAAATCCCGGGTGAAATCTGTTAGAAATTGGGGCCTTTTAGGCTTACTTTGTTGAAGAGGTTTTAAGGGAATTTGTTAGTGGGAAGTTTGGAAGAGAGGAAGACTTGGATTTTACAAAGATGTTTGATTGTTATTGCTATGGCTTACAACTTATGGCTTGATTACAAATGAGGACTCTAACACCTATTTATACTACTCCATGGAAAGTTCTACATACTAGATATTTTCCATGGATATACATTAAATATTAAGTATCTAGATATTTCTACTAGATACTTATACTAGATATTTCTAATACATGATTCTACAACATTCTTAAAGATTATTCTAGATATCTAGTAGACTTGGGCCTTGCTAATTCATATTGGTCTTGGGCTCCCATAATTCTTATTGTTAGTCCAATATTGTTGGGCTAAATCAAGTTTATAATCCAACACCCCCCTTTAAACTTGATTTATCGACTCCAAGCATCATTCTTAGTCTTGAAAAATCTTTCTCCTTCAGTGGTTTGGTGAAGATGTCAGCAACTTGATCTTCAGATCTTATATGTATCACTCGAACATCCTTCCTTGTAATGCATTCTCGAATATAGTGATAGCGAGTGTTGATATGCTTACTTCGGTCATGATAGACTGGATTTTTCGCCAAGTCAATTGCCGATTTATTATCCACATATATCTCCGTTGCATCTCTTTGCTTCATGTGTAGCTCCTCCAACACATTTCTAAGCCATATTGCATGACAAACACATGATGTTGCAGCTACGTACTCTGCTTCACAAGTGGACAAAGTAACGATAGGTTGCTTCTTTGATGACCAAGTGAAAGCAGTGTCACCAAGGTAGAATAAGAATCCACTTGTGCTTCTGCTATCATCGTAATCTCCAGCCCAATCACTGTCGCTATAGCCTACAAGCTTGAAGTCTTCACACGATGAGTAAAATAAACCGAAATCCAATGTACCTTTTATATATCGAAGGATCCTCTTGGCGGTCTTTAAGTGAGATGTAGTGGGTGCTTCCATGAACCGACTGATTAATCCCACTGAGAATAGTATGTCAGGTCTTGTACATGTCAAGTAGCGTAAGCTTCCGACAAGACTCTTGAATAGAGTTGGATCGACCGCTTTTCCTTCATCGTACTTAGTGTGCTTTGCACCATATGCGATGGGGGTGGCAATTGGTTTGCACTTCTCCATGCCATACCTTTTCAATATCTCTTTTGCATATCCTTCTTGGCATATGAAAATTCCTTCTTCTGATTGCTTCACCTCTATGCCAAGGTAATAAGACATGAGCCCAATATCCGTCATTTCAAACTCTCGTGCCATAGATCTCTTGAATTCATCGATCATGCTTTGGGAGTTTCCTGTGAATATGAGATCATCCACGTACAAGCAAACAACTAATATATTTTCATTTGAATATTTTACGTAAAGTGCATATTCACTTGGACATTTTGTGAAACCATTTTCTTGAAAATACTTATCAATTCTTGTATTCCAAGCACGTGGTGCTTGCTTTAGACCATATAAAGCTTTTTTCAACTTTAGCACTTTACCTTCATGTCCTTTGATAGCATACCCTTCTGGTTGCTCTAAGTAAACTTCTTCTTCAAGAAATCCGTTTAGAAAAGCGGACTTTACATCCATTTGATGGATTTTCCATTTAAACTGAGCAGCAATAGCTATTATCATTCTTATAGTTTCTAAGCGAGCAACAGGAGCAAATACCTCTTCATAGTCGATGCCATGTTTCTGCTTGTAACCTTTGGCCACAAGTCTTGCCTTGTACTTCTCGACTTCTCCTTTGGCATTCTTCTTTGTTTTGTATACCCACTTGACTCCAATAGCCTTTTGCCCTTTTGGTAGAGATGTCAACTCCCACGTATCATTCTTCTCTATTGACTTTATCTCCTCATCCATGGCTTGCCTCCATTTCTTGATTTGCACAGCCTCCTCGAAGCTAAGGGGTTCGCAATCAGCATACAAGCATAGAAGCGTTAGCTCGTCAGTCTCCTCGGTCTCGTCATAGAGCTCCTGTAAACTTCTCATTTTTGGAGATCTTTCACTTGAACTTGAAGGCGAGTCTTGAGTTGAGGATGGACTTGGAGGTTGTTGAGCATCTTCTCTTGAGTCGCACGTCTCATCTTCTTCGTTGAGACTAGGAAGGAAATCATACCGCTCGTGATCATTCGTGTTCCAATCCCATGCTCCTTCTTCATCAAACTCCACGTCTCTACTTACAACCACCTTTCTTGTGATTGGGTTGTAGAGTTTGTAACCTTTTGATTGCTTGTCGTAGCCAACGAAGATGTGCTTCTCGCTCCTCTCATCAAGCTTAAGACGCCTTTGGCGTGGTACGTGAACATATGCTATGCTCCCAAATACTCGTAGATGTGAAATGGTAGGCTTTAATCCATTCCATGCTTCTTGTGGAGTCTTGTTATCTAAGCTCTTAGATGGGCACCGATTTGAGAGATAGACCGCACAATCAACCGCTTCGGCCCAAAACTCCTTTGGCATCTTCTTACTTTTCAACATACTTCGAACCATGTTGAGAATGGTTCTATTCTTTCTCTCAACCACTCCATTTTGTTGTGGAGAATATGGAGTTGTTAGAAATCTACGGATCCCATTTTCTTCACAAAATTTGTTAAATTCTTTTGATAAAAATTCTCCACCTCTATCGGATCTCATGGCTTTAATTCTTAAACATTTCTCCTTTTCAACCATTGCTTTAAATGTTTTAAAAGTATCGAAAGCTTGAGATTTTTCTTTTAGAAAATACACCCATGTCTTTCGGGAGAAATCATCGATAAAGAGCATAAAGTAGTTATTCTTACCATGAGATGGTGGAGTAATGGGTCCGCATAGATCTGTATGAATAAGTTGTAGTGGCTCCTTTGCTCTTGATGTTGCTTCTTTTGGGAACGGGTTTCTAGCATGCTTCCCAAGTAGACATCCTTCACATACTTGATTAGGATGATCTATATGGGACAATCCTTTCACCATGCCCTTTGTAGACAACAATTTTAAGTCACCGAAGTTTAAGTGTCCATACCTCATATGCCAAAGCCATGAATGATCCTTCAAGCATGTCTTCAAGCATTTAACTTCATCATGTTCAACATTTAGAAGGAACATCCGGTTTTTACTCATGGGAACTTTGGTGATAAGCCTTCCTTCGTGGTTTCTTATTATAGCACTACGATCTTTTAAGTGTATATCGTAGTTTTTCTCCAAAAGTTGTCCCAAACTTAAAATATTGCTTTTAAGGCTTGGCACAAAGTAAACTTCTGATATGAATTGGTGACTTCCATCTTTAGCAAGGATAAGTATTTTACCTTTTCCTTTCACCGTTGCCTTTGAGTTGTCTCCAAATGTGACGTTCCCTTTAACTTGCTCCATTTCTACAAACAAGCTTTCTTCACCCGTCATATGGCTACTTGCAGCGGAATCTAGATACCATGAAGTTCTTCTATTTTCTCGTTCATCTTTGTTTGCCATCAACAAAGTGAGTTGAACGTCATCTTGCAAGTCCATAATGTTAGCCTTCTCTTCCACTTGTCTTGAACTTCTACACTCGGTAGCATAGTGACCATACTTTTGACAATTATAACATTGTACTTGGGTTTTACCTCCTCTTTGAGCGTAAGAACCTCTTCCAAGACCTCTTCTAGAAGGAGACCATTGTGTATCTTCTTCTTTGTTTACTTCTTCTCTATTTCCTGTTCCTCGTCCTCGTCCTCGTCCTTGGTATCCACCACGACCTCGGAAAGTACCACGTCCTCTTCCTTGGTCCTTTCCATGTACAAAGCTCTTTTCTCTTTCTTTGAAAGAGAGTTTTGAATATAGAGCTTCTTCTAAGGATTCTTTCCCCCTTCTTTTCTTCATTTTCTCTTCATGGGCTTGTAGTGAACCCATGAGTTGATCAATGGTCATAGAGTCAATGTCTTTGGACTCCTCTATGGCCACAACGATATAGTCAAAGCTCGGTGTCAAAGAGCGAAGAATCTTTTCTATCACTCTTGTGTCACTCAAGCTTTCTCCATTTCTCTTCATCTCATTTGAGATGGTCAAGACACGAGTGAAATAATCCGAAATGGCTTCGGATTCTTTCATTTGTAGTCTTTCAAAATCTCCTCTTAGAGTTTGAAGGCGTACCTTTTTCACCTTATCAATTCCTTTGAAAGCATTTTGAAGAATCTCCCATGCTTCCTTGGAAGTAGTTGCATTTGCAACTTTCTCAAACATCGCATCATCTAAGCATTGATAGATGAGAGTGAGAGCACTTTGATCCTTCTTTCTTGCTTTGAGCAATTCTCCCTTTTGGGTAGCATTTAATGAACCTTCATCTTTAACTTCTTCATAGCCTTTCTCGACTACCTCCCATGCATCATGTGAGCCGAGTAACGCCTTCATCCGGATACACCAACTACCATAGTTATCTTTGGTAAGACGAGGATATTGGAATGTATTCATCATGTTTGACATCTTGATCTTCTAGCTCTGATACCACTTTGTTAGAAATTGGGGCCTTTTAGGCTTACTTTGTTGAAGAGGTTTTAAGGGAATTTGTTAGTGGGAAGTTTGGAAGAGAGGAAGACTTGGATTTTACAAAGATGTTTGATTGTTATTGCTATGGCTTACAACTTATGGCTTGATTACAAATGAGGACTCTAACACCTATTTATACTACTCCATGGAAAGTTCTACATACTAGATATTTTCCATGGATATACATTAAATATTAAGTATCTAGATATTTCTACTAGATACTTATACTAGATATTTCTAATACATGATTCTACAACATTCTTAAAGATTATTCTAGATATCTAGTAGACTTGGGCCTTGCTAATTCATATTGGTCTTGGGCTCCCATAATTCTTATTGTTAGTCCAATATTGTTGGGCTAAATCAAGTTTATAATCCAACAAAATCTCACAATTGATGCATCTTTCTTCATTAGATCTATCAAGGAATTCGCTAACCCTTGGTATTCCTAGCCTCGCGAATCTAGTCCAAAACATGACTAGACTCGAAAGACTCCATCTATCGGGGGTTGACATTAGTTCTCCCTTACCCCAAATTCTAGCCAATTTTTCTTTATTAATATCCCTTAATCTCCAAGATTGTCGGCTTCGGGGTGAATTTCCATTAGCAATACTTCAATTACCACAACTGAAACTTCTCAACGTAGCGAAAAATCCCAAACTCGGTGGTTCCTTGCCTGAATTTCAAAACACCACCTTATTAGAGTATTTGGATCTCGGTTCAACGGGTTTTGGTGGGATCATACCGGAATCCATAACCAAATTGAAGCATCTACTATTCTTCTCCGTTAGCGGATGCTTTTTTTCAGGGGAAATTCCAGGTTCGCTCTCTAACATGACAAAACTAACTCACTTGGATCTCAGTCTAAATAAGCTCACGGGCCTCGTTCCTTCGTTGGAACGTCTTTTGGATCTTGTTGTTTTGGAGCTTAGCGATAACAGTTTCGAGAAGGCAAGACTGCCTGATTGGGTTAGCAAACTAACTAAGCTTCGTGAACTTTATGTCGGTCGTATCAACATATACGATGAAATTCCACCTTCTCTAGCAAATCTAACCACACTTAGAATCGTGTCATTAACAGGAAATTTTATTTCTGGTCAAATTCCATCTTGGTTTACGAACCTTACCGATCTAAGTGTGATAGACTTAGGCGGAAACCAATTGCAAGGACCGATTTCAAGCTCGTTTTCCAATTTCAAAAGTCTCAAATATCTTGGCCTAGATCACAACAATTTTAGTGGCAGGGTGTACCTAGATACTTTCATAGAACTCAACAAGATAGAAACTTTGTATTTAAGTTATAATAGAATATCATTTTTCGACACCAAAAACTACACCGGTGGAAACCTACCAAATTTGAGAAGTCTAGGACTATCATCATGCAACTTGAAGCATTTCCCTCCCTTTTTGTTCTTCCAAAAGGATAAGACAAGCTTGTTTCTTTACTACAACAAAATTGAAGGCCTTGTACCCGAGTGGATTTGGAATAATAGCCTAGAAACATTGCGTATGATTGGCCTTTCTAACAACCTCATCACAGGCTTTCACGGGCATCCTCGTTTTCTCCCATGGCTTGGTTTGGAAGTATTTGAAATATCGTATAATCGGTTACAAGGACAATTGCTGATTCCGCCACACACCACGCTTGTTTACGATGTCTCAAACAATAATTTGATTGGAGAAATACCGCCAATTATATGTGAACTGAAATCCATCATAGTATTAGATTTGTCTTCTAACAACATGACCGGAACCCTTCATCCATGTTTAGGCAACTTAAGCAAGTCATTGTTAGTTTTCAATTTGAAACGAAATTACTTTCATGGTCCAATGATAGATACGTTTATGATCGGAAGCCGGATTAAGAGGATTGATATGAGTGAAAATTTGTTTACGGGTCATGTGCCAAACGCATTAGCTAATTGTACCGATTTAGAGTTTCTATCTCTCGGTGATAACTTGTTTGTAGATGTTTTTCCATTTTGGTTGGGAAGTCTAGCCGAGTTGGAAGTTGTCATTTTAAGGTCCAACAAGTTTTATGGTTCAATTCAAGGTCTAGCAAGTATAAGCTCTCAGAATCTCAAGTTACGTATCATAGACCTATCTAACAATGGTTTTAGTGGTAAATTGCCTGACAAGTACTTCCAAACATGGAATGCAATGAAATCTGTTTATGCCGGTAAATCATCCGCTTTGGGAATCGAGATTCCCTTCAATGCGCTTCTGCCTTTTGATTATCCATACTCGATAACGTTGACAAACAAAGGTGTTAAGAGAGAGTACAAGAAAATTCTCAACATATTCACAGCCATCGATCTCTCTTGTAACAACTTCGAAGGGCAGATTCCACAATCACTCCAAGAACTTCATGGGCTTGAATCTCTTAACTTATCCAACAACCGTCTTACTGGTCGTATCTCGCCATCTTTGGGGAACCTAAAGAGTCTTGAATCTTTGGATTTGTCTCAAAATGTGCTCTCTGGAGAAATTCCCCAACAATTGTTGCAACTTGGATTCCTTGCCACTTTTAATGTGTCATTCAACCATCTTAATGGGCGCATACCTCAAGGAAAGCAATTCAATACATTTGATAGTAGCTCCTATGATGGTAATCCTGGACTATGTGGAGAACCTTTATCCAAGGATTGTGATAGTTCAAACGCATCATCGGTTCTGCCAACAAACAATCAGTACGAGTCCCTTCTTCCAAGTGACAAACTTGATTGGATCATCATATTCTTGGGATTTGGAAGTGGTTTGGCCATTGGAGTTGTTATTAGCAAGTTTCTATGTGCAAGGTATAATGATTGGTTCATTGGCCGATTCGGGTTGAGGAAGGACGTATGCATAAGGCCACTATAAGACAAGAGGACGGATTTTCAAGTTTAAATTCGTTTGCTACTTCATAATTTTCAATTTTAAATCATGTAATCAAGCCTTTTAATATATTATGTAAATGAACACTCGATCACTTTGATCACCGTTTTTTAGTTTGTCACGAAATCAACAAGGTAAGATGGGAATGATAGATAACTCAGGTCTATGCGATTGATTACTTGCAACAGGCGAATCCATGACGAAATAATATGTATGTCCTCCGAAAAAATAGGCGGCAAAGGTAATGGATAGAACGGTTCTGTTTGGGTCAAACAGGTTAGTTCATGTCAAGGTTGGGTCAATCGTTAGTGTGAATATACGATAAGTAAAAGAATTTTCAATAAATAAAAAATAGTTGTAAAATATTTATACATTTTGATGAACAAATGGGTATTCAGCAATGTTTTACACATATATTCACGACATTAAAAATGATATACAAATACACTAAAGAGACTGCACAAAATAACGCATATTTATAACTTGCAAATAGTATTCCTAGTTAATTTATTATAAATCCTAAGCAAAATTTATAACAATAATAATTATATTTAATTTATTAGCATTTAAATAACAAAAAAAAAAAAGGTATTTTGGACCTGCATTTTTTCTTCTCACTTAAGCCATGTTGACTCTCCTTGAATGGGAGTCTTGTGCATGGCATGTAGTGAGGTTCATTGTTAATTATTGGATGTAAAACATTATGAGAATTACAATAATAATTTTCTTAATATTATAACCAATGATAAATCATAAACTACAAAATTTTCAATGTTATATCAATTCTTAAAAAGTACTCCGTAAAATATTATGAAAATTCTTATAAGTCACCCGTGATTTATAACGGGTTATACGCTAGTTCAACTTAAGCCAATAAAAGCTAAACCATATTCCCTACTTGATAAGTCTTAAACTTGTAGCCGTCATCTTTAGCCATCCTTTTAACACTTCAGGATTATCTGTCAATAAGATACACGACTCTTTCATACCAGAGACACTCCAAAGTTATTATAAGTAGCAAAGGACAACGGATAAAGTGGGTCTAATGTAACTATGTCTAACTTCTTAACACATTCTTCATGTGTCGGCCCTTTAGTCAAATGTTGCATGTAGAGCTTTTTTCATTTCTAGTGCTACCTCAATAGAGGAACTCAGGAAGGTGGGTCATGTGAGGCAGTGGTGGGTTTAGCCTTTTTGTTGGGCCTATCAAGTGAAGGTGACTCAGGAAAAGGCTCACGTCTATGGCAACAGAAGTGGTGCATGTAAGCTGACGTGGTGCGACCTTACCAGTAGATGATCGAGCCCTCGATGTTGTTTGGGATGAGGTCCACCTTGGCACTATTTCCATAAAAAAGAATTGCAAAAAGTTCTACAAAAGGCAATGGGACAGTTTTCAATGAACAACCCTTCGGATGACCCTAAGACTGTGTGTATCGGGTGACTGTTATCTCGGTCGTGACCTCCACCTATTCGACCCCCGACGCGTTCCCTGCGTTACACCCTCCCACCCACGACGTCGACCATGCCCAACGGTCGTAAACTCGACCGTTCAACGGACAAAAATTCACCCAACGGCTCTGTTCATTTAAACTAAAACCCTTTCAAATTTAATTTTTACCCCTTTTTTTACCCTATAAATACCCAATTCTTTTACCAAATAATTCACAACTCTCTTATCTTTCTAATATACTCAATCACACACTCTATTCTCTCAATCACCCTCTCAAAAATGTCTTCCAAGATTAAAGGCAAAGCTTCAAAATCTCGACGCCAACCAAACAATCCCACACCCTCTCAATCACCCTCTATCAACATTCAACCACCAAATTACATACACCAAACTACTCCTATTGTTGAAGGACCATCCAAAGTGGAAGGAGCAAGAATACCCAAAACAATTGGCGATTTTCACGAAGACTCGTGGAAAAAAATCAAGGACGTCGTCATCATCAGCTGCTCAAGGTTCAGAAGTCGGTGCGGATCAGTATGTGTAAATAAATAAATTGTACAAAAATATGATAAATAAGGATAAATTGTTTAAAGAACGTAGGAATTGATTTCGTGTCATTTGGACATCGTATGAAGAAGTTATGGACGAAACCGGGTCGAGACGAGGAATGAAAAGTGCAGCCTTTGCTGCCCCAGAGAGTTCACGGCGTGAACTATTGTTCACGTTCGTGAACATCAAACAGGGACTTTGGTATTTTGGACGATCGGTGTTCACGACCAGTTCACGATCGCGAGAAGTTCACGCACGCAGAGTTCGCGACGCGAACTCATGTTCACGATCGTGAACTTTCCCGACACCAGCATTAAAGTCGGGTTTATCTCATTTATTACACACACAAACGCTAGTTTTCTCCTCTCAACTTGTGTGTGCAATTTCTGAGTATAAGGTGGCGAGTGGAGCTTAATCTTCACTAGATCTTGAAGATTCTTACTCCTAATTGAAGATTGAAGGTTATTGGTTGAAGGATTTGAGGCATTCAAATCTTGGGAGGTGATATTGGTGTTCAAGGAACACGTCTTTTGGATAAGCTTGGCTAAGATGAGTACATGTGAACTTTCAAAACTGAGTACATAGTTAGGAAACGATTTGTGATTAAATATTTTATCGAGTCTATAAGTAATTTAGTTATTTGTGTGATTTATAATGAATTGCTTATGTGATGATGAAATGATTGATTGATTGAGAAATGATGAAGCTATAAGCTCATAACGATAAAAGACAAGTAATGATGATGATGATGATGATGATGTCCCTAGGGCCGTGATAGATTGGAGGCATTCCGGTTATTACGGTACCTTAAGGTTAGTGGTAGATTGGAGGCATTCCGATTACCCAATACCTATGAGTCCAGGTAGATTGGAGGCATTTCGGTTACCGTGGATATGATGGTCTTGATAGATTGAAGGCATTCCGATTATCTTGACATTGACCAATGATGAATGAAAAGAAGTGACCCAAACGAATTTAATAATATTATTCTAATATAAATGATATTATGTGACTAGTTGTTATCGGGTCTAAAACCCACGTATCTCACGAGAAAATTTTGTCTCACGTACTATGTTTGTGTTTTGCTATGTACTCAGGTTCGGGATCGAAGATATAGGAGGCCCGTGTAGAAGAGGCATTGTTGAGATTAGCTCGGTGTTGATGATTAGAGTCCTTATCCTATGGTTAAGGTATAATTTGTAACACTGTTTTTGTAAACTCTGATAATCTCGAACAAGAAACCTTTTCGTTTTTGTAAAACCGGTATTTGACACCGATACAATGCTATGTATTTTGGGTTAAATTTTATTTAAATATTATTTTAAAAATTGAGGTGTTACAACTTGGTATCAGAGCTATAGTTTAAGTGAACTAGGTTGAGTTGACCATCCTATACTTAAACTGAGCTAGTAGGACCGTAGGTTCCATAGGATACTTATGAATTGACTATTGAGACCTTAAGTGTAGGTTCAATAAGGTTGACCGTGAAGGATTAGGTCATGTTTTGGTATAAGAACGGTCAATGCTACCGTTACTTTGATGAATTGACTTCTAAATGATTGATGTTTTATTATAGCAAAATGGTGAGAACTAGAAGTGGAAGAGGTCCACTTGATCAAGGGCAAGATTCGAACAACATTGTTGAACTGGTGTTTGGTCCTCAACCTCGGAAAGGGGAGGAAAATTCGGGTGTTGAAAGGAACACTCACACCCTGGTTACCGTGGAACATCTCCAAACTATGTTCAACCAAATGAGGGATATCGTGAATGACGATGTGAACCGAATCCTCAATGAACATAGGGCTCTTGAGAGGCGGGAGGAATCTCCACCCCACACGAAGAGCAAGTCAAGTAGTGTTGCTCAAACCGAAAGGTCTTCGATGGAAGAAGAGGAAAGTGACCCCGAGCCGAGGGAAAGGAAGGGGTGCACGTACAAGAACTTTGTAGCTTTTAAGCCCGATAACTACTATGGTAGCTCCGAACCGAAAGTCACGATCCGTTGGATCCGTGAAATCGAACAAGTCCTTGAAGCTAGTAAATTCAAAGAAGGTGATATGGTGATCTACGCTTCCGTTTATTGAAAGATGAAGCCCTCGTTTGGTGGGACACCATGTATGAAACGTTGGGAAAGAGGGCAGTGTATAAGATGACTTGGGAAGAATTTGTGAAACGGTTGAAGGCAAAGTTTTGCCCCGAGTGGAACTTGGAAAAACTTCAAGAAGAGTTCGTTCACTTGAAGAAAGAAAGTATGAGTGTCGATGAGTACACCAAAAAGTTCACGGGATTGATCTCGTTTGTGATCAAGTTGTATCCGGATGAGAGGGCCCGAATTGTTATATATGTTAATGGACTCCCGTGGGAGTATGAGTTGGAAGTAAAGAGGGCCGCCACACTAGATGAAGCTATTGGTGCGGCGAGAAATGTTGAGGAAGTTGGCCAAAGGAAGATCAATGAAAGGCCAAAGTTTGAAAAGAGGAAGTTTGAAGGAAGCTCGGGATCGGTGAAGAAGGGAAAGTTCACCCCGAACCTTTTCTAAACAATCAAGTGTTGGTGCTTGTAAGAAGTGTGGCAAGGACCACAAGGGTGAATGTTTGGCGGATTCAAAAGGTTGTTTTAAGTGTGGAAGGCCGGGGCATATGGCAAGGGATTGCCGGGCCAAACCGTTGGATGAAATCGAGTGCTACTCGTGCCATGAAAAAGGGCACTATAGCAATTCTTGCCCGAAGAAGGGAAACGCGACTATGGTGTCGACCGCTCAAAAGACGGTCAAAGGACGGTCCTTCCAACTTACCCGAGATGAAGCCAAGGAGGTCCACGATGTCGTTTCAGGTACCCTACTCGTAAATTCTATTCCCGCCCGGATCTTATTTGACTCGGGTGCTACTTATTCGTTTGTGTCACATGATTTTGTTGTGGTTTTGAAAGTGCCCTTAGAACTTCTTGACGAGATTTATGATATAGAAATTGTGGATGGTAAAACTTCCATAATTCAACATATGTGTCGAAATTGTGAGTTAGAAATAGACGGGAAAGTTTAAGGTGAATTTATTACCTATGGAAATTGCGGGTTTCGATATAGTTATTGGGATGGATTGGTTGGGTGAACATCATGCAAAGATTTTATGTGGGAAAAAGATAGTCTCGATCAAGACTCCCGATAATGAAAAAGTTTATGTGTATGGCGAGAGACGACACCACCTACCGAGCCTTATGACCGCGGTTAAAGCAAGGAAATGTTTAGCCAAAGGGTGTTCGTCCTTTTTAGTATATGTGTTAGATGGAAGGAAGGAAAAGAAGACGGTTGAAAATGTGAAGGTGATTCGGGATTTCCCCAAAGTATTTCCCGACGATTTACCGGGATTACCACCGGAGAGGCAAGTAGAATTCCGTATTGATTTAGTTCCGGGGGCGACGTCGATAGCTCGTGATCCATACCGTTTGGCTCCCACCGAAATGCGGGAATTGATGTCGCAATTGCAAGAATTGCTTGACAAAGGATTTATTCATCCTAGTTCGTCTCCATGGGGTGCGCCCGTATTGTTCGTCAAGAAGAAGGACGGTTCGATGATAATGTGCATCGATTACCGAGAGTTGAATAAGATGACTATTAAGAACCGATACCCGTTGCCTAGAATCGACGACTTGTTTGATCAACTTCAAGGAGCCGATTATTTCTAAAAGATCGATTTGAGATCGGGTTACCATCAAGTTCGAGTGAAAGAAGGAGATACCGAGAAGACGGCGTTTCATACACGTTATGGGCATTACGAGTTTTTGGTAATGTCATTCGGGTTGACTAATGCACCGGCCATTTTTATGGACCTTATAAATCGGGTTTGCAAACCATTTCTCGACAAGTCTCTTATCGTATTTATTGACGATATTCTTATTTATTCAAAAACCGAGGAAGAACACGAGAGTCACCTAAGGCAAACGTTAGAAGTACTACAACGAGAAAAATTGTATGCTAAGTTTTCTAAGTGTGAATTTTGGATTCGAGAAGCCAATTCCTTGGTCATGTCGTGTCACAAGAAGGAATCAAGGTTGACCCGTCAAAGATTGAAGCGGTTATGAAGTGGGAACCACCACGAACTCCAACCGAAGTGAGAAGTTTTCTCGGCCTTGCCGGTTATTACCGTCGATTTATTCAAGACTTTTCTCGAGTGGCGACACCACTCACATTGTGTAGGGAAACCTTGTAGTATTCACATGGCGGAACTTGAATACCACATTACTGGATCTCTACTAATCAATGAGATCACGAAAAAGAGAAGATGATGAACATTACCTTTAGATAGCTAAAGAAGTGACCACCTCTACTGCACCACCTGGACACGCTGCAAGACCGCGTTGTACCAACAAAGTATCACACAAGAACTTGTGTGTGTGTGTGTGTGTTGTGTTCGTCGAACTCGAACAACAAAAACCGAACACCCTCTTGGGGTTCTTTGCGCTCGGCTGAAGAGAGAAAAGAGGGAGAGAGGCTAGGGTTTTAGTGTATTGTAATGTCTAACCTAAAACCCTTACACAAGCCTTCTATTTATAAGGCTAGATGTTACGGTTTAGTCCTTGGAGTTTAATTATGATTAATCTCATAATTAAACTTCCTATTAACACTTTAAACCCTTGGACTTTTACTAGTTAATTAATTAACTATTAATTAACAGTTAACTGTCCGTTAAATACTTAACCTAATATTTAACCATCCTCAATAATAATTAACTTATTATTATTTATTCTCTTCTTTATAATTAACTTAACTAGTTAATTATTCCACACAACTTACTTTATTCGGTTGTCCATTATTGGGTGTGTAGTGGTGTGACCCTTTAGTGTCTTATGACATTGGACACGGTGACACGTGTACTAGTCTGTGCACATAAATCCTTCAGACTCCCACTTGTGCAAGTTAAGAAACACTTTCTGATCATCGTTGGCCTAAAGCGGTCCCTAGCCAGACATTTAGGATAACCACGTCATAAGAACTCTTACATCTAGAGATAATATTCATAAAATGAATAACACTAACAGATTTTCCTTTCGCATCACGATATTTCTTAATTTGAGTAATAGACATGGAGCAGGGATCTTGTTCTATATACTCGAATTTTCTGGACTCTGATTTCGACTTTCTGCAGTAACGGATTACCGAATGACCTAATCATTCTCCGAGCGCGGCCACGCATTTCAGTAGTCTTAATCGTCGAGCGGCCATGAAATATCTCTTCTAGTTAAAGAAGTTGCAAATTCCATCTTGACATTTGCGTTATCTTGCCCACGACTTCCGCTGTCTTAGTCAAGTTCCTTATGATCACCCTTTTACGGTGTGACGGTAGATAAATGCTAAAGATCAGAAGTCATCGTGTCTCAAACCAAAACGTCTCAGGTCAGAGGACATCTACTCGAAATTACTCATGCTTAGGCTCCATGAAGTAATCTCGATCTTTTGGTCACGTCTAATGTTTAGCAAACTCTGTAAACATCTATGAATATTTATTTTAACAACCCTTGTTTCTCTATTCAATAACTATGAAATAAATAAATATTTATAATGGTATTAACTCTTGAATCTAGCTCGCACTAAATTCAAGCAACCACAGACAATTTAGATACTCAAAACTTTGTGTATCAAGGATAGGTTTAAAACATGTTAAGAATAGACAATGTGAAAATATTACGTAAAACCTTCTATTTCAATCCCACTCTCATGTCGTCAAAAGTAGGCAGGCTTTGAACAACCAGATAAGAATCAGTTCCTCAAGGGCTTTCGTCCATCTTTCGCCAATCTATCTCCGGTTATTACATAATGTATCGATTTCAAACATGTCTATGATTCTAATCAAAATTACTAGCTACCAATATTTAGGTACTGCATGCCTATAGCGTGCGCATGTTTCTCATGCTTTGGTCCAACTAGTGGTTTTGTCAACGGGTCAGCGACGTTGTCATCTGTTGGTATTTTCTTAATTACAATATCACCTTCTCTTACATACTCACGTATGCGGTGATATTTCCTGCGTACATGCCTGGTCTTTTGATGCTCTCTTGGTTCAACAGCTTGCGCTATTGTTCCACTATTATCGCAGAATATTTCGATGGGTCTAGAGATACTGGCAATAACTCTAAGATGCTCGATAAAATTCTTAAGCCACATGGCTTCTTTCCCAGCATCATTTGCGGCAATGTACTCAGCCTCTGTAGTCGAATCTGCTATCGTATCTTGTTTCTGACTCTTCCAAGATATAGCTCTTCCGTTTAGTGTGAATACAAATCCCGATTGAGATTTGTAATCGTCTCTGTCGGTTTGGAAGCTTGCATCTGTGTAAACAGTTACACGCAATTCTTCCAACGAACCTCCAAAGACCAAGAACATTTCTTTCGTCCTTCTCAAATACTTGAGAATGTTCTTGACAGCCACCCAATGGGGTTCACCAGGATTCTTTTGATATCTGCTTGTGAGACTTATGGAGTAAGCAATATCGGGCCTAGTACATAACATGGCATACATGATTGATCCAATTGCCGAAGCATATGGTACCAAACTCATCCTAGCTATTTCCTTGCTAGATGTGGGACTATGAGCTTTGCTCAGTGTAATGCCATGTGACATTGGAATGATTCCTCTCTTGGAATCACTCATACTGAATCTCTTCAGTACTTTGTCAATGTATGTACTTTGACTAAGTCCAATAAGCCGCCTAGATCTATCTCTATAGATCTTTATACCTAGTATAAATGCGGCTTCTCCCAAGTCCTTTATCTGGAAACATTTACCTAACCAGGATTTTACTCCTTGTAATGCTGGTATATCGTTTCCTATAAGCAGTATGTCATCAACATACAAGACTAGGAAAATTACTATGCTCCCACTGAATTTTGTATAGACACACGCCTCGAACTCATTCATGACAAAACTAAATTCTTTGATTCTTTTGTCAAAGTGTAAGTTCCAACTTCTAGATGCTTGCTTCAATCCATAAATGGATTTTAGCAATTTACATACTTTATTAGGATTCTTTGTATCAGTAAAACCATCCAGTTCTATCATGAATACGTCCTCATTCAACTCCCCGTTAAGGAAGGCGGTTTTAACATCCATCTACCACATCTCATAGTCGTAATATGCTGATATGGCCATAAGAATTCTAATAGACTTAAGCATGGTGACTGGCGAGTAGGTTTCAGAATAATCCACACCATGTGTTTGAGTGAAACCCTTCGCAACGAGTCGTGCTTTGCAAGTATGTACTTTTCCATCCATGTCGGTTTTCTTTTTGAAAACCCACTTGCATCCAACAGCACGAGACTGTGGTGGGAAGTCTGATAACACCCAGACTTGGTTGTCATACATGGATTGCATCTCTGCTTGCATAGCCTCGAGCCATCTTTCAGACTCTATGTCGTTAGCAGCCTCGCTGTAGGTTAATGGTTCTAGTAGACTTCCATCATCTTCATCGATCATGAACCCAAGATACCTATCTGGTTCTTGGCGTGGTCTACTGGACCTACGCGGATTGCGTGTTTCTTCTTCCTCAACTGGTGGGTCTGGTTGGGGATCAACAATTATTTGTTAAACTACTGGTTCGACTGAAGTTGTCGGTGGATCTTCGTTCTCTTCAATTTCTTGAAGCTCTATTTCTTTTCTTGGAGTTTCAGTTCCTAGAAACTTCTCCTCCAAGAAGACACCTTTCCGAGCAACAAAGACTTTGTTGTCTTCTTGATGATAGAAATAGTATCCTAAGGTTTCCCTTGGATATCCAACGAAGATACACTTATCTGACTTGGGGTTTAGTTTGTCTATGAAGTTACGTCTAACGTATGCTTCACAACCCCAAATCTTGAGAAAAGATAATTTAGGTTTTCTCCCCGCCCAGTGCTCGAACGGAGTCTTTTCTACTGACTTGGTCGGAACCCTATTCAGTGTGAATGCTGCAGTCTCGAGTGCATGTCCCCAAAATGATAGTGGTAGTGCGGCGCGACACATCATTGAACGTACCATGTCTAACAAGCTGTGATTCCTCCTTTCTGATACGCCATTCATCTGAGGTGTATACGGAGGTGTGAGTTGTGAAACAATCCCACATTCCTTCAAATGATCGTCGAACTCTTGGCTCAAATATTTGCCTCCTCGGTCAGACCGAAGTGACTTAATTTTCTTGCCTAGTTGGTTCTCTACTTCCCTATGATATTCTTTGAACTTGTCAAAGCTCTCAGACTTTAGTCTCATAAGAAAGACATAACCATACCTACTGAAGTCGTCAGTAAAGGTAATGAAGTAGCGGTATCCTCCTCTGGCTTCTGGAGTAAAGGGTCCACACACATCTGTGTGTATAATCCCTAACAACTCGCCTGCCCTTTCATTGTAATGATTGAAAGGGTCTTTTGTCATCTTGCCAGATAAACAAGCTTCGCATATAGCATATGATTCCAAATCAAATGGTTCTAGAATTCTATCATCGTGGAGCTTCTTAATGCCAGTCTCGTTTATATGACCTAAACGACAATGCCAAAGATAAGTTTGATTCAAGTTACTCTTGGATCTTTTACTTATATGATAAACGTCTCGTTCTATGTTATTTAGATTTAACGTATATAGACCATTATGAGAATTTGCGTTAAAATATAAAATGTCATCTTTTAAACACGAAATTGTTTTTCCATAAAACTCATAATAAAAACCACTGTCTATAAGTTAATCAAAAGAAATAACATTCTTAATAAGTCTAGGAACATAATAACAATCTTTAAGTTCCAAGACTCTTCCTGAAGGCAACTTGAGAAGATATGTTCCTACGGCTTCAGCTCCAACCTTGGAACCTTCGCCTACTCGTAGTTCAACATCCCCTCGTCCCAGCCTCCTGTTCTTTTTAAATCCCTGCAAATGATTGCAAATGTGATGACCACATCCGGTATCCAATACCCAGGATTCACTAGAAGTAACGAGACAATCAATCATAAAGATACCTGAATTGCTGACAAAGTCAGCGTCCAACAACCCCACGTCCGACGTGTGCTCGCAAATATCCTTGCTGCCACAAGTTGGGCAACACAAATCAGCAAAGTCATTCAACCAATCATAGAACTCATCCTGCTGAATCTCAGGGAGAGATTCTTCCTCCATCCTTTGAACATCGCGTATACACAAGAGAGTCTCGTGTAGACCTGCGACACTCAAATCAAAATTCCCGATCATACGTACTACCTTGTCCTGATAGTACTGAGTGAGAGATCCAAACAAGAACAAGACTTGTTCATGCTCGTTTGATGTGCCAGTAACTAGGCTTAGACAATCTAGTAACCTCCTTATGTTGATAAGGTGGTCACTCAGTGGTTGATCATCTATCATTTTTGGCAAAATGATTTCTTGCAAAATAAACTGCTTGCTATCTTCAGTACTATCTTTAAACGTCTCCTCAAGATACTGGACAAACTCATAGCATGGTTTCTTACGTAGATTATCAGTGAGCTCTGACAATGAAGTAAGAATAAGAATCGACATAACTTGTGATTCATCAGCCAGATACTGATAATAAGCGTCAAACTCATCATCCTGGGCATCTCGCCCTGGTTGTCCCTTGGGCACCTCGTCTATCACGTACAGTAGATTCTGTGCTTTTAGGTAACTCCTAAAATGCACCCTCCAAATTTTGTAGTTTGGACCAGTAAGCTTCCATTTTCCAGTGATGAACTTTCGCGATTCAATCGGTGAATAAAACGGAATTTCTGACGCTACAGACATCTATAAGAAATACAACAAACGGTTAGTAGGATTAGCTAAATAAATAACTTCTAACATTATTACCTTTTAATAATAATAGTTATACTAGGACCCATATTTCACGCCCTCTAATGCAAGGTTTGGGCACTTCCCATTAGAGCCACGCTATTTTTGGTAGGTATAGCCATACCGATCGCCTCTAGACTAGAAACGATTCCTAGATCCTTGGGATATCAAGTTGAACAACAAACGTGTACATGTTTTAATCCCTCTAGTGCATTTTGGGTCGGGACTCCCGATTATCACCAAAATAGATCGTACCACCTAAGACAGTGCGATGCCTTGCGCCGGGACTCCCGATTATCACAAGACCCTACGCACCCTAACACTCGCAATGATTTGAATCCACATCTAAGGTTCTTTCTCCTTACAATGTGAATATCGTTTAGCAAGTGAGGTGTTCCATTAGGTGGGTTGCACTCTGATCTAAGATTTTCTAAAAAGGATTTTCCTTTGTTCGAAAACGTTAGCCAGTTTTTAATTACTTGGCTTTATAAACTAACTGTTTATAAATTTCACTTTTAATTTGTTTCATAAAACTTGGTTTATAAACAAACTGTTTACTTTACCATTATTAATTTTAAAACTTGGTTTTCAAAACAAGCTGTTTATAATTACCATTATATTAATTTATACCTTGATTTTCTAAACAAACTGTTTATAATTACCATCTTATAATTAAATCTTGGTTTTCTAAACAAACTGTTTATAATCACCATCTTATTATTTCATATTATAATAAATAAACGAAAAATAAATAATACTTGCAATTTCGAAAAAATTGCCATGTCATAACCCCAAAGACTTGTTTTTGTGTTTTGTGTATTTAAAAAAATAAAACTTTATAAATATTTCCGAAAAATAAAAAATAATTCGGAAAAAAATTAAGGTAAACACAATATCATTTCTTTTGAGTTATGTCATTCTAATTAAATAAATAAACTGATAATTTAAATTACCAAACTGATAATTATTAAATTACCCATAAACTGGTTTCTTATTTCCTCCTTAATTTCATAATTGTCTTGATTTAAAACTAACTGTTTAAAATCATTAGGTTTATTTTAAATGTTAATACTTATTATTATAATAAACAAATAAATAATGGAACTTGTCAAAAGGTAAACCTTTTAACATCCGATTTGATCCCGTGTACCCTATGTAGGGCTGTCGAAAATAACCAAAACCCGCTCTACCCGCCCGACCCGTTTCGTATTCGAGTAGAAAGGGTCAGGTAGTTCGGGTATCGGGTAGAAACATTTGGGTATCGGGTAACCCGAAAATAATACGGATCGGGTATAAGGTAATATTTTAAGTTGGCGGGTATACCCGAATAACCGAAATTTAAAATAAGGAATTTTTTAAAGGTAATATTTTTATAATTTTATAAATAAAATACGATCGTTATGTTTGCAATCCATGAATTTCATCTAAAAGTCAATGATAAAGTCTCATGTTGGTTGAAGTTTGGTAAATTACGGACAAATATGATATATTAAGATCGGAATATAAACATTGTGGTGCATGTAATACAAGGGTGCAAATTCTCGGGTATTAGTGGATATAACTGTTCCCGGCCGATTACCCGAACTACCCATACCCAATTACCCGAATTTAATTTGGTTCGGGTATAGGGTATTTTTTATATTTGAAAAAATCCGAGCTACCCGACCCGAACTACCCGAAACCCGAAAGTTATACCCGATCAACACCCCTAACCCTATGTGCCCGAAACTGAGCCTTAGGTTAACGAAACTGGATCAAATGCACAACAAGGGAAAAAACTGGATCGATTAAACGAAGACCGAACCATGGCTCGGTTCGGTTCGTCCGTTCGGCCCGTTCGTCCGAACCTTGCTCGACCGAAACTCGGTCTTGCTTGGTTCGACCGAAAAGTATCCCTTTTATTTTAATAATACCGAAAATCATAATAATAATGCTAGTAATAACAAATAAATAAATGTGTTATTCTAATACTAAGAATAACACAACTTTCCTTAATTTGTCTAAACCCTAATTTGTCCAATAATCTACCATGATCTTGGTTGACTATATTCTTGGATTAATTTTTCTAGGTTTTTAACTAGACAAGAAAAGAAACCTAATTCTTTTTTATCTTGAAACCTATTCAATCCAATTGTTCATAAACTTGAACAATGTTCTTGGAATAAATTTAATAGGGTTCTTTCAAAGATAAAAAAAAAAACTTAATATTATATACATATATTTACGAAATTTCTAAAATTACAAGGAGGAAAAAGAAGCCTAATTTCTTTTTATCTAGAACCCTATTCAAACCAATTGTTCATAAACTTGAACAATGTTCTTGGCCGAAAATTCTAGGGTTCTTTTCTAGATGAAAAGAAACTCAATCGAATCTCATTGAGATTAGTAGATCGCTCTGATACCACTGTAGGGAAACCTTGTAGTATTCACATGGCGGAACTTGAATACCACATTACTGGATCTCTACTAATCAATGAGATCACGAAAAAGAGAAGATGATGAACATTACCTTTAGATAGCTAAAGAAGTGATCCACCTCTACTGCACCACCTGGACACGCTGCAAGACCGCGTTGTACCAACAAAGTATCACACAAGAACTTGTGTGTGTGTTGTGTTCGTCGAACTCGAACAACAAAAACCGAACACCCCCTTGGGGTTCTTTGCGCTCGGCCTAAGAGAGAAAAGAGGGAGAGAGGCTAGGGTTTTAGTGTATTGTAATGTCTAACCTAAAACCCTTACACAAGCCTTCTATTTATAAGGCTAAATGTTACGGTTTAGTCCTTGGAGTTTAATTATGATTAATCTCATAATTAAACTTCCTATTAACACTTTAAACCCTTGGACTTTTACTAGTTAATTAATTAACTATTAATTATCTGTCTGTTAAATACTTAACCTAATATTTAACCATCCTCAATAATAATTAACTTATTATTATTTATTCTCTTTTTTATAATTAACTTAACTAGTTAATTATTCCACACAACTTACTTTATTCAGTTGTCCATTATTGGGTATGTAGTGGTGTGACCCTTTAGTGTCTTATGACATTGGACACGGTGACACGTGTACTTATCTGTGCACATAAATCCTTCACATTGTTGACCCGAAAGAGTAGCGAGTTCATGTGGGGAGAAAAGCAAGAAAAGGCATTCGCCATATTGAAAGAAAAGTTGTGTAACGCCCCAGTTCTCACACTACCCGAAGGAATGGAAGACTTTGTTGTTTATAGTGATGCCTCGAATAAGGGCTTGGGTTGTGTTTTGATGCAACGAGGAAATGTGATTGCCTACGCCTCGAGACAACTAAAGAATGCGGAAGTAAGGTACATGTTCCACTCGACCGTTCACTAGAAGATAAATCCAGTATAGCTACAGAAAATTGCGACCGAACTCATTTGCGAGGAATAAATCTGCTACGGAATTTTGTTGAATTCCGTAGCTATTCCTGATTAGCTACGGAAAATCAGCTTTTTGCTACGGAAACTCAACTTTTTGCTACGGATTTTGTCCGTAGCTATTCAAGAATTTTTTTGTAGTGGTTCAATGGACAAAAATTCACCCGCCCTCTCCCAACGGCTCTGTTCATTTAAACCAAAACCCTTTCAAATTTAATTTTTACCCCTTTTTTTACCCTATAAATACCCAATTTTTTTACCAAATAATTCACAACTCTCTTATCTT
The DNA here is from genome assembly GCA_963853835.1 of Calendula officinalis. Classification (NCBI taxonomy): domain Eukaryota; kingdom Viridiplantae; phylum Streptophyta; class Magnoliopsida; order Asterales; family Asteraceae; genus Calendula; species Calendula officinalis. The sequence goes on along the minus strand of OY970825.1, from coordinate 13,184,165 downwards.
TCTAATATACTCAATCACACACTCTATTCTCTCAATCACCCTCTCAAAAATGTCTTCCAAGATTAAAGGCAAAGCTTCAAAATCTCGACGCCAACCAAACAATCCCACACCCTCTCAATCACCCTCTCTCAACTTTCAACCACCAAATTTCATACACCAAACTACTCCTATTGTTGAAGGACCATCCAAAGTGGAAGGAGCAAGAATACCCAAAACAATTGGCGATTTTCGCGAAGACTCGTGGAAAAAAATCAAGGACGTCGTCATCATCAGCTGCTCAAGGTTCAGAAGTCGGTGCGGATCAGTATTGTAACTACCCAAATTTGTAAATAAATAAATTGTACAAAAATATGATAAATAAGGATAAATCGTTTAAAGAACGTAGGAATTGGTTTCGTGTCATGTGGACATAGTATAAAGAAGTTATGGACGAAACCGGGTCGAGACGAGGAATGAAAAGTGCAGCCTTTGCTGCACCAGAGAGTTCACGGCGTGAACTATTGTTCACGTTCGTGAACATCAAACAGGGACTTTGGTATTATGGATGATCGGTGTTCACGACCAGTTCACGATAGCGAGAAGTTCACGCACGCAGAGTTCGCGACGCGAACTCATGATCCCGATCGTGAACTTTCCCGACACCAACATTAAAGTCGGTTTTATCTCATTTATTACACACACAAACCCTAGTTTTCTCCTCTCAACTTGTGTGTGCGATTTCTGAGTATAAGGTGGCGATTGGAGCTTAATCTTCACTAGATCTTGAAGATTCTTACTCCTAATTGAAGATTGAAGGTTATTGGTTGAAGGATTTGAGGCATTCAAATCTTGGGAGGTGATATTGGTGTTCAAGGAACACGTCTTTTGGATAAGCTTGGCTAAGGTGAGTACATGTGAACTTTCAAAACTGAGTACATAGTTAGGAAACGTTTTGTGATTAAATGTTTTATCGAGTCTATAAGTAATTTTGTTATTTGTGTGATTTATAATGAATTTCTTATGTGATGTAAAATGATTGATTGATTGAGAAATGATGGAGCTATAAGCTCATAACGATAAAAGACAAGTAATGATGATGATGATGTCCCTAGGGCTGTGATAGATTGGAGGCATTCCGGTTATTACGGTACCTTAAGGTTAGTGGTAGATTGGAGGCATTCCGATTACCCAATACCTATGAGTCCCGGTAGATTGGAGGAATTCCGGTTACCGTGGATATGATGGTCTTGATAGATTGGAGGCATTCTGATTATCTTGACATTGACCAATGATGAATGAAAAGAAGTGACCCAAACGAATTTAATAATATTATTTTAATATAAATGATATTATGTGACTAGTTGTTTATCGGGTATAAAACCCATGTATCTCACGAGGAAATTTTATCTCACATACTATGTTTGTGTTTTGCTATGTACTCAGGTTCGGGATTGAAGATATAGGAGGCCCATGTAGAAGAGGCATTGTTGAGATTAGCTCGGTGTTGATGATTAGAGTCCTTATCCTATGGTTAAGGTATAATTTGTAACACCGTTTTTGTAAACACTGATAATCTCGAACAAGAAACCTTTTCGTTTTTGTAAAACCGGTATTTGACACCGATACAATGTTATGTATTTTGGGTTAAATGTTATTTAAATATTGTTTTAAAAATTGAGGTGTTACAAGTATGATGAAGAAGTGGAAGTTGCACCCCCTCGACCAATGGGGCGGGACAATGCGAAGAAGAAAGCAGCGACATTGTCATCATCAGCTGCTCAAGGTTCAAATGTCGGTGAACCGCCTTTGGCTCAACAATTAGTCGGGTGTTGGAAAGAGGCCACAGACGACTTTTTTGACCTCCGCAAAGCGTCTATAACCACATGACCACTTGACCGGCAAAAAGCTTGAGTGGGTTTTGAAGAAGAAAGCGACAATCAAAGCCAAATATAATTTGGATTTTTAGTTTTTTTTTTTAGTAGTTTTAATTTGTTTATGTAATGTTTTTTAATTGTTAATGTAATATTTTTTTATTATTAATGTATTATTTTTAATTTAAATTAGAAAAATTTATCGATCGGCCACCCATTACGGGCTATTGGTCGCTGTTTGGTCATGTGTATGATAATGAGAGAGAAAGCTGATGTGGTGCAGATGTGGCATGGGTGACCGATATGGTATCGGTCACTCATTACGCACAGTCTAAAGTCTAAACACAATGTACCAAAAACTAGTATAAGTATATATGCCAACTTTATACATAAATGTTCAAATATATATCCCTATTTAAATTCATCCTCACTCCTCGGGTGTTAATTTAAAATGTTACACACTTAGTTTTATACATATGAACATGATTCAGTAGTACTACTTTTATTGATTACTTGGCGTGCATTTTGATATATATATTTGACATTTATGACATCGGAAATATTTGAAAATAAAATATCTTGGAGCTTATTTTATTTTAATATAAGATAATATTTTGGGTATTATATGAATATCGATAAATAGTATCTTTGGTATCATATAAAAATATTTGCGACATCTCATGGGTAAACCCACTAGTTACTAACATTATACTCCCTCCGTCCCTTAATAAAGTTCTCATTTCACCTTCAAGTTTTGTCCCTGAATAAAGTTCCCATTTCTCAAACTTAAGGGACCCACTTAATATAATAATATTATTACCAATACTTTCACCACTAACTATCTTTTAAAACACTTTCTCTCTCCAATCAAAATTTATATTTTATTCAAAAGTAATACCAAATACCCCACCACTAACCATCTCCTAAAATGTTGTGCCCAACACAAATGGGAACTTTATTTAGGAACGGAGGGAGTATAACATCTACAAGTTGACGAACAGTGGATTTTGTCTTTTAGCGAGGATTGTATCCGGAATAATGCATATGCTTTTTATGGAAACGACTTTCAATATACTTCCTCCGATATAAAATAAGTGATACATTGTTGGTTTCACGATTTTTGAGGCAAAATATGATAATGATAGTTAAATTAGATTAATTGGATGGTTAGTGGGGGAAGGGGTCCCACAAATTTGGAATAAAGTTAGATTAATGATGTTTAAAAGTAAAAGTAAGGGTAAATATGTCATTTCATTTTATTAAAGTAGATAGTTAGTGGGTGTGAGTTCCACTATTTTTTACCAAATAAGGCAAGTTTTCAAAGTTTATCACTTATTTTGATACACCCAAATATGGAAAGTGTATCACTTATTTTATATCGGAGGAAGTATATAAAAACGGATTTTTTTTTGGAATAATGCATATGCTAAGTGTGTCTGAGTTGGTAAGCGGCATGCGTTGTTGAACCAGTGGTCCGAACTCGAGTCTTCACTGCCCTTTTTTTTTCTTTTTTTCTCTTCCAATTAAATTTGCTGAAATTACATTACTTTCCTAAACTTCAACTTTGCTTAAATTCTAATTTAGTATCCAATTTTTATTTATTTAATATCTATATATTTCTAAACATGATGATTTAACTTTGAAACTTTTATATATCTATATAACTAATAAATTCATTTATAACTAAAAATGATAGTTCTCATTTAACTATTATCATCATAGTAATTTATATTTCTAATATGATAAATGTAATTAATATTTTTTTTCTACTTTTAGTTTAAGGTGTTGTTTGGTAAGCCTCTTAATGATTCAGTTAAGAGGTCATCTTCTTAATCAAATAGATTCAGAGTGTTTGGTAAGACCTTTTAATCAGCCTCTGAATCAATAATTAAACATTATCTGCCTCTTAATCGGACAGATGTCAAGGGAAGTATGAATCTTTCAATATTCTGCATCATTCAGATATTAATCATTCAGATGTTACCAAACAACACTTTAGTATTATTATTACTTTATTAGTAATACGCTATATAAAATTGGTTTCATTGAGGCTAAAATTTTCAAGATTATAAATTTCATGATCTTATTTTTATCATAAGGTTTGTGGGTTTATATCAATAACACACTCATACACGGAGTAAAACTAAATGATACGGCTAAGGATAAACACAAATTTGATAGAATAAGTCGAATAACAAAGACTACACATATGCTAGACGTTGTGTAATTTTAACATTTACTGATGTAAACAATCTTTTTGGTGGGATATGAAAATCCACGAAGTATCTCGCGGGGTGAATCGTACTAATTACTAACATTTTAACCAAATATTATATTTAATAAAAATTTAATAATTTAACTTTAAATAAATTTATTAACTAATGAGCTAATAAATATAATAATTTTTAAAATAAAGTTTTCCAAACACTCCCTTTAAGAGAAACGTTCAAAGAGGTCCATCATTTTTGTAAAGTCTAGAGGGACAAATCTCAGCCTTTGGATCAAATCAACTCCCTAATCACCACCACCACCAACATCACATGTGATTCAACACATCAACACCACCACCTAATGTGTATTAAATCACATGTGATTGCACACCACCGACCACCGCCACCCCCTTAAATCGCATGTGATTCAACACCGCCGACCACCACCACCACCATCAACATCTGTTGGCCACCGTCTCCACCACCGACAACCCCTCACCACTGTCGGCTGCTTTCAGTCACTTATGACTGTGTATTGAATAACATGTGATTGCGGTTGCGGGCGGAGGTGGTCGGCGGCGGCCAGAGGTGGTGGTTGTATATTGAAGCACATGTGCCCTCTAGGCACATGTTTAGGTGCAATAAATGATATCAACTTTCCATTCAAATTAAGAAATACATTCAATACATGTCTTGAAAGTGTAACATATGAACTTCATTAATGTTTATCAGCAGGGCCGGTCCAATGGCTTTAGATGCCCCGGGCGAAACGGGTAAAAAATGCCCCTAAACATAAGAATTTTGTATCCGTGATTTCCATGTATACATATGTTAGCGAACTTAACTTAAAGAAAGCATTATGTAATGGTCAAACTCAGAAATACATTCTATGTTATCCAACTATATGCTACATTAATTATCCTTTCTACCACTCGTGGATTTCAAAAATTAGAAATTTATCACAAATACTAGTTCGTCTATGTGCATGAATTAGTTGTACAGTGTGTGAGCTGTGTAAATCCAAAGCCACAAAAGGAAAAATTATTAAGTATGTCTCCTGTCAACCACAATAATCCACAAAATAAATGAGACTATTAGGGAAAACATGATAAAGGCAATTAGCACAAATGAGTGTGTACGCTTCTAATTGTTCAATAATACACAAATAGGATGAAAAATCTACATTCTATCATAGTGAATTGAAAATTGAAAATTCAAAACCAAATTCCATCAATACATTAACAGAATTTCCAAGGAAACAGATTCCTAAGAACGTTACTTAAATTACCTAATTCAATTGGATTTATGTCTCTCTTCCCTCTTCCCATTTTTCGAGTGAAGACCTCCGAAATAAATTGTGCTCGTTCATTCCTATTTGTGATCCGCCCTTAGAAAACTCCAATCGTTGGACTTCTGGTTTTGCCCTCTGCACTCTCAGCCATTGATTACGATGAAGCTAAAAGAGAGGAAATCGATTATTTGATTGAAGATTTGCAGGACCAAATTTGTATCGGGGGGAAATTTCATCACCCATTGGGGAGTCCATGAGACTTTCTTGCAAATCACAGTCAAGCTCTTGATAACTTTTTTATATAAACGAGGATAGCTAAATAGGTATATATATTGGACTGCAAGAATGATGCCCTTAAGCCCACTGATGCCCTGGGCCGTCGCACGGCCTGTACAGTGCTTGGGCCGGCCCTGTTTATAAGATTATATTAAGAAACTTTGAGTCATTTATTGTATCTAAACATATGTTTAGGGGCACATGTTAGAAAACCTATACAAAAATAATGACCCTTGAATACGACTCCTCCCTTTAATGCACTATAAATATACGATTAAGTTTAAAAAAAACCCATTTTTAATTTACTTATCTTGAAATCTTAGTACTTGAAGTTTTTGGTTTTTGGCGCCTTAAGTTCAAGCTTCTCCAGAAAGCTTTTCCATTTCCTCTCCCTTTTGAGCTTCTTTCTCTCTCTCTCTCTCTCTCTCCCCTGAATCTATCAATTTTCTTACATACAAAAAACACCACTAGAACCATCTCATGTCATCGTATCGCGGATTAAAAATGGTCATTTACACTCCCACAATTACTAATTCAGATCCAATTCACAACAATTAAACTCTAGTTAAGTAACCGCAGTCACGGTTTTATGTCAGAATATCTCACCATCTTCTAACTCATCAGAGATAACACCATTATCATCGTCAATATACTCATACCCGTAATAATACTCTTCCTTCAAACGTAACCCTAGTTTCTTACATGAAGCACCAAAAATGGCACTTTCTCTCTCTACTCTATCTTGATTATTACCATTTTCTTTGAATTACCATGTTCTTCAATGCTTTCTCTGTAACGTTGTTCACTTTCTATTGTGATTAGGGTTTAATAATTTGCATTCGACATCAACTAATCAGTTCTGCTATAAATTTCGTTTCTTCTTCCTTTCACATAATAGTGTTATTGATTTGCCTGAAATGACCCCTCTTAATCAAATTTTAGTTATTAAAACACTTCACACTCAAATTAGGCGAATATTTTTTAAATTTTAGATTGTCACCGTTGTGAAACGCTTTGATCTACTTGAACATAGATTTTCAATTTTATGCACTGAAAAACATTTTATCAAAATTTTAAGGGTTCTTTGTAATTAGCTAGAAAATGAAGTTAGAATTAGATTCCTTGGTAGAGGTGTTTGTTTGTGATTAATTTCCACTAAATTAAATATCACATAATTTCAGGGTTGTTTGGGAAAGCTTATTGAAAGCTTTATTAGCTTATTAAGCCTTAATAAGCTTAAATTTTTTAGGTTATTAAAGCTTAATAAGCTTAAAAGCCTTCTATATAAACTTTCCCAAACAACCTCTCAGTTGAAATCATGTACATTGTTAATGTGGTGAATTGTTTTTTAGGTTTCAAGTGAATGCCAATGCTGTATATTATTTTAGTATTTATTCGTAAAGCGTTCATGTTAGTGTATTTATGTTGGAAAAATCTCAATGTTTTTCCTTTCGTCCTTTTTTGGATTACTTTTGTGTGATCTCTGTGTGATTATAAATACAGACCTAGAGAATTGTTTTTCTGCAACAATTCTTGAGATTTTCTTTGTAAATATAACAAATTTTAGAGAAAATTGACCGAGTTTTAATCGAGTTTTGACCGAGTTTGTCCCAATTTTGACCGAATTTCTGAGTTTTGACCGATTTTTACATTGACCGAGTTTTTTTGACCGGTTAGCATCAACCTGAATCGGCACACCACCGCGTAGCGATTACTCGGCCGAGTTTTACAACACTGTTCTTAATTATTCATACAGTTATTGGATGTCTAGGGCTGTTGTGACCTGACATTAATATAAGTTTTCTTATCGTATTTTAGACATAAGTTTATTAAATATGTATGCAGGTCAGCACAATGTGAGCTTACTTGTTTTGCACATATTTAAAAAAAAAATCAATTAGGTTTAACAGATTTGAGTTTGGTTCAATTTTAATTACAGTGTAATCTCAATTTTTATTTTATTTTTTGTTAATTTATGCATTCTTGTATAACATTTTGGTTTCTGTAAAAAAAATCTCTGAAACATGTTTGTTTTATGCAGGCTTTGACTACAAAATTCTCATTAGGGTCATTTCTAAAACAAGTTAATAAACTGACAGAAAGTCAAAAAAAGTCAATTCAACGAGCCGGATTTGGGAACTTATTAAATATTCCAAATCACACCTTAAGAAGATCCCAATTAATCCAATTAATGGAAACATGGAGCACACAAAAACAAGCATTTATACTTCCTCCTGGAGAATTAAAAATTACAACTTTAGACGTTTCTTTAATTTTAGGGTTACGTGTTGTTGGTGAGCCAGTTGTCCTTGAAGAAGATGCACCATTAACAACTTTAGAGACAGAATTTGGTGCTTCTGTGTTGAATAGAACAATTAATGTTGAATTATTAAAAGAAAAACTCGAGATTATCGGTGAAAAAGACGATGAAGGTTTTGTTAGGGTTTTTTTATTGTATTGTTTTGGGATTTTACTTTTTCCAAGTGCAAATGGGAAATTGGATTCAAGGTATGTTAATCTTCTTCAAGATGTGGAAAAAGTTAGTTGTTTTGCATGGGGTAAAGCAGTTCTTGAAGATCTTCATCGGTCTTTGAGTCAAAGAAAAAGTAGAAAACATAATAATATCGGTGGATGTCTTATTCTTCTTCAAGTAAGTTTCTTTTGACTTAGTCAACGCTCAATGATTGACTTTTTCAACCATTATTATACTAAGTCCTTAAAAGGCTAATATGACATTGTTTCTATACAGATATGGTGTTATGAGCATATAGAAAAAGGAAGGCCAAAATTACTAAATCGCCCTTCCTTATTTCCTCGTGTATGCCGATGGGAAAGCAGTTGTAGGAACTACTCAACATCTTCTGAATTTAATATCGAATTTGAGGAATTAACGCATAATAACATAAAATGGAGACTTCAACCAACTAAAGAAGAAAAACAAATTGATATGATCAAAGAGATACCGCAAGTTAGTTTCAACCCCTTATTTTTCTTTTCTTCAAATAATAATCTACTATTTAAAATAAAGTGACATATTGTTTTAGACATTTGAAAACATTTTGCATAACGTTTTTTTTGTTTAATAACTTGTAAAGGATTGCTATTTAAGAAGTGAACATGGAACGATTGAGCAGCCAATTGAAATAGGGAGTGAAAAAACAATTACAAGGGTTAGAGTATGCAGTAAAGAAGCAGAATCAATGAGACAAGAAAAGTCCACAATCTTGGTTTTAAGTGATGATGTAAGTTTAATATTTTGGCCCATTTTTATTTTATTTTTTTATGAAGGGGGTAACTTAGGATCTTTGTGTTTGAAGTAGTAGGTTTTCCCTGCACTATGCTGCGGGGATTTTCATATGATGTTCAAAAGACTATTTATTTATATTCATATAATACATAAAAGATTTTTTTATATCAAAAAACAAAATGTAAGTTACAAGATATTTTCGAGGGCATAACTCTCAAGTATTTATATTATTTCTATATTTGATGTTATATTATATTAAAAAAACGAAGCATAAGTATAAAGATATTTCCTTTTCAAAATATTTCGATGGTATAAGTCTTTAATATATAAAAATAGATGTCAAGTAATCAATGTAAATAGTGTACATTGAAAATTTAAAAATAAATAGTTGTATAAATAAAGCGTAATTCCAAAATGCATGTCTTAGTATATACGTAAATTATTACTATGCAAATAAATAAAAAATAAAAAATTAAACAAAGTCAACTTTCGCAGCTAAAAAAAACTCAATAGTGTGTTACTGTTCATCAACTCTTAAATGTTATCTATAGTAGATAATGCTTTTTATAATTGTTTGGGCTTTAATGGGCCACGTTTACATCATGGGCTGAAATTAGTAAAAATGGAACAAGTTGTAAGTGACTGAAGGTGGCAAAATGGGTTGGGTTGACTTGTCAATCTATTTTATGAGGAGACATGTTTTTATGTTTGTTTATGCAAGGATGAGCAATTTGAAGACGAGAATGAAGAATTGAGGAAAAAGGTTGAAGAGGAGAATGAAGAGTTGAGGAAGCGAGTTCGAGACGAGGAAGAATTAAGGAAAAGAGTTGAAAATGAGAATGAAGAACTCAAAAAGTTAGTTGAGAAATTTGAAGATGAGAATGAAGAGTTGAGGAAGAGAGTTCGAGACGAGGAAGAATTAAAGAAAAAGGTAGAAAATGAGAATGAAGAACTCAAAAAGTTAGTCGAGAAACTACGCGGTACATGTGTGGCATATGAAAGATGCATAACAAATTTGGAAAGAATCTTATTTGAAGATAATGTAGATTTGTAGGAAACTTAACAAGGTAGATGTACTAGTTAATTACCATGGTAATCTTGTTATGTTATGGTCTGGTTAACATCTGATTTACTAATTTGTAAGTACACACTTCTAATTATTTTTTACAACCTATCATTTAAAATGTTATCCACACAATTTTAATTTGCTATAATAGGGTATAAATATGTTTCAATATATGATTTATCTTAATTAAAAAACTTGAATATTTGGATGGCCTCCATATATATTCATATAAGATTTTCTAGTTATGGTTATGTGAATAGAGCGAGTCTATAACTAACCGGAGTATCTCTAATTCTCTATGAGCATTTCATAACCATCCCTCGCCACCCTAGCATTGTCACTAGTTAAGTAGGCTATATTAACTTCCACATATATTATCCTTATTTTTTTCTTTTCATTTTTGTCATTCTAATAATATAACCTTTAAAATCATAATTTGTAGGGGTGTTCAAAACCGGATATTCGGGTACCCGAAAATTCAGATAGTAGATATAGCTACCCGATACACATACCCGAAATTCAGATACCCGAATTTTCGGATACCCGAAAACCGGGTATCTGAATATCCAAAAATTTTAAACAGTATCGTTAACAGCAGCTTAACAGTCCAAAAACAGCAACATTAAATCAGCAGCTAACATCAGCTTAAGTGTTTAACAGTCCAAAAAGCAGCAACATTAAAATACAAAAAACACTAAATTGTGACATCTAAAGTCTAATTAAACATTAATTGCAAAATACACCCAAAAGTAAATGCAAATACACCAAAAGTCCAAAACCAAAAAGTCCAAAAACAAAAGCTTTAGACAGTAGATCAGCAGTAACAATTGAAATTGATGTTCACTTTTTGTTCTCTATAGTTTCATCAATGAAGATTGTGGGTTGCTCAAATGTTAAATTCAAGGCTGTGATGTGATTCTTCAGGTGATACGATTCGAACAGACAAAGATGACGACGATTCTTCAGGCGATACGAGATTAGTCAAGCGTTCGTCAGGCTGTGATACGATTCGTAACTCGTCGATTGTCAGGTGTCGGTCAATTGTGTAACTCAGTAGAGACGAAGAGAGTAAGACTGTAAGAGTAGAGATGGCCGATGGGGACGCGACGGCTGAGTACCCGAAATCTTTTAAGAGTAACTAAATATTAATGATTAATGAATAAATATAATATTAAATGTAGAAAATTTGAAAAATAAAATCTGTATACTGGGTACCCGAATATCTGAATTTACCCGAATAACTGAATTTTTAGAAAATTACTACCTGTATTTGATATCTGAAATTCACATATCCAAAATCCGGGTACCCGAACATTCGGGTATCCGGGTTTTCGGGTATCCGAATTTCGGATATTTTTTCAGATACTCTTTTTTTCTGGATATTAATTTTTTAACACCCCTAATATTTAGTACAATAACTACATGACAAAAGTTTATAGGAATGGACAAATGATGTTTCCATATCAACCCAAACTAACATTACTAATTGTTACTGATTTGATTTATACTAAAATTATACGTCAGGACTTGTTATCCAACCTCTTCTAATAGGTCAAGATATCTGATGTAGAGGATACTGAAGAGCTTGTAAACTTTCAGTATGTGAGTTGTGTACAAACCAAGAAGTTGTGAATTTAGGTATTGTTTGAAAAATTATGTGGTATTTAGTGTGTGATGAATTTTAAACTTGGATTTTTAGTATGGTTACCAAAAATTTATATCTTGGTCAAATCCTTTTAGAAAATATTGTGTTTTGGAAAGTGTAATAAGATACATATGATAAAGTAGATTATTTAGTCAAATTTTAATTTGCATTGTAAAATGAACTATTAAACATAAAAAGAAGTTCTTGTATCTATGCTACCATAAGTTGAATTCATTCTCGAAACAACTTGATGCACTAGTTAACCTTCCAATATTGTTTCTCATGAATCTATAGAGTTTTATGAACATAATTAGTGTTAAAACTCATGTCGTTCTGTATACGTCTAGATGTCGTTTACCTAACTATCATAAAAAAAACTTACAATAAGGGATCTTTGTCCTAGGCTATGTTTGGGAAAGCTTATTTAGGGATCCTTGTCCTAGGCTATGTTTGGGAAAGCTTATTTAAGGAGTTTTTAAGCTTGTTACAACCATAGTTGTCTTAAGACGACTTTTTCAAATGGGGTCTCGTAGGAAGTCTCGCTTCTTCACTGATACGAACACATTATATACTATGCTCATAGCATGTCCATAGTTATAAGCCTAAATGTAGAACTCATTCCCAAATGTTTACTTGAAGGAGTGGACACCAATAGGTCTGTAAACGAACCGAACGAACACGAACAAGACCTTCTTCGTGTTCGTTTGTTAAGGAAAAAATGTGTTCGTGAACGGTTCACGAACACTTATCGAACGAAATTTTGTGTTCACGAACGGTTCGTTAAGAAAATTTAGTGTTCACGAACGGTTCGTGAACGAGGGTAACAAACATAAACTAACATAAACGAACACAAACAAACATAATCAAACACAAACTACACGAAACAAACACAAATGAACATAAACAAACACAAACGTACACAAACGAACATAAACAAACACAAACGAACATAAACAAACTCAAACGAACACAAACGAACGTAAACAAATGAACACGAACGGATGTTCACGAACGTAAACGAACGAACGGGCCTTTGTTCGTGTTCGTTTGTTTAACTAAACGAACACAAAATCTTGTTCGTGTTCGTTTGTGTAGCTAAACGAACGAACATAAACGAACTCCCGTCGACCGGTTCGCGAACAATTTGTTGAACGTTCGGTTCGTTTATGATGAGGTTAGTAGGGATTAACTATGTATATATAGGTAAATCCCCAAATTCCTAAACATGAAGATCGCCCACGTCACTAATGAAGATGGCCCATGTCACAATTAGACTGGCTACTAATGATGGCCCACAACTCCGCCACTAATGAGCGCCTGTCAAATCATGACGCCTGTCAAAGATTGTCAGCGCCTGTCAAATCATGACGCCTGTCAAAGATTGTCAGCGCCTGTCAAATCATGATCAAGTTATCATCTCCTGTCAAGATTGTCAGCGCCTGTCACCGCCTGTCAAGTTATCATCGTCTGTCAGGATTGTCAGCCCGTCATTGGAATCGTGCTGACGTCTTGTCATAATGGCGCTTCATGACTGCTTTATTGCAGTCATAATAGTAAGGCGTTACACGATCATTGATGCTGTCATAATGACGCTTCATGATTGCTTTATTGCAGTCATGGGCCAACGTTCCATATACGGCCATATAAATACATGGCCTAACTCATTGTCCTCAACGGACTGACACTGAGACAGATTCAGAAAGCCTAAAAACACAGAGTTCACACACTCTTACTTTCACATTCGCACTCAACCTTGATCACCCTAGGTTCGCCAAGAACTTGTTGGGTTTGCACTGTAGCTACAGGAGATCCAAGGTTGACGTCGTCTAATCCAAGGTTGACGTTGACGTCGTCTAATCCAAGGTTGACGTCGTCTAATCCAAGGTTTACGTCGTCTAATCTTTGTGTTTGACAATCGTTGTTCGAACAGTTTACAAGCCTAGACACCAAGAGTTGTAAATCACTATTTATTTCATATTTTGGCCAATGTAGAGACCGTAACAAATATTTATTACATTCTCCCTCTTTTACACCACAACCATTCTCGTTCACAATTTCCGACCACTTTTGAAAACCGCCAAAACGATTAAGAACCCACTAATCCACTATAAACGATTAGATATCGCCAATCTGTGTGGATACAATGCTATTGTATTCTTAAAAAAACTTAAAAGCATTCCATAGTTGTTCTTTACTATTATTAATTAAATAGTTAGTGTCTCAACTGAGATATAATAAATTGTAAGATTAATGAAGATAAAATTCATTTTACACTCCTTAGAACAACCCGTTCAATATAAAAAGTAAGTTTATATTATTTTAATATATAACACATAATATGTGCCTTTAAGGGCACGGTACAATGGTATACCTCCTAAGTTTTTTTATACAGCGCTAGATCAAACATGTACAACATCGTAATTTTTTATTTACTTTTTCACCCCGCACTTTTGATGGAGGTCTTTCGGTAAACAATATCTTTACTCCCATGTAGATATATGACTGTATACATCTCATCCTTTCCATGACTCGTTTGATAAAATTAGATAGCGTTATTGTGTAAAACAAATTTAGATGATGTAACAATATATTAATTTTAGAGATAGATATTTTTTGAAGAAAGGAAGAGCATTATAATTTCCTAAAGTACAAATAATATCTTAAATGTCGTAAAATATCTTTTAAATTGATGACCCTTGTCATACCAAACATAAACAAAGGTTCTAAGTGCAATATTATTTTCATGTAGATCCCACCAGAGAAACTTTTTGATAGTTAAATATAAAATTGATGAGATAGTTAAATATTCTATACACTTTTTCCTTTTTATCTTGTACTTCACAAATTGACGAGATAGTTAAATATAAAATTGATGAATTAAATAATTATGAAAAGTCGATAGTGGATGATTGCGGCCCATAGCTCATTGGCTCGACGGTTGGGTGAAATTTTATGGTTAAAGATTTATGTTTAGAATATTCATGGTATGTCGAGCTATTTTGGATCACATGTATGCCAATTAACCGGTATTTTCGTGTGAATTTCTAGACTTTTTGTCATCCTAAGATTGACCCCCTTTTTTACCTGCAACCTCATTGATGTTGGGTTTTTAATGGCATTAACATATTCTTAATCAGGCAGCGAAAGCAATTCAATATCAAGTATGTATGCCATTAACTACCACCACTATTACTATCCCACTGTAAGATATAGTTACAGTCCACTGTTATAGTACCTTACTAGTCATCATAAAATGTGTGTTTGGAATACACATGCATCAACCTATTAACCATGACTATTCTAACAAGTCAACCAAAAGTAATGATAATTCCAAGTATCCAATTAATTCCAAGTTTCCTGTTGGTGATTTTAATGATAACAAGCTTCTTGATTCAGATGCTAATTTCAAGTTTCCTGTCGGTGATTTTAATGTTTTTCGGCCATTTAGTGTAATTGTGATATAATAGAATTCAAAAGATTTTGGGTTAAGTTCAAATACGGGTTCGAAGATGCAGAGTGAACGCTCAATTAAACTATCTCGATTCATTAAATTAAAGGGTTGAGTTTGATAGTTAGTGTCTTTTTATTTGAACATCTATATATGTTTATTAGTTGGTGTCTTTTCACAAAAAGATACACATGTTCACCACAAGGTGCAATCTGTTACATCCATCCTCTGTATATAGCGAGTTTTTGTCTCAATATAGATACGGAAATAACAATGTGCTATTCCTTTGAATTCAAATTCATGTTGCTTTGAATTAGAGTTATGACTTTGTCTTATCCCAATGATAATATTGTGATGCCCCAAGACAATCTATAAGGTCGTAATACTTTGTTGCGAAGGTGATTTTATATCATTCAAAGGTTTATCTGGCTTTTCCCAGACCCAATTCCTAACATTTACGAGATATGATGTTTTTATTAACACGTAGCCATCATAACGATATGATTATTATCATATATTCTTGGCGGGTAATACCTCAACGAATTCCACTAATGTTCTCAAATCTTAAAGTTAAGAAGACGATCGGATCTGATTAAGATTTTTCAATAGGTTTACAGCTCAATCAGTCAATTGTTAGAGATCTTATATTAAACCTAGTAGGACAGGAGCGATCAAATAGTTAACTTCACTTTATTAAAGGAACCCATGGGATAACTAAAAGATAATATATTTATTTGACACTGTAGTAAGGAACTCACTTTTTTATATGTACATAACTTCATATATTTCAGGTTTGTAATCATTCGGTGATAGTCTAGTGGTAACAGTTTCTGAATGAGTTTAATCCCTCTGTGGGTAAACATTATCTGATGATTAGAGAATGTTTAAAAATAGTCACAACAACAGTTAAATCACGTATTGCACGAGGATAAGTTCAGGCATCGTGGGGAGAGTGTTATACACTACTATGCCCTTTGATTAGAAAAAAGAAAAAAAGATCTTTTGTAAGTTGTAGACAGTCGAAGGAAACACCATAACTAGCTAGAAATTACTTTTTAATTTTATACGACGTAGTTCTAATATATTTGATGTGATAGATCCATTAAAATTGAAATATTTTATAACCACTATAAGAACTAAATAAGTAGTGGAAATTGTAATATTCTATTACCTCTTTATTACTTCCTTCACTAACTAAGCTGATATTTTCTATTCTTTTTTTATTTTTTATTATTTAAGAGAAACTCATTTTATTATTATTAATATCTTATTATTTTTACTGTTATTTAAGTCTTAATTTAATATGGCATTAAACATTACTTTTTGCATCTCTTTTACTTTTAGATTGCTATATATTTTTCTTCTTTAAATTATTATCATTCTAAGCAGGCCCGGCCCAAGGGGTAGGCGGGGTGGGCGACGGCCCAGGGCAACATATTCTTAGGGGCAACAAAATGTTAGCCCAATTAGTATATATATATATATATATATTTAAATTTAGCCCATATATTAACATCCCATTCAATAAATGGTGGACTGGGTTTAGTGATAGGGCATTACTGAAAGAAGAGGCACGCCACATTGAAAATCGGAAAAACCGTACATTTATATTGACAATTGAAATTCGGAAATCGCACCCTATGCGACTCTTCAATTTTTTCTAGCACCTCAAATTGATTCTCTGGAATGCAAAATATATTCACATTTTAATTTTGTTTCTCACATGCTCTTTTTCAGGAATCCTCACTGAACTTCGTTTTCTACAACCGTGAAATTCGATTTTTGATCCTTACTGAGGTATATTCATATTTTAACTTATGTTTCTCACTTGATCCTTTTCATGTTTATTTTAGTTAATTTTACTTATAATTTCTTGTTTTAAACTAAACAAACCCAATTGATTAGGGTCCATAGTCCATACATAATCGAAGTGCAGGTTGCTATTTATTTTAATTGGACTTTTTATTTTGAATGTTTAAGTAGTTCAATATATATAGTAGTTCAATATTTTGAATTTCTGTGTATGTTGGTGTATACATAGTTTGTAAACACTTAATTTCATATAACTGAAATTTTGTTTCTGCAGCTTTGATGTTTAATATATATATATATTTAATATACATGTTGATTTGAAATAATAGAACATACATACATTTTATAAGAATATTAAGAATTGATGGTCAAATACCATAATAGTCAAATTAACAAATTACATATGTATGTTTTTGTCAAACATATACATGACTGGTGCTTTTTTTTCCGTTCAGTTGAGGGATTATTTTCTTGTTCTATTCGACATTATTTTCTTGTTCTATTCGACATTATTTTCTTGTTTTATAATTTTAGCGTGTATATTTTTTTGTGTGTTGTACGGTTTAAGGGGCATATTTGGATCACTTTCGCCCAGGGCATGTAAAACCAATGGACCGGCCCTGATTCTAAGTTAACAATGCTGTTATATTATTATTCATTTATACATTTTCTATTTTCTAACTAAATATGAGAACCAAATATGTTTATCAATTTATATGATCTTATTTTTTTCATAAACTTTTTCTGTTTTCCTGAGAGCATCCCTAATGATTTTCCTCATAATATTTTATTATATCTGTCGAATCGACATTTAACTAAAAAAAATCTATTCATAAATAACATATCCACTGGTTAATCTTTCTAAAAGCTCTTTCTTTTACAATATTTATAAATTACCTTTATTAATATCAAATTTTTATAAATACATTATATATATAATTTGACAATTTTTAGCATCTTATAAAACATAATACTTTTTAAAATATTTCATACAAAATTATTATAATAATTGACATTAATATTGAAATAGATAGAAATATTAACTAATAAAAATATAATAAAGAATTTATATAGTATATATCTAAGGTTTAAAATAAGAAGTTATTAAACATAGAGATTAAAAGAACAAATATTGAAAGTTAATTAAAATGTTAGAAAGGAAAAAAAAAAAATTGCAATAAGTTTTTAAAAATACTAATTATTGCAATGACAAAAAGTCATTCAAAGACGTATTAGAATAATAGTAAGCTTATAAAAAAGCTCTCATTGGAAATTTTTTAAGTAGGACATACTATTTTAAAAAAAGTAAAACTAAATTATATGTGTCTACATAATAACTAAGGATAAAAACAAATTTGATGATGTCATTGGAGATGCTCTAATTAGTACCGTACATACTAGTATAAAAAGTAAAACAAATTTAATAATTAAGGATAAATAAAATAACGCATGCTACATATATAGCTAGATATTATACAACTAAATCATTTAATAATGCAAATACTCTTTTTGATGTCGTATGAAAATTCTTGCAATATCGCGTGGTAATCGTACGAAACTTATATTTTATTTTAGCATAAAAAAAGATCAAATAGATTTCGTAAGATCAAATACTACTTGCAATCTAGTTGGAAAGGTGATATTTCCATTGGATTCGTTAGCAATAAAAAAAAAGAAAATAATTAATTAATTTATACATCTTTTTCACACCTCCAACACTATATATTTGTAACCGCATTTCTAGACAAATCAATCTCTTTATTAACATTCCATTTATTACTACAAATAATCAAAAACAAACTTATGGCCACTTTACAACATCGTAGCCTTCTTACAGGATCGTTTTTTTCTTCCCCGCCCCACAACGTTACCAATGTCGAAAGCTCAAAGTCAATAAATCTCGTAGTTAATATTGTGTGGATCGTCTTGTTGTGTGGATTAATAGCATCTTTTGGAGTGTTTCAAGTTATACGGTATGTTATGCAAAAAAGGCGTATATCCGATGTGACAACACAAACATATGAAGTCTCAAATGGTCTTAAAAAAGGCATTGTTAGTCAGATATCAACACGGGTGCTTGGATCTGAAGAGAAGATTTTGGTCACAGAGTGCACCGTGTGTCTTGAAGATTTTGTTGATGGACAAAATGTTCGTGTTTTGCCACAATGTGGCCATGAGTTTCACGTCGAATGCATAGATAAGTGGTTTGAGTTGCATACTTCTTGCCCAAATTGTCGCAATTGTTTGCTTCAACATCTTGCGGATACTCGTATTGTTGTACCTCAACAAGCGGTGGTCAACACCCGTATTGAAAATATGGTATAAGTGTTCAAATAGCTCTAATTTGATCTTGCTCTTGTTTTCTACTTTTGAAAGTCAAGGTAGAAAATGTTATTCCTGTCTAAATGTACAAACAGAATGATATGAAAGTTTATTTTGACACCATAACACACACCTTCTATGTTACTCCTGAATCTAAACTTTTTGTACATAGCAGGATTTGGATCATGAATTTTCATTTTTCAATGTCATTTCACATTATTCCTTTGAATTGTGATTTCTGTGTCGGATTATGCCTAATTCACTATTATTTAACTTAATTAACTTTTAATATAACTACACACTTTTTTAAATCTATGTTACTGCAATATTTAAAACATACATTTTTTAAACATAAATACCACAAACATACATAATATATGGTTTTCGTGTTTCAAAGATATTTAAACATGCAATCAATCTTATGTGTGAATATACGTCCATAATAATAAAAACTTACTATTAATTATTTCATAGTAATTGTTGGAGCAAAACACAGATCAACTTATTACTGATGCTGCAGTTAGTAATAATTATGTTTATTACTGATGGGGCAGAAAACATTTACTACTGATGAAGTTGATACTGGTGAAGACTATAACTTAGTTACTACTGATCAAAGCTTATTGAAGATACTACTGATCAATAGTAGTTACTACTGACGTTGATATTGGACTTACTACTGGTCACCAAGATTACTACTGATGATATGAATTTACTACTGGTGATTGCAGTTTACTACTGATACGCATTTTGGAAGCATATCAAGTCCGAGATCTTCGTAGAGATAGTTATAGAATGTAAATCAATGTATATCTTTATAATTCGATGTAAATCAAAGTCCTAGAATAACTAGGGTAAATAGTTTAGCTTCAAGGACTATTATAAATAGTTCCTTACGAATTGTAAACGTACGTGTGTATGGTTAACTTAATAATATACATTGAAGCTTTTTGTGAAACTGTGTTCTTAATACTTTCGCATATTATTTACAGTTCATTGTTCTTAATTACATTGATATAGTGTTGATCCGCTGCAACTTCTATAGTCAATTAGATCTAAGGTGTTTATTAACTTCTCTATAGTTAATCGATCCTGACAAGTGGTATCAGAGCGTATTGGTTCTAGATCTACGATTTGTTAAGAACAACAAAAAGTTTTAATCTTTAAAACACACACATTATTAATCATGACTGATAATAATGAAAGCACTCAGGCCAACAAAATTCCTATACTCACTCCCAACAACTTTGGGATGTGGAAGAATCGTATTAAGCAATACATGCTTATTACATATTATTCCATGTGGGAAGTTGTCCTTGAAGGAAACAAAACTGGTCCTGGTCAAGCAAGCAGCTCTGCAACTGAGGCAGACAAACTTAAATGTGAGAAGGAGAAGAAGGACAAGGGAATCGAACTTAAAGCTCTAAGCACTCTCCTACTGGCCATTCCTAACGATTATCAACATCTCTTTGTTGAGTATGATGATGCAAAGGTACTATGGGAAGCACTGGAGAAGAGATTCGTTGGGACCAAGAGCACCAAGAGGAACATGAAGTCTGTTCTCAAACAAGACTTTGAAAACTTCAAAGGAAAACCCAATGAAATACTCACTCAAGTGTTTGACAGATTCAACAAACTAATTGGTGAACTTAATCAGGTTGGGGTTAAGATGGATCAAGAAGATGTCAACATGAAGTTCCTAAGATCTCTTAGTGAAGAATGGGCCATGTATACAGTGGTATATAGACAAAGAGATGCTCTAGAAGAAAAAGAGTTGGATGAACTCTACAATGATCTCAGAGTATTTGAAACTGAGGTAAACCAAAAGAACCCTTCTATTTCTTCTAATAATGCTGCATTTGTCTCTAGTACAGGTCAAGGTCAGGAAACCTTCACAGGAAAGGCTACAGATTCTGAGGATACTGCAAGAGAATCCTTCTTCACTAGTCATGTACATACTGCACTGATTAGTGATGACTTGGAACAATTGAATCCAGATGATCTTGAGGAGATGGATCTTAAATGGCAGATGGCTATGCTGAGCCTAAGGACAAAAAGATTCTTAAAGAGAACTGGTAGGACAAGCCTCAACTTCAACAAAGGTGACAAAGTTGGATTTGACAAAACTAAAGTCAAATGTTACAACTGTAACAACCTTGGTCACTTTGCAAAAGAATGTCCTCAGCCAGACAAAAGATCAAAATCAACTGCCCTTGTATCACAACAAGGACAAGGCTATGACTGGAGCTTCCAAGCAGAAGAGCATGCTCAAAATCAAGCTCTCATGGCCTTTACTGACAACAAAACTGAGGTAAAACCTAAACCTTGTACTTCTGAATGTGCTAAAATTGTTAAAAACTTAGAAAAAGAAAACACTAAATTAAATGAAGATTTAGCAAAAGCAGTGAGAAGAAATCATGAATTTGATGGTGTGATTACTGATCAAGAACATCAGATAAAGGTATACCAGATGATAGATCAACGGATAAAGGAAGAATTACTTCAAGCTGTAGATGAGAAATAATTTTATGAATTAAAAAATAAAGAATTAACAAGTAAATTAGAAGAATGTCAACTTGAAATTGAACAAAATAAATTAACAATTAAAAAATTTCAAAGAAGTACTAAAATTCTTGATGAACTAACTAATAATCAAACTACAGAAAAAGTTGTTCATGGGGTGGGATATCATGCTGTTCCACCTCCATATAAAATCATTCCTCCACTTAAAAACAGTTCAGAAAGAATCATTAATGAATTAAAAACTGAAAATCAAACTGAATCACTTAATGAAACATCTGAATCAAATGATTCTTCTGATGATGATCAATCAATTGAATTTACAATCTCTCAAACTGAATCACCAAAATCAATTGATACAAGTTTTCACACAGCACAAAGTCCAAATGAATCTCCCAAATATGATGCAGAAAATGTACCAAAAATTTTAACAAGGGGAAATGAAAGAAATAAAAAACAACTCTTAGATCAAAGAATACCTGAAGGTGCTAAAAATAAGAAATTAAGATGTGTTATATGCAACAAAATGAACCATTTAGCAAAGGATTGTCACTTCAATCCAATAAACTGCAAAGAGTTAAAGGAATTTAAAATTTTTAAAGAAAATGCAAAAACTCAAAAGTTAAAAGATACTACTGGTTCTTCAGTAGTAAATAAAAATAAAACTCCAAGTGCTGAAACCCCAAGTTTTGGAAGAAGTGCACCAAGATTTGTGCAAAACAAAAGAGTTGGAAGCCCAAAGAACAGCAATTACTTCAAGAACAATGGAAAATCCAATCAAAATAAACAATATTTTAAGTTTTCCAACACCAGTAAAAACTTTAACAACTTTACTACTGGTGTTAACCCTAATTATAATGCTGTATGGTACCAGTACAAGAACACTACTGGTAAAAACCCTAATTACAAAAATACTACTGCTCCCAAAACAACTTTCAAAAATACTACTGGTGTCAACCCTAAAAACACTACTGGTCATTCTAAACATGGTAAGTACCCAAATACTACTGGTCCATCAGTAGTAAAACATTCAAAAGCTAAAAATCACGGGTATAAACCAAGATCAGTAGAAAATTCTCACACCAGTAATACTTTCAAAAGGGCAGTAGTAAAACAAAACACCAGTAATAAACAACTATGGGTACCAAAAATGTTTAAAGTTAAATCCCCAAAAGCGTATTTCTCAAAGTATGAACCCAAGACATATAAAGCTTGGGTTCCCAAACTTAACTAATCCTTTACTCACTTGTGCAGAGCATTCAGATCCCAGAAGAAGGAAGAACATGGCATATTGATAGTGGATGCTCAAGGCACATGACTGGAAATCTGCAAATTCTTAAAGATTTCAAGTCATTTGATGGAGGATATGTGGCATTTGGTGAGAATCCACAGGGAGGTAAGATTACAGGTAAAGGTACTGTTACTAATGGCAAAATTACCTTTGATGATGTATTTTATGTAGCTGAACTAAAATACAATCTTGTCAGTGTGTCTCAAGTGTGTGATAAAAAGAATAAAATTCTTTTCACAGACATTGAGTGCATCATTCTTTCTCCTGACTTTATTTTAGATGAAAAATATGTTGTTTTAAGAACTCCAAGGAGAAACAATGTGTATTGCCTGGATATAGGGGGAGAACTTATTTCTTCAAATGAGGTCAACTGTTTTATATCCAAGGCAAACACCACTGAATCAGAACTATGGCATAGAAGGATGTGTCACACTAATTTCAAAAACATGAACAATTTAGTAAAAAGAAATTTGGTTATTGGACTACCTCAAAAACAATTCATGTGTGATCATCACTGTGTTGCATGCCTAAAAGGTAAACAACACAAAACTTCTCATAAGTCCAAATATGTGAATTCTATTTCTGTTCCTTTACAACTCCTACATATGGACCTATTTGGACCTACAAATGTAATGAGTATTGGAAAGAAACAATATTGTCTTGTTATTACTGATGACTTTTCCAGATATACATGGGTTTTCTTTCTCAGGACAAAGGATGAAACAAGTGAACTCATAAAGAACTTAATTGTCAAACTGGAGAACACATCTGATCAAAAAGTTAAAGCCATAAGATGTGATAATGGCACAGAATTTAAAAATGCTAACTTAATTAACTTTTGTGATCTTAAAGGTATTGACAGGCAATACAGCTCACCTAGAACTCCACAACAAAATGGTGTAGCTGAAAGAAGAAATAGAAACATCATTGAAGCAGCAAGATCAATGCTAGCAGACTCAAAATTACCAATTACTTTTTGGGCAGAAGCTGTTAATACTGCTTGTTATGTTCAAAACAGAGTATTAATAGTGAAACCACATTTTAAAACACCATATGAACTTTTTAATAAAAGAAAACCCTCTATAAGTTTCTTAAAATCATTTGGTTGTCCTTGTACTATTCTCATTACAAGAGAACAAATTGGTAAGTTTGACTGCAAAGCTGATGATGGAATCTTTGTGGGATACTCTACTCAAAGCAAATCATACAGAGTATTCAACAAAAGACTAAGGATAATTGAAGAAAGTATCAATGTATCCTTTAATGAAAATGTACCTAATGAACAAGGAAATGGTCCAGATTGGCTATTTAACATAGACAATCTGACCAAATCCTTTAATTCTAACATGAATTTCAATGCAGGTAATTCAAATTGTCACTCTCAAAAGGAAGGAACATCATCTGTTAATACTGGTCAAGAGGAGATGAGATACTTAGTAGTTAATACTGCTCCCATAGTCAATACTGAGGACAGTAATAACTCAAGTTCTGGAACCAGTAGTGACTCTGAGAATGAGGACAGTAGTAATTCAAATACTACTGGCGCCAGTAATAGTACTCAAAATACTACTGGTCCCAACAATAACCTAGATTCTCAAGATACTACTGATACCAGTAACAACAACAATACTACTGATCTCAATAAAGACAATAGCAGTAGTAACTCTGACCAAGATGATGATGAACCAAACATCAATGACAATGAAGGATCACTAGAGCAACAACTACCTGAGATAAATGAGTCCAATCTTGAAAATCAACTAGTTATTGATAAAGCTACAACTACAAGGACTCAGAAGAACCATCCATTAGACCTTGTTCTAAGTGATGTTAACTCACCACTTCAAACAAGAAGCAAATTAAATAAAAGCTTAACTGCAAACATGTGTAACATAAGTTTAATTGCTAATGAATGTATGTTTGAATGCTTTCTATCTCAGGATGAACCAAAGAAGATCCAACAAGCAATGAAGGACTCAAACTGGATTGAGGCAATGCAAGAAGAACTCCTTCAATTCAAGTTACAAGCTGTTTGGACACTTGTACCTCTACCCAAAGGAAAAAGAGCCATTGGAACAAGATGGATCTTCAGAAACAAGAAAGATGAAAGAGGTATAGTGATCAAGAACAAAGCCAGACTTGTAGCCCAAGGATACACTCAAGAAGAAGGAATAGACTATGATGAAGTATATGCTCCTGTTGCTAGAATTGAAGCCATAAGAATATTTCTAGCATATGCTTCATTCAAGAAGTTCAAAGTCTATCAAATGGATGTGAAGAGTGCATTCCTATATGGGAAGATTGAAGAAGAGGTCTATGTTTGCCAACCTCCAGTTTTTGAAGATCCAAAACATGGTGATTATGTGTTCAAATTGGATAAAGCTCTGTATGGCCTACATCAGGCACCAAGAGCATGGTATGACACATTATCATCATATCTATTGAAGAATAACTTTAAAAGAGGAGCCATTGACAAAACTTTATTTACAAAGAAGGTCAAAGATGATACACTACTGGTACAAATCTATGTAGATGATATCATCTTTGGTTCAACAAATGATGTATTATGCAAAGAATTTGAAGAACTGATGCAGATTAAATTCAAGATGAGCTCTATGGGTCCAATGAACTTCTTCCTTGGACTTCAAGTCAGTCAAAGAACAGATGGTATTTTGATCAATCAATCAAAATATGTCAAAGACATCTTGGAGAAATTTGATTTGAAAGATAGTAAGAGTGCAAGTACACCAATGGAAACACACAAACACCTACATCCTGATGTTGAGGGGGAGGATGTAGATGAACACTTATATAGATCAATGATAGGCTCTTTGATGTACTTAACTGCATCAAGACCTGACATTATGTATAGTGTTTGTGTGTGTGCAAGATATAAAGCAAGACCCAAAGAACTACACTTGCAAGCTGTCAAAAGAATATTCAGATACTTGAAAGGCAAACCTTCACTAGGTCTATGGTATCCACATGATTCACCCTTTGAACTCATAGCCTACACAGATAGTGACTATGGAGGTGAATGTCAAGATAGAAAGTCCACTACTGGTGGATGTCAATTCTTCGGATCAAGACTGGTGTCATGGCAATGTAAGAAGCAAACAAATGTATCAACATCAACTGCTGAAGCAGAGTATGTAGCTGCATCTGCTTGCTGTGCTCAAGTACTCTGGATTCAAAATCAGCTTCTAGACTTTGGTATCTCTATCCTTAAAACTCCTATTTTTATTGATAATCAAAGTGCTATTAGTATTGTGAACAATCCAGTAAAACACTCAAAAACTAAACACATTGAAATAAGATTTCACTTTATAAGAGATTGTAATGAAAAGAAATTAATCAAAGTAGTTAAAATTCATACTGATGATCAATTAGCAGATCTTTTTACAAAAGCATTTGATGTAGGAAGATTCAACTTCTTAGTTAGCAGTATTGGAATGATTTTGATAAATTAAAATCTCACTTAAAATCATGTGTAAAGTTATTATTGTAAAATATTATTTATTAGTTTAAGTGTTTTACTACTGGTAGATCTGTATTACTGGTTGTAGGCATGTACACAAGATACTACTGGTAGTTCATTACTACTGGTGTGTATTAGGTTTATATAAATACTACTGGTAAGTCAGTACTACTGGTATTCACATATACTACTGGTCTTGTGTGTTGGTGGTTACTACTGATGTCTATAGTTACTACTGATGTCAAAATCCTTAGTCACTACTGATGTTAGTAGATACTACTGACGTTTTACTACTGATATCACATTTACTACTGGTCTTTCAGAATCACAATTACCAAACTAACCCCCATGAAAATAACCGTTATGTTATGATTCGAAGGACATTTTAGTCGTTTTGCAGGTTAAATCGAAAGATATAAAAGGCGGCAGTCGATTAAATTAGCATTATCTGAGCTTCGATTTGCAAAATCCTCTCAATAAACCCTAGCTTTCAATCAAAAACCCTTTACATCTATCTCTCAAAATCAACATCAATGGCAACTCTACAATCTCTCGATGTGCGAACCGATCTTAAATATTCAGAATTTCACAATATGTGTGCTTTCCTAAAGAATCCCGACGGAACAAAAGATTTTCGTCCGATAGTCAAATTTTTGAGAAATTCTTATATACAGTTTGCTTTAACCGTAAAACCAAAATCATATCAACAGCACTTGGTGGATTTCTGGACCAATGCTGAACAAACAGAAGGAACAACCATATCTATGATCAAATCAAAAGTAGATGGAAAGCATATAACAGTCACAGAACAATCAATTCGACACCATCTACAATTACACGATGATTCGGGTATGTTTATTCTTCCTAAGGAATACATTGCTGAAATTTTAAATAAAATGGGCTATGAGGGAAGACTGAATATAGTAACTTTTCAAAAGGGTCTTCTCTCCCCACAATGGAAATTTTTAGTACATACTATTCAGCATTGTATTTCTCCTAAACGAAGTACTTGGAATGAGTTTAATAAGGCAATAGCCTCTGCTGTTGTCTGTTTATGCACAGACCAAGTATTTAATTTTTCTTACATGATTTTTGAAGGTATGTTGGGAAATCTTAGTTCTTCTAAATTTTTAATGTATCCCAGATTTCTACAACATATCATAAACTGTGAATTACAAAACTTGTCAACTCCTAAAAACATTTTCATATTACCTGAGTTGAACAAGAAAGTTTTCTCAAATATGAGAAAACAATTTAAATTTTCGGGCAAGGAAACCCCTTTGTTTCCTAACATGATCAAAGATCAAACACAAATTGGAGAGGGTTCAATCATAGATACAACCCAAATTGAACCTCAACCCACTCCATCACCCCCAAATATAGCCCAAACACCACCCCAACTAGTCACTCAATCACCAACTCAAACAGAAGTCCTGAATGTGTCCCAGGAACTTGACATAAATCTGCAGAGTGCTACTCTTCACTCTGTGGAAGACCTACCAGATAAAACCAAAAATATTTCCACAATTTATCAAAGAAAGAAAATTTCTTCAAAGGACACCAGGGGACAAATTGAGTCAAACCCCAGGCTCCAAGAGTTATCCTCCAAGGAGGAGAGAGGACATGAGGCGAGGGCTTTCACTACTGATGCCCCAAAGGTGGGTGCACAGGACAGTGAAAACATCATTAGGACCCAGACCTCGGCAACTTTGAGTGATGACTCATTTGAGGAGTTACTCAAAGGGCCCCGGTGCCAAGAAACCACAAGGGGGGGCATCTCTGCTTCTTCTAGGAAGAAGAGGATGTCTAAAAGACCCAATGAATCACCAAGAAGTGATGAGGGCAGACCTATGGATTTGACGGATAGGATGGAAAACCTTCAAACCAATGTACCTGTTAGTGAGCCCGATGATCTTGCTAGATGGAGTGAGGGCAGTATTAAAATCCAACAATTGACGGAAAAAGTGGATTCTCTTGAATCCACTGTACAAAATTGTCTTACATATCTCACAAACCAAGGGAAAACTATGGCTGCAATGAAAAGGCATGTAAATACCATCAACAAACGGATGCGGTTTTATGAACACAGGCTTCATCAACAAACCAAGATCATAAGAAGATTGAAGAAGAAAATTGAAGATAGTGAGGCTCCACCAGTTGAGCTCACTAAGGGGGAGAAGGATAACATTCAAACCATGATTGATGAATCAATTGCAGCAGCAGCATCCTCTCTCCTAAATTTAAAAGAAACAAAAGTTGATGAAGGCCCAAAAATGATGGTTACTGAAGATGAGCCTATTACTACTGCTCATATGAAAGAACAAGCTGAACAAGAAGTATCAGTAGTAACTCCTACTACTGATATCATAGCAGTAGTAAGTAAAGAAGAGGAAATAATTGCACCAAATACTACTGATGCCCTATCAGTAGTAACTCCTGAAGTCCCACCAGTAGTAACTACTTTGGTTACTACTGAAGCGGAAGAACTGCAACTTCCTGAGCTACTTGAAAGAGAAAGACATGTCATCATCTCCAAACCACCAACACCTAATCAACCACTTATCATACCTGACATTGATAATAATGTGAACTGGTTTGAGGTAGATGAATGTACACTTCCTCCACACCCTAAAATTTTATCAGAAGATCAACTACATCTGTTTTATCCAAAACTTCTGATCTTGGGTGTACCTGATATGAAATACACTCCACCTCCACCATCTGCATGTATTGGAAAAGGAAAAGAAGTCTATGATGAAGACTATCCAAACAGAGCCTTAGGTCACCAAATGGTGAACAAGATTAATCATGTCAGATCAGAGAAACAGTCTAAATGGAGGGTAAAACACAAGAAATATTTGGAGAAAGTAGAAATGTATCAAGCTCTAGAGGAAAATAAGAAGAAAGCTCAAAGTGCAATTCCTATTCAAATACCTGTTCAAGTAGAGGACATTCAGATAGAAGATCAAAAGGCAGAATTCAAAAGGCTCAGAAAAGTTGAAGAAGAACATATACAATGCCTTGAATATTTGGTCTCTGAATGCAAGAAAACTAAAAGTGAATTAACTGATGATGTGTTTGAACAGAAGGCCAATATGATTGAGTATTTGAAGACAAAAGGGCATAGTTCAAAGTCATTCAGCAGAATGAAGATGATGACCATAATTGAAAAATATTGCACTGCTAAGAAGAAAGACTTGGCTGAACAAGAAGCTGAAGAAACAAAGAAAGCCAAAGCATTAATCCCAATCAGTCCAAAATTAATCAAGAAAGATAGTATCTCAACTACTGGTGAGCTATCAACAAAGAAAAGAATAATGGTTTCTCAAGAACAAAGTGCTCAAAAGAAGTCAAAGACAGAGCAAATCATTCATGTTCTTGAACTACCAGTTGCTCCCTTACAGAACAATCCTATCCTAAATTGGAGAATTTTGAATAATAATGTGATAGAGATCATAAGGGAAGACAAAGTTGTGCAGAGATTCACTGGATGGTTACCATTGATCATGTCATGTTCAAGAAGTGATGTTATTAAATTACTGATCATTGGAAAACCAAGAATGAACAAGAAATCATGGAAAGAATCTGGAGCTGGATACTTAACAAAGATGATAGATGCTGCATTTTATCCAGACAACTATCCAGAACAATTTACCAGTGAAGGAAATGTCTATCATTGGAATGTGATTCCAACTGCTCAAATGTACTTCTTTGAAAAATCTGGAAAAGTATGTGAACTGTACTTATATGAAAAAGAATATCCACACTCTGAGAAGACAATGTATCAGATATTCATAAATACCATGATGAAGTAATGTTTCAGAACAAATTGAATTATTTTACAAAAAGAAACAGCAAGTACATTATAGCTCAAAGAAAAGCTCAAAATCAAAGAACCCTAGAGAAGAGAAGGAAAGAAGAAGAAGAGCAAAAGAAACTTGATTGATTAAGAGATAATCAATAAGTTTAGGGGGAGATTGTTGGAGCAAAACACAGATCAACTTATTACTGATGTTGCAGTTAGTAATAATTATGTTTATTACTGATGGGGCAGAAAACATTTACTACTGATGAAGTTGATACTGGTGAAGACTATAACTTAGTTACTACTGATCAAAGCTTATTGAAGATACTACTGATCAATAGTAGTTACTACTGACGTTGATATTGGACTTACTACTGGTCACCAAGATTACTACTGATGATATGAATTTACTACTGGTGATTGCAGTTTACTACTGATACGCGTTTTGGAAGCATATCAAGTCCGAGATCTTCGTAGAGATAGTTATAGAATGTAAATCAATGTATATCTTTATAATTCGATGTAAATCAAAGTCCTAGAATAACTAGGGTAAATAGTTTAGCTTCAAGGACTATTATAAATAGTTCCTTACGAATTGTAAACGTACGTGTGTATGGTTAACTTAATAATATACATTGAAGCTTTTTGTGAAACTGTGTTCTTAATACTTTCGCATATTATTTACAGTTCATTGTTCTTAATTACATTGATATAGTGTTGATCCGCTGCAACTTCTATAGTCAATTAGATCTAAGGTGTTTATTAACTTCTCTATAGTTAATCGATCCTGACAGTAATAATTCATCTAAACTATATAAAAAAGGCTATAAACGTTGTTTCTTTAAAAATTTAGTGGATACTTAATCATAAATAATATACGGGGTTTGAGTTGTGAACAGGTTCGGATCTAGGGGTGGGCGAGCCGGGCGATGACCAGGGCATCATCCGACTTAGGGGCGTCATGAGTGTAGTCCAAGTCATAATATACTTGGCTTGTCAAGGTTAAAATTAATCCGTTATTTGCAATGGGATGCATGGAGATTCAGATATTATTAGTTATTGAAGAAAAATAACAAAAAGTTGAAGCTTCAAATCTTATTAATGGGGTTTGTAATGTTTGTGTTGGGTGAAGAGGATGATTAATGGTTAGCACGCTGGTTATTTTCATTGGGTCCCACTAAATTAAGTGAAAGAAAGTACTTAAATTCAATAAAATAATAAAAAGCATCCCTATATGGCTATACTAGGTTATGACCCGTGAAAAATCACGGACTTTTAATAATTAAATTGAACGTAAATTTTATACATAACAAAAATTTATTGTTAATTGCATGATTATTAAATATACATATTGTCCTGTGTCTTAATATAATATATTAATACATGTTTATAAATTTAATTTTTTTTCTCTCTTTTGGCCTTTTTTTTGTTTTGTTGTTGGTAATGATAATTTCCATCATAACTTTGAAATAATGACATTGTTGATGTTTTTTTCAAATGGATTTAGATGAAGATATTTTACTTCCTCCGTATCACAATAAGTGATACATTTGAGTTTTCACGAATTTTGATGCAAAAGATTAAAATATGAGTTAAAATATAATAAAATAGATAGTTCGTGGATGATGATGGGTCCCACTTTTCTTGAATAAAGTGATATTAATGAGTTTTAAAAGTAAAAGTAAGGGTATAAGAGTAATTTCATTTTATTAAAGTAGATAGTTAGTAGGGACTGGGTCCCATATATTTTCCAAATAAAGTAACTTTTGAAGTGTATCACTTATTATGAAACATTCATTTATAGAAAATGTATCACTTATTGTGATACGGATGAAGTATAATATTTTTTCGTTGATGAAGAATACTTAGCTTTGTTATTAATTAAGTAGTGCATGAAAGATATTCGATGAAATTAACTAAAATGTAGTTATTGGTATTCTGTTGTTTTTCTTGTAGAATAGTTAAAATTTCTTATATCATCATAGGTTGGACTCCATCACAACAATAGAATTTAAATTTTAAGATAAAAGTTAATAACATGATCCAAGTGTTGTTTAAGTAACAAATGTATTAATTGAAATTCTGAAATAGTTTGTTTGAAGTAAAAGAAACATTATAAAGATTTTAATTTCTAATTATAGTTGCTTATTGTGAACTATTCATCTGCACAAGCCGTTTTTTGTGTCCCAGAAACACTGAATATTGCAAGTTTAATGGGTTATAAGATTAGGCGATTTATATCTCAAATGTAGATATGGCTATTAAAAATAGCTTACTGATTTTTTAACTTCGTTTTATTTTATGTGTTAATCTATAACATTATTGATTTAAATTGAAATAGTTTAAGATGTGTATAATTGATACAATAAACTCTAAACCCAGATTTACTTAGGCATCTCCCAACCCTTACCCATCACTAAACCCATCACTAGCGTCATGTCATCGCATCCTTACTGACCTGCTACTGACACGTTCGTGTCAACCCTACCCATCACTAACCCATCACTAACCCATCACTAAACCCATCCTTTCCACATCATCATTTTTAATTTAAATTAAATAATTATAAAAACACTAATATATTTGTATTATTAAAACAAATATATATAAAAAAAAATTAAATTTAAAAAAAAACTATTTTTTATAAAAAAAACATGACATGTACAATTTTTTCAGCCTAGTGTACAAGTCCCCAAAACATCCCACCCCCTCTCTCTCTTCCTTCCCCTTTCCTCTCTCTCCCCTCTCTTTCTTCTTCCGCTCTCGACGCCATCCCCACCCCGTCTTCCTCCCGACGTCCAGCTTCACGACGCCCCCACGACGGCTCGGTGCCAACGCCGTCGTGGGTCGACGGCCCTCGACGCCCTCCCCCGACGTGCCGTTGGCACAGGTCTTACCGATTTAATTTGACCTTAAAAAGACAAAAATGACTAACAGTCAAATCTGATCAAGAGTCAAACTAAAAATAGAAGCTAAAGATCTTGTGACTTAAAGTCAAACTAAAGCTCCTAAAATTAATTAACATAAAGTCAAACTTTTAGTAATATTAATTTACAATGAAATCGGTTATGATGTGTATAACTGATACAATAAACCCTATACCGGATTTACTTAACAATTTACATAAAGTCAAACTAAAGAAGCTCAATTAATTTACATAAAGTCAAACTAAAAAAGCTCAATTAGATTTACATAAAGTCAAACTTTTATTCATACTGATTTATACTGAAATAGGTTTTTATGTGTATAATTGATACGCTAAATCCTAAACCAAGATTTACTTACTCTGTTATATAATCAAGGAAAACTGTAGAACACAATAGGTCTTAACGCAACCATATCATCATAGTAATTTCAAAGATGTCCTACACAAATGAAAGTACTGTTAACTAAACAATAGAAAGTTTTTATATTTAAAAAATTGATAAAACTAATAAAATCGAACTAAGCCCCTATAGAATGCCAATACGAATGTAAATGTATTTTTTTTAATGTTCTGTTAGTAAGTTATTGGTTCGAGTCACGCAACCAATCTCTTTCTTTTTTTTTTGGAATAAACCCGCCTCCTTTACTTGATACATTTATATGTCCTCCCATTAGGTCAACTTGAATTAATTTTTTTTTATTAAATTCCCATTACAGTTAATCATACACAAAAGATTAAATATCAAAAACATTATCAGTAGTTTATAGATTGCTAAACCTAGTCTCGTCCCTCCGTGTTTTCGAGTTGTATGCTTGCATGTATTTCTTGAATAAATTTGGTAATGCGATTTCTTACATCATATTTGTAGAAATATAAAACTTAAAATTTAACTTCTTTTTTTTTTTTAATAATTTGAAATGTACCTAGTATTCCTATTCATGTATCCTTAACATTATACAATATCCACACAGCGGTTTCACATAATGTGAAAGATGTTCATGTAACATATCTCCATCTTGTGTTGAAATTATGAATTATTTGTGTTTATTTTCGGTTCTTGTTGGTTTTCAGAATATGGGCCATGTCCGATATTAACATAAATTGTATAAATATATACATATATTATTTCCGGTAAATTGGTCACACCTTATCAAATTGGCGAGGATTTGTCGAATCCATAAAACATCACTAATAGCCTGAAATTGTATTATGATGTTAACTATTACTTTTTAAAAAGATAGAAAAAAATATTTGTTTACATTGAAAACTCTATCCTCAATTGGAACATCATCAGAAACATTTCCTTCCAACATTTAACAATTTTTAATGATGCTGCAGCTGTTTGAAGAACATGCTTATGTACCTCTTTTGTAGCTTTCAGCTTCTTTAAGCCTGAAAAAAAAAGCAATTAAATAACCAAATCATAGTTACTAAAAGTGAGAACAATCCCTTGAATTCGACAATAGTCAAGAAAAATTAAAGGTCAGAGAGATGAAGAGGAAGAACATAACATGGAAAAGAAGTATACAGGAGATTGGAGAACAGCTTGTCAAGGGAGTAATGTCTTCATCAATTTTTCAGCCTACAATGCATCAATGCGTCCAAATGGCAGTAGCATTGCAGGGGGCAGAATATGATTTCTTCAATTCGATAATTCGTGAGAACGATGTAAAACAGAATTATGGAAACATAAATATGAAACATAATTGGTGCTGGTAATACATAGGAAACATAAGTGCATTTTAGAATTAATTGTCATTCATTGACACAATCGTATTTAATAGGAAACATAATGATGTTAATGACCCATTAATTGGCTGTTGAATATAAATAATCTTACGTTAAAATAGGAAATAATTGCATATTAATAGCTTGTGAAAAAAAAAATCGACTATTACAATGGACGGGAAAATATATTTTTTGGCCAATAGTAGGCTGCCATGTGGCAAACCAGTAGTCTTAAAAGAAGTCATGTGGCATCCTAATGCTTCTTTTATTATAATTAATAGATTAATAGATTTGACACTCAAATATATTATTAAATAAAATTTTAAATTTACGAAACAATTTAAATAGTTAAGAAAAAAAATATGAGATCATACATATTTTGTTTTATATCATCGCACTATAAATGCTTTTAAAAAAAATAAAAAATCATCGCACTACAAATATATACTATTTTTCTAACATTTTCGTACGTATTACTTAAATGCAAGATCTCGCCTCAATATAAAACTAAAATATCAAGCACACTTTTAAGATATTTACAAATAAAAAAAAAATACTGTTTATACAATTTTAACTGTTTTTGTAATAATATTGAATTTATATTAGACTTAATTAAATTCTCTATGAACCATAGCCCCTATTCTCTATGATCCATAGCCCCTATTTGTAAATCATTTTGCCCAAGGCAACAAAATACTTTGGACCGGAATTGGTTGTGAATTCATAAAAGTTCGAAGGGTGAGTCTGACCTCCCACTTATCTTCCATCGCTCTTTCCACTAAGGCTTCCAAGAGACGCGTTCCCAATTCGTCATTTTTGTTGGATCAATACCAAATCACCTTCTTCCCTATTGATAAAAAACTGACAAGTTCGTGCCAATAATGTCTCTTCCTTCTCTATGTCATCTCTCTTCCCTTCCCCCCTCTCTACCATTTCCCCTCTCTCTTTCCAAAAATTGAAAGCAATGAGATGTAGAACGGGGATGAGTTCCAACTGGTGAGTTGGTGCCAACGGTATCCTTCAACTGACGAGTTCCACTCCTCACTAACGAGTTTGGAGATACACTACTGGAAGTGCTCTAAGACTACCGTAATGAAGGTTGTTGGAAATATTAAGGGTATTTGCAAGTTGGCAAATTTCCTATCATACGTCGTATTTTGCATCAGTCACGAGGAATTGTGGAGCTTTATTTTTTGTCGAGCCTCTTGAAATGTCATAACGGTCAACACTAATGTCTACACTAATGTCTACAATAATGTTGACACTAATGTGAGCATTAAAATAATAAGTTATTTTTTGCTATTCATAAAATTGAGTTATGACTTGAGAGCCTATAAATAGCATACTTGTGGTGAAAGTTGAGACACACAAAAAAAAAAAAAAAAATGAATAAGCTCTCCTCTTGATCATGCTGTCGCGTTCTTGATAGAATTCATGTGTTTCTAAGTAGTCACTTTGTGTTATCGGTAACTCTATTGCTGTAGAATCATACCGACAAACTGCATCAAATCCTGGGGTTCTACGCTGAGGCTTGCAGCATATAGAGCGCGTAAAAACCTTAAAGGACAGGAATCACAATTCCGTGCGGTTTGTTATTTCATCAAGAATCAGGTCTGTTCATTCCATTTGGTTCTTTCTTATGTGTTGAGTTTGATATTGAATTATCAATATCAAATACGGTTTTAATATCATAAGTGTCTAATTATTTAATCACCGAATATATAAACTTACAACAATCTTTAAGGTTTTTATTTTGTTATATATTATTGTGTATATATAATATATACACATATTTTCTTTTATAAAATATTTGGTGATTAAGCTTCCATGGTGATTAGATAAATATATATTTGGTGATTAATAAAAAATTGAGATATTATGTCAATGTTTTATATATATATTTATGTTATGGATTAATGGTTTTAAAAGAGAACATTATAACTATTTAGTTTAAATTATATGAGTTACATTTTTTCTAATTATGGGTATTTAATAGACTTATTTTGTTATGACACATTTAAATATCTATTGTAATCTAATAGACAAGTTAAAACAAAAGGTTTTTTCTAGTAAAAAATATAATCTCGTATAAAGTGGATGGTAGATTAATTATCATGCTTATGGTTGAAGCATTATAATTGAGTTAATTATTATATCTTGTATATAGATTATTTCAATACACTTTTATGTTTGAAAAAGTGTACTATTTGAAAAATCATGATTATACAAAATAGATAATTTTAGTGTTAAACAGAATCTTTCCAGCTGTGTATCATTAAGCATTGTATTGAACCTATAAGTGGGATAAATTATCAATCAGCCCCAAATAGGCTCACCTATTCTTAATACAATGTCTAGGAAAGATAAAGGCGGTTTTTCTGACTCCAAATGGGGGTGGTTCCGATACGCACTAGCGCTGTCTACCCTCACCGTCTTTCCTGGTTGTATTCGAATGGAGCTACCGAAAAGGGTTGACTAAATAATGTTTTCCTTGAATGTGGTTAAATACTTGGAGTTTCACAAATTTGAGGACTACTCTTTGGATGTTTTGTTGAAACACTTCCTTATTAAGAAGGAAAATCTCATAAGAGATCAAAAGAGTAAAGTCAGATTGAGTGTGTACCACGTGTTAGGTTGGAGCTCGGATTTTGCTTATGTAAAAGGAATTGCAAATGTTGTTGCAAATCTAACCCACTTGGGTGCAAGTGTGGGTCATGTAGGATTCTGGAGTTAACATTCAAGTTTGTGGAAATCGTGATAGTTTCCAAATTTATGGTATGGTTCGAGAAGGAACTGTGGTGACATGTGTAGACCGCCATAGAGTACGTGTCCATGATATTTGCACGGTGGTGCTAACATTCTGAAATGGAATTATGGTTACCCTTCGAGAGGTCCTACATGTTCCTTGAACCTCCAAGGGATTTATATCGGAGAACAATTTTGACAAAAATGGTTACAAGTTGGTAATAAAAATGGTCATATTGTGTTCTCCAAAGATGGGTTACTTGGGGTCTAACCATCAACATGGGTGGAATGTATAAGCTTGATCTATGTGGTGATGGATAAGATAATGTTGTATCTATATCCAATGATTATGTGTCAGATGTTGATCTTTGTAATCGTGAGAATATGATACTGTCAGCGTTAGTGACAATATCGCTAGTGATGATGTAACTAAGTTTCGAATTAATGAAATATTTTTTCAAATTATATTGCATGTTCAATTTCTTTGTGTCATAAAAGGTTAGCTCACACTAACATTAAAAAAAATATTGAAAAGGACACAATCTAAAGTATTGATAAAAGTAAATAATAAAGATTTTGACAAATGTGAAACTTGTATAAAATCAAAGTCTACAAAGAAACTTTTTCAAGTGTCAAAAGAATTACATCATTACTAGAGTTGATATATTCAGATATTTGTGAACTGAATGGAATACTCACACGTGGAGGTAAAAGATACTTCATTACAATTTGTGGTGACTATAGCCGTTATTTACATGTTTACTTGTTGCATTCAAAAGATGAAACTTTTAATGCATTCAAACTGTATAAGTGCATGGCTGAAAATCAACATGACAAACACATTATGATTCTTCGCTTGGAAAGAGGCGGAGAATAGTTTGATACATTTTGTGAAGAGAATGGTATCAAGCATGAAAGAATTTCACCATATACTCCCCAACCGAATGGATTAGCTGAAAGAGAGAGAGTTGAACCCTTGTTGAAATGGTCAACTATATGATGAATCAATCAG
Organism: Calendula officinalis; assembly: GCA_963853835.1. Lineage (NCBI taxonomy): Eukaryota > Viridiplantae > Streptophyta > Magnoliopsida > Asterales > Asteraceae > Calendula > Calendula officinalis. Next base: position 13,145,493 of record OY970825.1, on the reverse strand, counting down.
GTTTGCCACACAATCTGTGGGGGGAAGCGTTGTTGACTGCATATTATGTGCACAACAGAATCACTAGTCGTGTGATTCCTTCTAGTCCATAAGAGTTATAGAATGAAAGAAAACCTAACTTAGATTATCTAAGACTGTGGGGGTGTTTAACTTATTAACGTACACCTGATCCTAAACGATCCAAGTTGGGAGCTCGAGCTATGAAGAGTATATTCATCGGGTATGCTCAGAATAGAAAGGCCTACCGATTGTTGGATAAAGAATCAGGTGTCGTGTAGAATCCAGAGATGTGGAGTTCTTCGAGGATAAGTTAATAGGAGATGATGAAAACTCCAATCCCAACTTTAATCATATTCTAGCACCCAGTACTTCTCGAGATATTATCTCATCTTCTTCTGTTGTAGAAGAACCAAAGAGAAGTACAAGGGTTAGAAGGGAAAATAATTTTGGAGACATTTTCTTTCATACTTGGTTGAAAGATCTCAATCTAAGGTGACGAGAGATGTCATTTTAGCTATTAATTTATATGATGATCCTAAGACTTTTATAGAAGTCATTACATCGCGAGATGCTCCTTTATGGAAGGATGCCATTAATGATGAAATAGATTATATTATGGGAAACGGAACTTGGGAGTTAGCTAATCTTCCCAAGGGTATGAGACCCATATGATCTAAATGGATATTCAAGAGGAATTATAATCCAGATGGATCAATATATGTCTATAAAGCGAGATTAGTCGCTAAAGGTTATGGATAAAGAGAATGTATTGATTATTTTAATACATATGCTCCGGTTCCTAGAATCAGTTCAATTTGAACCCTTATAGCAATCTCAGCGTTGAAAGGACTGTACATTCATCAAATGGATGTGAAGACAATCTTTCTAAATGGATATCTCAAGGAGGAGATATACTTGGAGCAACCTGAAGGTTTCATAGTAACCGGACAGGAAAACATAGTTTGTAGACTTATTAAATTACTGTGCGGTTTGAAACAAGCTCCAAAACAGTGGCATGAGAGATTTGACACCACTGTATCTGCATTTGGTTTGAAGCATAATAGTGTTGATGGATGTATCTACACTAAATGCAAAACTGAATACACCGAAGTTATCTGTCTTTATGTTGATGATATGTTGATCATTGGCACTCACCTACAAGGTATACTTGATACGAAGAAATATCTATCCTCGAACTTTAAGATGAAAGATCTAGGGGAAGTGGATATCATTCTTGATATTAAGGTCAAAAGGACAGATAGTCAAATTTCTCTAAGTCAATCTCATTATATAGAGAAAATATTGACGAAACTTCAACACTTGAATATTAAGGAATTTAACACTCCTTTCAATTCTAGTGTAAAACTTGAAGTAAACTCTGGTAGAGAAGTGGCTCAACTAGAATATGCTAGTGCAATTAGAAGCATGATGTATGCTACACAATGCACTAGAACTGACATTGCTTTTGCAGTAAGCAAACTAAGTCAATATACTGTCAGCCCCGGTACAGAGCACTGGAAGGCAGTAGGAAGAGTACTAGGATACCTGAAAAGGAGTAGTAATCTTGAGTTGACTTACACGTCAAATTCTAGTATACTAGAGTGGAATTCAGATGCCAACTGGATTGATAACGTGAGTGATTCTAAATCCACAAGTGGATGGATTTATACACTAACTGGTGGGACTATCTGTTGGGCGAGCAAGAAACAGTCATGTATAGCTCATTCAACGATGGAAGCTGAGCTTATTGCTTTAGCCACTGCAGGCAAAGAGGCAGAGTGGATTAGAGATCTACTATTGGATATCCGTTTGTGGGATAGTCCGATGCCTTCATTCCCATGTACTGTGATAGTGAGGCCACACTATCTAAAGTATATAATTATGAATATAATGGGAAGTCGAGACACGTAGGTCTTCGACATCATTCTGTGAGACAACTAATTGATAGTGGTACCATCAAAGTTGTTTAAGTCAAGACAACAAAGTACTTGACGAATCCGTTTACCAAACCTCTGACGAGAGATTTGGTTACATCTACCGTGAGAGTCATGGGTCTAAAACCAAACTAGAATCGTTAGTAATGGAAACCCAACTTGAACTTAGTGCTCCTATTTTCAAGTTTAATGGGTAATAACGAAATTACTAACGATAGAAGGTACTATCAATCAAGATAGATCCATGTGAGGTAGGATAGTACGTCATTGCCGAGAACAAGGATGAGTTAATACTCTTAACAAAATTTTGGAAGACATCTAAGCAACGAAGATGCTGTGAAATTTTGCCTATATGATCTAGAGGTGGTGCCGCCTCAAATGAAGACTTTTGGTTTGTCTTCTAAAGGGTCATGAAAAGGATTTTAGCACATGGCCATATTAGTGCTCAGAGAGAACACAAAGACGGCATATGTTGTGTGGGGGTAAACCGGGGAAGCTACTAAGGTTCTTGGTTTAAACCTATTAGGATACCATTGAATCAGTCTCCTCTTGTTTGCTCACATTAAACATGGGTTTAATCTTCGTGATACCCAAGTGATAACATTTGTCTGAGTGAAAGGAAACTTTCCAACTTGGTGGGGGATTGTTGGAAATATTAAGGGTATTTGCAAGTTGGTAAATTTCCTATCATACGTCGTATTTTGCATCAGTCACGAGGAATTGTGGAGCTTTATTTTTTGTCGAGCCTCTTGAAATGTCATAACGGTCAACACTAATGTCTACACTAATGTCTACAATAATGTTGACACTAATGTGAGCATTAAAATAATAAGTTATTTTTTGCTATTCATAAAATTGAGTTATGACTTGAGAGCCTATAAATAGCATACTTGTGGTGAAAGTTGAGACACACAAAAAAAAAAAAAAAATGAATAAGCTCTCCTCTTGATCATGCTGTCGCGTTCTTGATAGAATTCATGTGTTTCTAAGTAGTCACTTTGTGTTATCGGTAACTCTATTGCTGTAGAATCATACCGACAAACTGCATCAAATCCTGGGGTTCTACGCTGAGGCTTGCAGCATATAGAGCGCGTAAAAACCTTAAAGGACAGGAATCACAATTCCGTGCGGTTCGTTATTTCATCAAGAATCAGGTCTGTTCATTCCATTTGGTTCTTTCTTATGTGTTGAGTTTGATATTGAATTATCAATATCAAATACGGTTTTAATATCATAAGTGTCTAATTATTTAATCACCGAATATATAAACTTACAACAAAGGTTTAGTCACCAGTTTCACGTCTGTTTAATTTTTACAGATCAAACACATGACCTAAATGGTGACCAACTCCACAACCAAATTTTAAAATTAATTCTATTAATGTATATATCACTAACCATGCTTGTACAAGCAAATCAAACAAACACATGACTTTCAAGTCAAATTGAAGGAGGCGTAGTTGGTCACGTAATGAGAGGTCACGGTCGCGGTAGGAGCTACATGGAGTTTGGTCACCCAGTTCTAAGACGCTCCAAAATCTTTTGTTTACTTGTCTCTTTAGCTAATATACAACAAAATTTTGTGAAATAATCTCTAGTTTTTTAATACAATTTAAAGAAGTTATTGGGCCAAAATAACACTTTGTGGGCCAGCTTTACTTTGAATATTTTGGGTTCACTTGTAACGGCTATGAGACATTCATCGGAATATCGGATCATAAAGATGTCGAATTCGACTTTGTGGTGGTCTGCTCGTGATCGGAATGAAGGCAGAGCAGCAGCCATGGACAATACACCTTCAAGCAAAAGCTAAAAACTTCGATTTCAAATTCAAAGCAACCAGATACTTCTCCAATTGCTATAATTTCTTTCAGTTCTCACTTTTTCTCAGAATTTCTGATCTGCTTTTTCGAGTGAGATCTGACAATAATCAGACCAGCAGACGTAGGTCTTTTAAATCTAAAATTAATGGAGTCATTGATAAATTACGGAGTATAACCACCAAGAGAAAAGCTAGAATCAAGCAATTGGAATGTGAGGTACGCTTGTATTTGAGTTGCACACCAGGTGTTTGATGAAATTACCCAAAGAGATTGCATATGCGTAAATTTTGTAATTTAATATCTGATGTTATTATGTGATAATATTTTAGGGGCCAATTAGTGTGGTGAATGGGAACCTTGCTCTTTTGATCCAGTCAATCTATGAAAAGGATATGAAAGGGATCATTATACACTGTTTGAGCATCTTTTTATGTATCCTTATGAACTTAAGGATGTTTTTAGGAACAAAAAAGAAAATGTTGCTGTTAGGTATGGTTTTAGCAATGGTGGGTTATCTTCTTTGGTTGAATGTCACATATTATTATTCAAGTTATAGCAAAAAAACCTTTGCTTGGAGATACATTTCAAAAGCTTGGAAATGGGGCGCCTTTAATGCGTTCTTACGTGCAGTTTCACAGGTAATGTAGATTTGTTAGAATGTAATTTTCATTTATTGTAACCGAAAAGTTGTTTTTCTTCACTGTCTCGCCTGATGAGGAGTTAAGATTTTATTAAGTAGTTGAGGCTATTAAATTTATTATTAGGTAAATGTTATTAAATTTTCACATATGAAAAATAAAAGTTAAAAAAATTATAAATTTATTATTATTATTTTTTATTTTTTTGAAAAAAATGGATAACTAGTAGGGGAGTTCGGCATTGCCATCACCCTACACCTAACCAACCAAGAAATATATAGATCAATAAAGAGTACCAGAGGGCATAGTCACATGAACCCAAAACTGATGGTCAATCACCCCTAACCGTTACAAGCCATATTAGTTATACATATCAGATACTAACTGGCATTGCACCAGAACTTTAGCTCTCGTTATTTCCAGATTTCATCAAACAATTTTAGGGATTACAAACGTGTAATCTCATTTGTATCAAATTTAAGTCAAACGAAATATTGAAAATAGACAGACTAGAGGGTTCAATCCGGATATTTAACTTGAGGATTGGGGCAGCACTTTTAATTTGGCAGAAATTTTTAGTTATTTGGGAAAAAATTTATTTCGGAGCCTATTTTTAAGATTTTAGCTAGGATTTAATAATGTCGGAGCATGTTTCTGGTGATCAAATTTGAGTTATTAGTGGGTTGTCTTCTTCGACTACCCACTAATGGCGTCAAGTAAAATTTTAGGGACCTGCTGTCTGTGTGCTATGGTGATGAATATCTTGCACTTTGATTTCTTTCAAGAACAAATTCATCTCCTCCTAATCTCATGTGGAGGGAACTTGCAAGTGGTGTTTTAAAAATTTGGTTGAACCGGCCAATCGACCTAGGAAATGGGAGGTGGGAGGTCAGAATGATGGTTTTATTGGCGGTTACAACTCGGTTGGAACTGGCCGGTTTGACATAAAAATTCGATTGAACCGAAAATATCAATTTTTCTTTTTAAATTAGCTAAATAATATAAAAATATGAAATTTTATATATCAGTTCAGGAATCTAAAAGCTTTAAATTTAGTTTGAAAATAGTTATCGTTTAATTATTTATGATATTTGTTTTGAAATTTTCTAGTTTTTTTCCTTTGTTCACCATTTACGAATTTATACGTCATAAATACTCAATATTGTCATCGGTTCAACTGAGCGGCTCTCCGGTCCGATCGCTTCGATCGTATTCAACTCACTCGTCAGTTCATTGCGAAACCAATTTTTAAAACATTGTGTGCAACACTTAACGGATCATTTTGACGGAGGATTAAAAAAGGACCAACCAAAAAACAAATATGTAAGTAAATGACTACAAGTGTAATGTATATGGAGGTAGTATATGAAAAGGAGTCATCTATTAGAAGTTCAGAACTAATCTAGTAAAATAACTAGATTATTGTCTCACATGTCATGCAATCACTTTTAATAAACTTATAGTTTTCAGTGAAGGGTGATGACAAAAAAAGAACAATACTATTATGAAACATACCATATACAATATTGTTTAGCTATTATATTTGAAGATTGACAATATATAAATAACGACAAATGAAAATATAAAAAAGTAATTTTCAATTAATAATGAAAATGAAATTTTAGTTATGTGTTTGAATGAATAACAAATCAAAATATTTGAATGCTTTTGAAGAAAAGAATCATAAAATTATTATCTTTGGTAGATGAGTATTTTGTTTGCATTGAAGATATATTTTTTCAAAATTGACCAAATAATAAATGCCATACCAAAAACAAAAATTATGAAAAAATTGTTCATCTTAATGTGTTTCAGGATATTAACATTAAATTCTGTAAATATGTCAGGCCAACAATCTAATTAATTCCAATTTTCCAACGCTTAAAACTGGATTTGCATACATATATTTAAAATTTTAAAAATTAACACACGTTCAAATAAATTTAAAATCCAACGTTTATTTATTATAATACTTTGTCCAACATAGTGACGTTATCGGCTTTGCATGCGATGTAAGCAAACTGGAGATACACAATACACATGCGTCATAACGTAAAAAACCAGACCGAGATTCATATTACGTATATAATGTACCACATCTCCACATTTTCTAACTAGTTCGCATTTTTTTTCAAATTGACACATCACAATTTTTTTAAATAAGATTAATTTACTTTAAAGTCATGCCCAAATTATCCCCCAAGTTTTCTAATGCACTGCTTTTACATGTTACGCATCACATGTCTTCTCATCTTTATCAATATTTAGGGATGTTTAGCTTGCTGGAATCAAGTGAAATTTGAAAATCAAATTCCAGTATTTGGTAAAAAAAAATTTGGTAAACTTGGAATCTTAAATAACATACATATATTTCACCAAAGGAAGTAAAGACAAGTTCTTTAACTCCAGGATTCTCCTTCCTGCTTACATGTCCAGCCTTATCTATTCTTAAAGTTTTTACTAGAACTTCACAATAACACATTTGAGTAGTTCGAAAGATGGAAGCCCTACAAAATAAATAAATAAAATAAATAAAATAAGAAAAGCTAAATCGCCACAATAATTGTGATATTACTTGTAGTCTAGTGATATTGGTGTTTAGTTTTACCCATAGCTTAAGTCCATGGGTTCGAATCCCGCTAAGGGAAAACTTAAATTAGATTTAGGAGCCATTTAAGAAGCAATTTTGATACTTTCTCCGATTCAAAACAAGTGATACATTGTTTCTTTCACGATTTTTGAGGGAAAATATTATAATTAATGATGATTAAATGAGATTAATTGAATGGTTAGTGAGGAATATGTCCCACATTTTTTGAATAAAGTGAGATTAATGATATACTTAATTAGATTGGTTTTCTCCAAACCCCATTTAAGATTATAGACCAATATGGTGTCTCGTGACTAAACCTCTTATTACAACGACCAAAGAGGATGTGTCATCAAGTGACTCTTCAGTGGGTTTGGTCGCTCTACCGACCAGACTTCTTTTAGATGTGGGTTTGTCGTATTGTGTATTAGGTATTATACCGGATACTTTGATAATGAATTGGTGTGGATTTGATTATAAGAGGGATTTGGTTAGGCGTTTATTCGCTACTTTAGAATAGTGTACGTAGTCATGTCTTTTTGCTTCAACTTTAACCATTTCAGTCAAATCTTATATTAGAAATTAAGTCATTTGGTCATTAAAATGGAAATTCATTCGTTCCTGTTTTTCAAAAAATTACTTAGAAGTTTATAAACTTCAATACAATTTAAGTCCATTAATGACTTCAAATATTGTTTCTATTTTGCAATAAATTATTTTCATCCCTTTGGCTCCCATCAAGTCATATATATGCTTTACCCCATAAAGCTTATACCTTTCATCACACTCAATTCAAGCATCTTGCTACTCTCTCACACACACAGAAAGAAAGACATATAATATTATGTATATGTACATATATAATGGTGGATTTGGGAGGGAGTTTTGTAGGGAGAGAGAAATAATGGGAAAAAAAACAATGGAAGATATGGAAGTGGTTATGAAGAGATTTGGTGATGAGCAAAGCACATTACTAGACAGGTTTGAAAGGCTTTCATTTGAGGTACAACTGAATCAAGCGGTTCTTGGTCGGAGTTTTTCTGAACCTCGTACGCCGAGGTATCTGCTGCCGCCGCCGCTGATGTTGGAATCCACGGTGGCGGCCCAAGGGCGGCGGCACCACCGTGGGTTTGGGTTTCAGAAGGTTTTGAAGAAGCTGTTTAAGCCCATCTTTGGTAGCCGGAAAGAAGAAAGGAAAGAAAGTACCCCAGTTCAAAACAATTTCAAGTTTATGAAGGCATTTAGTAAGTCTGTTAGGGTTTAATTAAAAAGAAAACTTACTTTTTTGTTTATTTTACAACAGTTGTATTTTTATTTTTAGTTGGTATTTTACCCTACCAGTATGTAATTGCTAATGTCATATATATTTCAATAAAAAAATAGTTTGATTAATTGCAACTGTTTTTTGTTCTTTTATTATACCGTTCATTTAAAAAATTTTGATTTTTAAATTTTGTGGCACACCGCACACGTATAGTACCTCAGATTTCAAAACTCATCTTGATCATATCATATAATGATTTTTATCTTGAGGTTCCATTAATTACATAAACCTTTTATGAATATTTTCTTAATGAAAGAAGTAAAAGGTAACCGTTATATATATCGTGAGTTATGAAATGATCTCTTTGTGTTCATTTTATTAAACAAATTGATTAAAAGATATGCATAGGTAGTTCGTATCCATATCAAGACCTATTTTTTTGTGGTCAAATTAACAATGTGTTTGGCATTGTTCATTAGATACCTAGTGGGGGAAAAGATACAATTTTAGTATTCAGTTAATTTAAATTATTATAAGATTTAACAGATGTTGCGTTGTAGCCGACTATGTCTGGATTCTTATTCCCAATATATTTTAAAAGTTGTCTTCTGCATTGTAATAGTGACAAATGTTAAAATGGTCAAAAGTGGGTTTGCGTAAAGGCAGAAATTTGAAGTACTGAGTGTACGGCTTAAATGGGTCACCTTTAATTATTGAAAAATTTAATAATAAAATTTGAATGAATATAACAAATGGAAACTAATCTAATAAACTCTTTATCCGGGTTAGGCCGTAAATTTTATATGTACATCAATTTTATACGAATACAGTTTATGTGTTACGATTACAATTGACATCACCATTATGCCTAGAAACAAAAACAGGATATTAGGGTTAGGCCGTTAGATGAATTAGGATTGGATTCTGGTTAGGAAATACAATTTTGAAATTGTGAATTAATGGAAGACCGGAACCGGGAACCTGAAGCCTGAAAATCACAGAAAATGGAAACATGGAATCGGAACGGAGTTGGTTCGGTTCCGGTTCAGGTTATCTATTTATTTGCACATCCCTATATAGCATTGACAATTTATTTTCAATTAAACTTTTTATTTAAATAGAAAAGATAGTGAATGATTTTTTTATTTTATTCGTTGGTGTTTAAATAATCTCTTTTCAGTAGAATTTATGTTAAGCTATGTGGTCGTCCCAACGTTTCAAGAGGGGCGCTCGCTTGCGCTTTTTAATCCAATTCACTCATCCTTCAAAACAAGCTTGCCCAAAACAGGGTTTGGATCTTGTCATCAAGTTTCAGGCCAAGATGATTACTAGGGATGAACATGGTACGGTACCACACATATTTTCTTCATACCGTGTACCGTACCAACTATACTTGGTACACTAATCTAGCTACCAGTACCGTACCAACTATCCTTGGTACCCATTTGTTTGGCTACCAACAATCATGGTTGGTACGAATTGGTAATGGTATATACCAACATCACAAACTTATTTGAAATTATTACTAAAAACAAGACAGTTTTCTATACTATTATATTTGGTATGATATACGTTAAATGTTATATAAAACTATGTACGATAAAGAACAAATTATGTAGTATTATTGTCATATTACACTAGCTTGTAGCATTGTCGTCTGCTTCACACGCTTAATTATTAACATTATATACAAACACAATAACAAAAATGTAATATATTGATCGGTTAGGCTAAAAAGTTTTAACTTGAATTTTTTCATGTTATGATATCATAACTTTTATTAAAAAATAATATTACCTTTCTCAAATTCTTCTAAATAATATGTATATATATAAATTATTGGTTGGTATGGTACTACCATGGTATTTAAATTCTCATACCATTACCGTACCATGACTACTTGATTGGTATGGTACTACCAACCAAACATGTTGGCTACCAACATATTGGCTACCAACTATTCTTGGTATGGTTGGTAGCGTGTTGGTTGGTTTTGTTCGGTACAAATTTGACACCCCTAATGATTACTTCTCATATTTTATAAATTTTAACTTTAGATTCCCGTTTGGTTCACTCATAGACTTTGCACCAGGTGCAAGTTTCCCATACACGTTCTTAGATTTAATTAGGATGAATTGTATTGTTGATTGTCATTAACTCATTATGGGTTTGCACTGTTAGCTTGCTGATCCAAGGTTAGCTAAGCACAAATTAATCATCTTTAAGTTGGTGGGTGACAGTTTCCTTGATAGATACTTGGATGGATGGAGTGACTTATTAAATGCAAAGGTTACTTATTTGGTGTGTTTTGTTGTTCAATTCAAATATATATACCGTTTGCTTCTTCTTGTTTATATCAGCACTCCCTTTGTATTATTTATGTTAGTTTGCACTACATCTATCAGTTTTTACTTACACTTAATTAGAAACACATATGCTAACAATAAGTCAATACCACTTCACTTAAATATTTTATACACAAAATATACACAATCAAAATATCAATACCAACAAAAAACCCTCAAACCATCGTCTCCTTCTCTATCTCCATACTGAATTAAACACCTAATGGATGCCCCTGAGGCCATATATCCATGTCTCCAAAGCGAACACTAAATGAAGCTTTCGGAAGCAACGATTAACAGTACTGTAAACAAGAAAGATTTAGTAGAAAAAACTCAAAGCTGAAAAAAGAGGGAAAAGGGAGAAACTACAAAAACACATATTAGGTCAATATGTATTAAATCACACATGCTAGTATTAAGTACAAACCAATGTTTAAAACTCAGATTTTCAAACCTGGTACAATGGCCGAGTCACGATTCAACCACGCAGGTCAACCCTAGTCAAATCACCTGCTTTCCCATGATTCGATTTGTAAAATCACCTACCACCTGATTTTCCATGATATGATTTCTGAAATCGCCTTATCATCTTTTTAAATCGCTTGATTCTGTTTCCAATTTAGACGAATCAGCTTTTAAAATTGAAGTTCAAACAAGATTACATGCTAAAACCGGGTCCCGAACAGTTTCCGGGTCAACCGGGTCACCGAGTTTCATGAAAAACCCGTCGGGTCATTAATGAGCCGAAACCCAGATACTTTTGACATGTTCTTTTCACCGGGTCCCAATTGAACCAGCAGGGTCGACCCGTGTTTAAAAATATAAGTACAAACATCTAAAGCAGGCAAACTATTGGACCGCATTACAAGTTTGTACCATCGAAACACATCGTACAAGATACCGTAAAGCCCCACACTTCTTAAATATTCAATACGTGTCGACAAAGCGATGCTTTCCGTTGCCCTCCTCGCTCACTTTAGCAACCTTCACCCTACTCTTCAACCACTTCATCGTCTGCCCATTTCTCTTCGCCTTTCATCCAGCCGTTACGCACCAGGCGCACTTTAGGATTTCACCCAGAAACCCTAATTAGCAGACATGAGTAGTGCAATTAACACATGTACGATAACCAACCCTAACCCTAGCCAGTTATCCTCAAGGAGAGGTCCAGTGGAGGCGCTGTGTCGGGTCGGTCCTCACCTCCGGTCTCGGAGCTCCGGTTTACTTACACTTTCGGTTTCCGTCTCCGGTTATCCGAGAGGACTTGGTCGAGGTTTACTCATTTCCCGTTCGAATTCACGGAGCCGGTCGATTTTCTCGTTTGCGGCATCTCATGAGGATTCGGTGAGCTCAGTTTTATCTATTTTCTCACTGTTTTGGGGGAAAATTGCTGCTTTTTACCTTCAGGATTAGTAATTACATTTGAAAACAACATTGACTTCATAGTTTCATGTTAGTTTTACTTTTGTAACAATATGGATGTCAATTATACAATAGGTCTGATATTTGATTGAATTGTAACTCTGTTTTAATGTTTAGGTAATATGGATGTTTGTCTTGTTCTTGTGTTATCTGACAATTGGGAACAGATTAAAGAGATGTTTGTTCAAAACTATGTCATAAATGCTTATTAGATTTTAGAAAATAGAAACTAATGATGCTTTATGTTTACATGTTTAGAAGTCTTCGGAAATTGAAATAGAGGATGAAGGAAGTAATCTTGAAGAAAAAACTGAAGAATCTGAAGAAGCCTGGAAACAAACTTTAGCATCTTTCAAAGAACAAGCATTAAAAATACTGAGTATTTCACAAGAAGCTTATGAAGTGTACTTAAAGAAAGCTACAGTAGTACTAAAGGAAACCTCAGAGCAGTTAAAGATTCAAGCTGATAAAGCTAGTGAGGATTTGAGTGTAATTGCAAAAGAACTTGGTGAAGAAGGAAAAGTGTATTTATCAGCAGCTGCAGTTAACTCCCCTGAGCCAGTGAAGGATATTGTGGAAACTTTTGCTTCTTCAACTGATGATTTGAAAGATGTGTCAAAAGTGCTTGATTTCTATGTTGGAATTCCATATGGTAAGGTTAATTCGGTCATTCATTACTCTGCAAACTGTTTGATTGATGTGGTTTGTTGAATTTTGATTATGTTTTCAGGTGGGCTGCTAACTGTAGGTGGTTTTCTTTCTTTTATGATTACTGGAAGTGTTTCTGCAATTAGATTTGGTGTTATTCTTGGTGGAACTCTTTTGGCTTTAGCTGTTTATAGTCTAAGATCTTGGAAAAAAGGGGAATCTACTTCTGTTGCTTTGAAAGGCCAAGCAGGTTTATTTTAAACTACTTTTGATTCAGTCTGAGAATTTTGTGTTTGTGTGTGTGTGTATTAATTTATTTTAAAGTTTAAACCACATTGAGGATTTCTAGTTTTGATGAAGAACTGTTGATTTTGCAGCCATTGCTACAATTTTGTTTTTGAGGGATTTGCGCCTAGTGTTCTCGGTAAGAGCCTGACAAGTAGCGTTATGAATTGAATAGCTATATGTATATCTATCTACAACATACATACATATAGATGTGTGTGGGTGTGTTTGTTCTCCAATTGACATGATGCTAACCTATGTTGTTTTTTATTTATTTACAGAGGCCAGCATTCACCAGATATATTGCACTTATAATCAGGTTTGAAAAATTTGACTCATAGTTAGCTCTAAAGAATTCTGCATGTTTTCATGGTTTAGGATAGTGTGATTGCTATTTTTTAATTTTCTATATAATTTGTAAACTGACATGACATTGACATACATTAAAAATCGAGTAAATTGCAAGAAGGGTCCATGTGGTTTGGCGAAATTGCACGTTTGGTACCTATAGTCACGAAAGTGCAGGCATGGTTTGCACTTTTGAATCATTTTGGTCCCTCACACTAGACGGTGTTAACTCAAGTTCGTTAGTTTGGGGCATTTTGGTCATTTAATCAATGTTGGATTTATTAATTTTTAATTTACAGTGGTGCAGCAGTGGCATTTTATGTCTATAGAATCACATACTCTCGTGGACAGTCAGGAGAATCCAATGTTGTGACAGAAACGGATAATTAGCTCTATCTTGCAAGGTAAGTATTTCATTAATGCTATAATTTAAGGTTATGAAGAACATAAATCTTCATGTATTGTAATAATTTTGATGTTTTTATACCACCTGTTAACGTTTCAGGTTTGTGATTTAAATGGTTGGCGATGGATGATGTCATTACAAGTTGTGTGACGGGGTTTGTTAGTGAATTGTATTAAGCTATGATTATACTTGTGGTAAAATTTTGAAGAATAATATAGAGATTGTTGTTATCACTTGAAATTTTATTTGGCATTTCCTTGTTGAATAAACTTTTTATTTATAGATGTAAGAGATGATATATAATGTCGGTTTCTTATGTTACTCTACGTATTTGGCCTTTTTTCTTTTCTTTTCTCCCTTTGACCATTTGAGCCATTTTCCTTTTCATGACACAGATGGGAAGGATCAGGACTGAACTTTAAATTATTTTTTGTAATTTTAAATGCCTGCGAGAGTGTCTCTGAACGTGTGCATTTTCGATGTGTACCGAAACTTAACTCACTTTAAGAATAATATAAGAACTTTAAGGATAGGTTTGTGAATGATTCAAGAAACAAACTGAACTCCTTGGAATTAAATTGAGAATTAGAAAATGGTTTTGGTCATATCGAACTGGATTGAAAACCGACTAGAACTGAATCTAATCGAGACTGGTATCTAATCGAGACTGGTAAATTTTTGGACCAAACTAGATAGATAAACGATTTTGCATGAATATTAGAACCGAGGACCGAATTGATATAACTCGGTTCGGTTTGATCCAGTTCGCTTTGGTGGTTCTTAATCCAATTTGCATAGACCTCCTACTTATAAATATGGTTATACTAAAAAAAAGTTGCGGAGTATTTTCTATTGGATAAAGTACAATTTTAAATTAAATTTCATTTAATAAATTTTGAGGACGGCAAAACAATATATTTATCATTAATTAATTTACTTTATTTAATTTTCTTTAAGAAGTCGAATATATTTGAAAAGAAGAAGCATTCCGGTAAGAGACCCTAAGGAATGTGAATATATTCATATGAAAGTAATAGCTTTTACATAGTCAACAAGAAGACTTTTACATCGAAATAATGGCTAGCGGGCCTTGCAAGTAATAGCTTCATTGGTTAGAGTTTAGTGTAAGGCTATGAGGTATGGGTACCACATATGGTATCCAACTGCCACATCATCGTCACCTCAACAATCACACCACCACACCACATCATCTCTAGGAAATATTCACCACACCACACCACACCATTTTATTCCACTAAATTATAAATAAAATAAAAAAGAAAATACACATCATCCAATCAGAAGCAACCATCTGTCAAAAAGCAACTCCAACCCCCCGTTACAGCGTCGTGTGATTGCTCCCTCCCCCACGGCAACCCCCACGGCATTGGGGTGGGGCGGTGTTCCTTCATTTGGCCACGGCGTGCATAGCCAACTCATACCCCACACCCTATGGCGTGGTCCCATACCCATGAGCCTAAGAGATACGCTCCTCCCAAATATAGGAGAAATATAATGTTTGTTTATTTTATTGACTTGACAGTTTGTTTGGTTGGGTTTTATAAAATTGCTTTTCTAAAAAAAAGAAGTTAAAAGTAATTTGAATTTTACAAACATTTTTCCATACTTTTTTTTTTTGTTAATAATTGTTATTTTATGTTTACCTCGAAAACAATAAATTACAAAGATGGATACACGAACGATATATGTAACAAAAAAGTAAGAAAATGGTGATAGAATATAAAGACATCACAATCACATCTGTATATATATATTTTTAACGACAAATCCTAATCAGTATATCTAACCGTTTAAAATGCCAAACAATTTTCAGCCTAAACGCACTCAATATAGACAATTTTTTCTGTTATTTTATTTTTCAAAAGATATTCTCTGTATAATAGGCTCGTTAGTGAGTTCGGTCAAACTTTACTTGTGATGTACGCGACTTAACCGTTACTATTATCATTTCTGAATTTTACAATTACTTGTGATGTATGGAGCTTAACCGTTACCATGATCATTTCTGAATTTTACCATAATGTAAATATTTAACCAATGAAAGATTCAACCCGTAACGTCTGAAAAATTATTTATAAGCCCTTATCACTAACTCATTACAATCTGATCTATATATATTTTATAATTTCATATCCTACAACAATTACGATTGACTGAACACAAGCAAAGGGTATTGCCCCACAAATGCAAAATTATGAGTTTTCAAACTCCAAATAACTTGTAGAAAGGTTAAAAGGGAGTTTTATTCTAGCATAGAAACATAAATAAAGAAGCTGGATCACAAATATCTATAGTTGAGTCGGTCAATATGAAGAAAACGTTGACATATACATAGACACAAAAAGTCTGAAACTAACAAATCACAACCCTTTAAAATTAAATAAACTTTGGTTGTTCTGTCACACATTTCCATGAGTCCCGTGAATTTCAACCTCTGACTGGTTGTCCAACGGCATGTACTGTGCCATGATAGCCCGGATCTCAGAATCCATGTATCTCTGCATTTATCATTAAAAAAACATTATTCAGCCCGTTTAAATGAACCCAAATCGACCCGTTCATAAGATTGCTTTGCTTACCCGGACTCTGTACTTATAGAATGCATATCCTGCAGCACCAACAGCTGCCAAACCGAGAATAATGACCCACACAAACCCCCAACTAACTTCTGATTTACCATCTTTACCTATTTTTCAAAAAAAAGGGGTAAAGCTTAAGCATATTATATGTATTATAAATTTGGAGATTGAATATTAGGACTTACTTATACAAGTATCGTGTTCTCTCATGTAGAGCAAATTACCACTGCAGCTACACTCATAACTACCCCATGTATTCTTGCATTTGCACTCTGGACACTGGCAAGCTGTCTTCTCTTTGCATTCATCAACATCTGTCATTTATATTTATATACATATGTATCAGAAAAAATAATAGTTGCAATATATATATACATACCTTCACAACTGTTAACACCATCTCCTTTGAACCCTGGTGGACACTTGCAACCTTTTGTGTGGTCATCCTGCAACACAAAATAAATTTAACATCATTATATGTGTGTGTGTGTGTGTGCGTGTATATATGTGTGTGTGTGTATATATATATATATATATATATATATATAGAGAGAGAGAGAGAGAGAGAGAGAGACTTACAATACAAGCAGAGTAGGTCCTGCCGAGCTGGGTGCTTTTCCAACAGCCTCCATTGTTAACTTCACAGCGTAGTGCTCCTGAAGCTGTAAGTTAACAAATGAAAAATATTAATTTCTGTTTGTTTAAGAAAATAAATAAAATTGATTAATAGAATACCTTCACAGTGTTTATAACCATCACCAACAAATTTGACACCTTGCACCATCGGGCATTCACAGACTCTCCCACGAAAAGTATCCTACAAAACACACACCCGGTGTTAGTTAATTCAAAAACCAAGGGTAAAACAGTCATTTAGTAATATTACCCTGCATGCTGTAATATTAGCAGCTTTGTCCATCCAGCATCCACCATTGTTTTCTAGACACTCGTTTGTTTGCATATCTGTAAATACACAAAATTTAATTAACAAGCAATTTGCCATTAATAGTTGGTTAAAACACATATAAGTGGGCCCGCCCAAACCCAAATAATAATAATAGACAAACACGAGGCTACTAACCATCACTCAAACATACAGCAGGCTCAGTGGTTTCCTCAAATCCTGAGCAAATAGCCTTTAAAACTGCTTGTTTTGCAAGCTTACCTAAAATAACCAAAAGTTAGTTACTGCATTAATTAATTAATTCAATCAGTTATAATTTATATTTTACATACCCCTATATTGTCTGTTATTTATCACAAGAGTTGGTAATATTGTCACATCTCCTCGTGAACCTTTTCCTATCTGCACCAAATCAATGAAAAAAATTTAAAAATAAAATAAAAAATATTATTATTGCTATATATATACCTGTGCTTCTTGCTCAGCCTTGAGGACAGAGTTATCAACATCTGCTTCTGTATCACCAATACATTCATCTATTTTCTTCAAATCACCACCTAACAAACAAATATCATTTTATATGCGTAGTTTTACATTTATTATTATTTAAAAATCTTTATTAAACTCACCAAGTGACTTAATAACTTCATCAGCACACTCTTTCGTATACTTGTTATCTTTCATAGGACACCTAATAGAAAAATCAGTCACATAATCCCACCAAATCCAAGGTTTCCCACTCTCATTCACCACTTTATAAAAACACGCCTGTCTCAAATTCTGCACCACAACATCTTTCCCATTATACCCTTTACTAAAATCTTGCTCAGGATCCGGTGCACAATATCTCCCATGATTAATACACTGTGATTTACACTGCTTACTCAAAGTAAAAGCTTCCGGACAATACCACGTTATATAATGAGGGGTAAATTGGGTAAATCCCTTCTTTTCCAATATCTGTGCAGCCCCTTTAAAATCTTTGACAAAATTAATCTGACTGTCACATTTCAGCCCGCATTCATCGTTACTATTGGTCCAAAACTCATACTCTACACGCTCATCTGGGTGCGGGAGGGCTTCGGTCCAATCTAGTTTTATATTTACCATTTCGCCCTTGGTTAAGGATTTTTTAATTGAGTCACCAAGTGATTTGGTGATTAGGGCTGATGGGATGGTTATGTTTTGTAGGTAATCGGCTTGTGCTTTTTCTTCTTCGGGCATGTCCATCGTGATCAGTGGTTCGGGTTTGTCATCTGCTACAAGAATGGCGGCTGCACCGGCTTTTTGGGCGTTCCATGCTTTTAATGTGAAGTAACAATCTGAAAATCATTTGTATAATTTTCATTTGGCATGAAACTGTTTTGTATGGATAAAAATTCCCAAAATTTAACAGGGACTTAGAAAAATTAGAATCAAGGAATAATATCACGTTTATCTCAAACATGAAGCACCAGTTTTTTTCTCACAATATTTTCCATTTTGGACCCAAAATAATAATCCAAACCATTACCAAAACTATTATGGACAATTTCAGGTCACTTTTTGAGGTTTTTAACAATCTTTGGATTATCTAGAAAAATGTATCTTTTCAAACAAGAAACCTTCTAATAGCAAGACATCTGTTATTATCAAAATTCAACACATACAGTTTTATAACTATAATCAAACACAAATTCGCACTTAAAATACCAAATCGTTATGATCAAATTGAGAACTAATGCTTACCTCCACGATCAAGAAGAGCGAATACCGGAAGACCGCCGGAATGTTCTGATTTCAACGACAAATCAAACGTTTGACATGCTTTTTGATTCGATTTAGGATATTGAACAACGCCAGTTAATGTTCCACCATATTGAGGAACGCCAAAATTACCGATTGCACATTCATATGTGTCTTTTAAATTATCAGGTGAAGTAACCCTTAAACTGTTCTTCTCAACCACAAATCTACCCAGACATGATCCGTACAAAAACAGAAACCAAACACAAATTATAAACCCTAATTTGCCTTCTTTCATAGCCCCTCACTCTTTTTTCTATCAGAGTTGACCAAAACAAGATGAACCAGATCGGAAAACCAAATCTATTCGTATTGAGTGTTTTGAAAGAAAAACCCCCAATTATAAAAACCTAACCTTGATGAGATCTCTCACTTCCGAATTGGTCAAAATTGACCAAATCGATCAAATCCAGTGGGTTTAACTTAAGGATCCAATAAATTTAACCTCAAATCTGGAATTCGCAAAAGGTTTGAGCTCAATTTTGGAGAGATTGAAGAGGTAAGAAAGAAAATAATTTGGAATTGTGCACGTGTAATATTCGATGATGTATAATAGATACAAGTGTTGCAAGAGAAGATTCTACAGAAATGATTTAAATAAGATGAATAGAGATCTGCAAGTTAATCTAAACTTCACGGGTTCAAGATAGAGTTTTATCAATGGTTTTAAATTTAAGTATGAGAGTAAATTGCAAATTTCGTCCCTCGGTTATCTATATTGGAAGTCAGCATACCAACTTAAATAAATAAACATACTTCCTCCGTATCAAAATAAGTGATATACTTTTTATTTTTGAATGTATCAAAATAAGTGATATATTTTGAAAATTTTTCTTATTTGATAAAATAGTGGGACTCATACCCACTAACTATCCACTTTAATAAAGTGAAATTATCCTTATACCCTTACTTTTACTTTTAAAACTCATTAATATCACTTTATTCAAGAAAAGTGAGATCCATTCTCCACTAATTATGTACTTTAATCTATTTCAATCTCTACTTTAATTTTTTACCTCAAAAAACGTGTAAACTAATTTGTGTCACTTATTTTGATACGGTGGAAGTATTAAATTTTCAGCACATTCATTTGATCAAGAAACAGTTGGTAAAAGCAGACTTGTATGAGCCCAAAAGTTAAACATGCATGCATTCAAGCTTTAAAACGCATTTGGTCTAATAATTTACACTCTATTAGAAAACACAAAGAAATTGCTTTAAATTTTGTATTTTAATCACTATAATTAATTTTAATCATAATCTTTAGAACTATATCCAGAATTTTATTTCAAATACATATGTCATAATATCTTTACTTGTACAAATAAAAAAAATCCCATCTAAATCAAATGAAAGCCGACATGTAACACGTGAAATATAACTTGCTAAACCATGTAAAATGTGGCCTACATTTATTTATTAAAATTTCGTGTATGATTCTATCCATAAGCCCCATAAAAGCAACTGTTGCCTATCTCTAAAAATAATAACATGATTGTGTTATATACAATGTTTTAAAAACCTTGCTGAATCCAACGATCAAACAGTTGAACTAGAAAATAGGTAGGTAGTTAGTTGGTTGAAAATGAGCCGGATAAACGGGCCGGTCGATTCATAAAGAAACTTGTTTTAAAAAAGAGAAATGATATTTAGTCCTACCATTTAGACCTACCTATAGGCCTACCCACTTGATAGGATGACAATTGTATTCCACTAAGTCTCTATCCTAATATTATCCCTTGATTATGACACATGTCTTCATCTAATGAATAGGTCTATGAGTATGTCTAAATGGTAGGCCTAAATATCATCACTCTTTAAAAAAATAGATAAACAAAATAAAAAAATGAATTTTATATAGATGATGAAATTTAAAAGTATTAACTTTAGTTGAAAATTAGAATTTTTTTTAAATTTTTTATGGTATTTTTTTTTGTATTTTCTAGTTCTTTTTGTCATTTGTACATCATTTACATAATTAATGTATCATAAATAAATATTATACAATATTATTATCTGGTACAATCAATTAGTTTATCCAGTCCAACCATTTTATTTGTATTTTAGACATTAACTAGTTCAATAAAAAACGATTTATAAAACATTAATTCTATCTTTATTCGTTGATATATTAAACAGAAAGATGAAATATATGTTATAATCCATTGAATATTTTTGTAATGTAATTTCTATAATACGGAGTAATAGAAGTATATAATATTTATTGTAAATAAATTAGCTTAATTCAAAAAATCATTCCAACATCTCACTTTGATATGTTTGTATATCATACAAATGTACATGACAGACTACAAGAAGCGACAAGTCATGCTAACGTTTTGTGTTTTTGAGTAACATGATATGACATGAACTTGTTTTTCTTAACATGAAAATGACACGAAACAAAGTCGTGTTATGTTTTTGTTAACACGAACACAACCCAATTAAAAATTGATAAACACGACAACATGATATAAATGTTGGAAAATTTTGGACACATATAATTATATATTTAATTATATATAACTAATGGTTGGTATGTCCAAAATGTAGTTGTGGTGAATGAGATATCAACTCTCAAAGTGAGGAGGTGTACGGAACAAAGAAATCAAACAAATGAACTAGTGAAAACTCGAACCTATCCACACTCGTCTCCCGGGTTTCATGGGGGTTCATTTTTTGCCACTCGGTTTTGCCACTTGATTTAGTGGAAGTATTCAAATAATAATATTAATAATATTATTTATATTTTTAATGTTTGTCATTAAAAATTTATTTGAATTAGTGGTTTCATTTCTTTGTAATGAATTGTGTTGAATTGGATTAATGACATTAATGAGTGTCATTAGACCTTGGACCAAATTCTAGTATAAATAGAAGATGTGTGGTTCATTGGAAGACACATTCTTGACAACTTGAAACACATTCACCAACTTGTCTACACCCACTTACAAGCATCACAATATGCTCACTCCATTTTTAGTGATCCTTAAACACAAGAACTTTCGATAAGTGTTTTAGCTTGGATTATATTCGGTAGTGTAAAACTACTCGGTTGTTTTACCCAGGGAGATAGACGACGAATCTATTTTAAGGGGATCGTGAATTTCACGAGACTCAACCAAAACTTGTTTCTTCTTTGTTTCTACATATTCTTGTTTCAATCTTGTATTTGTTTTCGCCAGTTTCCCAATTGTATTGTATTTTATTTAATAGAAAATTGTTATATTTTATTTGTATTGATTTGTTTAGCGTTTTGCTAAACTTTTTATAATATTTTCGTTGTAGGGTGTTTTCGGAGGGGGTGATGGCAATGACGAAGCTCCTTCCCGTTGACACTCTTTTTTGCTGTTAAAAAAAAATTATAAAAAAAAATTATAAAATTTCTTAGTTAGTACATGTTAAAAAAACTGGCAAAACAAGATAAAAATATAACATAAATTTCTTAGTTAGTACATAAAGAACACCACTTTTTGATTGTCTTCACTAAATCCACGATCATGGTTACTTTCAATATTCCAATAGTCTATTTATATGCATGGTAGTGACAACAGCTACAGTACAATATTAGTTGTCCGGTTGTCGAAATTTTATCAATGTTAAGGTTTCAAATTTTTACTATGTTCCAACAGAATTCTGTTATGCTATTTTTTCTTTAGTGTGTCAGTGAGATCTTTGTAGATATATGTAATATTCCTTCTCATTGACAATTCAAATTCCAGTGTCTTGGCATTTACTTGTATCATTCTTTAATTACTTCAACTTCAGTGTCTTTGACAACTTTAGTTTTCTTCACAAAGATTGACACATGATCTTCTAATTTTACTCAAAATTTAGTTTGACATTTTTCAAGTACACGTTGAACCTAGTACTTGGATATTAATTGTGATCACATGCGGATTCCGTACATGAATATGATACTTGAACTTGATGTGTTTAGATAGGAGTAGTAAGATGATTAAGATGGTACCGAATATTGTAAACTATCAGCGCTTATCATTTACAATCTGAAACTTGCATTCAAAACTTTTGTTTAAATGTATTCATTAAATCCAAATATATCAATGGGTATTTTCAATAATCCAACAATGGGAAATCATGTTGCCTTTTTAGTATCCAAATAGGCATATGAAAATTTATAAAGCGGAAGCAAGTAACTAAAATAATGGTATAAAATAACACTTTGTTTTTATCCACTTCAAAAACACCCACCAACCGTTTCCAAAAAAAAAAAAAAAAAAAAAAAAAACACCCACCAAGATTCAAATACATAAAGAATAGATAATAAGGAAAACTAAAATTAGGGCGTTAAAGAGTTTTGAACGGCTTCCTCTTGGTTTTAATCAAGAAAGGAACATATAGCATCATGACTTGTATAATCAAACAAATTGAGTATGTGTGAAGGTCACAAAATGGTAGAAGGGCCATGATACATTTTTTTAATGAAATGAACTAAATCCCTTAAATAAAATGAATTGAGAGGAAGACAAAATCTAATACTCCGTAGTATTTAATACTCCGTCATCTCATTATACATGGTGTACAAGTTTTAATTGAACTTTTGAAATCTAAACAGTTTTACATGACTTATAAGTTCTATCATATGACATAAAATATGAAATACACTATGAATAATATCATTTTCATAAAATATATAAATTACAAGTAATTTTAATTAAATACAAGAATCGTTATCCTCAGATTGAAGAGATCACATTTATCCGGGTAACACACGAAACAAAGATATTTATTAAGACTAATTCTTATAAATATACAATAAGTGACTAGTTGCTAAATTTGTGACATCTAAGGGCACACATTAAATTATATAAATAAATATAAATTTTTATTTAAACAAAAAATGGTATTTAATATATATTTTAAGATTGTAAAAATTAGAGTTTATTGATATATTTTTAAGTCATACTTCCTCCGATTCAAAATAAGTGATACACTTGGGGTTTTACATTTTTTGAGGCAAAAGATTATAATGATGGTTAAATTAGATTAATTGGATGGTTAGTAGGTAATGGGTCCCACACCTTTTGAATAAAGTAAGTTAATGATGTTTAAAAGTAAAAAATAAGGGTAAAAAAGTCATTTCATTTTGTTAAAATAGATAGTTAGTGGGTGTGGGTCCCATTTTTTTTGCCAAATAAGGAAACTTTTCAAAGTGTATCACTTATTTTGAATCACCACAAAAAGAAAAGTGTATCACTTATTTTAAATCGTAGGAAGTATATAGAAATTATTATTTCATTAAATATAACGTGATGTGTACTTGTTGAGTATAGTAGAAAAGATATTTATAAATAAGGAATCTTCGAAAGTGTAAAATTTATATATTCCATAATGTAACACCTTAATTTTCAAAACAATATTTAAATAACATTTAATCCAAAATACATATTATCATATCGGTGTCAAATACCGGTTTTACAAAAACGAAAAGGTTTCTTGTTCGAGATTATCAGAGTTTACAAAAATGGTGTTACAAATTATATCTTAATCATAGGATAAGGACTCTAATCATCAACACCGAGCTAATCTCAACAAGGCCTCTTCTAAACGGGCCTCCTAGATCTTCGATCCCGAACCTGAGTACATAGCAAAACACAAACATAGTACGTGAGATAAAATTGCCTCGTGAGATACATGGGTTTAAAACCCGATAAACAACTAGTCACATAATATCATTTAAACTTAAAATAATATTACTAGGTTCATTTGAGTCACTTCATTACTTTCATCATTTGGCCAATGTCAAGATAATCGGAATGCCTCAAATCTATCAAGACCGTCATATCCACGGTAACCGGAATGCCTCCAATCTACCGGGACTCATAGGTATTGGGTAATCGGAATGCCTCCAATCTACCACTAACCTTAAGGCACCGTAATAACCGGAATGCCTCCAATCTACTACGGCCCTAGGGACATCAACATCATCGTCATCACTTATCTTTTATCATAGTGAGCCTATAGCTCCATCATTTCTTATTCACTTAATCGATTCATCATCACATAAGCAATTCATTAAAAATCACATAATTAACTAAATTACTTAAAGACTCGATAAAAGCATTTAATTATAAACATTTACTAACTATGTACTCAGTTTTGAAAGTTCACATGTACTCACCTTAGCCAAGCTTAACCAATTGTTGTGTTCCTTAAACGCCAATATCACTTCTCAAGATTTGAATGCCTCAAATCTTCCAACCGATAACCTATTATCAAAACCAATACAATGGTTTGCATTAATCATCTATACTAACTACATAATCCATGGCTAGTCAACTACTAGCACCATTTTCCCCAAAGTTACCAAACCCTAAATTCATAAATCACCACATTTTCGTGTATCCATAACATGACCACGTTTTCCTTGTTAAAATACCATAGATCTAAGTTATATTACTTCCCTTTAACCATTCATGAACAAATCCATAACCAGGGTTTATGATTCAAGCTTCCATACTTAAATCTAAGACTTATAACACAAGAGGATTGAAGATTTACCTTTGTTCTTCAATAAGGAGCAAGAATCACCAAGATTTGATGAAGATTGAGCTCCAAACGACACCTTACACTCAAAAATCGCACACACCAAAAGAGAGGAGAAAAACTAGGGTTTCATGTGAAATAAATGATGTTTCCCGAATTAAATGCTGGTGTCGGGTAAAGTTCGCGATCGCTACTGAGTTCGCGTCGTGAACTTCTTCACGCACGCATAGTTCGCGATCGTTACTAGGTCGGGAACTACTTCGCGACGGATTGCCCAAATAGCTGTATCGAGTTCACGATCGTGAACATTAGTTCACGCCGTGAACTCCCTGAACAGCCCAGGCTGCACTTTTTAATCTTTGGCTCGACCCGGTTTCGCCCATAAATTTCTCGTACGGTGTCCAAATGACACGAAACCAATTCCTACGTTCTTTAAACGATTTATCCTTATTTAACATATTTTGTACAATTTATTTATTTACAAAATTCGGATCGTTACACATAACTTAGTAAAATATTTATTAAACTTAACTACTATTTCATATATTTTTTTTTTTCACTTTGAAAAACTATTTAAAAGAATAATAAACTCAAAACCTTAAATAAGAATTTAGAGTTACAATAAAATAAAGGAAAAACAATTAACAAGCTCATTCTACAATATATAATGTACAAGTTTACACAGATTCCCACGATATATAAACTTCCACTGCTTTCCTTCGGTCTCTGCAAAATCCTCCCAAATATACTTACAATAATCTCGGGCGAATCGAAATCCTCTCCAATCTTTGACTATCTGTTGCAGAAGAAAGCAAATCATCTTGTTCTTTAACTAATTAGCGAAGAAAAGAAGCGATCATCTCATCGTTGTTGTTTATCCAATCTATGGCTCAAGCTATACTTAATTGATTTAGTTCACCAAGTTCAAATCAACTTCAGTTTTTAGGTAATAATCAATCATTTCTAGTACCTTTTTCGTGTTCTTTCGATTAAAGTTTGAAAAAAGTTGTTCAAACGTATGCTTATTTCACGCGTTTTGACCGTCTGGTACTAGTAATACGTCATTTTCGAGCTTTAATGTTTTTGTTTTTTATTACTTCATATATGTAGGACGGAGATACCATTAAAACCCTAATTTTAATAACTCTTTAGCTAGTTATGCATGATTGTGACGCAGTTTAGAATTTTTGTATATTATTTCTTAAATGATTGAATTCTGTTAGGTCTTCTTCTTGTTTTTGCTAATTTGACGGATACAATTTGGGAAATTCGTTGATTATAATTTTCACTTTTACTGTTATGAATCCTTTAACAGCTTGAATTTTAAGCAAAATGAGAAATCAAAACACCTATCATAATCTACTGGAGTATTTTTCTTGTTTACTGCTACTTTGTTCTGTGATTCAAGCTGCAAATTATGTCCCAACCGATAAAATCTTACTAAATTGTGGCTCAAATGGTGAAACAACTGATGATGATGGTAGAAAATGGACCACAGACATAGGGCCAAATTTTACATTTACAGGTGGAGATTCAATATCTTCTGATGCTGCAATACAAAAGCCATCAGTTCCCATGATCCCATACATGACTGCCCGAATATTCCGGTCAGCATTCACTTACACTTTCCCGGTACAATCGGGCAGAAAATTCGTCAGACTTTATTTTTACCCTGCATCATATGCCAACCTTGTCCCATTTAACGGTGTATTCTCCGTCAATATCGGGCCATACACTCTGTTAAAAAACTTCAGTGCTTTTGAAACCGCAAATAATCTCAACTATGATTTCATTTCCAAAGAATATTCGATAAACATAGAATCAGGAAATTTGAACATAACTTTCACTCCATCTCCAAACACTCGGGATTCATACGCGTTTATTAACGGGATTGAAATCGTGTCACACCCCGATATTTATTCTTCAAAAGGGACTTCTATGCTTATTGGTAGTTCAACTTCTTTTGATGTTGATAATTCCACAGTTTTGGAAAATGTGTACCGAATAAATGTCGGTGGTCAGGCGATAACGCCAGGTGGCGATACAGGGCTTTTTAGACAATGGGACGGTGATGTGGCATATATTTACGGTTCTGCCATTGGGGTTTCGGTAGATCCTGACCCGAATATCACAATTAATTATCCTTCTGGGTTTCCGGATTATATTGCACCGGTTAATGTGTATAAAACCGCCCGATCGATGGGTCCCACACCAGAAATTAACCTCGGGTTTAATTTAAGTTGGTATTTTGACGTTGATACGGGTTTTTCATACCTGGTTAGGCTTCATTTTTGTGAAATTGCTCCAGAGGTGACTCTAATTAACCAACGGGTTTTTGAAATTTTGATTAATAATCAAACTGCACAACCAGATGCTGATGTCATCGCTTGGGCTTCAGCAAGTAAGATTCCGGTTTATAAAGATTATGTGGTGTTTTTTGCAAATAAGGGTCCGAGGCAAGATCTTTGGCTTAAATTGCATCCCAATACGTATTTGAAACCGAGTTTATTTGATGCCATTTTGAACGGTGTGGAGATATTTAAAATAAACTCTAGTGATGGAAATCTTGCGGGATCACTACCAAATCCTATTCAAAAACAAGCAATCATCGACCCGACTAGGGTTTCGCGACACAATTCAGGTAAATCATTCGGTTGGTTATGGCCCAAAATTGAAACTTTCAGTTAAAGGTGGTTGGGTTATATGGTTAAGATTCTATAATGGTTTCGTTAATCGATTAACTTAGTTATTAGCCGAAGTTTTTGGGTTTGGGCCGAACAAATATCATTTATTCATTTTTCTGAATTTGTTTGGGCCAATCAAAGAACATTATAAATGTTTTGGACGTAAGAAATAGCCATCAAGTAAAAATGTGGATATTTCTTTAGTACTAAATAATTACTTATAGTAGTATACAAGTGCTAAAGTTATATATAGGGCTGGGTTCTGGTGAAATCAAGATTTCTCGTACAATCAGTGAAATCATATTTCACAACACGTTTTAGGCCTTTAAATTTTTTATTTCTTTCAAAACTTTTTTGCAGAAATTTGTTTTCATGATTGCAGAAATTTGTTTGATTGCGTGTGATCTAAAGTCGTGTGTGTGTGTGTATTGGGGCGTTTCGGTTAAATATGGTTCGGTTTTTTGGTTTTGGTTCAATTTTTTGTGTAGGTAAATCGAAGGACAAAAAAGGGATAATCGGTGGCGCAATCGGTGGTGGTATTGCTGTTATTTTTGTTGTCGGTTTCATTATATTTTTTCTTTCCCGAAAAAGAAAACAAAAGAATAAAAACTCGAGTGACGGGACATCTAATTGGCTACCACTTTCCTTATACGAAAACGCACATTCTTCCGGCTCTACTGCTAAAACAGCCACAACAGGTGGCAGTTACGCCCCTTCCGTTCCATCAAATTTAGGCCGCCATTTCTCATTTCTAGAAATCAAAACTGCAACCAACAACTTTGACGAATCTCGACTTCTCGGTGTCGGTGGATTCGGGAAAGTTTACAAAGGCGAAATGGATAACGGGAAGGTTAAATTAGCAATTAAACGAGGGAACCCGCTTTCCGATCAAGGCGTGAACGAGTTCAAAACTGAAATTGAAATGCTTTCACAGCTTCGCCATCGACATCTCGTCTCTTTAATCGGTTATTGTGAAGAAAATACCGAAATGATCCTTGTGTATGATTACATGGCTCACGGGACGCTTCGTGAGCATTTGTACAAGACACAAAACCCGATAACGTGGAAGAAACGGTTGGAGATTTGCATAGGGGCGGCGCGGGGTCTACATTATCTTCACACGGGCGCCAAGCACACGATTATTCACCGGGATGTGAAAACGACCAATATTTTGTTAGACGAGAATTGGGTTGCGAAGGTTTCGGATTTCGGGTTGTCGAAAACGGGCCCCGCGAGTGAGCATACGCATGTGAGCACGGTTGTGAAGGGTAGTTTCGGGTATTTGGATCCCGAATATTACCGGAGGCAAAAGTTGACCGAAAAGTCAGACGTGTATTCTTTCGGGGTTGTGCTTTTTGAGATCTTATCGGCTCGGCCCGCTTTGGACCCGAAACGGGCAAAAGAGGAAGTGAGCTTAGCCGAATGGGCGTTACATTGTCACAAAAAGGGTATTCTTGACCAAATTCTTGACCCGAAATTGAAAGGGAAGGTTTCACCCGAGTGTTTTAAAAAAGTGGCGGGAATTGCGGTTAAGTGTGTTGCTGATGAAGGGATTAATAGGCCGTCAATGGGGGATGTTTTATGGCATTTGGAGTTGGCTTTGCAGCTTCAAGACAGTGCATGTGATGATGGTTTGGTGGATATGGAAGTTGAAGGGTCGGATGAGATGCCACTTAATGGAAAGTCAAAGTCAACGGATATGACGGATTCAACAAGTAATGGATTGTCGAGTACTAGCGTTACGGGTCGAAGTCTTGCAAGTGAGGATTCCGATGGTTTGACACCAAGTGCGGTTTTCTCACAGATTATGAACCCGAAAGGACGGTAGTGGGGATGGTAAGGCGGCGTACTTTTGTGGATATTACTATTATTATGGGTTGAAATACTTTATATAATGTAGGGTGTATCTAAAGTTTGAAGCATTTGCATTATGGGTTTCTTATAAAGGTATATATGAACACATATAGAATGTTATATTGATAATTTTGGTAAATAATCATACAACTTATATAGGTAAAAAGGTCAAAAATCCAATTAGATTCACCTAATTTGGATCGTGTTAAAGTGATCCATCTAAATGACCTTTGGATGCTTAATATTATGTATTGCGTATGCCCTATGAAGATGCTGATTTCCGGCCTTGTATTCTTTCATTTTTCTACCAAATATAAATCCCAATACTGAACCAAAAAAGGAAAAGAAAAAGCAGAAGGCATTCATAAAGCTACAAGTAGAGAAATATTACATTAACACTCATGAAAAACGAAACGAAATGGGAAGTTATGTACGAAAACACTAGTCGATAAAAAGTTTTTGACAAACAACACAATACAAGACCAGAAAGTAGTTGGTTACATATGACGGTTAGATTCAGAATCCACAATTCCATTAATCTTTTTCAGAAGCTCGGGTTTGTTGGCCCCCACAAGCTTATCAAATTGCTCTCCGTTTCTAAGGAAGAAAAACGTTGGAGTAGCTTTTATATCCCATTGTGTACTAAATTCCTGCATCAATATACACATACACAATAATCACATTATAACAAACTCAAAATTAAATTATAAGAATAAATTATAAGGATGGTCCCTGAGGTTTACTCTAAATTTCAAATATGGTCCTTTACTTTAAAAAAATTACACTAGTAGTCCGTATTTTGAAAACCTTTTCACCTACAGTCTTTTAGTCTAACGTTTGTAGAATTTTTATGTTAAATTACACTAGTAGTACTTTAAAATATGCGCATACACATTATTGGTTCCAATTGATTGTTTTGACATTCATTATAAACTTGTCAATGTACAAGTAATAAAGCAGGAAGTATAACTCACTGTTAATTCATCAACATCGACAGATAGAAACATAAGAGAAGGATGTTTCAGAGATAGCTCAATGTAATATGGTGCAATCATTCTACAGGGCCCACACCAAGATGCACTGAAGTTGGCAATCACCTGTAACCCAAACATATTTACTCCTTACTTACAAATTAAATTAATTTCTATTTCTATTTTACACAATTTACATATAAAATTCATGGAATCAAATATCTGACATTTTCATAGGATAAATTACTTTTTCAAATCTAGTTACATGACAGTTAACAGGCTAATCACCCACCTTTTACTATTGAATTATCTAATCTAACATTTAATCATATAAATTATTAATAATTAAAAATAGCTTAAGTGTCAAACAGGATAAGAGTCGACAAAAATATGAACTTTTTCGCATAAAACTTACTAAATCATTTTATTCAACAAATTGTACTACTATTGAAATCATACCATTTTCATTTTGCAATCATTTTAAACACATTAATAACATATAAAAATTTCAATAAAACTTACTATTTTGTGTTCCTTCTTTGCTTCTGCCAGCTTTTGATCCCAAGCATCCTTAGTAGTGACAAGTGTCACATTACCTCCAGCAAATTCAGCATGATGATCAGACTCATCTCCATCGTTATGACTCTGAAAATATTAATTATGGAAAATTTAATCCCAAAATATATACTACTATAATTATACAACTTACTAGTAAAATCTTATACAATCAAAATGGAACACCAGCTTCTGGTTGTCACCATGGTAATTAAATAAAAAAAACTCACCGAAGAGAAGCATAAACCCATTTTGATGTTTAGAACTCTAGTTTTAGATCTGAAAAATGACAAAAGTTTAACATGATAGGTTAGAGTAAGCTTATATAGAACAGTAAGAGTATAGCATTATATACAATAATACAAATTAACATACTAACATAACTTATTTACAGATTAGCAGAGGGAGATTGATTGGATCGTAAACCTAAAATGATCGACATACGTAGAGTACATATTGCAATCTAATCACAGAGGGAAGCAACCAATGATTGTAATCCTAATGCTAATTTGAAACTGAAGTTCCAATTAAAACAAAAATCAGAAAAGAATAGATCACAAATATATCAAATTGAAAAGAGGAACGACTCAAATTTCAATCACTTAAGCTCGAAAAAATCCTGTAGTATATCTTTTCAACAACCAATAGTCCAATAGTCCAATACTACCAGCTAAACTGCCAATTACTTCTAAAATCAGCTCCACAATATGCCAATTAGGGCATCGAGTTTGTTGATTAAGATTTTCAGTTTCTACTTTCAGTAAAAGGTATAAAACAGTTAAGAATTAGAAAACCTGAGAATTGAGGTTGTCCGGCGACTTTTGAAGGTAACTGAATCCAAACCCTAATCAGAATAGAGGCAAATTAAAGAACAAGAGGAAGAAGACAGATGGTTGAATTTGTGTAGACAACAGAAATCGGAACTCCAAATTCCTGAATAATCTGCTATTTGTGTAAAGAAAGAAAGTAAAAATGTAAATTAATTTTTTTGAACCTAATACATGTGAAGAACTAGATTTAAAGGTGATAAAAGTTGGATAAATGCACGGACTTGATTGGACTTAATTTGTATGTATTTGAAAAAGTAAATCTTATTTCCATTAATTATTATTAGAGTAATGATTTATTTCCATTAATTATTATTAGAATAATGATTTTTTTCATACCATTTATCCATATCATATTTCCACACATTTTGATCATGATAAGTGTTAAAATCAATGAATAATACGAGGAAATAGAATTAGTGGATGACACATGTCAAGTTTAGAAGTGAGTCTGCATATAAGTAGGAAGAAATATCATTACTCTTATTATTATTTGGATTAAATAATGAGATAATCATTTTTTTAAATATTCTTATAATAAGAATCCCTCCTGCTAAGATTTATTTATGATGTACACGATCTCATTAACTATCAGTATCAAGGTAAAGGTATAGTAGTAAAGATGATTGAAACGATCTCCAAAATGTTACGTATATTACGTGCAAAATTCAATTAACCATTCATACATATGAATATCCTTTAAACTAAAATAAAATAATGCTAGTATTAAGGTACCAACATATAATATATGCTCTAGATACCTCTCTTGGTTACACACCTCTTTTTGATCATTTCTCTATTTTAGTGGTTAGCTAAATTTTAGTAGCCCACTTTCGTGGAATTCAATCCCATTTTAATTTATGCGGTGGAAAAAATCGTATTATATTCTACTTAATCTTCTTATTTTATCATCATATCTATAAAATGATTTACATATTGAATTTATTAATTTATCTTTTCTCATCTCATCATTTTATTTAGAGACTTATATTAATAAATAAATAAATAGAAAATTTTAGTGAAAATCAATAACATCTGAATGAAAGCAACAACTTCTTTGTATACATCTGTCACATGTGCCTAATGAATGCTCTATAATTGGGAAGACTTCGCCACCTATTTTAATTAAAGACAAATGTGCCATGTGTTGGATTTGTCATTAATCTAAGATTTATAGATTGCTGGAGCTCTA
Source organism: Calendula officinalis (assembly GCA_963853835.1). NCBI lineage: Eukaryota > Viridiplantae > Streptophyta > Magnoliopsida > Asterales > Asteraceae > Calendula > Calendula officinalis. Next base: position 13,111,911 of record OY970825.1, on the reverse strand, counting down.
ATTAATTCTTAAATTTGATTTTAAACCCTTAGCAAGTGCTTAAGGACTTGAGAGCAATTTTTCATTAAATGAAGCCAAATGACATGAACATTGGTGTTTAGAAAATTGACACGACCTACAATTAACGACAAATGAGAAAATTAGGGATACTCTAAACAATGGGTGAATATCGTAAGATGTAAGTATTGTCCTAATAATGAAACCGCAAATCTTCTTAAACACGTCAAAACATGTCACAATCACGGTAAAACATGTTCCAAATTCCAATCATGTTAATAATAAGCAATCCACTAAAACCTGGTAAAAATATCGTTTTAGGATTGTACATATTAAACTTAACATTATTTATATTATATACTTTTGTAATTTGGTTCAGATAAAACTAATCAAACCAAATTACGTCACTAACTGCCACTAGCACCCTTTTTGGCTTTTTAGTAGTCAGAATGGATCCTGACGAAATATTCCGTCGCTATTTGTTTTAAGATATCTCAACATGTAAACAACATGGCCAAGCAAATCAAAACCAGTCAAACCCAAATAAGGGCTGCAATAGTCGAAAATGCAATAATCCATCAAATCAGCACACAGAAACAACAACCGAATTGAAAACAAATCCAATAAAATGGTAACTAGAATTTTATAAAAATGTCAAGAAAATTGGACTTTTCTACTTATTGTATAGGGAACACGGTTTTCTTCTTCTGAAAATGTCAAGAAATTGGCATCTAATAATCTTAAAAATACTTAAACTTGTGACTTGAAGAATATTTGATCGAGAAACAATATGTCATTTTTCTTTTATGGCATTAGATTAGATAGAAGTTATACAATTAAACACAAAAAGACATTAAAGAAACAAACAACATAATAATTTATACAAGCACCAACACGCAAGTAAAAAGCAAACGATGAATAATGATTTACTATAACAAACATAACATTATACAATTTCTTAACATCAACTTCTAATCTGTGACAAATTCATTGCAATCTTCTTAATCACGGCGTTTGGCTCGACGATTGGCGATTCTCATCATCAAACACCCTGATTTCCTCAATCATCTTAACCACTTGATCCATCTTAGGTCTCGTGTCGGGACCTTTCCCGACACATGTCATGGCAATTTGAAGCATTTGCACCATTTCCTCTTCTACATTTTGATACCTCGTAAGCTCGACATCAAACACCTCAGCGGTCCACTCTTCCCTCACAACCGAGTGGACCCACCTTGGGAGGTCAACCACTTCATCTTGACTCGCTGCTGACGGGACCGGTGATTTCCCAGTCAGCAGTTCGAGTAAGAGAACACCGAAGCTATAAACATCGGATTTTTGAGTGGCTTTTTTGGATTCTATTACTTCAGGTGCATGGCAACCCGATGTTTTAGCGGGTAGAGTAGCGATGCCCATGAGGGGAGTTAACCCGAAATCTGTAACTTGACCATGGTTATCTTGGTTGAGTAAGATGTTGGAGGATTTGATGTTTCCGTGAGTTAGTTTTCCTCCATTACCAGAATGAATATGAGCTATTCCTTTTGCTGTCCCGAGAGCGACTCTTAATCTGGTTTCCCAATCGAGTATTCTTCCCGAACCCCTGTTCCCTGTATCACAAACGGGCAGATTTATTATCCAAGATTCGTGATGGTTAATGATTCAATATTTAAAACAAAATACCAACAAAAAGTGGTTTCCGACAAATTTAAAAGTGTAAATGCATAATTTCCAATACTGACCTTGGTTGACCGGTCTTCAACTACCCTAAACTACTAAAGATGTAAGATGATACTATGAACCAATGTTTTCGTGACGGTCGGACCGGTCGAACCGGGTTTCGTGTGTGAGGCCGGGCCGGACTAGCCGGGTGGATAAGCATTTTACGAACCGGAATGAACCGGCCGGTTTGTGATGCAACCGGGTCGAACCGGACCCTTTAAATCGGGCTTTGGGCCGAATTGGCTGTATTTATTTTAAACTTTTAATTAAAAATTAACCCTAATAAAATATGACGGTTCGTTTCTTGCTCGCCTAAGCCCAGCAGAATAGCAGATCTTAATTCTTCGTTTCTTCTCAGCGTACAACACAGCCGTCGTCTTCAGTTCGTCTGATCATTGTGGTGTTGGAAATAATAATGGGTTATTTGCAAGTTGGTAAATTTCCTATTATTATGAGAGTTGTGGAGCTTAATATTTTATGAACATCTTTTGTATGTCATAACCATTGACACTAAATGTCATAATATGTGACATAATGTTGAATTAATCAAGAGTTACAAAACTCTTGGTTTGAATGTCATTATGGTACTTCAAGGCATGAGAGCCTATATAAACAACCTCTAGTTGTGAAGTTCTACACACTAAAAATTCATAAGCTCTCCTCCCATATGCTCTCTTCTCATGATGTTGTGTTTTGATATCATCATGTGTTTCCAAGTAATCACTTTGTGTTGTCGGTAATTCTAGTGCTGTAGAATAATACTGATAAACTGCATCAAATCCTGGGGTTCTACGTTGAGGCTTGCAGCATATAGAGCGCGTAAAAACCTTAAAGGACGGGAATTACAATTCCGTGCGGTTCGTTCTTCATCAACATTCAGGTTTGATTGTTCCATTTGGTTCTTTTTTTTTGTTGATTATGATATTGAATTATCAATATCAAATACGGTTTTAATATCGTAATTGTCTAATTATTTAATCACCGAATATTTAATTTAAACAACAATCTTTAAGGTTTTTAATTTGTTATATATTATTGTGTATATATACACATATTTTCTTTTATAAAATATTCGGTGATTAATAAAACATTGAGATATTGTGTCAATAGTTAAAATATATATATATATTAAATAGAGTTCATTATGTGAATGTTTAATATATATTCATGTTATGGAATAGTTTTAAAAGTGATTATTATGACTATTAAGTTCAACTTTTATGAGTTACATTTTTTCTAATCATGGCTATTTAATATATGTATTTTAATGTTTTGACATAATTAAATATCTATTTTAATCTAATGGACAAGTTAAAACAAAAGGTTTTTTCTCATTTAAAGTGGGTGTTATCTTACTACTATATAAAGCATTTAGGCCTACCCCATTAGGCAAGTTTAAGGAGCTCCTTAAATTTGATTTTAAGGACCTTTCCACTTTTCACTACAAGAAAAACCACCTATGCCGACGAAACCTATAGCGACGACATTTGTCGGGACAGAAGAAAAAAAACTTTGACCGGGGACTACCATTGACTTTAGTTATGGCGACGACAAATCGCCGGCAAAAGGGGAAAACGAAATCTCGGCTTTGACTAATATCTATACCGACGACATTTGGTCGGGACACATGTAAAATAAATTAATTTTTCATTTTCTTAAATAAGTTTTATGAAAATAACATTTTGTCTTTTTGCGGACACCTATTGCGACGACAAGTGGTCGGGACAGACAAAATATTTTTTATTTTTGATTTTCTTTAAATATAGGTGACGGAGATAGAAATGACGACACCCTATCCCGACGACATATGGTCGGTATAGATTACATATCAATAATTTTTAATTTTCTTTTGTAAATGTCGCCGGAGGAAAAACGATGTCGTTTGGTTGGACTCTATTGCGACGACATGTCGTCGGGACAAGTATTAATACTAATAATATTTTAATTAATTATTTGCCAGAAAATATGGAACGACGCCGTTTGATCTGTCCCGACCACATATCGTCGCTATAGGCCATTTTCGGGTGGTCGGCATAGGTACTTTTTCTTGTAGTGTTTGTTAGTTAAATCTCTACCTTAAAAAAAATTAAATCGCGGCTAATAAGATTCGAACCCAAGACCTCTCCTAACTTATCACTATGTGTTAACCACTTGCTATACATTACACTTTGGTAACACCACCCACACTTAATAACAAAAGTCTGTTACTCGAAAACCATTTTACCCAATAACATTAAATATACGACGCTGTAAATCATCAACTCTTACTAAAATCCACATTTCCGTTTAATTATTTATATCTAGCAACAATTATTACCGTGTAAACGAACAACACTTGCTCGCCACGAAATATGGTTTCTGGATACCCGCCGCCGCATTGCGCGGGTACCCTGCTAGTATGAATTATCATGCTTATGGTTGAAGCATTATAATTGATTTAATTATTATTTTTTGTATATAGATTATTTCAAGATACTTTTATGTTTGAAAAGTATACTATTTGAAAAATCATGATTATACAAAATAGATAATTTTAGTGTTAAACGGAATCTTTCCAGCTGTGTATCATTAAGCATTGTATTGAACCTATAAGTGGAATAAATTATCAGTCATCCCCAAATAGGCTCACCTATTCTTATTTCAATGTCTAGGAAAGTTAAAGGCGGTTTTTCTGACTCCAAATGGGGGTGGTTCCGATACGCACTAGCGCTGTCTACCCTTACCGTCTTTCCTGGTTGTATTCGAATAGAGCTACCGAAAAGGGTTGACTAAATAATATTTTCCTTGAATGTGGTTAAATACTTGGAGTTTCACAAATTTGAGGGACTACTCTTTGGATGTTTTGTCGAAACACTTCCTTATTGAGAAGGAAAATCTCATAAGAGATCAAAAGAGTAAAGTCAGATTGAGTGTGTACCGCATGTCAGGTGGGAGCTCGGATTTTGCTTATGTAAAAGGAATTGCAAATGTTGTTGCAAATCTAATCCACTTGGGTGCAAGTGTGGGTCATGTAGGAGTCAACATGACTACCTCAATTACTCGGGTGATGGAGGCCCGAGACTGGTTTGTGGATTCTGGAGTTAACATTCATGTTTGTGGAAATTGTGATAGTTTCAAATTTATGGTATGGTTCGAGAAGGAACTGTGGTGACATGTGTTGACCGCCATAGAGTACTTGTTCATGGCATTGGCACAGTGGTTCTAACATTGCGAAATGGAACTATGGTTACCTTCGAGAGGTCGTACATGTTCCTTGAATCTCCAAGGGACTTATATCGGAGAACAAATATGACAAAAATAGTTACAAGCTGGTAATAATAAAAAATGGTCATATCGTGTTCTCCAAAGATGGGTTATTATGGATCAAACCATCATCAAGGGTGGAATGTTTATGCTTGATCTATGTGGTGATGGATAAGATAATATTGTATCTATATCCAATGATTATGTGTCAAATGTTGATCTTTGTAATCGTGAGAATATGATACTGTCAGCGTTAGTGACAATATCGCTAGTAATGATGTAACTAAGTTTCGAATTAATGAAATAGTTTTTCAAATTATATTGCGTGTTCAATTTCTTTGTGTCATAAAAGGTTAGCTCACACTAACATTAAAAAAAAAATTGAAAAGACACAATCTAAAGTATTGATAGAAGTAAATAATAAAGATTTTAACAAATGTGAAACTTGTATAAAATCAAAGTTTACAAAGAAACTTTTTCAAGTGTCAAAAGAATTACATCATTACTAGAGTTGATCTATTCAGATATTTGTGAACTGAATGGAATACTCACGCGTGGAAGTAAAAGATACTTCATTACAATTTGTGGTGACTATAGCCGCTATTTACATGTTTACTTGTTGCATTCAAAAGATGAAGCTTTTAATGCATTCAAACTGTATAAGTGCAAGGCTGAAAACCAACATGACAAACACATTAACATTCTTCGCTTGGAAAGAGGCGGAAAATACGTTAATCATGAGTTTGACACATTCTGTGAAGAGAATGATATCAAGCATGAGATAATTTCACCATATACTCCCCAACCGAATGGATTAGCTGAAAGAGAGAGTTGAACCCTTGTTGAAATGGTCAACTATATGTTGAACCAATCGGGTTTGCTACACAATTAGTGGGGGGAAGCTTTGTTGACTGCATGTTATGTGCACAAAAGAATCACTAGTCGTGTGATTCTTTCTAGATTATCTAAGAGTGTGGGGGTGTTTAGCTTATTATCGTACACCTGATCTTTAACGATCCAAGTTGGGAGCTCGAGCTATGAAGTGTATATTCATTGGATATGCTTAGAATAGTAAGGCCTACCGATTGTTGGATAATGAATCAGGAGTCATCGTGGAATCCAGAGATGTGGAATTCTTCGACGATAAGTTAATATGAGATGATGAAAACTCTCATCCCAACTTTAGTCATATTCTAGCACCCAGTACTTCTCGAGATATTATCTCATCTTCTTCTGTTGTGGGAGAATCACATTCTACTGTTGTTGTAGAAGAACCACCTTCTTCTGTTGTATAAGAACCAACAAGAAGTACACGGGTTAGAAGGGAAAAGAATTTTGGAGATGATTTTCTATCATACTTAGTTGAAGGATCTCAATCTAAGGTGACGAGAGAGGTCATCTTAGTTATTATTTTGATAATGATCCTAAGATTTTTAATGATTCCATGACATCGAGAGGATGTTATTAGTGATGAAATGGATTCATTTATGGGAAACAAACTTGGGAGTTAGCTGATCTTCCCAAGGGTATGAGACCCATATGATCTAAATCGATCTTCAAGAGGAAGTATCATCCAGATGGATCAATATCTTTCTATAAAGCGAGAGTAGTCGCTACACGATATTGATTATTTCGATACATATGCTCCGGTTGCTAGGATTAGTTCAATTAAAACTCTTATAGCAATTTCAGCATTGAAAGGACTATACATTCATAAAATGGATGTGATGACAGCCTTTCTAAATGGATATCTCAAGGAGGAGATATATTTGGAGCAACCTGAAGGTTTCATAGTAACCAGACATGAAAACAAAGTTTGTAGACTTATTAAATCACTGTACGGTTTGAAACAAACTCCAAAACAGTGGCATGAGAGGTTTGACACCACTGTATCTGCATTCGGTTTTAAGCATAATAGTGTTGATAGATGTATCTACACTAAATGCACACCTGAATACACCGTAGTTATCTGTCTTTATGTTGATGATATGTTGATCATTGGCACTCACCTACAAGGTATTCTTGATACGAAGAAATACCTATCCTCGAACGTTAAGATGAAAGATTTAGGGGAAGTGGATATCATTCTTGGTATTAAGGTTAAAAGGACAGATAGTCAAATTTCTCTAAGTCAATCTCATTACATAGAGAAAATATTGACAAAGTTTCAACACTTGAATATTAAGGAATTTAACACTCCTTTTCGATTCTAGTGTAAAACCTGAAGTGAACTCTGGTAGAGCAGTGGCTCAACTAGAATATGCTAGTGCAATTGGAAGCATGATGTATGCTACATATTGCACTAGACCTGACATTGCTTTTTCAGTAAGCAAACTAAGTCAATATATTGTCAACCCCGGTACAGAGCACTGGAAGGCATTAGGAAGAGTACTAGGATACCTGAAAAGGACTAGTAATCTTAAGTTGACTTACACGTCAAAATCTAGTATACTAGAGGGGTATTCAGATGCCAGCTGGATTGATAACAGAAGTGATTCTAAATCCACAAGTGGATGGATTTATACACTAGCTGGTGGGGCTATTTCTTGGGCGAGCAAGAAACAGTCATGTATAGCTCATTCAACAATGGAAGTTGAGCTTATTGCTTTAGCCAATGCAGGCAAAGAGGCAGAGTGGATTAGAGATCTACTCTTGGATATCCGTTTGTGGGATACTCCGATGCCTTCAATTCCCATGTACTGTGATAGTGAGGCCACACTGTCTAAAGTATATAATTATGAATATAATGGGAAGTCGAGACACATAGGTCTTCGACATAATTCTGTGAGACAACGAATTGATAGTGGTACCATCAAAGTTGTTTAAGTCAAGACAGCAAAGTACTTGACGGATCCGTTTACCAAACCTCTGACGAGAGATTTGGTTACATCTACCGCGAGAGTCATGGGTCTAAAACCAAACTAGAATCGTTAGTAATGGAAACCCAACTTGAACTTAGTGCTCCTATTTTCAAGTTTAATGGGTAATAACGAAATTACTAACGATAGAAGGTACTATCAATCCAGATAGATCCATGTGAGGTAGGATAGTACGTCGTTGCCGAGAACGAGGATGAGTTAATACTCTTAACAAAATTTTGGAGACATCTAAGCAACGAAGATGTTGTAAAATTTTGCCTATTTGATCTAGAGGTGGTGCCGCCTCAAATGAAGACTTTTGGTTTGTCTTCTAAAGGGTCATGAAAAGGATTTTAGCACATGGCCCTATTAGTGCTCAGAGAGAACACAAAGACGGCATATGTTATGTGGGGGTAAACCGGGGAGGCTACTAAGGTTCTTGGTTTAAACCTATTAGGATACCATTGAATCAGTCTCCTCTTGTTTGCTCACATTAAACTTGGGTTTAATCTTCGTGACACCTAAGTGACAACATATGTCTGAATGAAAGGAAACTTTCCAACTTGGTGGGGGATTGTTGGAAATAATAATGGGTTATTTGCAAGTTGGTAAATTTCCTATTATTATGAGAGTTGTGGAGCTTAATATTTTATGAACATCTTTTGTATGTCATAACCATTGACACTAAATGTCATAATATGTGACATAATGTTGAATTAATCAAGAGTTACAAAACTCTTGGTTTGAATGTCATTATGGTACTTCAAGGCATGAGAGCCTATATAAACAACCTCTAGCTGTGAAGTTCTACACACTAAAAATTCATAAGCTCTCCTCTCATATGCTCTCTTCTCATGATGTTGTGTTTTGATATCATCATGTGTTTCCAAGTAATCACTTTGTGTTGTCGGTAATTCTAGTGCTGTAGAATAATACTGATAAACTACATCAAATCCTGGGGTTCTACGTTGAGGCTTGCAGCATCTAAAGCGCGTAAAAACCTTAAAGGACAGGAATTACAATTCCGTGCGGTTCGTTCTTCATCAACATTCAGGTTTGATTGTTCCATTTGGTTCTTTTTTTTTTTGTTGATTATGATATTGAATTATCAATATCAAATACGTTTTTAATATCGTAATTGTCTAATTATTTAATCACCGAATATTTAATTTAAACAACATGAGGTATTAAACTTAAGGTTTAACAATATTAAATAATCGTCTTCTTCTTAACAGTATATTTGTTAGTTTGATTAATTAAGATTGTCGAATTCCTTCTGTATTACATTTATTACGATTTTCAGTTTTAATGTTTCTTTGATTACGCATACATTGAAGTTATGAAATTTCCTTTTGAATTCATTGGTAGTTTGATATATAAAGCAGTAGTCACGTTTTTTTAACCATCAAAAGATAAGGCAGTAGTCACGTATAGAGTTAGTATGCAATTTCCTTTTAAACATCCTTTTGCCACTTGATTATACAGTCACGAATGAAAACATTAGTTTTGATATAGAACTCAAGAATCAAAAATTGAACCCGCTATGGGGTATGTATATGAGGGGATTTCTAGGGCAAGGAAAGAGGTTATAGATTTATTTAAAGAAAAAGAAGAGTTATACAAACCATACACGGACATAATTGATACTCGTTGGGATAAGACTATCCGTAAAACAATTCATTGTGCAGCTTACTGGTTAAATCCTGCTTTTCAATATGACAAAGAAAACTTTTTAAACGAGAAAGAGGTTCATAAAGGTCTTATTGATATGGTTGAGAATTATTACAGTGGTCCAGAGTCTTTAAATATTACATTGGAGTTATGCAAGTTTCGAGATTGCCAAGAAAGTTTTGGTCGGTCCAGAGTCTTTAAATATTACATTGGAGTTATGCAAGTTTCGAGATTGCCAAGAAAGTTTTGGTCGAAAAACTGCTATTGCAGCACGAAAGCTTACTCGTCCCGGTAAGATTAACAAACCATTTCTTGTTTATTATTTTAATTTATAAGTATTGTTTTTTTATTCTAACTTCTAACAATTTGTTTTTTAGATGAGTGGTGGAAACTATTTGGCGGGGATTGCCCAAAATTGCAAAAGTTTGCAGTTAGAATATTAAGTCAAACCGCATCTTCTTCGGGTTGTGAACGCAATTGGAGTGTATTTGAAAGGATTCACACAAAAAGGCGGAATAGGTTGGAACATCAAAGACTAAGTGACCGTGTATTTGTTCATTACAACTTGCGTTTAAAAAATAGGTATGATATTTAAAAGTTAATGTCATATAATTCTAATGTAATTTTATTTTTACATGCTATATTTTGTTAATAATGTTTTTAGGCTCAAAGTTGATAAGAGGTCTTACGACCCGATTGATTATGAATGTGTTGATAATACGGACTTTTGGGTTGTTGAAGAAGAAGCACAAGGGGAACTCAATTTTGATGATTTAGAAAATATTGTTGATGAACAAGAGCAAGAAGCGGCTTCTCAATCCCAAGGTACCATTAATACATGTAGTTTTACTATGTTATTAGATTATTATGTTAGGCTAAAACATATTATTTGATATTGTAGGAGATGTTCTTGTTGATGAGGATCAAGATGACAGTGAATTCCGCTTACTAAGCGATCGGGAATTAGATTTATACAACACTCCATTGCCGAAAGAGTGATGCAATTTGTATCGAAGTTTTAAGCACCAAACTTTTAGTTGAATTTTAAATGTTTTGTGTAATTTTTTATATGTATGGATGTTTAACTTTGTTGGAAAATTGTTTTTGAAATTGTTATAATGTTTGTTTTGTGTATTTTAGGCTTTTCTTTGTAAATCCAGTTCAACCGACCGGTCCGACCGGTTTTAAAGGATCGGCCGGTCCGATTCAAAATCCGGGTTTTAAAACATTGCTATGAACTTGCATAAATAGTCAATTTAGTACCCTAGATCATTAATTTGATCGCGTTTTCTTATATAATTTACTTCCGTTTAAACATTTGACGAACTAACAAAAATATGTTCATCTCAATTTATTGAAATTTAAAGCAAATTAGTGAGAATTAAACACCAAATTAGTAAGTCACCGTACTAAATTGACTATTTTTGTAAGTTCAGGGTACCGTGCAGGATAATAGAAAACTCAGTCAACAAAGTTTGGGGGCATTAATAAACTAGTTTCTTACTAGTGGTTTTAAACAGGCCGAATTTGCGAAAGTATATTATAAATGATCGACCCTTCTAAATCTTTTATTCAAGGAATTATTTTATCACTAAAATAATATAGCTTTTTTATAATCATGTTTGACACACTAATTAATATAAATTAAATTTTTTATCAAAAAGTGTTTAGATAAGACCTACTAGCCAACCCACCCATTTTGCAACTTATAATGATGGTTAACAACTGAATGATTTAAACAAACAACGATTTTGAACAAATTGCAAAAACGTAAATGCAAATTTAGAATGACATACCATGTAGGAGAGATGACAAGCTGCCAGATGCTGCACAATCATAAATGAGTAGTTTTTCATCCTTGGAATAATAATAAGCAAGAAGAGGAACAACATTTGGATGTTTTGCTACACTCCCAATTATCTCCATTTGTTGTTCAAATCCTCTTTTTCCAACAACCACTTCTTTCAACCGTTTTACAACCACCATGGTTCCTTCTCCTAAAACCGCTTTATAAGTCGTACCATAACCACCTTTTCCAAGAACTTCAGCCGAAGCTCTAAGCAAATCCTCAAGATCAAACTTATAAGATGACCCACCAAAGAAAACCAATTTATTCCTCCCGGATTCTTGTAAACCGCTACTATAGTCCTCTTTTGGTGTTTCAAATCTCCCAATACCGAAAGCTTTTGCTTTACTACCATTTGGTTTGTGTTCTTTCTTCTTTACACAAAAGAATAGTAGTGTTAGAAGTAGAAGCAATAGCACCGAAGAAGAAACGATAGAAATCGCCACCACAACACCTTTGCTTAGTTTCTTGTTGTCTTTTTGTTGTGTAGGTAGTCTTTGGACGGGCGGGACCCGCATTTGTGGAGGTGGTAAATTTACATTTGGTGATGATGACAATGGTGATGGTGTTGGTGATAATGATGGTGATGGTGAAGGTGAAGGCGAAGGTGAAAGGCATTGGTTAAGGGGGGTCCCACAGAGCCCAGAGTTCCCGCCAAAAGATGAAGGCGGGAACTTTTTAAATGATGTGGGTATGGACCCATTGAGTTGATTGTTGCTTACATTGAAATTCACAAGATTTGGAAGTTGGAGATTTGGGATGGATCCGGTAAGGAAGTTATTTTGTAGGTTTAATGTATTGAGATTTGTGTGATTTTGGAACGAGTTTGGAATGTTTCCGGTGAAAGAATTTGAGGAAAGATCGATTGTTACAAGTTGGGAAGAGAGAGAGGAAGGTATTTCGCCAGAAAAATAGTTTTTGTTGAGATAAATGTTGGTTAAAGAAGGAAGGGAGAGAATATCATATGGAAGACTTCCATTAAGGAAATTAGAATGAAGACTAAGGATAGTAAGTGCATCAAGGTTTCCTAAAGTGTTGGGTGGAATTGGGCCGTAAAGCCCAATTCCAGGCAGCCGAAGTGCAGTTACCCTATTTCCATTGCAACTAACACCAGCCCAAGATGAGCAAACTGAAGTTTTATTTCTCCAATTGAGTTTTCGGCCTTGAGGGACTGAAGAAGCGAAGTTGAGAAGGGCGTTTTTGTCCGAGTTTAAATCAGCTGTAGTCAGTTGGAAGATGAGAAGAAAGAAACACAGCAAAGCTAGCTTCATTGTGTATGTAATTGTTAAATATATGTTTCCTTCACATATACTCGAGTCCTTTCTATTAATCTCCTCTTTCGTAGATCCTAAGACCAGAAGGAACAGAATCCTAGCAATCACAGAGGCATATAATTTAAATATAAACAAAACAATTTGTAATCGGATCAAAAACATTAAATGATAAAGAAGATATTTAACACTAAATGATAAAAAAAATTTAACACAAGTTAGAAAAAAACATTCAGGTGGTGCCAATGCTTGACCTCAATGTTACAAAATAGCCAATGACGGTGGTGTTAGGCGTGACGTAAGATGCTGCGTCATTAGGAGCGTCTTATCACGAGTTTTTAAAAATTATCACGTATATAATTATACATTTAAATTTAACATCTTTTTAAACTTTATATATAAATTATGTAAAGAAAATTGACGCCTTAAATTATTTTTAGAAACTTACTAGCAACTGATCAAGGGAGTTGGCCTTTATAAAGAAGAAGAATATAACTAGAGTCCAATCGGCATAATCACACTTAATCTTTTAAAATATCATATTTCCTAATAATAAACGAATATGAAAACAAAGTTACATTCGTGAAGCATAAAGTTATATTCTTATTCACTAAAATATGTTTTTAAATAATAACTGGTTATATAAAAAAATTATTAAAGAAATAAATATGATATTTATAATGTTGTAAAAAATTTAAATCGAGATATAAAATTTAAAAATATTAAAAGATAATGCCATATTCTTCTAAATTAAACTTGCAAATTTGAAAATTTAAACAACTGGAATAATCTAACAACTAATTAATATAACGCACTTCAGTTTTATATATACGTTTTGTGTGAGATAGAGGAAGAGAGAGTACTCTAGAGTGGTCGGCGATGGTCTGTTAGAAATCTCCGGCGAATGAAGAAAATGTGAATTACAAAATAGTAAAAGTGATATTACAGAACAATATATATAATAAAGTTAACTAGCTGGGCTTGACTTAAACCCAACTAATAAACCCAAATTATTAAGCTAACAGAAAATACACAAACAACTGTACGGAATCCAATTTCCACATTTTTAATATTCTTAACAAAAGAATGCTAACCTTTGGAAGAGTATGAAGTAGCCAAACACCTTCAAATCTCACGTAGGAACAAAAAGGTATTAATTCAAATTACACACACACGCACATGTGTATGTGTGTGTCTCTGTTTTTGGGGGAAATGGCGATGGAGATTAGAGAGCTTGTTCGTGAAGTAGACGGAAGGTAAATAGAAACAAGAACACAGATCTCGAAATCAATGGCTTCTTTCTCTTGTTTCTCTCTCACACACAAACACATGTGTGTATGTGTGTGTTTTGGAGAATAAATTAAGGGAGCAGAAGCAACTACTCTGTTGACGATGGGATGTTGGGGACAGAGCAGAGCAAATATTATGGGAAGAGTGGCCAGGCCGACTCCATTTATATTACTACTTCCTCCGTATCAAAATAAATGACACAAATATGTTTACACGTTTTTTAAGGTAAAAGATTAAAGTAGAGGTTAAAATAGATTAAAGTACATAGTTAGTGGAGAATGGGTCCCACTTTTATTGAATAAAGTGATATTAATGAGTTTTAAAAGTAAAAGTAAGGGTATAAGGGTAATTTTTCTTTATTAAAGTAGATAGTTAGTGGGTATGAGTCCCACTATTTTTACCAAATAAGGAAAGTTTTCAAAGTGTGTCACTTATTTTGATACACCTCAAAATGGAAAGTGTGTCACTTATTTTGATACGGAGGAAGTATAACATTTTATTTAATTATATATTTTATATTAACGGATACTCTAAGAGCATCCCAATGGTTAACCTCACAGTAGCTTTTTGTTTTTGCCACATCAACAATCTACTAACTAAAAAGTTTTATATAAATAGTATCTTCAATGGTTAACCTTTCTAAAAGCTTTTTTTACAATATTTCTAATTTAGCTTTAACTATCTTAAATGTTTTATAAATACCCCTTGTATAATTTGACACATTTTATAACATCTTACTAAATATAATATTTTATAAAATATCTCAAACAAAAATATTATAATAATCGACACTAAATATTATATAATTTATTTATTAACTAATAAAAGTATAATAAAGAATTTATGTATAATATATCTAAAGTTTAAAATGAAAACTATTGAAGATGGGGGACTAAAAGAGACAAACATTGAAAGTAGGTTAAAAGCTTATTAGTTGGAAAAAAAGTCTTTCCAATAAGCTTTTAAAAAAGCTTGTTATTCCAATGGTAAAAAATCATTGAAAGACTTATTGTAATAGTAATAAGCTATTAAAAAAGCTATCATTAGAGATGCTCTAACTAGCATCCAATTAATACATTATACCACTAATATATTTTTACTTCATATCTCAGGTCATCGCATATTAGAAGATATGAAAACACAAAATACTAATATTCATTTTAATTCAAATGAACCCTCATCTTTCCAGGCTCTTCTTCCTTTAGCAAACTGAAACATCAATCGAAATTAGCTTACTGACATCACCATACTAACAATGGCACTACTCTAAGACCGGTCCCAACAGTTATAGAAACTGATACTGTCAATTTTTGTGGCCGCATCCAACGCATCAACCGATCTACCCATGCTAATGGTTGGATTCCATTCCCAAACTCACACCTTGCAACCGATAGAATGGTTGACAGTGGTATAAGAAACAAATAACAATAGACATTATTCTCTCTTTTGTCATTGTATTTTACTATAAATGGTTTACTAACCTAACTCATTTAAGATTAAGACAAATATAAATTTAAAGGTATACAAGTTTTTTTTTTTTTTTTTTACTATACCACTTTTTAAATTGCATTTGAATTGAATTGATAAGTTACATCGCAAGTTTGCATTCTAATAGATTGAGATTTATTTAAGGTAATTTTTTAAATTTTTAGTTGTCTTCAGAGATACAACTCAACTATTGAAATATTATATATGAAGAGTTATTTTGGTTATTTTTATATGAATATTTTTTAGTTAGTTATTTTTCTAAACAAACCTTTTTTTATTATTTTATTATTAAATTATTTTATTTTTTTCCGTTATAAACACATCATTTGAAAATCACATGTGATTATACACTTGACACATGTGATTGTACAAAAAATCTCATGTGATCTAATATACAATCACATGATTATACAAAAAAATCAAATGTGATTAAGATATAATCAGATATAATTATTACATAATATTATTTTTTAACGAAAAAATAATAAAAAATTGATAAATTTTATGTAAGTACCAAATGACAAAAATATCCCCTATGTATAAAATATGTGATTAATCTTGATGGTTATATATTATTGATTAATGATTGTGAATTTTCTTTTGGGAATAGAAAAAAAATTAAAAATTATATTAAACATTAAGATATTGAATATGCTAATTATTTGTTCAATATTTTGAATATTTTTTAATAAAGAAATCATGTTTTAATGTTAGAATCTTGATGAACACACTTATCAATTTGATAAACTTAATTATTTTGAATATATAAAAATGATTTCTTGCATGCTTATTTTTTGTTAGTTTTGACTTTTTGGGTTTTCAACTACTCCCATGGATATTTATCCATTTGTTTAATATATATTATTATATTGTGTCGAATGTCGATGCGTATTATATGATGTGGTTTACTTTCTTTTCTTTTAATTTTTTTTAGTGTAGAAACTACGTACTGTTTTATAGGAAATGACGTAATTACTAGGGAGTATACACGCATTTCTCGTATTGGGCGGCGGCAGCAAGCTCAACAGACAGGCTAATTGAGGATGAGGAGTATCTAATTTGACCGACCAAAGAGTTTATAGCCTAGCGGTATAAGGTGTTCGAAGGTGATTCTCTTTGGCATGTGGTCATGGGTTCGAGTCCCGCTGTGGACAAAATAGTGTAGATTTAGGAGTAGTGTAGAGGGTGTGTGTGGGTTTGGCGTTAAAAAAAAATCTATTTTGAATTTTTGATGTTGTACGTTTACGAGATGTTTTTTTTGGTTTAAGCTTATGGGGTATTTGGTGTGTAATCCGTTGTCGATATTGTAATTTTGTGGAGTTCCATCTTAAAACCAACCAATTGAACGTGAGGGGCATGTTGAGTAATGTCCCACATTGGATAAATAATAAATCTATAATGTGTTTATAAAGGTTTTGGTCTACTCCTCTTACAATCAACTGGTTCGGCCTTCCTGCGGAATTTGACACGGTAGCCTCCTTCAAAGCTCTCCAAACTTGAGCAACACCGCCAATCGGCCCGACAATCCACCACGGGTACGACTATGGTAGCTCCAAAAAGCACAACATATTTTTATTTTCCTTTTGTTCTTATCTTTGTGTTGTTTTCTAGCTTCTTGGTAGTTTGTTTTTATTGAAACCTTTTCCGTTCAAAAAAAAAAACTTGTTTTGTATTTAAAAGGGAACTAATTTTGCTACCACACTTTTTGATATCTATACCATATTGTACAAGTAATACTGCATACTGTACAAACAAGTAATGCAGTTTTTGTGGTAGATGGCTTAAAACATGTGGTATAAAAATCATCACCTATTTTAAAAACCTCAACATCCTTCTTTTGTATTTCCGCATAAATGTTCTTTCTAGATGGTATGAGCTTTACTCGTGAGGTACATGATATAACTGTTGACGTAATTGTTTTCGAACCTTCCACTATTATCTTATAAATATTTACCCATGAATGGATCAAACCCATGACACCTCTACGAAATTATTCTGGAGCTTTTACCTCTAGACAATCACTAGATGGTTCCGTTATAAGGGCTCCCTCGAGAGGGATGGATTTTACTCGTGATGTACGCAATCTAATCATTATCATAGTTGTTTTCAAATGCCGAAATTAAAAGAATAGTTTTCATTGTTGCACACTCAAAACACCTTGTCATGCAGCTCACCCAACTATTTGACACCTTGAATCAAGTAACCTCCTATCATACATTCATACCTGCTTTTTAGGTTAGCCACATCTTTCTATATACATAAATGAGTATGATTTATGCTCAGCTTTAAATATACATGCTGCTAACCACATGTACGTAACAATAGTACAATACTAAGGAATATTTATTGGAATGTTTACAAGAAAATTCGTAGTGGGGTGTTTGGTTGAAACTCAAGGAATGGTAAACAGAATAGTAACGACAATACTAAAGAATACAATAAATATTTTCCATTGCAATTAATGTTTCTTGTTTGAAAAGTAGGGGAATGATAATGTATATTCTTGTTTGACACTTTTTAATATATGAAAAGTTACTTCAAGTAATTTTAATGGCAACAATAAACGTTAAAAAATATCAATTAGCATCTAATCACATAAAAACTACTTCAAATTGTCGCAAAATTAACATCAAAAAACAACTTTTTGAACGTTTATAGCTTCCAACAACTGAAACTTTTTGATAAAATTCGTGTTAAAAGATTTAATTTAACATACGAACGACTACGTACGTATTAGATATTTCAGAAACTACTAAATAAAAAGTCAAATTAATTGAGATTGAAATCAATAATATACTTATTAAATAAAGAAAACCAAGTATGATAAATGAGAAATAAGGCTTACACAATGTACTAAAAAATGCATTACGGCAGCGTTAATGCGTGAAGCATGACATCGTCGCCGTAATGAAATAGTCCATGACAGAGGTTTTAGCTATGGCGTAAGATAAAACACAATAAGGCAACATAAAGCTCGCCTTAGCACGAGTTATTTTTTAAGTTCGTTATAAATTTGAATTTAAAATAAACAAATTCTAAACAAATTAATATTGTGATAATATGTTTTTCACTAACTTTGTATTCATATAATTATATCATTGTATATAATTAATAGTTAGTAGCTTTGCTTTCTTTGTTAATGAATTGTATTAAATGGTTTTAATGTTTCATTAAATAAGAGTTGCAATTTAACACTATAAAATGAAATATTTGGGTTTATTTGTATACACACCAAACGATATCAAGAATCACTTATTTGCTATCTCTTGGTCGTAAACTCCCCGAATTTTGGTGAGTGTCCAGACAATGGATCGTATTCGGTAGTACAATACTACTCGGTTTTTGTACCCTATAAAATAGACAACGAATATATTTTAAGAAAATCGTGTAAAATCATTAGACTAAACCAAATTCATTCACTTCTTTCTTTACGTATTATGTTTCAACATTTGTTATTGTAATCGAATTTCCCCGTCTTAAAGTCACGTCTTAAAAACATCGTAAATTGCCATGACTCCGTAATCACTGAGACTTAATAGTGTCGCACTACCTTATATTAATAAATAAGAGAAAATGGAAGAAATGTGAGCAAAATTTAATAGTTATAAATAGAAATTAGGAGCACATAAGAGTGAAGATAAACCATAAATTCGATTTATATAACAAATATTGAGTCAAGAAATAGAGTAACTCCTCCTCCTACTCGACTTCCTCCCACTCCCCGACTTACGTTCTTTCCCACTCGTGGGACCCCCAAATATCCCAAATCTCCCAATCCCTTTCGATATCGAAGTCAAAAACGTCTTCCCGTTTCCCGATTTATCCATCATCCCTTGCTTCATGCAAACTTGTTCCTTCTCGAGATCACTTAGCCTTACTCGCATTCTCGAGATCTCTAATTTAAGGTCGCGGTTTTCGCGTCTTAGAGACGCGTATGTGTCTCGTGGCGACATCGGTGCACTCGGTGCACCGCTGCTGCTACAAAGCTTTTGGGACATGTAGCCGGATAGAGCCGATGGGCCCGTGATTGCGGTTTTTAACCGAAGTTGTTCGAAGTAGAGGACGCGGATGGACATGTGGGCGGGAAGACGGTCGTTTTGGGCTGCGTGGTTGCTTGCCTCTTGAGACAGCTTTTCGCAGTCGATGAATTTACACATTTTCTTACGCTCGTGGTCTGTCAGCGTTGGATGGGCCTACAATTGGAAATGTTAGTTACTCAAATTGCTCGGAAGTTTTCCGAATGTATTTAAGAACCAAAATGCATAAAACTTAGTAGCTCGTTTTATTTTTATATAAATAAGTTTTTTGTATGATATTTAAAGCAATTACTTTTGGCTAAAATGTAATTTATTACCTTGAACTTGTCTGATTCGGTCTTCTACTACCTTGAAATATTAAATGTGCAACATGGTACCATAAATTTGACAAAATGGTCAATTTTGAACCCTGACTTATTAACTTGATCGTGTTTTCTTAATTGACTAACTTCAGTTGAAACTTTGACGGACTAAAAAATATATATTCATCTCAATTTATTGAGTTTAAAGCAAATCACGTGAGAATATAATACCAAATTAATGAGCCAATGTATTAAATAAACTATTTTGTCAAACTGAGGGTATCATACTCCATCTTTAATAATTCAGGGTAGTAGAATACCTTGTCAGCCAAGTTCAATATACTAAATTTATAGTTGAAGTGAGCAAGCCCAACCCGACATGTTTTGAGCAATCCAAAGCCAGTGTTGATTGGAATGTGTTCCGATTTATTTACTTATAAATGTGCCGATTCGTTTATCTATCATCTCTAATGGGTCAAACGGGTTTAGCGAAACGATTTAACTAAAAAGGAAATGGGTCAAATGTGCCAATCGGGTCAAACACGTTAAAGTCATCCAAATACATATAAACCTCGTATATCACTTTACTAAAAAAAGGTTGGATAATTTTTGTAATAATATACGAGTAGTTTCTAAATCATAACTGCCACATTACTTTTTCATAAAATTTAAAAATCTGTTTCGACATATTCCCCGCCCATTTTGCCACCATTACGATTCTAAAACCGTTTTGATTACTCAAAATAAAAATAAAATAAATTTTGGGCTGCAATTTACCTTGAGATAGATATCAACAGCTCTATAAAGTCCATCATCAATAACACGAGCATAATCAGGCAATACTTCGATCATCCCAACAAATTTCTGAAAACTCAAATACGGATCAGGAGCAATTTCTGCTAAATAACCGTCAATCAGCCTTCCAACTTTTAACAAACAACCATGATTACTAGAACCAATTTCACCTTCTGAATCATACCCACAATTCTCATCATCATCCTCATTTTCCTGATCAATAATTTGCAAAAAATGCACCAAAATTCTATGAATCGTATCAACATCAAACAACGAATCACCGTTTTGAACAGACGGAATCAACAAATCATCAAGTGAAACCATTTCTAATCTAACAGCAATTCTCCTCTCAAGATCAAGCCTGCAAGAAAGACTCGAATCCACCATAATAGACATTCTCAACATCCCAAAAAGAAAATCAATCGGGACAGACAAACATGAATTCTTTTCCGTTGGTAGCAAACTCACAAGTGTTTCCACAATTACCCTTTGACCGGTCAACACCGTAACCGGAGTCGTTCTTGCCGGATTCCAAATCTGAGATTTCCCAATACCTTTTAAAGACGATTGAGCATAATGCATTATAGATGCTATTACACTCTCTTGTCGAATACCACTACTCGAAATTACCGAAATAACCCTAGAATAAAGATCAATTTTCAAAACCGAAAGATCTTCAACCCACCATTCCAGACACCGAGAATCCCGTTCCGTGGGCCCGCTATCGCATTCTAAACGAGATAAGCCCGCTACTAATTGCTCCTTACAAGCAATTTTAGCAATTGCATCAACACATTTGTCAATAATCCCACAATTATCCGCTAGGGGTAATATCGTCTCACATGAACATAAAACTTCAACCGATTTTTCTAGACTTTGAGTTACAACTGAATCTAGATAGAATTCTGTACGTGCAATTAGGTTTTCGTCTCGATAATCTTCGGTCATTTCTAGATATTGTGCTGCACAATGCAAATGGGCGATGTTTGCAGTTGTGATCTCAAAGTTCATACTGTAACAGAATTTTGCAGCAAGTTCAAATGCTTCGGGCCCACCGGGTAAGTTAATTAGGTCTAGTTTTGAAAGATTTGGGTCTTTAGCTTCTGCGACCATTTTTCTAATTTTTCCACTTTGGGAAACTAGAGGGAATTTGTGGAGTAGAAATGATACATTGTCAACTGTGATTGTAATATCTCCAGCTACATCTGAAAAGATACTGCAAACAGGTATAACATTTTAACAATGCAATATACTACAAATTTATGGTTATACAGTTAGCTGTAAAACTTGTACAGTTTGTTTAACGACCTAAAAGTCGTGGTGTATAAATGAATTTCCATAAACTATACGTGATGTTGAAATAGGATGACAAAATTATTGTAAAATTAAGTGAAGAGTACAAAGATGTTAACATCTTTGAACAAATTAACAAAATTCAAATGCAATGTACCTAGAAAATGCAACAGAAATTGATCAAAATTGTGAAATTTTAATAATGTTTTAATAATTTATACATTTCTAACTTTACCAAATATTTAAATCGCAAATCCCCTGTTCGATTGAAATTTAGAGATTCTAGAGAATAGCAACAACGGGATCAAGTAAATTAACAATCGGTAAACACAAGAAACTCCAAAATTTGTCTGAATTTGTAAGCGCAGATTCTGAAAAGCACGAAAAACGATCATAGAGCACAGAATTCGAGGTTTCAAGTACAACACATAGATGCATGAAACAAACAAATAAATACTCAGAAAACGAAGTACGTATAAACACATACCGATTGGCGAAGGAATTGCAGAAACTAGGAGTGGAAGAAGAGCGGCTGTGGTGGTCGGAAAGCACCATCGTCGTTCCGCCACTGCCGACGGTTACAGTACGACTGTTAATGCAAAGAGTGACACGACCAGATGCAGGAGGAGTTGTACTCCGGTGAAGGAGTTGAATGAAATCAGGTTGGAGTAACAGTAACGGCAGGCAGAAATATCAACAAAAATGGCAGTCACCATGTAACCAATAATGGTTATGCTACTTTTTTAATTTACGGAAATAACCAAAATGCACAATTATTCCATCGTTATCTTCAATAACCAAACTTCAAAGTACTTTTTCTCCATAAAGTAACAATGTTATCTCACAAAAAGAAATAAATTCATAATGCCCTTTGACGAGTTAGAGCATCTTCAAGGTTTTTTACAAAAAAGATTTACTTTTGTGTAGCTCATACGTATAAGTCTTTTTTAAGATAAAAAAAAATTATTTAAATTTATATACATTTAAAAACTTTTATGAAAACTTATTTATTAATATTAAGTAGAAAGTCTAGAACAATTTTAATAAGTATAACTTATGCTATGTATTGGAGATGCTATTAGACTAGGGTCAAATTTGATAGGGAGGTTCAAAAGTATATAATATCCCAATTTGTTATATGTCATCCTAAATATCTATCTAAAATTATAGATACTCGAAGTTTGGCTATCCGAAATAAGAGGCATATGGCTGAACTTTATGATTGAATCAATATGATCTTGATCATTTGTCCTCAAGGAAAAGGTTGACAGATTTTACCTTTTTTTATTAACCATATTGACCCATTGGTATGAACCAAGTTCTTCATTGGTGATTTCATCACCAACGCGTGTCATAAAGCACATTGAAGGCATCTCTTCACCAGATGAGTTGTTACTTGTTGTCCGACTTAGCCAAATCATATACTTCAACCATAAGCCCATTATCAACATTTCTTTCTTCTAAGAACTTTGTTTGTTCTGAACAATACTAAGGTGTTGTTTGGTTCGTAGAATATTTCTCATGAAACTAAATATTAGGAAGGAATTAGAAATTGTCAGTAACTGGATTTTAATTCCATATTCTTTTTGGTTGGCATAAAATAAAATTGAAATTCAATTCAATATTTTGTTTGATTTCAAGAAATGAAATTTGAATTCTGTAAAATGATGAATTTTCTCTTATTCATTTTAATAATTGATTCATAATGTAAATAACAAAAATCATGTGGTAGTGGTGGTGGGTGACATTTTAAGAGGGTCTAATCCAATAATGTAGATGTGTTGAGTTGTTGAGGTAGATGAAGGTTTATTATGATTAGAGTTTATTATGAAGGGGTGTTACAAAATGAGGTACCATGGAACCTCTCTAATGTCTTTTGCCTAAGGGTGTAAATGAGTCGAGCCAAACTCGAGCTTCGCTATGTTCAAGTTTGGCTCGTTTAAATTTGTAAGAGCTTGAGCTCGCTTCATTTCGAACCTTATATCCAAAGCTCGAGCTCAACTCGTTTCGGTTTTCCTAAGCTCGAACTCGGACTCGGACTCGGCTTGATTAGGCTCATTTAAACTCCTATATATTATATACAAAATATAAAACTCTTTAATTTAGTTATAATATTTAACATATTATGTAAAGTGTAAACATTCATTTTTATATTATATACATATAATATTACACATAAACATATAATTATAAAAATATATAACATATATGTTATAATAATTAAAATATATTTTTGTAATAATTAATATATTTTAACAATTCAAGCTCGAATGGCTAACGAACAGATCGACTCACTTTCACCCAACAACTTGTAAAAGAAACGATAGCAGGAATCATAATAGAACTTAAAAACAAGTCTATAATCATTAACTGGCTCAAAATCCCGTTATTGCAATTAAAACCACCAAACTCCATAAATACATGAAAAATCCTTGACCTTTCATAAACCCTAGTTCTGTTTTACTTTTTTTTTATAGATAAAAGATGTTAAGAAAACAAGCATACCAAATAAACAATCACTCAAGCTTCACTTCATTTGTCTTGTCTTCTGCACCCGAACTCTGTGATCCCGTAATTCTTGCCAACATCACAAAAGTCATCCCACCAAGAACATTATTCGCCATCCTTAACCCAATCACACTGGATTTGAAAAAGACAGGTGGCAGCGCTCTAGCCAATAAAAACTCGATCCCGTTCAAAGTTTGGTACCTTAAATTACTACTAACACCCATATGAACAGCCCAAGTCATAGCATTTAGCAATGTTGGTGGCGGTTTGTTTGGCGATTCAAAGTTAGGATCCATTTTCTTCCTCATTTTGATCAGCCCGTTTGAAATAGCGGTCCCCACTAACCCTGCAGCAAACCCAACAGCTGCGAACAGGGCTCCTTTGTAAGCAAGTGTTCCCAAACGGTTTGTTATGCTAAACGGGCCGGGCTCAAACATGTGGCTTGTGGGACATTTGGAGAAAATGAAGGGGAGGCCCGCTGATGTGGACGACATAGTTGGTGCTAATAGATACATGAGAGTGAAATTAAGAATTGATCCTACAACAAGTGTTGAGAACACGAAATCGAGCTCGTTTAGCCCGAAATTAGGGCGGGATGCCATGTCACCGAGGACGGCTGAGCTCACACCAACAACTTCTTCCATTAATACCTTGAATGGAAATTGGGGATCAGCAGCAACACGTGATCTCCAGCCACTTAAGAGAACTCCAATCAGCCCGAAATTATCAAATTTTCCACCACCGCTGCTACCGCCACCGCCACCACCACCGCCGCCGCCGCCATGGTTGACACCGCCAACACCACCACCACTACCACAAACAAGTGGTGGTAAATTAGGTAGTAAAATAGGCTTTGACTTCAGAGATGAAAATGTTAAGTTTAAGGTTGGTTTAAAATGTGGTTTTCTGTTTGAAAAGTTAGGTAAATGACGGGTGGAACTGTGCAAAACGGGATGAACACGATGATGGTTTCCAATAATTTGAGGTGAATGGACATGAGCCATAGAAGCCATATTCTCTAACAAGTGTACCTGAAAACAAATAGCCGTTAATATGTAAATTTCAGTTTGTATACAAGTAATTAACAGATGACAACATGAATACATCAATAAAAAACATAATGCAGAGGAAAAAGTATCGGTTACAAGCTATAAATAGAAATAATTTACTAAAAAAGTCAACCAATTCTCCACCTGCAATTGAAAAACTGAATAAAACCCTAATATTAGAACTCACATACAGTGAATTGAAATAGGAATGTAGGTATTCAAAAACGATGAAAAGCAAACTGAACCATGAAATTGAAAATAAAAAGGCATCAACATGTAAATTTCTGTTTGTGTCGAACTTTAGCTAATTGTAATTTAAAACCTCAATAAACCAAAATGCAGATGTAAGATTCGTTAATAAGGTATAATCAGAGAAACTATATTCAACGAATGAACCAGTTCCCCTAATCCTATACAATTAAGACCTGGATAAAATCCTAACATCAGAGGTCACATTCAGTGAAAGGGGAGTGGGAGTATGTATTGATTTCAGGCAAAGAAATGATCAATAAGTATATTCCATAAAATTATGTATTAGAAAAAAACGAGGAATTGAAATGCTAAAGTGGATCACCGTTAAAAAGTCGAATCGATAGATCGGAAAAGCTTCAACGACGAGAAAACAACGGCAGTGAATCGGCAGAGTGAAATTGGAGTGACTCACTGTAGCAGCAAAAGCGGAATTCTATATATAACATTTACGGTGGGATGAATAATTACTTTACCATTCACTTATTTACAGCTCCTGCTTTACCATAATACGTTGTCCTTCTTTTTCCCATTAACTTATTAATTTTTCCAATTCACTTATTACTTATTTACACCTCCTGTTTTACTATATAAGAATTATTAAGATTAAGATGTGTTGTCCTTAATATGTGACAACAAAGGCTAGCTATTAACCCTACCTTACCTATTTTACTCCACCTACATCATCCTCACAACCGACTATGGCTTTTGTTGATCTTCCTTCTCTTTTATTAGCAACTAATTTTCGAACAGCTAATTAATATCAATTACATTTAATGCTAAATTGATGGCATATAATTCCGCTAATATCTTTCATAGGCCCTTTCATCAGGTTGATTTTTATGTACTGCTTTTAAACTTTTTTTTTTTTTGGTATTCTGAAATTCGATTTTCACCTCCCAGCTTACTTGCTATCAATCGGGTTTTACTTGGCAGTGACAATTTTTGGTACCCGCGGCAACGCGCGGGTACCACCAACTAGTTAAAAATAAAAGAAACTTGAATAAATATAAATAAAAAGAATATAAAAACCCTAGAAACGTAACGAGAGATGAGACGCTGCGATTGGAGCAAAATGACACGTTAGGATCAGAAGATATTTGGGCTGTCCGACACACGGCTAGCTACGGTCATTTTATTCTCTGGGCTATTATACTAAATTTTCGCACATTATAATAATGATATACTTTGGTCCTAAATATTTTTATTTTACTAATAAAGATATATGTTAAAATCAAGAGATAATATTAAGAGAGAGAGAATTGGTAGATTACAAATATCATCCTATCATGTGGGTAGGAATGACAGAAGAGATCGAGCACAAAATGAAGTTTCCCTCTTGGGTGAGGACGCCTATTTAACTATAATTAACGTCTTGTGTAGGTATAACAGAGAAGGGAGGATCCAGAGCTAAGCCCCCTCGCCTTTTGCCTCTATGGCCATCCAACTCTCTCAGGAAGACCATTAGTTATGAATATGACTAAATAATAGGACAAAATATCATTTCTCTTTTATTTATCTTGTTACTAATTTGATCTTTAGATAGAGTCCAATTTTGTATATACATCTTATATATATTCTTATAATTTTTAAGTTTACTTAATTATATAATAGAAAATTATTGAAAAGCCCAACGTTTTGTATACATCTTGCATTTAAAAGCGTAGATTTATTTATTCGCACATGGCCTTTACAATCCACATGACAACCCTGACCCAACCCGCCGCCTTTACAATCCATATAACAACCCTGACCCAACCCGTCGCCTGCAACTATCTCCAGTTGTTAAATTGTCGTAGAACCAGAGAAACACAAATGGTTTTATGGTTGTTAAATTTGGGGATATGAAATACTTTTTCCAGGAGTTGGGACTTCGGAGGTGCAGAGTAAATTACAGAGAGGAGTTATATTGGTGGTCGTTGGTACACGCAAAATGACTTCTTGATTCAACATAACAGACAAATTTAACATCGTCAAAGTAAAAGGACTATGTGTGCAGGACCTTTCTAATATAATGACTATCAATGTAATTTTTAAAAATAAAAGATAGATAGATAAAATATAGTACATACCATTGGTGTAGAGTAATTCTCCCTCACATATGTTGTGCATTTTGACTTAAAAGTTATGAGTGCATATTAGTCATCTACGCTCAAACATTTACCCTAAACCCTAAATAGCAAACATAGAGCATCAATATCCACCAATGTATACATACATATGTATATTTATATAATATTATAGAGAGATGAGTATATGATAGTTTCATGGTTTTACAACGACAAGAATAAATAAAATGAATTTAAAGTTTTACAACACACAAGCCCATCACCTTCTTATAATCACAAAGGAAGAATATAATAAATAAAGACCCAACCAAGAAGAAGAAAAAAAACAACTTTCCACTTTGTACCGTTTGCTATATTCATCATTAAATTTCAAGAAAATAAAATATATAAAAAAACAAAAACTTGACTCGCCTGCCAGAACACAACTTGTAGCCTATACTTGTGGTTGTTCCTGTTCCAAAACCCATGAATTATACCAAGGCATACGTACCACTGTGTGTACAAATATATGATCTGTGGGCCCCACCCCACCCAAACTGATTTGGTTTGATGCAGAATATTTGTTACAGACATGAGATGAATTGATGGATGATTAGCGACCGGTTTTTGCACGTTTCATTCCACTACTAGTGTTGAATGGTGAGACACCGCCACTTGGCCCAGGACTCTCTTCTCTGAAACTTGAGTTCAGCATTGCTAGTTCTCGTAACTGCTGTCTTTTTATATAATCTTCTGATTCATCCTGCATATAAATAAAATAATACTTTCAATTTCAAATACTTCAAACTCCTTCATATAATTTTTATGTTGCAAAATAGACAATTAAACATAGCAATTCAAGTACTTCAAAAATGTAGCAATTTAGTTTAAAAAAAAAAATAGAGTAAAATACACAAATTGTCCTTTAGGTTTGTACCATGTTACATTGTAACATACGTGTTTTAAAATTTAGTATTTTAATAGTTAAATTTAGATAATAGTTGGTTAATGATAAGATAATAGACTTTGTAGTTGAAAATATTGCTAGAAGTCTGTGATTTTGGGTATAGAAAAGTGGTATAAGTTAGAAGGAAGAAAAAGTGAAAAATTGCAGCATTTTGGGAGATAGCGGCGCTATCTTAGAGATAGCGGCGCTATCTTATGTAAATTCGATCAGCGACTCGAAATAGCAAAGGGGGAAAAACGCGAAAATTTGGAGATAGCGGCGCTATCTCTGGAGATAGCGGCGCTATTTAACGCGGGGGTCTAGATAGCGGCGCTATCTTGAAGATAGCGGCGCTATCTTGTGCAGAATAGGCATAAAAACGGGATTTTAACCCATTTCAGCTGAAATTTTCTCTAGAACTCTCTCTCGACGGTTGTGAACGATTTTGAGCGAATTTGGATGTTCTTGGGCAGATTTTGGCTAGGAATCAAAGGATTTTCATCTATTGTATTGATAATTGAGGTAAAACATCATCCCTATCATCATGCAAATGTATAAATTGATGTATTAAGTGAATAGGTCAAGAACCCTAGTTAGGGTTTGAGTTGTGAAACTGAAATTGAGGATTGTATGTTATGTATAGCAGGTTTCTAACCATGAGTGTTGTAGTTATCATGTGATTATGCTCAAATTTTAGATAAACTAGTGGTCTAGGGTTATGGTTCATCACCAAATTGGGGGAAATTGATGATTAAGGTTTATCCTAGATATGATTATGGTTAGAATTGTTGTTGAGATGTGTATAAATGTGATAGGTAAACCATTGGAAGGTTGTGATAACTCCATCGATCGGTGACATTGGAATTTCTCGGTTTGACATTGAAGTGTTTAATCCCAGGTGAGTTCCCTATGTGCAATGTGTATACTTATAATTATATTTATAAATAATTAACATAATTAGTTGGTTATTGTAACAATTTGACATTCTTGAGTATTGATTCGGTTGATTAAAGCATTGATAATCGTTATGATCAAACCCATCTTTCTTTGATCCGTTTGAGTGATTTCCCTTGAGTGATATTTCGTTTCGTGAGGACCCATGGCGGCTTGAGTATTACTTTGTGTAATATGTCGGGCGGTGGACGCGGGAGTACCTGGCGGAGGAGTGGTATGGACCGTGGTGGTGAAGCTGGATCATGGACTCGGTTAGGGGTGCCATGGTCACCTTCATCGGCCTCGTTCCCTAATGGCCTAAGAGGGAATGACGCACTTTGTTAAATCTGAAATACTACGTTGATCCTTGTTGACCCGATGTTGTCATGTGATGGTTTGTGATGATGTTGTCATGTTAACCCGGTATTTTGGCCCGTTATTGATGGTTGGTTTATTATTGTTAATTTATATAATTATTTAGTATAACATTATACATATTGGAACTCACTAAGCTTTTATAGCTTACACGTTTAGTTGATATCATTTTCAGGATTAGATAAGGGCAAGGGCAAGTGTGACTAGGTGCTTGAAGATTGATCTACTTGAAGCTTGGGAAAGCTTCTACTTTTGGTATAGAATTGTGATATCTTGATGTATAACTTTTGGGTTGTTTAGTTGGTTTGTATCCGATATAGATAGTTAGACCATGGCATGTTTGAATTCTTTTGATAAAACGTTGTTAAACTTGTAATTTTGGTAAGACTTTGGAAGGTTAGGTTGTAAATGATGTTTAAAGTGGTTGTTTTTGAGATAGGTTCTTACAATATGGTATCAGAGCATTGGTTTGAGTGAACTAGGTATCATTGTGGTACTAGACTCAAACTTAGGTGTTGATAGTATAGTGTATAGGCTAGGAGCTTAGGTCGGATACAAACCATAGGTTGGACATGTATGTGATAAGACCCCGCCATTCCAGGTGTATCAAAGGAGGAAAAAGACTAACATGGCAGGCAACCAATCATCATCCAATCAGTAAAGAAGATTAGCAACTTCTATAGTATTTAATATTGTTATTTTTAATTATGTCTTTATTTTACAAAAAGTGTGGTGGGAGCACTATCTTCCAATTGTCAGATAATGGGGGGAGCACGATCTTGTCGCTTGCATGTGGCAGCCACCTCCATTGTCCTTCCTAGTATTTATATTTCCATTGTCTTGTTGAGTAAAACACTTTTTTTATCTAAATGAATTAAGAATACTCTTTGGAGAAAACCTTCATCTCGAATTAGAAGGAACTTTCACTGTTACATTGAGTCATTGCAGTGATAGAGCTTTAACCTATCAATTGGTATCAGAGCAACATCATGGGAGTGACGAACAAGGATGCTGCTGCAGGGAAACGGATTGAATCGGTAGAGGAGAATGTGGGTTACTTGCAGGAACAGTTGCAAACAATGGGAACCCAAATTCAAAACCAAGGTACCGACATGGAATATGTTAAGCATAAGATGGAGGAATTAACGGCGGCGATGAGCAAACTGTTGGAGCTAAAGGTGACCGGAAAACCACCTGGCGGAAATGTGACTCCCAAATCGGGGATGGTTACTCCGCCTTTTGATTCCCTCGCTCGAAACAAAGGAGTGGGACCTCCTCCGGGCTTCGCCTCAGGGAACGCCAGTGGTGTCTCCGGCCAACCACCACCGGAATTCATTTTCGGTTCGTTTGACCAGCAATTCCGAGAAAGGGACTTTGGGGAATTCGGAAGAGACCAGGGGAGAGGAAGATTCGAGTATCGGACTCGGAAGATTGACATGCCGGCATTTGATGGCTCCGACCCCGACGGGTGGATAATACAAGCTGAACGCTATTTTGCAATCTACCAACTCATAAACGAGGAGAAGATTGAGGCGGCTGTGTTGAGTCTGAGCGGTGACGCACTATCATGGTTCCGATGGTCCAACCGGCAGAATCAAATTCACACCTGGGAAGAAATGAAAACCTTGTTCCTGAAGAAATTCCGATCGATCCGTGGTGGTGATCTCTACGAGCAATGGTCGTCCTTGGAGCAGACCGGCACCGTCGACGATTACGTACGGAAATTTGTGGAATTGGCAGCCCCACTCGAAGGGGTGTCTGATAGGGTAGCCCTAGCCTGCTTCCTAAAAGGGCTCAAGCCCATGATAAAAAATGAACTTCGAATGTGGGCTCCGTATGACTTGGGTCGCGCCATGGAATTGGCCCAACAGATAGAAGAAAAGAACAAAGCCTTGAAATCAAGTGGATTTGGATCGTTGGGAGCCCGCAACACTTACTCCACCCCCTCGATTAACAAAACAAATTGGACTCAAGGGGCGGCGGCATACACCACCCAACGATCAGGTAACTATTTTCGACGCAACATAGGAGAAGATAAGCCTCTAACAGAATCGCAAATTCGAGATAAGCGATCGCGCGGGCTGTGCTATAAGTGTGACGATAAGTGGCACAAGGGGCATCAATGTAAATCTCAAATTAACGTGATCCTGATCGAGGATGAGGAAAATAGCGATCCAATTGAGGAACAATCCCATGATTTGGAAGAACAGGTCAGTCTCGAGACGACGGAAATCATCAATCCCGTGGAGGTATCTCTGAATTCAGTAGTTGGGCTAACATCCCCAAAAACGATGAAAGTGCAAGGTAAGATCCTCAACCAACCTGTAATCGCTCTAATAGACCCGGGGGCCACCCATAATTTTATAGCTAATCGACTCGTTAAAGAGTTGGGGTTACCGGTCCAAGACACGGAACCGTATGGGGTCAGAATGGGTACCGGGGATCGGGAGGATGCAAGGGGGATTTGCAAGGGGATACTATTACAGTTGCAAGAAGTTGATATAGTAGAGGAGTTCCTCCCATTACGATTAGGGAGCTCCGACATTATTTTAGGGCTCCAATGGCTCGAGACGTTGGGCACCACACAAACAAACTGGCGAGACCAAACAATGAAATTTGAAATCGGGGGAAAACAAGTTCAATTGACGGGTGACCGAACCTTAGGCAAATCCCTTATATCCCTAAAAGCTATGGAACGGGAGATTAAAAGGAAGAATCCCGCAATTCTGGTGGAATTGAGTAACATTGAAGCATCTAGTCAACCGAAAAAGATTGTTCCCGAATTCTTGGAACAATTACTTCATCAATTTGACGATATTTTTGAGGAACCATCGGGTTTGCCTCCTAAAAGGTTTCTTGAGCACCAGATTGTGATGAAAGAGGGAACGACTCCTGTTAGTGTCCGACCCTATAGATATCCTCATTACCAAAAGGATGAAATCGAGAAAATGATAAAAGAAATGTTGAAAGCCGGTGTGATTCAAACGAGCACCAGCCCTTATTCAAGCCCGGTCATCTTGGTTAAAAAGAAAGACGGGTCGTGGCGGTTTTGTGTTGACTATCGAGCACTTAACCGGGCAACCGTACCCGATAAATTCCCGATTCCGGTCATTGATGAGCTATTAGATGAATTGCACGGTTCAAAAATTTTCACCAAATTGGACCTCCGGTCGGGATACCACCAAATCAGGGTTCGAGCGGAAGATGTACACAAGACCGCGTTCCGCACACATGACGGGCATTACGAGTTCAAGGTAATGCCCTTCGGGTTAACAAACGCGCCGGCAACGTTTCAATCACTAATGAATCATATCTTTCGGCCTTTTTTGCGCAAATTTATCTTGGTTTTTTTCGATGACATACTCATCTACAGCCCAAATTCAGCAGCCCACGAAGCCCATTTGGCCCAAACCTTGAGTATATTGCAAAAAAATCAGCTTTATCTGAATTACCACAAATGCGAATTTGGGCAGGAGAGATTATCATACTTGGGTCACGAAATATCTTCCGAAGGGGTATCGGCGGAAGAGTCAAAGATACGGGCCATGGTTGAGTGGCCTACCCCCCGCAACATCAAAGAACTAAGAGGGTTCTTGGGGCTTACCGGTTACTACCGAAAATTCGTAAAAGGGTATGCGGGTATCGCCACGGCCTTGACGGACCAGTTACGAAAGGATAGGTTCGGGTGGAATGAAGAGGCGGAAAAGGCATTCACCTTGCTCAAAAAAGCTATGATCACGGTACCGGTTTTAGCAATGCCCGATTTCACCAAGACATTTGTGGTTGAAACCGATGCATCCGGGTTTGGTCTTGGGGCAGTTTTAACACAAGATCAAAGACCAATCGCGTATTACAGTTTCATATTGGGCACCCAAGCCCGATTGAAGTCGATATACGAAAAAGAACTCATGGCGATCGTTAAGGCGGTTTTAAAATGGCGGCCGTATTTGATCGGAAGGAAATTCATAGTCCGTACCGATCAACTAAGTTTAAAATACATTTTAGAGCAACGAATGGTGGGCACCGATTACCAAAAATGGATTTCTAAACTTATGGGTTTCGAGTTTGAGATTCAATATCGGACGGGGGCGAGTAACAAGGTGGCTGACGCCTTATCGAGAAAAGGCGAGCCGATTGTGTGTGATGTCATGGAAGTTGGGTCTTGGAAATTATGGGAATCCTTGAAGGCAGAATTGAGTCAGGATGACTTTATTAAGAAAATCAAAGGGGAGCTCGAATTAGACACCACTGTCCACAAAGGGTTTACTATTTACCAAGGCAACCTCCTTTACAAAGGGCGGCTCGTTATCTCCCCAAAGTCCAAATTACTACCGGATATCATCACTGAGTTCCATGACTCACCGGTAGGGGGACACGCCGGCGAACGGAAGACCTACCAAAGGGCGAAAGCTGAAATCTTTTGGCCCGGAATGCGGGCAGATATCATTGAGCACATCCACAAATGTGTTGTTTGTCAACAACAAAAGACGCTCAACTCAGCCCCAGCGGGGTTACTCCAACCGATTCCCATTCCGTTGCAAACTTGGGATGAAATCACCATGGATTTCATCGAAGGGCTGCCGAGATCTCAAGGGTGGGATACGATATGGGTGGTGGTGGACCGCCTCACTAAATACGCTCACTTTATTCCTCTACGCCACCCTTTCAACGCTGCTACGGTGGCAACTACCTTTATGAAGGAGATTGTGAGGCTACACGGGTTCCCCATGTCGATAATCAGTGATCGAGACCGCATATTTCTTAGCCAATTTTGGGTCGAGTTATTCCGCATTCATGGCGTGGAGCTCAAACGGAGCACCGCTTACCACCCACAAACGGATGGCCAATCCGAGGTGGTAAATCGATGCCTTGAGACGTACCTGAGATGCTTTTGTTCGGACAAACCAAAGCAATGGTCGCGATGGCTATCATGGGCGGAGTATTGGTACAACTCTTCTTACCATACATCCACCAAATGCTCCCCCTTTAAGGCCTTATACGGCCGTGAACCACCTGCCATTATTCGCTACGAGGGTCAACATACCCCAATCGACGCCATTGATCAGCTGCTTGAAGATCGGGATGCTATCATCGATGATCTACGGATGAACTTAATTCGGGCTCAACAAAAGATGCAGCATCATGCCAACAAAAAAAGGAAAGAGGTCGAGTACAATGATGGAGATTTGGTTTATTTGAAGCTCAAACCCTACCGACAGCAAAGCCTAGCCAAGAGAAAGTTCGAGAAATTGGCGGCTCGATACTATGGTCCTTTTAAAATCATTAAGAAAGTGGGTAAGGTGGCTTATAAGCTGGAGTTACCACCGACGGCTGCAATACACCCGGTTTTCCACGTCTCGCAATTGCGGGCAGCTCATGGAGTCCCACTTCAGCCTAGTACACTTCCTTCTCAACTTAGTGCAGACCTTGAATTACAGGTCAAACCAGGGGCATTGTTGGGAACTAGGCAGAAAATCAACGGGGGAAGTAAAGAATTGGAGGTCTTGATTGAATGGCAAGGGTTGTCAGAAACAGAATCTACATGGGAAGACTTCACTAAAGTCAACACCCACTTCCCGGACTTCCACCTTGAGGACAAGGTGAAACTTTGGGCGGCCGGTAATGATAAGACCCCGCCATTCCAGGTGTATCAAAGGAGGAAAAAGACTAACATGGCAGGCAACCAATCATCATCCAATCAGTAAAGAAGATTAGCAACTTCTATAGTATTTAATATTGTTATTTTTAATTATGTCTTTATTTTACAAAAAGTGTGGTGGGAGCACTATCTTCCAATTGTCAGATAATGGGGGGAGCACGATCTTGTCGCTTGCATGTGGCAGCCACCTCCATTGTCCTTCCTAGTATTTATATTTCCATTGTCTTGTTGAGTAAAACACTTTTTTTATCTAAATGAATTAAGAATACTCTTTGGAGAAAACCTTCATCTCGAATTAGAAGGAACTTTCACTGTTACATTGAGTCATTGCAGTGATAGAGCTTTAACCTATCAGTATGTATGAGTCTAAAGAAAAGTTAGGGTGAGTGTTATTTAATATATTCTTTATCTTTTCATAAATTTCAGTTAGGGATGGATCAAGGAAGTAGTAATAATGACAATGATGGTCCGAGAAGTGCGGAACATCCAGAATTAACTCCTTCGGGTCCTCGAACCCAAGGAACAAACCCTAGTAATCGTGAAGAAGAAGAAGAAGTGGTATCTCCGAGGGAGGAAAGGTTGATGAATAGGATGGCGGACATGGTCCGGGCCACCTTTGAACAATTTAGGCGTGAGGAGAAAGAGAAGTTGAAAGAAAAGGAGAAGGTAGTAGATGAATCCCCGAGTAAGAAGTCGGGAACAGTTTCGTTCAAAACTTTTCGAAGTAGTGGGGCCATGGAATTCTCGGGTGTGTCAAATCCCGTCAATGCATTGTTATGGTTAGAAAACACCGAGAAAGTGTTTCGTATTTCTCGTGTAGATAAGAATGATCAAACGGTTTATGCCACCGCTATGTTCACTGATAAGGCTTTAACTTGGTGGAATAACACGTTTAAAATCTTGAATGAGGAAGAACAAGATCACATGAGTTGGAGTTCGTTCAAGGCCCGATTCCTTGAACAATATTGCCCAAGTGATATGAGAAGGAGGTTAGAGAAGGAGTTTTTAGAACTCAAGCAAGGAAGTTTATCGGTAGATGAATATGAAACTTTGTTTAATCAAAAGGCCCAATTTGCCACGAAGTACATTCCAACCGAAGTCGAGAAGATCCAAATGTTTGTGGAAGGTTTGCGGTATGAAATCCAAGATTTTGTGAGCAATCGTGATATCCCGTCTTTTTCTAAAGCAGTGGAGTATGCTCGAAGGAGAGAGCATGATTTGAGCCTTCGTGGGGAGTTGACTCCCGAATCTAAACGTCAAAAAGCAGAGCAAACTACTTCGTCTCCTTCCGGTCGTATAAATCGATTTATTCCTAAACGTCGAACCCAATCTCAAGGGTCATCTCGGCCTCGTGGCCAATCCCAATCGTTCTCTATTCAAGTAAGATTGAAGTTGAATTTAATATCATGTTATGTATATCTTATGAATTGTGTTTAACCATTTGAAATATTTTAGTCGGATGCTAACCGAGATTGCCAATCTTGTGGCAAGAATCACCGAGGACGGTGTAACAGTGACCGCGGGCCAGTGAAATGTTTTGGTTGTTATGAAGAGGGTCACATAAAATCTAGGTGCCCGAATAAGGATGTCGTTTGTTATGGTTGTGGATTGGTAGGTCACCGGAGGCGTCAATGTCCTAATCCTTCAAATCGAGCTACAGAAAGCCGGGGTTCTGTGCAACAACCCCCGCGAGCAGGTGCATCAGGCAAAAAGGAGGAGGTTCCCAATGCTAGGAGTCGTGTTTTTCAGTTGACCCCGGAGGAAGCCCGGGAGGATCCAAATGTCGTTTCTGGTATATTTCTTGTTAATTCCCAACCCGCTCATATATTATTTGATTCTGGAGCTTCTGATTCCTTCGTATCTGTGAAATTTGCTAAATTGTTATCTGTGCTTCCATCTCCTTTGTTGAATCCATTCTGTGTTGATACTGCGGGTAGTGAGACCCTGGTAGCCGATCGTGTATATAAGGATTGCTCGTTAGAGATAGATGATCATAAGTTCCTAGTAGATCTAGTGATGATAAATTTGCCCAATTTTGATATTATTATAGGGATGGATTGGATGTCTAAGTACCATGCTGATATTATGTGTTATGAGAAAGTGATTAAAATTCCGGTACAAGGAAGAGAACCTTTGTACGTGTATGGTGAAAGTAAAATGAAGAAGAGGCGGGTGATTTCTTTCTTGAAGGCTAGTAAATTGATGTCCCATGGATGTTATTCTTATTTAGCTTATGTTCTCAATCCGGTTGTAGAAGTTAAGAAATCAGTGAAAGATGTTCCCATTGTTAATGAATTCCCGGATGTATTTCCCGAGGATTTACCCGGATTGCCGCCTGATCGTGAAGTTGAATTCCGAATTGATCTCATGCCGGGTGCGGCTCCAATTGCCAAAACTCCTTATCGTTTAGCCCCGGCAGAAATGAAAGAAATCATGAGTCAATTGCAAGAGTTGCTTGATAAAGGGTTCATTCAACCGAGTGTGTCACCATGGGGTGCACCGGTTCTGTTCGTTAAGAAGAAAGACGGGTCAATGCGTATGTGTATTGATTATCGTGAACTTAACAAAGTGACAATCAAGAACAAATATCCATTGCCTAGGATTGATGACCTTTACGATCAATTGCAAGGTGCAAGTTATTTTTCTAAGATTGACTTAAGGTCCGGTTATCATCAGTTGAAGGTTTATAAAGAAGATGTGCCTAAAACCGCATTCCGAACTAGATATGGGCATTATGAATTCTTAGTCATGCCATTCGGTTTAACGAATGCTCCGGCCGCTTTTATGGATATGATGAATCGAGTATGTCGTCCTATGTTGGATAAGTCGGTTATTGTTTTTATCGATGACATCTTAGTGTATTCTAAATCCGAGAGCGATCATGCTTCGCACCTTCGTGAAGTCCTTAATCTTCTAAAAAAAGAGAAATTGTATGCCAAGTTTTCCAAATGTGAATTTTGGTTACGCCAAGTTCAATTCCTTGGTCATGTGGTATCAGGTGAAGGTATATCTGTCGATCCTTCAAAGATTGAGGCGATTAAGAATTGGGAAGTGCCTCGAAATGCTTCCGAGATCCGAAGTTTCTTAGGTCTCGCGGGTTATTACCGCCGGTTCATTAAAGATTTTTCTCGATTGGCCGTGCCTCTCACGAGTCTTACCCGAAAAGATGTGAAGTATGAATGGGGTGAAGCACAAGAAAAAGCCTTTAGAATATTGAAAGACTGTTTGATGAATGCTCCCATTTTGTTATTACCCGAAGGTGAGGAAGATTTTGTTGTGTATAGTGATGCATCAAAAATGGGACTCGGGTGTGTTCTCATGCAACGAGGAAAAGTTATAGCATATGCATCCCGTCAGTTGAAGGAGTATGAAAAGAATTATCCAACTCATGATCTTGAATTGTCTGCTGTAGTGTTTGCATTAAAAATTTGGAGGCATTATTTGTATGGGACTAAGTTCCAACTCTTTACCGATCATAAGAGTCTCAAATACATATTTAGCCAACAAACATTGAATATGCGACAACAACGTGCCATGGAACTCATTAAAGATTATAATTGTGAAATTTTGTATCATCCCGGGAAGGCGAATGTAGTTGCTGATGCCCTAAGCCGTAAGGCTTACATTTCGAGTATGTGTTATGCAATGTCCTCCACTACATTGAAGTTTATTTTGCTTGATGACCTTACGAAGTGGCAAGATGAGGCATTAAAGCCCGAGAATATTAAGAAGGAGAGAATGGTGAATTATGAGAAAAATTTAGAGGTGGATAGTCGAGGTGTCAGGGTTTTTAGTAACCGTTTATGGATACCGAAGATTGGAGAATTGAGAAATGATGTGTTGCGTGAGGCACATAGTTCAAAGTTCTCAATTCATCCGGGTATGAATAAAATGTATCATGATTTAAGGTTGGATTATTGGTGGCCGGGAATGAAGAAGGATATTGGGAGGTTTGTACAAGAATGCAACATTTGTGCTCAAGTTAAAGCCGAGCATCAGAAACCCTATGGAAGTTTGCAACCACTTAGCATCCCTGTTTGGAAGTGGGAAGAAATTTCCATGGATTTGATCACCAAACTTCCGAAAACCGCTCGTCAACACGATTGTATTTGGGTGATTGTTGACCGTTTGACCAAAAGTGCGCATTTCCTTGCTATGAGGGAAACGGCACCGATGGATTCATGGGCTCAAGTGTACTTAGACGAGATAATTGCTAGACATGGTGTTCCTCTGAAGATTGTGTCGGATAGGGATTCCCGATTTACTTCCAATTTCTGGAGAAGTATGCAAAAAGAGTTAGGATCGAAAGTAGCCCTTAGTACTGCTTATCATCCGCAGACTGACGGTCAAACCGAGAGGACGATTCAGACTTTAGAAGACATGCTTAGATCTTGTATATTAGAATTTGGTGGAAGTTGGGATAAGTATTTATCATTGGCCGAATTTTCTTACAACAATAGTTATCACTCTTCAATCAACATGGTACCATATGAAGCATTGTACGGAAGAAAGTGTAGAACACCCTTGTGTTGGAGAGAAACTGGAGAAAAACTTTTGGTGGGACCCGAATTGATTCAAGATACTAATGATAAGATTCAAATAGTTCGGGAAAGAATGAAGACGGCCCAAGATCGTCAAAAATCGTATGCGGATAAAAGAAGAAAACCGATAGAGTTTGCGGTAAATGACTATGTGATGTTAAAAGTTTCCCCTTGGAAGGGTGTCATGAGATTTGGGAAGAAAGGTAAGTTAAGTCCTCGATTTATCGGCCCATTTAAGATCATAGAACGGGTCGGAAAGCAAGCCTATCGACTTGAGTTACCGGAAGAACTAGCGGGTATCCATAACGTGTTTCATGTTTGTTATCTAAGAAATAGTCTTAGAGAACATGAGGAAACGGTACCGTTGACCGAAGTCAAAGTCAACGAGAAATTGAGGTACGTAGAGGAACCGGAAGAAATAGTTGACCAAAAGTCGGTCAATCTCAAAAATAAGGAAATTCAGTTAGTATTGGTGAAATGGAAACACCATAGAGGCCCGAATTGCACATGGGAAAGAAGAGATGATATGATTAAGAAGTATCCAGTCTTGTTCAAATCAACATAATTTCGGGACGAAATTCTCAAAAGGAGGAGGTAATTGTAACATACGTGTTTTAAAATTTAGTATTTTAATAGTTAAATTTAGATAATAGTTGGTTAATGATAAGATAATAGACTTTGTAGTTGAAAATATTGCTAGAAGTCTGTGATTTTGGGTATAGAAAAGTGGTATAAGTTAGAAGGAAGAAAAAGTGAAAAATTGCAGCATTTTGGGAGATAGCGGCGCTATCTTAGAGATAGCGGCGCTATCTTATGTAAATTCGATCAGCGACTCGAAATAGCAAAGGGGGAAAAACGCGAAAATTTGGAGATAGCGGCGCTATCTCTGGAGATAGCGGCGCTATTTAACGCGGGGGTCTAGATAGCGGCGCTATCTTGAAGATAGCGGCGCTATCTTGTGCAGAATAGGCATAAAAACGGGATTTTAACCCATTTCAGCTGAAATTTTCTCTAGAACTCTCTCTCGACGGTTGTGAACGATTTTGAGCGAATTTGGATGTTCTTGGGCAGATTTTGGCTAGGAATCAAAGGATTTTCATCTATTGTATTGATAATTGAGGTAAAACATCATCCCTATCATCATGCAAATGTATAAATTGATGTATTAAGTGAATAGGTCAAGAACCCTAGTTAGGGTTTGAGTTGTGAAACTGAAATTGAGGATTGTATGTTATGTATAGCAGGTTTCTAACCATGAGTGTTGTAGTTATCATGTGATTATGCTCAAATTTTAGATAAACTAGTGGTCTAGGGTTATGGTTCATCACCAAATTGGGGGAAATTGATGATTAAGGTTTATCCTAGATATGATTATGGTTAGAATTGTTGTTGAGATGTGTATAAATGTGATAGGTAAACCATTGGAAGGTTGTGATAACTCCATCGATCGGTGACATTGGAATTTCTCGGTTTGACATTGAAGTGTTTAATCCCAGGTGAGTTCCCTATGTGCAATGTGTATACTTATAATTATATTTATAAATAATTAACATAATTAGTTGGTTATTGTAACAATTTGACATTCTTGAGTATTGATTCGGTTGATTAAAGCATTGATAATCGTTATGATCAAACCCATCTTTCTTTGATCCGTTTGAGTGATTTCCCTTGAGTGATATTTCGTTTCGTGAGGACCCATGGCGGCTTGAGTATTACTTTGTGTAATATGTCGGGCGGTGGACGCGGGAGTACCTGGCGGAGGAGTGGTATGGACCGTGGTGGTGAAGCTGGATCATGGACTCGGTTAGGGGTGCCATGGTCACCTTCATCGGCCTCGTTCCCTAATGGCCTAAGAGGGAATGACGCACTTTGTTAAATCTGAAATACTACGTTGATCCTTGTTGACCCGATGTTGTCATGTGATGGTTTGTGATGATGTTGTCATGTTAACCCGGTATTTTGGCCCGTTATTGATGGTTGGTTTATTATTGTTAATTTATATAATTATTTAGTATAACATTATACATATTGGAACTCACTAAGCTTTTATAGCTTACACGTTTAGTTGATATCATTTTCAGGATTAGATAAGGGCAAGGGCAAGTGTGACTAGGTGCTTGAAGATTGATCTACTTGAAGCTTGGGAAAGCTTCTACTTTTGGTATAGAATTGTGATATCTTGATGTATAACTTTTGGGTTGTTTAGTTGGTTTGTATCCGATATAGATAGTTAGACCATGGCATGTTTGAATTCTTTTGATAAAACGTTGTTAAACTTGTAATTTTGGTAAGACTTTGGAAGGTTAGGTTGTAAATGATGTTTAAAGTGGTTGTTTTTGAGATAGGTTCTTACATAATTAACCTTCATTATCATATTTTACCTTAAAATCGTGAACTCTAATTTGTATCACTTATTTTGAAACGGAGGAAGTATTTGGTTTCATAAATTACACCGGTAGTCCTTAATTCTGAAACTATTGACATGTTTGTTCCTATACCTAAACAGAGGGGGTAAATCTGTCCTTTTTCCTTTACATTCACCAATTTGAAACCCATAAAACCCGTTTGTTTGACGGGGAAAGTTAATGTTTGTTTAGGTAAATGACCAAACGTGTCAATAGTTTAAGAAATAAGGACTGCCACTATAATTTATGAAATTGAAGGACCAAATATGTAACATGGTACAAACCTAGAGGACCATTTGTGTAATTTACTACAAAAATTGGCAAATAAACGTAGCAAGTTAGTTAAATAAATGTTGACTTTTTGTTGACCGCCTACACAGCACCCAGGTGGCCGCCTAGGCCGCTTTTTACAACAATGATCAATACGCTTATCCAAATTCAAATTTACCAAGTTTCTCAACTTAGTGAAGTGAGGGGAGGGGTATTTTAGGTATCTAATGATGATGAGTGAGAGTATACCACAGGTTTGAGGAGTTGTTCAATAATTTCTTGAGCCTGCCTGAGCCTAATATCAACAACACTTGCAGGTAAATCAGCTTCAATCAATATGTGAAGTGGCTCATTTAGATGTTCATACCCCGGTCTTCCCCTTAGCTTTTCTTCCTTGAAAATTAAAATTAAAATTAAAAATAAAAATAAATTTTTTTTATTTTTTATTTTAATTTGATAACCGAGAAATACCTACCTGTTCAGGATCCTTGATTGAGCCTTTGCCTCTGATATAAACACGGCAACCTGTTGTGCCTTCTACCCGTTTTAGGGAATTGCCTCTGGGGCCTAGAAGTCTTCCAACAAAGTTGAACTGAAATAACAATTTAAATAAATTAAATATTTGATTTTTATAAAAAAATCTTTAAAAGAGTAAAAAGCGTACATTTGGATAGGTATCAACGGGTATCTCTAAACGAAGAATTCTTTTTACAGTGTACGCACTTGGGCTTGCTGGAGCTCCTTGCCAGTCCATTGTTGATCCACTTAACCTCTGTTATTAACACATTCATTCATTATTTACAAAATTCAACCAAACCAATTTTCACATGTAATGTAATGGCCTTCAATTGTATATCTAACCACCAACAAACTATCCAAAACTATAGTTCCAAAACCGGACTGAACCAAGGAACCGCTTTAGTTCCGCTTTTTAACAAATAAAAAAAATAAGCAAGAAAAGGAAGAAATGGCATAGCTATTGTTTAATGCAATCTGCTTCGCAGAAAGAAAAGAAAAGTCATAGCTATTTACTGTTGGATATATGGTGTTGTATTTCGGTTCACATCCCAAACTTGACTGAATTTTGACCAATTTCCAAGTTTTGACCGAGATTCAGTGTTGTTGCTAACTGGCCAAATAACTATGCCAACGTAAAAATCGGTCAAAAGTCAGACAACTCGGTCAAAACTCGGACAACTCGGTTAAAAGTCGGACAACTCGGTCAAAACTCGGACAATTCGGTCAAAACCTGAAAACTCGGTCAAAGCTCAGAAACTTGGTTAAAACTAGGTCAATTTCTCCAAAATATGTTCCATTTTCAAGAACTAGGGAAATTATATGTATAATATATATTTTAAAAATAAATTATATATAAAAATCCTAATCCCGAGTAATCACTGACTACTCCACGCCAGCAACATTATTTAATAAATAATGTAAGTTAAGCATAGCGTCAGCATTTT
Source organism: Calendula officinalis (assembly GCA_963853835.1). Classification (NCBI taxonomy): domain Eukaryota; kingdom Viridiplantae; phylum Streptophyta; class Magnoliopsida; order Asterales; family Asteraceae; genus Calendula; species Calendula officinalis. The sequence continues at coordinate 13,067,655 of OY970825.1, read as the reverse complement.
AACTTGTCAAAAGGTTACCGGATGACCTCACCACAGTAAGCTAGAAAAATTTGTGAAAGTAAGTTGCTATTGTATGACATTCACCCTACATAAGAAGCTTGTTATTTAGAGGTTTACTGGTGTAGAATCGACAGACTTAAGTTACACATGAAATTTCTGATCTTCTAGATAAACTTATAAATAAAAACCTCCGTGTAAGAATATATAAAAACTTACAAAACCAAGTATAAGAAACATTATGAAATGTTAAATTTAGTGAAGATAAGTACCTCAGGTGGAAGACCATTCCAGCCACTCATTCTATTTCCTTGAATATTTGACATAAGATTTGAAGAAGCCATCGGGCTTGGGCTTCTATGCCGCAATCTGTCCAGCTCATTAAACCCTTGGTTTGGCAGCATACTCGAGATCCTCATGATCTCTAAAAAACATCAAATAAGATCAAAGATGTTGATTAGTACAAAAGAATTTAAATACTAAATGCAACAAAGCTGTTATTCATGTATTTTATCTAATACTTCCATAACTAACAGGAGTAAACATGTAACAAATAGTTAGAAATTGACAAAATGACTATGATTTCCACACTACTCGATGAAGAGCAAACACTCCATTATTGGTCCAAAAGGGATCTAGATGAAACAACCATAAATCCAAACAAAGCATGAACTAAATAACCACAAAATCAATAAATTGAGATCCAACAAATCAAACCTTGATTCAATAATCTGCTGCATATCGGAAGAACTTGCATAAACGGCTGAAGCTTCTGGTGCTCTTCCAGCAATTCAGTTAAGTATTGACTACAGCAAAAAAACGAATCCAATCAGAGCAAAACAAAAGCATAAATAGATAGATCAAAAACAAACAACAATCAGGAACCCTAAAAACGAAGTAGAATTTGAAGAACAGTATGAAAATTGACGAACCTATCAACATCGGTGTTACTTCTAATGAGTGGAGGAACAGCTCTTGCAGGCGAGAAGTTGGGATTATACAAACCTGACATCAAGAATCCACCGGAAAAAGGTGGAAATTCAGTAGAAAAATGGGGGTTGGGGTGAGGGAGGCGGGGAAGAAGAATAAAATAGGAAAGGGTTTTGGTTTGTTCCAATAAAAATTAGATTAATAATAATGAGAGAGAACAAAAAGTCGGTCAAATTTACCAAGAATTTGGGGCAAATCAAATCTTATTACTGTTTACTTTACTATTGCTACTATTAATGGATATCATTCTGTTTATAATTTTATCCATAATTCTAAAGACCTAATCAAAGCTTTGTCATCGCTAGCCAAAGGTTCAAGTATTTGTTACGTAGTACTACTTATTTTTTATTCAATGGATAATTATATGTTCAGCGAGAGAGGTGAAATAAATTATGGTAAAAAGAGAGAAAGAATATAATTTAGGCTCACATTAAAATACTTTATATGAATAAAAATTACACCGTAAGACTCAGATCCCTTTTAAGATTTGGACTTATCATCACGCCATAAAGCATCGGGGGTTTGAGCTAAACGCCTACCTTAACGCTAGCTCAACATGTTTTATTTCACATTCACGCACAAAAATACCATTTTACTCATCCCAAAACTAAAACACCATTTTTAGACACAACAAAATACATCTTTAGCGCAACCCACACCACACCTTCTAATCCAAAATTTGGACGTACGGCTTTATTTAACTCGCATTTACCCGTCATAAAATTTCAGGCATGGTAAAATACATAACTATATGGGTCAAATGTATTATATATATAATTATTTAGTTATAATAATGATTTTCATATCCCAATAATAAAGAAAACTATTAATAAACTATGTTACAAATTTATAATTATGTGTTTTTCTATATTTGTTTGTATAACTATATACGTATAATTATAATTTATACACAAATTTATCATCTTAAATCACGCATTAATAAACGTTATGAATCACCATGATTTTCAAATTTTGAGACTTGGACAATATCACTCCGTCATGCCTTTCATTATTTATACCCTTGATTTTATCTCATTTTCATAAAAGAATATCCCCATTGTTTTTCTTTTCTTTATAAAGCTAAAAATAAACCCATCATTTTGTTTATGTAGAATGTAGTCATTACTTATTAGTGGACTAGTGACTCAAATAGCGTAACATAATTTTCCTTTTTCCAATTTACCAACTTATATTAAAAATAATTATCTCATTATATTCATTACAATAAACAAAATGAGATATTGAGATAACAAAGAAACATGTCATCTGTGGTATATAAAAAATATTGATCTGTAGTTTAGATTATTATCCAAATTTTAATGTTTTTTATTTCTTGAATTAAAAATAAAAAGAAGAGAAGAATTTTGCAAGCAATTTTAAATTGTTCATTTCACGTATAAAATATGTTAATTACGATCACATATAGTATATTGGTGATTATATTCTGTAAGATATTAATTCTCTCTCTATATCTCACATTTTGTCGGAGGAGGAACAAAGTTTTGTTATCGACCAACATTTTGGGATATTAACAAGTCGGACTTTTAACGAGCTACTCGAGTTCAAACACTTTTATATCGAGCTCGAGACTATATTAATTCGATCTCGAGTTGAGCTCGAACATAAAATAATACTCGATTAATCTCACGATTTGAGTCTAACAATTTAATACTAGACTCGGCTCGTTCGAAACTCGTTTACTAGTCTCGAGCCGTACGAGTCGAACGAGTCAGACGATCTTAACGAGTCAATCTTAACGAGCTGAACAAGTGTTATATACAATAAGTAAGGTGCTGTTTGGTTCGCAGAATGTTTCTGATGAAATTGGAATCTAGGAAGAAATTGGAATCCGTCAGGAATTGGAATCCAATTCCATAGTCTGTTTGGTTGGCATGGAAGGGAATTGGAATCCAATTTAATATTCTATTTGGTTGACATGAATTGGAATTGGAATTATCTAAACTGACGAATTTACCCTTATTACTAGTAGTGGTTGGTTGGTGGTGGTGGTGATCGTGGGTGGTGGCGGCGGTGGTGGCGAAGGCGTCGGTGGGTGGTGGTGGTGGCGTTTGGTGGCGGCGATGGGTGGTGGTGGCGGCGATGGGTGGTGGTGGAGGGTGGCGGTGGCGGTAGGTGGTGGATGGATGCGGTGGCAGTAGGTGGTGGTGGTGGTGGCGGTAGGTGGTGGTGGCTGTGGTTGTGGCGGGTGGTGGCGGCAGCGGTGGATGGTGGCGGTGGCGGTGGCAGTAGGTGGTGGTGGTGGTGGCGGTAGGTGGTGGTGGTTGTGGCGGGTGGTGGTGGATGGTGGCGGTGGTGTTGGCGGCGGTAGGTGGTCGTGGCGGTGGCGGTGGCGGGTGGTGGTGGTGGCGGCGGCGGCGGGTGGTGGTGGTGATTGTGGTTGTGGTGGTGGTGGATAAAGGGTATAAATGTAAAAGAACATTCCATCCAATCTTGGAATCTCAATTCCATCCACATTTGGATGGAATTAAGATTCCTTCATTTGGTGGAATGTTTCTATCATTTAGGAATCCAATTCCATCCAATTTTTTGAACCAAACACTGGAATCTGATGGAATTAGATTCCAATTCCCTCAGATTCCATTACATTCCAGCGAACCAAACAGCACCTAATAGTGTTGATACAATAAGTACAAACAGAGCTGGCCACAGAAGCGTTTGAAAAGTGCTAATGAACAGGGCCGTCATAGGCCCAAAGAAGAGGTTCATAAAGGAATTGTACCTAGATTTAGGCCTGTAAACGAACCGAACGTTCAACGAACCGTTCGCGAACCGTTCGGCTGGAGTTCGTTTATGTTCGTTCATTTAGCTAAACAAACGAACACGAACATAATTTTGTGTTCGTTTAGCTAAACAAACGAACACGAACAAATGCCCGTTCGTTCGTTTACATTCGCGAACATCCGTTCGTGAACATCCATCGTGTTCGTTTGTTTACGTTCGTTTGTTAGTGTTCGTTTATGTTCGTTTGTGTTTGTTTGTATACGTTTGTGTTTGTTTATGATCGTTTGTGTATGTTTATGATCGTTTGTGTATGTTTGTGTTTGTTTATGTTCATTTGTGTTTGTTTCTTGTACGTTTGTGTTTTTTTTATGTTCGTTTGTGTCCGTTTATGTTTGTTACCCTCGTTCACGAACCGTTCGTGAACACTAAATTTTCTTAACGAACCGTTCGTGAACACAAAATTCCGTTCGATAAGTGTTCGTGAACCGTTCACGAACACATTTTTTCCTTAACAAACGAACACGAACAAGGCTCTGTTCGTGTTCGTTCGGTTCGTTTACAGGCCTACCTAGATTACATTGTGTGTTTGTATGGAGATGTTTGATTTAGGATATTTGTTGGCCGCGAAATGTAAGTATAGGGTACCCGTCGCGTATCATGCGGTACTTACTAGTTTTAATAAAAGATAAAAGAAGAGATTCATAAAGATACATTTATTTTATAATTTTTCATAAGTTTTTATTCTAAAACACATAATAAAAGATTATGAAAATAATTTTAAGTTATTATTTCTCTTCTAAAAGTAATAAGTTTTGAAGAAAATTTAGAATTAATGAAAACAATTATACCATCAAATTAGTGTTGACATTTCCTATAAGTTTTGAAGAAAACTTAGAATTAATGAAAACAATTATACCATCAAATTAGTGTTGACATTTCCTAATTAATTTGAGGATAAAATTATAAATTTGTTATTTCTTTTCTCTTTTAACAGTTTAACTCAAGAACAAAATAATATTGTTTTCTTATATTTTCTTTTTTATTCGAATACAGAGAAATGAGAAAAATTACTTCTAAATTTTTTTTCTCTACTTTTTATATTTTTGTCATTTAATATGAAATTGCTCTACATAAATAAATTAGAAATCAGCTCCATTAAAAAAATAGAAACAAACGTTAATGTTTCAAACAAGTTTTTAACTCATAAAGATGCACTTTGAAACTCACAAATGAATATAATAACATATGGCCATTAAGTGGAAAAAAATGGCTGATATCTACTTACAAAAACTTATTTATACATTATAATCTATATTTTGATAATTGTATAGTTTATTCTAAAACTTATACAGTCTAATATACAAATAAATTTTGCAGTGTAAATTTCAGCTCTAACAAATACAATAAATTTTGCAGTATAAATTTCAGCTCTAACAAATACATGGTATATACATAGACATACCATGTTACCTTGAACACAATACGTTTAACAACACATGGCACAACATGAGATCAACAAAATATTGGTGCCCAATCCCACCGTCCCGCCACCGCATCTTCGCCGGAGCTCTGCCGTAATGCACACCATCACTACACCGATTATCATAATGCCAAGGATAAGTCATATCAAAATGATCCACCACATGATCAATTACTCCAAATTCTCTCAATTTATCAACAAAAACACCATTAAAAGCTTCCATTTTGTTCGGATTAAACACCAGCCGCCGTGCATGCCCACCGGTGGCCACTGTCGTCCGGTAAATAACTTCCGGGACAACCACCTTCCGCCGCCGCACTCCCTCAAGAATACCCGCCCAAAAATTGGCAGCATCATGAGCACCTTTTATGAATCTTCTCAAATTTGGCCAATAAACCCCATCATGTAATCCCGAATTCATGATTATTGTGTCCGGAACAATCTCGCCGGAGAAATAATTCTTCAAATAGTCTCTGTAATCATTATTGTAGAGCGAATTTAGCCCCTGGTAGTTTCCAGTGTGGTTATAATGACCGTTGAAAACACTGGTGACCCGAAAAGACTGACCCGGGTCAGTCGGGTTAGTAATGTTCATATCAAATAGTCTCGGAACGGTGCCGATTTCATAATTCAATACGAAATTAAGCATATTTCGAATGGTGTCACAGTGATTTGAATCACCCCAGAAGAACAACCAACGATTATTCAAACATTTCCAAGCGGATTTTGAGTCAAATAACTTGAATGAACAATGGGTCGAATAAACCCACCCGTTACTCTCAACGGACCCTAAAGGTCCGTCGCACCATGGATGCTTACACGGGTAGTTGTGCTTCAGGCACCGGAATCTTCCATCGTTGCTGATCGGACAGTCGTCGGACTTCCCGTGTCGGGTCCACCGACCCGACCAAACGTTCCGATTGTAATCCAACTTTTGACACCGTTTTATCTCCGGCAATCTAGGGCTTACACTGGCATTCAAGTTTTTGAAAGTAATCGGAAACACACGAAGAAGTTTATCAACGGCGAATCGCTCAGGGGAGAATTTTAAGCCTTGATAATGTCTAAAGAGTAAAATAATCGTTAGATTAAATTCTCCAACGAAATCGGGATGAACTTGGAGGGAAAATGAGTAACTGCCGTTGCCAAAATCTTTAATTGGGGGGCGAGATTTCCACGTGGCACCGGAGAGATCGGTTTCGAAATAATCCCCACCCAAACACCGCGGGTTACCGGATTTATCCACTGTTTGGATAACATATTCGTGGATAATCCCAGAAGATAGCTCAATTTTTCGGTTAAGGTTATCCAAACCCTGGATAAAGATATCCTCGGTTGTTGAATCTTTACACGGCTCACCGCCCGGAGACAACCACCGTGTTAATAAAGTCGACGAGTAGTTGGAGTCTAGCTCGGCCGTCACCCACACCGGATCTGGAGGTTTTCCGGCGAGAAGTTGGTGAGTTTCAACTGCAGTTTCTTGGATAGTGAGATTGAAGACGGCGGAAGCAGGACGGCTGCTGCTGCTGGTGGTGGTGGTGTTGTTGGAATATTTTATACCGTCACCAAGATTATTAACATCAAATTTAATAAGTAGATCTTTGTGGAAATCGAAACCATCAATACCCCAGAAAATGATTAAACCAACAAGAACAGCTAACATCAAAACCCTAAAAGACCATTGAATCGTAGACCGGAAAACCCATGAAACGTGAACAGATTTTTCCGGCAACATATCGGAAAACAGAGCTCCCTTTTTAACAAATGGGTTTGATGAAATGGTGCGGAAAAGGGGTTACTTTGTGGAGAAAGTAAAACAGAGTCTTTGGATTCTTGTTTCTCTCTCTCTCTCTCATAAGAAGATGGGTGTGAAGAGAGATTGGGAAGTCCGAATGCGAATGGTGGAAACAAGTGAAAGGAGTTGAGTGGCAGCTTTTTGGATGCCCTTTTAATCACCATGTTTAATCTACAATGACCTCCATATATTTAGTGGAGTAATTATTTTAAGAAATAGATTTCTATCAAATTTTTATATTTGTATTTTTATTCATTTGATAAAACAATGAATTTAGAAAAGACAATTTCTATATACGTAGAAGGATTAAGTAATAAATATATGTATTAGAAAGCGATACAATTTTTTTTCAAGAACATTTAGAACAATCAATGGTGTTTTAAAATCTTGTTTTTATTTTGGAGACCACATAAAGAAAAAGTTTGACAGTGTTTTATAAACATGAGTCATAACGTGGCGATATTGTTAAAACTCAAACTTTAAAAGCTATGACGAGATAATAGTGTCTCTTAAGGTGATAATTTTGCATATTTATTTATATACATTAATAATATATAGACGGTTATACACACAAATGCTGAAAAAACATATAATTATAAAATTATAACATAATTTATCAATTTTTTCTTTATTTTATGTATATCTAATCATTCTTATAAGTAAATAATTATACATATATTTCGCACATATTTTAGTATCTTTTATGTGCCTAGAAAATATAATTTATGATGAATAAAAGCGAATGAGTTTGACGTTTAGCATATATCAAGCTTTAGTGACAAACTTTGTACCATTACATGGTGGTATAATTAAGTATCAATGTCAGCCATGTTGCTTTACTTATTTTCCAAATGCGGAGAGATTAGAGAGGAATGGAAGAGCATGTTTAATGAACTTTTACAAGGCAATGATATAAGATACTAAAGTCTACTTAAATGAGCATTAGATGTATTTTTAGATCGACTTATCATTCCTTTTTAGGCATCAGATACTCTTTTAAGTATTTATAGTAACATATTTAAGTCAATACTATGTATTTGTAATACGGACGATTTTTTAGCATTAATAGATTGTTATACTTATTTATATTTCCGGTTATAATATTTTATTCGTGTATGTTTTAAAAGTTACAAAATGTATTTAAGTTAACATGCTACGAATAATATTTTATACAGATGGGATAAAAATAGTAATAAATAAATCGTTTAAATGAAAGGTTGAAGTTTGTTGGCAATAGTGACTCACCGACAGATACAGGAGAAAACGGCCATTTCAATACGGTAAATAACAATACTCACCCCTCCTAAATACAAACATGGCAAAATAACATGAGGCCATGATTGCGCACTAAATGAATTCAAATATTCCACATTAGTGTGGTGTTGATTTTATCTCATTTACTTTGATTTTTTTTATATTTTATTACTTTCTTCGATTCAAAATTAATGATACATTTTTCTTTTAAGATGATTCAAAGTAAGTGATATATTTTAAAATATTTCTTTATTTGACAAAAAATAATAAAACTTCACCCACTAACTATCTAGTACATCCCAACCATATGCATGGGTATAAATTAAAATATTTATAAATTAATTTTTTCTAATGATAAACAAGTAATTACCATTATATATTTTATTGATATTTTATAATTTTAAAATTAAATGAATTAAAGATAAAACTTAAATATTTCTGCGGAGCAGGGCTATTTTTTATATTTTTAACGATAACCTAATCTACTTCTAATTTCACCTATGTTCACTATAGTATTTGAATCCTCAACCTTAAGATTGGGGATAAACATCTTTACCGCTACGCTATTGACCCTTTGGTTGAGCATGGCTTATTATACTCGTTTTTTTAACAAAAGATAGAAGGGTCATTTATGCAATTAGGTAATTATAGAGGGTAATGAAGGGGTGGGCAGGTGAGGTGCATTTATGGAAATTGGGTGAAGACCAAAGCTTTGTTTTTCTTTGGGTACCGTGGCCGCATGTGCTGTTACCTGTCATTTCTGTTTGCCATCCGTCGGCATTATTTTTCTTTTTTCTTGTTTAAACCCAAAAATTATTCTCCTCTTCTGTAAAATATGCGTAAAATTTAAAATCACAACAATCATACAATTTGTAAATAGGTAAATACTTGTATAAAATTTAATTACAGAATAATAAAATAACTAGCAGGTACCCGCGCAATGCGGCGGTGGGTACTTGGTATCTATATTTCGCGGTGGCGAAAGAGATGTCGGTGATGACAATAGTGATGGTGGTCAATGGTTATGCATAGTGATGGTGGTTGGCGACAATAGTAATGGTGGTAGGTGGTGGTGCGTACTGGTTGTGGTGGTGGTGGGTCGCGGTGGTGTGTAATGATTAAAAGAATAGGCTTATTATAATCTTGTAGTTATACTAATCAAGTCAGGTAAGGGTTGTGTCATCCACATGATTTTCCAGCCCAATGAAAGAATTGATAGCAAAATTCAAGATCCCATTTAAGTTTTCAGTAAAAATCCTACCTCCAAAAAAGTCAATGAACATCTAAATTTTGATAAGATAACATGTCTATTTACATAAGCCATCTTATAAGTTGTGTTCAAGGTTTTTCCTTGGTAAAATAACTCGGTGGCAGGCTAAATCCTTCCACTTGATTCACGACCCGATTTCCTCATCATCTAGATTCTGCATTTCACTTTGAACTTTCAAAAATTTAATTTACAAGTCGCAAATTAAACCATGCATACAAAACCCTGGTTGCATTAGCGTAAAAATTAAGACATAAGATATAAGGTAATGGGTCAAACGCGTTGAAACTCGTCTTCAAACGCTTACAACCGGTTTGAAAGTTTTTTGTTTAAAATTATTACCAGCATTTCAATGTTGTAGAAGGAATTAAGCATCTGCACAGTTGATTACACGGACCAAAAAACCCCAATGCTCTAAGACTTTCCTCTTAACTAATAAAAAATTCCTACGTCTTTTAAATGTTTAACTGCACTATTGTACAATCACCCAACTTTCGTACATAAACGTTACCTGATCCGCCAGTTCCATAAATATAGTTTAAATGAGCTTCTTAAGTTTCATATACTTGTTAGACCTTCCTGGCTTCCTTTAGTATGTTTGCCAGCTATTAAGTTTAACCTTTAAATTAGAAACAAAAGAAATTCATGTACATTGACTTTAAGATAAAACATTAAAATTTTATATGATAGCATTACATACATATCTTTACAAGTTTGGAACTAAATTATCATAAAATCATAAAATATTTTTTTGTAAATCATGTGAGAATTGAATTTGAACCAACTTAAATCATGTGGTAAAGCTTCTGACTTCAAAAGCAAATCAAAATTGACCCAATTTTGACACATAAGCTTCTGAGTTCAACACATCCCAACCTGTTTGACCCATTTTAATATTCTTTATAAACAACCCATTATGACCCAAACCCCTCTGGTGCACTTCTCCAAACAACACATTTTGACCCGAATCCGACTTGACCCGTTACCCGAACCCCTCAGGTGCACTTCTCCAAACAACACATTTTGACCCGAATCCGACTTGACCCGTTACCCGAACCCCTCTGGTGCACTTCTCCAAACAGCACATTTTGACCCGAATCCGACTTGACCCGTTACCCAAACCAAACCAATCCATCTTCATCAGTCTACCATTTTTTTTAATAAATGAATATAAAGTACTAAAATGTTACCATCTTGTAAAGAAAGTTGAGAACCAGCTGTATAAAACTTTGCTAATTCAGAACATCACAATCAACAACAATGGGCCTTTTACAAAACCTTTTCCATTTAACTTCTCAATTTACTGAAAAAATAAATTACACAACATTAAAACAATTGCAAGAGAATAAAAAATAAAATAATCCTGGTGTTCTTACATTTTTTGCATCCTGCTTGCAATTAAATTTTCGATTCATTACATGTTCCTTGAAGTATTCAATGCTAAATCCATAAGTTTATGAAGATAATTACAATTGAAGAACAATATGCTCCATGGTCATTTCATAAGACAGTTGGAAGGCCATTAGAGATAAAATTCCATAATTACTCATTAGAGAAAAACATAACCCAAAGCGAATAATTAATGAGTAAACGGGTCAAAACTGCCACATGTAGAATATATGAGTAACATACACGCAGGGGGAAAATGAAATAGAGTCAATAGAAAGAATTAAATGGGAAAATGAAATGGACTCAGTTGACTCTTTTTGACCACCAAGGCCAACATAAATAAAAATTCATAACAATACTAATAATAACAATAATAAGAATAATAATAATAATAATAATAATAATAAATAATCGAATTAACATACTTTCTTCAGGTAACAACTCTTCTCATGCCTCAAAACCTTTACTTCGCATGTGAGTAATGCCTATGATGTCATAGACATCTATTTACACATCTGAAATCCAAATCCGAAAAAAACACGAGGTTGATAAAAATTAATAAATATAGAAAAAAATAAACAACACAGTTAAAATTAATGCAGATTATAAAAAATAATGAATCATATTAGTGAAAATACATATCTGATCTTTGTAATAACAATCCAATATCAGAACCTTCAGGTCTCTGACCTTCTTTTTGTTTTCCATAAATCTGACATGTGACAACATGTGTGAATTTAAACCAGCATGAGCTCATTCTTCAGGAGAAAATTCAAATTCTGCTTTTTTATTGATTCATTAGCAGGCATTGGTGCGCTTCCAGGTCTATATAATATACATATTTAATAGTAAATTTAAAATGCAATACAAGTTAGCAATAAACAAACCTCCAGCAGTCATACTTTCCAACTATAAAATTGTATCTGTTTCTTCATTAGCAGTCACTCCTCTCACTGGATAAGTTTAAACCAAACAGTAAATGATTAAGAAAATTAGCAATAAAGTACTAAATTTATATAATTTTATACCAGTTCTTGCTAATGTTTGTCCACTATATGATGCCCAAAATCTAAGTTCAAGTTAATCATCTTCGTTATCAACAAGAACTGATTCGTGTGTATTTTCATCACGGCCAATTCGAGCAAGAAAGTTTTTCCATTCATCTGCAAAAAACCAAAAAAAGAAGTGCATCCAAAATAGCAGTAGCAGCCCTAAAATAGTCCCTGCTTCAGCTTCAAAACCAAACTTAAGCACATTTAATCAGCTATGAGCGTCTGTTCGAATTCAAACTACAAATCAATTTAACAATTAGAACCTAAAACCTGTCAACAGATTGATACAAAACTATTAATGCTAGGGTTAATTAAAATCGAACTAAATACGAAAATTAAACAGATAGACGATGATGATCGTGGATAGATGTTGAAACAATTGCGTCTGTTCGAATTCAAACAACCGGATGTAAGTCAGGGTTACGATCATACCTAATCAGAAACGGAGATGATTGTGGATCTGTACAATATGCGGTCGTCAAGAAGGATAGAAAGAAAGACAGAGAGGCGATTGTTTGTGAATAGGTCACACTCAGCTCACTCTATGGCTTAATTCGAGGATTAGCTGACGAACTCGAGGATTACTTGATCGTGGATTGGCCCAATATGCGGTGCACGTTTGACGAACTCGAGGTACCCGCTGTATGTGAGCGTGGAATATAAAGAGACGATAGTTCGTTGTTTAAGGGATTTCATGAAGGGTAAGAAGGTAATAGATATAGGTTGAAAAAGTAAAGCAAATAACGTCTTCTTATCTGTCTCAGTTGGTTTGTGCTTAGTGTAAATAACCAATAAGTCGCGCGTTCGAATCCTGGCTTCAGCTACTTTTTATAAACGCAATGGTTTCTATAATTAGCAAGTGTGTTGGCTGAATTTTCAGCCTTGCTAATTATGGAAGGGGTAAATGCTTTATAATATAGTAAAGATTATACTATATAAAAACTGTGTCACTTACATAGGGTAAGGTGGTGTTTGATTTGAACTTAATTGACTTAATATATAAATAACTTAATACATTAAGTCTATTAAAGTTTGTTTATTTTTTGCTTTATATAAAAAGATTGACCTAATATGAAAAGTGATGGAGATGAGGCTCTCCCCATTAAGTTATCATTTTCTCCATTTTACCCTCGCATTTCATCGTGTAATTTAAACCCACGTAACCCACTAGTTTTTCTATTTTATGCATTACTTTGGTTTTTCTATTTTATGCATTCCGTACTTTGAGTTTGCTTGGCATGTTATTATTATTATTATTATTATTATTATTATTATTATTATTATAAAATATCTCCATGTATGTTTGAATTAACGTCTTTGCTTTTTATAACATTTCATATTATAATAGCTTTTTAAGTTTTGTGCATTAATATAATTAAATAAATTAGTATTATTATTTTCTATAAATAATTTTTTGACTATAATTTATATTTTTTATTTTGTGTTTATCAAACAATTATTTTTTATTAAGTATTTACTTTTTATATAAAGGTTAAAAAGGTAATTTATTCTTATTCAGTTAGTTAATTCAGTATAAAAATCAAACATCATAATGTTATTTCTAGACAGACATCGTACATCCAAACAGACGCTTTATCCAGACAGCACTTAATAGGAGAAAAAAACAAACATGCCCTAACTTATTTTGAGAAGTTGAAAGATACAATCCGAAAAATAGACTTTGTTGTCATTAAAATCTTCAAAAAAAGACTATACTATATAATATTTTCAAAGTAGACTGTGAGACAGAGATTCTCGTACTACTCTATGGAAAATCAAAGCGTAACCATTTCGTGCGACTTCGGATACAATCAAACGACTAATGTGAAATTTTATTTTATGTGAATTTTGAGTTGTCTCATCCTTCTAAAATTGGACGACTGTTGTGACATTTTTTCGTTAGACTTAACACAACAGTTGTGCTTTTAGGAGACCAAAGGCGGGAAATCGAAATCTTCCCTCGTTTGACGTATGGCAGGTTTTGGCGACCCATCATTTGTTTGGGAGACTATGGTGTTAAATGAATTCTTTGAGACTTCCGATTTTGTGTCCCAAATGGAATAATAATAGAAATATTGTTCAGATAATGGATTATGTTTGTTGGATTATGCTTTCCTATTTGCATAATGTTTATATTTTGGATTATGTTTTATATTGATTAAGTTTCTCGTAATAATTTGAAGTTTTTTCCCAAATGAAATTAGTCTACAGGTGTGATCGACTTTATATTAATTTTACTTTGGGGCATGTATATTGGATGAGTTGAATTGTCAAATGGTTTGTATCTTACCACGTTAAAACATATTGAAAGCAATCTAATTGTAACACCTCAAATTTTTAATACAAAATATTTCCGTAAAATCCTTTCCTTTTTCAAACATTTAAAGTATTGTCCCAAAATATGGATTTACAAAAAAAAACCTTTGGTGCATAATAAAAGTCACTAGTGGTGTTACAAAATATATCATAACCAAAGCTAAACGTAAATCCACTTTGCTATCCCTACTAGACCCATGCGCCATCACTAGGAAACGCACCTACTCCTTAGCTCCCGAACCTGAGTACATAGCATCACAAACAAACATAGTACGTAAGACAAAATTGTCTCGTGAGATACATGGGTTTTAGACCCGACATTAATATGAAAATAATCACGCATATTAAATATATATAGTGTCACACCCCGCCAAAAATGAGTTTTTACTTCATTTAAAAATGTTTTGCGGAAGAACGAGGGTGTAACGTTCATGACAACATAGCAAAAATTAAGTAAACAAACAACCACGCAATAACGAAAATTAAAGGTTTGTTTCACTTTCCAAAAGTAGAAAGTTTCCAAAAATAGCAAGTTTCCTAAAATAGAAATTGTTTGAAATGAAATGATTGTTCGTAAACTTAATGTTTTAATCATGGCTCACGACAATCCCAATGCTCATGTCCTCCAATTCCACTGCACCTAATTACCTGGAAAAACATAAATAGTGAAAGGGTCAACAATAATGTTGAGTGAATACACAGGGTTAATGTTTATGATAAGAGTAAAGTGATTTGCTACTCAAAATGTTTGTTATGAAAATGGTTTATGACTGAAAATGTATAAGGTTCAACACTCATATGATATGAGTAGTAAGTATGAAAATGTTTAGTATAGTTGTAGAATGTATACAACTACTAGTTATGTTTATGAAAAAGTGTTGAACAAAATGTTGTGTTTGACATCGCATGAACTGTTATCCCCAACAGGTAGCTAGTCTATTGAGTTAATATACCAACCCCTAAGTCCACAATCAACACTTCAACTCCAGTATGTTATGTTATTTTATGGATATACACTCCCGGAGATGTCTTGGATAAACCAAGTAATGATCAAACGTTCGTTGGGAGGATGAGTGTCAGCCAATAGTACTATCTGCATATCCATGGTCTAGATACACTAGTTAATGATTGCTGGTAACCTTAGTCCGGTATAATAATTGTTTGTCATGCCAACGCGATAATGAAAATGTATAGATGTTGTTGTACAGTCATAGTAAAACAGTAGCAATTGTGTTTATGTTTTCCACCCCAAAGTTTATAAAAACAGTAAAAGAGTAAAAGGGGTCTGTGGACTCACCTGGCAAAGCTTAGTAACAAGAGACTTAAGACAGAGGAATCCTCGGGAGACTCCTAGCTTCCTAAATGATTTAACTACTGATTAGACTAAGCTAACACAGGCGATACTATATATGATATAAGATATATGATATACGTTAAATGTTATGTTATATGTTTTGTGACATCGAATGAACTTGGATTAATAAAATGAAATGAAATGAAATGCATTGGGTTTTATAAAATGAAATGAAATAGGCTCCAAAATGAAATGACATGAAATGAAATGATTCTCGAAATGAAATGATATGAAATGAAATGGATTGGGCCTAATGGGCCTAGATGGGCCTAATGGGCCACTAGGTTGGGCCACTTGGGCCTCATATTGGGCTTGGGTCCAATAGAGTTAGGCCTTGAATTGGGCTTGGCCCAATTGGGTTTGGTTTGGTTGGGTATGGGTCAAAGGTTTGGGCTTTGGTCCAAATGGGCTTGGTTACTAATGGGCCAACTAAAGTTTGGGCCCGATAGACTAAAGTAGATCGATATGGGCCAAGTACGGGCCTTGGCCCGATTGGGTATTCGGGTTTGGGTCCACGGTTTGGGTCAAGATCCGGCCTTGACCCGGTTTGACTTATTGGTCAACATTGGTCAAAATTTGTCAACAAAAGTCAACTAAAGCTTCTAGATTTCGGTTAGGGTTTGAGGTATACTATGATTTGGTCAACCAAGGTCAAATTTGGTAAATATAGCTATCAAATGGTCAAATAGTCAATCATGAAAGTCAATTAGGTTTAGGGTTTGGTGAGTTCGGCTAGGGTTTAACCTAGGGTTGGCCGAATGGCCAAAACCCTACGGGTTTTGTGGCTAGATTCGGCTAGGTCGACTTGGTTCAAGGGTTCATAGGTCTAGATCGGTACTAGGGTTCTAGATCTAAGGTTTTAGCAATACAAATGTCGAGATCTAGGGTTCTAGGTCACGGGTTTAGCAACAAATCAAAACAAAGATTAAACAAACAACAAAACAACCACGATTTGGGATCAAGGAAGCAACCGTGGACATGCATGTGAGCATGCACGTCGAACATGGGGTTCATGACCTCACCGAGACCATATGGCCATTGGCCATGGTCTCGGGCTTATGTTAATACCGAAACGAAAAGGAAAACAAGCAAAAGGGTTCGGATTTCATACCTAGCAACCGAGAATTGGAAGAGAAAGATCAAGATCGAATTTGGACGGCTTCAATCTCGAACTCGGGACTTGCTCTAGGGTTTGGGACGGCCGAAAATCAACAAAAACAAATGATTGTGTTCATGGGGTTTATATAGGAACGAAATTAGGGTTAGGGTGAAAGAGATTGAGTCAAACAAGGACTCTATCAAGATGGAATGGATAAGATCAAGTTTTTTTAAAACACATGGCCAACACCACAAGGGTGTTTCGGCCATGAGGAAGGTCACGAGCAAGGGTAGGTCGGCCACATTGGTGGTCGGTCTAGGTTTAGTGTCGGGTTCAAAGCGTAGTTCGATTCGAGTCGCGTTTATATTAAATTGTTACGTTTATTGCTTAACCGGAAATGTTATTGTTTTTAGGAACGTTTTTAACTCAAAGTGTGTCACCATAAGACAGTAATAATGTTGTGTTGACTAAAATAATCAAACACTAATGTATGGTGTAAAATATGTATGTTTGTTGTGTATAAGGAATGCCAAATATAGAATGTCTATAAGTAGAAACTTTCTAAATAAGGAAAGTTCTAGAAATGAAATGAGGTTACATACCAGAAATATCGAGTTGTCACATTCTCCCCTGGTTGAAGAAATTTCGTCCCGAAATTTAAGACAAAAAAACGAACAGGAGAGACAACGAAAAAAGATGAGGATATTTCTTTCGCATCTGGTCCTCACGTTCCCACGTGAATTCAGGACCTCTTTTGGAGTTCCATCTGACTTTGACAATTTTGATCTTGCTTCTTCGCAACTTTTGCTCTTTCCAGTCATATATCTCAATTGGTTCCTCAGTGAAATGAAGTTTGTCGTCGATGATAATTTCTTCAGTAGGGACGATAAGCGAAGGATCATGAATAAACTTCTTAAGATTAGAAACATGAAATGTGTTGTGAACATTGCTGAGCTCATTAGGAAGACGAAGGCGATAAGCAACAGCACCGATTCTTTCAAGAATCTCAAATGGTCCGACATAACGAGGACTGAGCTTTCCTTTCTTACCAAAACGTACAACACCTTTCCAAGGTGCTACTTTTAGTAAAACATGGTCGCCAACAGCGAACTCTAAAGGCTTTCGACGATTATCAGCATAGCTCTTTTGTCGATCTCTGGCAGCCTTGATGCGATCTTTGATTTTAAAAATCTTGTCAGTCGTTTCTTGTAGAATCTCAGGACCAGTAATCTGACGATCACCAATTTCAATCCAACAAAGTGGCGAACGACACTTTCTTCCATACAGGGCTTCGAACGGTGCGGCCTTAATAGTTGTATGATAACTATTATTATACGAGAACTCAGCTAAAGGGAGATGAGAATCCCAACTTCCACCAAAATCAATAACACATGCTCTAAGCATGTCTTCCAAAGTTTGAATTGTTCTTTCAGTCTGCCCATCTGTTTGGGGATGATAGGCAGTACTCATATCGAGGTGAGTACCGAGAGATTTTTGCAACGATTGCCAAAAACGAGACGTAAAGCGACTATCACGATCCGAGATGATCGCGACTGGCACACCATGCAGATACAACTTCCTTTAAATAAATTCTTGTTAACTTCTCCATTTGATCAGTTTCCTTAATAGGAATGAAGTGAGCTGATTTGGTCAATCGATCGACAATTACCCAAATTGTATCATGACCAATAGATGTTCGAGGCAATTTGGTTATAAAATCCATAGAGATTTCTTCCCATTTCCATTCAGGGATCTCTGGTTGTTGTAGAAGACCGGAAGGCTTATGATTCTCTGCTTTCACTCTAGCACAAGTTAAACATTTACTGACATAAACCGCGATCTCTTTCTTCATGTTTGGCCACCAATATAATTCTTTGACATCTTTATACATCTTGTCGGCACCAGGATGAATAGAATATTTGGATCGGTGAGCTTCATTCAAGATAACATTGCGAAGACTTCCAAAATTTGGAACCCATAAACGATCCATGAAATAAAGAGTTCCATCTACTTTCGCTTCCAACTGCTTCTCCATACCACGCAAAGTTTCACTCTTGATGTTCTCTACCTTCAAGGCTTCAATTTGGAATTCATGAACTTGGGAAGATAGATTAGAACGAACGGAGATTGGAAGGGCTCGAACACGACGAGGTTTAGGTTGCTCTTTCCGACTTAAGGCATCAGCTACCACATTAGCCTTACCAGGATGATACTTAATTTCACATTCATAGTCATTCATCAATTCTATCCATCTACGCTGTCTCATATTGAGATTTTTTCTGATTGAAGATATGTTGCAAACTCTTGTGATCGGTAAATATTGTGCACTTGGTACCGTAGAGATAATATCTCCAAATTTTCAATGCAAATATAACGGCACCCAACTCAAGATCATGGGTTGTATAATTCTTTTCGTGGTTCTTCAGTTGTCGAGAGGCATAGGCGATTACTTTGTCATGTTGCATCAATACACAACCTAGTCCTTGGTGCGAAGCATCACAGTACACCACGAAATTATCGGTTCCTTCAGGGAGAGATAGAATAGGAGCAGAACATAATTTAGATTTTAGAGATTGGAAGGCTGATTCTTGCTTTTCACCCCAGACAAATTTCTCATCCTTATGTGTTAACACCGTCAAATCCTTTGCAATCCTTGAGAAATTTTCTATAAATCTTCTATAGTAACCAGCAAGACCAAGGAATTGTCTCACTTCAGTTGGGGTCTTCGGAGCTTCCCAATTCTTTATAGCTTCTATCTTTGCAGGATCAACGTGAATACCTTCTTCGTTGATAATATGACCCAGAAATTGGACTTCACGCAACCAAAATTCACACTTGGACAACTTGGCGTACAACTTTTCTTTCTCCAACAACTCAAGAATGATTCTTAAGTGCTCTTCATGCTCTTCTCTAGAATGCGAATAGATGAGAATATCATCTATGAAGACGATAACGAATTTATCGAGATACTGTTTGCACACTCTGTTCATGAGATCCATAAACACAGCAGGTGCATTAGTCAAACCAAATGGCATTACCAAAAATTCATAATGACCATAGCGAGTTCTAAAAGCAGTTTTGGGCACATCTTCATCACGAACTTTTAACTGATGGTAACCAGAACGAAGATCGATTTTGGAATAGAAACTCGATCCTTGGAGTTGATCGAATAGATCATCAATACGGGGAAGAGGATATCGATTCTTAATTGTCACTTTGTTCAATTCACGATAATCAATGCACATTTTCATTGAACCATCTTTCTTTTTAACAAAAAGGACCGGAGCTCCCCAGGGCGAGAAACTCGGTCGAATGAAACCAAGATCAAGAAGTTCTTGTAATTGCGATGAAAGTTCTTGCATTTCAGACGGTGCAAGACGATAAGGAGAACGCGCGATAGGTGCGGCTCCTGGAATCCAAAAAATACGAAATTCAACTTGCCTCTGAGGCGGCAGTCCAGGCAATTCACTAGGAAATACACCAGGAAATTCACGAACAATAGGAATGTCCTCAATCTTACGATCTTTGGACTTTGTGTCAACGACATGAGCAAGAAAGGCTTGGCATCCTTTACGAAGATATTTTTGAGCTTTCATAGAAGTTATGATTTTTATGTTTCTGTTTCTTTGTTCACCTTGAATTATTAATGTTTCTGTTTTGGATAAGGGAATTCGGATTTGTTTGGTGTAACATATTATTTCAGCACGGTTTTTAGACAACCAATCCATCCCTATGACGATATCAAAACTACCTAGTTCTACAGGCACAAGGTCTATATCAAAAATGTGATCATCTAGGTCAAGCTTACAACCTTTAAAAACTTCACTAGACCTAACAACCTTGCCATTTGCTAACTCGATTTCATAATTCACCTTCAAACGATCAGGATCTAGATTTAAGAAACTTTTAAAGTCGGTCGACACGAAACTCAAGTCGGCTCCCGAGTCAAATAAAATAGAAGCAAAATGATTGTTGACGATAAACGTACCAGTGACGGTATCAGGGTTCTCACGAGCTTCTTGAGCATTCATAACAAATGCACGACCACGACCATTTTGACGATCATTGTTGTTGTTGTTGGCATTGCGATTGTTGTTACGATTGTTATTACGATTGCCATTGTTGTTGTTGCCATTCTGGTTATTGTTGTTCTGAAGTCTAGGGCAACGATTACGATAATGGTTAGAATCACCACACTCGTAGCAGACAGGATTCTTAGGAGGATTGTTGGACGAACACTTTCTGAAATTATGACCCCAGCGGTCACACTTGAAGCATTTTTCACACTGGCCATCATGATGCCAGTTACATCTGTTACACAAGGGCTTGCTTCCAGCATAAGACTTAGATTCTGAATTAGACCGATTGTTGTTCTGAGTAGAGGCTGCATAATTCTTAGTCTTTTGATATTTGTTCCCTTTGTGATCACGTTTGTTGTCGTAGGAACGCTTTCCATTTTCATTGCTCACATTATCAGTAGATTTGCTAGACACCACTAGCTTGTCTTTGAACGATCCACTTCTCATTGCATCATCAGTCAACCTTGTTGCACGATTCACAGCATCTTCAAATGTTGTCGGTTCAGAAGCAATAACATGAGTACGAATAAGATCATGAAGACCTTGAAGATACTTTTCAATACGCTTGAATTCAGGAGAAACCAGATGAGGAACGAGACGAGCAAGTTCTTGAAACTTAGTTGTGTAGGTAAAAATATCAGATCCAACCATGGACAGATTCCATAGTTCCACCTCAACTTTTTGTAGCTCTCTCCTTGGGCAAAACTTTTGAGTTAACTGATCCTTGAACGTATCCCAAGTCATAGCATCAACAGTTGCACGACCTAAGACTTGCACTTGAGAATTCCACCAGGACAACGCTTCCTTGGACAACGTACTAGCAGCAAACTTCGTCATATTCTCAGGGGCACATTGAATAACACTGAAAATGGATTCCACCTTCTCAATCCAGTGGATGATAGCAATAGCACCTTCAGATCCAGAGTAGGTCGGAGGATGACAGGACGTAAAGGTCTTATAGGATTGACCTTGACGATGGGGATCTGAAGTTTAAATAAATAAGGAAAGAAAATGAGTAATAAGTTTAAAATAAGATGGAAATAATGAATCTTCTTTCATGGAGTCGTATAATATACCGTTGTTTCCCACATGTACTCACCTTAGCCAAGCTATCCAATTCTCGTGTTCAACCACACAATCTTTACTTCCCACTCAAGGAAGTATTTCCAATCAAGAGGTCTTCTTGACCTAACATCAATATCACCATAACAACCTAGTTATAATCCATACTAGCCATTAATTAATCCATAAGAACATTCCCCACCACCAAGTTCATACAACTTGGTGGAAATCTCAAACCCTAGTTCAAGATTTTCCATCATATATCCCAAATCCAACTTGTACACAATGATTACAAGCCTACAAGGAGTGTTTCACACCCATAATAGTTCATCTTCCCCAAATATGGTATGGTTGGTTCCCCAAACCACCATTTTTACCCATACCAAACTCAAAATCAAGATAACTAAGTAGGACAAGCAAGAATCCTTGCCCTTGGTGCTTGAATCCTTCAAAGTGATGAAGATTTGAGCTCTTTAGCTCCAAAAACCGACCAAGATGCTCCAATTTCGGCTGCTAGGGTTGTAGGGTTCGTAGGTTTTATGAATCCCTAGCTTACACTCTAGTTTTTATAGTCCAGGCATACCTCGCGTTTGGCTCGCGCCTCGCTCGCGCCGCGAGGTCGCGCGGGTTGTCCATTTGGTCGCCGCATTTTACCAGACTTCGCGCCTGGCTCGCGTCGCGACCTCAACGCGAGGTCGACGCGAAGATGCTCGTGTTTCGTCTCTGAACACTCTGCTTGAACTCGCGTTTTGCCTCACGCCAGGCTCGGGCCGCGAGTGTTGTTCAGGCCAGCGTTTTGGTCTTTAAACTTGTCTCCATCCAAGTTTTGACCCATACTTGGTTATACCAAGTCCCAAACATCCAAACACTCGATAGAATACCACGGAGACTCGATTAAATATTTTTCCACCTTTATTCCTCGATATTTCCATTTAATATATTAACCGAAAATTCCGGTCGTTACACTAATCATTCATCGAGTCCCATTAATAAAGAAACTTATATGTTATGACATGACCACTTCTTCTGCACCCGCTTTTAGTTGAGATCTCTTCTTTTATTAATTCTTATTCTCCTCTAAACTTGCATTGTTTGTAAAGCACGATGTATATGAATCTTAACTAGGTATATCAATAAATGGGCGGAAAAGAAAACTATGAACCGTGGTTACACTCGTTCGTTATTGATGGGTAAATCGGTGATATTTTATCTGTGAGTGTGTATATGGGTATAAAATTGTACCTGTCGGTAGATTGTAGTTGGGCGATGACTATTATTCAAATTCTTCAAATCACCATGGATTAGTGAAGTATTGCTTGAATTAGACTTATCGCTATGTGTCGGGTAAACTTGACTCACGAAACTCATTTGGTTTAACCGCTAGTATAACGGTATAATCTATAAAATATACAATAGAAATATATTAATATACTATAGTTTCAAAACTTTTAACTCAAATCGGGATTTGTTACTGATTTCTTTTTGGCATGTTTATAACCAAAATATTTGTATTTTTCTAAGATAAAGCATTCATCAAGTGTTGTGAGATCATTCTTACACGTAAACTTGTGGATACTTATGAGTAATGATTTTTTGATAAAGGATATTCTTGATATAATGATTTTTTGAGGTGATCAAATTTTGCTTGTAATATACACGATCAAATAGTTATAATAGCCATTTTCAAATCATCATTTTACCATCTTAGTAAATGTTTACCGGTTTAAAAGTCAAGATTCTATTATCGCTATATTATCATAAGAGTAATGGGTATGGGTGTTAAATGAAAGCCCATGGGCATCCCTAATCTTAATGGCTTAACCGGTTTAAGTTTAACTCTTTATTGAAAGAAGATAAAATGAAAAAAGTAAAAAGTAAAAGATGGCCAAAGTTGCCCTTTATACGACTGGTAGGCGACTAGGCGGTACATATCAAGTAAACCCCTAATCTTGCAGCAAGAAAATCAAGAGAAATGGGTCGATTCCAATGGGTGGAAGCGATGCTGCCGCTAGGGATCATCGCCGGCATGCTTTGCATCGCCGGAAATGTTCAGTATACCATCCACAAAGCTGCTCATGGCCGCGTGAGTCCAAATTTATTCATTTATTTTGTTAGATCCTTTCAGTTATCCTTTCGTTCTATAAATCCAACCTTCTCTTTCTTAATTTTTACAATCGTATGACAGCCGAAACACATCGGTAATGATATGTGGGATGTGGCCATGGAAAGAAGGGACAAGAAAATTGTCGATGAGAAACTTTCTCCTGCTAGCAATTAGGGCTTGCTTCCTCCTCCTGTAAGGTTCGATTTCTACTTTCCTTTTCACAAATCAATTTTTGTTTCAAAATTCAGGGTTCCGTTTCATGCTTGATAACATTTTAATCATCAGAACTTAGGGCATGTTTGGGAAATCTTATCTAGGGTTTTTTTTAGCTTATGAGCTTAATAAGCAAGCTTGAATTTTTCAAGTTTTTTTTAGGTTTATTAAGCTAATAATCTAAAAAGCCTCTTAAATAAGTTTTCCCAAATATGCCTTTAATTGTAGCAATACGATTGGGTTTTAGTTGACCTTTCATTTAGAAAATGTCAATACTTGATGTAGTTTTTAAGGGGCCGCTTGATAGTTTCTAACCGAGTTAGTTGTTGATTGAGTTAGCTGCTAACTTTAAGTCAAACTTATGACTGAAACCATGTTGTTTGACTAATAGATTGTGTGAATAGTGGGAGTTTATTTTTATTTGTTAGTATGAACTTTTCAGTTGATTTGAACTTTGAAATATTTATTCTAAAGTGTTCTGATATTCTGAGTTAAGGAACTCTAGTTAAAAGTCGGCTAACTTGATCAAAAACCAACCTTTTTAGAGAATTTAACAAATGTATCACATTCTACTCTTCAATTAGATACTTTTTTTTTTATAAAATTAGAGGATTAAGAATATAAACCTAAGCTATTAAGTATTAACACTTTGGAAATCAGTTCTTGTACACCATCTGGTACTAGCCCACTTGCCTTCCACTGCCTATTGCATAATTTCAGTGAACAAATAAATTTCATTTTTGTTTGTTCTTAGATAATTTCATATCTCCATTTCTAATGTAGAGTTAAATTGAGAACACATATTGGTCTCGTTGATTTTAAGAATGAATACCCAGGATAATCTCATCCAAAGACTACGTTGATTTAAAGAATAACATGGATATGGTCATCAAAATCTGTTCAAAACAGTGACACAAATTTTGGGAGAAAATTTAAATTTTCCTAAAATTATCAACTAATATTCAAGTGTGTCAAACAAACCCTAAATAAGGCCTAGGTTTTCGAACAGGCCAAAAAACACAAACGGGCCGGAAACTGGGTCTAAAAAAAGTCTAAAAATTAAACAAAAAACTTAAAAATGCTGAAGGTTGTCAAAATCGGCCGGTGGTACCTAGGCGGTTGACCACCTTCAAGCGGTTTTTAGGTGGGTAAAATACAAGATAACTTATTTTTAAAAATTTAAATATTAGTAATAACAGTAAGCATCAATTACCTGATAACAACAGTAAGCAACAAAGCATACAAGATTATAAATTTACAACTTAATAACAACATTTTGCACAGTAAGCAAATTAACACATTAATAACAAGAAAAAGCAACAAGTACCTGAGAGGCACAAGCATACAATAAGTGACAGAGACGAGAGAGAGTGAGGCACTGCTGGCTGCGTTTGATGTTATTGTAACCTAAAAAGGATTTAAAAGGAAAAAAATCAATTTTGACTTCTGTTGACTTTGACCGATTCGGACCGATTTTGACCATGACCTATAGATTTCTCTGATTTACGAATTTACCACTCGGAGGACCGCTGATTACCTCTTAGGCTGATTTTTTCAACACTGAAAATTGAAAAATGCAAATAATTACCAAAATACAACATTTTTGAGCCCAAAAGTTTCGTAAACCGGACGTAGTCCTCGTCGCTAGATTCGATTTGACTATTTGAACGCCTGAAAATAAGACTCGAGCAAAAGTTATGCCATTTTAGTGCAACCCATTTTCTTACACAATCTTGGCCTCAAGAAACAAAAGGGTCTGTTCCTCCACACTTGGGCATGCATCAATTTCTTAGCAATGAATTGTTTTGTACATGCTCGTGAAAAAAATTAGATTCAAATCTTAAAACACATACAAATCCTGTAGGCTCATTGATTAGATTCTTGCAATTGAGTATGTTTTTCGGTTCATATATTTAAAAGACATTAATATACACATACACACTCAAGTAGCCAATACACCTGAAATAACAAGATAAACTGAACTATTTTAAATGTTGTGTTCATCAAAACATGTGAATCTGAATCTGAATTTGATGTGGTTTTACAGGAAGCTTTGACAATGTGATGCAAACAAGTGGAGATTTGAATCTTTTGTAATATGTGAACTTGTGTATGTTACTGTTATATTGGAAAACTTTGAATAACTTGGAATAATAAATTTGTTGTTATGTGTGTGCAAATCTGAAGCAAATAAATTACTAGCTTGTGCTGTGTAGCTCCGTTGGTAAAACATGGGGCGATTTGAAAAAAGCGCATCGAATGTAGTAATGTGTATAATTAAGGTTTTAAATAATGTGAGTTGTGGTGTGATGGCATTAGCTTCAAGCTTTAGAAGTCATGTTGAGGTTATGATGTATCTTAAGGCATGATTTAAACGATAAATTTATATATAAATTATTTTAATTATATATACAGCTATACAAATACATATGACGAAAATATATAATTATAAATTTATAATATAGTTTATCAATTTATTTCTTCATTTTCGGCATATCCAATTATATTTGAAATTAAATAACTATTGATGCATAAGTACTTTTAATATGCTTCAAAACACGACTTATGACGGGTAAATATGAGTGAAGTTGAATCTTAACATACGTTAAACCTTACGTCTAAGCTTTGAACTATGGTGTGAGGGCATGTATGGTCAGACCTCAAATCTTAACGAGGTATGGTGAAATCAAGATGTGATTTTAAAACTTTGTATGAATGTATCTTTTTTACATCATTTTATGTTACAAGTATTCAAGTAAGATACATACAAGCTTTGGATGATCTATCATATTTCTAACCTAAATGATGAAAAGAGATATGCACATGACTACATTTATTTTTTAGTTTTAGATTCCTGCAACTCGCAGGACATTTTATCCATCTTGATTAATTATTGAATTGATATGTTTGAATGTTGGTGATCTTTCGGGAACAGATTTTCTACTTTCGAGTAGAGGTATGTCTATTTTTGGATAGAGGTATGTTTGTCTATATTTTACTTCTCTCATATCTCATTTTTAACGGTGTTTTGTATCGTTTTGTTGTATATGTTTGAATGCCATTGAATATACATTTTTTTTGACGAAGTTCAACAAGGTGGGGAATTTAACCTAGGGGTGGTAATTGAGTTGGGTTTGGGTTAGCGGGTTCGGGTTGACAGGTTGGCGGGTTGGAATCAGTCAATCTGAACCCGGCCTGTTAGAATTTTGGGTCAGAAATACAACTCTAACCCGAACTTGTTTAAATCATGGTAACTCAGACCCGACATGTTTGACCCGTTTAAACCAAAGTGCAATCACATGGAATGAAAAATGTGATGTTGAAATCTTGATGACTACGGATGTTGTCCAAAGGAAAGGATGTTGTGATTAGGATTTGGAATTGAGATTATTGATAAAAGTTTATTGGATGTTCCAAATTTACAATCAATTTTATTATAGAAATTCGACTAAAATTTAAGATTATGTGTAAGGATTAGAATTGAAAGGTCAAAATTTAAGCGGGATTTAGGGACTTTATTTATAGTACTTATATATTCTTGGAATAAAAAATAATATATAAATCTAAACGGGTTGGTGGGTCGACCCGTTTATACATAAGTCAACCTGAACCCGATCTGATTCATAAATGGGTTGAACGGGTTGACTTGTTTTTTACCCAAACCCATTTATAGGGGTGTTCACTCTTCGGATATAACCGGATTGTCCAATTGGACATTTTGGATCGGACTATTTGGATTGGTTATTTGGTTTTTTGGATCGGTTTGGACTTGAACCAAATTAATAGTTTGGATTTCGGATTGGATTTGGTTTCCCTTGTGAAAACCGGATTGTCCAAATAAACCGAATAGTAATATATAGTAAATTGATTTATATACTAAGACTTGTTAGTTTCCATTGTAAGCAATTATGGTACTCCTTTTTATTTACATTTCTTGTAGTAAATAGTAAATTGATTTATATACTAACACTTGTTCCATTTCATATTGTATCAATTGGCGATGTACCAATCTTTTTGGAGTTTTTGATAAAGTTGATATCAAGATTTTTTCATATATGATTGTAAATGTCACAAGCTATGAATTAGACTTATTTTTATGTACAAAATAGTTTATCATTTGGAATTTTACATATCGAACTTAATATTATTTATGTTATATACTTTTGTAGTATTTTGAAAATTTTAGGGAAAAACCAAATGGATAAAACCAAACCAACCAAATTGTTATTTGGTTCGGATCGGTTTGGTTTTCGAATTAGTTTGGACGGTTCGGTTTAAACTTTTAAAAACCGGACTTTATTTGGTTTCATCTATTTGGTTCGGATAAAACCAAACCGTCCAAACGAACACCCCTACCCATTTATGGTCAACCCAAACCCAACATTTTCTATGTCGGCTTCGTGTTGGATTGCGAGTCGTGTCAGAAATTGCCACCCCTAATTTAACCAACGTACAAAAGGTTATGGGCTTATTTGCAAAGACTTAAAATAGGTTAGATTCTTCTGAATTTGTACGTATGCGTTTGGGTCTTAAAAAGTTATCATATTGTGAAATGAGTATACTGGTATAAATTAGTGAGTAAACATTTATTAAATCCTTATCAATAATAAAACGTTTTAATTTTATTTAAAATAAAATATATTGGAAAATTATTCTATCTGTTTTTGGTTTAAACGCCGAAAGCAAACAATGAATGGACCCATACTGCCATACACCCATTCTTATCGTATTATTAAAGAGAGGAATAGAATGTGTTACAGACTGAACAATTCTTTAATTAGGTTTCGATTTGTTTGGAGCCGACTATTTTAGGATAACGGCCTGTTTTGTATGTAGCTTGCAGTTGGTGCGGGTAAACTTTCATGACCATAAGAAGATATTTATTTTGCATCTACAGATTGAGCCTAGGACTGTCAAAATCTAACACGACACGACAAAAATACACGAAACAATAAAATTGGGATATAATCGAAATTTGAATTTGTGTTCGTGTCGTGTTCGTGCATGCAAAACAAACACGAAGTCGTGTCATATTGTGTTCGTGTTCAAAGATTAACACGATAATTATGATTTTGGCAAAATTTAAAATTTTATGTTCTATTTTTATCGTGTTTGTCGGTTTTTTAACATGTACTAAGTAAGAAATTTGATATTTTTGTTATTTATCTCGTGTTGTCGTGTTTATCATTTTTTAATTGAGCCGTGTTCGTGTTAGCAAAATAAAACACGACTTCATGCCGTGTCGTTTTCGTATTGATAAAATCGAATTTGTGTCGTGTTACCCAAAAACACGAAACGACGGCGTCTAATTAAACCTAAGACATATTGATTTCACCTTTTATAAATATCAGATCCAATCATTAATTCATTACACTTGTGAATGTGTAATTCCTTTTTATTGATTTCTTTCATGCTATATACATAATGAATGGTGGAATGTGGGATGTGTGATGTGGGAAAACAACTCACATTACCACTTTAATGATATGGTAGGAATTAATAAAAAAAATAAAATAAAAAGAGGTGTTCCACTCAGTCATTTGCCGCTAAATCTCGATTCATATTGTATTCCTATGTTTCAATAAATATGTCCCTGTGCAATTCATATTCAGTTGCCTGAACAAGGTTTTTAGCTAAACACTTCATATTAATAATGTTTGTTCTATATTTATATTACATAAAATAAATATATAAATGACTTAAATAAAATACAAAATGACCAGATCAGCATCTTATGAAGTGTTGTGCATGTTGATTAATGGTGAGACGTCATAATCATGTAGGATAAGTGAAGCATTAAAAAAATTGCCATCAAATAAGGAAGGAGTAAAAATAAAATAAATTTATGAACAAGTGTGGACTAATATAGCAAAAATCAACCAATTTTCTGAAAAGTACACACAAATCTCTCATTAAATAACCCGGCGAGCTTGGCGATTGTTAGTAGGACAAGGATAGCTTGCCACATGCCCACATTCCTAACTGAAAGTTGAAAAATTAGTCGACCATTCATAATAATCACCGGACCCAATTAAATTAAAACACCCAGAAGATCACCGAAATGCAAGAAACCCTTCGGCGATCTTGGTGCAATGTTCCTAGTCGAAAGATGATTTCTAGGGTTTTGGGGGTTAAAATTCCATCGATCTCACCAGCCAACTTCTTGCATTTTTGGCGTCCTACCGATTTACTATTAATGTTTGGCTAATTGTTCAACTTTCAACTAGGAATAAGGACATTTGACGAGCTCTCCTGGACCCACAAAAATCGCCAAGGTCACCTATGAAATTTGTGGTAGATTCTGACCATATTTGCAAATTAAGTGTAGGGTAATTTTTATGTTCACTGAAGCTAGGTCAATATTCTCTAAAAACTCCAGATTAATGACTAATCTAATCACATGTCCTCAAGTTTTGTGGGTCAAACATAACAATAAACGATTATTTAGAAAATAAATAGTCGGCAGGGGGGAAGAAGGAGAGAGAGAGAGAGAGATGATTCCTTTTGGCAAACACAAAAACTAAATTAAACAGAAAAATTGTCTCAACGTGTTGGCTGCTATATTTGACAGTTGACTTGTGTGCTTTCACACCCATTCAAGATTTATACAATAACAACATAAAAATAAACATAGAATTTGTCAGGTATATACTTTAATCTTTAACAAGGAAAACAGATATAATATCTATTTATATGGATACTTGTAAGATAAAAAAGATAAAGACGGGACAGAAGGTGTTATACTGTTATCATTCCAAAAGCTAAAAGGGACATAAGGTGTTTTTTTAAATTGTGATTCGTTTAACTTATTTTTGTGAATCGTAAAGAAATGTTATAAGAGGGAGACTAACTTTGAGGCATTTATTAAAACCGGGAAGTGATTTTGACATCACATAAATTGTTTCATACACCACCTTGTATAACATTTATAGCATATTGTACAAGTACAATAAAGCAGTAGTTGTGGTGTGTAGATTATAGAATACTTTATATGGTTCAAAGTCATCTCCCATCAAAACAATGTAAAAGAGGCAAAATGCCTTTAATATAAGTTTAACACCTATTTACACCTTGTGATCTTATATGTTTGTAATCTTCTACACACGTAAATGTAAAACTGAAATTAAAGCACCAAACCAATATTGTTTTTTCTATCTCCATTCTAAGAAACAATGTATGTGAATGTGAATAAAAACTTCTAACTTGACAGGAAAAATGTCTTGCACATTAATGGAAAAATAAATAAAATAAAGAAAATGTTGCAATTTTTTAGGCAGGTGTTTGTAACATAATTTGTCGGCCCAGCTAATATTATATATTTTGTACTTGCATGCACAGATTGTAATGCAATAATTGATGACAAATGCAACAATCAAAAGCAATTCAACAAACTAGTCTTTAATCATTAAAAGTTTAAAACTTGGCTTTCAAGATCCACAATTAAAATCTTGAATTTGAAGGCATATTCACAACCAAAATGTATTCAGACAGCTTATTCTTTGACAATAGTTCACAAAATTTACCATGAATAGAATCACTCTTGACTAGAATAGAATGCACACAACAAATCATCAAACTATCAACATTTTTTCTCAGATTTAACAAGTAATTATTCACACACACTACACCGCTACACCCACAACATTACCAAGGAATTAAGTTTGAATACCTTGAACAAAATTACGGGACGTATTCGGTTTCCAAAGTTGGTTGTGTTCTTGTGGTTGTAGCTAGTGGTGCTTTTGAATTCCCAACTGTTGTCATATGCAATGTTTCACCAGCATCTGCAGCTTTTTCCATTTTATTCATTTTCTTCCTCTTATTAAATCTCCAAACAAACAAAACCAATAATGCCAATAACACCAATAACGCCACCCCACCAACTACCGACCCCACAATTACCCCGACCCGTGACCCCTTTCCACCACCGCCACGTGGCGGTGATTGTCCTGCCGGAGCCGGTGAAGGG
This sequence comes from Calendula officinalis, assembly GCA_963853835.1. NCBI lineage: Eukaryota > Viridiplantae > Streptophyta > Magnoliopsida > Asterales > Asteraceae > Calendula > Calendula officinalis. The sequence goes on along the minus strand of OY970825.1, from coordinate 13,035,493 downwards.
GCGGCGGTGGATTCAACAACAATAGAAAAATGGCCTTGTGTAAAAGTCACACAAGTGTTCCCAGATCCCAAATTTGTGAAATTTGTTTGACCGTTTAGGTAAAAAGATACACATCTTGCAGTTGAACCGTGAGGAGCACTTTTTACTTGTGTAAATTGTATTGAAATTGGTTCTTCAGATGCACGAATTTCCAATTCTTGTAGGTTTTTAGCTGATAAATTTGAAGCATCATAAGCAAGAAGACCCAAAATAGGAGATAGATACATGTATCCAGGTAATGGGTAATATGTGGTTGACCAATTTTCTAGGTTTTGGTAGACCAAAACTAGTCTTTCAACATAAGGCTGTTCTATAACACCAAATGGGATTCTGAATTCTTTGTACATTTTAACACCTCTTGTAAACAGGCTACCACTACGAAGCCTCATTGCTGATATCTCAATTCCAGACAAATTTGAAGGGGGGAATCCATTGTATGGAATGCCAGTTTTTGGTCGAACAAATGCACGATAAGCATAATCTTGAAGGATGTTATCAAGAGCCCTAGTTTTGTTTATATCAAGAGCAGGTGTTTGAGCTTCAATTATTGGCCACCTAAACAACCAGATTGACAGAACAAGCATCGTGAGACTTCCAAATTGAAGCCCCATCGATGCTGAATATACAGAGAATCAGCACGAATTGCACAGAATCCAAAGATATGAGGTACAAGTATGCAGATGTGATCCAAAGGAAACAGCCAACTGGACACTTTTTACGGAAATTTGTGATTATTAGCAGGCAAAAGAAGCTTCAGAGTTGCAAACCGTTAAAGTGCGTAGAATCTGATACTCTTTGTAAGCTAACGGATAACTAAAAAGCAAATACAACAGGCTTTAAGCAACTTTTCGGAGCAAAGCATTTCGTTGAACACTTTTAGTGCAAATTACTCGTAGCCGAAACCTAAAATTCCGTGAAGAATCCCGTTTATTATATGCTTTATTTTTCAGAACAATGTGGATCATATACAAATCTCATAGAACGGAAAAGAAATTAAAGGAATGTACCAGAAATTCGTAACTCGAAGTACCTGACCTAAGTCCAGTTTGATTCAACCGATTTTCACTTCGAGAAAACCCTAGATATCAGCAACTACAGTTGAGCCAATCAATTAACTAGCAACGAATTTATCCTTCCTTGACATCACATTTTACCCAAACACGAGAGTTCAAACTCATTTCACCGGATTATGTCCTCAAAACCCTACCAAAATCCTTCTAAGCTCCCATAATTCGTAGCTAAAACCGGCAGCGTAGGAAATTGCGAGAATTAACAACGACGGAGATGACAAAATCGCTTCCAAATTGCCTCTTCTGTTGTTCAGATTATAACAAAATTGTTCAAGAAACGAGTGAATGTATGAACAGAGAGATAAGCTTTAAGAGGAATGATGAATGGAAGAAAGAGAGAGAATGAGAAGAAGACAGAGTGGAGAGAGAGAGAGATGTATAGATATAAATATAAATATGTATGTATAGGTGATGATTTACAGAGTGTTAAAAGTTTTTGATATAATTATTTGGAGTTGTGTTGCCATAAATGCCCTTGGCATTTTTCTGTATGGAGTATGGACAACTGGGTACAGTAACGGGTTGTACTTAGATGTACAACTAAATATACATGTAATTGACCAAATGACTAGTATTTATCAAAGATCATTTGACCAGTATTTATTAATTCCTCCGTTCCACAAAGAAGTTTATATTTTTTTTGGGCATAAGATTTTAGGTGATAATTAGTGGTGGAGTCACTAGTAATATTTTTGATTAAAATATAAGGTTGGATTGGAATATTAATGGTGGGGTTCTTAATAATAATAATATTTTATTATGTGGGGTCCATCAAATGTTAGAAATATAAATTTTTTTGTGGGACAAAAGTTTAGTGAGAAATGTAAATTTTTTTGTGGGACGGAGGGAGTATTTCTAAATATTTTTTCAGCAAGAAAAAAACTTTTATTAATAGCAAGTTAGTATTTTTTTTTTTTTTGGAGAATTTGATATTACCAAATACATTTTAATACCATTAACTTTGTTAACTGTTTCATATACTATAATAAACTATTAAAGTTATAATATATTTTCTTGAACTTGCAAAAATGATAAATTTAGTATCCCTACTCATAAGTTTGATCACGCTTACTTATAGGGGTGCCCAAAGGGTCAACTCGACCCGAACCCGAACCCGATAATGCTAGTCGGGTCGGGTGCATTCGGGTCTTGTGTTGATCTCGGATTTTTTAAACCCGACCCGATTAACCCGATTCCTTATCGGGTCGGGTTTCGGGTTAGAATTTTTAACTTTTTCGGGTTTCGGGTTGACCCGATAAGACCCGATTAGGGTTAAGGTTAAAATCTAAATTTTAAAATTTTAAATTATCTTTACCATAAATATTAAAAAGGAAAAGAATACCAATAGGCGCATTAAATACCTACCGTAATGGATTGCCAATTTGCATTTGTTTTCTTTTCGAAGTTTAATAAAAGCAGTCCATTGAATTAAAAAGTCCATTTCCCTTGATCGTTTGCAGATAGCTCTTCATTTACTGTGTGTATGAACAACTCCTTTAGATTTTCCAGTCGTACAACTATTATACAAAATCAACGTTGGGTTATCATATATGTACATAACAGAGATATTATTAAATATGAGATTATATATTTGACAGAATTATAATTATAAATAAATAACTACCTTCAATTTTATATAAGAATTGAATTTCTTTAAAATATATACTGTCATTAATATCACTACTTGGAACATTTAGATAAACTAGTATGAATCACTGTACTTTTATTTTTTATAAATGTGTGTTTCTTGAACTTTTATGAATGTGTAACCCGACCAACCCGATCGGGTCAACCCGACAAACCCGAAACCCGATAGACCCGAACCCGACCAACCCGAAGCCTTATCGGGTCGGGTTTCGGGTTATGATTTTTTAACCTCAAACCCGATGGACCCGACCCGATAAGAGTCGGGTCGGGTTGACCCGTTGGGCACCCCTACTTACTTACATGAGTTATTTCCCTTAAAAAAATTTAACGATTTAAAAAATATATGTTAATATCAATATATTGAAAATAGAAGTAAATATCGTGAGAATCCAAGACCAAATTAGTTAGCCAGAGTGCTAAATTAACTATTTTTTCATATTCAATGTATTATGTTGCACATCTAAATTTAGGGTAGTAGAGTATCTGATCAACTAAATTCATGATATCAAAATGCATTTTGAGAAATTTTATAATTTTGTATGTACCCAACTTAAATTGTAATGAAAAGAAATATACCCATTAAGATACTTTAATTATATTTATCCATTTTTGTGAAGTTCATTAAAACTAATCAATAATATGCCATTTATGCCTTTATTCTTTTCTCTAAAATTTAGCATGTGAACACATGAATCAGTCTAGCTTGCTGGAAAGAAAATCATAAGAAAAGCTCTATTCACTTGTTCCTTTAAGTATCCTTAGAACAAATAAAATTTCAGTCTCTCCAAAAGTAAAATAAATTAAACGGCATAAAAGACATGAATGGACAAATGCATGGCCTTGTAAAATTTTTAGAATATATTGAAGTACAACTACAAGAATGTCGATTAAGCAAGTCAATATGTGGCAGCATTCGGTCATACCGAGCTGACTGAGTGCAAGGACTCGGTAGATATTTCCATATCTGAGGAAGCGGATCAATTTCCTAGATTCAACAACAGTTCACTACTTACTCTACATAGATCAATTACAATTAATATCCATGCCATCTTTGTAAGATCTTTATGAGCATATATAGAGATCAAATGCAAGAATCAGAAAATATTTAACGAATATATCTTTCTATAATTTGATTAGTGATCTTGTATTTATGCTACAAACCACACTTAGTAAATAATATATAATTGACTAAATTGTGTTCTACAAATCACGTCTTTGTTAATTATATTAATTAATCATACAATATATTTCAAGGTTGTTGTGACCGAACACCTCTTTTGGCTTTTTGCGACTCCTAGTTGCACGAGAACAGAAAATGCAGCATACACAACAAAAACTTATATAAACAACATCTTTTGACAACAAACTTTATATGACAGCACTTTAAGTTTTTGTATATACATAATTTTGTACAAACTGTTTTGACAACAATATCAGCTCAAAAATGTTAAGACGTATGCTGCTTTATTAAAAAAGCACGACGGACATAATCTATATGCTGTATTAAAAAAAAACATTAACACATGCAAAAGTAGTACATTTATAAACCATGTAAATAAAATGTTAGCAACTATACCTCTAGCTACGGGTGAGCGCGGTCCAGAAAACAAACTTAACCAAACCGAAACCAACAGAACCGAAACTGAAAATTATGAATTTTCAAAACCGAAACCGAACCGATTACATGTTTTCGATTTTGGTTCAGTTCGAGTTCGATTATGTTGTTTTAGCCCAAATGTGCATCCTTATTTGAAGACCAAACCGGACCGAAAAATGATAAAACCGAAACAAGAAATGATAAATTTTCAAAACTGAAACCGAACTGATTACAGGTTTTTGGTTTCGGTTTGGTTCAATTTCTGTTGGTTTTCGATTTTTCGGTCCTAATACTCACCCCTACCCTTAGCACCGCATGGATATTACAACACTAGTTAAATACATATTTATAGGATACGAATACCCATTTCATAGTCGTTTATAAGAATCCAAAAATCACCCTAGTTTTTAATATACACAAAAACAAAAAAAGCTTTAGAGTATGTCTGGGAAAGTTTATTTAAGAAACTTTTGAATTTATTAATTTAATTAATTTAAATCTATATACATATAAAAATTGAGTTACAACTTTGAAGTTGCAATAAATATCATGCATTTAATAATAATAATTATTATATTATATAAATTCGTTTATAAAAATAAACTCATTTTGTAAGACCAACAGTTTTGAAATAAATATAAATAACTATAGTAATAAAAGGTTCAATTAAATAAGAGACTTTTCAAGTTTTATGAATCTTACACATTAGCATTTATAAATACTCATTCTCATATTGCAAAAATTTTAACACTCTAAAGGTGCATCCAAAGAAATGCCTAACAAGTGGAGTCAACAACATAGACCCATAGGGCTTTTGTTATTAATCGTCGCTATTAAGTGGTAATCCAACATAATCTTTATTATTTGTATTTTTTAAAGAAAAAAAAGTCATATAGATGAACTCTTTATGATTTTATTTTAGAGAGAGTAAGTTAGTTGTTTTTGTTTAAAATTACACAACCTCTTTTGTATATATGTATAGAATTGTTATTCGTTGTTTATGTACATTTTGTATAATGTAATGATCCAATTATCATTATATATGAGATTGTGTATGATATTGTCACAATTATTTAAAATAAATATATTATCATGATGTTAATGATCACAAATTATTGTTCATTTTCATGTTGATGTTGCATTCATTATAATATTAAAAAAATCATGTTAATAAAGATTTTGAAGCTCAATAGTTGTAAAATCAAGAGTTTTAACATAAACTTGTGATTTTCTAATTAGTAGGAAAATATTAATTAATTATATTGATGGTAATCAAGAGTTTTAGCATAAATTATAGTAATGAACTTATTTTAATAACAATTGACAGACTCATTAAATTGTAAGACCATGAGTTTTGTAATAAATATAAATAATTATAATAATAAAAACTTCAATAAAATAAGAGACTTTTCAAGTTTTATGAATCTTACACATTAGGATCTATAAACATTTAGCAAACAACAAAGAAACATCTAACAAGTAGAGTAAACAACAAAGACCTTTAACGATTTTGTTCTTCCTCTTCGCTATTAATTTCTTTCATTGATTGTATCAAGTATATATAACTTATGGATATCTTAACATCTATATCTAAATATTATATCTATATCTATATATATAGATCATAAAAAAATTGAGTTTCATGGTTTATGTTGTATTGAATTTTATGTTAAAAAATTAAATTTATGTTATAAATGATGCTCATGAATAAATGTAATAGAGTATACAAAGAGTTTAACATAAATAATAGTAGTAAATTCAATTAAATAATAGTCTTTTCATTTGAATAAAAGTTACATACTTCCTCCGATTTAAAATAAGTGATACATTGTTGGTTTCACGGTTTTTGAGGCAAAATATGATAATGATAATTAAATTAGTTTAATTGGATGGTTAGTGGGGAATGAGTCCCACAAATTTTGAATAAAGTGAGGTTAATGATGTTTAAAAGTAAAAGTAAGGGTAAAGATGTCATTTCACTTTATTAAAGTAGATAGTTAGTGGGAATGGGTCCCACTACTTTTTACCAAATAAGGTAAGTTTTCAAAGTGTATCACTTATTTTGATACACCCAAATATAGAAAGTGTATCACTTATTTTAAATCGGAGGAAGTATTAATTAAAGGGAATTGATTTGTTCAAGGCATGACTTACTTCATCTAAAGCAAATTAAGTTATTTATTGCCTTGAACAATTCTAATTTGCCTTATATGAATTATAAATTGCTTTGAACAAATCATTTTCCATTAAATAAGACAAAGAATTTAACAGAAAAATAATAGTAGTAAATTTAATTAAATAATAGTATTTTCATATAAGTAGAAGTTACATATTATAAACTATAAATAACACACTATCATGATGCAATTGATGTTGAGTTTTCAAATGATATTATCTTTTACCCTAATTAAACATCCATTTATAAAAATTTAGTTCCAACATTGAAGTAGCAATTAATATCATGCATTTAATTTTAATAATAATATTATATTATATAAATAAATTTATAAAAAATAATAAATTAATCAATTATAAAATCAAAAGTATTACCATAAATAATATTTAATAAACACAATAAAATAATGTCCATGCACTTCTGAATCACAAAAATAGTTAAATATTTAGATTATAGTTAAATATAAATTACATAGCAACAAACTTTATAGGTTTATTAAAATCAATTAATACAAAAAATGCACGATGACAAATATTTATAAAAAAAAACCAAAAATGAACGAAAAAATGGTTTTGGACGGACCGAGGACCGTACAGACGATGCTCAAAACTGAACAGAACCGGACCGAGAACCTGTCGGAACCGAACCGAACCGAGAACCAAGGCACTTTGTTCGGTTTTTTCTCGGTTTTGGACCGAATCAGACCGCTCGGAACCGAATCGGTTGGAACCGAGAACTGATATTTTATAAAAATTAGAACCGAGAACCGAACTGATGGATCTCGGTTCGGTCCGGTGTTCAATTTGCACATGCCTACTTACGCATACGAAATTTATATCAAGCTAAAGAAATAATCGCAATTAACATACACAATCCACGTGACTCAATAAAGAACAACAAACCCTAAACATCGATACACATAAAGGACAACTTTGCTCATTTAGTAGAATACACGCAATCAAAGTTAAACATGTAAATGATCATGCTTTTCGTACTTTTCAGGTGATACCAGTAAATTTTACACGATATGCACTCAAAATAACTCACTATGTGAACGAATCCCGTACATCGCACGGGCCATGCTGCCTCGTAAGTTTAAACTTTCAAGTTTATTTAAGCTTGTTAAGCTAAATATTAAGATTAAAAGCATGTGAAATAAGTTTTCCGAGACATACCCTTAATATAAGTGGAAAAAACATTGGTTTTATTGGATAAGTTATTTACTTCATAAGATCAAGTGTTAAAACAATAACGTTACAGAGAGTAGAAAGCCCATTAGAGCCCAAAGGCTTGGCGCGTGCAATTGGAATTCTACTAGTTTTTAGGTGCACATTCAAAGCCGAACCGCGACGTTAATCGCCCGCCCGGTGACACACTCCAAAATCAAAATCAAAATCAGAATCAAAATCTAAGAACCAAACCCTACGTGAAATCATGTACGGTGGAGGTAAGTAAAATCCACCCAAATTCTGTCATCTCAACTGAATCTTATGTATACCGACACTAGTAAACCCTAATTCTGTACATTCGTGAGAGTTTAACTGTGAATTTTTGTTTCATTTTGTCAGATGAAGTATCCGCAATAGTTGTTGATTTGGGTTCGCATACATGTAAAGCTGGTTATGCTGGTGAAGATGCACCCAAAGCTGTGTTTCCTTCCGTAAGTACTTGAAGACACTGCCATTTTTATGTATAGTGTAATGCTTGAATCTTTCCTCCAAAACTGTCGAAATTCATGTCAATTTTTAGGCTAAAGCTACCTATTTCTAAGAAGATAAGAAAATATAGCTCATTAGGTTTAAAAGGAAACACAATCCAGTTCTTGTTTGAGGATAACCTTAGAGAATTCTCAGTATAGACCTTGTATGATTACAAAAATCCACCTGTTGGTGAACCTGTTCCTGTTGGTTAAACAGTATATCAAACCTGTTTCATATGTGATTTACATCATATAATCAATTGATGCAGCAAATGATAGTGACATGAGTATCTAATTTAAAGTTTAGTTATCCTTTATATGAACATCATTCTCTTTTAATTATTTTCATATAAAAAGGTTGTTGGATCAATGGATCAAATGGAAGTTGACGAGAATGATAACTCAGAGAAGAACAGTGGAGACCCTAAATCCAAGGGAAAACGCAAATTATATGTAGGATCCAGTGCAATGGGGTACAGGCGTGATAATATGGAGGTCAGTGATTCTGACAAGAGAACAGTATGATTATCTTATTTTTAATGTTTCTGTTAATTATACTTTGTATCTGTACACCAGGTGCTACCATCGATTAAGGATGGAATTGTTACTGATTGGGATATTGTGGAAACCATTTGGGATCACGCATTCCGGTAATCATCAATCTTATTTTACGGTTTACCCCTGTGAAAATGCTCATCTTTGAAATTTGAAAAAATGTTTATTTTGTTGCAGGGAATGCCTGCTGGTTGATCCTAAAGAGCACCCGATGCTACTTGCAGAACCATCTTCTAACAGTCAACAGCAGAGAGAAAAGTAAGCAGTTACAATAATCAGTTTTTCATTCAAAAATGAAAATAGTTAACTTGTAATTAATATATGACAGGACAGCAGAGCTTATGTTTGAAAAATACCAAGCTCCTGCATTGTTTTTAGCCAAAAATGCTGTAAGCTCTTTTAATAAATTAATCTTTTCTTCAAAATAAGGTCAAAATAAATAAACAAATTGTCATCTAATCTAATGTTATTGTCAGGTTCTGACATCTTTTGCTTCAGGACGTGCTACCTCATTGGTTGTTGATAGGTATGATTTTAGTATTTTTCAACTGATAAATGATAATAAAATGAATGTGATTTGTTAATGGTTGTTTAGTGGTGGAGGATCAACTATTGTTGCCCCTGTGCATGATGGTTATGTTCTACAGAAGGTCTGCAATTAGCAATGCCTTTTTAGTTTCTTGATATATATATGATCTTGTGTTGTGTGTGAAAATTAAATTTTGTTTCTTTAATAGGCTGTGTCATCGTCTCCAATTGGAGGAGAATTTCTTACTGATTGCTTGATTAAAAGTTTGGAAAGCAAAGGAGTTAAAGTGAGTTACCATTTATTAATTTAAACTTTGCTGATGCTGATTATTTTTTTTGTAATTTTTTTTATATTTAATTATATGCAGATAAGGCCTCGATACTCTTTCAAACGTAAGGAAGTCCGCCCTGGAGAATTTCAGGTTACTTTTATAAACCTTAATTTGATTCTGGTATAATAGCTGTACTCACACATGGTTGGTTTTGACAGACTGTAGATCTTGATTTCCCAAACACAACTGAAAGTTATAGGCTCTACTGTCAGGTTTTTTTTTTACAGTTTTGTTTAAAAAACCTGTTTAAGCTCTTTTTGTAAGATATTATATTCTGTTACAGAGGGTTATTGCCAGTGATATTAAGGAATGTGTGTGTCGTGCTCCCGATACTCCATATGATGGTTTGTCTTCCTTTCTTGTACCTCTCGTTTGTATAAACTTATGGATTTTTTTTTTTTTAATTTCATGGATAGTCCCTAGTTTTGGAACTTGTAACATCAATGATCCCTTAAGAGTTGGCAACCTTTTCTACTTCAGAGAGCGTTGATGTTATAAGTTTTAAAAACAGGGACTTGCTGTGTAATAAAAGAAGTGAAGTTGTTATATTTTTTGAATGTATAAATAAGGTAGTTGTCTAAATTGAGTATGTGATTTCAGATACATCTTACTCGAACATCCCAATGACATCATATGAACTCCCTGACGGACAGTAAGTTTTTTGATTTGGTTTAAGATTTATTAGGTATTAAATGTATGTGATGTGTTGGATGGATTAACAGGACCATAGAGATTGGTTCTGACAGATTTAAGACTCCTGATGTTCTCTTCAATCCCTCCTTGATAAAGGTCAGTGTCAGTCAGCAGTTGGTTATTAATTATTAAGGTTTTGACTTTTGTTGATTCATAATGTATTTGTTCATGTTGATGTTATACTGATGATGTAGCTTTTTCTTAGACTATCCCTGGTATGGAAGCCTCTGCAGATATTGCTGCTTCTGCTCGTGGCTTGCCACAAATGGTCAGTCAAATCTCTCTCTCTCTCTCTCTCTCTCTCTATATATATATATATATATATATATATATATATATATATATATATATATATTGAAGTTGTTTATTGATTAGCATGTGTTGAGTGTACAGGTTATAGAGAGCATAAACAAGTGTGATGTTGATATCCGCAGAGAACTGTTCAGTAGTATCCTGGTAACAATTTTAATACTCTTATTCAAATATCTTGCTAATCAAATATTTTAATTCTCAAGTTGATTTTAGTATAGAAATTTGTTGAATAGAGTTTGTTATTGTGGTTTTGTTTTGTGCAGCTTGCTGGTGGGACAGCATCAATGCAACAACTGAAAGAACGTCTAGAAAAAGATTTGCTTGAGGTTATTTGATTTTTTATTATTATTCATTGTTTTATAAAATGATTATTATGATAATATTTTGAAATTGATGATGATTTTGTCATGTGTAGGAATCTCCTCAAGCAGCTAGAGTTAAAGTTTTAGCTAGTGGCAACTCAACCGAGAGAAGGTTCAGGTATTAATTAATATTATATATATATATATATATATTTCATACTATTTTCAAATTGCATAATATTCATCCTATGTGCTTAATTAATAACATCTCCCTTTTGACATACTTATTACTCACTTTTTTTACAGCGTTTGGATAGGAGGGAGCATATTAGCATCTCTCGGGTCCTTTCAGCAGATGTGGTTTTCCAAATCTGAGTAAGTTTGACTTTGACCAATATATGGGTCAAGTGTGTTTTGATTTTAACAGTCCATGTTTTGATAACAGGTATGAAGAGCATGGATGTTCTTACATTCAAAGAAAATGTCCTTGAAGAAATGTTGTTGGTAGTAGAAGGCTAACAACTTGTTTAATTAAAACAGATATTGAATGGGTTTGAATTGTTTATCAACACCGAATTCCTTATGTTGTACAACTGTTCTTCTTTCTATTCTATGTATGAACTAGAAACTCAGTCTTTGAACTGCTTTAATCACCTTTAGGATCTTGAAAATCGAACCGGAATTATGTTCTGGAACACACTGTTAAAGACTTCAAGCTATATTCTCATAAGTCATACATATTGTCGTCTTATCAATGCATTAAGTTATTTCATAAAAGTATAAATGTAACTATAGCAAATAATCAATAGAGCATAATATAAAAGTATAGTTAAAATGTAACTATAAATGTATGGATACAAAATCACCATCTTATTTTGAAGATGTGTTTAAAATGTTGGGATAATTGCTTTTATATTCTTGTAAAACTTATAAATTATTTCTATATACTTCTCAAATTATAAATTATCTTTATGTCATTCTAAACTTTATAATTACCTTCATATTCTTCTAAATCTTTAAAATTCTTTTTTATGTCCAAAAACCTATTTTATTTATTTATTTATTAAATTGTGATAATATCAATAATACAGACAAATAAACATAATTTCTAATACATAATCAACATATATAGTGCATACTTATACGGACTGTCAAAACCTGACACGACACGACAAAAATACATGAAACGAAACCAAATTGGCACGAAACTGAAATTTGAATTCGTGTCGTGTTCGTGTTCGTGTTCGTGTTGTGTAAAACAAACACGAAGTCGTGTCGTGTTCGTGTTCAGAGATTAACACGAAATTGACACGATAGTTATGATTTTGTCGTGTTTGTCGTGTTTTTAGCATGTAATAAGTAAGAAATTTGTTATTTATTTTATGTTGTCGTGTTTGTCGTGTTTATCGTTTTTTAATCGTGTCGTGTTCGTGTTACCAAAATAAAACACGACTTTGTGTCGTGTTGTTTTCGTGTTGAACGAATTCGTGTCGTGTCGTGTTATCCAGAAACACGAAACGATAGCATGATTTGACAGCCTTACATACTTATTTTACAATTATCGATATTATAATGATTTAATAAATATTAAAATAAGTTTTTAGACATAAAAGAGAGTTTTATATATTTACAAGGATATAGAGGCAATTACAAAGTTTAGAAGGATATAAAGATAATTTATTAATTTAAAAGGATATAGATATAATTTATGAATTTTATAAGAATATAAAAGTAATTATCCCTAAGATATACAAGTCTTTATGAAAGAAGATTTTAGTTTACGGGGCTTGGAGTTGCGTCTCGTGGGTGAAGAAATTTTGGACATGTAGTTGGGTAATAAAAGGTGGTTGTTTTCTTTGCTTGCAGTGAGTAGTGTATTTAACAAGGATAATGCTTTACGGTACGTTGCAGCGAGTCTTTAGATCATACTTGTTTAATTTAATATTTACTTTTAAGAGGTGTTAATGATAATACTTATGGTTATCGTTAGGAGTAAATATAACAATCAACAAATTATTGTAATTGATTCATTTATATTAAATAACAAAAGCTTCATTAGATTAAAAATAAATTAGAACTAACAAATAAATATCATTGATTCATCTCTACTCCTATATAATCCATTGTGTTTTATCGTTATATATTTATATTTATTAATAACATTTTTTACATAGTGAAAGAAGGTAAACGGGCAACAAGCTGCGCCGCTATCCCCTTTTGAATTGCAAAACTAATTCTTTTAAAAACAACATTTGTGGATCTAGGTGTCATAACATTGCTATACATAACACGCTGGACTCTGTTGAGAAGCTCCACCGCCTCAAGTGCAAGGAAACCGAAAGTATCAAATGCAAAAGGAATAAACACGTGTTGATTTTCAATGGATGATTTCTCGTGCTTTGTCACTTTACACGAGACGGCTTTCAAAGCTGCTTGTCCAGCCGTAACACCCCGACTACTCAAACCCACGAGAGGAGAAACTCCGGTTAGATCCACACACGCGTGTTTCCCCCAACCCATCCAAAACTCAAAATGTCAGCAGGTCTAAGTGTGGATCTTCTATCCAACGGGTCAGTCAAAAAATTCACAGGTGCTTCTTTCTTGGCGGAGATCCCGGCACACCTACATATGTCAAAAAGGACGTCTTTAACCATATCGTGTGGATACTTGAATCCCGGGAGCTCTTTACAATGAATAGCATGTTCCCCGAAAGAATCCAAACTTGCCTTGCGACAAACAGGGCATAACGCATCAACTGGAAATAATAGAATCATGGGTTTTTAAAGTTTAAAACCGTACCGTTGGTTTTTAAACGGTTCTGTTTTTATCGGTTTGGTTTTTTTGGTTTTAACGATGAAGCACTGGCGGATCCAATGGCATACAAGGGGGGTGCATGGACCCAACTTGGTGGGGCTCCCCATGTATAAAAAATCTGATTTTTTTATTTATTTTAATAGAATTTTTTTTTATTAGCCTCACTTGTTAATTGGTCAACTATTAGTAGATCCTGATTGATTTTGGTCCTAGATTCGTCAATGTGATGAAGCAACCCTATTTTTTATTTTTATTTTAAATTACATAATTATTTCTTTGTCATTGATAGGGTCAAGTGTTGACTTTGGTGGAGTACTTGTTGCGCCTATGACGTGCCTTGCTGCCTGCTCCGGTTTGGTATCGGTTCTTTTCTAACAAAGAATATGGAAGCTTATCTTCATCATTAATGACTGGATTATATCTCACATTGAAGCTCACCTCTGTTGTTGAGAAGGTTCAATTTGTCTAAGTTTTAATAGATTGATTTTTTATAAAAAAATAAAAATAAAACTAAGTATTAGATATTCATCATGCAGGTCGAATCGGCAATAAAGGCATTGTCTGGTAAGGAAATTCACAATGCAACATCTGAAGAGGCAGTTTGTGGTATTTGTCAAGAGAAAATGCATGCTTTACTTGTGCTTCGTTTCGTTGTAAACATGTGTTTTGTGAAGAATATGTATCAGAGTGGTATGTTTTTCTTGAAATTGCTTATAGCAGAAAAAAGGTTTTAAATAAGAAATGAAAAATTAATTCAAAACAATTCAAACATTCAAAAAAATATGTATAAGGGTATATTTGTCATTTTAGGTAAAAGTGGATGAAAAAAAAAAACAAATTTTGAAAAGCAAGGGACAAAAATCACGACAAAAAAAAAAAAAAATGGACAAAATCGTATAATTTGGAAGATTACATGGACAATTGGACAATTTCTGTAATTTACTCCTATATAATTTACTCGTATATATATAAAACACAAAGTAAACGTTGAAAATATATTATAAACGAGAAAAAAAAGTTCCGAGGTTTATTGAATTGTATTTGTGACATGAAAGGCTTCAGGGGAATCATCTGGAGATGAAGGCGAGTCAGGATCAACTTCTTCAATATCGTCATCCAAATCCACAACATCTTGCATTGTTAGTTTGTGGTATTTTATTATTTCCATCAAACAGTTATTCTCCCGTAAATACACCGAGTTCTCGTGAGCCAGACGAGCTTTCTCTGCTAAAAGTGTCTCAAGTTGCATACGTATCTGATAACACATCATAATCATAAGTAGCACCATATTTATAAGCAATAGTAATAGTAAATTTCGCTTATGGTCCTTTAGTTTTAATTATAATTACATTGGTAGTCCTTTTAACAGATAAAGGACTATCGTTGTGATTTTTTAACAGGAAAATTTAAAGACCGTTACGCTAAAGGGCTGTAGCTGTAAAAGGTTTTCAAAAAATAAAAGTATCAATGTGATTTTTTAAGATAAACCTTGATTGTAATTTACTCTAGTAGTAAAGTAATATATAATATACCATGTCATCGTCTGCAGGGTGGTCTCCTTTCTCACGAGCGTCTTGAAGAATTTTATTTTCTTCTTCAAGCTGACTACTTCTTTCTTTCGCAAAAGCTAAATCCGATTTCACACAGTTAATCTCCCGAAGAAGTAATTTCACTTTAGCAGCTGTTGCAATTGCCACCTGTGCGTCAAATATGATTATAAGAATTATTCGATTATAATATAATAATAATCTTTATATATGATCAAACATTACCTCGCGAGATGCCTTGACTTGATGGTCTTGGGCTGTCTGCGGTTTTGAAGATTGGTTTTTACTTTGGTCCAGCCGTAGATTCTGTGTGAAAAAATCTTCATGATTCGTTTCGAA
This sequence comes from Calendula officinalis, assembly GCA_963853835.1. NCBI lineage: Eukaryota > Viridiplantae > Streptophyta > Magnoliopsida > Asterales > Asteraceae > Calendula > Calendula officinalis. The sequence goes on along the minus strand of OY970825.1, from coordinate 13,019,843 downwards.
TTTCTTGTTATCAAACTTGTAAGTTTCTTGACTTCTCTTGTCCACAATGGTATTGGTACCCACTTCCTAATAACAAATTAGAGAAAAATCAAACTTTTTCATTGACTAAGGGAAGAAACATGCAAAATACTCCTAATTAAGCTAACAATGTACAACTATATATACGCGTTAGTACTCGATTAATTAATTCCTAAATATTTTAGAAAAAAAAAAAGTTATTCCCGTAATGTTATATAGACTTCTAGGGTGGGTGAACTTTACTAATGATGTACATGGCCTAACCATTACCATTGTTATTTTCGAACATTCTGTAAATTCAAAAATAGTTAATTCATTTTCGGTTTCGGTGTTATCGGTTTTGGTTCGGTCCGGTCCTCAAACATGATGAGCATTAACCAAAACATGTAATCGGTTAAATTTCAGTTTTAAAAATTCATCATCGGTGCTCGTATTCACATCGACACATACAAAAATAGTCAATTAGTGTTTTTTTAACAGGGTATTTTAGGGGTGAGCATTTGGACCGAAATAACCGAACCGAAACCGGAAACATGTAATCAGTTTAGTTTCAGTTTTGAAAATTCATCATTTTCGGTTTCGGTGTTATCGGTTTTGGTTCGGTCCGGTTCTCAAACATGATGAACATTAACCAAAACTGAAAACATGTAATCGGTTCGATTTCAGTTATAAAAATTCATCATTTTCAGTTTCGGTTCTATTAGTTTCGGTTCACCGTGCTCACCCATAGAGTATTTGCATTGACACATACAAGCAAGAAGTTTAAACCCAAAAACAATTCAACCGAGCATTCCAAGAAACATTAACTTTGGAATCCTGAATATTTATCCAAATTAAAAGAAAAAAGTTAATTAATACAGTATATGTCGATCCAATGAATCATATATAAATGACGATATTCAGCTGAAACGGCAAATATTTAATTAAAAGATTTCCTAACATTACTTTGAGTCTACGTAATCATACAAATAGACAAAGAGAATAAAAAACCTTAGATTTATCTCGAAATGTGTTGTGGAATGGCGAATTGGTATGAGCAGAGGATAGTGGAGAATCATTGCGACTGTTAGAAGGTCGGATGCCAAGAGGTGATGAAGGAGCGGAGGAGGAGGACGACGTCGTTCTGTCGTTAAACGTGGAAGACCTAGAAAGTCCGTGCCTTCTGCGGTACGCCATTGATAATAAAAGGCTGCCTGAATCAACAACGCCGGAAACCATCAACGCTACCGCAAGGTTGCAAGTCGAGACGCTTCCTCTCCGGAAACAGGCATTTTAACTAACTCTCCGAATCTCAAGTTTAATTTTTTTTTCTATTTCAATATGATATAATATTATATAGTGTAATTTTAGTGAAACACAAACATAAATGATTAGAAGCCTTATAAAAAAACGCGTGACACAAATCTTCAAAACCTCACGATTTGAAGTATAAAATGTTCAGTTAATTATCCATATTTAATTTCTCATATATAATGTCAGGATCGATTAACTATAGAGAAGTTAATAAACACCTTTAGATCTAATTGAATATAGAAGTTGCAGCGGATTAACACTATATCAATGTAATTAAGAACAATGAACTGTAAATAATATGCAAAAGTATTAAGAACACAGTTTCACAAAAAGCTTCAATGTATATTATTGAGTTAACAATACACACGTACGTTTACAATTCGTAAGGAACTATTTATAATAGTCCTTGAAGCTAAACTATTTACCCTAGTTATTCTAGGACTTGATTTACATCGAATAATAAAAATATACATTGATTTACATTCTATAATTATCTATACGAAGATCTCGGACTTGATATTCTTCAAAAACGCGTATCAGTAGTAAAACTCATCACCAGTAGTAAATGTGTAACATCAGTAGTAAATCTGGTGATCAGTAGTAAGTCCAGAAACCATCGTCAGTAGTAACTACTATTGATCAGTAGTATTTTTAGTTATACTATACACCAGTATCAACTTCTTCAGTAGTAACATGTTCTGCCCCATCAGTACTAAGTATGATCAGTACTAACTGCAGCATCAGTATCAAGTTGATCTGTGTTTTGTTCTAACAATCTCCCCCTAAACTTATTGATTATCTTTTAATCAATCAAGTTTCTTTTTACTTATTCTTTTTCTGATCTTCTAACAGCTTTGCTCTTTTCTGATCACCTTCTAAAGTCTGTTGATTCCTTTTATTTCTTTGTGCAATAATATATTTGCTGATTCTTTTAACAAATTCATTCAATTTGTTTTGGAGCATCACAGCATCATGTGGTTTAATAAAGTTCATGCACCAAAGTTGATAAAGAGTTTTCTCAGAATGAGGATACTCTTTCTCATAAAGGAATAGATCACATTTCTTACTTGTATATTCAAAGAAGTACATATTGACAGTTGGCAGCACATTCCAGGCTTGAACATTCTCTGGATTTGTAAACTTCTCTGAATAATTTTCTGGATAGAAAGCAGCATCAATCATTTCAGTAAGATAGCCTGCAGCTGAATTCTTCCAGTTCTTCTTAGTCATTCTTGGTTTGCCAATGATCAACATCTTTATAATGTCACTTCTGGTTAGAGACATGACCAAAGGTTTCCAAGCTCTGAATCTTTGTATGACCTTATCTTCTCTGATAATCTCAATCATATCATCTATATATCTCCAGTTGATGATTGGATTATTTTGTAGGGGAGCAACAGGAAGATCATAAACTTGAACCATTTGTAATTTCTTCTTTGGTTGTTCAAGTTCAGTAGAAATTGTTTTCCTTTTCTTTGATGTTTGAGAAGATACACCAGATGATTCTCCAGTTATTGTTTTTCTTTCTTTCATTTCTTTGGAGTCTATCTGTTTAAGTTTAGTAGTGTACTTCTCATTAATATCTTGCTCAGTAAGATCCTTCTTCTTCTCTACACAGTACTTTTCAATTAAGTTAATCAACTTCATTCTTCCAAAGGCCTTTGTGTTGTGACCTCTTGATTTCAAGAATGTGATCATTTCTTTCTTTTTCTCTGCAAACTGTTCTGGCATATCAGCCTTCTGCTCTTTGCATTCTTGTACTTGTGCTTCCAGAAGTTCTACTGTTTCATATTCAAGTTGCCTGAATTTTTCTAATTCTTTTCTTTGTAGTTCTTTTCTTGTTTCAGCAACTTGTTTAGTTTTGACCTTTTGTTTAAATTGTGGCAGTTTTGATATATCTGCTATATCTGCCAATTTGATTTCTGTAAATGGTTGTCTTAGTATTCTAGCCCTTTCTGCTAATCTTCTGTTTTCATTTGCTAGAGATACTTCAACCTTCTTTAAGTATTTTGCTCTTTTAACCTTCCACCTATCCTGTTTGGCTGATTTGGCATAGTTGATTTTGTTGACCATTTCATGACCTTGTGCTCTGTTAGGATGGTCTTCATCAGCAACTTCCTTTCCCTTTCCTATGTAATTGTCTTTCTTCATATTTGGTTCAGATTCAATAACAAATTTAGGACCATAGTAGTGTATCTGTGATATAGGAAGAATTTTAGGATGTGGAGGTAGTGAGCATTCATCAACTTCTAACCAATTTACATCATCATCAATATCTTTCACCACCATTTATGTTGTTGACCGTTTTGGAGATGGTGGAAGTATCACTTTTGGTTCTAATAGAGGTGGCAGCTCAATAATATCATCAGTAGTAACTAAGGTAGTTACTGCTGGTATATCTTCAGATATTACTACTGATAGGGCATCAGTAGTGTTTGCTGCTTTTACTTCCTCTTCTTGATTTACTACTGGTATTTCCTTTTCAACTTGTTCTTTCATTGTAGCAGTAGTAACAGGCTCTTCTTCTGTAACCATCATCTCTGGGCCTTTATCAACATTTGATTCCTTTAAGTTTAGGAGAGAAGATGCTGCTGCTGCAATTGATTCATCAATCATTGATTGGATATTATCCTTCTCCCCCTTAGTGAGCTCAACTGGTGGAGCCTCACTATCATCAATTTTCTTCTTCAATTTTCTGATGATTTTGGTTTGTTGATGAAGCCTGTGCTCATAGAATCTCATTCTTTTGTTGATGGTATTGACATGCCTTTTCATTGCAGCCATCGTTTTTCCTTGATTTGTTAGATATTCAAGACAATTTTGTACTGTGGATTCAAGAGAATCCACTGTTTCCGTCAATTGGTTGATTTTAATACTGCCCTCACTCCATCTAGCAAGATCATCGGGCTTACTAACAGGTACATTGGTTTTAAGGTTTTCCTTCCTTTCCATCAATTCCACAGATCTGCCCTCATCACTGCTTGGTGATTCATTGGGTCTTTTAGACATTCTCTTCTTCCTAGAAGAAGCAGAGATGTCCCCCCTTGTGGTTTCTTGGCACCGGGGTCCTTTAAGTAATTCCTCAAAAGAGTCATCACTTAAAGTTGCCGAGGTTTGGGTCTTTGTGATGTTTTCACTATCCTGTGCACCCACCTTTGGGGCATCAGTAGTGAAAGCCCTCTCCTCATGTCCTCTCTCCTCCTTGGAGGACAACTCTTTGAGCCTGGGGTGTGACTCGATTTGTCCCCTGGTGTCCTTTAAAGATAATTTCTTTCTTTTATAAGTTGTGGATATGTTTTGGGTTTTGTCTGGTAGGTCTTCCACAGAGTGAAGAGTAGCACTCTGCAGATTTAATTCAAGTTCCTGGGACACATTCAGGACTTCTAAGTTAGTGGGAGATTGAGTGGCTATATGGGGTGGTGTTTGGGCTGTATTTGGGGGTGATGGAGTGGGTTGAGGTTCAATTTGGGTTGTATCTTTGATTGAACCCTCTCCAAGTGGTGTGTGATCTTTGATCATATTAGGAAACAGAGGGGTTTCCTTGCCCGAAAATTTAAATTGTTTTCTCATATTTGAGAAAACTTTCTTGTTCAACTCTGGAATTATAAAAATATTTTTGGGAGTTGACAAGTTTTGTAATTCAATGTTTATGATATGTTGGAGAAATCTGGTATACATTAAAAATTTTGAAGAGTTAAGATTTCCCAACATACCTTCAAAAATCATGTTAGAAAAATTGAATACTTGGTCTGTGCATAGACAGACAACAGCAGATGCTATTGCCTTGTTAAACTCATTCCAAGTACTTCTTTTCGGAGAAATACAATGCTGAATAGTATGGACAAGAAATTTCCATTGTGGAGAGAGAAGACCTTTTTGAAAAGTGATTATGTTTAGTCTTCCCTCATATCCCATTTTGTTTAAAATTTCAGCAATGAATTCCTTAGGAAGAGTAGTCATACCTGAATCATCGTGTAGTTGTAGATGTTGTCGAATAGATTGTTCTGTGATGGTGATCGTTTTTCCATCCACAGTTGATTTTATCATTGGTACAGTTGCACCCTCCGTTCTTTCAGCATTGGTCCAGAAATCCACCAAGTGCTGTTGGTATGCCTTCGGTTTCACCGTTAATGCGAATCGTATGTAAGAATTTTTCAAAAAGTTTACGATTGGTCGGAAATCCTTTGTTCCGTCTGGATTACGTAGAAAGGCACACATGTTGTGGAACTCTGAGTATTTGAGATCGGTTTGAACATTGAGAGATTGTAGAGTTGCCATTTTGCAGTGATTTGAGAGAAAATTTTTAAGAATTTTAAGACTGAAGATGAGTTTTTGATCGAAAGCTAGGGTTTATCGAGAGGTTTTAGCAAATCGAAGTGAAGATAATGTTAAACTAATCGTCTACCGCCTTTTATATCTTTTGATTTAACCTGCAAAACTACTAAAATGTCCTTCGAGTCATAATATAACGGTTATTTTCATGGGGGTTAGTTTGGTAATTGTGTTTCTGAAAGACCAGTAGTGAATAAGATATCAGTAGTAAAACATCAGTAGTATCTACTAACATCAGTAGTGACTAAGGATTTTGACATCAGTAGTAACTATAGACATCAGTAGTAACTATTAACACATAAGACCAGTAGTATATGTGAATACCAGTAGTACTGACTTACCAGTAGTAAAATACTTAAAAAAAACTTTTTACAACAAAACTTTACACATGATTTTAAGAGATTTTAATTGATTAAAATCATTCCAATGCTGCTGACCAAGAAGTTGAATCTTCCTACATCAAATGCTTTTGTAAAAAGATCTGCTAATTGATCATCAGTATGAATTTTAACAACTTTGATTAATTTCTTTTCATTGCAATCTCTTATAAAATGAAATCTTATTTCAATGTGTTTAGTTTTTGAGTGTTTTACTGGATTATTCACAATACTAATAGCAATTTGATTATCAATAAAAATAGGAGTTTTAAGGATAGAGATACCAAAGTCTAGAAGCTGGTTTTGAATCCATAGTACTTGAGCACAGCAAGCAGATGCAGCTACATATTCTGCTTCAGCAGTAGATGTTGATACATTTGTTTGCTTCTTACATTGCCATGACACCAGTCTTGATCCAAAGAATTGACATCCACCAGTAGTGGACTTTCTATCTTGACATTCACCTCCATAGTCACTATCTGTATAGGCTATTAGTTCAAAGGGTGAGTCATGTGGATACCATAGACCTAGTGATGGTTTGCCTTTCAAGTATCTGAATATTCTTTTGACAGCTTGCAAGTGTAGTTCTTTAGGTCTTGCTTGATATCTTGCACACACACAAACACTATACATGATATCAGGTCTTGAGGCAGTTAAGTACATCAAGGAACCTATCATTGATCTATATAAGTGTTCATCTACATCCTCCCCCTCAACATCAGGATGTAGGTGTTTGTGTGTTTCCATTGGTGTACTAGCACTTTTACTGTCTTTCAAATCAAACTTTTCCAAGATGTCTTTGACATATTTTGATTGATTTATCAAAATACCATCAGTTCTTTGATTGACTTGGAGTCCAAGGAAGAAGTTCATTGGACCCATGGAGCTCATCTTGAATTTAATTTGCATCAGTTCTTCAAATTCTTTGCATAATAAATCATTGGTTGAGCCAAAGATGATATCATCTACATAAATTTGTACCAGTAGTATATCATCTTTGACTTTCTTTGTAAACAAAGTTTTGTCAATGGCTCCTCTTTTAAAGTTGTTCTTCAATAGGTATGATGATAATGTGTCATACCATGCTCTTGGTGCCTGATGTAGGCCATACAGAGCTTTATCCAATTTAAACACATAATCACCATGTTTTGGATCTTCAAAACCTGGAGGTTGGCATACATATACCTCTTCTTCAATCTTCCCATATAAGAATGCACTCTTAACATCCATTTGATAGACTTTGAATTTTTTGAATGAAGCATATGCTAGAAATATTCTTATGGCTTCAATTCTAGCAACAGGAGCATATACTTCATCATAGTCTATTCCTTCTTCTTGAGTGTATCCTTGGGCTACAAGTCTGGCTTTGTTCTTGATCACTATACCTCTTTCATCTTTCTTGTTTCTGAAGATCCATCTTGTTCCAATGGCTCTTTTTCCTTTGGGTAGAGGTACAAGTGTCCAAACAGCTTGTAATTTAAATTGAAGGAGTTCCTCTTGCATTGCCTCAATCCAGTTTGAGTCCTTCATTGCTTGTTGGATCTTCTTTGGTTCATCCTGAGATAGAAAGCATTCAAACATACATTCATTAGCAATTAAACTTATATTACACATATTTGCAGTTAAGCTTTTGTTTAATTTGCTTCTTGTTTGTAGTGGTGAGTTGACATCACTTAGAACAAGGTCTAATGGATGGTTCTTTTGAGTCCTTGTAGTTGAAGCTTTATCAATCACTAGTTGATTTTCAAGATTGGACTCATTTGTCTCAGGTAGTTGTTCTTCTAGAGATCCTTCATTGTCATTGATATTTGGTTCATCATCTTCTTGGTCAGAGTTACTACTGCTATTATCTTCATTGAGATCAGTAGAGTTGTTGTTGTTACTGGTATCAGTAGTATCTTGAGAATCTAGGTTAATGTTGGGACCAGTAGTATTTTGAGTACTATTACTGGTATCAGTAGTATTTGAATTACTACTGTCCTTATTCTCAGAGTTACTACTGGTTCCAGAACTTGAGTTATTACTGACATCAGTATTAACTATTGGAGCAGTATTAACTACAATGTATCTCATTTCCTCTTGACCAGTATTAACTGATGATGTTCCTTCCTTTTGATTGTGACAATTTGAATTACCTACATTGAAATTCATATTAGAATTAAAGGATTTGGTTAGATTGTCTATGTCAAATAGCCAATCTAGACCATTTCCTTGTTCATTAGGTACATTTTCATTAAAGGATACATTGATGCTTTCTTCAATTATCCTTAGTCTTTTGTTGAATACTCTATATGATTTGCTTTGAGTAGAATATCCCACAAAGATTCCATCATCAGCTTTGCAGTCAAATTTACAAATTTGTTCTCTTGTAATTAAAATAGTACAAGGACAACCAAATGATTTTAAGAAACTTATAGAAGGTTTTCTTTTATTGAACAGTTCATATGGTGTTTTAAAATGTGGCTTCACTATTAATACTCTGTTCTGAACATAACAAGCAGTATTAACAGCTTCTGCCCAAAAAGTAATTGGTAATTTTGAGTCTGCAAGCATTGATCTTGCTGCTTCAATGATGGTTCTATTTCTTCTTTCAGCTACACCATTTTGTTGTGGAGTTCTAGGTGAGCTGTATTGCCTGTCAATACCTTTAAGATCACAAAAGTTAATTAAGTTAGCATTTTTAAATTCTGTGCCATTATCACATCTTATGGCTTTCACTTTTTGATCAGATGTGTTTTCCAGTTTGACAATTAAGTTCTTTATGAGTTCACTTGTTTCATCCTTTGTCCTGAGAAAGAAAACCCATGTATATCTGGAAAAGTCATCAGTAATAACAAGACAATATTGTTTCTTTCCAATACTCATTACATTTGTAGGTCCAAAAAGGTCCATATGTAAGAGCTGTAAAGGAACAGAAATAGAGTTCACAGTTTTGGACTTATGAGAAGTCTTGTGTTGTTTACCTTTTAGGCATGCAACACAGTGATGATCACACATGAATTGTTTTTGAGGTAGTCCAATGACCAGATTTCTTTTTACTAAATTATTCATGTTTTTAAAATTTGTGTGACACATCCTTCTGTGCCATAGTTCTGATTCAGTGGTGTTTGCCTTGGATATAAAACAGTTGACCTCATTTGTAGAAATGAGTTCTCCCCCTATATCTAGGCAATACACATTGTTTCTCCTTGGAGTTCTTAAAACAACATATTTTTCATCTAAAATAAAATCAGGAGAAAGAATGATGCACTCAATGTCTGTGAAAAGAATTTTGTTCTTTTTATCACAAACTTGAGACACACTGACAAGATTGTATTTTAGTTCAGCTACATAAAATACATCATCAAAGGTAATTTTTCCATTAGTAACAGTACCTTTACCTGTAATCTTACCTCCTTGGGGATTCTCACCAAATGCCACATATCCTCCATCAAATGACTTGAAATCTTTAAGAATTTGCAGATTTCCAGTCATGTGCCTTGAGCATCCACTATCAATATGTCATGTTCTTCCTTCTTCTGGGATCTGAATGCTCTGCACAATTGAGTAAAGGATTAGTTAAGTTTGGGAACCCAAGCTTTATATGTCTTGGGTTCATCCTTTGAGAAATAAGCTTTTGGGGATTTAACTTTAAGTACTTTTGGTACCCATACTTGTTTAGTACTGGTGTTTTGTTTTACTACTGCCCTTTTGAAATTAGTACTAGTGTGAGAATTTCCTACTGATCTTGGTTTATACCCGTGATTTTTTGCTTTTGAATACTTTACTACTGATGGACCAGTAGTATTTGGGTACTTACCATGTTTAGAATGACCAGTAGTGTTTTTAGGGTTAACACCAGTAGTATTTTTGAAAGTTGTTTTGGGAGCAGTAGTGTTTTTAAAATTAGGGTTTTTACCAGTAGTATTCTTGTACTGGTACCATACAGCATTATAATGAGGGTTAACACCAGTAGTATAATTGTTTAAGTTTCTACTGGTGTTGGAAAATTTAAAATATTGTTTATTTTGATTGGATTTTCCATTGTTCTTGAAGTAATTGCTGTTCTTTGGGCTTCCAACTCTTCTGTTTTGCACAAATCTTGGTGCACTCCTTCCAAATCTTGGAGTTTCAGCAATTGGAGTTTTGATTGTATTTACTACTGAAGGACCAGTAGTATCTTTTAACTTTTGAGTTTTTGCATTTTCTTTAAAAACTTTAAATTCCTTTAACTCCTTGCAGTTTATTGGATTGAAGTGACAATCCTTTGCTAAATGATTCACTTTGTTGCAAATAACACATTTTAATTTATTTTCTTGAGCCTTTATTATTTTTCTTTGTTCTAAGAGTTGGTTCCTATTTCTTTGGTTTCCCCTTTTTAGAATTTTGGGTATATTTTCTGCATCATATTTAGGAGAATCATTTGGACTTTGAGCTGTGTGAAAACTTGTATCAATTGATTTTGGTGAGTCAGTTTGGGAGATTGTAAATTCAATTGATTGATCATCATCAGAAGAATTATTTGATTCAGATGTTTCATTAGGTGATTCAGTTTGATTTTCAGTTTTTAATTCATTAATGATTCTTTCTGAACTGTTTTTAAGTGGTGGAATGATTTTATATGGAGGTGGTACAGTATGATATCCCACCCCATGAACAACTTTTTCTGTATTTTGATTATTAGTTAATTCATCAAGAATTTTAGTGCTTCTTTCAAACTTTTTAATTGTTAATTTATTTTGTTCAATTTCAAGTTGACATTCTTCTAATTTACTTGTTAGTTCTTTATTTTTTATTTCATAAAATTCTTTCTCATCCACAGCCTGAAGCAATTCTTCTTTTATCCTTTGATCAATCATCTGGTACACCTTTATTTGATGTTCTTGATCAGTAATCACACCATCAAATTCATGATTTCTTCTCACTGCTTTTGCTAAATCTTCATTTAATTTATTGTTTTCTTTTTCTAAGTTTTTAACAATTTTAGCACATTCAGAAGTACAAGGTTTAGGTTTTACCTCAGTTTTGTTGTCAGTAAAGGCCATGAGAGCTTGATTTTGAGCATGCTCTTCTACTTGGAAACTCCAGTCATAACCTTGTCCTTGTTGTAACACAAGAGCAGTTGATTTTGATCTTTTGTCTGGTTGAGGACATTCTTTTGCAAAGTGACCAAGGTTGTTACAGTTGTAACATTTGACTTTAGCTTTGTCAAATCCTGCTTTGTCACCTTTATTGAAGTTTAGGCTTGTCCTACCTGTCCTCTTTAAGAATCTTTTGGTCCTTAGGCTCAGCATAGCCATCTGCCATTTAAGATCCATCTCCTCAAGATCATCTGGATTCAATTGTTCCAAGTCATCACTAATCAATGCAGTATGCACATGACTAGTGAAGAAGGATTCTCTTGCAGCATCCTCAGAATCTGTAGCCTTTCCTGTGAATGTTTCCTGACCTTGACCTGTACTAGAGACAAATGCAGCATTATTAGAAGAAATAGAAGGGTTCTTTTGGTTTACCTCAGTTTCAAATACTCTGAGATCATTGTAGAGTTCATCCAACTCTTTTTCTTCTAGAGCATCTCTTTGTCTATATACCACTGTATACATGGCCCATTCTTCACTAAGAGATCTTAGGAACTTCATGTTGACATCTTCTTGATCCATCTTAACCCCAACCTGGTTAAGTTCACCAATTAGCTTGTTGAATCTGTCAAACACTTGAGTGAGTGTTTCATTGGGTTTTCCTTTGAAATTTTCAAAGTCTTGTTTAAGAACAGACTTCATGTTCCTCTTAGTGCTCTTGGTCCCAACAAATCTCTTCTCCAGTGCTTCCCATAGTATCTTTGCATCATCATACTCAACAAAGAGATGTTGATAATCGTTAGGAATGGCTAGTAATAGAGTGCTTAGAGTTTTGAGTTCGATGCCCTTGTCCTTCTTTTCTTTCTCACATTTAAGTTTGTCTGCCTCAGTTGCAGAGCTGCTAGCTTGACCAGGACCAGTTTTGTTTCCTTCAAGGACAACTTCCCACATAGAGTAATCTGTAATAAGCATGTATTGCTTAATACGATTCTTCCACATCCCAAAGTTATTGGGAGTGAGAATAGGGATTTTGTTGGCCTGAGTGCTTTCATTGTTATCCGACATGATTAACAATGAGTGTGTTTTAAAGATTAAAACTTTTTGTTGTTCTTAACAAATAGTAGATCTAGAACCAATACTCTCTGATACCACTTGTCAGGATCGATTAACTATAGAGAAGTTAATAAACACCTTTAGATCTAATTGAATATAGAAGTTGCAGCGGATTAACACTATATCAATGTAATTAAGAACAATGAACTGTAAATAATATGCAAAAGTATTAAGAACACAGTTTCACAAAAAGCTTCAATGTATATTATTGAGTTAACAATACACACGTACGTTTACAATTCGTAAGGAACTATTTATAATAGTCCTTGAAGCTAAACTATTTACCCTAGTTATTCTAGGACTTGATTTACATCGAATAATAAAAATATACATTGATTTACATTCTATAATTATCTATACGAAGATCTCGGACTTGATATTCTTCAAAAACGCGTATCAGTAGTAAAACTCATCACCAGTAGTAAATGTGTAACATCAGTAGTAAATCTGGTGATCAGTAGTAAGTCCAGAAACCATCGTCAGTAGTAACTACTATTGATCAGTAGTATTTTTAGTTATACTATACACCAGTATCAACTTCTTCAGTAGTAACATGTTCTGCCCCATCAGTACTAAGTATGATCAGTACTAACTGCAGCATCAGTATCAAGTTGATCTGTGTTTTGTTCTAACATATAACTAAAAATATACATCAATCAAGGGTCTTTGAGGAGGTGCAATCGCACAGAGCCCATATTTTATAGGAGCCCAATTTTTATGTATCTTATATTTATAATATTAAAATTTAAGCTAATTTAATAGAAAAAAAAATAGAAAGTCCAAATTTTTTATAAAAATCTTGTATTCATGGAGCCTATTTCTGTGTTTCCGCACAGGGCCTTCAAAATCTCGGAGACGCTCTTGACATCTATAATTATTAATTATGTACCATTATTTAAAAAGTTAGTGAGTGAGTCAAAAATAAAAATATATCAATTATTTTGGTACGAACTAAGTATATAAATAATTTAATACTACGAGTATTATACAATTTCTATTAAGCAGTTAATATGCAAATATTTATATCTCAAATATTTACTTATTCATTTAATTAATCAAATAGTTATGTATTTCAACATTTGTTTTACTATGCTCATATATTAAACCCCTTCAAGTATCCTGAAAAATATTGACCATGGTATCACTTCCCTTCAATACTTGTACACACGGAATCCTTTGATTTTGATTATAATTTTGTATATTTATTTTATTTTAGAAAATATATTAAATAATTTTATTTTTATTTATTTGGGGCTGACTTCCCACGTGCGATATAGTATTCATTCTTTTCATTTTTCCATTTAGAAATTACCAATACTTATTTTATGTCATGTGGTTGTTAAATTGTTGTGTACCAGTGAGTACCACATATACACAAGCCGGATGTCTTTGGTATTTAAGCCACCTAGCCTGCAACAACCAAAACAATATTTTGTTTGCTGATGCATTCTCAAATAGAAATAGCATTGATTTCACTGTAAACCCATTCTTGGTATACATTCTTTATCGAACCCAATTGATTTCATTCATTTTTATGATATACATCAAATCATCAATACATGCTGTAATCTAGTTCCTAAACCGCCCAAAATTTGATTCAGAAACACAAAACACTCTCATCATCTATGTTTTCTTCCACGCTTGCTATATGCTGAAATTAAAGCTCAATATACCGATTTGAACTATGAGAAACACCAAGAATATGTACACAAGAGTAATACCGTCTGTAAGTGCCCCATTGTGCTGGGTGGTGTTTCGTGTGGATTCATCATTTGTAGGAGCTGATATGATGACTGTGGTTGGTGGTGCAGGTGGTGATCGACGGGTATTAGAACCTATAATATCATTATATATACATTATGTTAAGTGGGAAAAAAAATCATTTCGGATAGAAATTTGTGAAATATACCTGAACGAGGGCGCTTATTTGGTATTGTGCTAATGAGTGGGGGCAGAGTTGGTGAATCTGGATCAATGAAATAACAAAAACAATAAGTTTATTTGAACATAAGAGACTTCAATGAAACACAAAATTAAGCCTCAAGAATGTGGCAAATATACAAACCTGCTGAGTTTATCTAGTCACAATACATACATCAAATTGAATTAAAATGAACAAGGAGACAGTTCTAAGGTGATTGGATGTTGAGAGCAGCTAATCACTACCTAAATTCTGTAGTCTGTACCATTTTTTCACAGGAAAAATAATTGAATTAAAAGACATCATGATTCATGATCATAGTTCTGTTTGTTTATTTCGTCCACCAAACTGTAATATGTTTTATGAATTTGTTTTGACATTTTCGAATGCAAAATCCCGCCCTAGCTCCAATTGTTACAGCTTTCCTAAACCCTAGGTCTGAGAATTAGAAATTGGCTATACTTAAGACTACTCACGAACGATTATCGTCTAAACAAGCAGGAACGCATGTTGATCAAAATCGTCAATGCAATATTTAGTTTGAATAATTGAAACTGAGTAAAATTCCAAAACAGAGCACTCGAATGAAATTAAACGATGAAATGGAAACATAACTGCATTAAAAACAAAATCCGATTTCAATAATAGAAGAGATAACTGAAGATATACGAACCTAAACAGATCGATTTGATAGACGCATTAGTGTTATTCGCGTGAGAACCTAGGGTATTATTCTTCACTGAACAGAGATCTGATAAGGAAATCAGCTTGGTGACATTAACAGGGAAACCTAGGAGTGTGTTCTGGCGAACAAGGTAACAGAGGCATTCGACTTCGCCGGAATCAAAGGCTCCGGTGAAAATGTCGCAGCATTGAGATGAAGGATCATCGGAGAGGTCATTTGGCGGTGCAGATATGTACGGAAGACAAGGCGAGAAAGAGATAACGGAGTCAGCGCAGCCTCCGGCCGGCAGTGAGTATGCAGCCGGTGGTACGTCGCCGGTGGTTATGAGAACAAACGTCGAAGCAAGTAGGACGGTGATTAGACTAGCAATGTTCATGGCGGATGGCGGTTATTATTGTTTAGAATCTGAATGACGTGGTGATGTCATCTAAAGCTATATAGTGTGGGAATTAATTTGTATCCTAATTTTCTTGCATTGCGACATTATACAAGTAATATTGCGAAGTGATTGTAATATGGGGTATTCCTCCTATAGTATATTTATCATTGTAAATGTACTTTTCATTAACTTTTTCACACTTTTTTTTTATTACTTGACGAAGATGTATTAATTTAATATGTATTGCATGTGGTTTTTTTTTTAATAATTATTTAATTATTTTATTTAAAAAGAAAAAATAAAACTGGTAGACCTTTCATAATTTTCACTCCATCTCCCATTAATAAGATGAAAAATAAATAAAAAGTTATAATACAAATTGAAAGTTGTAAGTTTTGCATATATTAAACTTTTATAAATAATACTTTTAACTTAAACTTTTATAATTCATATGTTTAACCCCATAAGCTTTTATATTACATTAATTAAAATAGCATATTTATTTTTTACTAAAAAATTAAATATGATTAAAAGTAAATCTTAATCTTAATAGATAAAAATTACTTCTTAAAACCCGCAACAACGTGCGGGGTATCACAGTCCTCGTTGATTAATAAATGTGGTGTCAAAAATATATTATTTGTGTATACTACTTTGGTATCAAAATAAGTGATAAATCTTAGATTTCATAATTTTTTACTTTTTAGGCAAATGTTTAAATAAAGATAAAGATAATTTAAATTGGATAGTTAATGTAAAACGAGTCGCACTCCTTTTAGTGTAAATAAGGGTAAACATTTCACTAAATCTTTAAGCCATTAACTACACAAAATTATTTGGTCATTTGGCACTTACAAATGAACACGGACACAAAAGCTCCTTCGTATATGTGTTCTCGTAAATATTTTTTTTCCTTAACAAACAAAAACAAATAATGTCTTTTTTATGTGCGTTCGGTTCGTTTGCAAATGTAGTTACAGGCTTCTAGCTACTCCCTTCCTTGCCTTATCCGTTAATTTTTGTGGGGTATGGGTCAAACGGTTATACCATCCAAATTGTTTGGATTTAGCGACTTTGGTCGTGGGTCGTCTCTAAATTCTCTAAGCAATTCATGTGACAAATAAAGAAAGACACGATTTTTGTTGGGAAAAGAAAAACTGATTAGGTGATATAGTGACATTTGTGTGATAGAATGTCCTATTTTTCTTGGTTTGTCCTACATTATAGCTTCTCTCTTCATTATTTCTAAACTTAGGAATTCTACGTACTATCATCCATACCCTTTCTCATCCGTTTTCATAACAAACAATGAGAACAACACATTAATACATTATCTAACTAATCATTACAAGAAAACCAAAACTAGACATGGAAGCATCAACCGAAAAGAAGACCCTCTTGAAATCATCCTCATCCGTTTCCAACTCGTTCCGCCTGCGTTCCCCTTCTTTAAACATCTTACGTCTGCGTCGAATATTCGATTTATTCGACACAGATCACGATGGCATAATCTCGGTGGACGAGCTTAGCCGTGCACTCGTGGTCCTGGGGCTCGAATCCGACGTGAGCGAGCTGGATTCCGTGATTAGATCCTACATCCAGCCCGGCAACACGGGCCTCACATTTGAGGATTTCCAAGCCCTCCATAGGTCCTTAGGTGACCTTTTCTTTGAGGATTGTGGCCCTGATGATGATGAGACAGCAAACTATGACAGTACCAAGCAGCAGGAGGAAGATTTGTCTGAGGCGTTCAAGGTGTTTGATGAGGATGGCGATGGGTACATATCGGCTAAGGAATTGCAAGTTGTGCTTAAAAAGTTAGGGTTCGAGGAGGCGAGCGAGATGGGGAAAGTCGAGATGATGATATCGTCCGTTGATCGAAACTCGGATGGAGTGGTTGATTTCTCGGAATTTAAGGACATGATGAAAGGTGTCACTGGCCTTAAATAACAAATTACTCTTCTTAAATCAATTCACATATTTATGTTGTAAATTTCTTATCGGCATATACTAGCTAGAGATGCCCGAAATATGTCTTTGTTCGATTGTTTATTCTTCTTGCTTTCCTGTTGACTATTATGTGGTCTGTTACCTTTTTGTTTATTAAAGAAATAAAGGTGTATTGCAATTGTTTTGAGACATCAGTGTACGCCCTTTTTTTTTTATAACAGTTTGTATATGCAAACTCTATAAGAACGTAGAACAATAGTGATGTAGATTAAAAAAAATGAAAAAACAGATTTATCCCGTTGATTCTAAGAATACCACAACAATCTAATCCGAAAATCACATAGATTCAAATAATATCGTGGATGAGTATTTAAATTTAAAACATGTTCAACATAAGAGCAAGGATTTGAGAGAATAAACTGAATTTTCTTTAAAAAAAGAAAATTATTCTAAGAGTTTCAAATAAACATTAAATAAACCCACGTGCCAAAAAACACAAATAGTGTGAATCTGACCTAAACCAAATTTCAAATTTTAAATAAAAATAACTACAAAT
Source organism: Calendula officinalis (assembly GCA_963853835.1). Classification (NCBI taxonomy): domain Eukaryota; kingdom Viridiplantae; phylum Streptophyta; class Magnoliopsida; order Asterales; family Asteraceae; genus Calendula; species Calendula officinalis. The sequence goes on along the minus strand of OY970825.1, from coordinate 13,002,162 downwards.
ACAAATACAAATAGCTGTCCAAAAAACAGTGTTTTTGGGCCTGAAAGTTCCGGAAACCGCTCGCACGTAGCCCTCTGTTGGGAATGAAAAACACTTCTATTCGATATTGAGATAGTTTTACAAAGGAAAACACTTAAACACTCAAAGAAAAACAAACACACTAGCTAATACTCACTCTAAGTATTACTCTCTAAACACTCTCTGTTTTGTGGTACATTGCAACTGAGATTACAACCTCTATTTATACTAAAACTAGACACCAAAGCTACATCAACCATTTAATGAGTTCATCATGTGAACCTTTGAAGTTGCCATTATTGAAACACCATTGTCAAAGATGAGTAGCTCTCCAAGTTTGACTTATTAAAACTCACATTCTCCCCCTTAAGTCGAACTTGGCTTAAGGTTCGTCACGCCAATCATATTTCGCATTTCACCATGCTTCACGCGTGCTAACGCCTTGGTAAGGATATCCGCTCGTTGATCCTTTGTATTGACATATTCCACTATAATCTGTTCACGTTCAACGCATTCTCGTATGAAGTGAAAACGGATGTCAATGTGTTTGCTTCGTCCATGAAACACTGGATTTTTCATCAAGGCGATTGCTGACTTGTTATCAACATACAATGTGATAGGCATGATGTGATGTCCCGTGAGCTCCTTCACGAGATTCGCAAGCCAAATGGCTTGGCATGCTGCTGACGTTGCTGCCATGAACTCAGCTTCACATGAAGACAACGCAACAGTCTTCTGCTTTTGTGATTGCCAGGTGATTGCATTCCTTCCGAGATAGAAGATCATCCCACTCGTGCTCTTCCTATCAACAATATCACCTCCCAGATCACTATCGGTAAAACCAACCAAGTCTTCAATATCACGACCTTTTCCATAATTGAGTCCATAATCTATGGTTCCCTTCACATACCGCAGGATGTGTTTAACAACTTGGAAATGCATTGTGGTTGGTTTCTCCATGAAACGGCTTGCAATTCCAACCGAAAATGTTAAGTCTGGTCGAGTGTGAGTCAGGTACCTTAAACATCCCACTACTCGCCTATATTCAGTTGGATCAACTTTTTCACCATCTTCATCCTTATGGACCTTCAGCTTAGGCTCCATTGGTGATGTTGTCGGGTTGCAGTCTAGCATCCCAAATTGCTCTAGAATCTTCTTTGCATAAGCCGTTTGATGCAAAGATATCCCCGTCTTCGTTTGAGACACTTCGATTCCAAGGTAGTAAGAAAGCAATCCCAAGTCGCTCATTTCAAATTCTTTCTTCATTTGTTCCTTGAATTCGACAACGTCTTCGGTGTTAGACCCAGTAATGATCAAGTCATCAACATAGACACCAACAATAAGAATTTTGTCCTTCAAATTCCTTGTATAAACCGCCGGGTCTTGTAAACTTTTCTGAAAACCAAGTCCTTTCAAGCTTTTATCTAACCGGATGTTCCAAGCTCGAGGAGCCTGCCGTAGGCCGTAAAGAGCTTTGGAGAGCTTGAATACCTTGTGGCTTTGTGCTTGATCAACATATCCTTCTGGCTGGGTTACGTAGACCTCCTCCTTGAGATCTCCATTGAGAAAAGCCGACTTGACATCAAGGTGGTGCACAACCCACCCGTGTTGAGCTGCTAAGGCAAGAATGAGCCTTGCAGTATCAAGTCGTGCTACTGGAGCAAAGACTTCATCAAAGTCGACTCCTTGCTTTTGAAAAAAGCCTTTTGCTACTAGTCGAGCTTTATGTTTCACCACTTTTCCTGAGCTGTCTTTCTTCACTTTGTAGACCCATTTTAAACCTATCGCTTTATGACCCGGTGGCAAGTCGGTAAGTTGCCATGTCTTGTTCTTCTCGATTGCATCTAACTCTGTTTGCATAGCCTCCTGCCATGCTTTAGAAGCCACTGCTTCTTTAAAATTCAGAGGTTGATCCGCTGCAATCATCATCAATTCTTAATTTTCAACGGGCATAACTTCGGTATCATCATAGAGGTTTGATAGCGAGTGATATCCTCTGGGTCCTGTTTGGTTTGGTGAAATGTCTGGCTCAACTGAAAGTGGATTTTCGGGGTTGTCTTGGACATAAGGGTTTGTTGTGTTTTGATAAGTTGAAGATAGAGGTGTTTGGGGGATTTTTTTCGGGTGATAATGGACTTGTTTCGGGGCTGTTTAGGTTTGGGAAGACATATGTTGTAGGAGAGATGTTTTGGTCTGAAATAATTGTGTTTGTATCAGTCCATTTCCATGCTTTCTCCTCCTCAAACACAACGTCACGACTAACCCGCAACTTCCGGTCTTGTGGATCAAATAATCGACAGCCTTTTGTTCCATCTTCCTCACCAAGATACACCATCTTCTTGCTTCTATCTTCAAGCTTCTTCAAGTTACCACCTACAAGTTTAGCAAAAGCAACACAACCAAAAACTTTTAGATGCCCAAGGTTTGGCTTTTTGCCATACCATGCTTCATATGGGGTGACGTCGGGAAGTGCCTTTGTTGGTAAACGGTTGAGAAGATAGACCGCATGTCTAACCGCTTCTCCCCAAAATTCTTTTGGGACGTTCCTTCCTTTGAGAAGACTCCTTGTCATCTCCATTACGGTTCGGTTTCGCCTCTATACAACTCCATTTTGTTGAGGCGAATGTGGCGTCGTGAGGTGTCTTTTGATGCCATTTTCTTCACAGAATAAGGTGAACTCTTTTGAAGTGAACTCTTCCCCTCGATCTGTGCGTAGTGTCTTTATTTTATAACCCGAGCTTTTCTCCACCAACAACTTGTACCTTTTGAAAGCACTTAAGGCTTCAGACTTCACAAGTAGCATGTAAACCCACATCCACCGGCTGAAATCGTCTACTAAAAGGAGAAAATACTTACTCCCTCCAATAGACGTAGGTGTAATCGGACGGCATAAGTCCGCATGGACAAGTTGGAGAGGCTTTTGAGCTCGAAAACTTGCTTGATCAGGGAACGGAATTCTGGCTTGTTTGGCAAGTACACACCCTTCACACACTTGATTTGGGTGTCCAATCTTCGGGACTCTGGTTGCCATATTTTTCTCTGTCAACTTCTTTAAGGCGGAGAAGTTAACGTGACCGAGTCTAGAATGCCATACCCAAGCTGGTTCGTCTTTTGCTGCTAAAAGACAAGTTGGTCTACCAATATTCAAGAGAGTTTTATACAACCGGTTTGGGGATCTTTTAACCCTCAAAAGTAGAGTGTTGCTTTGATCATACACTCTTAATAAATCCCCATTTAATTCAGCCCGATAACCATCCTCAGTCAATTGACCAAGACTAATAATATTACTTTTAAGTTTTGGGATGAAATATACCTCATCAAGGATTCGTTGGTCGCCATTTTTACAATCAAGTAAAATCGACCCTTTTCCCAAAATACCAACGGTCGAATGATCTCCAAATTTCACATGGCCTGAGACAGTTTCGTCTAGCTTGTAGAACTTTGAACGATCTCCGGTCATGTGGTTGCTTGCACCATTATCGAGGTACCAAACTCCAGTATCCACTCGATTTTCTCCTGATGCAAGAAGGCTAACACAAATCTTCTCCTGTAGCGATACCTTGCCAGGTGTGTCTTCTTGTGTTATTGCCATCAGCAAAACGGGATCTCCGTTATCAGTTCGAGTGAGGTTGACCTCCTCACCTCGATTCTTGTTCGGGCACTCCGATGCATGATGACCGAAATTTTCACAATTGAAACATTTAATCTTACCTCTATCCTTTCGGGCAGGATTATGGTCATTCCGGTTTGTATTGGTGTCACGACCACCTCATTGGCCGCGTCCACGTCCTCGGCCTCTTCCTCGGCCTCGGGATCCATATCCACCTCTTCCTCTTGAGGTGTTCGACGAGTTCCTCTCGTCTTTCTTGGACCGAGTTGCCCACTCGGCTTGTGTGAGCAACAGAGAAGGTCCTCCTTCTTGATCTCCGTAACCTCGGAGTCTCTCTTCATGAGTCTTGAGTCGACCCACAACTTCTTCCACCGTCATGTTCTTTAGGTCGCCAAATTGTTCGATAGACGTAACAATTTGCATGAACCGCGCCGGGACGGCTCGAAGAAACTTCTTTACCACCGTGATCTCATCGATCTTTTCACCTAGAGATCGAATACCAGTCACAATAGTATTCAATCTCATAGCACAATCATCCACCGATTCATTATCCTTCATCCGGATCACCTCGAAGTCACTTCTCAAGGTTTGTACTTTGGCTTCTTTTACCCGATCGGCTCCCATGTGCATCGTCTTAAGCGTTTCCCATGCTTCTTTAGCCGTGTCCTTCTCGGCCAACATTAAGAGCACATCCTCTGGAATTGCTTGATAGATAGCTACAAGGGCCATCCGATCCTTCCTTTCTTCCACTCCCATATTTTGAATTGCATCCCACACTCCTTGTGCTTGCAAATTCACCCGCATCTTTATAGGCCATACCGAGTAGTTCATTTTTGTAAGCATTGGGTAGTGTAAAGTAACACTACTATCTTTCCCGCTTCTTTGAACAACTTCATCTATAACTTGAAGGGTACTCGGTGTGGTCATTTTTGGCATATACTTGGGCATACACTAACTTGTAACCCTTTTTAAAGATATCGGATCAAACTGAAATACTTTGGAAGAATATGGACAAAAATTACAACTTTTTCTGAAAAATAAGTGCCAAAATGCACTATTCTTGAAGTTTAGGGGCTAAAATTACAATTTTCGCAACTTCAAGGGGCAAAAATGTAATTTTCGCAACTTCAGGGGTAAAAACTGAATTTTTCAGAATTTTTGGGGTAAAATTGTAATTTTTGAAAGTTCAGGGGCTAAATTGTGAATTTCAGAACTTGAGGGACTAAAATTGCAATTTTTCAGAACTTCTTGTCAAAGATTACGTCACTGCTGATGTCACTGATGACGTCAGCCTTCTTCTCCGGCAAACTGGTTTTTCCGGCAGGAAATTCCGGCGATTTGACCGAAGAGAGAGAAAAATTTGACCGACGTTTTCGAAGCCTTCCAGTGGTCGAAAAATTCCAAAAAATATATTTTCGGAATCCTTGGAACGAGACCTTTCCAACGGTATTCTCAGAACTCAAATCCGAGACCAAAAAATTTTGACCAAAAAACAGAGGGTGTTTTTAGTGGCTGCCCGAGAGCTTAAACCAAGCTCTGATATCACTTGTTGGGATTGAAAAACACTTCTATTCGATATTGAGATAGTTTTACAAAGGAAAATACTTAAACACTCAAAGAAAAACAAACACACTAGCTAATACTCACTCTAAGTATTACTCTCTAAACACTCTCTGTTTTGTGGTACATTGCAACTGAGATTACAACCTCTATTTATACTAAAACTAGACACCAAAGCTACAACAACCATTTAATGAGTTCATCATGTGAACCTTTGAAGTTGCCATTATTGAAACACCATTGTTAAAGATGAGTAGCTCTCCAAGTTTGACTTATTAAAACTCACACCCTCGCCTATTCCAAACTTTTGACACCTCAAACGCCTAATACGAAGAACCGAGGCAAAGTTATGCTCATTTCAGTGCAACAACCTTCCTTTCTTCACGCGGTTTTCAGCTTTAAGCAACAAAATGACCATTCCTCCACATTTGGTAGTGCACCAAATTGATAAGCAAATCACTCACACTTTCGTTTGTATGTATTCGTTTTAAAAATATCATAAAACGAACTGTATAACATCTATATGGCATAAACACACGACCACACACATTTTATAAGTTAACACGTTCGTCTTCTTGATCTCCAGCTGGCCCGAACCTACACAGACAACGATCCATCCCATTCAGCCATACAAAGTGGTCCTTTATAAGTGGCCTGAACTCATTTGTCCCATTTTTTAAGTGGCCCGTTTTTCCCGTCATACAGACTGATCTGTCTGTTTTGCCAGCTCATTCGTGTAAAACAGGAATTAGAGGCGGTGGAGACACATGTGACAATATAATAACCCATGACACTCGATATAAATCATAAACTGGGTAATGTACACACATTACCTTTCAACTTGAAATCCTAAAAAACAACAGAAAAAATATGCAAAAGAGCAACAAAAAAACTAGAATAGCTTACAGTAAAGTTCACTTAATTAGGCATATAAAAGTATTCCCATATGTAATTTAGACTGCAAAAGAATTAAAGAAGCAAGCATCAGATTTTAATGAAATGTGTAATATGATAATTATCATAATTTGATTTCCAAATCCCATGTCTTAAAAGTAAAATGCCATTTTTTTTAATTAACACGATGCCATAAAATACAATCCCATGTTTTAAAAGACAAATGCCATGTTTTTAATAATAATAAAAGAAAAACAATAGCAAGAAGCTCTCTGAGCAAAAGCTCGATGGAAACGAACAGATGAGAAGGAGAATGTAGATGAGAAAGGTCTGAAAGGATATCTTTGTCCATTTTAAACCTTGAAACTTCTGTGTGTTTTGAGAAACTAATAAATCTTTCAACCATCGAAAGGATTTATAAATCTTTCATTGATTTGATTTTACGTAGGATTGTTCAAAACCGGGTATCCAGATTTTTGGATATCTAAATTTCGGATAGTGAATTTTTATTATCCGAATCTTGTATCTGAAATTCGGATATCCGAAATTTAGATATCCGAAAAAACCAATTATTTTGGATATTGGATATCCAAAATATTTGAAAACACTACCTGGATCTAGTATCTGTCAATCTGAGCTTCAAATTTCGGATACGCAGATTTCATTTATCGGATATTTTTGGGATATACTTATTTCGGATATTCTTTTAGTACTCTTGGATAGGGTAAGCATTTTGGCATAAAAAAAATAGCCGAAACCAGCTGAAACCGAACTAAACCGGAAACAAGTAATCGGTTCGGTTTCGCTTTTGAAAATTCAGCGTTTTCGGTTAGGTTCGGTTTTCGGAAAAAAATGAGAATATTGGCTAAAAAAATTGAACCAAAACCGAAGGTATTGAACCGAACCAAAACCCGAAATATGTAACTGGTTCGATTTCAGTTTTAAAATTAATCGTTTTTGCTTTCGGTTGTATGGTTTTCAATTCGTGCTGAATCTTCCAACCAAACAAAATAAATACTTATAAGTTTTTTAAGAAAATCAGAACATTTATTAATTGGGAATATGTTTGTGTCGAGCCAAAACTCCCCTTCCCCAACCGTTACCCGTTCCATTTAATTTCCATAACTTTAAGTCAACAATCTTTATCTCATATTTAATTCAATTTTGAACTTTTGTTTGGTTACAAATATGGACATCGAGAAAAAGGAGGAACAGCCACTCACAACTATCATCGCCGACGACAATTACCACCGGAAACGCAAACGCCGGAGATGCATTTGTTTATCCTTAACTGCAGTTACACTCGTCCTCGCTTTAATCATCCTGATTCTCGCTCTCACCGTCTTCAAACCCAAAAACCCCGTCACTGCCGTTAACTCCCTCGCCGTTAAGGATTTTGACGCCTCCGTTAATCTACTTCCACCTAGGGTTTCATTAAACGTTTCACTCGACCTAAATCTCTCGATTAAAAACCCTAACAAGGTCAATGTCAAGTACGGAAACAGTTCAGCGATTCTAATGTACAAAGACCAAGTCATCGGCGATGTTCCGATTCCTGCCGGCGAAATTGGCTCCGGTGATACGAAACAATTGAATCTCACACTCACGGTTTTTGCCGATCGGTTGCTGACGAACAGTGACGTTTATGCTGATGTTATCGGCGGTAGCTTGCCGGTTTCTACCTACACTAGGATCTCCGGTAAAGCGCGCATACTTAATTTGTTCAATATTCGTATTGTTTCGGTCTCCACATGCGATTTGGTTATCAGTATTTCAGATCGGAGAGTTTCGAATCAAAGTTGTCGTTACACGAACAAATCATAGTGTGTTAACATATTTTTATTTTATGATCGTTATTATGTGCGTAGTAACAGAATTTTATTGTTCCTTTTATCAGAATTTAGTTCTTCATGTAATCTAGTTATTTTTCTTTCTTCTAATAACACGATACATGACGTGGCCACATTCCCAAGTTTTGGAAGTTATAGCAAGACCACAACATTTTATAAAGTGTCACCTAGACCCGTGCCAACGGCACGTCGTGGGCCTTTTTTGGCCGTCGCCCGCCGACGCCGTTGGCACGGAGGCGTCGTGGGGCCGTCGTGAGCAAGCGGTCGGGGTGAGGACGGGATGGAGCGGGCGTCGAGGGTGCGAGGTGGGTCCGGGGGAGCGTCTAAAATTGAATTCAAATTCAATTTTTTTTTTAATACAAATAATTAATATATTGCACACAACCTCTATAAAAACCCACATACTCTACCATTTTAAATACACAATCACATTTTCATCTACTCACAATCACATTCTTCCTCACTTCCTAATTTCCATAAATTTTCTCTCATTCAATGGATCCAAACGATGACGCCGATGATTACTGGCAAGATTATGTTAATGCAATATCCGTCTTCGATTTGAACCAAACTATTGAAAGGCTTGATTAGCTGGATCAAGAAGAAGCTGAGAATTCCACCGTGCCAAGAGCACCACGAAGATATATACCAAGAGATCGCGTTAGTGCTGCTGAACGTTTATGGAATGATTTCTTTGCCGACAATGCCGTTTTCCCCCCGGACTACTTCCGCAGACGGTTTCGCATGTCGAAACCTTTGTTCATCCGTATATGCCAGACTATACATTTTTATAATCCACAGGGTCAACTAACGTCGTATTTTGATTATTTCCGTCAAAATAAAGACGCTACAGGTTACCCCAGTTTTAATGTAATGTTTTTTTTATTTAATGTAATGTGTTTTTTTTTTATTAATTAAAATGATGATGTGGAAAGGATGAGTTTAGTGATGGGTGAGTGATGGGTAGGGTTGGCACGACCGTGTCAGTAGCGTGTCAGTAAGGATGTGATGACGTGGCGCTACTGATAGGTTTAGTGATGGGTAAGGGTTGGGAGAGGCCTTAAGTCATACTTTTGCATATAAATTATAGGGTAAATGTCAGAAAATTATCCCTGTGGTCTTGGGTTTTCTGGCTTTTTGTCCCTAAACTTTTTTTTCAAATTTTTTGTCCCCGTACTCTTTAATATTCTGGTTTATCATCCTTCCGTCCAAATTTGGCTGTTAACTAACGGAATATGCCAAACATGTGAGTGTATTTTAGTCATTCTCCCATATTTCTGTGTTCTTCATCCCAACATTCTTTTCTAACCCTAACTTTCATCTCCTATATCTTCTTTCATGGTTCTTCATCCCAAAAGTCTTCATCTGTAAACGCAATTGAGATCGCAGAAATGCTACAGCAGATTTGGTTCACAAAAGCTTCACGAAGAAACCTCCAACATCTTAAAATCGGACCATACCTCCGGCGAGTTCTTCACCTCCGCCGCTCTTCACCTCCGTCCAGAGAGAGCCGCCACTCGATCTCTCTTTCACTTGTGAAATCGTTTTAGATCTGTTATCATCTCAGTTCGATCTCGGTCCGATCTGAAGATGAAGATCTCGGTCCAATCTAAAGATGGAGATCTCAGTCGTTTTGATTTACAGGTGTGAATTTAAGATGTGTAGATCTCAGTACGATCTGAAGATGAAGATCTCAGAGAACCCCAATTTGAAAGAACCCTAACTTGAAGAACCCTAATTTCGAGGGTAGGAAGAAATCTGATGGTGATGATGAAGAATAGAGATGGTGAAGAAAAAAAGACGGGATATGGTTTACCCATTGAAAGAACCCTAATTTCAAATGTGGAAGCCAAACGGTGTTGCCGTTTAGATCTGTTATTCAAATGTGGAAGCCAAACGATGCTGCCGTTTAGAAATCTGATGGTGATGATGAAGAATCTGATGGCGTTACCCATTGAAAGAACATGATGGTGAAGAATCAAGATGAAGAACATGAAGAAGGAGGGAGAAAGAGGGGTAACTTGGGAAAAATGACAAAAGCATCGTTAGTTAACAGCCAAATTTGGACGGAAGGACAATAAACCAGAATTTTAAAGAGTACAAGGATAAAAATTTTGAAAAAAAAAGTTTAGGGACAAAAAGCCAGGAAATCCAAGACCACATGGACAATTTCTAACATTTACCCTAAATTATAATTATACTAGTTTATAATCTGTAATCATCACAGAAAGCTTATAATGTTTTTGCTGATTAATATAATATTTTTTAATTACATCTAAATATTTATTAATATTAAAATCATTCAATATAAATTTGCATGATAAATCTTCTCCTATATATGAGCCTACATTTGATTTACCTTTGACAACTCATCAGTTTTGAGCACCCTCATTGGTCGAATATGCCACGTGTAATTCACCCATTGGCCGGCGAAAAATCCTCAACATAGACGTTCAAATTTGGAGTTTTGATTCCTGCAGTTATGACCTCTCAAATTTGGAGATTTAACAACTAAGGTTTTCTTCAGCACCTTTCGACCTCTCAAATCTCAACCCCTGCCCCCAGAATTACTTTCACTACCATTTACATTCAACCACCGTTTCCTAAACGACTGCTTCTTCACTAAAACCTTAATTTCACCTATTCAAACCCGACGCTCTCTTACCCGTTGTCCCGACTCAAGCATCACCGACGGCAACCGTGTAAGCATTTCATGGTTGTCGGTATTTATCGTTAATCTATATGTTCGATAATGTGTTGGATGTGTTTATATTTGCATAAGATCATATGTTTGATTTTGTTTCCAATTTCAGTTGAGAACCTCAATTTACTGCACATTTGTAACTCAAATTAGGGCACTTGATGATGTTTAATTAAGTAGTCCGCAAGCGATTATGATGTTTAATTTGTATACTTTATACTGTTAATAGAGCTTGTGAAGTTAATCTAATGAATCTGGATTTCTTTATTAGGCACCGTCTTATTAAGCTTAACAACCATCGTGAAAAGTGAATAAAGAAACTGTTTTTTCATCCAGTAAAACAATCTATGTGATGCATTTTAGGTTCCTGTTTGGTTTCTAATGTTGATTATGTAAAATTATTGGAATCCCTTTCTCTTAAGGTAAATTATATCATGTTTGGTTCCATAATTTCAGCAACATTACTAATGCATTTTGAATCAGTATTTACTCGATTCATATTATAACTTAGATATTTTTCTTAGGATATTAAGACAGCGGACTGGTCTAACAAGGTTTTGAGGTTTTGGCCACCTATGATAAAGTCTGTGTTTACTTGGGGTGGTCTAACTTCATCGCTACAGAGTGGTAGACTGGTAGTTACCTTTTACTCACATTTTCCCTATTCGTTTCTTGTGTTAAAAATATAATTGATATGTTATACGACTAGAAAAAAACCCCTATTATTAAAGTGATAATCTAAATTTTGAAATAAAGTGACTTATGCCACCTTTGACATGTTTTCTTTCCTGTATTGTTTCATGTTGGATTTAGTTTGATAATAGGATAGAAGACTATTATAGGAGCAATAGTAATGCCATTGATGATTGAAGGATTTAACAAGACTGTGATTAAATTTTTGATCATTATTATCTGGCATTCTTCTATATTATTGTAATTAATCAGCATCCTTTTAATGTAGCTTAATCAACAAGCTTTTAAAGGAGAGAAATGATACGTGTTGTAGATTAATTAACATCCTTTTAATGGTATGTTTAGAATTGTATGATTACATGTAGCTTTAAGTAAACGTGTGTATATTATCTCTTAAATGATAAATACTAACATAGGTATAACATACCGCAGGAGCAAAAACTAAAAGAAAAGTTGAAATTTATCACACACAACATTAGGTACATAACTTTGCAAGTTCAGTTAATGTAGTATTAATACATGGACGTCTTAAAGAAGTATTTATGTGCCACTTCTCCTATGATTGAGCAGGGAAGGTGGTTATACTGAATTCCATTTTATAAATTTAGATTGCATACAAGATTTGATCATATTATTGGTAAATTGCAGGGAAGTCCTTTCTTTGGTAACTCAGGTTCTGCCACAAGTAATCGAGTTTCCATTGAGCAAGAAATGTTTTTCCAAGTGATACACACACCTTAACGGCTTAACATCATCAACTAAGGCTATACCCGTTTTGTTGGTGAGGGCTACAAAACAGGTTCATTTTACTTTCTTCGTTTTGAGCACATCAAAACGAAAAAAAATAACTTATCTATACGGACCAAAAATGTAACACCTCAATTTTTCAAAACAATAATTAAATAACATTTAATCCAAAAGACATAATATTGTATCGGTGTTAAATACCGGTTTTACATAAACGAAAAGGTTTCTTGTTCGAGATTATCAGAGTTTACAAAAACGGTGTTACAAATTATATCTTAGCCATAGGATAAGGACTCTAATCATCAACACCGAGCTAATCTCAACAAGGCCTCTTCTAAACGTGCCTCCTAGATCTTCGATCCCGAACCTGAGTACATAGCAAAACACAAACATAGTACGTGAGACAAAATTGCCTCGTGAGATACATGGGTTTTAGACCCGATAAACAACTAGTCAAATAATATCATTTAAACTTAAAATAATATTACTAGGTTCGTTTGGGTCACTTCATTACTTTCATCATTTGGCCAATGTCGAGATAATCGGAATGCCTCCAATCTATCAAGACTATCATATCCACGGTAACCGGAATGCCTCCAATCTACCGGGACTCATAGGTATTGGGTAATCGGAATGCCTCCAATCTACCACTAACCTTAAGGTACCGTAATAACCAGAATGCCTCCAATCTACTACGGCCTTAGGGACATCAACATCATCATCATCACTTATCTCTTATCAATCAATTAACCGTTTCATCGTCATATAAGCAATTCATCATAATTCACATAAATAACAAAATTACTTCAAGACTCGATAAAAACATTTAATCATAAAACATTTACTAACTATGTACTCAGTTTTGAAAGTTCACATGTACTCACCTTAGCCAAGCTTATCCAATGGTTGTGTTCCTTAAACACAAATATCAATTCTCAAGATTTGAATGCCTCAAATCCTTCAACCAATAACCTATTATCAAAACCAATACAATGGTTTGCATTAATCATCTATACTAACCACATAATTCATGGCTAGAAAACTACTAGCACCATTTTCCCTTTAGTTATCAAAACCCTAATTCCATAAATCACCATCTTTTCATAGATTCATATTATGAATACATTTTCCTTGTTAAAATACCATAAATCTAAGTTATATTACTTCCATTTAACCATTTATGTACAAATCCATAACTAGGGTTTATGATTCAAGCTTCCCTACTTGAATCTAAGACTTATAACACAAGAGGGATGAAGATTTACCTTTGATCTTCAAATGTGAGCAAGAATCTCCAAGAACTAGTGAAGATTAAGCTCCAATCGTCACTTTACACTCAAAAATCGCGCACACAAGTTGAGAGGAGAAAACTAGGGTTTTGTGTGTAATAAATGAGGTTTTCCCGTATTAAATGCTGGTGTCGTCCAAAGTTCACGATCGCTACCAGAGTTCGCGACGCGAACTCATTCGTGCACGCATAGTTCGCGATCGGGACCTGGTCGGGAAGTAGTTCACGCCTGATTGTCTGAATAGCTGGTACGACTTCGCGATCTGTGAACCAAAGTTCACGGCGTGAACTTCCTTGGGCAGCTAGGGCTGCACTTTTTGATCCTTGGCTCGACCCAGTTTCGTCCATAACTTTCTCGTACGGTGTCCAAATGACACGAAACCAATTCCTACATTCCTTAAACGATTTATCCTCATTTATCATATTTTTGTACAATTTATTTATTTACAAATTTCGGGTCGTTACAACTATCTACCCCTTAAGGAGATTCCGTCCTCGGAATCTCATCATAGTTCACGAAGTTCGGGTATCTTTTCCGAATCTCGTCCTTGACTTCCCAAGTCAAGTTCGGTCCAAGGGAATGCTTCCACTTGACCAACACCAATTCAATTTCTTTATTCCGAAGTTTCTTGGTTTTTGACTCTAGTATGGCTTCGGGTTCTTCAATCAATCGGTTCGGGGCATCAACCCGCAACTCCTGTAACGGAATTATGTTTTCAACCTCACCCACGAACTTCTTAAAATAACTTACATGAAACGTATCGTGAACACCTTGAAGTTCGGGTGGGAGTTCTAACTTGAAAGCTTGCAAACTGACCCGTTTCAAAATCTTAAACGGGCCAACATACCATGGGCTCAATTTTCCTTTCTTACCAAACCGCATTACGGCTTTCCAAGGCGATACTTTCAACATTACCATGTCTCCAACATTCAAATCATACGGTCTCTTTTTCAAACCCGAGTAGCTTCTTTGTCGATCTTGGGCGATTTTCATATTGGTTTGGATTATTCCAATCTTTTCATTGGTCATCTTCATAATTTCGGGACCCGTGAGTTTCGTCTCACCCGCTTCGAGCCAACACAATGGAGTCCTACATTTCCTCCCATACAACGCCTCATAAGGTGGCATTTTAACAGTCGACTGGTAACTATTATTGTAGGAGAACTCGACTAACGGTAGGTGTTCATCCCATTTACCTCCAAAATCTAGCACACACGATCTTAGCATATCTTCAACCGTTTGAATGGTTCCTTCACTTTGACCATCGGTTTGCGGGTGGTAAGCCGTACTCAACCGCAATTTCGTTCCCAACTCCTCTTGCAACGATCTCCAAAATCTCGAGGTAAACCTCACATCTCTATCGGACACAATCGACAACGGGACTCCATGAAGTCTTACTACTTCATCCACATACAACTTTGCCAACTTCTCAAGTGGCATGGTTTCCCGAATTGCCAAGAATAATGCACTTTTGGTCAGCCGGTCAACTATGACCCAAATGGCGTCGTGGTTCTTGCTCGTCTTTGGCAATCCAACAATAAAATCCATTGTTATGTCATCCCATTTTCCGGTCGGAATTTGTAACGATTGAGCTACCCCGTAAGGTACTTGATGCTCGGCTTTTACTGTAACACCCATAAATTTACAAGAATTTTAAAATTTTTGTGTGCTAGTACCTGAAAATGGGAGGGAGATTTTGGGTCAGCGGGGAAGCTGAGTGAATAATCTCAAAATGTAAACAACTACAACATACAACACATGAGGGCACATAAGTGGACTCCTACTCAGATACTACTCAGATAATTTCTCAGTTTTCATCTCTTTTAATTTGTATAGCGCGCTTGTGTAAATCGAGTCGAGAGATCAACCTCGCCCCTCCTTACACTAGAATGCCACTCAGGCTACCACACAGAATTTCCACTCAGGCTACCACTCAGATTTATTATTTATTTTTATGTTTTCAACTCATAACATAAACCACTCAGATAGCCCTATCACATAGTAGCACATAATGACTCTGTACCGGCTCAGATACTCGGCACATCTGTCTCAGATCAGTGGTAAATAAAAACAGTCACTCAGATAACAGATCAATCACACAGAAAGTAAAAATAGATCAAAACAGTTAACCACATAAGTCATGCACGTATCGTTATAACTGAATACACGGTGAGAATACTCACCTCGAGAAACGTAAGCTCCAACGGGTTCCCGGAAATCAATGATACAACAAGTTATCTCCTAGACGGTCCTAAAACATAAAAACGGAGCCTTGGATTAAAAACCAACCCCAAAGCTTCATTTATAAAACTGGCAGCATCCGTCGGTCTCACGGGAACTGCCATAACTCCTAAATTGTTAAGTAGATTTTTCCCATATTTTTACCACAGAAACTAGGCAACCAGTGCTACACATCCCTGTGAGACGGTCACTGGCTAAAACAGATTCTAAGGGTCTCAAAACGGTGTCACGAGACAGACATGTTTCACAGGTCAAGTTCCTAACAGCAGCATAATAAAGCGGGCATAAGTTTTGAACCGTAAATCGGATTCATGCGAGGTTTGCGGAATCGGAAAGCTAAGTCAGAAAGCTAGGTGCCAGAGCGGGCCAAAAACCGAAAGGATTAATTTAAACAGGTCAAAAACATCTGTGAACAGGAGGGCAGATTCTGCCAAAAATTTATAAACTTTAAAACCCGTTTTTGCAATCCCAACCCGCTACCGGAAACCCGACACCATAAATTTTCACCCGATAGCCCTAGAACACAGATTAGAATGAACATGATTAATATCCCAAAAAGAACAACCCGATAAAAATAAAGAAAGTTTCCCGATTAGGAACCCAAGAACCCTACGGGTTCGGTTTCCCTTCGGTTTATAAAACGGTTCTATCTTAAAAATAAAACGATTAATCAACGAACCCAAACCCAACCTAGGCTCGGTACCACTTTGTCAAAATCGCAGCCCTGTAACATGTCAAACAATTCCGATCCATTGGTGAGAATAAACAGAAACAATTGGAAAGAAAGACTACCGAAACGCAGCTCCCGTCTCGAGCAACTACTACTTAATTTCACGAGAAAAATCCTAGTACTTGATGCTCGCTACCTCTGCTTGGACATAACACGTCAACGCCCACCCGACGCCACAAGAACATACCTATTAGTGCTTGATTAAAACGTGAAGAAGGAAACAAAGAGAATAATTACACTACCGAACTTACATGAAGAATCTCCTGTCCGAGCGTAGATTCCCAATCAAAGGAAGAGTGTGGCGATTTGTCTGATGGAGAAGCAGGTTGATCGATTGTAGAATTTGAATAGAATCCTTAGATGGCTGAGAGAAAAACGAGAGGGAGAGGAGATGCTCAAGCCGTCGATCAATTACAAGGGGGAGGGATTATGTCGGCAATTAGGTTGTAGAGGTAATAACGATTTCTCTAATTCTCCCCATATGTACGTATTAAGTTTCTCTAAGGCCTCAAGCCCAAATTCAAAACGTCATTTTGGGCTATAACACATGTTGTACTCAAGTCTTTTTATAACCAGCTCAAACAACTAATAAAATCAGGCTTAGACTCACTCGGTTACACATTTACGGAAATTTGAAGGGAAGGAAAACGAGCAGCAACTAGGAATGTTCCATCCCTTATGATTAATCGTCAACGGGTCTTGGCCTTGGCCTCCGGCCGGCCTTGACCCGACCCTCAACTCCCGGGTAATTAAAATAAACGATAATACGCGGCCTCTAAGTTATTTACACATAATTTTCGTGATTAAAAATGCAAACCAAACGTCATGCATTTATCTCAAATAATCACCCCATTAATAATTGATACACACACAATTGCATAAAATGACATGTCACATATTTATTCCACCAACTAAGTAATACAATAAGTCTAATAATGCATAAAACGAAATTAAATTAAATTATAAAATTCTGGGACGTTACAACTCAATCCCACTTGAATCAGACTTCTTCCTCGAAGTCATCGCTCGGAAATAGCTCTGGGTAGTTATCACGCATCTCAGACTCGGGTTCCCATGTCCACTCGGAACCTTTACGGTGCTGCCACTGCACCTTAACCAGCACAATTTCTTTATTGCGCAAAGTCTTGACCTTGCGGTCAAGAATCGCAATCGGTCGTTCAATATAATTCAACTTTTCATCGATCTGGATATCTTCTAACGGCACAACCACAGACTCGTCGACAATACATTTTCTCAGTTGTGAGATGTGAAAAGTGTTATGAATAAGATGGAGTTTTTCTGGTAAATCTAGACGATAAGCAACTTTACCAACTCTAGCGATCACCTGATAAGGACCAATATAACGAGGTCCCAATTTCCCTCTTTTTCTGAATCTGATTACACCTTTCCACGGGGACACTTTTAGCAACACATAATCTCCAACTTGGAATTCTAGAACAGACCGCCTCTTGTCAGCATAACTCTTCTGGCGACTCTGTGCAGTGATCAATCTCTCTCGGACCATCTGAATTAGCTCGGTAGTTTTCAACACAATTTCAGTACTACCCAGCACCTTGTGCCCGACTTCGCCCCAGCCAGATAGGCGTTCGGCACTTCCTACCGTATAACATCTCGAATGGCGGCTTACCTAACTCAAAGGAATTATTAAAACATTCACACACAAATTAAAGGAAGGAAAGAAAATTAATAAACATATGTATGCTCGAGTGGTAGCTATTGTTGTAAGAAAATTCCGCCAACGGTAGATACTTATCCCAGCTACCTCCAAAATCAAGTACACATGCTCTCAGCATATCCTCAAGCGTCTGAATCGTCCGCTCACTCTGACCGTCTGTCTGTGGATGAAACGCGGTACTGAAATGAAGTCTCGTGCCCATCTCCTCTTGGAATTTCTCCCAAAATCTCGATGTAAAACGAGTGTCTCTGTCTGATACAATAGAAACCGGTATACCGTGTCTCGCCACAATCTCACGAACAAAAATATCTGCCATCTTCTCAGCTGAAGAACTCTCCCGGATCGGAATAAAGTGGGCACTCTTGGTCAAACGGTCAACAACTATCCAGATAGCATCATACCCTCCTGGCGTTTTCGGTAGTTTGGTGATCAAATCCATAGTAATTTGTTCCCACTTCCACACTGGAATCTCTAATGGTTGCAACATACCATGTGGTCTCTAGTGTTCGGCCTTGACTTTGCGACAAGTCAAGCATTTCTCAACATACTCGGCTACCTCTAGCTTCATACCCAGCCACCAATAGTTATCACGAAGGTCTCGATACATCTTAGTCGCACTCGGATGAATAGAAAATTTGGACTTATGAGCCTTGTCTAATAATATATCACGATTACCACCATGTGAAGGTACCCAAACTCTACCAAGATGTGTCAAAAGATCTCTACTATCTTTCACAAAACTGCCAATCACACCTACAACCCGTTCCTTCTTAGCCTGCTCAGCCTATGAAGCCTCTATCTATGCACTGCGAATAGATTCTAATAACGTTGCTACTGCTGTCAACCTCATGCACTTACTCTGAACAGGATTCCTGCTTAACGCATCTGCTACCACATTGGCTTTACCCGGATGGTAAAGGATCTCACAGTCGTAATCCTTCAATACATCAAGCCACCTTCTCTGCCTCATATTCAGGTTCTGCTGATCCATCAAAAACTTTAAACTCTTATGATCAGTGTAGATGGTGATTTTCACGCCGTATAAATAATGTCTCCAGATTTTTAAAGCGAACACCACTGCACCTAGCTCAAGATCATGCGTAGGATAGTTGCCTTCATGAGACTTCAACTGTCTGGAAGCATACGCGATCACTTTTCCTCTCTGCATTAGAACCGCACCCAGACCCTGCATAGACGCATCACAATAAATCACAAAGTCCTCTACTCCCTCTGGCAGAGCTAGAATCGGTGCCTCACATAAACGTTTCCTCAATGCTTCAAAAGCCTCTTGCTGCTGACTACCCCAACTGAATGCAGCCGATTTCTTGGTCAACTTTGTCAACGGTGACGCAATTTTGGAGAAGTCTTGGATAAAACGCCGATAATATCCAGCCGAACCCATGAAACTACGAATTTCTGATGGCGTCTTCGGTACTTCCCACTTCATCACTGCTGAAATCTTTGCAGGATCAACTTTTATACCTTCTTCGTTCACAACATGCCCAAGAAACTGCACTTCACGCAACCAGAATTCACACTTGGAGAATTTTGCATAAAGACCTTCGCGTCTCAACGTATCTAGCACTTCGCGAAGATGAACGTCGTGGTCTGCCTTGGTCTTCGAAAACACCAAGATGTCGTCAATAAACACAATTACCGAATGATCCAACATACTACTGCACACCCGGTTCATAAGATCCATAAAGGCCGCTGGTGCATTAGTGAGCCCGAAGGGCATCACTACAAACTCGTAATGACCATAACGCGTTCGGAAGGCGGTCTTCTCTATATCTTCTTCTTTTACCCGCATCTGATGATACCCTGAACGCAAGTCGATTTTCGAAAATCATGACGCACCCTGAAGCTGGTCGAACAAATCATCGATTCTCGGCACTGGATAACGGTTTTTCACCGTCAGCTTATTCAGTTCTCTGTAATCGATACACATTCTCTGCGACCCATCTTTCTTCTTTACGAACAAAATCGGCGCGCCCCATGGTGAACTGCTCGGTCGAATAAATTCTTTCTCTTGCAACTCCTGTAATTGATCGTACAATTCTTTCATCTCTGGTGGTGCAAGGCGATAAGGAGCCTTAGCAACTGGCGCAGCACCCGACACTAAATCAATGCGAAATTCAACCTGTCTCTCAGGTGGTATCCCCGGCAAATCCTCAGGAAATATATCGGCATACTCGCTCACAATAGGAACACCCTCTATCGATCTTGGTTTCACCTCAAGGATGGTGTCGATAACATACGCCAGATAACCCACGGCACCGTGCTGAAGATATTTTCTTGCCTTCGCAGCCGAACACAGTGCCGGCACCAATCGATTCACATCACCCTGAATTAACAATTCAATCCCACTTGGAGGTTTGATACGGATTTGTTTTTGGTGACAGAGAATCTCGGCGTGGTATTCGGTCATCCAGTCCATCCCCACGATCACACATAACTCTCTCATAGCGATAGGAATAAGGTTGATGTGGAATTTCTCCCCACACAACTCGATCAGACATCCACGGTAAACTTTTGTAACAGCTAAAGTTTTATCATTGGCGACCTCTATCACTAAGGGCTCAGAAAGGTCCTCTATCTTATGGGAGATCAACTTGCTAAAAGCATAAGATACAAACGAGTGGGTTGCCCCGCTATCAAATAACATAAAAGCAGGTATGTCGTTCACAGGAAATGTACCTATTGCACAGAGATCACAAAATGCACACAGAATTAGAATCACACAGTAGTAGTCATGCAATTTCTCCTCAAATTAAAACCCAGATTTTAACTCAGATAATAAATTGAATAACAACTCAGAAGGTAAAAAAAATACCAGCAACAGCATTAGGAGCCTTATTGGCCTCCTCACCAGTCATCTGATAGGCTCATCCCCGAGCCCTAGTAGTAGCCCCCTCAGTAATCCTAAGGGTAGCTGGAGCCAGATTAATCACGGGTCCACCTCTAGTATCACCTATTATTGATTATATAAGGATATATATATATACACATAGTAAAATAAGAGGGTATGAAAATAAAAGATTAAAATAATAAAATAAAAATGTAGGAATCGGCACCTCTTCCACCATCCCTCTTCTTTGGGCAATCGTCTCTCACATGACCCTCTTCCCTGCAGTAATAACACACAGGGCCCTTAATGGGGCATGCATTCGCCATATGCCTAGTCTGCCCACACTTGTAGCACATCCTCGGTCTCCCTTCATCTCTATCAGATGCATTACGAGGCGTGATCCTCGTATCGTCTCGACGTGCGTTTCCACCACGCGCGTTACCTCCAGTCTGGCGGCTCCTGCCTGCATTTCCCCCTTTGTATGGCTTGAACTCGAACCGTTGTTTCTTTTCATTACCCTGGCTCGTGTTTCCCTGAGACGGTGGCAATGCTCTCTTGTGGTCCTTCTTCTGGTGATCTAGTTCGATCTCGCGACCGCGTGCCGCTTCAATCATATCTGCCAATGAATTACGGGTCGTCATCCCCACAAACTCTCGAATATCACTACGCAGCATATCCTGATATCGAGCCATCTTCATCTCTTCCGTCGCAGCATATTCGGGACAAAACGAGGCCATCTCCCGAAACTTAGTAGTGATGGTGTTAACGGACTCAGTAGTTTGCTGGAGGCTCAGAAATTCCCGGGTGATCCGCTCCACCTCCACGCGCGGCACATACTGCTTCTTGAACCTTTCCACGAATACTTCCCAAGTCAGTTGTTCTTCAGTCATGGATGATGCTAGTGGTTTCCACCATTCTTTAGCTTCGCCCTTCAGTGAGTGTGACGCGTAGGTCGTCTTCAAGTCTGTGGGGCATCTGGAGATTCGAAAAACGCTTTCCATGTCAGCAAGCCAACGTATCGCCACTTTCGGGTCACTTTCACCCTTAAATTCAGGGGGTGAACACACAGAGAAATCTCGATAGGTGAAGGCTTTCGGCGCTGGCGGTTACGGCACGACAGCATCTCTGGCAGCGAACTCGGTCTGCAACATATGGCTGACCTGATCAGTGATCTCATCTAACATGTCCTGAAACATCTCGGGTAACATCTCGCCCAACACTTCAGTCATCATGGTTCTCAACTCTTGTGCAATAGGTCTGACCGGTGGCATCTTGCTATATATATAAAAAGAGAATATTATCAGAAAAATTTAACTTATAATGATACTTAGACGTCAAGTTAATAATTTTTCTCAATTTCTCCCGGAAACGTAGTCTTAGGTCTGGTGCGTACAATAATAGGGGCCCTTCTATTATTTTTCGGCACCTACCCTTAACAGGTGTCCAACAAAAATTGGGATTATTACAACCCTTCGTTTCCATATCAATCATATAACGCAGTTAGTTTCACAAAATATATAATATATATAGTATTCTAAGCGCCGATGTCGTGAAACACTCGAAATAACTTTCTCACAGGTTTCTAGCTCAAAACACTCGAAATTTGCCTCTCGGCGAAACTTAATATATAATGTTAAACAAAACTTAAATATTACCGGCAGCAGGAAAAACGAGGGGTCGACGTGACATGCTGTACGTTTGATGTGGAAACTTTTCTCAGAAACTGTTTTACTCTTTTCTTAAAAACTCAACTTGAGTTTGAATTCGCCCCTTGCGAACCCAAATCCCTCAAGTAAGTGCTCTGATACCAACTTGTAACACCCATAAATTTACAAGAATTTTAAAATTTTTGTGTGCAAGATTTTAATTAAAAAGGTCCCCTAAATAATTCCCAAAATAATTGTTTGACATAAAAATGTATGTAACACCTCAATTTTCAAAACACTTTTTAAAACATATTTTTAAGTAAAAACATTACAATTCCGATATTCCTCAAAATACGGTTTACCAAAAATCATCAAAATTTGTCAGAGTATTAAAGTCGGTGTTACAAAAACAATATCATAGCCATAGGATAAACGAGAACTACCTACGAGCTCCCAAGCTAAACAACATTAGGCCACTTCTAACGCGACCCTCTAATCCATCGATCCTGAACCTGAGTACATAGCAAAAACACAAACATAGTACGTGAGACAAAATTGCCTCGTGAGATACATGGGTTTTAGACCCGATAAACAAATAGTCAAATAATATCATTTAATCTTAAAATAATATTACTAAGTTTGTTTTGGGTCACTTTATCACTTTCATCATTGGCCAATGTCAAGATAATCGGAATGCCTCCAATCTATCAAGACCATCATTTCCACGGTAATCGGAATGCCTCCAATCTACCGGGACTCATAGGTATTGGGTAATCGGAATGCCTCCAATCTACCACGAACCTTAAGGTACCGTAATAACCGGAATGCCTCCAATCTACTACGGCCCTAGGGACATCATCATCATCATCATCATCATCATCATCATTACTTATCTTTTATCGTTATGAGCTTATAGCTCCATCTTTTCTTATTCAATCATTCATTTAATCATCATACAAGCAATTCATCATATATCACATAAATGACTAAATTACTTAAAGACTCGATAAAAATCATTTAATCATAAAAACATTTACTAGCTATGTACCCAGTTTGAAAGTTCACATGTACTCACCTTAGCCAAGCTAACTCCAAATCGTGTCTATCATCACAAATCCTTGCTACCCAATTTGTGAAATGTCACCAATCTTTAGGTCTTCTTGACCTATCATCCATATCATCATAAAATATAGTTATTATCCATAACTAATCACTAATCAATCCATATTCACATTCCTAACCACCAAGTTCATCCAACTTGGTGGAATCTCAAACCCTAGTTCAGGATTCCCATCAATAAACCCAAATCCAACTTGTACACATCGATTACAAGCTTACAATGAGTGTTCTACACCCAAGATTAGTCATCTTCCCCAAAGATGACATGGATGGTTTCCCCAAACCACCATTTCTACCCATACAAAGTTCACAAACTAACTAGATAACATCAACAATCAAGAAATCTTACCTTTGATGTTTAGATCCTTCAAGATGGTGAAGATTTGAGCTCAAGAACACCAAATTCGACCTTTCTCTCTCTAGAAACGGCTGCACCACGATTTGGGTGAGAAATGAGTAAACCCTAGCTCAAACCCGATTTTATTCTGCTCGTCCAGAGTTAGCGACGCGATCAATACTTCGCGTCGCGAAGTTCCCGTGTCGTGACCCCTTCGCGATCGTTACCTGGTCGTGAACTCTGATCGCCAAATAACCCAATTCCCTGTTTGATGTTCCCGATCGGGAACACCAGTTCGCGTCGCGAACTCTAGCAGCCAGCAGGGCTGCACTTTTCGGTCTTCGCCTCGACCCGGTTTCGTCCATAACTTTCTCATACGGTGTCCAAATGACCCGAAACCAATTCCTACGGTTCTGAAATGAATTATCCTTATTTATCATATTTTTCCCAAATTTTATTTTATTCAAATTTCGGGTCGTTACAACTATCCACCCCTTAAAAGGATTCCGTCCTCGGAATCAACTCAAGGATTTCCAATCCTCATTCCACTTCCAAATTACGATTCAATAATACTTATGCATTTAATCGCCCACTCGACCCGTTATACCCAAACGGGCCAAAGATCCAAACTTGAGTTCCTAATACCCGAACGGGTCAAAATTTCACAATTTGACCTTAACCTTTCTCATCACTTAACCAAACTCCTTACTCCCATTGGGATGATATGACCCAATCATTACTAATAACCATTTGACCAAAATGATAGTCAACCCCTCGCTTTGACCAAATTGTCAACATTGTCCCATCTTTGACTTAAGCATAAAGTCAACAATACCTTGGAAACTTTCCTTATCCATTAGTGGTTCCATTAATCCTCAATTCCTTAACCATCAATCTTACACTCATGGTCCAACAACAATCATATTCGATTTCTAGGCTCCATTCGGAATACCCAATGGTCAAAGTCGCACCCTTTGACTATAATTATTCCCATTAATCCATTACCCACTATTTTACACATGAAGATGATACATTATGCCCTTATCCTTGACTAACCAATTTAAACGAAAGTCAAAACCCCATTTTGACTAAAGTCAACAATCTACTAGTTGACTAACCTTGACTTTATGAATAAGGTCAACTTACCTTGCTAAATTCCACATATTCTTTATTACTAAGGCATCGCTTCCCCAGCTTTTCATTCCCGATTTCCTATTTTAGATTTCCTTTCTCAATTGTTCCCTTTTTCCTCGATTTCGATTTCCACAATCGATTAACAACTTCCATTTAAATCAATACCAAATCTCTATTACTTTTCAACTTTCATCCAATTACTTATACCTTTTACAATTTCCTTCAACATACTTATACCATACTTGAATTTCCCGATTACCGGCTCTAGAGTCTCAATCGTATCCAATTGTGGCCTAACCACCCGATATACATCTTTCACCATTCATTGGCTACTAACCACTTTGCTTCCTAAAGCATTCCTTTTTCATGAACCGTTAACTTGTAGGTATCCCCTACTCATACCTCTACTTAAACAGGACCCGTGTTTTCAATACAATTTCTCATTTGCCACATAATTATAGCAATAACTTAACCATAAAGTTCTACATACAACAGATATAACTTCACATTCATGATACATCAAATCATACTTTAACTACTCCACCGAGATGATCGGAAAGCCTCCAATCCATCAGGGCCCAAACTGTCACAATGATCGGAAAGCCTCCAATCCAAAGTGACTCATCCAAAACCATTCCATCTTGCATACAATTCATGTATGCATCATTACACTTAGCATCATGCTATCATTTTCTTTCACAATTTACTTTCAATTTTTCCTACTTATACATTATACCACACATATACACATAATCATTTCTAGTGCTTCCCACCAATCTACTCATTTATCAACCGACCTTATTCGATCCATACTATCATTACTAAAACTTCTAACTTTTCTTCCACCCGGTCATCATGAGTCAACCAATCACAAATTGATAAATCTTGACTTTTGCATGAAGTCAACCATACTTCTGCCAACTAACAAATTCTCTACTCGCAAGGTACTACCCGCAATTTATCACTTCCGGTTTTACTCATCATTATTTCCTTAATAATTGTTCCCGTTTCCTTTTTACTTAAAGTCCTCCCCAATTAATCCGAGAGTCGCACCTTTACTTAAAGGTCACACTCACATTTACCGTTTCTTGACCTTCATTTGGTCACTCTTTCTATCACTTAGTATTCCTTCAACCATTCTTGTACCCCACCGATCAATTTCATAACTTTTTATTCTCAAACATCGGTATTAGATCCTCTACCGCAACCCATTCTACAATTTCACGAAATTTTTACCATATCTTGGTTACCAAATAATAAATTGGTCTCTAGGAGTTCTCTTTCCTCATATTCTATAAACCGTAGGCATCTCCTACCCATACATGTCCTAATGCAACCCGCACTAGCAAACCAACTTCTCATTTAACACGTAAAATTATAACGATACAAATTAACCACATGGTCCTACATTCATCTCATTAATACATAAACATTATCATACGGACATAACAATCCATAATTCAACCATCACATCAAGATGACTGGAAAACCTCCAATCCATCAAGATTCAACCAATTCTCATTAATCGGAAAGCCTCCGATCAAACGGGATTCCATTCTAAACCCTCCTACGTCACATACCATTCTAGTATACATCTTTTCACATCCCATAACTTTACCACTTTCTCACTCATTCAGTCGGTCATTTATTCACCATGCAATTAGCACACTCCCCATAACAACACCTTATCATTTTCTTCCATCTTTAACCTATTCCCCATTGGGCATACTACTTAACGCGTTTCATGTAACATTACCTTTTTCATCATCATATGCTTTCAACGGCCATCGCATAATACACGTGCATTGTACCCCGCGGGTAAACTATTAAAATTTCCGATTACTATTTGCCGTTCAATTACACATTGACCACCCTTAACCGATTCATTTCCTTATTACCAAATTTCCAAATCTTTTGTCACCACTGGGTAACCACCAATCTATTTCGTTAACCATATTTCACCGGCCAACCTGGTCATCTTTGAGTCAACCAACCGACTCCGGTCTCACTCGTGACCCATGACTTAGCACCCAATAGCTCAACACTCGCTGTTCCCACCTTTATACATCGTGAGACTTAGAATTAATCCTTTCCCAACCGTAGTCTCACGCTACTCTACGCCACATACCGCCATATCGTTACCATAACACGTAACCAACAATTATTTTCTTACCCTTAATATTGAATTCATCATTACTGTCACCAAGTTTGTCATGGCTATATGCCACCTTTTTACCCAACCACTTTCGACAATCAAAAGTCGTCATTCCCGACACTTATTCTTTTCCACATATTTCCCATTTATAAGTTCTAAGACATGACTATACCTTAGTCATTCTTTTGTTTACCATTCACGTGTAACAATCATTACATTATTTATTCGGATTCCCGCCGAATACCAAAATCCATTTCCAAGGATCCTATTCCAAAAAGAAAAAATTTCATCCATAGTAATAATTCTTATCAAGGCTTAGTACTTCATTGTACTACTACATTTCTGTTAGAAATACTCACCATATCTCGTGTCTCATCCTTTTTACATATTAGTATCAACCCTTATATCCTTACTACATGCGACACATTTGTCTATAGTCCTTTCCCTTACATGCTTCCACACACATCACTAACCGGGAAGACTATTCCCAAAAATAAATCCCCATGTCGTACGACTCGTTTCCAATTTCTAAAAGCACCAATTCGTGCAACAACCAAACAATTAAGCCATAATCACATAACGTCAATCTTCACCTAAGATCTCCGAGGCTGCATCATGAACCCCCCTCTAGATTTCTTTCCGGGAAGACTTCCCCTTTCAACTCACTCGTGAGTTCCTTTCACAACATATTGTACCGCACTCTCTTTCCAAAAGTTTCATACTACACGTTCCACCGCGTCGACGCCTCACCCTTTAATTATATGGATGTCAAACTTATCATATCTTTCTTTCTTCGCTTGCCACTCTCTAGCACTTGCTCAATCCACCGAATCCACCAATCGTGACCTCCAGTTCAGAACTTCCGATTTACCCCACGGTCTTACATGCTATGACAACCTTATACAACGTCCTTCCATTTCTTCCGACTAGGTCTGGCTACCTCTTTATGTAGCTACTTCTCACTACGGGCTTCGCCATTCGATGACTCTTCCTTCGTACGGGTATTGGAATCATTCCTCCTACC
This sequence comes from Calendula officinalis, assembly GCA_963853835.1. Lineage (NCBI taxonomy): Eukaryota > Viridiplantae > Streptophyta > Magnoliopsida > Asterales > Asteraceae > Calendula > Calendula officinalis. Next base: position 12,973,870 of record OY970825.1, on the reverse strand, counting down.
CTTAATCATACGGTCATCAATAGTCTAGTTCACATTCTCATTCATAACTCTTCCCAATTTAGTGGAGCTCGTCCACTTTTCACATTCATTCTTTCGCCATACCAACGTATTCAACAAACAAGATTCAAACGGGCAGCTCAACAGTAAAAAAAAACAACAAGTTTAGATCAAAACATGGCACTAATTATAGGGGTCGACCCTATCATACTAATGCCTTACGGTCTCAAAAGACTCATATTGCACACTGCATAACAACTTCCATAGGTCCCCTAGGTTCAACCCTAAACTTATCATAAAGTCTCAAGGTCAACCTATCGATCTCAAGGAATCTTACATTCCTATTGCTACAGTCTAAGACTAGGATGGACATCCAACCTAATTCACTTAAACTATAGCTCTGATACCAAGTTGTAACACCTCAATTTTCAAAACACTTTTTAAAACATATTTTTAAGTAAAAACATTACAATTCCGATATTCCTCAAAATACGGTTTACCAAAAATCATCAAAATTTGTCAGAGTATTAAAGTCGGTGTTACAAAAACAATATCATAGCCATAGGATAAACGAGAACTACCTACGAGCTCCCAAGCTAAACAACATTAGGCCACTTCTAACGCGACCCTCTAATCCATCGATCCTGAACCTGAGTACATAGCAAAAACACAAACATAGTACGTGAGACAAAATTGCCTCGTGAGATACATGGGTTTTAGACCCGATAAACAAATAGTCAAATAATATCATTTAATCTTAAAATAATATTACTAAGTTTGTTTTGGGTCACTTTATCACTTTCATCATTGGCCAATGTCAAGATAATCGGAATGCCTCCAATCTATCAAGACCATCATTTCCACGGTAATCGGAATGCCTCCAATCTACCGGGACTCATAGGTATTGGGTAATCGGAATGCCTCCAATCTACCACGAACCTTAAGGTACCGTAATAACCGGAATGCCTCCAATCTACTACGGCCCTAGGGACATCATCATCATCATCATCATCATCATCATCATTACTTATCTTTTATCGTTATGAGCTTATAGCTCCATCTTTTCTTATTCAATCATTCATTTAATCATCATACAAGCAATTCATCATATATCACATAAATGACTAAATTACTTAAAGACTCGATAAAAATCATTTAATCATAAAAACATTTACTAGCTATGTACCCAGTTTGAAAGTTCACATGTACTCACCTTAGCCAAGCTAACTCCAAATCGTGTCTATCATCACAAATCCTTGCTACCCAATTTGTGAAATGTCACCAATCTTTAGGTCTTCTTGACCTATCATCCATATCATCATAAAATATAGTTATTATCCATAACTAATCACTAATCAATCCATATTCACATTCCTAACCACCAAGTTCATCCAACTTGGTGGAATCTCAAACCCTAGTTCAGGATTCCCATCAATAAACCCAAATCCAACTTGTACACATCGATTACAAGCTTACAATGAGTGTTCTACACCCAAGATTAGTCATCTTCCCCAAAGATGACATGGATGGTTTCCCCAAACCACCATTTCTACCCATACAAAGTTCACAAACTAACTAGATAACATCAACAATCAAGAAATCTTACCTTTGATGTTTAGATCCTTCAAGATGGTGAAGATTTGAGCTCAAGAACACCAAATTCGACCTTTCTCTCTCTAGAAACGGCTGCACCACGATTTGGGTGAGAAATGAGTAAACCCTAGCTCAAACCCGATTTTATTCTGCTCGTCCAGAGTTAGCGACGCGATCAATACTTCGCGTCGCGAAGTTCCCGTGTCGTGACCCCTTCGCGATCGTTACCTGGTCGTGAACTCTGATCGCCAAATAACCCAATTCCCTGTTTGATGTTCCCGATCGGGAACACCAGTTCGCGTCGCGAACTCTAGCAGCCAGCAGGGCTGCACTTTTCGGTCTTCGCCTCGACCCGGTTTCGTCCATAACTTTCTCATACGGTGTCCAAATGACCCGAAACCAATTCCTACGGTTCTGAAATGAATTATCCTTATTTATCATATTTTTCCCAAATTTTATTTTATTCAAATTTCGGGTCGTTACAATGTATTTAATGCGGAAAAGTCTTAAATAAAATCGGAGTTTTAAAAATAATAAAAGCGTTCCACATCAGCACTCAGGAGCAGTACAACAGTCAACCGTCCACCTTCTCTTTTCCTTTGCTAGTACCTGAAAATGGGAGGGAGATTTTGGATCAGCGGGGAAGCTGAGTGAATAATCTCAAAATGTAAACAATTACAACATACAACACATGAGGGCACATAAGTGGACTCCTACTCAGATACTACTCAGATAATTTCTCAGTTTTCATCTCTTTTAATTTGTATAGCGCGCTTGTGTAAATCGAGTCGAGAGATCAACCTCGCCCCTCCTTACACTAGAATGCCACTCAGGCTACCACACAGAATTGCCACTCAGGCTACCACTCAGATTTATTATTTATTTTTATGTTTTCAACTCATAACATAAACCACTCAGATAGCCCTATCATATAGTAGCACATAATGACTCTGTTCCGGCTCAGATACTCGGCACATCTGTCTCAGATCAGTGGTAAATAAAAACAGTCACTCAGATAACAGATCAATCACACAGAAAGTAAAAATAGATCAAAACAGTTAACCACATAAGTCATGCACGTATCGTTATAACTGAATACACGGTGAGAATACTCACCTCGAGAAACGTAAGCTCCAACGGGTTCCCGGAAATCAATGATACAGCAAGTTATCTCCTAGACGGTCCTAAAACATAAAAACGGAGCCTTGGATTAAAAACCAACCCCAAAGCTTCATTTATAAAACTGGCAGCATCCGTCGGTCTCAAGGGAACTGCCATAACTCCTAAACTGTTAAGTAGATTTTTCCCATATTTTTACCACAGAAACTAGGCAACCAGAGCTAAATATCCCTGTGAGACGGTCACTGGCCAAAACAGATTCTAAGGGTCTCAAAATGGTGTCACAAGACAGACATGTTTCACAGGCCAAGTTCCTAACAGCAGCATAATAAAGCGGGCATAACTTTTGAACCGTAAATCGGATTCATGCGATGTTTGCGGAATCGGAAAGCTAAGTCAGAAAGCTAGGTGCCAGCACGGGCCAAAAACCGAAAGGATTAATTTAAACAGGTCAAAAACAGCTGTGAACAGGAGGGCAGATTCTGCCAAAAATTTATAAACTTTAAAACCCGTTTTTGCAATCCCGACCCGCTACCGGAAACCCGACACCATAAATTTTCACCCGATAGCCCTAGAACACAGATTAGAATGAACATGATTAATATCCCAAAAAGAACAACCCGATAAAAATAAAGAAAGTTTCCCGATTAGGAACCCAAGAACCCTACGGGTTCGGTTTCCCTTCGGTTTATAAAACGGTTCTATCTTAAAAATAAAACGATTAATCAACGAACCCAAACCCAACCTAGGCTCGGTACCACTTTGTCAAAATCGCAGCCCTGTAACATGTCAAACAATTCCGATCCATTGGTGAGAATAAACATAAACAATTGGAAAGAAAGACTACCGAAACGCAGCTCCCGTCTCGAGCAACTACTACTTAATTTCACGAGAACAATCCTAGCACTTGATGCTCGCTACCTCTGCTTGGACATAACACGTCAACGCCCACCCGATGCCACAAGAACATACCTATTAGTGCTTGATTAAAACGAGAAGAAGGAAACATAGAGAATAATTACACTACCGAACTTACATGAAGAATCTCCTGTCCGAGCGTGGATTCCCGATCAAAGGAAGAGTGTGGCGATTTGTCTAATGGAGAAGCAGGTTGATCGATTGTAGAATTTGAATAGAATCCTTAGATGGCTGAGAGAAAAATGAGAGGGAGAGGAGATGCTCAAGCCGTCGATCAATTACAAGGGAGAGGGATTATGTCGGCAATTAGGTTGTAGAGGTAATAACGATTTCTCTAATTCTCCCCATATGTACGTATTAAGTTTCTCTAAGGCCTCAAGCCCAAATTCAAAACGTCATTTTGGGCTATAACACATGTTGTATTCAAGTCTTTTTATAACCAGCTCAAACAACTAATAAAATCAGGCTTAGACTCACTCGGTTACACATTTACGGAAATTTGAAGGGAAGGAAAACGAGCAGAAACTAGGAATGTTCCATCCCTTATGATTAATCGTCAACGGGTCTTGGCCTTGGCCTCCGGCCGGCCTTGACCCGACCCTCAACTCTCGGGTAATTAAAATAAACGATAATACGCGACCTCTAAGTTATTAACACATAATTTTCGTCACTAAAAATGCAAACCAAACGTCATGCATTTATCTCAAATAATCACCCCATTAATAATTGATACACACACAATTGCATAAAATGACATGTCACATATTTATTCCACCAACTAAGTAATACAATAAGTCTAATAATGCATAAAACGAAATTAAATTAAATTATAAAATTCTGGGGCGTTACATTTACTTGTGCACACGTGGCACACTTAGAAATATACTTTGCCACTCTTGCCTTCATCCCGGGCCACCAATACATCTTCTTCATATCCTGATACGTTTTCGTACTTCCCGGTTGGATCGAATACTTAGACTTATGAACATCTTTAGTAACTCCTTTCGGGTACCCCCGAACTTGGGAACCCAAATTCGACCACCAACGGTTTTCAACCCTTGCTTGTTTTCCACAAAATGTTGGTTCTTTCCCAAACACTCTTGCCTTAACTCATCTTTTTTCATCACTTCCCGTTGGGCATTCTTGATTCGTTCTACTATACTCGAGACTACTTCAATACGTGTTAGCTTCCCTTTATTCGGCTTTTCATATACCTTTCGGCTCAAGGCGTCGGCCACTACGTTGGCCTTCCCCGCATGGTAAACAATCTCACAATCATAATCTTGTATCAATTCGATCCATCTTCTTTGCCTCATATTTAAGTCATTTTGTGTAAAAACGTATTGAAGACTCTTGTGATCCGTATATAACGTACACCTTGTACCGTATAAGTAGTGTCTCCATAACTTTAAAGCAAACACTATCGACGCCAACACCAAATCGTGAGTCGTGTACCTTTCTTCCGCATTCTTTAGTTGTCTCGAGGCATAGGCAATGACATTCCCTCGTTGCATCAAAACACAACCCAAACCCTTATGCGAAGCATCACTATACACGACAAAGTCTTCCATCCCTTCGGGTAGCGTGAGAACCGGGGCGTTACACAATTTTTCTTTCAATATGGCGAATGCTTTTTCTTGCTTTTCTCCCCACACGAACTCACTACTCTTTCGGGTCAACAATGTGAGTGGTGTCTCCACTCGAGAAAAGTCTTGAATAAATCGACGGTAATATCCGGCAAGGCCGAGAAAACTTCTCACTTTAGTTGGGGTTCGTGGCGGTTCCCACTTCATGACCGCCTCAATCTTTGACGGGTCAACTTTGATTCCTTCTCGGGATACGACATGACCAAGGAATTGGACTTCTCGAATCCAAAATTCACACTTAGAAAACTTAGCATACAATTTCTCTCGTTGTAGCACTTCTAACGTTTGTCTTAGGTGACTCTCGTGTTCTTCTTCGGTTTTTGAATAAATAAGAATATCGTCAATAAATACGATAAGAAACTTGTCGAGGAATGGTTTGCAAACCCGATTCATAAGGTCCATAAAAATGGCCGCTGCATTAGTCAACCCAAATGGCATCACCAAAAATTCGTAATGCCCATAACGTGTACGAAACGCCGTCTTCTCGGTATCTCCTTCTTTCACTCGAACTTGATGGTAACCCGATCTCAAATCGATCTTCGAGAAATAGTCGGCACCTTGAAGTTGATCAAACAAGTCGTCGATTCTAGGCAACGGGTATCGGTTCTTAATAGTCATCTTGTTCAACTCTCGGTAGTCGATGCACATTCTCATTGAACCGTCTTTCTTCTTAACGAACAATACGGGCGCACCCCATGGAGACGAGCTAGGACGAATAAATCCTTTATCGAGTAACTCTTGTAATTGGGACATCAATTCCCGCATTTCGGTGGGAGCCAAACGGTATGGAGCACGAGCTATCGGCGTCGCTCCCGGAACCAAATCAATACGGAATTCTACTTGTCTCTCCGGTGGTAATCCCGGTAAATCATCGGGAAATACTTCGGAAAGTCCCGAATCACCTTCACATTTTCCACCGTCTTCTTCTCCTTCCTTCCATCTAAAACATACGCTAAAAAGGACGAACACCTTTTGGCTAAACATTTCCTAGCTTTAACTGCGGTCATAAGACATGGCAAATGGTGTCGTCTCTCTCCATACACATAAACTTTTTCGTTGTCGGGAGTCCTAATCGAGACTATCTTTTTCCCGCATAAAATCTTTGCTTGATGTTCACCCAACCAATCCATACCTATAACTATATCAAAACCCACAATTTCCATGGGTAATAAATCCACCTTAAACTTTTTCCCGTCTATTTCCAATTCACAATTTCGACACATATGTTGGACTATGGAGGTTTTACCATCCGCAATTTCTATATCATATATCTCATCAAGGAGTTCTAAAGGCACTTTCAACACCACAACAAAATCATGCGACACAAACAAATAAGTAGCACCCGAGTCTAATAAGATCCGGACGGGAATAGAATTTACGAGTAGAGTACCTGAAACGACATCGTGAACCTCCTTGGCTTCTTCACGGGTAAGTTGGAAGGACCGTCCCTTGACCTTTGTCGGCTCCGCTTTCTTTTGAGCGGTCGACACCATGGTCTCATTTCCCTTCTTCGGGCAAGAATTGCTATAGTGCCCTTTTTCATGGCACGAATAGCACTCGATTTCATCCAACGGTTTGGCCCGGCAATCCCTTGCCATATGCCCCGGCCTTCCACACTTGAAACAAGATTTCGAATCCGCCAAACATTCTCCTTTGTGGTCCTTGCCACACTTCTTACAAGCACCAACACTCGATTGCTTAGAATAGGTCGGGATGAACTTTCCCTTCTTTACCGATCCCGAGCTTCCTTCAAACTTTCTCTTTTCAAACTTTGGCCTTTCATTGATTTTCCTTTGGCCAACCTCCTCAACATTCCTCGCCGCACCGATAGCCTCATCGAGTGTGGCGGCCCTTTTCACTTCCAACTCATACTCCCACGGGAGTCCATTAGCATACCTAACAATCCGGGACCTCTCATCCGGATACAATTTGATCACAAACGGGATCAATCCCATGAACTTTTTAGTGTACTCATCGACACTCATTCCTTCCTTTTTCAAGTGGACAAACTCTTCTTGAAGCTTCTCCAAATTCCTCTCAGGGCAAAACTTTGCCTTCAACCGTTTTACAAATTCATCCCAAGTCATCTTGTACACCGCCCTTTTCCCCAAAGTTTCATACATGGTATCCCACCACACGAGGGCTTCATCTTTCAATAACCGAGAAGCATAGATCACCATATCACCTTCCTTGCATTTACTAGCTTCAAGGACTTGTTCGGTTTCACGGATCCAACGGATCGTGACTTTCGGTTCGGGGCTACCATAGTAGTTATCGGGCTTAAAGCCACAAAGTTCTTGTACGTGCACCCCTTCCTCTCCCTCGGCTCGGGGTCACTCTCCTCTTCTTCCGTCGAAGACCTCTCGGTTTGAGCAACACTACTTGACTTGCTCTTCGTGTTCTACGGTAACCGGGGTGTGAGTGTTCCTTTCAACACCCGAATTCTCCTCCCCTTCACGAGGTTGAGGACCAAACACCGGCTCGACAACGATGTTATGCGGGGTGGAGATTCCTCCCGCCTTTCACGTGCCTTATGCTCATTGAGGATTCGGTTCACATCCTCGTTCACTATGTCTCTCATTTGATTGAACATAGTTTGGAGGTGTTCTACGGTAACCGGGGTGTGAGTGTTCCTTTCAACACCCGAATTCTCCTCCCCTTCACGAGGTTGAGGACCAAACACCGGCTCGACAACGATGTTATTCGAATCTTGGCCTTGATCAAGTGGGCCTCTGGCACTTCTAGTTCTCACCATTTTGCTATAATAAGACATCAATCATTTAGAAGTCAATTTATCAAAGTAACGGTAACATTGACCGTTCCCAAAACCAAACATGACCTATTCCTTCAAGGTCAACCCTATTGAACCTACACTTAAGGTCTCAATAGCTAATTCATAAGTATCCTATGGAACCTACGGTCCTACTAGCTCAGTTTAAGTCTAGGATGGTCAGCTCAACCTAGTTGACTTAAACTACAGCTCTGATACCAAGTTGTAACACCTCAATTTTTCAAAACAATAATTAAATAACATTTAATCCAAAATACATAATATTGTATCGGTGTTAAATACCGGTTTTACATAAACGAAAAGGTTTCTTGTTCGAGATTATCAGAGTTTACAAAAACGGTGTTACAAATTATATCTTAACCATAAGATAAGAACTCTAATCATAAACACCGAGCTAATCTCTACAAGGCCTCTTCTAAATGGGCCTCCTAGATCTTCGATCCCGAACCTGAGTACATAGCAAAACACAAACATAGTACGTGAGACAAAATTGCCTCGTGAGATACATGGGTTTTAGACCCGATAAACAACTAGTCAAATAATATCATTTAAACTTAAAATAATATTACTAGGTTCGTTTGGGTCACTTCATTACTTTCATCATTTGGCCAATGTCGAGATAATCGGAATGCCTCCAATCTATCAAGACTATCATATCCACGGTAACCGGAATGCCTCCAATCTACCGGGACTCATAGGTATTGGGTAATCGGAATGCCTCCAATCTACCACTAACCTTAAGGTACCGTAATAACCGGAATGCCTCCAATCTACTACGGCCCTGGGGACATCAACATCATCATCATCACTTATCTCTTATCATTATGAGCCTATGGCTCCATCATTTCTCAATCAATTAACCGTTTCATCGTCATATAAGCAATTCATCATAAATCACATAAATAACAAAATTACTTCAAGACTTGATAAAAACATTTAATCATAAAACATTTACTAACTATGTACTCAGTTTTGAAAGTTCACATGTACTCACCTTAGCCAAGCTTATCCAATGGTTGTGTTCCTTAAACATCAATATCACTTCTCAAGATTTGAATGCCTCAAATCCTTCAACCAATAACCTATTATCAAAACCAATACAATGGTTTGCATTAATCATCTATACTAACCACATAATTCATGGCTAGTCAACTACTAGCACCATTTTCCCTTTAGTTATCAAAACTCTAATTCCATAAATCACCATCTTTTCATAGATTCATATTATGAATACATTTTCCTTGTTAAAATACCATAAATCTAAGTTATATTACTTCCATTTAACCATTTATGTACAAATCCATAACTAGGGTTTATGATTCAAGCTTCCCTACTTGAATCTAAGACTTATAACACAAGAGGGATGAAGATTTACCTTTGATCTTCAAATGTGAGCAAGAATCTCCAAGAACTAGTGAAGATTAAGCTCCAATCGTCACTTTACACTCAAAAACCGCACACACAAGTTGAGAGGAGAAAACTAGGGTTTTGTGTGTAATAAATGAGGTTTTCCCGTATTAAATGCTGGTGTCGTCCAAAGTTCACGATCGCTACCAGAGTTCGCGACGCGAACTCATTCGCGCACGCATAGTTCGCGATCGGGACCTGGTCGGGAAGTAGTTCACGCCTGATTGTCTGAATAGCTGGTACGACTTCGCGATCTGTGAACCAAAGTTCACGGCGTTAACTTCCTTGGGCAGCTAGGGCTGCACTTTTTGATCCTTGGCTCGACCCGGTTTCATCCATAACTTTCTCGTACGGTGTCCAAATGACACGAAACCAATTCCTACGTTCCTTCAACGATTTATCCTTATTTATCATATTTTTGTACAATTTATTTATTTACAAATTTTGGGTCGTTACAAAAAAAATATTATTACCAAAACATAACAATGAACAAAGTTTATTGCTATTTACACAAGTATGTCTATTACAAAAAAAATATAAAATATAAAAAAAGAAAAAAAGAAAAAAATTACCAAACATAAAATGGTATTGGTGCCTACTATTGTGCTTACTTATGTGTTTACCCACTTGATCATGTCAAGTGTCAAAATCAAGGATGATACGAGGAAAGCTACACATGTCAAATTGTGGTGGATAGACACATGAAGCATGAAGTAGACACAAATAGTAGGAATCAATATCATTTCTCTTACCAAAACACATTAATTATAAACTTATTTACTCCACCTGCTGTTTATTTTTTCTTTCAAAAGTAAAGAGTATATATATAAAACTATGGTTTTTACAGGCAGAACATTTTCTGTTGAGTTACATAGCTATATTGACATATATATTTATGTTTTGATGAATGAAGTTTTTTCATAAAAAAAATACTTTTGACATTTTTGTTGATTTAATTTTGACTTTTTAGGAATTATTGTTCCGGAACTAATGCAACAAGTTCAAGCAAGAAAACAAGGAAAGATTACCGGAGCTCTTACTGGTCGATCAGTTCGACTTGAAGAAATTAATATGGTTTTTAAATTTTATAAACATTTAAAATTTCTTATCATTTATTTAACAATCATAAAATTAACGATTCATAAAATTTTAGTTTAGCAGTTTTACATATTTAAACAATATCAATATTGTGTTATTTTCCTACATATCTCTTAAAGCATGTCCGCCAATTCGGGCGGGCTTTGAAGCTCGTATACAGAATATAAGTGTAACAAAATATTAAATAACTCAAAATATTATGCATAATATAATATACGTAATGTGAACATTCATTTATATCATTTCACTCTCAGGTGCGGCATATTATTGCTTATTGATAACCAAGACTTTAAAGGTGTTAGTTTCAACTTATTTACTTATGTGCGGGTTGAACCACGCCTTTTAGCTCAGGAGTAGAAGACGAAGGATAGATTATCAACGGGGATTTATGTTTTGTATATTTCAAACGGGTCAAAAAATATTGATAACTTAGACTTTAAAGGTGTTAGTGATAATTAATGTCTTAATCATTTAAAAGTTTTATTAATCAATGGACAAGACTAGCATGTTTTGGTCTATTATCCAATCTGTATGACCCACCTATCTTGCACCTCATGTAATTACATGCAACTATATTATGTAATTGTTTTCATTTACCCTTATATACATTTGGCATTGTAGTTTTACTGTTCATTAAGAAATTATAATCTCGTTTCATTTTTTTCAACACCTCCGTTAAAGAATCTTCGGTGCCTTTTGTTTTTTCTATAACCGTCCACCATTCACTTTTTCTCCTCTGTGGAATCCAATAGAAGTATTTCATTTGATTTTGAATATAATAATATACTTTATTTATTATACATGAAGTCTATCTCTACTAATTTATAGTCCATATAGTCAATGATTAGTAAATATTTTAGCTTTTACGTTTTAACAAAGATATAATTATCTTTATATCCTTGTAAAACTCATAAATTATTCATATATCTTTCTCAAATTTATAAATTATCTCTATATCATTCTAAACTTTGTAATTGCCTCCATATCCTTCTAAATCTTTAAAACTATCTTATATATCCAAAAACCTATTTTAATATTAAGTAAATTATTATAATATCAATAATAATCAAATAACTATACAATACATCTGTTGATTATGTATTAGAAATCACGTTTATTTGCATGTAATTATTGATACTATCATGATTTAATAAATAACAAAATTGGTTTTTGGACATAAAAAAAGTTTTAAAGGTTTGGAAGGATATGAAGGTAATTATAAAGTTTAGAAGGACATAGAGATTATCTATAGAAAATAATTTATGAGTTTTACAAGGATATAAAAGCAATTAACTAATGATTAGCTGTCAACTAAATAAACGAAGTTAAAAGTCCGCAGCGAAGCGCGGGTATAGTTATACTCGTTGACAAGAACATTAGTAGATCGAGATTAATTTTGAGGAGAAACGCCTAATAACCACATAAAATAAGGATTCAGATTCTCGCCACAAAATATCGTTACAGGGTGCCACCGCTGCATTGCGCTGGTATCTTGCTATCAATTAATAAAACATTTGGGGTTTTCTAAAAATGGTAGGTCTTAATCCTAGATTTATATTCAAAATAAAACACAGTAGCAAGGATTCAAACCCGAGACCTATTTTATACAAAAGTCCGAGTGAAGTCAGCTCCTCTACAGTTCTTATTTGCCAAAATTTGTTTACTAATATCTTAAACCTTAAAATGTTGAATGTACCCAATACCCAAACCAAATTAAATTCAGGTATTTGGGTTTGGGTAGTTCGGGTAATAGGTCGGATACGAGTATATCCAATAATACCCGAGAATTTGTACACTTGTATAGCCGGCGACCACAATATTTATATTTCGATCTTAATACACCATCTTTGTATGTAATATGATTATACTCCAACCAGAATGAGACTCTATACATTGGCTTTTAGATAAAATTCATAGACTACAAGCATAAATGTCGTGTTTTATTTATAAAACCATAAAAATTACCTTAAAGAAAACTCTTTTAAAAAAAATCGGGTATTCGGGTATAACACCTACTTAAAATATTACCTAGAGCGGGTTTCGATACCTAAATTCGAAACGAGTCGGGTAGAGCGGGTTTCAATTATTTTCGACAGCGGGTTCAGGTTTGTCGGGTTTTAGGTTTGTCAGGCTGACCCGATCAGGTTGGTCGGTTTACAAACAGAAACTGTGTCATATGCAAAACTTATAATCAACATACAATATTTCATCCTGCATGTTTACCCATACTTATTTATTCACCAAATTATTATCAATTCACCCATTTTTAATTTACTAGTAACAACCTAGTAAATTTTGAATTCATAGTAGGCTTAATGTAAAACATCTATGATATAAAGCACCAAACATCATTTATTATCTAAAAACTAAATGTCATCTAGCAAAAGCAAAACTAAAACATAGTCTTTCAAACAAATAACGAAACACATCAGAGTAGCTTAATATTTGTAATTATTTCTAAAAAAACACAAATTGCAAAAAATTTGTAATTGGGTCTAATAGGATCAACCGAAAACCTGATAAATGTAATGAATTTAAACCCGATACCCGACTCGATACTATCATCGGGTTTATCGTGTCGGATTAAAATAACCTAAATACACCCGAACCAATTAGCATATTTGATTTAGGGTCGGGTCGACCTTTTGACACCCGTAACCCATGTGTGTGTGAGACACCAACCCACAAGGTACATTTTCGTAATTTAGGGAAGTTTTTTGAGGATAATGATAATCGAAAATTTTATAGCGTTGGTCAAAGTAAAAGAAAACAAAGACGCAGTCAAAGTCGTTTTGGTCAGGGTAAAGTCGGTGATTCCAATCTACCCGGCCGCCGTCACCCGCCGCTTCAGACTCGATTCCCAAAAGTTCGGTGAAACATCTGCATCACCATTCAAACTGCACTTCTACAATTTTTCAATTCAGAACAAATCAACTTCAATCGCAACGATCTGATCGATCGCAATTCAATTTCAATTGCAATTGCAGGCACTAGTTCACAGTTGGTGAATCGAATGGCTTCCATAAATGGTCTGGTCCCGATAACTAGGGCTTTTCTTTCGTCTTACTACGATAGATACCCTTTTCCTCCCATTTCTGCTGACGTCACTCGTCTTACCGATGAGCTTCACAACATCTCCAAAGATCTTCTCAAGGGTTCTCATTCTGTCTCAGAAGGTGATAATCCATCAATTTGTACTTTTTTTTGTGTGCAACGCATCTAATTGTTATACTTTATTTAGTGTAACGTGATCCAGTTTCCATAAGTTATGGCTTGTGAGATTTGGACTATTCATTCCGTCTTAATCTGAGGTTATTAGGTTTGATGCACGGATGATCTTAGGGTTTGTCATCATAAGCTATGCTGCAAATTTGTGCAGTGAATTTGCTGCTCATGAAAGCACTTGCTATTTTGTTAAGTTAGCTTTGTATCCATTTCATAATTGGAGCATTTTATAATTACTGTTACTTAATGATCTAAGTTCATACATACGAAACTGAAGTTGCTCATGATATATCCATTTTGTATGCATCTGAGGCTGATTGGGTACTAAAAAAGTAGTTTAAGGGGATGTTTCATTTTGAAATATGTGATGTTGAATGATTAGGACTAGATAATCAACTGTAATAAGATGTCCTAAAGCTGTAATAATCGCTTTTCATGATGTTGATTGTATGGAAAAAATTTATTAATTAAGGAAGTAATAAACAAAATAAGGGTATATAAGTAATCTTACTCTACCTTTTCATTTTTTTAGTTTTGTTCCAGCTACTATGGAACTGTTAATATCACCCCTTAATAATAGAATAATCATAAATAGAAGTTTTGTTCCAGCCCTATATATGCTTTATTTAGTTTTTTCTGATTTATTATGTTGGGGTAATAAACTTTTCTGGTTCTAAATTGACAATTTTACCCTTTAATATGTTTCAGGGGAAAGATTACTGGTACAAGAAGCAGAATCAGATCCACCACACAAAATGGACGAAAACATGTGGAAAAATCGCGAACAGATCGAAGAAATCATTTTCTTGCTTGAGAGCTCCCATTGGCCAAAATCTGTGAGATGCAATAATATTTTTCCAAATCATATTTAGAAAAACTTATTTAAGGGGCTTATTAGCTTATAAGCTTAATTAAGCTTATACATGTAAGTTTATGTATGCTTAAATAAGCTCCTTAAATAAGCTTTCCCAAACAACACATTAATCCATTATATGTTTGATAATCATGTTTGAAGTAGGGAAAATTGCATAAAAAACTTACTGAACTTTCCAAAAAATTTCATTTGAGCTACTCGACTTTTTTCCTTCCGTCAACTAGAGGTATCGACTTTTTTTTGTGTGTGAACAAAATGAGGATTATTTTAGCATTTTTAGAAAGTTTTTGGTTATAAAAAAATCTCTAGAAAAAGAAGTCCTTATTTTGATTAGAAAAGTAACTTCGATTGTGAAAAAAGTTGATTACCTCGAATGCAAAGTTTTAGAAAGCTGTGTACCATTAGGGCTAGAAATATGTATATTTCAACTATAAAAACATACTTTATCTTCTGGTTCCTATTTGAGAAAAGAAAAAAAAAACTGTTTTTATTTATTTATGTATGATCTTTTTGGTGTTTGTAGCTTCAACAACAGTCTACACCAGAAGACGTTGAGCTTGCTGGAATTATTAAAAAACTAAAAGATAAGTTTGAAGTTGCATTAAAGGTGGTGGAATCATTTCAATCAAAAAATTCTACTAATATCTTCAACACAGGTTAGTTTCAGGATAATTAAATGCTCCACATATTAATATACATGTTATGAGGACAACTTTTTTGTGACTTAAAAGTAAATTGAATTCCGTTTTTTCTAGAAAATGGCATGTGGTTTCTTTATCTTTAAAAAACTAATGAAAATCTTGAACACGTGTTCAAATGTTGTCATTTTACAGTTTTCCATCTCTAAAAGAAACTAGTTGAAAATTATGGAAGTCGGTTTTCAGAATAAAATAAAAAAGTTAATATTATATTATATTTGAGTAAGGATGTGTTGTGGATGTAGTTATGACATACATGCCACAAGATTTCAGAGGGTCATTAATTAGACAGCAAAGAGAGAGATCAGAGAGAAACAAACAAGCTGAAGTTGATGCTTTAGTCAACTCTGGTGGGACCATTCGTGACCGTTATGCTCTTCTTTGGAAACAACAAATGGAAAGGTTATTATATTTTTATTTTTTTTAACATATATATCATTGTAAAAGTTCAAAATTTCGTATATATCTATCTATACCATTTGTTGATGCTATTTGTGAAATAATCAGGAGGAGGCAGTTATCTCAGCTTGGTTCTGCAACAGGTGTCTACAAGACTCTTGTCAAATATTTAGTGGGAGTGCCTCAGGTATACATACACACCCTTATTTATTACTATTTTGTTGCTTTATGGACTGTTTCTGTTACAAGTTTCAAAATTAGGGAATATTTGTGTAATAAAATCCATAAACGACAGGGGCAATTTATGTAATTTATTCTTGTTTATTTAGAAAATTAATCTCCCCAAGGTTCTTTATCATGAATAAATTTCTTTACTTGGGGCAGGTTCTACTGGATTTTATTCGACAGATAAATGATGATCATGGGTATTTTTCTTTTCCTTATTATTCTACAAGAGTAATGACCATTCAAATGTGTTTTTTTTTTTTCCTTCTTTCTAAAAGTATCATGTTTGACCCAATGAGTTTTATATAAAAGGGGGTGATTTTTACACTACACTTTTTAATCTATACACCACAATAGTTGCATTATGTGTTTGTAACTTTGTATAGTCAGCAGGAATACTTGTACATTGTGGTGTATGCATCAAAAAATGAATTAATTCCCTTACATAAATTGATTTATTTAATTGTATATAGGCCGATGGAGGAACAGAGGCAGCGTTATGGTCCACCTCTATATTCCTTAACAAAAATGGTGCTCCACATTCGTCTTTTTCTCTCTTTGTCTTGGTGGCACTTTCAGGATGTTAAACTGTGAGTCTTCAATAAACCCTTCTTTTTTCGTTCTCTTCAATTTGGGCCCAAAACATGTAATTGGTTCGGTTTTCGGTTTTCAAAATTCATCAGTATCACCCCTAGACTGTTGTTTAATACATATTTTTGTTTGTTTTGGGCTAAAAACAGGCAGAAGAATCAAATATCCATGTTAGAAGAAGCAGTTGAGGTCTACGTGTCTGAGTTAGAAAGATTCCTCAAATTCATTGGGTAAATATTTTATATTTAAGACAACTCAAACAAGTAGACCGTTGTTTTAATTTTTAAATTAATAATAAGCATGCATGCATATTTGGTTGACAGGGAGGTATTTGCAAATTCTCCATTTTTTGTTACAGCAGAAGAAGCTGGTGCAATTGAAGGAGTGTAAGTGCACTGCATATTATTTAGTTATTTTTTTGTTTTTCAAATTAAACTGTAATGTAATTGTAACTGATATCTGCAGAAAAAATGACGGTTATAGTGAAACAACTGTTGCCGCAGGGAAAACTCATGAGGTATGTTTTCACACACAATGTTCTTCATTGCTTGTTTCATTATTTAATGATCCAATTATCATGCATAGCTTATTCTTGAATTTATCTTATCCTTCAAACTAATTATGTTTGTTAGTTTTAGCCGCCAATTCCTACTTATTATTATAAAGTTTTTCTCTTAATTTTTAATGATACCAATCCATCTGGTAATCCAAAATCCTAAAGTCTATGTCACATATCAGTTTTTTGTGCCTTAAATATTGATTATTCTTTGCTAAATATTGATACAAAATTATTCTGTTAATTGACTGAAAGTATACACTTAATGGTTATATTTAGGTTTCGTTGACGGTTGACTCAGTAAACTCTTACATTGCTTGGGATTTCTCCATTTTGCAAGGGAAATTAACCACGGTTACTTTTCTTTATCTCTATCTCTATCAACATTCTACTTGTCAAATATATTTTGCATTTTCTTAATCATCAAATATTTCATATCTTTAAAAAACAAAATATATAATTTCCTGTCAAGGTTTTTTTTTTCTTTTTTAATCAAAGGTGTTATAAATCTAACAGTAGCTTCTTTGCTGCACTTACATAAATCACATACATTTGTTTGAATTTTACAGAAAAATCTTAGCATATGATCCCTGGACTTTGTAGATATTGAAAAAAGGTCCCTGCCCTTTTGTGAAAATTCTGAATTCCTTTGAAACTTGATACGTAGCAAGAAAATATTCAAAAAAGAAAAAGAAAAAAAGATGATGTCTAATATTCCCATAGGCCATAGCAAACAAGAAAAAGGTCACAAAATACTTGACACATAAAAAAAGGATGTAACAAAAAAGTCAATATCTAAGGTCTAGCTTGAGGGAGTGTTAGATTATAAATATAAAATGTTTAGGTTATGTATCGATGTCTACAATAAAAATCTAATATACTAAATATTCGTTCCTATTTTCCCCCTGATTATTACAGGACATTGGATTTTCTGTGGAGCACACTAATTCTTCTGGACAAAAGACAGTATGTTTAACATTCAATTCAATTCTATATTATTTTTCATTTTTTTATTAGCAGTTAGTTTATTAAATAAACCATATTACTTGATTAATAATTTGATGTTTTGAATAAAATGATGAAATATGCCTCTTTGAACCGTAACATAGACTCCTCAACTAATTATATTTTTCTACTTATGATTTTTTTTTTTTGTGTTTTGACATATAGCTTATCTTGCCTTACCGACGGTACGAGTCTGACCAAGTAAGTTATGTCTTATTTCACGTGTTTTTTTTCTAATTTAAAAAAAAAGAAGAAAAAAAAAACTGATGACATAAAATGTGTTATGCAGGGTAACTTCTGCACAGTGATGGCTGGCAACTACAAACTCTTATGGGACAATTCATATTCTACATTTTTTAAAAAGGTAAATGATACGAACCAAAATAATATTGAAATTGAACTAATAAACTTAATGAAATAACATAAACAAAACTAATCAAAATTCTCCATGCCTAAACAATGAGGGAATTGGTCTCTATTAATAGAGTCTGCCCTATTCCTAGACCTAGATAAACAAGGAAACGAAATAATAATAAAATCCTAATATAATTATACTTAAATAATAATAATAATAATATCCTAATATAATAGGATCGTATCAGTAAATTATTTATATTTCAATATTAATACTATGTTATTCATAATGTGTGAATGGTGTTGAATATATGAAACAGGTCCTTAGGTACAAAGTTGACTGTATACCACCTGTTGTACCCTCACCAGCAGCAGCTGATGAAACGGAATAATAATAATAATGATATTTTAATGCCATTTTAACGATGTTGTCGGTTTCCATATATTGTGTAACTAGAATTATTAAAATTGTTGCTTCATTGTATGTGAAGTGGTTTGAAATACTCAGCAGATGGTTGTAAAGTTTGTAAACATGTTAGGTGACCTGATCTCTGCTATGGAACACAAAAGTGTGATGTGATGTTTTGTATGACATGATATATTTTGAACTTGTTTTGTTTTTTGTTTTTTTCAAGTAAATTGGTGACAAAATATGTGAGTTAAAAACCATGGTATATTCTTAAAACATGACGTGGTTGTAATCTTATATATGCACATAGAGAAGGCTTTGAGTCAAATTGATATAAGATTACCGTACTGTGATATCCTGTATCAAAAACCTTCTGCTCTAAACCACATATGGCGAATTAAAGGTGTGGCCAGGCCCAACAACTTTGCAAACAGGCCCATATTTGGGATTTAAAAGCCCAGCTCGTGATTTCATAGATTGATTCGTAATTGGGCCAACAATGTTACTAAAAGTCCATTGGTATTAGCAGGCCCATCTGACTAAGCCCATTGCAATCATTCTGACTAAAATCACAAATGAAGTACTCCCTCCATCCTACAAAAAACTTCCCATTTGATATGGGCACAAGTTTTAAGGGGATAGTTAGTGGTGGGGTCATTGGTAATAATTTTGATTAAAATATAAGATTGGTTTGGAGAGAGAATGATGGTTAGTGGATAGTTAGTGGTGGAGTCCTTAGTAATAATAGTATTTTATTATGTGGAGCCCATCAATTAAATGAAATGGAAAGTTTTTTGTGGGACAAAAAATTAATGTCAAATGGGAAGTTTTTTGTGGGACGGAGGGAGTATTACAGTTACAATCAAACACAAGACATATAGGTCTAGCGCAAGGTGATTACCAACAACGTGCAACTAATAACACTGAAACTGAAAGCTAGATATATTGTGCCAAACAAACCATATATATAAATATCTCGATAAACATCCAAGTCACAAAATAATCTTTGTACATATACTTTAAGATATGACAAACCATGGTTTTCACATCCCTAATCATATATACACAACTATAGGTTCATTTAACCCGTTAGATATAAAACTTTATGTGAATCGCCCATTAAAAAGAGTCAAAATTGACAAACCGATGTTTAAGTATCATATTAATGGCTGAATTATTATGTTTGTGTTCAATGTTACCTTTTTTGCTTGTTTTTTAGGCATGGATTTTTTGAATTTGGTCCAGTCTACGTTTGAATTTCTGCATGACTGCATTTGAACCTAAAGGTGAACTTTGGAATCTTCTAGAATATTATGGTGCATGCATATCCAGCTACTTGTTGTGGGCTGGATGAAACATGTTTGTAGGTGCACACCTACGACAACTACAAGAACTTGTTAACTAACAAGTTTGGAAAATTACCTCAAGAATTGTGACCCTGTCGTTGCATTTTGTTAAATTTTTTTAACAGTAGAACACACATAATCTCTAAACTATTCCTAGATCTACATTATTTTGTCCATAACAGGACTCGAACATGAGCACAAACCAATAGGGAACAAAAAGAGAAATTTATATTAAATAATCAGCTATGTCACTAGAAAATACTAACTATTATCATTCTGGATAAAACGTTTCTCTAATTGAAAAAATTTAAAAGTTTGTTGTTGTGTGTGGATATTTTGATAATTGGTTGATAAAATTAGGAAATACATAATAGTATCTTGTTATTGTATGCAATTTGCCATATTTTGTATGCACCAAAGTGTAAAAAATGGTATATCAAAGCGGAAAACTGCTTTTTTACCATTTATACTTGATCTAATCCTTGTATTAACAATAGAAAGTTTTCTATCAATATATATGTACTAGTTTCATATTCCGTCAACTTCGAGAACTAAAATGCAAAATGATAAAAAAAAACGTAGAAAATCATATAGTCAATTATTATTAAAATGATGAATAAACGTTTTGTTAAGTATGAATAATTGGTAAAAATAAATCAAAGATGAAATAAAACTTATATATATATATATATATATATATATATATATATATAGTGAGCAATTCAACGCAGAACCCATTTAAACTACAGAACCGCAGAACCCGATCTTATACCTTTAAATTTTTAAATTAACGGCCAAGATCAATCGTGTCAGTTTCGTAAATAAAATTCATTATATTTTATCAATTAGAATAAATAAATGGGTAAAAGGGGAATTTTACAAAAAAGTTAATCTTAAAACCGTCCTCCCACTTTCTTTATTTCTCTCCTTTGAAAATTGTAATTATTTCTCTCTCCCCAACCGTATATATCACCATCAATTTGAGAAACCCTAAATTGTAAAACACAGCTTAAAGCCGTCGTCTTCTTCTTATCCGGTTACACCATCATGATTACACCATCAACATCAAAAGGAGATAATGTGGCTAAGTAGAAGAGAAATTACACCATCATAGTTGCTTTCCTGCAAATTACCAACTCAATTTTGTACCTCAATTCACAATTCTAGAAATCTTCGAAACAATTCATCAATTTGCAGAGCGACACTTTTCTTCAACGAAATACAGAATACTCTCTTATCATTATTCTCATCCTCATCCACCAGGTATCGTTTTTTAGATATTGATTTGTTCCGTAAATTTTCATCACATAATTTGAATCTTAATTTGTTCCAGCAGATGGGTGTTTTTAAAAATTCAATTTGTTGAGAATTTAGGTGTTTCTGGCTATGAGTACAAGCTAATTGCAACATGTTCTTTATGAAATTTGATTTTGTATCGAATTTGTTGTTGTTTATTATGATTTTCTTTTTATTTATTTTTTTAGTTGTGACTTGTGAGAGCTGTAATTTTGGTCCTCTGGGTATCAATTCAAGTAAACTATTTTTTCAGTTGTTGATGGTTTTATTCGTTAATTAGGGTGTAGATATTGATTTCATACTTGTAGAATTTTAACGTGCATTATAGTTGGGAAAGAGGGATTAATGTGATTGGATTCTTAACTGATTTCTCTTTGTGTGTTTAAGCTTGCACAATTAAATCGAGATCTAGAAGAAGAAACATAATTATTGTGAAGAAACCTTTGGAACTCACTGAGATTGAGGGTTTACCGATTCAAGCTCTTTTTGTTTGAATGCTTGATTGATTATATAGGGCTTGTTGTTTTACCTGCATACAATTAAACTACTTCTAGACTTGATCGATGAAACTTATGGCTTAACCACTCTTGTATCATTGTATGTAGAGTTACATGGACGTATATAGATGCGGTACACCAATGTTATCGTATAGATACGGTACATCACCGTTACCATATCTATATACATCGATGTTACTCTACATACACACATGTATATATAAAAAAATTATGTTTGATATTAGGTTTTTTCATGGTTTCCAGTTTGTAGGGTGCTGAGAAAAGATTGTTATAATTATGAAGACGTTAAATATCGTTAAAACTCTACAAAGATGAAGATGAAGACGATAATTTTAAAAGAAGCACATATGTTTGTACATAAGTGTTTTTTAGGTTTTTTTACGTATGTTTGTACATAGGTTTTTTTAGTTTTTTAGTGTCACGTGCACATATCATTCATGTACACCACATTGGATGTTTTGATTTTACAATACATGCAGTGTTGTCGTAAGACATTCAGTGTCATAAGCATCAAATGTCATAAACATCAGATGTTTAGACATGTATGTTTGTATTATAACCATACAACCATGTAGCAAACATCAACTGTTGTGGTTGTCTAAGAAAAAACACAATCATGTAGTATACATTGAATGTGTCCTTTTTTTATTATCATAGTTTTGTACATGTATCCATTCAAACTCACACCATATAAAGGAATTTCATATGTTTAGAGTTCTGTGGAGTTTTGTTGTTTACAAGGAACAATAAGAGAAAAAATGTGTGTTGATTTTGAATTGATTTATTGATGATTAAAGACAAGAAAAAAAAAGATTTTGAATTGATTACATGATAGTGCAGTAAAACCAACTTCCCTTATTTTTAGGTAATTATTAAACACTTATACAGTTTCCATACTTATCCGATTTGGTTAAATTCCTTAATTGCCCTTTTCGAATAAGTATATTAAACAAAAAATAATTAAATTTTACTGCATTTTGATTGGCCGAAATATTGTTCTGTGGTTCTGCATCTTTAAACGGTTCTGCACTGAATCGCACCATATATATATATATATATATATATATATATATATATATATATATATATATATATATATATATATATATATATATATATATATATATATATATATATATATATATATATATATATATATATATATAGTGGAGAGTTATATTGAGAACCCTGATTTCAAAAAGAACTCTGAGAACTATTTTAAATCAATTTTAGGCCGTTAGATTTTAAAATAAACGAATAAGATTAATTATGGCATTTTCGTAAATAAAATAAAATACATTTTGGTAAAATTTAAATGAAAAGGCTAAGATGGTAATTGTGTAAAAAATAAAATAAAATAATAATAAATAAGCCCTTAACAGCCGTCCACTAATTCCTAATTTGTCTCAAATTTGTTCCTCTCTCTACAAGTTAAGAAGTGGACGTTCTTTCTCTCTCACAAGGGTTTTAGGGTTACAAACAATGGCGGCGACAGTGGAATAACAAATACAGATCCATCTCATTTTTGCATTAACCGGAGGTATGTTTTGGCAAGAAACACCATCATCCACCGTTCTACCACCACAATTTCCTCATTTATGCTCCCATCGTAAAACAGTAACAATTTGTTGCACTTTTCAACTTTTATTATTTACCATACAATTCATTCTAGATTTCTTCATTACATTCAATATTTAATTATAAAACGTAGGTCTCTCAAATAATTTTTCCTAAATTGTTTGAAATTGCATAACATAAGATTCTGGTTAAATCCCCATTTTTAAAATTCTTACATTTGCATCAATTTTTATTTTCTATTATTTTAAACACATGTTTTATCATTTTTTCTTTAAGTGAATGCATATAGTACGTTTTTTTCTTTTTGTCAAATAATAGCCAAATTACAACTTGTTGTATGTTAGTTCTTATATTATTTTAGTAAATAATTATGCAAGGAACTGTATCATATGATACATAATTATATATACCAAAAATTCGGTTAGTTTTATATTTTATTTGTTACTAACTTCTCATTTTTTTATATAATTTTCGTAGGAATTGTGTACCAAGAAAGTTGATAATTGAAATGGTGCTTATACATCTATGTTCTTGGTTACATCTATGTTCTTGGTAAATCAATTTCGAGAGTAGGTGCTCATACATTTATGATATGGAACCCTTGACAAGATTCACGTTTTCTTTTGTATAATTAAGTATAACATGTATGTTCAATAGAATTTATACGCGTTCCACTTGTTCTAACCAATTTTGTAGAATTTTAATATAGAATCTTTGTTAAAAAGGTTATAATCTGGTCTAGTTACATTGATGTTTTTTTTATACATATATGTTCTCGGTAAAATGTTTCGACTTTAGGGACTTATACATCTATGTTCTCTCAATCACATATGCTCACCTGGTTTATAACATCGAGGTATACTAATTACGGGAAAATAATATAAATTACCAAAAAAAAAATATATGCAAAACCGTCTTGACATATATGCACAACCTACGTGTAAAAACAATTACAAATAAGAAACATATATGCAAAATCTGCTCGACAAAAAAAAGCAATTAATTTTCGAAACTAATTCCTAAATTGAAGGATATTTTCAAAAAAGGAAATAATTTTTTTTTGAAAAATGTCGTAAATACTCCTGAATAATTAATATGAATTAAATAAATCAAAAATAATTTACTAAATTCTGATTGGTTAATAAGGATTCTCAGAGTTCTTTTTGAAATCAGGGTTCTCTATATAACTCGACCATATATATATATATGGTCCGGATCCGGTGATAACTCTTTTCCTCGCGAGGACTGTGAAGACTCCAAAAAAAACTCTAAAAACGATCAAAACAAACTTTTTTCAAAAAATTCCTTTTTTAAACATCTAAATCGCTATGTATAAGATCCAAAAAAAAAAATTTTCCAAAAATGATCAAAAAAATATGGATCATAATAATGATCCACAAAAAAATCTGGATCATTGTTATGATTCGCTAAAAAAAGTGGATCATAATTTTTTTCGAATTTTTTTTTTTGTCAAATGTAGTAATAATCATGGTGAGTTATATATATTTTTTTCGAAATTTTTTGAAATTTTTATAAGGTGTCCTCGCGAGTTCTCACCGAAAAAAGAGTTCTCACAGGATCCCACTATATATATATATATATATATATATATATATATATATATATATATATATATATATATATATATATATATTAAGAATTATATTGATAACCCTGATTTTAAAAAGAACTCTGACTATAAAAATGAACGTTTTTATATAAAATTGACGCAATTTCATAGCAAACTAACTAACCAGATTGCAACACATTTAAACACACCAAAAATTATAAGTTTTCGGTTAGGCGAAAGGTCGTTAGGTGTTGGTTGTAAAGATAAATGACTTTGGAATTCAAAGATGGTTGCACCTGTATTTCCGGTGTGGAGGTTGTGCATTAAATGCTGGCTGCTTACCTGTAATTTTCTTTGATGAGGTGGATAACAATGTTTGATTAAGAAATTAGGTCAACCATTTGACTTTATGTAGAGGTGGTTTATTTGAAAGCACTGGATACCATACCAACTGTAGGCGGGCCCAAGTCCTGAAATATGACTAGAGATGCCAATTTTATCCGCGGATTCGGGTACCCGCGGGTACCCGACCCTAACGGGGCGGGTATTACCCGCTTAAACGGGTAACGGGTCGGGGACGGGTATTGACTTTTACACCCGAAGCGGGGACGGGTCGGGTACGAGTATTCCTCTACCCGCACCGTTTCATACCCGAATATACATATTTTATGTACAAATTCTAAGTATATTGCATATTACATACTAAGACAAAGTTTCATTTTTATTTATCTATGCCCTTCCCTTTTTATAGTGTAATTCTATATGATTTGTTCTTTCTTAAAGTGATATGGGACAACAACAAAGAAAATAAGATCTCACATTGCTATAATACAACTCATAAACAAACTTTCACATCTATAAAAGTTTACTCTCTCCATATAGCAAGTTATTATCCATCAATCAACATAGATGCATGTATGTGTGTATTAAAATACACCAACCACATGTGTTGTGTTTAGTATATATATTTTTTTTTGAACTTTTGAACAAATACCCATCGGGTAACCCGTACCCGCACGGGGATTTTTCTACCCGAACCCGACGGAGATTACACGGGTGCGGGCGGGGACGGGTATGGGGATTGGAGTTCGGGTGCGGGTACGGGTTTTGCAATATCCGCTACTACCCGCGCCCGTTGGCATCACTAAATATGACAGCCCATAAACAGGTAGCTTTGACTTTTTTTTTAACATTCTTGTCCATGCAAATTTCCAATACAAATACAACTACCATGATGTTGTAAATGTTGTATCCACCGTTCAATCTATGTCAATATTTTAAAAAATTGGTTGAATAGGCGGGAGTCGATCAAAATGAGCTGGTTAGACTGATGGTTATAGTTTGATTGGAACCGATCGATTGGACATAAAAACTTGATTGAACAAACCGGTGAAACTGCAAAAAACCAGTTTTCCTAAAATAATTAGGATAAGTAAAATACACATGAATTTTTTATACTTCCTCCGTATCAAAATAAGTGACACAAATTGGCTTACATGTTTTTTGAGGTAAAAGATTAAAGTAGAGGTTAAAATAAATTAAAGTACATAGTTAGTGAAGAATGAGTCTCACTTTTCTTGAATAAAGTGATATTAATGAGTTTTAAAGGTAAAAGTAAGGGTATAAGAGTAATTTCACTTTATTAAAGTGGATAGTTAATGTGTATGGGTCTAACTATTTTTACCAAATAAGGAAAGTTTTCAAAGTGTGTCACTTATTTTGATACACACCAAAATGGAAAGTGTGTCACTTATTTTGATACGGAGGAAGTATAAGTTTTGTAACTCAAAAATGATAAACTTAGTTGAAAAAAATATTTTGTAGAATTTTTGATTTCTTATAGTAGTTTATTTATTTTTTTTGTATTTTTTAGTTTTTTGTTTTTATATATCATTTACATACTGCATCATAAATACTCAACGATATTAATCTGATTCAACCCGTCAGCTGATTCGGTCTAACTTGTTTAACCGTATATAGGATATTGTCTGGTTAAATATAAGAATTGGTTTCTAAAACATTGATATATGTATGTGTCGTTGGGATCATTACCATTTGTAGACTTGTTTGTCAAAATGATTATCCAAACATTTTACATTAAAAAAAATTGTATACAAGTTAACTGACCTTACAGGTGGCAGCTTTGATAAGTTTGTGTTAGTATTGATATTGGTTTAACCGTTTAACCAGGTAAACAATCATATATAAATTTGGGGAAAGAAAGCGACGAGCCAGCTATGTTTTGTGAATTTTTCATTTCATTTTATTATTTTGTTTGAATAAGCTTTTAGCTACAATACGAGTTGAAAGATGGTTTTAAGAATGAATTTCATCCCTATGTTAAAACTTGTGAGATTGAAAAACCAAAACATGTGGAATTTAATGCGAAAAGAATAGTAGAGGGATCACTAAGTAAAGTAGTAAACGCCTAAGAGTAATTCAATCTACAACAGCAGAGGACCTAGTATAGTGCACGGAATTGTCCGTTCAATCCTGAGATCTTTTCGCATATTTTTTTTTGTTAGTGTAGGTAACACACGCAGGAAAATGTATACAACCAGTGACAACCCTTAGTTTTTTTCTTAGGCCTGCCTCTGAACCACACGATGTGCAACACATGAAAAATATTGCATGATCCAAATGTATTATGTGGATTCGTAAAAGGTTACAATCTTATCACTATGCATCTTGATTACTAACGCCCGTGCCAACACATTTTGTAGTTGGCCCGTCACTTTGCCTCCCCAAACTTACACTATTGGTACGTGTGTCCTTGTTTCTTCAGTTTCATTCTACATTAGCAATATTGGTTAAGTGAAAAAGAGGAGACGAGGACATAGATTGTGACTGCATTAAAGATTTGTACATTCTCCGACATATTTTGTATTTTTCCCCAATGATAAAGGAAGTGAACATTTGTTTTTGACATGAATGTATTAGGTAGACAGTTAGTTTGTCAACGAGGAAAATGTTATGTGATGAAAGTGAAGGAGGAAAGAACCTATTGTTGAAAGAGAAAAAAAATATAATATTTTTCCTATGAGACATGTTACTTGGGATAAAACGATATGAGATGATTAAGTTAAGACGGATGATTAAGGATGACAAAAGATAGATTTTATAACATGTTGCCTAACACGATGTCAAATAGGGTGGCACGCAAGGTTGGGGACAAACAAACGTGCTTATGCAATCCTTTAAACCTAATTGCTAACGTTTTGCTTATTTTTTCAGTTTTAGGTTATTTTTCTTTTTTGCCTCTATAATACATTGGGATGTAACATATACACGGAAAAATTGATTCTTACATATTAAGTACAACACTCTACATTGATAGTAGTATCATATCTTCGGTTCTTCGTCATATTGTTTTGCTTTGGGCTAAGGAAGTGAAAAGGGATGAGAGTGTGAGTATTAATATTTTGTGTGCGTGTAACTTGACGCTAATTTGACAAAAACAAAAATGTCAGTTGGTGTTACAGTTATGGACGGCCTTGCGTAAACGTCTCATTCTATCTTTTTTCTTCAACTAATTGGAGTCGGTCGAAATTCCATTCTAAAAACATGGTAAACAAAAAAAACCAAAATTTTGTCTATGACGTGTTTTAAAGAAACAAGTAAACATTTTACATAGAAACTAACATAAGAAATAGCCGAATTACGTGGCGAGAAACATAAGAAATAGCCAATTTAGTATCAAGTATGGCATAATCATATCCTTGTCCAATATTGAAAAAATATATACTTTCTTATGTTTCAAAATAAATAATATATTTAAAGTTTTATATTATTTAAGGTAAAATAATATAACAACACGGGATGTGATAGTTATAGCTCCCGTTATACACTCTTTTAACCACCAAACCCACACCACCATCCCTGCCATTTGCTCGCCAAAACAAAACCGTTGTGGCCTTGGCCGGTCGTTAAATGATTTTGTATTTGGAAACACCTTATAACATAACTTTAACATGTTAAACCATATCGGGTGTATGTTAAAATTATATTAAAACTCAAAAACTCTATAACATGGTTATAAGTAGGCTTTCATACTTTGTGCTCCAATGAAGCTTATATTAAATTAAATAAAATAGTTGTGTCCCACACACTTTTTATAATGTATTACGAAGTATAATTTATTTTAAAGTTGTATATTATGCTACTAATATTGTACAATTATAACATGTACTGTTGTTTGCCAAAGCATATTGCACTTTCCAGATTCTCATCCGTCCCCCACCCTAATAAATGTTATTTCTCGCTTTTAAAATTTTGGAAGTATTCTTTTTATAATGAGTTTTTTATGATAGTTGAGCTTTGGTGTAATGTGAGTATAATCTAACTAGTGTCTATTTACAAACTTTTCTTAATCATCTGATATATACCTAAAGACTGGTCAAATACGTAGTTTTTATAAAATTATTTAAAAATTCTTACTACTATAACACCATCCTAATAAATTTTTTTAAAAGACACTTAATTTACACCAATTTATTTATTATAAGACTTAAACTTATAATCTATGGATTGTAAACAAAATTTTACAACTTTCTCAATATCACTAGACTATAAGTTTTAAATATCACCCTTATTTCTTTATTAGAGTTGTATTCTAGGAAGTCTAAAGGATTTGTCTAGTCCCAAAGGATAAATCCTAGTCATTGGATCAAGATGGTCAAGATTAAATCCCCCCCACCTACAGCCACCGCCAGTGTAACACCTCAATTTTTAAAACACCTTTTAAATCTTATTTTTAAATAAAAATATTACAAGTCCAACATTCCCAAAATACGGTTTAACAAAAACCAACAAGAGTTTATCAGAGTATTAAAACCGGTGTTACAATGCAATATCATAACCATAGGATAAACGAGAACTACCTACGAGCTCTCGAGCTAATCAACACAAGGCCACTTCTAACGCGACCCTCTAATCCATCGATCCTGAATCCTGAGTACATAGCCAAAAACAAAGTAGTACGTGAGACAAAATAGTCTCGTGAGATACATGGGTTTTAGACCCGATAAACAATTAGTCATATAATATCATTTAATCTTAAAATAATATTACTAAGTTTGTTTTGGGTCACTTTATCACTTTCATCATTGGCCAATGTCAAGATAATCGGAATGCCTCCAATCTATCAAGACCATCATATCCACGGTAACCGGAATGCCTCCAATCTACCGGGACTCATAGGTATTGGGTAATCGGAATGCCTCCAATCTACCACTAACCTTAAGGTACCGTAGTAACCGGAATGCCTCCAATCTACTACGGCCCTAGGGACATCATCATCATCATCATCATCATCATTATTACTTATCTTTTATCGTTATGAGCTCATAGCTCCATCATTTCTCAGTCAATCAATCATTTCGTTGTCAAACAAGCAATTCATCATAAATCACATAAATGACTAAATTACGTAAAGACTCGACAAAATCATTAGATCATAAAAACATTTACTAGCTATGTACCCAGTTTAAAAGTCACATGTACTCACCTTAGCCAAGCTAACTCCAAATCGTGTCTATCAACACGAATCCTTGCTTTCCAACTTGTGAAATGTCACCAATCTTTAGGTCTTCTTGACCTTTGATGTTTAGATCCTTCAAGATGGTGAAGATTTGAGCTCAAGAACACCAAGATCGCCCCCTTTCTCTCTCTAAAACGGTTGCACAAGAGTTGGGTGGAAAATGAAGAAACCCTAGCTCAAACCCGATTTATTGCTGCCCGACCAGACTTCGCGACGCGAGTTCGCGTCGCTAACTCTGCATATCGTACGCATACTTAGCGATCGCTAACTCAACGCGAACTACTTCGCGACCCAAAGCCAAACTACCTGGCCCGACTTCCCGATCGTTACCACTAGTTCGCGTCGCGAACTTTCCAAAGCAGCAGGGCTGCACTTTTCAACTTTATCTCGACCCGGTTTCGCCCATAACTTCCTCGTACGATGTCCAAATGACACGAAACCAATTCCTACGTGTTTTAAACGATTTATCCTTATTTATCATATTTTTCCCATAATTTATTTTATTCAAATTTCGGGTCGTTACAACTATCCACCCCTTAAAAGGATTCCGACCTCGGAATCAACTCAAGGATTTCCAATCCTCATTCCACTTCCCAATTTATGATTCAATAACACTTATGCATTTAATCGCCCACTCGACCCGTTATACCCAAACGGGCCAAAGATCCAAACTTGAGTTCCTAATACCCGAACGGGTCAAAATTTCACAATCTGACCTTAACCTTTCTCATCATTTAACCAAACTCCTTACTCCCATTGGGATGATATGACCCAATCATTACTAATGACCATTTGACCATAATGATAGTCAACCCCTCGCTTTGACCAAATTGTCAACATTGTCCCATCTTTGACTTAAGCACAAGTCAACCATATCTTGACAATTTCTTACCCACTAGTGGTTCCATTAATCATCAATTCCTTAACAATCGACTTTACATTCATGGTCCGACAACAATCACCCGATTCCTAAATTCAACCCGAAGTACCCAGCGGTCGAAGTCGTACTCTTTGACTACTATTACTTCCATTAATCCATTAACCACTATTATACCCATGTAGATGGTATATTATGCCTTTACCCTTGGCTAACCATTTTAAACGAAAGTCAAAACCCAATTTTGACTAAAGTCAACAATCTACTAGTTGACTAACCTTGACTTAATGAATAAGGTCAACTTACCTTGCTAAATTTCACATATTCTTTATTACTAAGGCATCGCTTCCCAAGCTTTTCATTCCCATTTCCTATTTAGATTTCCTTTCTCAATTGTTCCCTTTTTTCTTTGATTTCGATTTCCACAATCGATTAACAACTTCCATTTAAATCAATACCAAATCTCTATTACTTTTTAACTTTCATCCAATTACTTATACCTTTTATAATTTCCTTCAAACATCCTCATACCATACTTGGATTTCCCGATTACCGGCTCTAGAGCCTCAATCATATCCAATTGTGGCCTAACCACCCGATATACATCTTTCACCACTCATTGGTTACTAACCACTGTGCTTTCTAAAGCATTCCTTTTTCATGAACCATTAACTTGTAGGTATCCCCTACTCATACTCTTACTTAAACACGACCCGCGTTTTCAACACAATTTCCCATTTACAGGTTCTAAGACATCACTATACCTTAGTCATTATTGTCTTTACCATTCACGTGTAACAACCATTATGTTACTTATCCGGCTTCTCACCAACATCCAAGTTCCATTTCCCAAGGTTTCTATTTCTAGAATTTCAATCCACACTAACGTTCTTACCAACACTTAGTACTTCCTTGTACCTCTATCCTTTGTTGAAACACATTTACCATCCTCGTGGTTCGTCCCTTGGTACTACATAATAGTGTCAACCCTTATATCCTTACTTCCTGCGACACACCTGTCTATAATCTTTTCAAATACATGCTTCCACACACATCACTAACCGGGAAGGCCATTCCCAAAAATAAATCCCCATGTCGTATGACTCGTCTCCAATTTCTAAAAGCACCAATTCGTGCAACAACCAAACAATTAAGCAATAATCACATAACATCAATCTTCACCTAAGATCTCCGAGGTTGCATCATGAACCCCCCTCTAGATTTCCTTCCGGGAAGACTTCCCCTTTCAACTCACTCGTGAGTTCCTTTCACAACATGTTGTACCGCACTCTCTTTCCAAAAGTTTCATACTACACATTCCACCGTGTCGACGCCTCACCCTTTAATTATATGGATGTCAAACTTATCATATCTTTCTCTCTTCGCTTGCTACTCTCTAGCACTTGCTCAATCCACCGAATCCACCAATCGTGACCTCCGGTTCAGAACTTCCGATTTACCCCACGGTCTTACATGCTATGACAACCTTATACAACGTCCTTCCATTTCTTCCGACTAGGTCTGGCTACCACTTTATGTAGCTACTTCTCACTACGGGCTTCCCATTCGATGACTCTTCCTTCATACGGGTATTGGAATCATTCCTCCTACCCTTAATCATACGGTCATCAATAGTCTAGTTCACATTCTCATTCATAACTCTTCCCAATTTAGTGGAGCTCGTCCACTTTTCACATTCATTCTTTCGCCATACCAACGTATTCAACAAACAAGATTCAAACGGTCAGCTCAACAGTCAAAAACAACACGATTAGATCAAAACATGAAAATTATCATAGGGGTCGACCCTATCATACTAATGCGCTACGGTCTCAAAAGACTCATATTGCGCCCTGCATAACAACTTCCATAGGTCCCCTAGGTTCAACCCTAAACTTAACATAAAGTCTCAAGGTCAACCTATCGATCTCAAGTAATCTTACATTCCTATTGCTACAGTCTAAGACTAGGATGGACATCCAACCTAATTCACTTAAACTATAGCTCTGATACCAAGTTGTAACACCTCAATTTTTAAAACACCTTTTAAATCTTATTTTTAAATAAAAATATTACAAGTCCAACATTCCCAAAATACGGTTTAACAAAAACCAATAAGAGTTTATCAGAGTATTAAAACCGGTGTTACAATGCAATATCATAACCATAGGATAAACGAGAACTACCTACGAGCTCTCGAGCTAATCAACACAAGGCCACTTCTAACGCGACCCTCTAATCCATCGATCCTGAATCCTGAGTACATAGCCAAAAACAAAGTAGTACGTGAGACAAAATAGTCTCGTGAGATACATGGGTTTTAGACCCGATAAACAATTAGTCATATAATATCATTTAATCTTAAAATAATATTACTAAGTTTGTTTTGGGTCACTTTATCACTTTCATCATTGGCAAATGTCAAGATAATCGGAATGCCTCCAATCTATCAAGACCATCATATCCACGGTAACCGGAATGCCTCCAATCTACCGGGACTCATAGGTATTGGGTAATCGGAATGCCTCCAATCTACCACTAACCTTAAGGTACCGTAGTAACCGGAATGCCTCCAATCTACTACGGCCCTAGGGACATCATCATCATCATCATCATCATCATCATTATTACTTATCTTTTATCGTTATGAGCTCATAGCTCCATCATTTCTCAGTCAATCAATCATTTCGTTGTCAAACAAGCAATTCATCATAAATCACATAAATGACTAAATTACTTAAAGACTCGACAAAATCATTAGATCATAAAAACATTTACTAGCTATGTACCCAGTTTAAAAGTCACATGTACTCACCTTAGCCAAGCTAACTCCAAATCGTGTCTATCAACACGAATCCTTGCTTTCCAACTTGTGAAATGTCACCAATCTTTAGGTCTTCTTGACCTTTGATGTTTAGATCCTTCAAGATGGTGAAGATTTGAGCTCAAGAACACCAAGATCGCCCCCTTTCTCTCTCTAAAACGGCTGCACAAGAGTTGGGTGGAAAATGAAGAAACCCTAGCTCAAACCCGATTTATTGCTGCCCGACCAGACTTCGCGACGCGAACTAAGTTCGCGTCGCTAACTCTGCATATCGTACGCATACTTAGCGATCGCTAACTCAACGCGAACTACTTCGCGACCCAAAGCCAAACTACCTGGCCCGACTTCCCGATCGTTACCACTAGTTCGCGTCGCGAACTTTCCAAAGCAGCAGGGCTGCACTTTTCAACTTTATCTCGACCCGATTTCGCCCATAACTTCCTCGTACGATGTCCAAATGACACGAAACCAATTCCTACGTGTTTTAAACGATTTATCCTTATTTATCATATTTTTCCCATAATTTATTTTATTCAAATTTCGGGTCGTTACAGCCGGCCGCCGCCTCCGGCCTCCGTCTGCTGCCGTCGGACGCCGCCGTCCGCCGCCGATCGCCGCCGTCCGCCGCCGGTGGCCGGCGGCCGGCGGTGGTGGTGGTGTCTGACAGTGAAGGTGCTGGTGGTAATGGGGCTTGTGGTGGTATTGATGTATCGAAACACATGTGCTTCACTAAAACACAACATATTACTTCGAAGCACATGTGCTTTAGGTCACGAAACACATGTGCTTCACTACACATAAAAAAAATCAAAACGTGTGACGAACATATCATTATGAAGCACATGTGCTTCATAAAGCCAAGCACATGTGTTTTTGTTCCTAAACATATGTAACTTACAAGCAAGTCATTTTGTTTGAATCACTAAGCACATGTGCTTCAGGTCACGAAATACATGTGCTTCACTACACAAAGAAAAAAAATCAAAACAAGTGACGAACATATCATTATGAAGCACATGTGTTTCATAAAGCCAAGCACATGTGTTTTTGTTCCTGAACTTACAAACAAGTCATTTGTGTTTGAATCACGAAGCACATGTGTTTGACGTTATGAAGCGCATGTGCTTCACTAACAAGAAAAATAATCAAAACAAGTGACGAAAATATCATTATGAAGCACATGTGCTTCATAAAGCCAAGCACATGTGTTTTTGTTCCTGAACACATTTAACTTACAAGCAAGTCATTTGTGTATGAATCACGAAACACATGTGTTTGACGTTATGAAGCACATGTGCTTCATTACTTGAAACACACGTGCTTGGCTGTACATATACACTCCTTTATTTTCAAAACACATGTGTTTCAAGCACATGTGCTTCCAGTCACGACCACCACCACCAGTCACCACCGCCGGCGGCCACCTCCTTTATTTGTGTATGAATCACGAAGCACA
Organism: Calendula officinalis; assembly: GCA_963853835.1. Classification (NCBI taxonomy): domain Eukaryota; kingdom Viridiplantae; phylum Streptophyta; class Magnoliopsida; order Asterales; family Asteraceae; genus Calendula; species Calendula officinalis. The sequence continues at coordinate 12,937,961 of OY970825.1, read as the reverse complement.
TGTGCTTGACGTTATGAAGCACATGTGCTTCATTACTTGAAACACATGTGTTTGGCTGTACATATACACTCATTTATTTTCAAAACACATGTGTTTCAAGCACATGTGCTTCTAGTCACGACCACCACCACCGGTCACCACCGCCGGCGGCCACCTCCGGCCGACGTGCGCCGCCGCCGGCCGCCGTCTCTGGCCGCCGGAGAAGCACATGTGCTTGTAGTGGTGGTGGTTTTAAATCTTGATCTTGACCATTGATTTTTCTTAATCCAAGGGCTAATAAATATTCCTTAAAAGTAGATAAAATTAATGAACTACCTTGAACATTTGACTTCTTTATTATATAATCTTTTATCCATCACAATCACACTTCTTTTCTTTCTTTCATCCTAACAACTACCTCCTTCCCAACTCTCTTTCTCTCCCCCTATATTATGCCAAAACCCCTCTTTTCATTTCTGTATATAATAACACACTTCACACACAGAGTTAAAAACAAGAACTTTACACCCACCTTTTTTCTCCTGCAATTCTACAAACTTTTCAACCTTTTCCGGTTTGAAAATGGCACCGGCGGCTGCGGAATTCGATGGATCTTCATCTTCGTCGAAAAGAGTTTGTGTTATGGATGCTGGCGGAAGCTTAGGCTCTGCACTTGTTCATCGTCTTCTTCAAAGAGGTTACTTTGTTCATGCTGCAATCCACACCAATGGTTTGTTTCTACTTCAATTTCATTTACCGATTAATTAAATCCTTTTTCTTCATTTTTGCTAAATTGGGGGTTTTTTGATGAAATTGAAATCAGCCGACATGCAATCGTCTATGGGAGGAGAGAGCAAGAAATTGAGAGTATTTCAGACAGATCCGTTGGATTATCATAGTATTGTCGAAGCTTTGGAAGGATGTTGTGGTTTGTTCTACTCGTTTGAGCCTCCTTCTGACCAGCCTTCTTATGATGTATGTAGTTTCAATATTTTTTTAGTATAAATTCAGTTGATTTTAATCTTTTATTTTATATAAAGGTTAATTTTATATAACTGAACACTCTTAAAACTTTGTTACTTTTATATGATATTAATCTGTTTATAATAATAAATGAGTAATCATAACATATACTTTTTGAAAAATAAAAAATCAGGAATCGATGGCGGAAATGGAGGTTAGGGCAGCACATAATGTACTGGAAGCATGTGCACAGACCGATTCAATAGATAAAGTTGTGTTTACGTCATCTGCTACTGCCTTAATTTGGAGAGACCCAACTGATTCATCAGCATCTTCGTCGGATACATCTGATGTTGATGAAAGAAACTGGAGTAACGTCAATTTCTGCAAAAAATTTAAGGTATTTACATTTCACAAATGTCTCTATATTTTCCATCATGAGCATAAGCTCGACCACCGGGAGCCATTATAACGGGAATACCCTTTAAAAAAAAGCGACAATACACAGACTTTTTTTTTTTGTTACTTTATCATTTATTTTACTTCATCTGTTTCAAAATAAGTGATATACATTTTTGGTTTCACGGTTTTTGAGTCAAAAAATTATAATAAGGGTTAATTTAGATTAAATTTGATCAATTAGTGGGGATGTGGGGATGAGTCTCAAACTTTTTGAATAAAGTGACGTTAATGATGTTTAAAAGTAAAAGTAAGGATAAAAAAGTCAATTCACTATATTAAAATAGATAGTGAGTTCCAGTACTTTTTACCAAATAAAGTAAATTATTAAAGTATATCACTTATTTAGAAACTGCAAAAAATGGAAATTGTATCCCTTATTTTGAAACGGAGTAAGTATTAAATTACATCTAAACACTATTTTATTACAACTGATTATCTAATTATTTAATCCGTTTGAAAAAACAGTTATGGCATGGATTATCAAAAACATTGGCGGAAAAGACCGCATGGGCTTTAGCAATGGACCGAGGTGTGAGCATGGTTTCCATTAACAGTGGATTATTGGTGAGCCCTGATCTCACAATCACTCATCCGTACCTAAAAGGTGCAGCTGAGATGTATGAAGATGGGGTTTTTGTTACCGTTGACCTCAAATTTTTAGTCGATTCTGAAATTTGTGTATTTGAAGATGTTTCTGCTTATGGTCGGTATTTATGCTTTAATCATGTCATTAACTCCAATGAAGATGCTTTGAATCTTGCTCAGATCTTGTTACCGCCAGATGTATCTTCACTTCCTCCAAGGTTAGTTACTTGATATTAACCCTTTATATAATTTTCCAAACAATTTTCATTATCTCGTGATATATTGAGTTGCTATTTTTTTACTTTTTCTTGAATCTCGTGATATATTGAGTCCTTGGTTGTAATCATTCCGACTGTTAATCTATCAGAGGTGATAAAATGGGCAGGTTTAGGGACGGGTAATTAACTAATTATTTGTATGAGTCCAAGAATTTAACTTTTTTATTATTAACTAGTGTCATACATGATTTAGGAATATCTTAAAAAATTTAGGGCAAATAATATAGCAATATATTTAAGTGGTTGTTTGTTTGGTAATTATAAGTATAAAATGTTAGTTTTGGTATTTAGGAGTTTTTAGCTGGGGCTACATTGGTAATTATAGTGTTAAAAGCCATAAAAAAAACTAATAAAAACATAGGGCCTAGAAAACTTCCTTTTAATTACGATTTAGGAGGTAGGGACGAAAAAAAACTTTAATATACCAATGTAGGTCAACAAAAAACTTGTACACAAACCATAAAAGCTATAATTACCAGATAGACTACCGTCTAAAGTATATTGCTAATTTATGACATCTACATGGTAGTTTAAAGTTTTTGAAAAATACGTTTCACTATACATAATTTGTTGCCTAAAAAAATGATGAATGTTGCAGTATGACGGTAGGCGAAAGCAGGATGGTGCCACAAAGAATAAGCAACAAGAAGCTAAACAAGCTCATGGTTGACTTTGACAGTGAAGCTAATATTCTTAGCAATTGAATGATAGAAGAGTGGATATATTCTAGATTTGATAAAAAAGGATAAACAAATGAAAATGCATTGTATATGTGCATATGATATCATATGATAGGATGTGGGTTACAAGTTATAACCTCATCCAAGCTTTTAAATATATATAGTTTAATATTCTTTTATTCGGTAATCGATTCTTTAGTTGACTCATTTCCCAACCAATATGAAGAAAAAGTTTAGCCACAATTATGGGTATCTAATAGTTGTGTGGAACATATACATATTCTTTAAATGTGATAATTGGTATCCAAAAAAATCTCCCAACCCAGTTTTTGTCTTTGCTTGAAAACAAGTAGATCATAACAGCGTTCGCCAAAAATCTCAGTTTGTTGATAAGCCTTCATTTTCTTCTTGAGCCAAAAATCGTTCGCATTGTCCCAATTGCCATAATTAATCATCCACCACTTCAACACATTGGAATATTAGATCACATTACAACTAACCAAACAATAATCAACTTCTTGAGTTGTTAATCAACTAGTTATTCGTGTTTTCGAGGTGTTTCTGGTTGTTTCCGGGAAGGAGTTCATGGGCATTTTCTTTGATTACTCTTGTTTTCCAACTTGTGCACGTCTTCGAAATCTTCAATTCCCAACTTCCCTAAGATATACTTGTTGTAGGACTTGGGTTAGCTTGACCAATTTCTCCGGTTTTCATTTATTTTATCTTCATTTCTTCTGTTTTCTCATACTTTTGTAAGGCCAGTGCTCTGGATGTCCATTTGACAAGTTGGAAAACAAATAAATGCTGTTCTTTTTTAATGTTGTTGTCTTTTGCTTTTCAGACTTTCACGTGACTCTATCATTATTATTTTTATAGTGTTTAAACGGTGTATATTTTATACAATAAAAATATATTTATGATGTCTTTTATTTAATTTATTTTATTATTTGAAATTCTTTTATATAATTGTAGTATACAAATTAAATAAATTTACAACTAATCCAATCTGTTTGCACGTCTTTCAAATGTTAATTAGAACAAATGAATAATACTTGTCCAAATTACATTAACAAAATTGATAACATGTTAGTTTATATAAATATGATGTGTATCTTTACAACTCGCCGCGGAGCGCTAACCACAACTCCTCATTAATAACATAAAACCAATCCAGTCAACACATAGAATACAAGATGATAACCCAAAATATGAGTTTACGTGTTATCAATGAGCTAGGGTGTAGTAGGGCTTAGCTTACTAACCGTTGAAGTCATCTACATTCGAAGACCCATAGTTGCTTCCCCTTCCTTCTAACTTTCACGTTCCATATTCCCCCTAATCCCCTTATCTATATCATCTCTGCTATATTTTAAAGCATTTAACACTCTCCTAATCATCTTTAATTTTTTTTTTTTACTTTACATCATTTATTTTCATTAAAAAGAAATTAAGCCACCAACTCTCCCCATAAAAATAGGACATACTAGTATGAGTGTTAATGATTTGAGTCGAGTCAATTTGTCAAATATCAGGAAATTTCGGCTCGGCTCGTTTAATAATTACTCGGCTCGAGCTCGACTCGAACTCGAATAAGTTTATAAAAATTTAGCTCGAGATTGAATACATCCAATTTCATTGTTTTTTCTTCTCAGAGAAATACAATCAAACACTTTGTATGCAACTTTTAACATGCAGAAATTATCCAAAATTTAAACATTTTTATCATATTAAAAAATTTGAGATGATTTTTTTTTGGGTAATAAACACTTACCTAAATAATTGAAACACCAAATTGAATACACAGCACAGGTTCAGAACCCAAGTCAAAATCATACCGAAAGCAACGACTAGAAATTGTGGAAGAAGAATTTTAATGGTGGATTGAATAGTTTTATTGGTTTTGTTAGTGGAGAAGAGTTTGGGCTAAAGGTTTGGGTTAAGAAATTATATGTTAGAGCAATGATTGTCAAACACAAAGACTAGGTGACGTCAATCTTGGATCTCCTGTGATGATTACAGTGTAGACCCAACAAGTTCTTGGCGAACCTAGGGTGATCAAGGTTGAGTGCCAAGGTGAAAGTGAGAGTATGTTAACTCTGTGTTTTAGGCTTCTTTAATCTCTCTCAGTATGTGGTCTCGACAGTGAGTTAGGCCATGTATTTATATGGCCAGTCTCAGGTATATGGAACGTTGGCCCATTATGACTGTAATAAAGCAGTCATGAAGCGCCATTATGACGGCGTCAATGATCGTGTAACGCCTTACTATTATGACTGCAATAAAGCAGTCATGAAGCGCTATTATGACGGCGTCAGCGAGTAAGACACGACGACACTGACAATCCTGACAGGCGGTGATGACTTGACAGGCGGTCATAACTTGACAGACGGTGATACCTTGGGCTTGGGCTCGTGACAAAAGCATGGGGTCGCGAACATTGACGGATCGAATTGTGACGTGGGCTTGTGAGTATAAAAGCCCATCATCATTTAGGTTTTGGGAATTATCTATATATACATAGGGTAATCCCTACTAACCTCATCATGCCCCCGAGTTAGGATTTGCCAAAACAACGGTTTGCGAGTCGTAACTATCATCACTTCGTAAGTATTCTTCCGTTTTTGCTTTATTATTATTTTTTTTTTATTTTTTTTTGTTTTTCTCGAGTTGATCGGCTGCTCAATCGTGCTCGTGACCGGCGGTAGTATGACCGGCGGTGGCGAGTTGGGCTGGCAACAATGTGACCGGCGGCAATTCGATCAGATCCGACGCAGATCGACGGGCAGGTTGTAGGGTTGATCCGACAGCGCCAGGCTGTAGCGTTCGATCGAGTGAACCGGCTGCTCAAGCAGACCGGCGGTCATAAGTGATGCACGGGTTGGCCGGCTGCTCAAGGCAGACCGGCGGTCGATCCGCGACGGGGTTGGCCGGCTGCCCCAAGCAGACCGGCGGTCGTAACTTGATTAATAAGGACGGACGCAAGTTGATTAATATCGGCGATCGCAAGTTGATTAATACTGGTGATCGCAAGTTGATTAATACCGGCGATCGCAAGTTGATTAATACCGGTGATCGCAAGTTGATTAATACCGCCGGTTGTCGCAAGTTGATTAATACCGGCAGACCGGCGATCGTCGGCAGCAGACCGGCGCCGGTTTAGAGTAAGTCCGGCGGATTAGGGTTTAGGCTTAGTGAACCGTCGATTTAGGGTTTAGACCGACAGCTTTAGGGTTGGAACCGGCGGTCAAATTGAATCTTTATACGGGTTACGCAAACCATATGACCGGTGGCCCAAATTAGCCGGCGGTCTAGCTGGACCGGCTGGCTAGATTGAACCGGCGGCTGGCCCTGACCGTACTTATTATACGCTTTAAATCGTTAACTCCTACCTAACTGTAATTGTATGTCTTGCTGCAGGTTTAACGGGGTTGCTCGCTATCTGACAGGTACGTATTTGCGTTTCCATTACTTTGCTTTGTGTACATCCCTGTAGTTAGTAATAGCTTATATCCATGGTTATTTTATTAGGCGTAATTGTCGTTGGTTTAACATGGGAGAGCCGAATGTGGTGGAAACTCCATCAGTTGCGCGAAGCCCTAGCACAGTCACCGACAAAATGCTAACAAAACTTATGGATGAGTATCCATGCCTTAGGAAATATAATGCGATTGTACCTACGTCAAACCAACGAGCCCATTCCCCTCCGCAAGGAAATGTATCCCTTTATATCCATTACATGTCCCACTCCAATTTTAGATTTCCGGCCACTGCATTTTATTTGAGTGTGTTGAACTATTTCAAGTTGGGGTTTGCACAGTTACACCCAGTAGCTGTATCAAAGATCACGACTTTTGAGATGTTATTGGTGGCAATGGGTATAAAACCTTCAGTACTCTTGTTTAGGGCGTGTTATTAGCTGATGAAATCTCATGATTGGTATTCTGTAGAGTTGAAGGATAGAAAGAAAAAAATTATTCGGGAATGCTTTACTAGTCATAGGAATTGGAGATATAAATATGTGTTTGTCGATGCCGCTTTCAGAAATATTTGGGCTCGTAACTTGATTAAATGGAGAACTGGGTTTGACAAATCGTTAAACGATGCTCCAGTCCTGACGCCGCAAAGCGGAAGGCTGTGCAAGCAGATTTTACGAAAGTCAATTATATTTCGAGTGTATGAGGAAGGTGCTTTGGTGTTAGCTGGTATTTCGGATTATTGGGCTGAAAGGATGAAGCCTGTGATTGTGGACTCGGATACTGGGAAACGTGGGTTCCTGTTGTTATATTGTCATGTTTTTATATTATCTATGTACAGGTACTGACTCATTGTATGTTTCCTGCAACAATGAGCTTGATGGATTTTCATGGATGGAGATCCTGCTTTTATGGAGTATGAGATCGAAAGTCATCCTGCTGATGTTACCCTTGGTGAACAAAAACTGGTGCCACTTCGCATGTTAATTTGGGGATAAACACGACCGCAACCAACGAGGTGACGTCAAACTCGACACCAGGTAATTGCACAACCTTTACACATATGTGTTGACTATGGTAGAAGGTAAGCTCATGCTTTTTATGTTTCATAGGTGCCGCTGATAATGAAAAGTCGCTGTCCCGGACTATCGCTGAGAGTGACAGCGAAGATGAAATGGGTAACACCATAATTATAGTCGTTGCTAACTCATTACCTGTCACTTAACGATCTTATTGTGAATATGCAGCAGACTTCGATTACTTGGGGGCAACGTCACTTCCAGATCCCAGATTGGATGACCGAGACATGTTAGGACGTGGTAAAAGGGCGGTGAGTCTAGATGTAAGCGATTATGACATCCCTTTGCCAAAAGTGCCAAAAGTGACTTTCCCCTCTAATCTTCCTTCAAATGCTACTTTGGTAAATCGCGGGGGTAATACTGGAGCATTTGGAGCAAGCGCCACAATTGGTTCAACCGGTAGTATGTTTGGGACGATCAGCGCTCCTTTTGGATCTACGAGCCAAAATTTTGGCATGACACAGTCTCCTGTTTTGCAATGTACTACCCTGCCTATTTCAATTAGTGAGGGTGCGCCATCAGGATCGATGACCGGGAGTACAGGGGGTGTAATTGGTGCAACAGATATAAATATGTTAAATTGTTTTAGGGATTACGTCCGACAGCTGGTAAGCAATGAACATGGAGAATTAAAGAAGTCGTGCGCCGAGTTGCAGGTGCAAGTTGATAATAGCAAAGATGATATTACCTCTCTAAAGAAAGATCTAGCACTTGAGCAAACTACATCTAGTCGTTGTCAAGAGGAAGTGTGCACGCTTAAAGAGAAAATATCCCAGCAGGGGGTCATTTTGACTAAGGCTGAAACGGAAAAACAGGAGATGTCAGCAACCCTGAGTGCCCGTGATGAGCAGTTGGCGCAAAAAGAGAAACATGTGATTGAAAAAGATGTTGAGCCGGAGACTATGATGCAAGCGATGGTCAAGATGCGTGAAGAACGCGATGCTGCCATGCAGATGAGGAAAGATTTAGTTGCTGCATTGCCTCAGCTATTTGATTTGATGCTTAAACATCCTGATGTTGCTAATGTGCTGAACGACTTTAACCGTGCCTCTCATATGTTTGGGAGACATCTTGCTAGCAAAAAAGTGAAAGATGCACTCCCCAATATTTCTCCTGAGAGCTTGCCTTTTTTGGACCCTGCGACGCATGGTAACATGACGCGTGCGAGTGAGAAATTTGCAGACAGGGCTTTTCCCATTATGACTACCCTGGTGCAAGATTTGGAGATGTCACTTCCAGCTATTATTGCCTTATTGTCGGCACAGCCACAACCTTAGCTTGTTTATGCATGTTATGACTTTGTGACTTGGTTTTATTTTGTGGTTGGATTATTGCTTTGTAGCCTTTGAATAATTTTGTGGAATTTCTATGTTTGAAATTACTTGGTTTCTTTCTATGCGTGTACTTTGCTATAGAAATTATGTATGTGTTTGTTGGTGTACCGGTGAAAGATTTTTTTACTCGCGAGGATGTCGCTTCCGAATAGGAAGTGCTTATCTTTTATCAAGTTGATTAAAAGATGAAATTGGATGCATGTGTATGGACCAAACAACGTATGTTTGATGGACCTAGTATAATTGATATTGAACTATGTTCTTGACTATGTCACTTGTGCATGCATGTGTTGTAACATCGTACATAATAAAAAGTGTTATCTTATTGAGTTTATTGAATAAAATTGGGATACATGATCAAACTAAATTATTAAACGTAACACTTCTTCAGGTTCATGACATTCCATGTGTAACACCGTAAAATTTGAGCCAATTTTTTTTTATTTTTAAACAATATGGAAGCGTTATTTTATAAACATAAAATGATATACATATTTTATATTTCATAATGTTTCAAAAGATTATAATAATTAAAAGTACGATGTTAACTTCTATACGGCTCGACAACCAAAAACATCAGAGTTTGATCAATCAATTTCCAACAAGCCAAACACCACCAAAAGCTTTCATTAACAACCTGAAAATATTCAACGAGGTGGGGATTAGTACAAAACTAAGTGAATAGAATTAACAACCATATTATATGATAATATTAATCAAGGAACAACACATTGCATTTACACTTGTTCGACTTCCACAAGAACGAACAAGTTCTAGTTCGACTTCCACAAGAACGGACTAGTAAGTTCCAGTTCGACTTCCACAAGAACGAACTGGCAAGACAAAGGACCGGCAACCTAAATCATTGTCTGCCTAACAATGATAACCGATAGCTCGTTTACTAAACGGTACGGTAGAACTTCCTTTAAAATAACGAATAAGTTGAAGGTCCAACTATCGTAACCTAAAGTAACCGTAGCTCAGCTGAATTCACCATAGCTGACCTCTCCTATGTGCACAAACATCTATATAACACCACTATTAGGCAACCAAACTATAAGTCATAGTTGTAATATTCCAACCTAAATGCATTTTTCCAACCTAAATGCATTTTTCCAAAATTGATATTACAACACAAGTAAGATGGTTAAAACCACTCACATTTGCACTTCTTCCTGTCACACTCAGTAGTCTTATTTCACTAAATCTCTTTTCCTTTACCCGTGATACACAATATAAACTGAATTAACCCCATAATTCACCAAATAATACCATTTACTTGTACAAATTAAGAAATCAGCCATTTACTTTACGTACATCACCATTTTGTTGCAACCTCACCAAATGTGCAATTACCATTATATGAGTCAAAGTTAAACACTTATCAATTAACAACAATTTCTAATACAAGATTGAAACTAACTTTACACACTTAAAACATTACAAATTACTTGTATTTTGTCAAACTATCAATTACCACAAGATTACGATTCGTGTAAGTCAAACATGACCAAACGGTCAAAACCAATATCTTTACAAATAATACAACCATTTAGTTTGCATCTTTGAAAATCTTGTGAAATTACCATTTCAAGACTTCCCTAAGTCAACCAAACTATTAAACTTATATTTAACTACCCTTTGACACATTTTGATTAAACGGATCAAAACGACAATTCTTAATTAACACACTTTCAACATCACATTTAACATTCATAAAAACTTAACTTGACTTTTTTACAATAAATATGACTCTTTTTGACAAAAGTCAAACTTCCAGATTTGACTAAAATCAACATATCACCAAATGACCAAAACTCCATTTTCTTAGCCAAACACTAAATCTCCAATTAAGATTTCTCTAAAACTTTATTTAAAATCAGATTTTAATCTCAATTATCACTTACCACATAACTATAAATCTAATATAATTAATTTAAACTAAACACCTAAATTTTCATGATTTTAGGCAATTCACTAACTATAGTGTTTTCTTGAAATCTTAACAGTTCAGATTTCTTTCTATCAAATACATATATAATACAAGTAATGAACATAAAGAAATCATATAATCCAACAATTTTACCTTTTCAAACAAAAACAAACTAATTCAAACCCTAGTTCATCTTTTATACAAAAACTAAGAACCCTAACTTTTAGAATAAGAACCATTACCTTCACCTTGATTGAATTCGAAATCACAGAGAGGAGAATCGATAGACTTAACCAAATCTTCAATTTTATCCAAAAGAAAACTCAAGTTTGTGTATGTGTGTGTTTTTGGCGAGAAAGGCAGACAAGAAACAAGATTAGTCAAAGTTTAAACCTTTCCCCACAATACACGTGCCCACATATAATAAATTCAGATTTTCACTTTAAAACCGTATCATATTGTATATTTGGTTTGTAGTAAATATATTTAAAATACCTAACCAACTCTAATTTTAACAACAAAGATATTTTTAGAACTTTGGTCCAAAAGTGAACTCAAATATATAAAAATCATCATAATATTTATCTATCTCAGTTTTTACTAATTTTTAACCCCGTGGTTAAAAAATAAAATTAATTCAGATAATTCAAATAAAATAATATAAAATACTAAATGATAAAATATTACTTACCGAAAGTAATAAAATACTATGCTGAGTTCAGGGTGTTACAAATCTCCCCCCCCCCCCCCAGGAAGATTTCGTCCTCGGAATCACTACTCGGTCAAATAAAGCTGGGTAGCGATCTCTCATCTCAACCTCGGTCGCCTAAGTCATGTCAGCCTCTAAACTGTGTTTCCATTTAACCAAAACCATATGAATCTGTTTCTTTCTTAACTTAGTCACTTTTCGGTCTAAAATTTCTATCGGTTCCTCAATTAATCTTTTCTTTGAATCAACTTTCAATTCTTGAACTCGTAATACTTGATCTAAGTTTTCGGGATTGCATTTTCTTAAATAACAAACATTAAATGTATCATGAATTCTCGAAAACTCAGGAGGCAAATCCAAATTAACCGACTTATCGTTAACAACATTACGAATACGGAACGGTCCAATGTAACAAGGTGGTAATTTACCCAATTTCCTGAATCAAATTACACCTTTCCGTGGCGAAACTTTTAAATACACCATCTCACCTACTTCAAAAGTTACGGGTCTACGTTTCAGATCTGCATACATTTTTGTCTATCCCGAGCAGCTCTCAACGCTCACAAACAAACACAAAATGAATATATCCTCGACTCAGTCTCAAATTCTCATGTCAAGTGATAATCCAAACTGTTTCCTTACTTGTCAACATTAATGTAATTTTTGTCAATCCACTCACTCGGAAATTATCGCGTGAAGTAATTATTATTTGTACTTCTCTTGTAATTCAAAGTATATGCAACAACGTTTTCTTTCTCTAGGTGATAACAATTTCTCAACCATAGTCTCCAATAAATCATAACCATCTTATATGGCACATGTTAAACTCCTCTGTGGTCTATACAAACAAAGTCCCCATTATATCAAAATTAAGTAACGATTACAAACTCCAAGTCATGGTTTGAGTAATTCTTCATGTGTCATTTTACTAATCCAAAAGCATAGGCAACATCCTTATCTCATTGTATATGGTCATGATAATTGTTTCAAAGTCTATAGTGATACATCATGTTCATTATTCCATCAAGATTTTGTACACTTTGGTTTAACTTTGTCTTGGGACTCACAAATTTTGAATCATCGGTGATAAAATCTATGGTCATAATCCACTAATTTCAATAATACGCCTCTAATATGATTATTTTTTTTATTTCTATAACCGTGACTCAGATATAAATCAAAGACATCTTTAATCCTCTAGAGTCTTTAACAACTAAAATTTATTCTCATCATTATTTCTGATTTCATTTTTTTTTAATTTCTTTACATTCCTAACAGTTCAATTTCTCTTTGTGTCAGTCTCAAGACACATTATTTAATCCTCTCGAAAATCTTATCCTGTTGAGTGCATAGGCTACAATGTTTGCCTTACCCGACTAATATCAATTCTCACAATCAAAGTATTTCATCCATTCTAGTCAAATAATCATTCCAGTTTTTTTTAAAGTTTCAACTTCAAGTCTCAAGTGATCAGCATACTAGAATTCAGCCTTAGAACATTTCAAGATATCCTTGATAAATATAATCACAAATTATCTGGAAAATGACAACATACACGATTTATAAAATCCATAAACACAGTCGGGGCATTAATTAGACCAAAAGACATATCAATGAATTCATAATGGTCGTTCCGATGGTTCTATTAAAAATGGCATCCTCATATATTTAGATCTTGCACTGATACATTAATCCATCAATATCAAAATGATTCATAAATTCGGTTCGCTATGTCAATTTCAATATTCCATATACATCATAGGAAACAATGCAAGTATTTATAAAAAAAATGCCTTAGGCTATTCGTAAATCCCTCGGGTTCTATAACCGGTCATCTATTCTCTGTTACATGCATAACAAAGGCTAGAAAGACTCACACTTCATGAATAGACATTTTCAATTCACACTCTACAAGCCACTACATGTGACTTGACTTGTCACGGTAGAGATTTCATGTATTCTTATATTGTATGCTAGTCCAACCGCACTACTCAAGCTTTGCCTATGATTACATCAAATTCATTTACATGCATTACATTTAAAGAAGTTTACAATATCCACTAGCAAATTAAATTGGATTTCAGACACGGATTTTGTGAGTGAAATCAGAATACCACCAATCATCCTCACTTTTCGTGAAGTGAAGGAACAATTAAAATCGATTAATTTCAACTTGTCACGTACTTGCACAAAATCAACAATAAGTGATTTGCTCTAATACAGAGTAACATGTACACTTAATGAACAACTCGGTCTCCATGGACCACTACACGTGTCCCGTCAGATAAAAGAAAAGAAACAATCTTTTCATAACATATAATACTAGCTCTATTAGAGCTTAACCAATCCATGCCTAGGATCACATCAAAACCCGATATAGGTATTCAATAAAAGAGAAATATGAAAGCATGCACCATTTATTATTATATGAACTCCAGGCACATATGTTGTGTCCAAATCAATATACTACTAATTCAAGTACAATAAATCACAAAAGTACTCGGTTCTAGTTTATCACAAAATTCACAATCAAATTGAACTTCAGACACATATATTGTGACTAAAATTTGGAATATCATCCATCATCTTCACTTTCCATGAAGTGAAGAAACAACAAAAGTAATGATTTTCAATCTATCACAAATTTGCACAAAACATACATGAGTGATTTGTTCTAATAGTAAATAACATAAATACGGTATTGGGTTTTTCAGAAACATACCCGTTATATCTTCATTAGTGACTAGAGTATCATCTTTCATCATCTTGTAAGCTCTACTTTCAGCTGAAGTAACATTTTTATCTTTTATACCACAGATGACTATCCCCCGACCGCCCTACTCCTTGACCTAGACCCTGTCTTCTTATCATAAGAGCACTAGCCCATTCTATGGCCCTTTTTTCTGTCAATTCTAACACACATTACTAGAAAATTTACAACCTTTTACCTGGTCCCCAAACGTTCCACATCCATTACATCGTACAGTTTCGGAAGTGCAAGATCATGTATAAACTGATTTACATTTAATACACCATTCCGACTTTAGATTAGAATTACCAACTGACGACTTGTGGTTCTGATTTCTCTGTTTCTGGTTCCTTCGACATCAACTATATTGTTGTGTACCACAATCATTTAACTTTGATTTTTGTACAACTAATTCATCCCTATCCATATTTTCCTGGGTTTTATATTGTCCTCAACCACTTTAACCAAGGCAAAAGTCTTAGAAGCTCGTCGAGTTTCGAGCCCGAGTGTTTCATAACGTCAAACACATGTGCTTCGTTATTCAAACACAAATGACTTGCTTGTAAGTTTCTTTTTTCAATTCTTTAAATTGATTTTTTTTATTATTCAAAGGATGTCAAATTCAAATAATCTTATAAAACACATTTTATTTATTTTATAAAATGTAGGTAAATGTTCAAGGTAGTCCATTAATTTTATCTAGTCCCAAGGGACAATTATTAGCCCTTGGATCAAGAAAAATCAATGGTCAAGATCAAGATTCAAACCACCACCACCACTACAAACACATGTGCTTCTCCGGCGGCCGAAGACGGCGGGGGTCGGCGGCGGCGGACGGCGGCCGGAGGTGGCCGCCGGCGGTGGTGACCGGTGGTGGTGGTCATGACTGGAAGCACATGTGTTTTGAGAATAAAGGAGTGTATATATACAACAAAGCACATGTGTTTCAAGTAATGAAGCACATGTGTTTCATAACGTCAAGCACATGTGCTTCGTGATTCAAACACAAATGACTTGCTTGTAAGTTACATGTGTTCAGGAACAAAAACACATGTGCTTGGCTTTATGAAGCACATGTGCTTCATAATGATATGTTCTTCATAATGATATGTTCGTCACTTGTTTTGATTTTTTTTCTTGTGTAGTGAAGCACGTGTGTTTCATAACGTTAAGCACATGTGCTTCTTGATTCAAACACAAATGACTTGCTTGTAAGTTATATCAGGAACAAAAACACATGTGCTTGGCTTTATGAAGCACATGTGCTTCATAATGATATGTTCGTCACTTGTTTTGATTTTTTTCTGTGTAGTGAAGCACATGTGTTTCATAACGTCAAGCACATGTGCTTCGTATGCTCCCTTCTGTGTTTACAAACTCATGTTTTTAGTGACTTGAAACACATGCGTTTCGTGACCTGAAGCACATGTGCTTCGAAGTAATATGATGTGTTTTAGTGAAGCACATGTGCTTCAATACATCAATACCACCACCACCCTCATTACTACCAGTACCTTCACCTTCACTGTCAGCCAACACCACCGCCGCCGACCACCGGCGGCGGACGGCGACGGGCGGTGGCTGGAGGCGGCGGCCGGTGGTGGCTGTAGGTGGGGGATTTGATCTTGACCATTTTGATCAAATGGCTAGGATTTGTCCCTTGGGACTAGAGAAATCTTTTGGACTTTCTTGAATACAACTCATAAATGTAATATACTTTTAAAAATTTAATTTTTACATTTCAACGAAAGTAAATAACATAAATTAAACCATAAAATTTTTGGTTAAAACATAATTAGTGAATCAAAATTGATATAAAAATAAAGATTTTACATTTATGTAAAAGTAGACATACTAATATCCTTCACACATAAATCTACTATATTTACTAGTTTTAACACAAAGAAAAATAGAGAAGCTTCTTTGTTAGAAACGTTATCCTATCAAACTTCAAACCTGCCTGCATTAGTTTCCCATAAATTTCCGGCGTCAAATGCAATGATTCTCAAAGCATCACCGGCGGCATTACCAATAAATTTCAAATTAAGCTTCTTAAATTCTACGTTTTCTTCTTACAATAATTGCACTAGTTGGGATTTTGCGAAATCAGCAAAAGGAAGAAGAATCGTAGCAGTAGGAGCTGGGTATACAAAGAAATCACTTGAAACCCCAGGAGCTTATGAGCTTATAGACGAAGAAACTGGGGATAAATTTATCGTTTGGGGAGATGCTAATGATGAACAAACCCCAATTCCTTCTAAGGAGGTTCTTCAATGGGAACCTGCAACCGAAAATGGTCCACAATCCGCTGCTGCAACTACCAGACCTAGAGGTAATTGATTATGATCAGTTAGATTATCGGTTTTCTCAGTTTCTTATTTAATCCCCACTTAATTACGTGATTGTAAACATAAGCAGCGAGAATTTTGTAATGGTGCGAATCAATACATACAGTGTTTTAACCTAATTTTCTGTCGGAGTAAATATTCACAATTCAAACAAAACAAGTATGCAAACACTATAATTTGTTTAGAGGAAATTGCATAAAATAGCAAGATAGTTTCACGTAGTTCCTAATTCTAGGTAAAACTTTTCCCAAATTGCAAAGATTTAAAAGTCTGTTTTTGAAAATTTTGATAGTTGATTGCTAAAATTAGGAAACACCAAATAGTATCTTGCTATTATATGCAATTTTCCCTAGTTTATCTAATTTGGTCTTCCCCACATCGTCCACTTCTATATGTGCTTATAGTTTAGCACTTTAGCACAAAACTTAACACTTATAGCTTATAATTTATATAATAGACGTTTACACATAATTTATATAAAAAAAATTAAAGCAAAAAAAACCAATAAGGGCAAATTCGTCATTTTTTCAGGCAACTCTTATGATACATTGGTGTGATTTAGTAATACCTTATAAAATTGTTAGATAAATAATCATATCTGATTATCTGTTTCTGTTGAGGCAAAACAAAAATATTAGTAATAAAATCCTATGGATTTTTGTAAGTAAAAGTCCGTAAATATTTATATAAATTTTGCAGGCAATAACAAAGTGGCATCTCGAAGTTTTGAACGATTAAGAGCTGGTAAAGTAAGGGGTCTTGGCAGGGCAGAAAAGGACAAAAGACATGCTGAGTCACCACCTATAGTTGCAGTACAAGAGGAGACATTTTTGTCTAAAAAAAATAGATCAAAAAACGAGGATGAAGAAGAAGTTGGTAGTAGTATTTCAAATAATAGGGCCGAAAATGTTTTAAATAAACTTAGGAAATCACATGTTGGTGGTGACTTTTTTAGCAGAAAATCATTTAAGGAAGTGGGATGCAGTGATTACATGCTTCAGTTTTTAAACAGTCAGCTTCTTGCATTCCCTTCACATATTCAGGTATTCAGTTGACTAAATTTCATGTTGTGGGATATTTGCTGACTGTGACATTATATATATGTATATGTATATATATATTTTGAATGCAGGCAATGTCATTCCCACATGTTGTAAAAGGAAAAAGCTGCATCATAGCTGATCAAAGCGGGTCTGGGAAAACTTTGGCTTATTTATTACCAGTTATCCAAAGTATTAGACAAGATGAACTTGAAGGAATTGCTAAATCTTTACCTAAAAGTCCTCGAGTTGTTATTTTGGTACCAACTGCTGAGCTGGCTTCTCAGGTTTGATCATTAATCATCTACTTATGCTAATAAAACATAATAATTTTTTAAATTTTCAATCAAATGAAATTTGCATAACTATACAGAGTCATAGACCACTAAACAAACAACCATGTTAGCTATAAACATTTCTTATGCAATAATTTTGTTCTACAATTATTGATTTCACCTCAAAATTTAAACATACAAGTCTTCTAAATGAAAAATAAACAATTATATTTTTTAATTTAACTTTTAGTTGGCTTTCCGTGTTCACACGGGTTAATAACCTAGTTAATTATCAACACTAATTTCTCTTGTTTATATTTAGATAATTAAAATCGGATAATATAAGTTATATAAATCGTCCTTGTGGATTACATGAAATAATGGATTTCGTCCCTTGAATTTAGTTAATTACATAAATAGTCCCTAATATTGAAACTTGTAAATCGTCCTTGTGCCATATTTTGGTTTAGGTACCGTTAGTGTTACAACTGTGGAGGGACAGAATCCACCATTTGATTAGTATACAGTATACACAAATGACAGAAAATAACTTCTTTTTTTATAATTTTTTTTGTAAAAAAATAGGAGAAGAAGATTAGGTTAAATAGAATATTACCCGAAAATCTGTTATAATTATTGCAGGTATTACGCAATTGCAGACTGATATCAAAATCTGGCGTGCCATTTCGGTCTATGATAGCAACAGGTGGTTTTAAACAGAAAACTCAACTGGAAAATCTTCAAAATGAATTGGATGTTCTAATTGCCACTCCTGGACGCTTTTTATATTTGGTTGAACAAGATTATCTACACTTAAACAATATTAAATGGTACTCATAATTATATATATTTTTTCTTTTTTTTAATCTAATTACATGTCACATCTAGTACGGGTCCCCGTATGCATCTTTTTTAGGGATAATGTTTTTAGGGATAATGTATGTAGAGGCCACCTAAGTTTTCAACTTTTTCATTAAGGCCACTCAAGTATGTATTTGTTTTTTGTCTATACAAACTCCTGCTAAACCTTACTATAACACATTAAAATAATACATATAATATTTAAAATTTGAAATATAACTAATACTCCCTCCGTCCCACAAAAAGGTTCTCATTTCTCTTGGGCACAAGTATTTAGGAGATAGTTAGTGGTGGGGTCTTTTTTAACATTTTTGATTAAAATATAAGGTTATTTGTAGAGAGAAAGTGTTTTTAGGAGATTGTAAGTGGTGGGGTACATGATTATAATATTATTTTATTAAGTGGACCCTCAAATTCGAGAAATGGAAACTTTTTTGTGGGACAAAATTAAAGGGAGAAATGAGAACTTTTTTGTGGGACGCAAAGAGTGTTTCATGTTTAAATATTTATTTGTTTTATATTAGTATGCTATTAGGTTCGTTTTCATAATTTTAAAGTTTTTCAACATGAATTTGGTATCAAACGAAGACAAATACCTACTTAGGTGGCCTATAATTATTTCTTTAAATAGGCGGCGACCTTAATGAAAAAAATTGACAACTTGTGACAATCAATGCCTTAGTTATGGTTACAACTTACAAAAGCAAAATAACTAAAATTACAATCTAAAATTAAGTCATTGATTCAAACAAATTAAGAGGTTGTATATGCGATAATAATAACTTAAAAATTGTTTTCTTAATTTTTGTGACACTTGGTTCAGGGCTGTATTGGATGAGGTGGACATACTGTTTAAAGATGAAGATTTTCAGCCAGCTTTGCAGAGTTTAATGAACTTATCACCTGTTACAACCCAATATCTCTTTGTAACTGCAACTCTACCTGTAGAAATATACAATAAACTTATTGAAAATTTCCCTGATTGTCAAGTTATTATGGGGCCCGGTATGCACCGAACAAGTTCTGGTCTTGAGGAGGTTTTTTTATTTATGATTATTTTTTATAAAAAATTAATTTTAACATTAATTTATTAGGTTAAAGTTATTATTTTTAATTTGGTGTGCAGATACTTGTTGATTGTAGTGGAGAAGATGGAATGGAGAAAACTCCGGATACTGCCTTTCTTAACAAGAAATCGGCTCTTCTGAAACTGGTGGAGGAAAGTCCTGTTACTAAAATGATCATCTTTTGCAACAAAGTAAGCTAAAAAATATTAGTTACTTGAATATATGTGTAAGGGTATTTTGGTCATTTTAGGTCAAAATGGACAAAAAATGAAATTTGAAGACCATAGGGACGAAAATGCACAAAAATGAAATATATGTGTAAGGGTATTTTGGTCATTTTTTGTCAAAATAGACAAAAAAATTAAAATTGAAGAACATAGGGACAAAAATCGTGAAAATGGACAAAAATGAAATATATGCGTAAGGGTATTTTAGGTCAAAATGGACAGAAATAAATGAAATTTGATAACCATAGGGACAAAAATCAGGAAAATGCACAAAAATGAAATATACGTGTAAGGGTATTTTGGTCATTTTAGGTTAAAATGGACAAATATATGAAATTTGAAAACTAAAGGGACAAAAATCACTGGAAAAAAAGTTGAGGGACAAAATCGTAGAATTTGGAACCACGTGCATAAATTCTGTAATTTACTCTTTTTTTTTATACATATATAATGACGATGATTTGTTGAATGGCAGATTGAGACATGCAGAAAGGTTGAAAATGCATTAACGAGGATTAATAAGAAAGTGTTGCCATTCCATGCTGCTTTAACACAAGATTTGCGGGTTGCAAATATGGAGGAGTTCTGCCAATCTCGATTAAAAGACGGCTCTCTGTTTTTAGTATGCACCGACAGGTAAACTGAATATTTTTTATTATTTAAATTTCTTATTTCACAAAAAGAAACATGATTTTATTTTTGGTTGTGAACTCTTATGCAGGGCGTCGCGAGGGATTGATATCCCGGGGGTTGACCAGGTGGTGCTGTTTGACTTTCCTCGTGACCCGAGTGAGTATGTGAGGCGTGTTGGAAGAACCGCAAGGGGTGCGGGAGGGAAAGGGAGAGCTTTTGTGTTTGTGGTTGGAAAACAGGTTTCTCTTGCGCGTAGAATAATCGAAAGAAATAGAAAAGGTCACCCATTGCACGATGTTCCATCAAACATCTAAATTTGCAAATGAGTTATAACTTTTGTTAGTTTTTGTTTTTGTTTTGTTTTTTTGGTTATGTATTTAAAGAACCTTGAACTTATATTTAGTAGTGAAGATTCGATAGTGTCATTACTAGATTAAGAGTAATGCCGATTAATTCTTGGGTTAGTTAGTCACTTTTTTGTTTTGAAGAAGCACATAGATATCAAAACCGAAGAGATTGTAATGTGAATTATAGAACTAGATTCTTAATACCCACATGCTGCACAGGGATTTTAAAGAATGAGAATTGATATTTATACCATAAAAATTACTTCTCATATCATATTATACAAATTATAAAGCGAACTGTGTAATTATGCCAAAACATAATATGTGGTATAGAAATTAGTTTGCGTGGTGTCAATATTACCATCATTAAAGAATTAGCTAAAATCTAATGACAACATAGATAAGGTTTGAAAACGTCATCATTGTTGTAACGAATTAGCTAAAAAATAATAGATCATTTCAACAACCGTTCTTATTGGTAATTTGTGTATATACAAAAGCATATGTCAACCTCTATATATAATGTACAAGATTTGTAACCTAAAAGATTTCATAAATTACATTCTTGAAGGCTTTAAATCTACGCAATCAATGAATATGTTATGGTTTACAATACTCTCATTTGATTGCTTACATTTATTTTGAACTATACATGTACTTTGTCCTGTATCTCTAAATAATCCAAGAAATATTCGCCTCGTTAAAACTCAGTGGGACAAAAACTCCAACAAAGGACAAAAGAGTGCACAATGGTTAATAAATATTCAATTAGATACTCCCCCTGACTAACATTTAGCTCAGTTCCCGCTACGAGTAAACGCTTAACCATTCTTTAAAAGATGCCTAGTAACTGGTTGTGTTACTTCGAAAATGTTCTTATGGAGTACTAAGGATAGATATATGGGTAAGAAATGAATAGGCTAAGGGTTCAAAGGGTTATGAGGGTATCGAGTGCTAAAAATGAGCACTACGTAACAATTGGCTAAAATGAAAAATAAATTTAAGTAATCTATGCGATTACTTAAAAGAAATAAAAATGGTCTTATTTGGGTGAGGGTAATGAAAGATAGCATATATCATGCAAGAATCTTAGGTTCCTTATTATGGTGATTTTGACAAAGTTAAAAGATAAGTTTTAGGACGATACGAGTCTAGCGTCCTCACGACAAACGAAAAATTGTGTGTATGATGTGCACGGTCAACAAGCACTCAACATAAAAGCATTGTTCCCTCATTGCCAACGCGGACGTTGGTGAAATAATAAAGGATAAAAACTACATAACCTCGTAGTGGCGGTACTTTAACTCAAAATCCCAATTTGGTCCATGAGAATCATGTCTTATGCAAGTGTATCAATCTAACACCCCAATTTTCTCCATGGGATAACATGTTAGATTTTGTTGTTAATACACTGTACATAACAACAATTATACAAGTATAATTGAAAGGGTATTCATATGACGTAACTAAACCATATAGTTTCATTATAGTGTGAACTAGACCATAACATAAATTAAACATACAACACATAGGATCGTAATAGCAACATAATAAACTTATCTAAATTTTATGGGTAAATTACAATTTTTGTCCCTGACCTTTTCCCGATTCGGGGTTTTTGTCCCTAAACTTTTTTCTTCCATTTTTTTGTCCTTTAAGTTTTAAAATTCTGCATATTTGTCCTTCCGTCTATTTTTGGCCGTTAAGTGACTAAAAATGCAAAAAAAATAAGGGTATTTTCATCTTTTTACCTCATTTTTCATGTTCTTCAAGAAACCCAGATCTGACCTCCCCTTCTTCATCCAGATCTGACCCAAACCACACCTAATTAATCAACAAATTCATCACGTGAATCTGTGGATCTAGAACTAACAAATTTGTCGTGACCTTCAATCAACAAAATTCATCACTTCAATCAACCCTTGCTCGTGACCTTCAATCTCTTTCTTCAGACATAAAATGGAACACATAAAATGGCGAATTGCAGGTTCAAAAATACCCATGTGGGGGCGATTGCAGGTTACGAAGGGAACACATAAAATGGCGAATTAGGGTTTGTGTTTGTGTACATCGGCGATTGCAGGTGGGATTCTTACCCGATGAAATAACTGATATCATACGAACATGATGAAGAGATTACATCATTAAAATGGCGAAATAGGGTTTGTGTTTGTGTACATTGCCGGAATTTGGTGGTTGTAGCAGATGAAGAAACGAGAACCTTCAAAGCTTCAATCTTGCTTCCCAGATCTAGGGTTCTGCCCAGATCTGTTCTTCGATCTTGTTGCCCAGATCTGCTTCGGTCTTCAAACCTTGCTGCCCATATCTGCTTCGATCTTCAAGAAGAAGAAGAAGAAGAAGAAGAACTTTGATCTTCAAAACCTTGCTGCCCAGATCTGGTCGGAGGTGTGACGGAGGTGGTGGTTCTGCACAGGTGGTGGTTGTGACGGAGGTGGTGGTCGGAATCGGAGGAAGGCTGTAAATTATGGGCTGCGATGATTCACGATGGCCGGACCGATGATCGGAATCGGAGGAAGGCTGTAAATTAGCGACGTTGAATGTTTAACAAGTGATTTTAGAATTAAGGTTTAATTGGGGAAAAACACATAAATGAGGAAGATGGTGCAAGGGTAATTTGGTAAAATGGACACAAAAACCGTCAGTTAACAGCCAAAAATACACGAAAGGACAAATATGCAGAATTTTAAAAACTTAAAGGACAAAAAAATGGGAGAAAAAAGTTTAGGGACAAAAAACCCGAATCCGAAAAAGATCAGGGACAAAAACTGTAATTTAACCAAATTTCATTTACTAAACTAGTAAATTAGCCTACCTACAACATAATAACCAAAGCAAGCATATTAATAACCATAATAAGATTATGGATATAAAATACCAAAGATGATGATATGATCAAAGGAAAGACTTGTATTGCAAAATGCTTCCAATTTTATACAAATCCAACTTATAAAACTAAAACTAAAAAGAACACCTCTAAGAGTAGAGAGTGTTTTCACAACTAAAACTATGATTGTGAATGTAATGAAGAGTGAATGAGTTGTGAATGAGTGATTAATGAGGGTGATTAGGGCTGCTATTTATAGGCTTGAAACCGACTTAGAACGTGTTGCGTTTGGCAGAACGCGTCGTGCAAAACCACACATTAATGAGATCGTAACGCCCCATATTGGTTGTTTACATAACGCGTCGTGTTGTTCTAGTGCTGTCTTGAACGCATTTGTGCTTCGATGGATTAGAACGCATCACGCAGGATCCTTGGGAACACGGTGCGCTTGACTCTTTTCTGCACGAATCTTCAACTTAGCTCAAATCTTCCAAAAATCACCCACTTTTCCTTCATTTTTACCTTTTAACATGCAATAATAGAAAAAACAAAATTTGGAAGTATATGTTCTTAAACCTAATGATTTCTAGCTAAAATGTGTTAGATATAATTCGATATGTTTTTATATATAATTTTGGTCATATCACCAACGACGTGTCGGTTGTCAATCCAACGGACTTTAGTTTTTCCCAACCGTTGGCACGCGCCCTTCGGTGGGGTGCCTTCGGTTCTTCCGGTTGGCTAGCTGAATCGAAGGGACAAGGAGAGGTGGGGGCCCCAAAGGTATTTTAATAGGGTATTGTGTGTATGTCTTATAATGGTGGAACCCAAAAAACTAAAGATAAATAGTATTGTTGACATGAGTGTCAGTTGAAATGTCGGTTCACTTTACGCCAATGTGATGAAAACTTAAGTTATTAGTCGATGTCACTAAGAGTATAAATAGTTTGTTGAGATTATTAGCTTTTTTGGATCTTAAATGATTCCACCATATACTTCCTCCGATTTAAAATAAGTGATACATTATTGCTTTTACGGTTTTTTAGGAAAAATATGACAATGATAATTAAATTAGATTAATTGGATGATTAGTGGGGAATATGTCCCACAAATTTTGAATGAATTGAAGTTAATGATGTTTAAAAGTAAAAATAAGGGTAAAGATGTCATTTCACTTTATCAAAGTAGATAGTTAGTGGGTGTGATTCCCGCTATTTTTTTACCAAATAATGTAAGTTTTCAAAGTATATCACTTATTTTGATACACCCAAATTTGGAAAGTGTATCACTTATTTTAAATCGGTCATAGGTTAGGGACAAAAAAATATTAGGGACAAAAACCACGAATCGGTCATAGGTTAGGGACAAAAACTGTAATTTACCCTATAAATAATTTCTAGGAAAAAAAATCATTTTTTACGTTATGAAAAAGGGTGTGTCTAAATACACTCCAAAGTAGATTTGTGATAATTAAGTTTTCTAATCCCAATGTAATTATTATATGATCCTTTCTTTTTTTCTTTTTCTTTTTCAATTTAGTTGATGTGATTTTTTTTATTACAAATAAATATGAATAATCTTTACTCAAATAAAAATTTATATATTTATACATAAATATTAATTAACCATTAAACTAAGTGAGTTTTTTACAATTATGATAATTAATTACCTTGTACGCATCATCTCAATTAACATGTTATTTTCATTTTTTTCTTTTCTATATTTAATTAATTATTTTCTAATTTTCAACTAAAATTTATATGAAACTAAACCTGAAACCGGCATGAAAATAAACAATTTTGGGTCATTCTCAGGTCGACTCAATTGACTAGTTTATTAAACGAGTTAGGTTATGGTCAATAATAATTTAAATGTGTCGACCTGCAAACCCTTTTAATTATTAAAGTATATTTAAAAAATACACATATTTAAACAAGCAAAATTTATTTTTCAAAAATAAAAATAAGTATTCTGTTGAATAAATAGTATGTTTTCGTAAATATAATATTAGAATCTTCGTACAAAAGTTATAATAACCTATTAAAATTTGTAGTAAATATTTTATATTAAAAGTTAATATAGAAAAGTAAAATAATAAAATAAGTTAATTAAACATTAAAGCTATAATAAAATAATAAATATATATTGCTTAACTGATTAACTGATTAATGGATTTATAGATTGGTGTTTTTAAGAAAAATGAAAAGTATGGTCTTTTTAATAGAAAAAAAGAAAAAAAGATTGATTGATCAAGCAACCTCACGTTTTATATTTTTTTAAAAGGAAAATAAAAGAAACTTTTATTATTTATCAAATAAATAATTATTGCAAAGTTAAGATTTTTTTATATAATTTATGGTAATAAAAAAAAGAAGAAATAAAATGGATTAAATAAAAATTGTTGAATTCTATGTAACTTTTGGTATAAAAATTCATATTTAATTTCTCACTCATCAACTACTTGGACTGTAGTTAGTAGGACCCTATACAAAAGGAGTACGTAAAGAAGAGGTCATGCATTGGTCATCAAGGCTAGAACAAACCTGACAGATGGTCAGCAGAAATCGTCTTGGAATTAATGAAATGGCCAACCCCCATTCCGTCAACAAAATTCATAAATAATGGAGACTCTGACTATTATCAACAACTCGTCTTTTTTTACTTCTTTGTTTCTTTGTGAAACAAAGTCCACTGCACATTTATTCTCTAATAATCTATTTATTTTTTATGGTCCAAGCACACAGCTTTCATGCAAGAACTACGTTATTTAAATGGGATGATATCTATAAAAAAATTCATTACACATCGATTTATACAAATTTTATAATAAACTATATAAATACATTAAAATATATATATATATATTGTACTATTTAAATAAATTATTATAATATTGATATTATCTTCCTTTCTTTAATTTTTGCAATTAATTTGAAATATAAAATAAAGTTTTTAAATCAATTAATTAAAATAGACTCCACAACTAGGTCTTCTCCAACCTTCGCATCATTCTTCGAGATAGGAGTTTAGACTTTAAATTTTAAAGCATTTAAATATGAATTTTTCTAACGTCCTGTATTTAATGAAGTCATAATTATCATTTATATATAAAATCAAATTTAATGTTTCTTTTAAAATGATAAGGTTTAGAATGCATTTATGTCATTGAATACATATTTAAGAAATTTCAGCCTCATTAAATGTACGTTATTTTATTCCCAGAGGCGTACATTAGAAAAATCATTTAAATATAAATACAAATTTCGTATGCTTATTTACGGAATTTCTATAAAGGATTATCTAGTCATATATAAAAGACTATTTTTTAACTTATACCCTAGGAGCACGTAATACAAAATATTTAAATATTTATATTTTCCTTCATTTAATTCATAAATACTCCTAGTATTTTAATAATAATTAGAGTAAAATAGGTATACAAGATATCTAGCAAGTCATTAATATGAAATAACAAGTATAAAAGACAATTATAGAGTATTAATTAAATATTGGTTAATGTATTAATTAAAGTATTAATTAAACAAAATCCTATATTCATATTCAAAAGTATATTTTATTCAGTTACATTGATTAAATATAATAGGATTATGTTAATATGTGATTCACGAGCATATAGAAACGAACATTTAATAAACTAAAATTTGTTTATTTTGAGTAAAATGATATAAATGAGTTATTAATGCTTTTGTGTTAAACTGATTTTACTTTACCACTATTTAAAATGAAGTGTTTTGATAAATTAAATGTAACACCTCAATTTTTAAAACATCGTTTAAATCATTAAAAATACAATTTTCAACATTTTGCATGTTGTCCAAAAATATAGTTTAACAAATCTTAAAACATGTATCACACTTACAAATTACGATGTTACAATATAATATCATAACCATATGATAACGGGATCTACCTAAGAGCTCCCAAGCTAATCACCTCTGGGCCACTTCTATTTGCAACCTTCTAATCTTTCACCCTTGAACCTGAGTACATAGTCATAAAACAAAGTAGTACGTGAGATAAAATAGTCTCGTCAGATATATGAGTTTTAGACCCATTATATCAATAATCATTTAATAATAACATTAACACAAGTAATTTCGTTTATATTAATAGATCGTCAGTATCATTCAAAAAAATCTTTAATACCAGTTTTGCAAAAAAGAAAAATTTACTATTTATCGGTTCATAAATGTACATAGGTAATAATTTTTGTTAAGATTTTTTTTATATCCTAGATGCACATAATATTAAATATTAAAAATCTATTATGTCTGTGCATTTAATTTCATAATTTAATTATAGTAAGAGTAAACTAGGTATTACAAGATGCGTGACCAATAATTAATACGAAATAGCAAGTATAAAAGACAACTATGAAAGTTTTCTAAATAAGCAAAATTTAATTTTCAGCCAACATAATTGATCTTTCGGGACATATATGTATTTTATCGAAAATATACATCATGCAATATTTAAACTTGACATGAATTCGGCGTTATTAACACGATGCCCTAACCAATTTGAGCTATTAGACCATATACTCATCATTTGACTATAATTATCCTTATTAATCCCTTCAGTTTTATAAAACTAAAATTACCACCACCACCACCACCAGGATCACCCACCATCCCTTACCATGCACCATCAGGGCATCAACTATTATCATTATTGTTATCATCGCCCACCAATCGATCATCGAAAATATAGTTATATGATATCTTTCGTCGAATTGCACATTTACCTTAAGTATAAAATAATTTTCTTAATATGTAATATAAATAAATTTGTTTTAGGAGTAATGGTGTGACTCTACTTATTATATGAAAACGCATATCAAAATCAAAGGATAATAATAAGATTAGTAAATTACATGTAATCATATCAAGTAAAAAAAACTATAAATAGAATGAAATAATAAACACTAAATATAATTTCTTCTATTTTATATATGCGTTCTTTTTGTTCATTATTTTTTTATCTTATATTTTTAGATACATAAGTTAGACTATTTTTTATTTTAAGCAACTTTAATGTACCCCTTAGAAAGGTTTAAAATTTCGTTTTCACCGGTTTGGCTTTTTAGTTCTTAAATTTAAATTTATGTCTTTTTTAAACTCTTACATATTTCTTAAGAATTATACTCTAATTTTCACTGATTTTTTAAGTTTGGGCAAGATCCTAATTATAAAACACCCAAGACACAACAATAAACAACCTTTCGAGCATAAAATACAAGTTTTTATAGCATGATTGTTCTGGATTTGCCAATTATACCTCAAAAAAGAGGAAAATAAAAAGAACGATTAATCTAAAGCAGCTAAACTACCGATGGAAAAACATCCGCAGATGAGAACACCAACATAACTTCTTATTACAATTAAATCGAAGATTCAAGAGTAGGGAAGCTAGAAAAAGAGTAGAAATCCATTCCGGTACCGCCGTTACCCGCCATCGCCGGAGGTTGAGTGAACCCCGTTGCCGGAGCTGATATCCGATGACTATTACTGTTCTGATGGTCAAGCAAATAGGCTGAAGTATCCAACGTCGGCAATAGTCCCTGTAACTTGCTGATAAACGGTTGCCGGAGAGGTTCCGGTTTCACCACCGAGGAAACCGAAAGCTGTCCGTATCCTTCAACCTTCACTCCGGTCACCTGCTGCACCATCTGCCTGAAGTTCGTCGGGTCCGCTTGAATAAACGTCGTCATGGACCGTTTCGACGCCCGTGATTTCCGTTTTACGGATTTACCAATCGAAACGCCTAGGTGATTTCCCCCTCTGCGTTTAGATCCAGGTGTTTCAGGTTCTGAACCGGAACCAGAAATGGTGACAGTAGAAGCCGACGCAGTAGTAGTAGTAGTGCAATAATCAGTACGCTTCATCATAAAATTAGACGAAATCGGGCGGTTAACGGCGGCGACCGTTTCCGATTCCGATTGCGGTCGGTGATTGTAAAACGATTGCTGTAGCGCTTTTGTTAGAGCTGATTCGGTTTCTCTAGCGAAAGCATCTGGATACCATGAATCGCCGTCGATTGTTGTGGATCTGAACATCCATGGTTCAATTGTAGTTAAATTATTAGACGAAGCCATTATTACCAGTGAGTTGAATTGCTGATTGTATTGTTTTTCAATGCATTTGGGATAAACTGGAATTATTGTAGAGAGAGAGTTTGTTGAGTAGAGGGTGGGGGAAGGGGTGATAAATAGGGCGGTGAGAGAGGAAACGCGTTTATCGGGGACACGCGTCAATGCTGACGTCAGCAATCATGTACGGAGGAGCTACTAATCTTGACAGTCGCATATGGATCTGCTTGCCAGTACAACTTGACTACACCACTCCATCTTAATTTCCCCTCTACCCCCTCTACTTTCATTTACATCACTTCTCTACATTATACACTATACAGTATCCTAAACGGGAACTAATTCATGTACAACATATTTTTTTGCTTATATCACAAATTACAAATATTACTTTATACCGTATAAATACATAAATCAGTTATTATGATATATTATTTAAAAATTATGGTGTAAAAAGTAAAAACTACCCTCTATCCTAAACAATATAGTTCATTTCATTTAAAAGTTTCAAAATAAGTAATATTTATGGTAATACGCTTTTTGAGTTAAAAAATTATAATAAATGTTATATCAGATTAAACTAAATAGTTAGAGAATGATTTTATACATTTTTATTAACATAAGTTTAGTGATATTTATAACTAAAGATAAGAATAAACGAGTCATTCAAATATGTTAAATTAAATAGTTAGTGAGGGTGAGACCACTGTTTTTTATATTAAATTTTATGTTGTTTGACTTTTAAATAGATTTTATGGACTATAAGCATAACTCTCGTATTTTATTTATAAAATCATAAAAGATTACCTTCTAAAAAACCTTTTTAAAAAAGTTCGGGTATACCCGCTTATTTAAAATATTACCTTATACCCGGCCCGTCTAATTTTCAGGTTACCTGATTCCCAAATGTTTCTACCCAATACCCGAACTACCCGACCCGATCTAACCAAATTCGAAACCGGTCGGGCATGTAGAACGGGTTTCGGTTATTTTCGACAGCCCTACCGCCGCCATTAACCATCATTACGCACCACCCGGCCACCACCATCAATATCATCGCGGCAAAATATAGTTATACTAGGTTATGACCCGTGAAAAATCACGGGCTGTCATAATATTACTGAAAGCAAGTATTACTATAGAAATAGAAAAATGATTTGTTAGTTGTATTTTAATTATGTATATGATAAGAAATTATATAATGCTTCTATAACATAAATTTTGAAAAGGGTCAAAATTATATAAATATACTTCTATAACATAAGTTTTATAGGTATAACCCATAAATTTCACTTGTGGTCAATAAATTGGTCTAAATTAAAATAAAAAAATTATATCAAAAAAATTGTACTCTTTTTATTAATGAGATTTTTTTATGGCAGTCTTATTATACTCATAAATTCACTTATGTTCACTATGGAACTTGAATCCTTAACATCAAGATTGGGAGCAAACACCTTTACCGCTAGGCCATTGACCATTTACCAATGATAAAAAAAATCCCAAATTTTACGTGAAAAAACTTTACTCTTTTCAACTTCTCAAAGAAGTTTATTGTTTTTCATGTTGATTATTTTGTACCTTTCAAACTCTATTGCATGTATGCTAACATCACGAGATGACATTTTCTAATAATGTAACACATAAAATCATTAGTAACAAAAAATAATAATTATTTAAATTAATATTATATACGGTATGCCCCTTGTAGATCCAAATTTGATGACATAAATGGAACTCAGGATGGATCTGTAATACTTTTCATTATGTATCACACTTATTGGGTGTTCAAAAGATGCACACATCAAATGTTGTTCAAACTCTTGTTGGTTTTGAATTATAAGTTATGTTCTTTAAAGACTTCATTGCATCTCTAATTTCTTCAGTATCTCGTATTCTTTGATCCCCTCACCCACCTGGGTTTATTTCAAGCTAATACGGGTAAGGTTGGGTAAAATATTTATTTGACCCATTTGGATAAAAGCACAACCAAATCAACCCACAGTAGAGGTGGCAAAATTGACAAGTTAGTTAGTAGTTAAGACCGGAAACAGTTCCGTATTGGTCAATGTAACGACCCGAATTTTTGTGATAGATAAATTCTAAGAAAATATGATAAATAAGGATAAATCCTTTAAAAGACGTGGGAATTGGTTTTGTGTCGTTTGGACACCGTATGAGAAAGTTATGGACGAAACCGGGTCGGGACTAAGGCGAAAAAGTGCAGCCCTGCTGCTGTGGGCAGTTCGCGACGCGAACCATGTTCGCGAAACGCGAACTCGAGCCAGAGATTTTGGAGTTTTTAACAAATGGAGTTCACGCCTGGTTCCCGATCGTGAAGAGTTCACGAACATGCAAAGTTAGCGACGCGAAGTGGGTTCGCGACGCGAACTCCGGACGACCAGCATTAAAATCGGGGTTTGGCTCATTTGTGTCATTGGCAAACCCTAGTTTCTCTCTTGGGAGATTTTCGAGTGCAAAGGCTGGTTGAGGTCGATTTCTCCATCAAAGCTTGGTAGACTTCACTCCTAATTGAAGATTTAAGGTATATCTTCACTCCTTGATCTTGGTAGCTTTAGATCTATGTATTTTGATGGTTGGGTTTGAAACCCTAGTTATTGGGGGTTATGGTTTATGGTGAATAAATGTTGTATACACTTAATAGATGGTATATTAACAAAGGAAACAAGTGTATGATTATGACTTGTAAGAATCTTAAGGGTTGGTTAAACCTAGGGTTTGGCAAATCACCATAATTGGGGGAAATGAGTTAATAAGTGCTATCTAGAGATAGATGGACATATTGGTAGTAGAATGTGATATTGATAATCTTGTGATTATTGTATTAGGCATTTGGTGAGGTCTTGGAAGGTTGACCGAATTGTGAAGCAAGGAAACTGACGTAAAGAATACGGTTAGAGCACTTATTTGCTAAGGTGAGTACATGAGACTTTTAAACTGGGTACATAGCAAATGGTTTTCGAAAATACATATGATATGTTATGGGTCTTTATTAATAAATATTTTGATAAAGATAGTGACTGAAAAGATAAGAAAGTAGGTGTAACGACCCGAAATTTGTAAATAAATAAATTGTACAAAAATATGTTAAATAAGGATAAATCGTTTAACGAACGTAGGAATTGGTTTCGTGTCGTTTGGAGTCCGTATGAGAAAGTTATGGACGAAACCGTGTTGAAACCTAAACCGAAAAGTGCAGCCCTGCTGCACAGGCAAGTTCGCGGCGCGAGCCTGGCGCGAGCGAAACGCGAGGTTGAGCAGAGGGACCAGAGCTGGAACGCGAGTATCTCGCGTCGACTTCGCGTCGACTTCGCGGCGCGAGCCGGGCGCGATCGAAACGCGAAGTCTGGTAAAAAGCGGCAGCTAGCAGGCAGACCCGCGTCTTCTCGCGACGCGAGCTCGGCGCGAGCGGGGCGCGAGCTCTTCCGACCAGTGCATTAAATTGGGTTTTTGGCCATAAATGCATCTCCATCAAACCCTAGCTTTCTCTCTTCAAGTGTGTGAGCGTTTTTGAGTGTAAAGCATCGTTTGGAGCTCAATCTTCATCAAATCTTGGTGATTCTTGCTCCTAAGTTGAAGATCTAAGGTAAATCTTCATTCCCCTTGAGTTTTTAGCCATAGATTCAAGTAGGGAAAGCTTAAATCTCAAACCCTAGTTATAGAATCGTTCATGAATGGTTAAAGGGAAGTAATATAACTTAGATCTATGGTAGTTGGTCATGAAAAACGTGGTCATGCTATGAATACATGAAAATGTGGTGATTTATGATATTAGGGTTTGGTAATTTGGGGGAAAATGGTGCTAGTAGTTAACTAGCCATGGATTATGTAGTTAGTATAGACGAATAATGCAAACCATTGTATTGGTTTTGATATAGATTGTCGGTTGGAGGATTTGAGGCATTCAAATCTTGGAAAGTGATATTGGTGTTCAAGGAAACATAACATTTGGATAAGCTTGGCTAAGGTGAGTACATGTGAACTTTCAAACTGGGTACATAGCCAGTAAATGTTTTTATGATTAAATAATTTGTCGAGTCTTTAAGTAATTTAGCCATTTATGTGATTTATGACGAATTGCTTGTATGATGATGAAATGATTGATTGATTGAGAAATGATGGAGCTATAAGCTCATAACGATAAAAGATAAGTAATGATGACGGTGATGATGTCCCTAGGGCCGTAGTAGATTGGAGGCATTCCGGTTATTACGGTACCTTAAGGTTAGTGGTAGATTGGAGGCATTCTGATTATCCAATACCTATGAGTCCCGGTAGATTGGAGGCATTCCGATTACCGTGGAAATGATGGTCTTGATAGATTGGAGGCATTCCGATTATCTTGACATTGGCCAATGATGAAAGTGATAAAGTGACCCAAAACAAACTTAGTAATATTATTTTAAGATTAAATGATATTAATTGACTATTTGTTTATCGGGTCTAAAACCCATGTATCTCACGAGACAATTTTGTCTCACGTACTATGTTTGTGTTTTTGCTATGTACTCAGGTTCGGGATCGAAGATCTAGGAGGCCCGTTTAGAAGAGGCCTTGTTGAGATTAGCTCGGTGTTGATGATTAGAGTCCTTATCCTATGGTTAAGATATAATTTGTAACACCGTTTTTGTAAACTCTGATAATCTCGAACAAGAAACCTTTTCGTTTTTGTAAAACTGGCATTTGATGTTGATACAATATTATGTATTTTGAATTAAATGGTATTTAAATGTTGTTATGAAAAAGGAGGTGTTACAACTTGGTATCAGAGCTATAGTTTAAGTGAACTAGGTTGAGTTGACCATCCTAGACTTAAACTGAGCTAGTAGGACCGTAGGTTCCATAGGATACATGTGAAATGGCTATTGAGACCTTAAGTGTAGGTTCAATAGGGTTGACCTTGGAGGAATAGGTCATGTTTGGTTTTGGGACGGTCAATGTTACCGTTACTTTGATAAATTGACTTCTAAATGATTAATGTCTTATTATAGCAAAATGGTGAGAACTAGAAGTACAAGAGGCCCACTTGATCAAGGGCAAGATTCGAACAACATTGTCGAACCGGTGTTTGGTCCTCCACCTCGGGAAGGGGAGGAGAATTCGGGTGTTGATAGGAATACTCACACCCCGGTCACCGTAGAACACCTCCAAACTATGTTCAATCAAATGAGGGACATAGTGAATGAGGATGTGAACCGAATCCTCAACGAACATAAGGCACGTGAAAGGCGGGAGGAATCTCCGCCCCGCACGAAGAGCAAGTCGAGTAGCGTTGCTCAAACTGAAAGGTCTTCAACTGAGGAAGAAAGTGACCCCGAGCCGAGGGAAAGAAAAGGTTGTACTTATAAGAGTTTTATGGCTTTCAAGCCCGATAACTACTATGGTAGCTCCGAACCAAAAGTCACGATCCGTTGGATCCGTGAAACCGAACAAGTCCTTGAAGCTAGTAAATGCAAGGAAGGTGATATGGTGATTTATGCTTCCCGGTTGTTGAAGGATGAGGCCCTCGTGTGGTGGGATACTTTGTATGAAACATTGGGAAAGAGGGCGATGTACAAGATGACTTGGGATGAGTTTGTGAAACGGTTGAAGGCAAAGTTTTGCCCCGAGAGAAACTTAGAAAAACTTCAAGAAGAATTCGTTCATTTGAAGAAAGGTAATTTGAGTGTCGATGAGTACACTAAGAAATTCACGGGATTAATCCCGTTTGTGATCAAATTGTATCCGGATGAGAGGTCCCGGATTGTTAGGTATGCTAATGGACTCCCGTGGGAGTATGAATTGGAGGTTAAAAGGGCCACCACACTCGATGAGGCTATCGGTGCGGCGAGAAATGTTGAAGAGGTTGGCCAAAGAAGAATCAACGAGAGGCCAAAGTTTGAAAAGTTTGAAAAGAGGAAGTTTGAAGGGAGCTCGGGTTCGGTGAAGAGAGGAAAGTTCACCCCGACTTTCTCTAAGCAAACAAGTGTGGGTGCTTGTAAGAAGTGTGGCAAAGACCACAAAGGAGAATGCTTGGTGGATACGAAGTCATGTTTCAAATGTGGAAGACGGGGGCATATGGCAAGGGATTGCCGGGCCAAACCGTTGGATGAAATCGAGTGCTATTCGTGCCATGAAAAAGGGCACTATAGCAATGCATGCCCGAAGAAGGGAAGTGAGACCATGGTGTCGACCGCTCAAAAGAAAGCGGAGCCGACAAAGGTCAAGGGACGGTCCTTCCAACTTACCCGAGAAGAAGCCAAGGAGGCCCACGATGTCGTTTCAGGTACCCTACTCGTAAATTCTATTCCCGCCCGGATCTTATTTGACTCGGGTGCTACTTATTCGTTTGTGTCGCATGATTTTGTTGTGATGTTGAATGTGCCATTAGAACTTCTTGATGAAATTTATGATATAGAAATTGCGGATGGTAAAACCTCCATAGTTCAACATATGTGTCGGAATTGTGAATTGGAAATAGATGGGAGAAAGTTTAAGGTGAATTTATTACCCATGGAAATTGCGGGTTTTGATATAGTCATAGGTATGGATTGGTTGGGTGAGAATCAAGCAAAGATTTTATGCGGGAAGAAGATAGTCTCGATTAGAACTCCCGACAATGAAAAAGTTTATGTATATGGTGAGAGACGACACCATTTGCCATGTCTTATGACCGCTGTTAAAGCTAGGAAATGTTTAGCCAAAGGATGTTCGTCCTTTTTAGCTTATGTGTTAGATGGAAGGAAGGAGAAGAAGTCGGTGGAAAATGTAAAGGTGATTCGGGATTTTCCGGAGGTATTTCCCGACGATTTACCGGGATTGCCACCGGAGAGGCAAGTAGAATTCCGTATTGATTTAGTTCCGGGAGCGACCCCGATAGCTCGTGCTCCATACCGTTTGGCTCCCACCGAAATGCGGGAATTGATGTCCCAGTTGCAAGAGTTACTCGACAAAGGATTTATTCGTCCTAGCTCGTCTCCATGGGGTGCGCCCGTATTGTTTGTTAAAAAGAAAGACGGTTCAATGAGAATGTGCATCGACTACCGAGAGTTGAACAAGATGACTATTAAGAACCGGTACCCATTGCCTAGAATCGACGACTTGTTTGATCAACTTCAAGGTGCCGACTATTTCTCGAAGATCGATTTGAGATCGGGTTACCATCAAGTTCGAGTGAAAGAAGGAGATACCGAGAAGACGGCGTTTCGTACACGTTATGGGCATTACGAGTTTTTGGTAATGCCATTTGGGTTGACTAATGCACCGGCCATTTTTATGGATCTTATGAATCGGGTTTGCAAACCATTCCTCGACAAGTTTCTTATCGTATTTATTGACGATATTCTTATTTATTCAAAAACCTAAGAAGAACACGAGAGTCATCTAAGACAAACGTTAGAAGTGCTACAACGAGAGAAATTGTATGCCAAGTTTTCTAAATGTGAATTTTGGATTCGAGAAGTCCAATTCCTTGGTCATGTCGTGTACCGAGAGGGAATTAAAGTTGACCCGTCAAAGATTGAAGCGGTTATGAAGTGGGAACCGCCACGAACTCCAACCGAAGTGAGAAGTTTTCTCGGCCTTGCCGGATACTACCGTCGATTTATTCAAGACTTTTCTCGAGTGGCGACACCACTCACATTGTTGACCCGAAAGAGTAGTGAGTTCGTATGGGGAGAAAAGCAAGAAAAAGCATTCGCCACATTGAAAGAAAAATTGTGTAACGCCCCGGTTCTCACGTTACCCGAAGGGATGGAAGACTTCGTTGTGTATAGTGATGCTTCACATAAAGGTTTGGGTTGTGTTTTGATGCAACGGGGGAGAGTGATTGCCTACGCCTCGAGACAACTAAAGAATGCGGAAGAAAGATACACGACTCACGATTTAGAGTTGGCGGCGATAGTGTTTGCTTTAAAGTTATGGAGGCACTACCTATACGGTACGAGGTGTACGTTATATACGGATCACAAGAGTCTTCAATACGTTTTTACTCAAAAAGACCTAAATATGAGACAAAGAAGATGGATCGAATTGATACAAGATTATGATTGTGAAATTGTCTACCATGCGGGGAAGGCCAACGTGGTAGCCGACGCCTTGAGCCGAAAGGCGTATGAAAAGCCGATTAAAGGAAAGCTAACGCGTATTGAAGTAGTCTCGAGTATAGTAGAACGAATCAAGAATGCCCAACGGGAAGTGATGGAAAAAGATGAGTTAAGGCAAGAACGATTGGGAAAGAACCAACATTTTGTGGAAAATAAACAAGGGTTGAAAACCGTGGGTGGTCGAATTTGGGTTCCCAAGTTCGGGGGTACCCGAAAGGAGTTACTAACCGATGTTCATAAGTCCAAGTATTCGATCCACCCGGGAAGTACAAAAACGTATCAAGATATGAAGAAGATGTATTGGTGGCCCGGAATGAAAGCAAGAGTGGCAAAGTATATTTCTAAGTGTGCCACGTGTGCACAAGTAAAAGCCGAGCATCAAGTACCTTACGGGGTAGCTCAATCGTTGCAAATCCCGGCCGGAAAATGGGATGATATAACAATGGATTTTATTGTTGGATTGCCAAAGACGAGCAAGAACCACGACGCCATTTGGGTCATTGTTGACCGGTTGACCAAAAGTGCATTATTCTTGGCAATTCGGGAAACCATGCCACTTGAAAAGTTGGCAAAGTTGTATGTGGATGAAGTAGTGAGACTTCATGGAGTCCCGTTGTCGATTGTGTCCGATAGAGACGCGAGGTTTACCTCAAGATTTTGGAGATCGTTGCAAGAGGAGTTGGGAACGAAGTTGCGGTTGAGTACGGCTTACCACCCGCAGACCGATGGTCAAAGCGAGAGAACCATTCAAACGGTTGAAGATATGCTAAGATCGTGTGTGCTAGATTTTGGAGGTAAATGGGATGAACATTTACCGTTAGTTGAGTTCTCCTACAATAATAGTTATCAATCGACCGTTAAAATGCCGCCTTATGAGGCGTTGTATGGAAGAAAATGTAGAACCCCCTCGTGTTGGCTCGAAGCGGGCGAGACGAAACTCACGGGTCCCGAAATTGTGAAGTTGACCAATGAAAAGATTGGGATAATCCAAACAAATATGAAAATAGCCCAAGATCGTCAAAGAAGCTACTCGGGTTTGAAAAAGAGACCGTATGATTTGGATGTTGGAGACATGGTGATGTTGAAAGTATCGCCTTGGAAAGGCGTGATGCGGTTTGGTAAGAAAGGCAAATTGAGCCCAAGGTATGTTGGCCCGTTTAAGATTTTGAAACGGGTCGGTTTGCAAGCTTTCAAGTTAGAACTCCCACCCGAACTTCAAGGTGTTCACGATACGTTTCATGTAAGTTATTTGAAGAAGTTCGTGGGTGAGGTCGAAAATATAATTCCGTTACAAGAGTTGCGGGTTGATGCCCCGAACCGATTGATTGAGGAACCCGAAGCCATACTAGAGTCAAAAATCAAGAAACTTCGGAATAAAGAAATTGAATTGGTGTTGGTCAAGTGGAAACATTCACTTGGGCCGAACTTGACTTGGGAAGTCAAAGACGAGATTCGGAAAAGATACCCGAACTTTGTAAATTATGATGAGATTCCGAGGACGGAATCTCCTTAAGGGGTAGATAGTTGTAACGACCCGAAATTTGTAAATAAATAAATTGGACGTATTCCGGTGGGCAAGGCAGGTATCGGTAGCGTGGGCGATCCTATTGCCGGTACCTTGTTTCTAGTTAGCTCGGGGGCGACCCGATAACTAGATATGTATGTGATTCTAGCTAGTTCGGGGGCAACCCGATAGTTAGACGTGATTGCTAGGTAAGCAAGGTTGATAGGGTCACACTAGGTTGACTAGACGGTATTGATATAGTATATATAAATATGTTTGTATATATTTGTGAAATTGATTATTATTATTGGGGTCTAAAACCCATGTATCCCACGAGACTATTTTGTCTCACGTACTACGTTGTTTTTGTGGCTATGTACTCAGGTACAGGTTTGAAGTGATAGAAGGTTGCACTAGAAGTGGCCTTGATATGTTTAGCTCGGGAGCTCGTAGGTAGATCCCGTTTGCCTATGGTTTTGATATACTTGGTGACACCGTATTTTTGTATACTCTGAGAAAGGTTTTAAAGTTTTTGTTAAACTGTATTTTGGACAATATGTCAAATATTGGGAAAATGTATTTTAAATGATTTAAAACGATGTTATAAAAATACGGGTGTTACAACTTGGTATCAAAGCTATAGTTTAAGTGAATTAGGTTGGATGTCCATCCTAGTCTTAGACTGTAGCAATAGGAATGTAAGATTCCTTGAGATCGTTAGGTTGACCTTGAGACTTTATGTTAAGTTTAGGGTTGAACCTAGGGGACCTATAGAAGTTGTTATGAATGATGAATTGTGAGTCTTTTGAGACCGTAGGGCATTGGTATGATAGGGTCGGCCCCTATGAGAAATGCCATGTTTTGATCTAATTGTGTTGTTTTCGATGGTCGAGTTGACCGTTTGAATCTTGTTTGTTAGATACGTTAGTATCGTGAAAGAATGAATGTGAAAAGTGAATGAACTCCACTAAATTGGGAAGAGTTATGAATGAGAATGTGAACCAGACGTTTGATAACCGTATGAATGAGGGTAGGTGGAATGATTCCAATACCCATATGAAGGAAGAATAATCGAATGGTGAATCCCGTAGTGGGAAGTGTCTACATAAAAGGTAGCAAAACATAGTCGGAAGAAATGGAAGGGAGTTGTGTAAGACTTTCATAGCATGTAAAACTGTTGTGTAATTCGGAAGTTTTGAACCGAAGGTCACGATGTGGTGGATTCGGTAGATTTAGCAAGTGCTAGAGAGTAGCAAATGAAGGAAGAACAATATGGTGACATTGACGTCACCATTATTGAAGGATGAGGTGTTGTCACGGTGGAATGTGTTGTATGAAACTTTGTGAAGGAGAGCACGGTACAAAATGTTGTGAAAGGAACTCACGAGTGAGTTGAAATAGGGAATTGACCCGTAAGGGCCACCTCGGAGATCTTGGGTAAAATGAATGATTTGAGATTATGATTTAATTGTTTGATTGTTGCACGAATTGGTGCCATAGAAATTGTAGATAAGCTGTATGATGTGGAGATTTAATTTCGGGAATAGTCTTCCCGGTTAGTATGTGAATAGAAATCATACATGGGAAATGATTATGGGCCGGTGTGTCGCATGTAGTAAGGATATATGGGTTGATGCTACTATGTAGTGTCGAAAGGGGGGAAACCATGAGAATGGTAGATGTTGTCAACAAAAGAATGATGGTATACTGAAGTACTAAATCTTGGTATGAATTGTTAGTTTGGATGAGAATTATCGAAATATAAACTTTAGAAATGGAACTTGGATATTCGGCGGGAATCCGGATAAGTAATGTAATATTATACGCTAATGGTAAAGGAAAGAATGACTAAGGTATAAGTGATACTTTAGATTTTATAAGTGGAAAATATGTGGAAAGAATAAGCGTCGGGGACGACGAAACATAATCGTTGAAAACAATTGAGTAAAAGTTGGCGTGTAGCCATAGCAAGTTATGTGATCGGATTGATGGATTCGATAATCTAAGGTGAGAAAAAGATTGTC
Organism: Calendula officinalis; assembly: GCA_963853835.1. Classification (NCBI taxonomy): domain Eukaryota; kingdom Viridiplantae; phylum Streptophyta; class Magnoliopsida; order Asterales; family Asteraceae; genus Calendula; species Calendula officinalis. Next base: position 12,896,352 of record OY970825.1, on the reverse strand, counting down.
GGTAAAAGTGTCATGGCAATAGCGTGATAATGTATGGCGTAGTGTAGTGTAAGACTACGATCGGGAAAGGAATAGTCCTAAGCCCCACGATGTACGAAGTTAGAAAATTCGAGTGTTAGACCATTGGGTGCCAAGTCATGGGTTACAAATGTAGACTGGAGTCGATTGGTTGACTCAAGGATGACCGGGTTGGCCGGTGAACTTTGGTTAAAGGAATGGATTGGTGATTACCCCGGTGGTAATAAAAGGTTTGGAAATCGATAGTAAGGAAATGGACCGGTTAAGGGTGATTAATGTGTAAGTAAAACGGTAAATGACAATCGGAGATCTTACTGGTATACCCGCGGGGTACAATGCATGTGCATTACGTGATGGCCTTGGAAGGCATATAATAATGGAAAGATAATATTATATGAAATGTGCTAAGCACTATGTTTGATGGGAGACATGAATAGGGAAGAAAACGATAATGCGATTTTTATGGGAGAGGTGCTAGAACGCACGATGAGCGATTTGATGATCGAATGGGTAAGATAGTAGCAAGGCTTCGCGATGTGAAAAGATGGATGTCAGATGACATTGGTGTGACATATACATATGTTTGTATATGCGCATGATGATGATGTATAGATGGTATTGGTGACATATACATATGTTTGTATATGTGCACAATAGAGGTGTTTATTGAATTGGCATGATACATATGTGTATATATATATGTGTATATGTTTATGTGTTTATATGATGAATGTAGAACCATGTGGTTAATGATGTATTACCTTTATGACTGGTAAATGAGGACCTGATTCGAAATGCGGGATGCATTTATGTCATGTAAGTGTAGGGGATGCCTACGGTTCATAGAATAGGAGGAAAGAGAAACTCCTAGTGAGCAAATTATCAGTTAATAACCAAAGTATGGTAAACTTGTACGAAATTGTGGAATTTGTTACAATAGGAGAACTAATTCCGGTAATTGAGAATAAGAGTTATGAAATTGATTAATGTGACGCAAGGGTAGTTGAAAGAAAACTAAGTGGCGGGTTGAGTGACCGAATGTTGGTCAAAAATCGGTAAAGGTCGATGTGACCATATGTGAATGTACGACTCTCGGATAATTGGGAGAGAAAATGAAAGTGTGGAAAAACGGGGACAATTGTTAAGGGGACAATAATGATTGGAACCGGAAGTGAGATATTAGTGATGGTGCCCGTAAGTATGAAATTGGTTAGTTGAAAGGGTATGGTTGACTTCACGTAAAAGTCAAGGGTGACCAATTGGCGATTGGTTGACTTAGCCAAGGATGAGCTTTGACTATCGTTTCGAAGAATTAGTGAATGATGAGGACATAATGTGCCGGTCGTATGTATGTGAAAGGATTAATGGAATAATTAAAAGAATTATAGTCGAATTAAGCGACTTTGACCTGTTGGGTGTTTTCAAGTTGAATTTGAGAATCGGGTATCTAATGGTTGATGAATCATAACTAGAAGTCGATGGTAAAAGAAATGATGAAAGGTGGGACCTTTAATAAGTAAGAAAGTGTTAAAGAATATTTGACTTTGTGCTTAAGTCAAGAATTAGACGGTGTTGGATCATATCGACTTGGTCAAAGCTGGATCTTGATATCAGTGTGGATCGATTCGATGATTATAATGACTGGTTCATATAGTTCCTACGTGTATAGCGGGTTTGATTAAAGGGTTCAAGGTGTTATAGTCAAATTGTGCAATTATGACCCGTTTGGGTGTTAAAGGCTTAAGATTGATTTTGACCCGTCCGTGTCAAACGGGGTTAAGTGAAGGTGGGAAAAATGATTGTTAACTAAATATTGGATGGGAAAAGCGAGGGTAATAACCACAAGGGAACGAGAATGGAAGGATCGGTTGATTATGGGTGAAAATTCTTGGCGATTCCGAGAACGGAATCATTTTAAGGGGTGGATAGTTGTAACGACCCGAATTTTTGTGATAGATAAATTCTAAGAAAATATGATAAATAAGGATAAATCCTTTAAAAGACGTGGGAATTGGTTTTGTGTCGTTTGGACACCGTATGAGAAAGTTATGGACGAAACTGGGTCGGGACTAAGGCAAAAAAGTGCAGCCCTGCTGCGGTGGGCAGTTCGCGACGCGAACCATGTTCGCGAAACGCGAACTCGAGCCAGAGATTTTGGAGTTTTTAACAAATGGAGTTCACACCTGGTTCCCGATCGTGAAGAGTTCACGAACATGCAAAGTTAGCGACGCGAAGTGGGTTCGCGACGCGAACTCCGGACGACCAGCATTAAAATCGGGTTTTGGCTCATTTGCGTCATTGGCAAACCCTAGTTTCTCTCTTGGGAGATTTTCGAGTGCAAAGGCTGGTTGAGGTCGATTTCTCCATCAAAGCTTGGTAGACTTCACTCCTAATTGAAGATTTAAGGTATATCTTCACTCCTTGATCTTGGTAGCTTTAGATCTATGTATTTTGATGGTTGGGTTTGAAACCCTAGTTATTGGGGGTTATGGTTTATGGTGAATAAATGTTGTATACACTTAATAGATGGTATATTAACAAAGGAAACAAGTGTATGATTATGATTTGTAATAATCTTAAGGGTTGGTTAAACCTAGGGTTTGGTAAATCACCATAATTGGGGGAAATGAGTTAATAAGTGCTATCTAGAGATAGATGGACACATTGGTAGTAGAATGTGATGTTGATAATCTTGTGATTATTGTATTAGGCATTTGGTGAGGTCTTGGAAGGTTGACCGAATTGTGAAGCAAGGAAACTGACGTAAAGAATACGGTTGGAGCACTTATTTGCTAAGGTGAGTACATGAGACTTTTAAACTGGGTACATAGCAAATGGTTTTCGAAAATACATATGATATGTTATGGGTCTTTATTAATAAATGTTTTGATAAAGATAGTGACTGAAAAGATAAGAAAGTAGGTGTAATGTGATACTAGAATAAGTCTAGTATGATTGATGAATTTGGAAGTAAATATGATAAACTAAAGTAATTATGAAATCTTTACTAAGGAACCATAATAATGAAGTTATGGAGTAATATAATGTATATTGAGTCTTTATTAATAATTATGTATTAGTAAAGCAATTGGAAATGATTTGATAAGTAATGAGTACCTATTGGTAATAGTTACTAATAAAAGAAATGAACGAATATATATGAAAATGATTATGATGCGACAAGTAATAATTATGTATTACGGTCACGAAGAGATAAAAGTATTATGGTGTCGATAGACAAGAATTGTATATTATGAAATAAGAGAATATGAACCTCCTAGGGTTCATAGATGTAGAAGTATGTGTAGATTGCTTATGATTGGGTCCATGGGACTATACGGGTACTTTCTCTATGTTGAACCAGTTAAACATAGTTATTTTTATATAACTAACTTGTTTGATGATTGATGTGTTAGCCGAGAGCTAGATTGACATAACTGTTGAGTTATGGTAGGATTGAGACGATGTGATGATACGGGAGACTCCCCGGTCATGAGGTGTGGATTGAGGGGCAGTTGGGTGGATTCTCATCGACTCTTCCACGTTAGTAGACGATGTGATGATACGGGAGACTCCCCGGTCATGAGGTGTGGATTGAGGGGCAGTTGGGTGGATTCCCATCGACTCTTCCACGTTAGTAGTCTTACTCATTGGACGTATTCCGGTGGGCAAGGCAGGTATCGGTAGCGTGGGCGATCCTGTAAAACCTCAATTTTCAAAACACTTTTTTTTAAAACATATTTTTAAATAAAACAACATTACAATTCCGATATTTCCCAAATGAACGGTTTAACAAAACCATCAAAGTTTATCAGAGTATTAAAGCCGGTGTTACAAAAACAATATCATAGCCATAGGATAAACGAGAACTATCTACGAGCTCTCGAGCTAAACAACACAAGGCCACTTCTAACGCGACCCTCTAATCCATCGATCCTGAATCCTGAGTACATAGCCAAAAACAAAGTAGTACGTGAGACAAAATAGTCTCGTGAGATACATGGGTTTTAGACCCGATAAACAATTAGTCAAATAATATCATTTAATCTTAAAATAATATTACTAAGTTTGTTTTGGGTCACTTTATCACTTTCATCATTGGCCAATGTCAAGATAATCGGAATGCCTCCAATCTATCAAGACCATCATTTCCACGGTAACCGGAATGCCTCCAATCTACCGGGACTCATAGGTATTGGGTAATCGGAATGCCTCCAATCTACCACTAACCTTAAGGTACCGTAATAACCGGAATGCCTCCAATCTACTACGGCCCTAGGGATATCATCATCGTCATCATCATTACATATCTTTTATCGTTATGAGCTCGTAGCTCCATCATTTCTCAATCAATCAATCATTTCGTTATCAAACAAGCAATTCATCATAAATCACATAAATGACTAAATTACTTAAAGACTCGACAAAATCATTAGATCATAAAAACATTTACTAGCTATGTACCCAGTTTAAAAGTCACATGTACTCACCTTAGCCAAGCTATCTCCAAATCATGTCTATTGACACGAATCCTTGCTTCCAACTCGTGAAATGTTACCAAACTTTAGGTCTTCTTGACCTACTATCAATATCATCATATAATCTAGTTATTATCCATAACTAGTTATAAATAACTTCATAACAACATTCTTAACCACCAAGTTCATCCAACTTGGTGGAACCCAAAACCCTAGTTCAAGATTTCCGTCAACAAAACCCAAATCTAACAAGAACACAAGGTTCTTAAGCTTACAAAGAGTGTTCTACACTCATCTTAGCCATCTTCCCCATAGATAACTTGGTCGGTTACCCAAACCACCATTTTTCCCAAATAAAGTTCATAGCTAGCTAGATAATCATCGAATCCATGTTATGAACACATTTTCCTTACCAATATGTTGTAGATCTAAGTTATATAAACCCAATTTCATCACCCATTACAAACCCTCCAACTAGGGTTTACATACATCACCATTTTCACCTAAAAACATCATCTACAACTAAAAAGAGTAGAGATTTACCTTATATTTCAACAATGGAGTGAGAATCTTCAAGATTGAGTGCCAAAATCGGTTCCAATGATCTCCTTACACTCAAAATCCTATACTCACACTTGGGAGGAAGTTCTAGGGTTTGAAAATGAGAGCAAATGGCCAAAATCCCGTATTTAAGACCAGATCTGACACTTTCGCGTCGCTAAATAGAAGATAGCGTCGCTAAATATAGTCCCGCCATAATTCGCTTCGGAGATAGTGCCGCTATCTCTGACTCTATCTCAGAAATTCTCATTTTCGCGACAGAACTCGATGCTATCTTAGGTCGCTGTTTGGTGACCCCCATAAATCGCGTCGCTATCCCAAGATAGCGCCGCTATCTTGGGCTAGGCAGCCCATGCTGCATTTTTCGACCTTTGTTTCGACACGGTTTCATCCATAACTTTCTCATACGATATCCAAATGACACGAAACCAATTCCTACGTTCTTTAAATGATTTATCCTTATTTATCATATTTTTTTCATAAATTATTTAGCACAAAATTCGGGTCGTTACAACTATCCACCCCTTAAAAAGGATTCCGTCCTCGGAATCAACTCAAGGATTTCTAATCCGCATTCCGCTTCCATTCTCTCGTGTTTATTACATCTGAACTTTTCCAATTATGGTCCAACAACAGTTATACATTTAAAGTCGCTTAACACCGTTATGCCCAAACGGGTCAAAAATCCATCTTAAGCCCTTAATACCCCAAACGGATCAAAATTTCATAACTCAATTATAACACTTCCTATCATTTAACTTAATCCTTTTATCAACAAGGATAGATACCCAATCATTACTATTATCAAATCAATCAAAACGAAAGTCGATGCCTAGTTTTGACCAAGTCGCCATATCCCAAATTTGTCGATCTTTGACTTAGGCACAAAGTCAACTATACTTTGACAATTTTTCCTTTCTCACTAAAAGTTCCATTAATTATCCTTTCCCTTTACAACCGACCTTGCATTCATGATTCATCAACAATCATAGGCTCAATTCCAAAATTCAACTCGATCACACAACGGTCAAAGTCACACCCTATAATTATTCTCGTTAATCAATTAACCATTAACGTATACATGGGGCGATACATTATGTTCTTATACTCGCCTAATCATACTAAGCAAAGGTCAAAACCCAATTTTGACCCAAGTCAACCATCCACTAGTTGACCAACCTTGACTTATGAATAAAGTCAAACTTACTTTGCAAAATTCACATATCCGTTACTATTGAGTCATCACTACTTAACTTTTCATTCCCGATTCCAATATATATCTTTTCTTTCTCAATTGTTCCTCTTTTCTTCGATTTCTACTTCCACAATCGTTTAACAATTTCATTTAAAGCAATGCCAAATCTCTATTACCTTTTTAATTTTCATCCAATTACTTATACCAGTTATAATCTCCTTCAAACACCCTTATACCATACTTGAAATTTCCCGATTACCGGCTCTAGAGCCTCAATCATATCCAATTGTGGCCTAACCACCCGATGTATCTTTCACCACTCATTGGCCACTAACCACTGTGCTTTCTAAAGCATTCCTTTTTCATGAACCATTAACTTGTAGGTATCCCCTACTCATACTTCTACTTAAACACGACCCGGGTTTTCAACACAATTTCTCATTTTCCATAAAATTATAATGATAATTAACCATAAAGTTCTACATACAACAGACATAACCTCGCATTCCTGATACATCAAATCATACTTAATTATGCCACTGAGATGATCGAAAAGCCTCCAATCCATCAGGGCCCAAACTGTCACAATGATCGGGAAGTCTCCAATCCAAAGTGACTCATACAAAACTATTCCGACTTGCATACAATTCATGTATGCATTATTACACTTAGCATCATGCTATCATTTTCTTTCACCATTTACTTTCAATTTTCCTACTTATACATCATACCACACGGTATACACATAATCATTTCTAGTGCTTCCCACCAATCTACTCATTTATCAACCGTCCTTATTCAATCCATTCTATTATTACTAAAACTTCTAACTTTTCTTTCACCCGGTCATCATGAGTCAACCAATCACAAATTGATAAATCTTGACTTTTGCATAAAGTCAACCATACTTCTCCCAACTAACAATTTCTCCACTCACGAGGTACTACCCGCAATTTATCGTTTCCGGTTTTACTCATCATTATTCCCTTAATAATTGTTCCCGTTTCCTTTTTACTTAAGGTCCTCCCCAAATAATCCGAGAGTCGCACCTTCACTTAAAGGTCACACAAACATTTACCGTTCCTTGACCTTCATTTGGTCACTCATACTATCACTTAGTATTCCTTCAACCATCCTTGTACACCACCGATCAACTTCATAACTTTTTATTCTCAAACATCGGTATTAGATCCTCTACCGCAACACATTCTACGATTTTCACGAAATTTTACCATATCTTGGTTACCAAGTAATAAATTGGTCTCTAGGAGTTTTCTTTCCTCATATTCTATAAACCGTAGGCATCTCCTACCCATACATGACCTAATGCAACCCGCACCAGCAAACCAACTTCTTATATAACACGTAGAACTATAACAATACAATTCAACCACATGGTCCTACATTCATCTCATTAATACATAAACATTATCATACGGACATAACAATCCGTAATTCAACTATCACATCAAGATGACTGGAAAACCTCCAATCCATCAAGATCCAAGCTGTCACAGTGATTGGAACATCTCCAATCTCAGAATGGAACCATTGGGATTCGCCCAGTCAATTCCACCCCCAAACATCATAGTAGCCGGGGATCCCCCGAGCTAACCACATCATTTCTTCCTTATTCTACCATGCATACTTCACTAGTATACACCTTTCACATCACTTACTTTACCCCTATCTTACCCCTTTAATCGTCCATTTATTCACCATGCACTTCAGCACATTTTTCATAACATCGCGCTATCATTTTCTTCCATATTCACACATTTCTCGTCGGACATACTACTTAATACGTTTCATATAATATTACCTTTTTCATTATCACATGCCTTTAAGGCCATCATATAATGCACAAGCATTGTACCTCGCGGGTAACCAATAAAATTTCCGATTCCCATTTACCGTCTCACTCACACACTAATCACCCTTAAACGGTTCATTTCCCTATTAATCAACTTTCCAAATCCTTTGTCACCACCGGGGTAACTATCAATCTATTCCTTCAACCATAGTCCACCGGTCAACCCGGTCATCTTAAGTCGATCAATCGACTCCGGTCCACATTTGTAACTCATGACTTGGCACACATTGGCCCAACTTTCCATACTCTCGTATTTATACATCGCGATACTTAAAATACTTATTTTCCATTCGTAGTCTCACACTACCCCATGTCCCATACTGTCATGCCATTATTATGACATGTAAACAATAATTATTTCCCTACCGTTGATATCGAATTCATCATAATTGTCACAAAACTTGACATGGCTATATGCCAACTTTTTATTCAATCACCTTTGACAATCAAAATTCGTCGTTCCCGACACTTATTCATTTCCACATACTTCCCATTTACGAGTTCTAAGACATCACTATACTTTAGTCATTATTGTCTTTACCATTCACGTGTAACAACCATTATGTTACTTATCGGCTTCTCATCAACATCCAAGTTCCATTTCCCAAGGTTCCTACTTCTAGAATTTCAATCCACACTAACGCTCTTACCAACACTTAGTACTTCCTTGTACCTCTATCCTTTGTTGAAACACATTTACCATCCTCGCGGTTCGTCCCTTGGTACTACATAATAGTGTCAACCCTTATATCCTTACTTCCTGCGACACACCTGTCTATAATCTTTTCAAATACATGCTTCCACACACATCACTAACCGGGAAGATCATTCCCAAAAATAAATCCCCATGTCGTACGACTCGTCTCCAATTCTAAAAACACCAATTCGTGCAACAACCAAACAATTAAGCCATAATCACATAACATCAATCTTCACCTAAGATCTCCGAGGCTGCATCATGGACCCCCATCTAGATTTCCTTCCGGGAAGACTTCCCCTTTCAACTCACTCGTGAGTTCCTTTCACAACATATTGTACCATACTCTCTTTCCAAAAGTTTCATACTACACATTCCACCGTGTCGACGCCTCACCCTTTAATTATATGGATGTCAAACTTATCATATCCTTCTTTCTTCGCTTGCTACTCTCCAGCACTTGCTCAATCCACCGAATCCACCAATCGTGACCTCCGGTTCAGAACTTCCGATTTACCCGACGGTCTTACATGCTATGACAACCTTATACAACATCCTTCCATTTCTTCCGACTAGGTCTGGCTACCTCTTTATGTAGCTACTTCTCACTACGGGCTTCGCCATTCGATGACTCTTCCTTCATACGGGTATTGGAATCATTCCTCCCACCCTTAATCATACGGTCATCAATAGTCTAGTTCTCGTTCTCATTCATAACTCTTCCCAATTTAGTGGAGCTCGTCCACTTTTCACATTCATTCATTCGCCATACCAACGTATTCAACAAACAAGATTCAAACGGTCGGCTCAACAGTCAAGAACAACACGATTAGATCAAAACATGGCGCTTATCATAGGGGTCGACCCTATCATACTAATGCCCTACGGTCTCAAAAGACTCATACTGCACACTGCATAACAACTTCCATAGGTCCCCTAGGTTCAACCCTAAACTTATCATAAAGTCTCAAGGTCAACCTATCGATCTCAAGGAATCTTACATTCCTATTGCTACAGTCTAAGACTAGGATGGACATCCAACCTAATTCACTTAAACTATAGCTCTGATACCAAGTTGTAACACCTCAATTTTCAAAACACTTTTTTTTAAAACATATTTTTAAATAAAACAACATTACAATTCCGATATTTCCCAAATGAACGGTTTAACAAAACCATCAAAGTTTATCAGAGTATTAAACCCGGTGTTACAAAAACAATATCATAGCCATAGGATAAACGAGAACTACCTACGAGCTCTCGAGCTAAACAACACAAGGCCACTTCTAACGCGACCCTCTAATCCATCGATCCTGAATCCTGAGTACATAGCCAAAAACAAAGTAGTACGTGAGACAAAATAGTCTCGTGAGATACATGGGTTTTAGACCCGATAAACAATTAGTCAAATAATATCATTTAATCTTAAAATAATATTACTAAGTTTGTTTTGGGTCACTTTATCACTTTCATCATTGGCCAATGTCAAGATAATCGGAATGCCTCCAATCTATCAAGACCATCATTTCCACGGTAACCGGAATGCCTCCAATCTACCGGGACTCATAGGTATTGGGTAATCGGAATGCCTCCAATCTACCACTAACCTTAAGGTACCGTAATAACCGGAATGCCTCCAATCTACTACGGCCCTAGGGATATCATCATCGTCATCATCATTACTTATCTTTTATCGTTATGAGCTCGTAGCTCCATCATTTCTCAATCAATCAATCATTTCGTTATCAAACAAGCAATTCATCATAAATCACATAAATGACTAAATTACTTAAAGACTCGACAAAATCATTAGATCATAAAAACATTTACTAGCTATGTACCCAGTTTAAAAGTCACATGTACTCACCTTAGCCAAGCTATCTCCAAATCATGTCTATTGACACGAATCCTTGCTTCCAACTCGTGAAATGTCACCAAACTTTAGGTCTTCTTGACCTACCATCAATATCATCATATAATCTAGTTATTATCCATAACTAGTTATAAATAACTCATAACAACATTCTTAACCACCAAGTTCATCCAACTTGGTGGAACCCAAAACCCTAGTTCAAGATTTCCGTCAACAAAACCCAAATCTAACAAGAACACAAGGTTCTTAAGCTTACAAAGAGTGTTCTACACTCATCTTAGCCATCTTCCCCATAGATAACTTGGTAGGTTACCCAAACCACCATTTTTCCCAAATAAAGTTCATAGCTAGCTAGATAATCATCGAATCCATGTTATGAACACATTTTCCTTAACAATATGTTGTAGATCTAAGTTATATAAACCCAATTTCATCACCCATTACAAACCCTCCAACTAGGGTTTACATACATCACCATTTTCACCTAAAAACATCATCTACAACTAAAAAGAGTAGAGATTTACCTTATATTTCAACAATGGAGTGAGAATCTTCAAGATTGAGTGCCAAAATCGGTTCCAATGATCTCCTTACACTCAAAATCGTATACTCACACTTGGGAGGAAGTTCTAGGGTTTGAAAATGAGAGCAAATGGCCAAAATCCCGTATTTAAGACCAGATCTGACACTTTCGCGTCGCTAAATAGAAGATAGCGTCGCTAAATATAGTCCCGCCATAATTCGCTTCGGAGATAGCGCCGCTATCTCTGACTCTATCTCAGAAATTCTCATTTTCGCGACAGAACTCGATGCTATCTTAGGTCGCTGTTTGGTGACCCCCATAAATCGCGTCGCTATCCCAAGATAGCGCCACTATCTTGGGCTAGGCAGCCCATGCTGCATTTTTCGACCTTTGTTTCGACACGGTTTCATCCATAACTTTCCCATACGATATCCAAATGACACGAAACAAATTCCTACGTTCTTTAAATGATTTATCCTTATTTATCATATTTTTTTCATAAATTATTTAGCACAAAATTCGGGTCGTTACAGATCCTATTGCCGGTACCTTGTTTCTAGTTAGCTCGGGGGCAACCCGATAACTAGATATGTATGTGATTCTAGCTAGTTCGGGGGCAACCCGATAGTTAGACGTGATTGCTAGGTAAGCAAGGTTGATAGGGTCACACTAGGGTGACTAGACGGTATTGATATAGTATATATAAATATGTTTGTATATATTTGTGAAATTGATTATTATTATTGGGGTCTAAAATCCATGTATCTCACGAGACTATTTTGTCTCACGTACTACGTTGTTTTTGTGGCTATGTACTCAGGTACAGGTTTGAAGTGATAGAAGGTTGCACTAGAAGTGACCTTGATATGTTTAGCTCGGGAGCTCGTAGGTAGATCCCGTTTGCCTATGGTTTTGATATACTTGGTGACACCGTATTTTTGTATACTCTGAGAAAGGTTTTAAAGTTTTTATTAAACTGTATTTTGGACAATATGTCAAATATTGAGAAAATGTATTTTAAATGATTTAAAACGATGTTATAAAAATACGGGTGTTACAGTCAAAATGGCTCAAGTTGAGTTGGGTTAATATGTAATCACTTTTTTTTTTCCTATTATTTATGTATGATTAATGTGGAAATTATGATTGAAAACCCAAAAGTATTACAATTATATCTAAATATTTGAATAGAACGATTTTAAATACTTAAAATTACCTTTAGCCGGATTCCAATGAAAGATATGAGCGTGAAGATGGCAATTAAAGGGGATTTGGATAACCAAACTTAGATAATCAATTAAATTTGTACATCCAAATATTCCCAAATTGTTTCAATTTATGTTTTTATAGTAGTATATTTTTTAGTTGACTCACATTCTGTGAGGATTTGACATACCGAGTAGTCATGCCCACACAAAATTACATCCTTTTGGATTTGCGATTCATTCAATTTAATAATGATTTGTTATTACTGAAAAAGTTTACCAGAATGGTGATATGAGATTTATGTGTAAAAAATTAATGTTGAAGTGAAACTAAGATGCTTTTTCTGATATATGAATATTAAATTTTGATCAACATACAATTCAAAATGCACAAGGTATGAATCAATTGAACTAATTGTATATATGTTTTCACGAGTCAGTTATGAATCAATTTCAAGATTACTAACAACATAATCAACTTCGATATTACAAACCCATTGAGTTATGAATGAATCAATCCAGGTTATTTTCTTATCTTAAATAGGCCAAATAAAAATTTAAGCTAAAAAGGAACATGTCAAATAGTTCAAAAGTTGTCAAACCCGACAACCTTCTAGATTGAAGGATAGTTCTTAGACCATTAATGGTAGAAATAGAAATATCTTACACGCAATTAATATTTAAAAAAATAAAATAAAAAACAATATACATACACAAGCAAGAGTATAAATCATAGGGATAGTTTATTTTATATCCTTGTAAAATTCATAATTATTTCTATATCATTTTCAAGTTCATAAATTATCTATATATCCTTCTAAAGTTTTTAATTGTCTCTACGTCCTTCTAAATGTTTAAAACTCTCTTTTATGCCAAAATATCTATTTTACTATTTATTAAATCATTATAATATCAATAATTATCAAATAAGTATGCAATATATTTGTTGATTATGTATTAGAAATCATGTTTATTTGCTTGTATTATTGATATTATTACGATTTAATAAATAATAAATTAGGTTTGTGGACATAAAAAACAGTTTTAAAGGTTTGAAAGGGTATGAAAGTAATTTTAAAATTTAGAAGAATATATAGATAGTTTATGAATTTGAGAAATATATAAAAATAATTTATGAGTTTTATAAAGATATAAAAGAAATTATCCCTAAATCATATATTTAGTTTAAATAATTTATGAGTTTTATATGAGTTTTATGTAATTTATGAGTTAAATTGATTTAACTCTGTTGTTTATTAGTGATAATATATTTATTAGTGGTTTTTATAATTTAAAGTATTATTGTTGTTTATTATCAATTGTGATAATAAAACAGATAATAATTAAATATCAATTGTTTAAGCATATACGGATAAATATTGAATGATTCGTATAAATATTTAATATTATTTAATAGAATACGGATAAATAGTGATTTGTATTTAAAATTATGTTTTGATTTTGATAATTTAAATAAAAACTTAATTTAATATTGAATGATTTGTGGGAGTGACAAGTGGCGAAGTTGTGGTCATATAGACTTTGATTTATTATAATAGTAGATGTTACATGTCGTCGCATTAGCCTAGCATCCTACCCGTGTTTATAAGCATTCGTATACTAAGGATGTTGAACGATTGAAGATGAAGACTTCATCAATGATCCTCTTAAAAAAGTTAGTAAGTTAAATGACTAGCTAAAAAGTTAGTATCAGTTTTTTAACTAATTCAAGCCAAGTAAAATTAAATCGAATCAAGATTTACAATTCAATGGTGAGGATCGAGATCCAACATAATGAATGATTTACAATTTTTCATGAGTCAATATCGTAAAATCATAAAACTTTAAAATAAACATCGAAACTAACAACTCTGCTCTTAACGTTAGAATTTACTGTAAATCAGAGTATATAAAAAGAGTTGTGTGAACAAAATAAAGTTAAAAAATGGGATGGCACGTGATGCGACATTCAAAGATGTGTATTGTGTAATGTAACCAAGAAACAGTGCTGCCGTAGGGCCGTAGACCTCATTTGTCGGTCAACAACGTATCACCGGAGGCATCGACGACGCGTTTACTGAATTTTTTTCAAAAATAGGCTCGATCGGAGTCCTATTTTCACAAATAGGCTCGAATCTTTATCCCTTTCAAAAATAGGCTTTCATGACTCGTAGAGGCCGGCTTCCACTTGAAACCATGACTCCCCGAGGCCGGCTTCATCAACCAGTTGATGTGACTAGCGGTTGCCGGTCTCCCCGAGGCCGGCTTCCCCTTTACGGCCTCCCCGAGGCCGGCTTTAAGCATCAACAACTCGCCTATATATTTTGCACACTCCGGCTTTAGACTTCACAAACCAACACAACAAAAAAAACAACTTCACTAAAAAAACACACTTCACAAATCATAAAACTAAATTAAGAATGAGTTCGTCGAATAACGAGTCACCTCCATATCACCCCGTGTATGATTCGCCTCCTTTAGATGAGGCTGAGTTAGAATGTTTGATAGCTATGGATTATAATAAGGTGCATGCGGAAGAAATTGCAGACGAGGAGCAACTTCTTTGGCTTGATCAAGAGCAAGCTCGATATGAGCGACATATTGAAGTGTTGCGTGAAATAGGACCACCGGTTGTTCATCTCTGGCAGTTAAAAGGGAGGTTTAAGAATTTTGACAGGAGAAAGCAAAAGATGGTACGTTTAAAATTACAAGATAATATTTGTTCAATTAACTAAAATTATAATTTTTTGGTATTTTCAGCTTTTACCGCCTCGGTTTGTGAGGCAGCATAACCACCTACTTCAGAAAAGACATTGCGTGATACGAAGAGGTGATTCTGTTGAAGTCATGGACCTCCATGCTACTCAATTTGGGGAAGTTAAAATGAGTGGTGATTTCAAGCATTTCATGCATGAAAATGGAATTCTACCTGATGAACTTTGTACTTTTATCATAAATGATGACTATCAGACTAATGGTAGAAATGTGATTTTTACTGTTAAACGTGAGAATGAATGATATGTAATATAGTTTGATATATCATGTGAAATAAAACTGGTCTTATCATATTAAAACGTGCATTAAAAAACTATTACATATTTAATAATACATTAACTTAAGTACTAAAAAAATAACTGAAAAGCACAAAATGCTTCTACACTCTTCTTTCTCCACTAAGATTTGGGCATCTGGTTCTGTTATGCCCTTCCCGGTCGCAAATTCCACAACGGTTTCTGCCAGATTGCGTTGGATCTGCCTGGTCCATCTTCATAGGGAACCTATTCACCTGTCTCCTCCCTCTTCTTGTGGAAATTCTTCCACTTGCGGCTCTCAATTCCCAATTCGGGTCGTTCCAGTAAAAGACATGGGCTAGCGGGGTAAAGGCTTTTCTATATTGACGTTGCCAATAGTGTGTTGTGTACACCCGATTCGCGAGAAGGTTCGGGTCATCACCTCTATGACGACAAACGGCAATAGCATGTGAACACGGAAATCGCATCATTTGCCACTTCCCGCATGTACAAGAACCGTTTCCACCGTTGTAAGTCACCGTTTGATCGTTCCCACCACTTTGGCCCGGTTGAACCCTTGTCCTCACCCTGTACACGCCCTCCGCGTAGTCAAAGTTAAGAATATCGTGCTGCCGTCCATATCTGTCGCGCCTGGTGAAAAGATCCCACATACGCGGGGTTAGTGGCGTGTTACATTTAGACGCTTTCTCAGCACGCTCTCTGAAGAGGTTGACAGTTTTTGTGAATGTGAAGTCAACCATTGCCTTAATTGGGAGAAGCCTAGCCCCACGCAGTACATTGTTGTAACTCTCGGCGATGTTTGATGTCGTGTTCCCCCAACGTCTATGGTCTGTGTCTCCCAAAAGAGTCCACTTATCAACCCCGATCTCCTCCAGATACGCCCCCGCGGACTCGTTGATAGATATGAGTTCGTCTCTGGCTACCTGAAACTTACGCAATTCAGTAGTGGCACCCATCACCCAACATAGTTGTTTCATTCGGTGGTTTTTGAAACTCTTGTGGAGGTTGCTTCTGACGTGCCTCAGACAATATCTATGAAACGCATTTGGCTCCCGCCACTCTTCAAGATTGTTCATTGCATATAGAAGCCCTGGGTGCCTGTCAGAAATGACACATAACCGACGTAGCCTGCCAGATTGTTGATTACGTTGATTGCAAACGTACTGCCGTAGGTTATTGAAGAACCATGCCCAATTTTCGTTTGACTCCTCGTCAACAATGGCATACGCGAGAGGTAGAATCTGATTATTCGCGTCTTTTGTGACGGCAGTCAACAGTTTCGCTCTGTACGAGCCTTTTAAAAATGTCCCGTCTACACAAATAACAGGCATGCAATACGGAAAGGCTGCGATAGCAGGTCCAAAAGCCCAAAAAATAGATTTAAAAATTTGCCGGGTGTCATCAGCACTCAAACCTGCCCCAACCACCAACTTCACCTTTTAAATTCGAATCTATGAACTATACTTGCTCCCCAACCACTTAATTAAATTTGCAGTGACATAAATTCGAATCTCTGCAAACCTTCACGGACTTTTTGTCATTTTCAGATGGCGTGTCTCAGTTTTCCACCGAGTTTTTGTCATTTTCAGATGGCTTGTAATAAATTCGACTAATACTAATGACGGTCTCGGGGAGTCATGCTTCAGTCAATGCCGGCCTCGTGGAGTCATGCTTCAGTCAATGACGGCCTCGGGGAGTCATGCTTCAGTCAATGCCGGTCTCCTAGAGGCCTTTTTCAGTCAATGCCGGCCTCCAAGAGGCATGTGTCAGCGTAATCGTCCACGGATTGCTCTAAAACCCAAATTCAATTCACGGACTACCCAACCTTATTCAATTAATTCGGTCAAAACTTACCCCAACCACCATTATTTATTGAAACAGGTCACGAGGAGGCCCTCTTCACTTATAAAAACGCACACAACACTCAACATCACTCACACTCAAACTCAATTCCTCAAACTCTACTACAACCAAATACTTAAAAAACATTATTAGCTATTTCGTTGAGAAAATGAATAACATGCAAGTTATTCCCGTACCTATTAACCCGGAATTATTATATTTAGCTACTGAGCACAGAGCTTATAGATTATTTCAAAATCAGCTCGCTGATAATGTTTTTCATATTAGACGAGCTGATAAAACATTTTTTCGCATTCACAAAAGGGTTAAAGAGTCACTGCCCGATGTCTTCTGGAACTACATCCGTGTGTCAGGTTTTGCAGGAGTGCTTGACTGTCAATTCAGGGAAATTGATCATGGTCTAATCACAGCACTCGTCGAGAGGTGGCGGCCGGAAACAAACACATTCCACCTGCCAGTTGGAGAGGTGACAGTGACCCTCCAAGATGTTCAAGCCATATGGGGGTTGCGGACTGATGGCGACGCTGTTACAGGTGTTGAACCGCAAACCGATTATGAGCACATAATTGACAACTTTCAGCGGTTGCTTGGTTTCAGGCCGGCAAGTGGTGATTTCAGAGGCAGTCAGGTGAAAGTAACATGTCTTACTAAATTTATGGCGGAGTATACCCCGCAGAATGATTTCGAGTGGCTACAAAGGGCAAGGCTATACGTACTGCTTCTACTGAACGGTACTATATTTACGCATAACACTGACAATTACTTCCATTTGTATTTGTTACACTTACTTGAAGATCTAGAAGACTGCGGTCGATATAGTTGGGGTAGTGCTGTTCTGGCCAGTCTCTACCGAAACCTCTGCAAAGGAACTGATCATATGCGTTTTCACATTTGCGGGCCTATGAGTTTGCTTCAACTGTGGGCATGGACTAGGTTGCCCAATTGTTCACCGATTCTTGCCGATAGAAATATATCATTAAACGGAAAAACATTTGGTGCTAGGTACGTAATCCGGTATCCTTATATTAAAATGATAATACATAACTAATTTTCAATATATTAACATTCAGGTGGAATCAACCGCTATCGTTCGTGCACCTATCCAAGAACTGTGTGACAGGGTATCGGACATCGTTACAACATTTGACAAGGGGAGAGGTATTTTACTAGTTAAATCTAATCTACAAATATTATACAAAATATTGAGCTATAACAAAATTTTGCAGTTCTTGTGGACTCCCTATGAACAATTTGCCCAAGTTCTATCACCGGTGTGTACATACAACCCGACTACCTGGTTATGTGTAACATATGTTATTCATTGGGAAGTAGTGGAGCAGTACTTACCCAACAGGGTATTAAGACAATTCAACGTTTGTCAAGGTATTCCAATGGCGCCCCTCTTTACTATAGCAGATCATAGGCTTTTACGTAAAGAGAGCCGTAGAGGAAACGCAGGTCTAGATTGGCGTGTGAAGCGTGCCGTTTATGTGACACATTGGAACAACCGTCTTGATAATTCCATTACTCCACACCAATGGATGGACATGCCAACAGCTTCAAATGATTATATGCCTTGGTACTTTCAGCGTACCGTAGACTTTATTAGAAATCCAAGGCCTGTTGGAGACAACTTATCACGTGGCCATAATCTGGGAGGAGCTTTAAATGTTGCGGTAATATTTCATAATAATGTTTAAATGTACAGTTAGTCATAATATATTAATATTTGATATAACATGTATGTAGGCTGATGGGTTAGCACATCTTCAATCGATGATGCAACCGTACCTGGGACAACAGGAGTATCAGCCTGTTATAGGTGACATGTATCAACTGTCCCAGGATTACTTGTACCAGGCACATGAAGAAGAACGTCCAAGTTATTGGGCTCCTCGTGTGGCACCTATTCAGCAACAAGGGCCACAGCTGACACAAGAGGAACTAATGCCGGTACCGAGATGGATGCGGGGGGCTCGTAGGGCCCAACAAACGCAGACAGAAGATGAGGGCCCATCAAACCGGGGGGAATCTAGTGCCCAACAAACACAAACCGAATATGCTGCTGGTGCCAATTGGAACTTTCAACAGGGGGGGTCTAGTACGCAATTTCAAAACCAAAATCCACTTAATATGGATGGGATATCTCAAAATGATTTTATCTCAGATTTGTTTAGTACCCCCTCCGCGTATGCTCCCCAGCAAATGACAAACGAATTCGGTTTCACACATTCCCCTCATAATTATTTCGCGGGCCAATCTTCTTATCAGCCACCTAATAGAAACGTGAGCCCGATCCATCAGTTAGACATGAATATAGACCCAGCTCAACAAGATAATCAACAAAGGCCGACAAGAAACAGAAGACCACCGAATTGTGGGACAGGTGGAAGAAGGGGCCACAATCATTAGCTTATATTTTTGGCCAAAGTTGTATTATGAAATTAACTTTATATATATGTTTTTGGATTACAACAAACTATTTCTTTGCATTTTCAGATTGTCATAACTCTTTCATTACTTATCTTTTTGCTATAATTCTTTTTCATATGTTTACACTATCATCAATACTGCAACTATCATTTAGAAAGTTATATCTGAATAACTTAAAAGTGTACTGTATCAAGCTCCAAAGTTAGACATTTAATTTTTTTTAAATTTTTTTTTTAATACTTTATTTTTAAATGACAAATAAACACTAATTTTGCATTTTCATGGATATGTATGTTTTTGGATTACAAAAAACTATTTCTTTGCATTTTCAGATTGTCATAACTCTTTCATTACTTATCTTTTTGCTATAATTCTTTTTCATATGTTTACACTATCATCAATACTGCAACTATCATTTATAAAGTTATATCTGAATAACTTAAAAGTGTACTGTATCAAGCTCCAAAGTTAGACATTTAATTTTTTTTGAATTTTTTTTAATACTTTATTTTTAAATGACAAATAAACACTAACATCATGATTTCATAAATTAATACCAAATACAATTGAAATTTTAATCCAAATCATCAAACAAAACCTCGGATCTAAAAGTATAAATTTCGGGTTGTGATTCTAAAATACGATAGCTATACAAATCACGAGCCATAAGTTGTCGATAACCCGTAGCGATCTGATTATTATCGACGACTCCATCTTGATTGATTGATTTCCCTGTTACCAGATAATGCATAAATTTACAAACAAACACAGCAGAGTCTTCTTCCCTTCCTTGAGGTATGCCTTTGGCGAAACCAAGATTCGCCTTAACTTGGGGGTTTCTTTCTTCATAGGAGAAACTCCTTTTAAAACTGGGCAAAACATCTCGCCAACGTTTTAGGGTTGCCTTAAGCACGTCATGGTTTATGGAACGACGACAACTGCAAATTAAAGATGTATCGTTTCTAACAAGATCCATCTGCACAAGCAACCAAACGTTATCATTTAAACGTAACGGGATGTATAAGACATCCACGTCCCCCCAAACGGGGTAAGGTGTCAAACTGCCGTCTGCATATTTTACAGCATCTGACCCGTGAGGTGGTAAGAGTAGAGACTCAAACTTGGTAGGCATTATTGTCCATCGCTTATATTCTCCAGTATTATAGCCAAGATACAACCGATAACGCATCCATCTTCTAACCCAACAATCTATATGCTGTAATGAATATAAAATTATTTACATTTGAGATTCGATTAAAAATATGGATAATAACATAATTAAATTACGTACCGCACGGAACAAAACAGAGCTGGAATTTTCATCTAACAGGGTACCCCAAAACTCCCTAGGTACCTGGGTACGACCTAAGAATACAATATAGCAAAATGTTTCATTCCCGCGCTTATCCCCGTTCAAGTAAAATTCCTCCACACTCCTGGCCCAACCATACTCCTCAACCAAGTCGATTGTTTCTGGTTGTTGATTACGTATTGACGAGTTTTGAGTTTGCTGCTCCACAACCGCCTCCTCCAATGCCCCTTCATAAGCCAGGTTATCCATTTCACATATTGTACGTTGCATTTCGTCAATGATAATTTGAAGTTCACGGGCTCGAGCTCCTTGACTCATTTGGTCAATACTCTCTTCTAACATCTCAACCTGTAGGCGAAGTTCCATGATTAAGACCTTTTGACTTCGCCACATGGTATTAGAAATGTGTTTTTTTAGTTGTGAAAGTCGTTTTTTGTTTTTTGAGATGTAAGGGTAGAAGTTTTTTTTTTTGGTTTGGATGTTGTTGTTTTAAGCCGGAGTGTGCAAAATATATAGGCTCACAGATGCTTAAAGCCGGCCTCTGGGAGACCGTAAAGAGGAAGCCGGCCTCGGGGAGCCCGTTTTTGGTAAAACCGGCCTCGGGGACTCATTCCAAACCGCTGGTCACATCAACCAAGAAGAAGCCGGCCTCGGGGAGTCATGGTTTCAAGTGGAAGCCGGCCTCGGGGAGTCATGAAAGCCTATTTTTGAAAAAGAAAAAGATTCGAGCCTATTTGTGAAAAATAGGCTCCGATGGAGCCTATTTTTGAAAAAAATTCGCGTTTACTTGCCTTCCGATCCTTCTCCATTTGACTTAAATATGTGATGTTTGACTATTTCTTTTATTTTTATCTATAAACGTTTACCTTTTATTTTGAACCACCGCACATTATCTATCTTAATTTGTCAACAAGAGTATTTAAACCTATTACTTATATGTCATCGAACAAAATCTTACATCCAATATCAATATCAATAAAGTACAAGAATACCAATAAATTATAAGTTTTTGGGTTATATGAGTTTATCTTTCTTTTTTTCTGAACGACAAGGAGAACTTTAGGGAGATCTTCGGCAATGTCATCACCCCCAAAAGACCTCGAGAAACAATATAATAAAAAAGCTAGCAAGGGGGAGTTTATCTAACGCATGCTTTAAGGGTACCACATAACGTATATTTAATGATATTAAAATTGCCTAAAACTATACTACCTCCGGTTCAAAATAACTGATACAATTTGGGTTTCAGGTTTTTTTAAGCAAACGATTGTAATAAAAGTTAAATTAGATTAAAGTGGATAGTTAGTGAGTAATAATTAAAGTGAGTTTATGATATTTAAAAGTAAAAAATAAGAATAAATGAGTGATTTCACTGTATTAAGGGAGATGGTTAATGAGTGTAGGTCCCACTATTTTTTACCAAATAAGGCAACTTTCAAAGTATATCACTTATTTTGAAAAACACTTTAAAATGAAAACTGTATTACTTATTTTGAAACGAAGGAAGTATTAGATAACCATCATTGTACTCTATTTTTTTTTTATCAATTTATGAGATGCATTAAATTTATTTTCTATTGTTTAGGAAATTTTAAACTTATTAAAGGTGTCTTGTAGATAAACCCTATCTTAAAAACCAATCTAATACTTTATACATCCCAATTTTATTTTCCGTATTTCTTTTTTATATGTCCTAAATTTTTTGTTAACTTGAAATTTTCATCTATCAAAAAATAGTTAGGTGGTATAAATAGAATTTTATATATTGCATATGTAATAAATGTATTTTTCTTAAACAGTGTAATTTTGTCCGTAGACAATAATTTTAGGATGGAGGGAGTACCTCGTAAGCATCCAGGTTCATTTACATATTCAACAAAACTATTTAGTGTTTTGAAGATTTGGCTGAATCGGTTGGATGAATTGAACAGAAAACATGAAGGAAGGTGCCTAATGAAGCGGTTAGATCAATGGTCATAACTTGATCAGAACTAGCCAGATAAACATAAAAGTCCGGCTAAACTGGCTAGTCGAACCAAAAAACCTGTTTTTTCTGAAAAGATTGGGCAAATAAAACATAAAGATAGAGTTTTTTTATATAGGTTTTAGGATTTAAAATATTAAATTTAGTTAGAAAAATAGATTTTGGATTCTTTTGAATTCTTTAGGATATTTGTTTTGAATTTTTCTATGGTTCTTTTTTTTCTTCCCTTTTTGCATTTGTATATCATTTTTATAATTATTTAAACATTCAACAATATTTTTATTCAGTTTCACTATCCTAGCTCATCTAACCTGACCGGTTCGATTGTATTCAAGACATCCGTAACGACCGGAAATTTTGGTTAATAAATTAAATGGAAATATTGGGAAATAAATGTGGTGAAATATTTAATCGAGCCTTGGATGTGTTATTATAGGTAAAGGATCGTTTATGACTCGTGATACTCGAAAACGGGTCAAGACTTAGTAGGAAACAAGTCTGGAGATCAAAAGATTGGCTTAGGCATGCAGCCCTCGCGATGGGAGTTCGATGGGAGGAACGAACAGGGATTGCAGAGGTTCGATGAGAGAATTTGTGTTGGAGTCTCGATGGGAGCTCGGTGGGAGCTTGGCGCGAGAATGCACGGAGCTGCATATAAGCGAGGCCGCGTAACCTCGCGTTGGGAGCTCGATGGGTGCCCTGTCTGGAATATATAAAAAGTCGATTTTTAGGGTTTTTTCTCATTCTCTTCAACCCTACACATAGTGCAACCGTTTTCTAGAGAGAAGTGGACGATTTTGGAGTCTTGGAGCTCAAATCTTCACCATCTTGAAGGATTGAATCATCAAGGGTAAGGATTCTTGTCTATTTTGCTTATCTACCTTGATTGTAAGCTTGATTTGGGTAAAAATGATGGTTTGGGGAACCAACCATGACATCTTTGAGGAAGATGATCTAACATGGGTGTAGAACACTCATTGTAAGCTTGTAATCAATGTGTACAAGTTGGATTTGGGATTATTGATGGAAATCTTGAACTAGGGTTTGAGATTCCACCAAGTTGGATGAACTTGGTGGTTAGAAATGTGTTAATAATTGATTAGTGATTAGTTATGGATAATAACTAGTTATTGTGATGATATTGATGTTAGGTCAAAAAGACTTAAAGATTGAAAGTACTCCTTGGATTAGGGAGTAAGGATTGTGTTGAATTACACAAGTTGGAAAGCAAGGATTCGTGTTAATAGACACGATTTGGATTTAACTATGACTAAGGTGAGTACATGAGACTTTTACTGGGTACATAGCAAATGATTTTTAAAACTACGATGTTTTATGAGTCTTTGTTAATAAATGTTTTAATAAAGATATGATTGAAAATGTATGAAAATGACAATATTAGACTATCTAAGTATGTCTAAATGACTAATGATTTTGAAAGAGATTATGATAACGAAAAAGTGATTAATAACTCTTTATTAATATGATGTATGATTTAGAGTAATGAATTAGAAAGTAAGATATTTGGTTTATTAATAATATGTTTTAATAAAGCTAACGACAATGATTTTCAAGTATCAAGTATTGATTAGTATATTATACTAATAAAAGTAATGATTGATTTGTTAGGAGAATAAGTATAAAGTGACTAGAGATGGATTTGTATTCTAGTCAAAGAGAAGTTAAAGTAATATGATTTTGATAAATGATAAATATATTTTATTTAATAAAGGACTTGGTAAAGTCAATATTGAAATTTAATATGAAACGAGAATAATATGATAATTAGAATAGATGTATTCTATTTTGTGTTTGATTATGAATTGGTGGGGCATAGGCCCGTATTTGATGAAATTCATTGTGTGTAACAAAAGTATCCGGATAACGATAACCCATTTATGGGGGAGTGAGATTACTACTTGGGGCGGTATCTCCCTGCGCAAGGGTAGTATATCTATGTGAACGATAACCCGACAATAGGAAGATTATGATAACCCGATAAAAAGGGGGATTACGATAACCCGCGAGACGGGGGAGTTGGAGATCTTGGTAAGTTTAGGAGAACCCCAATTATCATGTGATCTTGTGATGATAACCCACATCGGGGGAGTTTGCTTCAGAATGATTCGTGGCGTATGTGATAAAAGGAGTAAGCTTATGGATAGCTTACATGTATGTGATTATGTGATGGGTAAGCTTACGGTTAACTTACTAGTAAATACGAATAAACGATAAGAATATAAGTCGATAAGTAAAAAGCAAATAATGAAAAGTAATGAATATGATTTTTAATTACATTTGAGAATGGGTCGAAAACCCATGTATCTCACGAGACTATTTTGTCTCACGTACTACTTTGTTTTTGGCTATGTGCTCAGGTTCGAGACTGAAGGATTAGAATGTCGTGATAGAGGTGGCCTAGAGATGTTTAGCTCGGGAGCTTATAGGTAGATCCCGTTATCCTGTGGTTATGATATTATCTTTGTAACACCGTGTGTTTATAATTCTGATAAAATTTTAAAAAGGCTTTTGTTAAACCGTATTTTGGGATATTGGACTTTGTAATATTTTTATTTAAAAATATGTTTTAAAAGGTGTTTTAAAAATTGAGGTGTTACAACTTGGTATCAGAGCTATAGTTTAAGTGAATTAGGTAGGTTTGACCTCCCTAGTCTTAAGCTATGCTAGTAGGACCATATGTTTCCATAGGATGTCCATGATTAGTCTTTGAGGCCGTAGAGTGCGGGTGTGACAGGGTCGATCCCTAAGAGAAATGTCATGATTTGATATAAATGTGTTTTATTCGACTGTGGAGTTGATCGTTTGAATTTGAAATTCTGGAAATAATTATATAAGAAAAAGGATGAACGCGAAAAGTGGACAAGCTCCACTGGATTAGGAAGAGAATTTTTAATTGAATTTCGTCATATAGCAGTGACGATGGTAGTGATTCCAAATCGGAAGAAAGGGAATGATGTTCGTTCAAGACATTGATGGCGTGGAGCTGGATGTGTAATTGGGAAGTACCGAACCGGAGGTCGTGACTCGGTGGATTCGTGAAACTGAGCAAGTGCTAAAGAGTAGCTAGTGTTAGGAGGAAGATGTGTTAACTTCTACAGCTCGTCTACTGGGAGAGAGACATGTGGTCGCGGTGGGATGCGATGTTCGAAGCATTTGAAAAGATAGTATGGTACAAGATATCATGGAAGGAGTTCGCGGGTAGATTGTTGGGGAAGTTTTGTCCCGAGAGTGTACTTGGAAAGATTTCTAAGAGGATTTAATGCTAGAGATGTGGAGAAGGTAGTTCAACGAAGGGTCAATGAATCGTCATCAAGTGGAGAAAAGAGGAAGTTCGATGGAAGCTTGGAGTTAACAAAGAAAGAAAATCTCGTTCAAAGATCGTCAAATCATGTTGTTGTGAAAGGTGCAAAAGTGTGGTAAGTTTTCCCTCAATTATAAAATTGATGGTATGAGGTTCGTGCTTCATTTGATTAATTGTCGCACGATTCGGTGCTTAAGTGAGATGACATGAAGAATTATAGACGAATCGTTTGTTATGGATCTATGTTTGGGTAATGATCTCCCGGGTTTCTATGTGTGTGTATTGGGATGAGTTGGCGACCAATATGTCGCGAAAAGTAAAGGTAGATAGAGGTATATTATCATGGATTATCGAAAGGTGAATCACGAGAATGGTAATTAGGATCAAGGAAAAGATAGTAGTACAAATGAGTACTAAGTTCCTCTAAGAATTGTAAAGTCGGAATAGAAAACTATAGAAGTAGAGACTTTGAAAATGGAACTTTAATGTTTGTTGGGAATCCGAATAATTGATGCAATGTTATTGTACGCGAATGGTAAGAAAAAGAACGGTTAAAGATTTTAGAGAAAATTTAAAATTTTAAATAGAAATATGCGGAAAGGAGTGAGTGTCGGGAATGACAAAATTTAGTAATCGAAAATGGTTGAGTAAAAGTTGACATTAGTCATGACAAAAGTTTGTATCATGGATGATTGATTAGATACTAAGGGTAAAAAGATAACTAATGGTAAAATGTCCTAGAAATGGTATGTTAAGTCAAGGGTAACAATTAATTATTGGAAAAAGGACATAGAAAAAGTGTGATAGCTTATGTTTGGTTTATGGATCAGAGTCAATTGGTTGACTCGAGTTGACCGGATGATTCGGTAAAAATGTGGATAATTGAATGCAATGGTGGTTACCTAGGTGGTGAAAGAAAGATTGGACATTTTAATAATAAGAAAATGAATCGACTAAAGACGATTGGTAAAAGAGTAGATTGGTGGAAAGCATTAGAAATGATTATGTGTATACCGGGTGGTATAAAGGGATAAGTGGGAATAATGGTCTATGAAAAGAATATGATTTTAGGAAGGTAATATTATGTGAAAATGTGGGGAAATGTAAATTGAATAGAGAATGTGATTAGTTATGAAAGAAAATGATAGCATGATGCTAAGTGAATGATGCATACATGAATTGTATGCAAGATAGAATGATATTGTATGGATCTTGTTAGATCGGAGGCTATCCGGTTAACGAGATTTGATGAGTCACTATGGATTGGAGGCTTTCCGATCATTGTGATAGTTTGGATTCGTGATGGATTGGAGGCTTTCCGATCATCTCGATAAGATAGTTAAAGTATAATTTGTTATATCAGGGATATGATGTTTGTATCTGACGTATGTAGAACCGTATGGTTAGTTATTGATATGATTTTGTGGCAAATGAGAAATTGGGTTGAAAACACAAGTCGTGTTTAAGTATAGGTAGTTGTAGGAGATGCCTACAAGTATATAAGTTATGGGAAGATATGCTTATAGGAAGCAAAGTTTAATGGTAGCCGATAAGTGGAGAAAATCGGATGATAAGTGGTTAGTCACAATTCGATGTGAATGATGCTCTAAAGCCGGTAATCGAGAATTGCAAGTGTGATATGAGAATATTTGAAAGAAATTGTAAATGGTATAAGTATTTGAATGTAAATTAAAAATAAGAAAAAAAATAGAAACAATATAGAATTGTTAACCGATTGTGGAAATAGGAATCAAGGAAAAGAGAAACAATTGGGAAAGGAGGTATAGAAATTGGAATCGGCAATAAAAAGTTTGGGAAGTGATGTCTCACTAGTAAAGGATATGTGTATTTTGCAAAGTAAGTTTGACTTTATTCATAAGTCAAGGTTGGTCAACTAGTGGATTGTTGATTTTGGTCAAAATTGGGTTTTGACTTTCGTTTAAATGGTTAGACGAGGATAAGAACATAATATATCGCCTACATGTATATGATAATGGTAAATTGATGGAAATAATTATAGTGTGCAACTTTGACCGTTGGGTGTTTCAGGTCGAATTTGGTAGTCGAATATATGATTGTTGATGAACTATGAATGTAAGGTCGATTGTAAAGGAAATGATGATTAATGGAACCTCTAGTGAGAAAGGAAATTGTTAAAGTATGGTTCACTTTGTGCTTAAGTCAAAGATTGGACAATGTTGACAACTTGGTCAGAGCTAGACGTTGACTATCGTTTTGATTAATTGGCTAATAGTAATAATTTGGTCATATCATCCCTATGTGAATAAAAGGATTGGTTAAATGATTGAAAGTATTATTGTCAAGTTGTGCAATTTTGACCCGTTCGGGTATTATGAACTCAAGATTGATTTTTGACCCGTTTGGGCCTAACGGGGATAAGTGGATGTTTAAAAATGTATATTGTTATCGGATTGCAACGGAAAAGGTTCAGTCGTGTTAAACGCAAGTAGATGAGAACGGAATGCTCGGTTGAATGTGGACCGGGAATCTTAGAGTAGATTCCGAGGACGGAATCCTTTTTAAGGGGTAGATAGTTGTAACGACCGGAAGTTTCGGTTAATAAATTAAATGGAAATATTGAGAAATAAATGTGGTAAAATATGTAATCGAGCCTTGGATGTGTTATTATAGGTAAAGGATCGTTTATGACTCGTGATACTCGAAAACGGGTCAAGACTTAGTTAGAAACAAGTTTGGAGATCAAAAGATTGGCTTAGGCATGCAACCCTCGCGATGGGAGCTCGATGGGAGGAAAGAACAGGGATTGCAGAGGTTCGATGGGAGAATTTATTTACTGGAGTCTCGATGGGAGCTCGGTGGGAGCTCGGCGCGAGAATGCACGGAGCTTCATATAAGCGAGGTCGCGTAACCTCGCGTTGGGAGCTCGATGGGAGCCCTGTCTAGAATATATAAAAAGTCGATTTTTAGGGTTTTTCTCATTCTCTTCAACCCTACACATAGTGCAGCCATTTTCTAGAGAGAAGTGGACGATTTTGGAGTCTTGGAGCTCAAATCTTCACCATCTTGAAGGATTGAATCATCAAGGGTAAGGATTCTTGTCTATTTTGCTTATCTACCTTGATTGTAAGCTTGATTTGCGTAAAAATGGTGGTTTGGGGAACCAACCATGACATCTTTGAGGAAGATGATCTAAGATGGGTGTAGAACACTCATTGTAAGCTTGTAATCAATGTGTACATGTTGGATTTGGAGTTATTAATGGAAATCTTGAACTAGGGTTTGAGATTCCACCAAGTTGGATGAACTTGGTGGTTAGAAATGTGTTAAGAATTGATTAGTGATTAGTTATGGATAATAACTAGTTATTGTGATGATATTGATGTTAGGTCAAGAAGACTTAAAGATTGAAAGTACTCCTTTGATTAGGGAGTAAGGATTGTTGAATTACATAAGTTGGAAAGCAAGGATTCGTGTTAATAGACACGATTTGGATTTAGCTATGGCTAAGGTGAGTACATGAGACTTTTACTGGGTACATAGCAAATGATTTTGAAAACTACGATGTTTTATGAGTCTTTGTTAATAAATGTTTTAATAAAGATACGATTGAAAATGTATGAAAATGCCAATATTAGACTATCTAAGTATGTCTAAATGACTAATGATTTTGAAAGAGATTATGATAATGAAAAAGTGATTAATAACTCTTTATTAATATGATGTATGATTTAGAGTAATGAATTAGAACGTAAGATATTTGGTTTATTAATAATATGTATTAATAAAGCTAACGACAATGATTTTCAAGTATCAAGTATTGATTAGTATATTATACTAATAAAAATAATGATTGATTTGCTAGGAGAATAAGTATAAAGTGACTAGAGATGAATTTGTATTCTAGTCAAAGAGAAGTTAAAGTAATATGATTTTGATAAATGATAAATATGTTTTATTTAATAAAGGACTTGGTAAAGTCAATATTGAAATTTAATATGAAACGAGAATAATATGATAATTAGAATAGATGTATTCTATTTTGTGTTTGATTATGAATTGGTGGGGCATAGGCCCGTATTTGATGAAATTCATTGTGTGTAACAAAAGTATCCGGATAACGATAACCCATTTATGGGGGAGTGAGATTACTACTTGGGGCGGTATCTCCCTGCGCAAGGGTAGTATATCTATGTGAACGATAACCCGATAATAGGGGGATTATGATAACCCGATAAAAAGGGGGATTACGATAACCCACGAGACGGGGGAGTTGGAGATCTTGGTAAGTTTAGGAGAACCCCAATTATCATGTGATCTTGTGATGATAACCCACATCGGGGGAGTTTGCTTCGGAATGACCCGTGGCGTATGTGATAAAAGGAGTAAGCTTATGGATAGCTTATATGTATGTGATTATGTGATGGGTAAGCTTACGGTTAACTTACTAGTAAATACGAATAAATGATAAGAATATAAGTCGATAAGTAAAAAGCGAATAAAGAAAAGTAATGAATATGATTTTTAATTACATTTGAGAATGGGTCGAAAACCCATGTATCTCACGAGACTATTTTGTCTCACGTACTACTTTGTTTTTGGCTATGTGCTCAGGTTCGAGATTGCAGGATTAGAATGTCGCGATAGAGGTAGCCTAGAGATGTTTAGCTCGGGAGCTTATAGATAGATCCCGTTACCCTATGGTTATGATATTATCTTTGTAACACCGTGTGTTTATAACGCTAATAAACTTTTAAAAAAGTTTTTGTTAAACCGTATTTTGGGATATTGGACTTTGTAATATTTTTATTTAAAAAGGTGTTTTAAAAGGTGTTTTAAAAATTGATGTGTTACAACATCAATCAGTTAATGCAAAACTGATTTTTAAAACAATGAGATAATTGCATGTTGATACTCGGTATATTTTGTATAAATTTTATTTGGTTACAAGACAAACTATTTCAAGTATACACTATTATTTTACAATCGAAACACTTATCTTTGGGCTCAAAAACTTATTGAGCTTTATGTATGAATTTGCTTCACAACTTAAACCCTTAACCACTAAAACACATTTAAAGATAGAAAAAACTGCAAAAATGGTCCATGTGGCTTACATTTGTTTTTCTTCAGAAAAATGGTCTAAACTATAAAAAAAAATTGGATAAATGATCCTTTTGAGGAATCTTGTTTGTGGGTATGATCCGTGAAGTTAACTTCCATCAAGTTGGATATGTTAATCCCCTCACATGCCTCCCACATGAGGGTATATCAGTCTTTTTCAATTAAAAGGGACTATATTTAAAATTTTGTATGAAAACTTTTACCAAATGAGTTCATACATTTATTCCAACTAATCAATTTTGAGTGCATGGGAAATCCATTTGTAGCCCTTGTTCAAAATAAATAGTGATGACTAAGCTATAAATACAAAATTATCAGATTTTATCAAAGACTAATAACAAAAGTTTTAAACAAAAGTTTCTAATCCATGAAGTACAAAGGCAAATAACATAAATTTTAAACAAAAGTCATTAAACACAATTTATCAAAATATCACAACGAGATTTCAAGAAGATAAAAGAACCATTAGAAACCATTAACTATTTGCCTGGATTGATTTCCATCTCAACCTTTACAAGTCCTTGAGTTGTGCCCTTTGTTGTTGCATTTGCTACATGTAAAAGTCACATGCTTCTTTGAGGGCTTCTAGACTCCATCATCAACAACATTGCAACCTACTTTTCTTTGTTGGACCTTAACAAACCATTTTACTTTTGCTCAACCTTTCACCCTCACTCCGTCTTCTCTTTTTCTTAGACCTTCCCACCTGAGGGTGATGTTTAGGAGGAAGAAGCTTAGTTGGACACATACTTTTTGGCCATATGGCTCTCCCCTTTATTGGCTCCACCTTATATGAGTGTGCTTTTCGCCATGTTTCTAGCCAATAAACCTTATGAACCCACTTGTAAATATTAAGCTCATCCTTACACCTTATATTAATACCACTAAACTACACGTTTTTGGGTTATAAGAGTTTATCTAACGCATGATTTAAGGGTACCACATAAGGTATATTTAATAATATTAAAAGTTCCTAAAATTGTACTTCGTTTCAAAATAAGTAAAACAAATTGGGTTACATGTTTTTTAACTCAAAATAAGTAAAACAAATTAGATTAAATTGGATAGTTAGTAAGTAATGTGTTTCACGTATTATGATTAAAATGAGTTTAATGATATTTAAAAGTAAAAGTAAGAGTAAATGAGTTATCTTATTTTATTAAAGGGGATAGTTAATAGGTATGAGTCTCACTATTTTTACCAAACAGAAAAAGTTTAATAATATATCATTTATTTTCAAACATCTCAAAATAGATATTATAGAGGAGGTATCATAAATTTCCAGCCCATGTAAAAATATCTCAGAGTTCGTCATTTCTCAGAAAATATTAGTAAATTGGATTTGATCAATAATGAAGTCAACTAGAGGTGTAAGACATTTTTTATTGTTACTAGAAGTAGTATAAAAAGATTCTAAATTTTATTATATAAAGTATCATCGTACGTCAATCCATCGTCACGCTTTCATAAGCAATGAAGTCACGGCTGGCGTCTTATTCTACTTAATTTTTTTATATTCTTGTTCTGTTTTAAAATCAAATCCAAATTATTGGATTAAGTAGTCTACTGATCTCCAGGAATAATTAAACCCGCACTGGCCCATTAAATCCAAACTAGGTTAGCTTTTCATCCTTTTCTTATATAGACACTATTAATAATAATTCATTAAAGTTAGATGCAATGTATTTTTATTTGAAGAAATTCCATTATAGACATGAGATACTGATAAAAATTAAACCTAATTTGGAAGTCAATTTTAATATAATAATATAGATGTGTGCCGATATCTAATATTTCAAATAGTGGTAGATGCATTTGATTTTGCAACGTAATAACTGCATGATTTGTACCAGCTACAACATTAAATTATTTTTACATGGCTAAAATTAGGCATGCTTTACATTGAGGAAATATGAGATTTGTCATGGGTTATGATTTGTATGATATCCGAATGCGTTAAAACATCAAAAGCAGTTAATGAATGTGGAAGAAGGACAACATCCATATTCTTTCCAGCTTTAAAATGCTTGTAATCTGCACACATTGATCAACAACTGAAATTGCACTTACAATTAAAAATACTCGTTTTCGGGTAGTAACAAACAAAACATTAGTAAACATCAATCCATAAACATAAAAACAACATAAACTTAGAAAATAAAAACAGTTGATCAAACATTCTTGTTCTTTTTCATCTTTGAAGGCGGCCATCGACCTTTCTTCCTCAACTGTCGTTTCCTAACAAGCCGTTTTCTTCTCATTCTCAACTTCTTAGCTAATTTCATCTTTATTTTCTGATCAAGTTTCATTTGAAGCTTTGATTCCAATGGTAGTTCTTCAACTGGCAAGCTTTCATCCTTACTTTCCGAGGGTGTAGGGGAAGGTACGGTGGTCTCTCCTGCACCATCTATCTCTGCTGATGCCTTTACAACCATTAAACCGCGTTGTTTCAGAACATTTGGTACTTGAATTTGTAGCCCGCTGAAAAACCCGGTTTGCAGTTGAACTGACTTCTTATGCACCCTTGAAACTATATCAGTCAATCACAAATAACTATTTTAGTTAGTTATTCATATAGTATAAAAGAAGTTGGAGGATTAAATCCATAGTTTCATACAAATCGCAGGGATGATTTATGTAATTTACTCTAAAATAATTTAGCATTATACAATGCAAACTTTGAATTAAACAAGTAGAAGGTAATATGGATTAAACTAAACTTTGGAGGACTTTTGACTCACTTGACATGTTTTGTTTTTATTTTATCTTTTTCTTTGTTGTAATTCATTTGGCCCGTTTGAGATATATCACTTGACGGGTTTCGTTTTTATTTTATCATTTACAAATGTAACCTTATATAAGCTAATAAACTTATAAGCTCCTAAGATAAGCTTTCCCAAACATGCCCTAAATTGGCACGTTTGAGATATATCATAACAAAAATTGACCATTTTAAATAAATGAGTCTTGATTTTTAGAAATTTTAAAGCAGAATCTAGAAACACACAGATTCATATTTGAATTCAGGTGTTCAAAAAGATGACAGTTATCAAAATTTACAATTTCAACCAAAGGTTTTATTGTACATTCTACTTCAAAATCAACATGAATGCAATATTTATTTATGTATCTGTTGCAAGAATGAGCTGTTCATGGACCAATAATGTGTTCCTCATTGGGGAATTTCATCAAACAGTTGGTGTGCATATAAAAAACAGAAATCATAACTTCATCTTCGATTTACAAGCAGAGATTTAACAAAAGAAAAAAAAAACAGAATCGTCAAGACAAAAGGGCGTAATTATTCATTCAACGAGTTGTTTCCCCCCTAAAGGAAGAACTCAAACAAAGAGTACATATATCCATTTCAGTTCAAGCGAATTCATGATAATAATAACAGAAAATGGTGGAATTTAGGGAAATTGAGATGTACTTACAAGCATTGGAAGTAAGAGCAGAAGTTAATCGGGATGAAGATAAGTGACAGGAAACAGTTGGAGGAATTGGAGTGAGAAGAAGAACAACCATTTTCGAGCTATCTTTGGGTTCAGGATAAGCTTTCATACATCAAATGAAATGAAATACCTTGATATATCAAAGGATAAGAGGCCTTTAAACAAGTCGGGTACCGTTTCCGAGCCAAAATGGATATGGATAGATAAGTAGACGATATAGCTTAAAAATCGGATTTTTTTTTCATTACCAAAAAGAATTAAAAAAAGTAGAACATATTTTTTTAACTAAATTTAATATTTTAAAATTCCAAAACTTATATAAAAGATATGTTTTATTTGACATGTAATTAACCTCCAACCGAATGGTTTGACCCATTCATGTGTATATATATGCATTGAACTAATGGAATAACACAATTATCTTTGTTCAATTTATGTGTAATTCACATACTGCATTCTTGACACATAAAAACATACATATTTCTGTTTCAAATTCGTGAGATGGTATCCAACAACAAATCACAAAAACTGATTAATAGAATTTATAGGCCGGTCTAGAAATCAAACAATTTATAGACTTATAGATATGTAGTCAATACTCACATATTAGGCATTTACATCAATAAATCATCAAAAACAAGCTCATCTAAAAGATCATCAGCGATCATATCTTCAAGTTCAATCCCGACATGCTCCGCGTCGTTTTGGAGGTTCATCCAACCGTCCCCTTTCTCCAAATCACGGCTCAGAACATCGTCTAACGACGGCTGCAGTTCGGGCTTCCAACTCAAGTACATCCTAACAATGTTCCACACGTGTTCTAGAACACGGCCACCTACGGGCATTGGACCGACCTTGGATTGATAAGTCAATGGATGTGGGCAATAATTGAATGTTATTTTATGAAGATCGAGTAAGGCCTCATTGACTAAGTCAAATAAAAGAAGATGATCGTTTATAATCTTTTGAGCAATTTCCTCATCCTTCATGGAATCCAACTCTTCAAGGCTTTTGCTTTGAATAAAGGTGGCTTCTACTTCCTCAAATAACAAAGGGTCGATTGGTTGGTAACTAGAATACCACTGTCCAAGGAATTGATTCCCAAGAAAACCTGATCGTTCCAATACTTCTTTTACAAACTGGAACTCAACGTCGTCCTTAAGTGAATCCGTATCCAAGTGTAGAATTCGACTTTCGGTTACCTGAACATGAACTGGATTCCTTTTGACGTGTTTTTTATTGTTAGCTCGTTTTCCGTCAATAGATGGTAATTGAGTGCTAGTAGACAACATTGAGCGATCATTTTCTTCAACATGATCTGTAAGAATGAATGTAGAAATAATATTCATTTTAGGATTATATATAGTTCAAACTTTTTAGATATACTAAAAAGAGGATTTTAATTGAAAAAATATACTCCATCCGTCATGTGCCATAATAAAGTTCTCATTCCTGATCACTCTATAGCGACGACGTCGTCGGTATAGATTGAGCTTGTGCGACGACCCATGTCGTCGGGACAGGTTTCGTCGGCACAGGGTTATAGTGAATAAAAATGAGAACTTTCTTATGGGACAGAAGGAGTTATACGAAAGAAAAGTACCTTCCAATGTAGATTTCTGTATGTCAATCGTAGAAGATGACTCGACTGCTACATCTTCTTGCAAAGATATGTCTTTTTCTTCGTGATCTGAAGTCTCGTAGCTATCCTCTCGATTTTTGTCAACACCATGATCTTTGTTAACCTGAGAACCAGAGTTTGGTTGTGAATTATCTGTTTCTTGATGATCAACAATCTTTTTTACAACTTCGTGGTTCGTATGAACATCCTTATCATTGTCCAATGTCGTGTCCTTAACTTCCGTTTCTACTATACCACTAGACTCAGTTTCGTCGTTTTGTTTTGTTTGTTCATCTGAAACCTTTCCTAACATTTCAAGAACATCATCAACGCTCGTGTCTTTCTTAACTTCAACAACGTCCCTAGGCTCACTTCCTTCTAGATGATTTGAATTATCTAAACAACCTTCAAAATTGTCATCAATAGCGTCATCTTTAGCAGGTTCGCTAGGCTCGTTATGCTGATTTGTATTATCCAGATTATCGTACGTGCTGAGATCTACTCCCGTGGTTTCATTAACGGCCTCATCTTTGTGTTCGACTTTGGTTTCGTTGCTTGAACTTTCGGTCACAACATTAGACTCCTTTTGGTGGTTTATTTTCTCTTGGTGACTAGAATTAGTTACACCCACTTCATGTTTTTTATCAACACCCTCATGATCTTTGTCAACTAACTTAGTTTCCTTAGCTACATTTTTTGTAGTATCGGGAAACCAATTTATTCTTTCTCCGTATACTACCTGACCTAACGACTTTTGGTCATCAAACAACGAGCTTCCTCCTACACTTAGATGTATTTCCACACTTGGTTTATATGGAAACTCCACGTTTAGCGTGAAATCGGACGGACTAATATCGGGTAATGACCGAACTCTTGTAATCGTTTTCTTTTCATTCAAGCCACAAGATTGTTCCCCAGCTACAAATAACTTTGGTTTATTATCTGCAAGCAGTAATTTGTCGTCTCTAGTCGATGTTTGACTAAGTAACTTACGGTACTTGATCATCGCTTCCCCACTGGATGACGTTTTTTTAAGGCGTGACTTCTCAATAGATGGATGGACAGTTCTGTTGCTAGTTGTGGAATTACTCTTAAACCTTTCAGGACTAACCTTTTTTGGATCTTTAGACGATCTACGACCGTAAGGAATTTTGTGAAAAACGGCATCCATAAGAATCCGTTTCTTCTCCTTTCGGCCGTCTTTCACGCCAAAACCAATCTTTTGCTTAAGATTCTTTGAATTATTTGTATTTTGCTTATTTTCTCTTTTCGAAGCCGAATGTGTTTTGAAAGATCCTGGTTTTGTTAACATGGGTTTCGGGGTTACTCCCGAATCCTTCCATTGGTTCATCGGTTGTATGAACTTCTCCTTGGTGGTTTGTATGTCTTTACAATCTCTTAACTTACTTTTAAGTTCTTCTAACTCGGGATCTCGTTTCCTGGTAGAACCAAGTATGGCGAACGAGTAGGACTTTGTTAGAATTTTCTTTGGTGGTACTTGTCGCTTTTCGTCTATACTTTGCTCATTTGCATGTCCTTTTTGTCTCAAGTAACTCACAGTTAACATGGCTGCACATATATCACATTTTCTTTTCTTCTTTGTAGTTGATGGACTATCACAATTGTTTTCAGTTTGAAGTTTTTCATTCCCCCCAATTTGGGGGTCATATTTTACTACATTTGATGATTTCTTTTTTGGTGAATGTGATGGGGAGGAACATCTCCATTGATTCTTACCCCTTCGCTTCGCCACTTCATCAGAGATCAAAGATCTTATTCGAAATTTGTTGGTGGATTTGGATGATACCGCAGTAGCGTCGTTAATCACTTGTTCAATCTGAAAAAACACATTAAGAAAATAAAATTAGTTATAAGATGGGTACGTACAATCAAACAAGAACATCTTATTAACCTATTAACCGAACTTACTTTGGGTCTGTTGTTTTTAGGATCACGGGGAACCTGTGGCGGTTGACCTGTGTTCACGGTGGGTTCGCTAGTCCCCCCATCTGCAAAACGTTTGAAAATATGGTTCCTCATTTTCACCCAAGGTTTCATAAAACTTTGAAAATCTGCATGTGTTAGGTATTATACGTATCACATTCTCCGGTTTAACATGTTTCCAACATGCATCAAAAATATGTCAGGATAAAATATCCGGTTAAATAAATCATGGTAAATCTTGCAAATTGAAGCAAATCAAACTTGTAAAAGATATTATGACTTTATCATATTATATTTAGTGGCGTCATTATTTCCTATTTCTACAACCATATCATGAGATAGATTTGGAACCTAACATAGTAAACTGAACAATGTGACATAGTTTAACCCGTAATTACTTACCAATTATATGCTTTCCAGAACCTTGCCTTTTGTTAGGTAGCTCTTTCCGTACGTTTTGCCATCGTTGGCGGCGGTGAAGTGCATGAAATATTTTATTCACACATCCCGGATTTCCATTGTGTAACGGCATACTAGGTGACTCATGTCGCATGTTCTTTCCCATTCGAAGATGTTTAGGTACACCTAATCCATAGAGAAAATTAGTTTGTTAAAGGTCACGATCAAGAACATATATTCCCATATTTCGTTTAGATGCAATAATGATATGAGAACTTATCGACGATCTCGTTAAGGGGTTTGATTGAGAAATTCTTCTTAGTTTTTAAAAATTTGATACCAAATTCTTAATTATCTAACAGAAAATAAACTGATTGCACAAATATACGAAACATAAGATATAAAATCTATAAATGAGACGGTAATAAAAAATTTGCAGATGAATGATTTGGAAAAATAAGTAATTTGGGGATTAAGGAAGCCGTAATTTGTTGAGTTTGGGTATGAACCATAACATATATGAACGATAAGATACGCAAACGCATATGTACCTTTGTATGAGATGTGAAATGCAGAAAGAAAATATACGCCGTGGAGGAAGATGAGAAAGATTTGTCGTGGAGAACAAAGGTAAATTTGGTTCTTTGTTTTTCATACTTTAATTCGGTCCCGTTTACCCGCTAACCATTTGTATATGTTTCCTACTAGCCA
The DNA here is from genome assembly GCA_963853835.1 of Calendula officinalis. Taxonomy (NCBI): domain Eukaryota; kingdom Viridiplantae; phylum Streptophyta; class Magnoliopsida; order Asterales; family Asteraceae; genus Calendula; species Calendula officinalis. Next base: position 12,856,750 of record OY970825.1, on the reverse strand, counting down.
TCCATTTAACCCCAAATATAAGGAGATCGAGTCTAAAAGGAATGAAGCAGTACGTAAATTATCACCACATGTATTTATAGTTAGTTATGAACTTTAGAATCACCCATCAAGATTGTTCATGGCCTATTTGATAATTAGCACGCGTTTATAGTCAAGATTCTGAAAACGCGTCATGGCCGCGTCAAGGCACAACCGCGCCATTTCGAAATAGCCCAAGACTGTTCTGGCGCACAAAAAAAAGCCCTTTTATCGACACAGTTATCAACATCATTAGCTACGTAGTAGAAGCCGACGCTCATAGTGACATCAACCAGAGAGTCACTACTAAGAAGTCGTTGATTTAGTGACATCCACCACCGTGACTCTAATAGTAGAGACGCTTGATGTTTATTGCATTGTCGCTGAGTTTTTCAGCGACAAGGAAACAAGAGTCGTTATGCTTGTCACTAAGATGTAAAAGTCGTTATCCAAGGCGCTATAGATGACGCTAATATTTATAAGTCATTGTCCTTGTCTCTAAAAATGTCATCATTTTTATCCAAAGTCGCTATGCACGTCTCTAAAGATGACAATATATTATATTTTTTTTTTTATCAAAAGTCGCTATTCATGTCCCTAAGATGTCACTATTTATATCAAAAGTCGCTATTCAAGTTGCTAAATATGTCACTATTTTTATCAAAAGTCGCTATTCACTTCGCTAAAGATGACATTGTTTTTAATCAAAAGACACTAATCATGTCGATAAAGATGTCATTATTTTTATTAAAAGTCGTTATTCATGTCGCTAAAAATGTCACTATTGTTTTTATAAAAAATCACTATTCATGTCGCTAAAAATGTCATTATGTTTAAAAAAAATATCAATTTACTTTTAGATTTTCATCCCTATTTATAATAAATATAGAAACACAATTCAACTCGTAGAAGTGCTTGCTCAAGTTTTTGGTTCTTAATCGTCTATCGTAGATCATCTAATTCATCATTAGATACATTATGAATCGATGGATCTTCCATATTAACATTTTTTAAGCATATACTCATCAAACACCGACCCGTAAGCCCTTCCATTTTTTATGCCAACATGTTCAACTCATCTTAAGTATGTATTAGATACATTCCCCCGACTCGGCATCAAATGAGTCTTCTTCACCTTTTGGTTGTAGGGCTGTGCAGTTTAAATCGGGACCGACCAAAACCGACCGGGACCGGAAGAACCGAACCGGACCGGCGTCGAACCGTAGCTTCCGGTCCGGTCCTCGGTCCGTGTTTTTTGAGAACCGAGAATACCGGTCCGGTCCGGTTATAAACCGGAAAAACCGGAAAAAATAAGAAGCCTGCGATTTATTACTGTCCAGCCCATCTAATAAGCCCATCCAGCAGCTTTAGCCCAACATCCTATTAAAAAAAACCCTCACGTTCAAACCACACGTACGAACGACCGTCGTATCTTCAATTCCTTTCTATTCAACTTCTTCGTTCGTTCGTGCAAGCTCCAACAATCGATCAATATTATGTCGAACTCGCAATCCAATAATAGTGATTCTCAATTTCAGGTATGATTGTATAACTAGAATATGTGCATGGTGATAATTACAGAATGTATCAACTGAATTTCGTTGCAATGCCATGATTGTTAATTAGAGAATGTATCAACTGAATGCTTATTAATGTTAATTACAGAATGTTAATAAATTACGATGACATACTAGGTACTAATAGGACCAGACATAATATACTGATTGTGGGCACCATTTTAATTAATCAAGGTAATATATATCGATCGATCAAGCAAATATAATGGTCAATTTTTGGATTATCAATTAAAAAACAAGTTAATTAGATTTGTATATGTAGTTAATTCTTATGTAAATATATGACACTTGCAACAGAGTGCTTCAAATTTATCATATGATATATTATATTGATATATCATATAAATATTTTTTGTGTATTAGATGGATCCAGAAGATAATGTCAACCTCACTAATGAAACGTTTGTAGAAGACACCCAACCGGAAACAAAAAAGAAAAAATCAAATAAAAGAAAGAAAACTACTAGACCACGGGTAAAAACAGAAAATACTAGAACATCTTCTATTGTTTGGGATCATTTTACGAGGTATAACGTTAATGGGTTGCAAAGAGGCCGATGTAATTATTGTCCAGACAAAACGTATGCGGCAGATCCAAATGGTAATGGTACCTCATCCATGAATAGACACATGAAGGTATGTCGAAATAACCCTATTAATCTTCAAGAACAACAGAATTTATTATTTAAGAAACATAGCCAATTTGGTGAAAGTACTACTAGTAGTGGTTCATTAAATAATTAGAGATATGACGAAGCTAAAATAAAAAAGACTTTACTTAAAATGTTTGTTGTGGGAGAACTTCCTTTCTCATTCGTTCATAATGAAACTTTAATCGAGTATACTCAGGCTTTAAATGCAAAATTTACTTTGTCATCCCATTACACTATTTCTAGGGATTGTTCTAAACTTTTCCTAGAAGAAAGGGAGATAATGTTAAGTTTTTTATCGAACCCTACAAATACTGTCCACCTAACAACAGACACGTGGACATCTAGTTGTCAAAAGAAGACATATATAGTGTTAACCGCACACTTCATTAAATGATAACTGGGTAATGCATAAAAGAATTATAAACTTTAAACCAATTTTTAGTCACAGAGGGGAGGACATTGGAAGGGATATATTAGAGTGCATTAATGCATGAGAAATAAAAAATGTGATGACTATAACGGTTGATAATGCTACATCTAATGACAAAGCTATTGAATATTTGATTAAGAAGTTGCCAAACATGTATGATAACGGGAAACATTTTCACATTCGATGTATGGCACATATTCTAAACTTAGTTGTGAAAGATGGTTTAAATGAGCATAATGATTGTATTGATATTATACGTTTAGCTGTTAGAAAAAATAGCAGAAAACAATCTAAAAACAGTGCAGAAACAGTGCAGAAAACACTCCAAAAACAGCCCAAAAATAGGGCAGAAAACAGTCCAAAAACATGCTAACAACACTGCAGAAAACAGTCGGTTATAACCGGTCCAAACCGGTCCAAAACCAAAGGAAACCGGAAATTAACCGAAACCGACCGTCGACCACCGGTCCGGTCCTCGGTCCATCGAATCTGGTTTTTTCGGTCCTCGGTCCGGTCCAATCCCAACCGGTCCGGTCCCGTTTTTTGCTTCTGCACAGGCCTATTTGTTGTATTATGTGATTTGGATTCAGACCGGTGAGACTAAGACATGAATTGAATTGGGCTTTTTATTAGCCCACTAACAAAAACATTATATTTATTATAAATCATTGTAATCCGTTGAGACTTACCGTAATCTACTAATCTCGTGGGTTAAAGTGTTAAATTAATATTTACTAAATCTATTTATTCATTATTTATAAATATAGATATAAATATAAATTATAAATATACAACAAAAACGAAAAAATAATAGAACAAAAGTTGACAAATCAGACGTCAATTCTGGTAGGATTGAGAAATCCAACAAAAACAAAGTTAAAGTGTTGATGCAACCATTATGTCTTTTAAGCTAAGTTACAAAATTAGCCATTTGGTTTGTAACTTGTTGAGCTAAGTTACAAAACTAATGACTTGGTTAGAGACTTGTTTAAGCAAGTTACAAATTAGCGACTTGATTGTTGTCTTTTTAAGCAAGTCACAAAATCATCAACTTACTTAGGGGTAAGCAGAAAAAGCGGATAACCAGAATTGGAACTGGAACCGCTTTGGAACCGCCGGTTCCAGTTCCTAAAATTATGGAACCGCCCTAAGAGGTTCCGGTTCTCAAAACTTAAGAACCGGTAACCGGTGAATAACCGGAACCGGTGATTATTCGGCCTATTTTTGTTCAAATATTATATATTTGAGAAATTTAATGTCCAAATGTAACAATATGATAAATTTTCTGTAATTTTGAATGAGTTTAGTTATTAATTAGTGTAAATATAACGTTTTAACAATATTATAATTAGACAATCATATGTTTAAGTATTTGAAATTTATAATTATTCAAAGATACTAAAATGATAAGAAATGACTAATATTTAAGCTTTGCATCTTATTTTAATTTTACGATTTTAGAGACAGTAACCGGAACCGGAGGTTCCGGTTCCGATTCCGATTCTGAAAATTGAAGAACCGGTACAAGAGGTTCCGGTTCCGGTCGGAACCGGCGGATACCCTGCTATATATGCTCATCCCTAGACTTACTTAGTGTATTTTTTAAGCATATCACAAAATTACTAAATTAACAAATTGTTTTGTAACTTGTTTGAGTTAAGTCACAATTAGCGATGATTAGAGACTTAATTGAGCAAGTCACAAATAAGTGACTTGTTTAGTGACTTTTTTGAGAAGTCTCAAAATTAGTGATATGCTTAGTGTCTTTTTTCTATAAGCAAGTTACAAATTAGCGACTAGATTAGAGACTTGTTTGAGTTAGTTACAAATTAGCAACTAGCTTAGTGGCTTTATTAATCAAGTCACAAAACAAACGACTTGATTGGTGACTCGTTTGAGCAAGTCACAAAACTAACGACTTGCTTGGCGACGTAGAAGACTCGATTATCGCTAAGACTGTCAATAAGTTTTTCGCAATTTTGTGACATCAAATTTTATGTCTAAAAATGTAGCCAAATGACTTTTTTTTCTTGTAGTCAGGCTTGACGTAAGATACAACAAGGTGTGATAATGAAACTTGTTTGTTGTCACTATGGAACTAGTTTAGACTAGTTAATAGTTTAGGTAAGTTTTCTTTATGATTATTGGATACACAATCACATGTGATTGAAAGCAGTCGATGGTGGCGAGGGGTTGCCGTGGTGGAGACGGTGGCCGGCAGAGGTTAGAGGTTAGAGGTTAGAGGTTAGAGGTTGGAGGTGGTGGTGGTCGGCGGTGCTGAATCATATGTGATTTAATACACATGAAGTGGTGGTGGTGGTCGGACGGCCCCTGGGCCACCAGGGCAGCCGCCAAGGGCCCACATAATTTTAGGGCCCAATTTCAAATTAGCTTATGTAGTGAATCTAATAAAATATTGATAGAACGATTGTGCTAAAGGGGAAACTGAATAAAGGGCCCAACATAAGAAAACCCAACAGGTAAATTGGAGCGCGGTGAAATTGGATAAGACGACTCATGAAAGGGGAAGAGTCGAAAAACGACCAGATGCTTGGACGAACTCACGAACTGTAAATGGGTTTCCAGAATTCCTCTTCTTTCAATCTTCACTTAGAAAATCCCAAATCAAGAGGCGACTATAAAATCTTTGGAATTCTAAGTATACTCTTCTCTCATTTTGATTCATTTATATATAATTGAATTGAATGATGGATTGTGCTTATTTGTTTTGTCCATTTGTTGATTGTCCGAAATTTTTTAACTTGACCCCATGATCGTAAGCAAATTACCATAGTCCAAAAATTCTAATTTTATTTTTGCTTGTATAAATAATATGAAATTTGATGAACAAAATATACTCCTATATATGAGCCTACATTTGATTTACGTTTGTCAAATCATCAGTTTGGAGCTCTTTCATTGGTCCATATTGCCACGTGTAATTACACCATTGGTCAACGAAATACATACCTAAAATATTCAAATTAGTTTTAGGCAATAAATTCGGAATTTTATTTTTATTCAAATTAAAAAGGATGCAGTATTTCCAATAAATACACACTTAAAATATTCAAATTACAAATCGTTGCCACTTTATTCGGAATTTAAAGTTAACAGCCATATCCCCATTAAATATTCAATACTTTAATTTAAATTGATTATAGTTAAGAGGATATTATTCAGCGGACGTAATTTTTGTGATGGAGATGATCTATTATTCCAGCATCATTATTGAGGGAATTATTCAAACTTAAATGGTAACTAACAAATATCTCTACAAAAATAAGGTTATAAATCAAACTTGGCCATTTATAAATTTGGAAATACCAAAAATACATTGGATATATTTTTAGACAATGTATTGTTAATTTCAACGAAATCTCCTAGAAAGTTATACCATATCTGTGCAGTGACAACAGGTTAAATCTTGCAGTCCTTGGCTAATAGTTTTATTTCGAAACTTTTTAAATGATAATTCTGTTTTTACACGCCCTAATTAAAAGGAAACGATTATTTGAAATTTTAAAAAACAATTATTTACTTGCATATTTAAAATCGATTTTGTAAATCATCAATTTAAATCATTATTCAGAGTTGCCAAATTTCAACTATATTCCCGAAAATTATGGAATCACAACACTTACCTCTGTGAATGCTTCATTATATAAGCCATTTAGGATCTCTGTGAGATTCACATAACCTTCGTTACACAGGAAGGTCTAGCCAAATCGATTATACTCCAACTTCTTCAATTTGGAAAATTTAAAAGGTATGCATTCTTATTAGTAATCTATAACAATGTTTTTAATCAATGATCTTTAAAATTAGAATTAAGATGTAGTCCCGTACTTTCTCACAATATAAACAACATTCATGGAGGAAAGAACTATCATTAATACTGCTTTAAATTTGTATTTAAAAGTACTTTATTCCGATTTTGAATAAAAAAAATGCAGTATATATACTGAGATTTAACAACAGTCAATATACAATGACATAGTTATTGAGGGAAGAAATACCGGATATTTAAAATGATTAATAATCTGTTATTAACTCTTACTTTCAGCAGCTCATTATCAAGGTTGATTCGTTACACAGCCAGGTCCTTCCGAATTTGCAGACCTCCAGCTTCTTCAATCTGCAAAATTTCAAAGGTATGCTATTTATATTGTTAAATTTCCTGTGTGTATCATTCCAATTTTAATTATTTATACAACTCACTGCAATTTGTACCATTGTGTGTTTATTTGTCCTATTTTTAAGATTTTTATCAGGCTCATAAAAGAAGCTGTAAAACTAAAAAAATAAATAATCATTTAACAAATAAGAAACAAAATACCCCAAATTAAAAGCTAAATATTTTTCCACCTTGCAATATGAACTGCTCATTCAGAATCGTGTATTATTTGGTACTATGTCGTCTTATACTTGTTTCTTTAATAAAGTATTAGTAGCAGTTTTCGAATTATAATCAAAATAGTTAGAAATGATTGTTGACAAATTAGGGATTTAGGGCTTTGATGTTTCGACAAATTCCATCAAATTCCAGGCTCGCATGTATTTAAATGGTAGATTTCAGGCTTGAAAAGCCGTGATTAACATAAAAATTAAACCCAAATTACCGTAAAAATATGAATCGCTGCGTTTCACAGATATTCAATTGACAAATCACAATGCTACAGATGGCGTTTGATCAAATCGACAACTTTATTTTGCAACCTTGATTCACACGTCTTGATCTGATTGATAGGAAGATCAATAAAATACTGTATCGAAGCCCTAGAATGCTCGAATTTGCTCCCGTCAAAATGATAAAGTAGGAAATGAGAAAACGTTTATTTCGTGAGAGGATGGACTGTGGAGATTATCAGTAACATGACCAATATTTGAAATGGACTTTCAATTGCATATAAACGGATCAGTATATTGTAGATTTGATATTGATATTACTTTTTAGCCCATTCTCCATGGCTCCACAGCTACCCTATATTGGTCCAATTTAACTACAAAATTTATATTTTTTTTATTATGATAAAATAACTGGTGTACAATGTAACTTGATGTTTTTCAACAGGGTTTTCATGTATAGAAAATAACGATTATTATCATTTTATTATTGTATTACATTTAACTTGGTCAATTAATCTTTTTATTGTTATTTTTCTACAGATATTATACATAAAGATTATATAGACAAGTCTAATTCAACAACAAATGTCGGATTATATAAAGATTATATTTTTAAATTTGTTGTGACAGAGATGACAATTACACTAATTCAACAACAAATGTCGTTAACAAAGAAGTCTTATTTCGTCTATAAATTTTCTGTAACATTTATTCATGTATCAAAATTCGTACAAACTTATCATTACAACTATAGATTCGTATGTCATTTAAAAAGTATTAATATTTATTGTTGTATATTTTAATATATTTCTTGAAGCATGCCCGTCCAGTCGGGCGGGCTATGAAGCTAGTATAAATATATGGTCATTGATTTATTGCTCAAATTTAGGGGTATTTCTTACCATGTTCATCATCTCAAAATTTTGAAAACTGCATTTGTTGAGGGTGAAAAGTTAGCACTTTTGAGCTTTGAAAGTCAAATTTACTAGTAATAAAAACTATATCTATTTGATGTTCTAATGAGATTTTTTTTGTTGCTTTCAAGTTCTAACAGTAGGAATGTTACTGCATGCTTATTTACCACTAACTTCCAAAAAAACAACCTTTCAAAGTCACTGTATTTAGTTAGCATCATACATAACCTAATATTGAAGTAATTTAGTAACAAACATTTAATTTAAATAGAACTGACAATTAATTTTTCCATCAGAGGCGGACCCCTTTGGAGCCCCAAGGGGCCTGGGCTACCCCTTAAGTTTGGCCCAGAACCTAAATAATTTAGGTTCAACCCAAAAATAGTAGCCCAAATGCAAAGTAGGTTGGTAAGTCGATGGCCTAATAACATGAAGGGTTCAAGTGTTCAACGTTGAATCATATCATTCGCCAATACGTATCTCCAGATTCAAAATCATTCTTCAAGATTCCGTTGCTTTTAACATTTACTTTCCTGATCAAAGTCTTCTTATGATTTTTCAGTCAATTAAGTTAATACAAATCCAAATTTTAGTAGTATAACTTTTAATTCGGGTTTATGGTTTCGTCACGGACCGTTGGCAGTTGTCTAATGAAACTCCACAAAGTGAAAGAAAAAATTATTGGATTTGTTCACATATATATCTTCTTTGACTCTTAAAACGGCCATCGATACCATATTTAAAAACAACTTAAGTATGGCTCATGTGAGCAACTCAATTTAACTTAGATGTTTTTTGTTTAAAATTTAACTTAATAATACGTGGAAAAATAAATTGGGCTATCCCTGAATTTTCGTCTTAAGTCCGTCACTGTTTTCCATTGCAGATTTTGTAATAATTGTGATTTCACCATTAGCTTAGAATTCACGAATATGTTTTGTGATCTTAAGAGCTTCTTCACACTCAAGTGTACCACTTCCAACCCTTTATCTTTATGTTTATTTACCTAATTACTTAATCCTTTGCTTATATAATATTTCATAAAAAAACATCTAACTGTAATTTCTTTATTTCCTTGTAATCATTCATTTACGGGTACATATGATTGATGGGCTAAATCTATAAAAATATATCCTTTTTCACTCCTAATCTAGACTACCGCACTCTTAGGCAACTATGACCTAATCGCGGATAGTATAGTGAAGGTAGGTAAAACAGGTATCGTTTCCTCAGGGAACGGTTAAGCTGACTCATAAACTATAACTAAGTAAATTAATTTGGACAAATAATTTAAAACGTGTTTTCATTGAATTGATTGAAAATGATTTAATTAACTAATTTAGCTTTAAAAGTAGAGTTGACAAATGATTTTTATGGACTGCTTTCAAGATTTAAAAGGGTATTCACTATGCATGACATCATCTAGGTCTATGTCTGGTTATTAAGCCCGATTACTTCTAATGTTCTAGTGGTCACGATACTAGATTCCTCTCAATTCCGTTTAATAAACTAGACACAATTAATAGGAATTCCTTCTCTCAAAAGTAGTAATCTAATCACACCTCGAGTTGTTGATCTTAATAGGTTTGGATCACCTAAACCCTCTAACCTAGAACTTCCGTCACTACTATTAGACTTCCGATTTATCCTAACTTATTGGAATCTAATTTCAATCCCTATTCCTAGTGAATCACCATCTAGGTCACTTGATTGAAAAAATAAGGATATTAATAACTAGTTCAAGTGTTGTCAATAATCAAACTAATCACCAATAAACAAATTAAACGACAAAGATCTAAGACTAAAACCAAAAGGTTAAATTACTAATCAACAATTGTTCAAACAAGAGAAAGTAATCCTAAAATTAACCAAACATAAACCTAAAATTTCATCAAACCATGGTGAATAAAAGTTCTAACACTGATCAAACATCAAACAAACACAAAATATTGAAAATATTGTTAATAAAAACAAGAATTGAACCAAATAATTGTTGATGTAGGATGCCTTAAATCTCCTCCACAATTAGTTCGTTCGTCGTACATATGATCGTCTGGGGTTTTTCAATTTGACAGCCTTACGGCTGTCTTCTTCGTCCCTTTCTGTGCGTAAACCCCCTACGTTCAAACTGCTCGTAACGTGAACTGACTTTTTTATATTAGGCCTCAATTGATTGTTATGGCCCAATTAAATTCATATAATGTATATGGGCCATGTACTTGCAATTTTTTGTACGTGTAGCCTACTCAAGTTCGTGTGGCTGGGCTCTCTTTTGTATCATGTGAACCGACTCCAAGAATTGTCACTCAATATTTTCTTTTTAAAACCCAATCACGTGGGTATTGTGGCATCTATTACATATTGAATGTATTCTAACAAGCACTGTTGTCGCGCGATGCTGCGGGTTTTAAAACATGTGTTTCTTTTTATATATGATTTAAATTTGTATTTGTAAACAAAAAGAAGAAAAAAAACTACGTAGAATCGTATAATTCAAAATCTTCCATCATATATTTATTCTATTTTTAATTTTGCTTTTACTCTTCAATAAAAAAAAATGTAGTCATTAAATTGGTTTGCTTAGACTTCTTACTATTATATCAAACTTCATTCTATCCGTGGAGTTTAAAACAAAATATATAGAAATATTACTTTTGCATAATGAAATTCAATCGACAACCAACCTAAAAATACATATAATAGAATATGTGTTTTGTAAAACTCAGAAGTATTGCAATATTAGAGTCTATGCGATCGTATTCAGATAACCTTTTTAATGGTAAACTTTTTAAAAAGCAAATATCTCGTTTCATTTAATAAAAGTAAAAATTACATTAAAAGCAATAATTATTTTGTAATTAATAAAAACTCTAGGGGTGAAAAGTAAAATTATAAAATGTAATTACAAAATCTCCCCTATTAAAGGGGTATTTATGAAAATTTCTTTCACTATTACAGTTTGCTACACACGATTGTTGCCGGCAATTTTAAACTCCGTTATTTATCAAAACTCCGTTTATCCTTTTTATAATGAATAGTAAAAGTTTGTTTTCATTTAATAAAAGTAAAAATTACATTAAAAGCAATAATTATTTTGTAGTTAATAAAAATTCTAGGGGTGAAAAATAAAATTATAAATTGTAATTACAAAATCTCCCCTATTATAGGGGTATTTATGAAAATTTTCTTTCACTTTTACAGTTTGCTACACACGATTGATGCCGGCAATTTTAAACTCCGCTATTCATCAAAACTCCGTTTATCCTTTTTATAATGAACAGTAAAAGTTTGAATGCTAATTGTATATATAAGATAATTAATTTTCTGGCTTCCAAAGAATAGTGACTGCTTCTTTATTTAACTCCATAATATCCATCTATTTAATTGCTTCCATATGTTGTGATGGCCTCCAAATTGGTATAACGAGATATCTGATGGCTTAATCAACTTCGTTTTTTAGACTTGGTTGTTTTCTACATTTTTGGCTCGATTCTTCTATACTTCATTTTTTTTACCAGAATTTCACAATCAATACATATTTAGGCATAAACTATAAGATAGTCAAATATCACTGTAATTGATGTATTGAGTTGTACAATACAAGCCTTAATATATGCGATTTACATAAAGGAAATAACTAATTCAATGGGATTGGCTAAATTAAAGGAAAGCAATTACTAAAAATATATACATTCCAATTATTCATATGGCTGTGATTGTGTAATGATTGTGTAATATTCCTTATGATTATGGAATATTCCTTATACGCCCCCGCAAGATGGAGGATCCATCGGATACTCCGATCTTGGATCGATTTCGAAGAAACGGTGCTCTTGATAAAGGTTTTGTGAGCATATCTGCAAGCTGGTCTTGTGTATGGATGTGTAGAACCCGTAAGTTGCCTGATGATACTTGTTCTCGAACAAAATGATAATCAAGAGCAATGTGCTTCATTCGAGAGTGGTAGACGGGATTAGCACAAAGATATGTTGCTCCGGTATTGTCACAAAACAATGTCGGTGTGTGAGTTGTAGGAATACCCAATTCTTGAAGTAAATTCTTTGTCCATATGAGTTCAGCGGATGCATTTGCTAAGGCCTTGTATTCTGCTTCTGTAGAGGAGCGTGAAACTGATTTTTGGCGAGTGGACTTCCATGAGATGATGTTTGTACCAAGGTATAGAATGTAGGCGGTGGTGGACCGACCGACATCATTTACGTCCCCCCAATCAGAGTCTGAAAAGGCCGATAGAGTGAGATTGGAATTGCGGTTTAGGAAGAGTCCGTGATGAATGGTTCCTTTAAGATACCGAAGGACCCGTTTTAGAGTTTGCCAATGTGTTTGACGCGGATTGTGCATGAATTGAGACAGCTTGTTAATGGCGTATGAAATATCCGGTCTAGTAAATGCTAGATATTGAAGGGACCCAACAAGTTTTCGGTAAGGTGTAGCATCCACCGAAGGAGATGGGTCGTTGAGAGTGGCAGGGAAGGAGGCGCACCCACGGGACAAAGAGTGGCACAAGAGAGGCGAGAGGGACAATGGACCTCTAGTAGGGAGCACCTCGTATTGACCACCGGTACGATAGGGATGGAGGCATGAAGAACGTGTGGACCACCGCTATGAGGGTACGTGTGGATTGCTTCGTGTGGATCCGCGGTAGGGGCGTATGGGTGCGCCCTCGTGTTGACCGCCGCTACCTATACTCAGTATACCCTGTAAAGGCAGAACATGGCTCCTGTCTCGTAGGACTTGTAGCTCGGCAGTCCACCGGGTGGGTTTTTTTATCCTTCCAGTTTCGAGTGTATTCTTGGAGCCGAGTATTACGACTACAGGGGGAGAAGCAAAGCTTCATAGACAGCTTCGCTTCCTCGTCGCTTCTTTCTAGCGACCAGCTTCTCAAGTGGGTGGCTTGGTAAGCAAGCTACCTTCAGCATCGGTAAAATCCCTATCAATAATAGGCCGGAATTACTTTTTTGTATTCCCCTGTTCTTCGGATACAATTCGATCCTTCTACGGCCAAATCTCAATTTTTAGTGCTCTGCCAAAGAAAGCGGTTTGATCCAAAGTCGGCATGAAATCTAAGGCTTTGAGCTCTTTGTCCGAGGACGATGGCACTAAGGGGTGTGATAACATCCTTGGCGCCATCCATGTGAGACTGTTGGAGAATATCTTGAATGTAACGATGTTGCGATAAAAACAGGCCTGTAGGTGTAGGAATTACTTCAACACCTAGAAATTGATTAAGCATGCCAAGATCCTTGATGGAGAATTTGTGGCTTAAGGCTTGAATGAAGTTATTAATGAATTGTGGATTATTTCGCGTAAGGACTATGTCGTCCACATAAACTAAGAAATAGCAAGTAATGCTTGAATTTTGGTAGATAAAAAGGGACGCATCGGCTAGAGATTTACGAAATCCAAATTTGAGAAGAAATTGAGTTAGCTCGATGTACCAAGTGCGTGGGGCTTGTTTTAAGCCGTATAGAGACTTTTTTAGCTTACATATATGATGTGGATATTGATAGTTTATGTAACCCGGTGGTTGATTCATAAAGACATCTTCATGAAGAGTGCCATGAAGGAATGCATTGTTAACGTCTAGTTGACGTAATGGCCAATCTTTGGATAATGCAATGGAGAGGATGGTGCGAATGGTGATGGGTTTTGTGACGGGACTGAACGTATCAAAGTAGTCTTTTCCGTGTTCTTGGAGAAATCCTTTTGCCACGAGACGTGCTTTGTATTTTGCAATGGAACCATCGGAATTACGTTTGATTCGAAAGATCCATTTACATCCAATGGGTTTATGATGCGTTGCGGGGACAAGTTCCCAAGTTTGATTTTGAATAAGGGCGTTAAATTCAGCATCCATTGCATTACGCCATTGCGGGTCTTTGGAAGCTTGAATATGAGTGGTGGGTTCAAGAGTGGGTGGTAGCGGATGTAGAGTGGTGGTATTAATGGTGTTAAAATTATAGTATTTAGGATTGGGTTTGCGGGTACGTTTTGGGGGAGGAGATGGAGTAGGAGATGGTGATGTAGTATTTATGTCGGGTGTGTCGGTGGTAGAGGGTAAATTTGTGTTGTCTATTGGAGTAGTGTTTATTGTTGAAGTGTTGTCAGGGTAAGACACAAATTGTGAGGAGGGTGTCAATGTATCAGTGTCAATATTTATGTGAGTGTGTGATGGAGTGGACGGAGAGTTTTGGTGCGTGACATGTGAAACATTTGCATGGGTAGGTGAGTCTGATGGAATAGGATTGGTTATAATATGAGATTTTGTTTTTCTTTGTGCAATAATGTGAGGAATAAATTCTTCAGGTGTTGGAAGAGGAGTTGGAGAAGTACCATATGTGGTAAATGGAAAAATATGATCAATGAATTCAACGTGACGAGAGTGATAGAGACGATGAGATGCGGGGTCATAACACTTATATGCCGATTTAGAGGAAAAGTAGCCAAGAAAAATGCATTTGATGGAGCGAGGATGAAGTTTGGATGAGGTATACGGTCTCAACCATGGGAAACATAGACAACCAAATGGTTTTAGTTTTGTGTATATTGGTTGGACGTGGTGTAGCCGTTCATACGGCGACTTGAAATCTAAAATTGGTGTAGGCAGTCGATTGATAAGATAGACCGCGATTTGAAAGGCATGAGACCAAAAATTAAGTGGCAAATTGGCATGATGAAATAAACATAATCCAGTTTCAACAATATGCCGGTGACGTCTTTCGGGAATACCATTTTGTTAAGGGGTGTGTGGGGGAGTTGTAAAATGAGAAATCCCATGTTTTTGAAGGTAAGAACTCAATCCAACATATTCACCGCCATTATCGGAAAAAATGGAGACAAGTGGTGTTTTATAGAAGTTGTCAACTAGTGATTTGAACTGTGGGAACAAAATTGACACATCTGATTTTCGTTTTATGGGATAGAGCCACGTGTATTTTGAGTAAAAGTCGACAAAGATGACATAGTATGTATAGCCATCATTAGAAGTTTGAACCGGACCCCAAACATCGGAGTAAATAAGTTCAAGTGGTTTAGACACTTTAAATGAGTTTGCACCAAATGGTTGTTTATGACTTTTATTTAATGAACAAGCATCACAATGAAAAGGAACATTTGACATTTTATTGTAACCGCGCCCCAAGTTATTGAGCAGACGTTTTAGAATTTTGATAGATGGATGCCCAAGCTTGTGGTGCCAGGAGAGAAGTGAGCCGGATGTTGTGATGCTTGAGTTAAGTTGTTTATTGATGTGATGAGGAGTGGTGGAAGCATAATAGACGTCATTGATGTTCACTCCCCGCATTAGTGGCGCCCCCGTGCGAAGTTCCTTAACAAAGAAATGAAAAGGAAAAAATTCAACAGAAACACGATTAGTTTTGCAAAGTTTAGCGACTGATACGAGATGATTACGTAGAGAAGGAACAAGCAAAACATTGTTAAGATTTAATGGATGAGAGATTGTGGGAATAGAGGTATGGCCTGTGTGAGAAATAGAGAGTGTGTTACCATTTCCAAGCACGATCTCATCGGGCCCGCCATACTCTGAAAGGTGATGTAAATAGGACCGGTCGGGTGTGGCATGATCAGATGCACCAGTATCAAACATTAATGGCGTTGTACACTGGGACGAGCTTGCCATTGACGCATTCACGGTTGGGTTTGTAGGAACAGTGATGTTGTGATCTTGTAAAAAACGTGCTAGTTTTCTGCAAACTTTGGTATCATGACCTGCAATGTTACAATAGTCAAAAAAAAATTATTTCGGTTAGTTCGATGGTGATTCATGTGACCATTGTGCTGTTGGTTGAATGGACCATTGTTATAAGTGTTTCTTGGCCCGGATGTGTTGGGCCTGTTTGAGTTACGGGCTCCATAGGAAGGCCTGGAGAAGGATCTGGAGCCTTGTCGGTGAGTGCTATTGACCGTAGCAATTAGGGTTGTTGGTTTGGAGGTTTGGAGTGATCTCTCGTGATCTACAAGCTTTTCATAGAAATCAGAAAAAGTGATAGGTGTCTCACGTATCTTCAAGGCTGCAGATATGTCTTTGTAGTCGTCACCAAGATGAGTTAGTATGTGAACAATAAGATCATCATCATCATCAATTGGTTTTTGAGCCAGCGCCAATTCATCAGCTATTGCTTTCATCTCGTTGAGATAGTCTGCAACAGGTTTGTTGCCCTTGCTGTTTGTAGCGAGTTTAGATCGTAGGGAAATGATCCGGGATCTCTAGACACCTGCGTAGCTTTCAGTGAGGCGTTTGAACAACTCGTTGGAAGTGCTAGCAGAAGATACAATTGGTTGAATTGTATCCGAACAATTCCAAGAAGTGCTCCGAGTAGAATCTGATCTTGGCGGAACCATTGACGGTATGCAGGGTTAATTTTGCCCTCAAGAGTTTTTGGTGGTGCTTCGGTACGACCGTCGACAAATTGTTCTAGTTCGAACCCCATTAAAGTGGACAGCACTTGTTTACGCCATGAGGGAAAGTTATTGGCAGTGAGTTTGATTGGGAAATTGGTATGGGTGGATAGTTCTATGATGGTAGACATGATGGGGAGAGCTTAAACAAAGGTGAGAAAAAAAATAATAAGAACAGCTGATGAAGATTGGATCGAGAACTCGAAGGAGTTGTACAGCTCTTGATACCATATAAGATAGTCAAATATCACTGTAATTGATGTATTGAGTTGTACAATACAAGCCTTAATATAGGCGATTTACATAAAGGAAATAACTAATTCAATGGGATTGGCTAAACTAAAGGAAAGCAATTACTACAAATATATACATTCCAATTATTCATATGGCTGTGATTGTGTAATGATTGTGTAATATTCCTTATGATTATGGAATATTCCTTATATAAACAACTTATTTTCTTTATAAAACATGTATTAATGTAGAATATTGACGGATAAAAACATGTCTAAATCTGTCAATATCAATGATCTATATGAATTTTATGTATTTAGGAAAAAAAATTACTTAGGAGGCCCATTTTTAAGATTCCGCCTAGGCCCACAAATTGATTGGACCGGCCCTGTCGGCGATGTGCAATCACATGTGATTTAATGCACATGGGGTGGTGGTGGTGGCAGTGTTGATGTGTTGAATCACATGTGATATTGGTGGTGGTGGTGGTGGTGATTTATAGGTTGATTAATCCAATGGCTGAGATTTGTCCCTCATGACTTTACAAAAATGATGGAACTCCTTGAACGATTATCATGGAACATAACCCTCAAAACGTTTCAAATCTTATTATTCGACAACTCGATCGTAAGCCTTAGCCGTTAAATCAAACTATGAAATTGGTAGCTCGTACATTTTATATGCTTTGATGCTTTTGCATTTTAAGAGACGTATTAGTTAGGGGTGTCAAATTTGTACCGAATAAAACCAACCAACATGCTACCAACCGTACCAAGAATAGTTGGTAGCCAACATGTTTGGTTGGTAGTACCGTACCAATTATGTAATCATGGTACGGTAATGATACAAAAAATTTAAATACCATGGTATACCATACCAACCAAGATATATATATATATATATATATATATATATATATATATATATATATATATATATATATATATATATATATATATATATATATATATATATATATATATATCATGGTATACCATACCAATTTGTACCAACCACTATTGTTGGTAGCCAAATAAATTGGTACCAAGTAAACTTGGTATGGTACTGGTAGCTAAATTAGTGTACCAATTATAGTTAGTACGGTACACGGTATGAAGAAAATATATATGGTACCGTACCATGTTCACCCCTAGTATTAGTTGGATTATGTGATAATATGCAACTATTTCACAATTAGCACAAGTTTGAGGCAGAAGTTCGAGTCCCGTCGTGAATATATGTGATAATTAGGAGTAGACTAGATTTGCCGTTTCAAAAATAAAATAAAATTTAGCACAACACTTATAATTTTATCTAAATTGTACCTTTTTATATTTATACAAAATATTAACTAAATTGAAATTATTTCAAACAAAAATATAACATTGAAGTTGGCTGGATTTATGCAGGAAATTAGTCCATCGACATGGCTCACAAGTTTATTGCTCAGATCACAAAATATGTGTTGAAATGTTGTCGGCTTAAGCTCAATTTTCTATCTAATTGGACCTTGGTACCTGTAAAATATCAAATGGCTTTATTAGCAATTTTGGAATATCAGACATTATTCTATTATTAATGTGATATCCAGTGCATGGGTGGGTGACTGGGTGCGTGCAGAATCTGAACCTAATATACTCATGTTTCATAGAGGTGCACAAACCGGTTTTTTTCAAAAACCGGATCGGTTTTTTTCAAAAACCGGATCGGTTTTGGTCAACTCCGGTCAAAACCGGTTTTGTCTAAACCGGTTCGGTTTTATAATCGGTTTTACCAGTCATGTACAAGAACCAGTCCAAACCGGTTCGGACCGGTTTCAAACCGGATCGGATCGGATCGGTTTGGTCGGATCAGATCGGATCAGTTTTCGGTTTAAAAACCGGATTTACGGGTTTTTCAATATATTTTTTTTTTTGTATTTTTTACGGGTATTTATATACGAATTGGGAACCTTAAACTGCAAAAAACTGTAACAAAAACGCTCCCAACGATCAAAAAACGGCTAGTTTAACGGTCTGATTTCGAATTCTGCGTAAACCGGTTTTTTTTAATCCGGTTTTTAATCCGGTTTTTTGCAACGGCTCGAAATAACCGGTTTTTAAACCCGTTTTTTGAAACCTGTTTTGAATCCGGTTCGCGCTTGAAAATGTGTATCCGGTTTTGATCCGCCGGTTACGAAACCGATCCGCTCGTTAGGGTAAAAAACCGGTTTTAAACCGGTTCGGTTAAAAAAACGGTTTGGATGTGCACCTCTAGATTGTTTCATGTGTAAAGGGGGTGATTTTTGTACCACACATTTTAATCTTCCCATTACAATTGTTGTTTTATACGTTTGTACAGTATGTAGTAATACTTGTATAATGTGGTATATGAATTAAAATATGTGGTACAAAAATCAATTCTATTCATGTAATATATTCCCAAAGCTAAAGAGATTATTTAAAGTAGTCTTTAATTTTATGCAATATTAAGGGACAAATCTTAAATATCGATTAATTATAAGTAATGGTCAAGATTAAATACATATTTTATACATGGTATTTTAGTCATTTTCACAAATAATTTTTTTAATTATTTATTTAAGAATTATGTTTTTTAATTTTTTTATCAATTTTAATAATGATAACTTTTAGAACGGTTAATATAAACAAATAAAAATAACAGCTTTGATAACTAGTGGACTTTCCATAAAAGGGAATCCTAGGCTAGAGACTAGAGGTATTTTCCGTTTCTAATTTTGGAAAGTTTTGTATGGTAAATTGTGCCATTGGTAATATATTAATATTTGCTACTTGTACCCTCTCCGTGTGTGAAACAGATGAAAAAACAACACCATGTATTTTGTCTGTGTAACAGTGTAAGTAACAGTCAAACTTTACTCATATCATCTACGACCACACCAAATGTGCACCATATATTTATAAATGTTTCACTTATTTCTTTTTATGGACATACTACCCGTGTCACAGTAAGTGATACATTTAAAATTTCATAAGAGTTTGAGGCAAAAGTTTAAATTGTAACGTAAAATTTATTAAAGTAGATTGTTAATGAAAATGAGTTTCAATTCTTTTAAATAGACTCATATTAATAATGTTTAAAAGTAAAATTAAAGGTAAATATATATTTTCATTATATTAAAGTGGTTAATTAGAAGATAATAAATCCCACTTTTATTTTACCAAATAATATTAAAGTATATCACTTATTTTGAAACTCTTATAAATAAGTATATCACTTATGGTAATATATGATGCACAATGCATAAAAAAGTACGGATAAAAAGGATGTTAATTACCTAAATAGGCTCGATATGGAGCGAGAGATAGATCGATTAATCAACAAATTAGTTTGCTTACCAAGAAATAACTTTCACCATGTTGCAAACCAAGCAGCAAAAAACCATAGTCGTCGAGTGGTACGGGAACGCCAGATGAGTGACAAAGCATCAAATCGTCACCAAACATACATTTCGTGTTAAGCGGACCGCTTTCTACCTCAGTTGGAACTCCATTGATAAACACCGTGATGACTCCTGAAGCTAAAATTTAATCTTAGTAAGGTATGCTTCTAATCTAGACAGATATTGCCTAATACGTTCAATAAAGGGTTAGGACACAGTGAGAGCTTAAAAATTAGTGAGGAACATTTTCAACTAATCGTTTAGGAAATATTAGAGTATTATCAGAAATTTTAGATATTTAGGAGGAAACATTTTTCAATAATGATTCAAAATTTCTGATAATGATTCAAATTTTTTAAATAATTGGTTGAAAGTTATCCTTACAATTCACCCGATTCGACTTCATAATTCCAATATATACATTCACTATATATCAAATTGAATATAGTTACTTGCATGAGTCCAATAAAACCTTTCTGAAAGAACGTCATTTAAAATCAAGAAATGAATCATGTGTAAACATGGGTTTTGGTTTTAGTTTATTGTTTTGAATCCGTTATAATTTAGGAACATTAAAATTTATAAATATATATATATATATATATATCTTAATTTTAATTTATGTTTTGACAAAAGCAAGAATTACAAGATAAACAAAAAGATTGGTTATAATTATAAAATAACATGAACCATATTAATCAATAATCTTAAACTTAATGAAACCCTACCCAGTTCATATTGAACTTTAGAAGTATCTAAATGCGAGAGGAAGCTTGAAGGCAAGGAATTATTTTGTTCAATTTCTTGGAAAGTGGAAGCTTGACCGGCAGAAGAAGAAGAAGAACCCACAAGAGGTGACAAAGATTGTAGCATGGGAAAGAAACCAGGTTGTTGCATAACATGATTAACAAACCCTGGTCCACCCGTGTGGTAGGCAGCATCTTGGTACTCAATTGCACCTCCACCAACACAACCGCCGCCGCCGCCACCACCACCACCACGTGGTTGTTGGTGTTGTTGTTGTTGTTGATGTTGTTCTAACGAGCTACTGCCTACAAGACTAGCTTGAATCTGACGTTGGCGCCTGCGAGATCTAGACCGCCGGTTTTGAAACCAGTAAAAAACATTAGCATCACCAACCGAACCGAATTTTTCGAGTAATTTCCGTATCTTGACGGTTTCTTCTTTTGGTGGGTTAACCATTCCGCTATTGAAAATTGACTCGAGTATAAGAATTTGTTCCGGCTTAGGTGTCCATCTTGACCTAACCGGTTCATTTCGTTCAAGATGTTGAGTTATTGGACTATTAGGGTTTTCGTTTTGGGTTCGGGTTTGAGTTTGAGCTTGATCTTCCATCACTTCCTTGACTTTGAGACAAGAAAGCAGTGGTGGATTACTTCAAGATCAGGCTCGTGTGTTGGGAAAGAACAAAATGATATAAAAATATTGTGGAGCACATGAACATACAGAAGAGCTTACACATGAACTTGTAAGCAAATGGGTATTTATTTATAGTATTTAAAAACCCAAGAGAGAGTGCCACGTTTCAAGACAACAACATTAGTGCAAACCAGAAGGACTGGATGTTGCCGAGTACAACTTCTTATATGGGCATGATACTACGTCATTACCACTTTAATTGTTTAATGCAAAAATGTTAATTAATTCATTATACGGTAGTTAATTAACTCGTTCTTAAAAAGACTCTTGAGTTATATTAATTTTATAAAACTTGTTATGAAATATATTAATCATAAACCTTAAAGATGTTTCGATTCTGAAATGTACAGTTGGGATTTTCGGTTAACTGATTTCAGGTGATTACATTAATGTTTGTCGCAGGAGATGTAGAGTTTTTTTTAACAAAAATAATGATCTTTTCTTTATCAAATTTTCATTTTTAATTAATGTTGTTTTTTTCTTTTCAGAAATAATGTTTAACAACGTCTAGCCTAAAGAACACATGTGACTATAGTTTCAAAAATAAAGACTATTAATGTATTTTTTGAAGCTAAAGGACTAAAGTTGTAATATGGTACAAACCTAGATCGAAGACCATTAGTGTAATTAACTCTAGTTTAAATTGATTTTTTTAAAACATACTTCCCCGTTTCAAAATAAGTGATACACTTGGAGTTTCATATTTTTTGAAACAAAATATTGTAATGAATGTTAAATTAAATTACATTGAATAGTTAAATGAGTAATGGGTCCCCACAATTTTGACTAAAATGAGTTTAATGATGTTTCAAAGTAAGTAGGGGTAAATAAATTATTTCATTTTATTAAAGGAGATAATTAGTGGGTATGGTTCTAACTGCTTTTTATTAAATAAAGAAAGTTTGAAAGTGTATAAGTTATTTTAAAACACCCCAAATCATTTATTTTGAACAGGAGGAAGTACATTTTATAAAATATTTTCAAATTAGCAAATCTTAATTTTCAACCAACACATTTAGTATTTCACGACAGATTTGTGTTTATTAAAATATATGCACCATGCAGGACTCAAACTTGTGACATTTCCATTAAGTATCACAATTTTTTAACCAACTGAGATTATATTTACATTACTTACTAAATTTATTTTATTAATTACTTAAACTTTAAAAAAAATTAAAATTACCGACACCATCCACCGCCATCATCACCCAACATTACTACACCACCACCCATCATCTGTGACCACTACCACCATCTACCATCAATACCGCTACCACTATCCACCAATTGTTCGTCGCAAATTATAGTTACAAGATATTCATAGCTGCTCGGTATCCTTCCTAGTTTTTTTAAAATGCTAACACCCTTGTGGGTAATTTTGTTGGGCTTTATCAAGTTGATGGCAAATTGAGCCCATGAAACAAAGCCTCTAGAATAACAAAACCGCGTTCTCCACAAAACAAAACCCTAACTTCAGCCTAGCAGCTCAGCAGAAGCCGGTTACCCCTCGAAGAACAACTACATCGGAAGGATGGTTAGCCAGCTGATTTTCTTCGATATATCGATCTTCTTTGTTTCATCAAACTGATTCAATTTGTGTTTGCAGACGTTCAAGCGACGGAATGGCGGACGCAACAAGCACGGCCGTGGACACGTCAAGTTCATTCGTTGTTCTAACTGTGGCAAATGCTGCCCTAAGGTACTTTTAACCTTTTTCGTGATTTTGATTTCGTTTGTGTTCATGTATGTCAATCTTTTGGTAATAATTTAATTAATTTTAGAACAACGTAGATTTCTAGATCGCCAAAAGGATTTGGTAATCGATCATGGCGTAATGCGTTTTCGATCAGATCCTATACATATTGTGGTTCGTCTAATTCATGTGATCTTCGATGCTTGAATAAACGATACAACAAATATGCGTCACACTGACTTTGTATTTCTGTAGCTCTCAAGACAAAATTTAACTGTTTTCATAGCTACTTTACAAATTGAGTCGATTTTTTTTTTTCTAAATATGTAAGATTGATGGTGAGTGATTATATTTTTGTAAAGATCACAAAAATCATGTGCAATTCACTCAAAAGTCGCCGAAAATCATGTAATTTCTGTGTGTGTGTGGTTGATTAGGATAAGGCTATTAAGAGGTTCACTGTGAGGAACATAGTGGAGCAAGCAGCTGTGAGGGATGTTCAAGAAGCTTGTGCCTTTGATCGTAAGTTTTGTTTGATTCAATTTTTTTATTTAACTGGTTGAAAACTTGAAATTATAGTTTATTAAATGATTTAATTTCGTTATCTTTCAGAGTATACACTTCCCAAGTTGTACTTGAAGATGCAGTACTGCGTTTCATGTGCAATCCACTCAAAAGTTGTTAGGGTTCGCTCACGAATTGATAGAAGGAACCGTGAGCCACCAAAGCGGTTCACTCGACCAAGGGTATGTCACCTTCTTTTTTTATTTTACTGCTTATTCATTATTAATATTAATTATTTAGTTATACTGTTCACTTATCAATGCTTTATTTGCAACCAACTATCGTTTTTCGTGTTCCTAAATTTACATGACTAAGCTTATATATCGGTGATATTTAGTTTGAGGCCATATGTTATTTTACACAAAAAAGTAAGAGTTCAAAATATGTACCCTTAAATGCAACTTTTAGTTGCCAAAATACTTTAAATTTTAAATTTTTCAAAGAGTTCATAATTTGATGTTGCAAAACAGACAAATAAATAGCAATTCAATTCAAGTTCTTAATGAACGTAGGAATTTAATTAAAAAATAGACTTTTCGTTGACCTCCTAAGCGTATGTTTGACTGCCTTTGACCTTTCCGCGTAATTTGGCTGCATAGCTCTAAATGGTAGCAGTGTCTGCGTTTACTGTCAATTCCAGTTATATTTGACTTCTTATCGGTCAAATAGCTAAAGTGGAATTAAAATGTTTTTATATTTTATATTTTGTGTTATGGGAATTAAAATTTTATTTATCTAATTTGAACAGGACGATCTTCCGAAGGCGGGTCAAGCACCACGCCCAGGTGCTGGAACGGGGCCTGCTCCTGTTCGTACTTAGTTTGCTATTGAGATTTTAATTACTGTTGATTAATTGACATCTTTTATTAGATTTGTGAGTTTGGGTGTTACCCTGCCAATTGCCATACATTTGTATTCTTATTTATCATTTTGACTAATTTTGTGTTGGGTAATTACAATGGCATTTTTCCATTAATCAAAATTACAGTTATTTAACTTGACAAGTCAATCTCAATAAAATTGGAATATATTGATGTTAAGTAAGTTAATATAACGACTGTGAAATGCGTCCAACATGTCATAAGTACCTACAGAAATTACTTCAATTATCATATTGAGAATAGTGTACAACTATATTATAACATACGTTTACCACATTGGATAAGACATCTAAACTATAAAAATTACTTCAATTACCACATTGAATAATGTATATTGTACAACCATATTATATGTTTATCAAGTCTAAAGCCGTAAAATTACTTCAATTACCACATTGAATAATGTATATTGTACAACCATATTATATGTTTATCAAGTCTAAAGCTGTTTAGTTAGTGGTATGAGTTTATTAAACTTAAGTTTTTATTGCCTAATCGGAATTAAATAATGGGATATTTTTTTATTATCCAGAGTTACACATTTAAGCTAGATGTGTGTGGCTCCATGATGGCCCCCATCATGATGAGCAGAGGTGTATTTGAGGAGGTGCAGGAGGTGTAGCCGCACAGGGCCCATATTTTACAGGGGCTCAATTTTTATATATATCTTATATATATAATCTTAAAATTTAAGAAATTTGATAATTTGATAGAAAAAAAAACTTAGAAAGTTAAATTTTTTATTAAAAAAAATGTATTTAGGGGGTCCATTTTCGTGTTTTCGCACTGGGCCTTCAAAATCTCGGAGACGCCCCTGATGATGAGCCAAGGTGGTGCCTTACTCCACACGTCTTTCGCATGGTGATTCGGTGTAGGGAACGTGGTTTGCATAAGACTTGTGCCTATTGGGGACTTCACTTGAAGACTTCTCCCAACCAATGTCTTCTCCCCAGTGACACCATAAGTCGGTTGAAGCTCTTCCCTAAAACTCATATGTTAAAAGAAGAGTGGAGGAAAGAATTTGGTGGAGGCCAATGCAATTTAATAGATATTTGGTATTTTGTGTATGTGTGTGTCAGTTGGAGTGTGAGCTGACGTGACGCTGATTTGACAAAAATCAATGATGGTGGGTCAGTGTTGTTGCCAGTCTAAGAGACATGGTTTATATTTTTTTTTGTTTTTAATTAAATAATGAGATAGTGGTGCATCTGATTCATAACAGTGTATTATAGTGTTTAGTGATATTTAGTAGAAATCTGATTTGCATGACACCCAATGGTGGTATGATAAGTGGTGCCACGCCCCGTATTCTTACATTTTGTTTCAAGTAGTTCTTACAGCTAAATAAATGAAAATTAGGAGGTTAAAGATCCGCGATGGATAGATTTATCGTTTTGCTATGTTTATAACGGTGGTGGTTGTCATTTCCACATCAAATATGAAACATATTATTATGCATGGTAGGAATAATAAACAAAAATGTTGTGTTGCATATTATTATATATAATATAACTCATCAAAGGGCTTATAGGCTAACAATATAAAGTATTAGAAGGTTTTTCTATATAAATAAAAACGAAGAGTTTAAGATTTATTGTTATCTATATTTTACATTTGAACTTGTTAACAATAAAGCAAAACCCACATCAAAGTTTCCATCAATTTAACAATAATTATAAGCATGAAGGGGGCAGAGTGTAATTGTGTAAACATGATAAAATCATATGTTCAATTGAAAAACAAAAGTAAACTCGATGTCTTCAAAAACTTGATTGAAGGGAATATGACGCTAAATGAATAGCACATATTAGTTGAATTGATTAAAATTGGATCTGATAATGTCACATATTTAAGCTTTTATTGTGTAGTACGATAAGTTATGAAACATATATCATGCTAATCATGTTTAACTCGTTAACTAAACCGGTCATTACATCTATTTAAAAAAAAAATTAACGCTAGTATAACATTATTCGACAAAATTTAAGGGTTATACGAACAACCCCATGCACCATACTAAGTCCTCCCCTGTGCATGTTTCACTTGAATTTTTTTTTTTTTTTTTTTTTTTCAGTTAGAAAATCAAGATTAGACTGGACTATAATGTTGACGATCGATACTTCCAAAGGCCCCCATATAAAGTATTAATGATAGCAACAAAGAAAAAAATGGCTTCAAGCTTTCAACTTTACATCCTTTCAGTTGGACAAACATTCAAGCAATCAATGGATAAAGGTTGCTTTACACTACACCCGAATTCTTCTTGTTGGCAGTATATGCAACTGATGGACCCCACGGCAACCCCGTTTGCTCCTCTGGCTTTGTTAGGCCACTCTCCACTATTAATGAAATCCTTCTTAAGCTTAACATTGACGCAGTTATTGCTACATTGGATCAATTTATGCCAAACACAAACTAAGAAAACTACTAACTTAATAATGGTAAAATTGGGTTTTATTCATTTTCTAATGTTTAGGAATTCTATCTTATTTGATAATGGTAAAATTAGAAAATTAAATGTTTTAGATAGTATTCAATTGTATTCGTTTTTGTGGATGTCTCACCGAAACCTTAAATTCAAGGCTTCGTGGGAAGATTGGCTTTTATTCATTTCGTAATGTTTGTAGTTTAGCGTTTTGCTAAACTCTCGTTATAAAATTTGCAGTTCAAAAAAAAAAAAAAAAAAAAAAAAAACTAACTAACTTAATACCGAGAAAGTTTCCATTTGTAACTCGACCAACACGACTGCGTTGCCCCGAAAAACTCTTAACCCGACCAATCCGAACCCGACAAACTCGATTCCATATCGGGTCGGGTTTCGAGTTAGAATTTCTTAATCTCAAACCCAACGGGCCCAACCTAATAATAGCCAAACCCAGCACGATAACCCGATTTGACACTCTAGGCTCATGGGCTTTGTAATTTGAGTTTGGTTCCTAGATGTACAAACTTGTCAGGAATTTTCTTAAAGTTGCTCAGAATTTCTTTTCTGACCTGTTTGATTATGTCTTTTTTAAAGGTTATTGATCACTTGTGTTTCAAGAAAGAAACATCATTTGTCACTCTTACTCGATAATAAAAAACGACTTTTTAATTACATTAAGATTAATCACGTTTAGAAGAAAAACATACACACAGCAAACAATGACACAACCAATAATTATCACCATAAATCAGTAATTAATACATTACCACTCATTAAACACCAAAGTCAAAAGTCAACCAAATTTCTTCAAATGCCTTGACGATGATATCATGATACTCACTTGAGTTCAAACACAGATACCAAGCAAGAAGCTTCTCCAAATCTTTTGATTCTCGAAGGTTGTTCTCCACAATCATCTCCACCATCGATTCCTTCAAGTCCTTGTGTGGGTCAAACGTTGACTTCACAATGCAACAGTTACTAAACAAAATATTTTCATCATTATTACCATGATCAATCCTCTTGGGTACTTGTGTTTTCAAAGATTTCGATCCAATCTTGACTCTTGAAACTGGCTTTTTCCTCCTTGTTTCTTTGACTGTTTTGATGGAAATTGAGCGTTGACCACAAGTTTCTTCTTCCTTGCTTAATTTTGTGGGTTTTGTTACGATTTGAGGAGGTTTTTGAAGCTCAATCTTAACGTCTGTGGTTATAGAACTGATCATTCCACAACTACAGTGAGTTGACTCAGACAAGGGTGATTCATAGTAACTACTAGCAGGGGAAAGAAACATTTCCTGATCGGTACGAGTTGACTCAGTTGGTTGTATATAGATTGAACCGAGTTTTGAAAAAGGTGGATTTGGGGATGAAGTGTAGACTTGGTGAAGTTTAGGTGTGTAGCAAAAAGAGTTTATTGGGTGGTTCTTTGTAGTTGAAAGAGCTTTCTTGTTATGGGATACTGCGGTGGTGCCACCACCTGCCGCCGTATTCATGCCTCTGAGCCGGTAAAACCAAGCATTTGGTATCATATGCGATAATCTAAACCTTTGTTTTCCCATAAAACTTGATATTTCTCTCTTTAATTTGTGTTAAGAGGATTTGGTTTATAAAGTAGCTAGGAAAAAAAGTTTGCTATTCATTTATTCATGTACTCTTAGTAATTCATCAAAAATATATAAATATGAGTTGTAAAGAAAAGAAAGTTAAAATGCAATCATTTCCTACATCATATAAATATAGAGAAGTGGGATCGGGGTGATGATTTTTTTTTTATAAGAACTGCGAGGATAAATCTGGACATTTGATCAAATAAAATAATTGACTGTCAATTAATGTGAAGAAAAATAAACAATATTAGAAGTTTAAGGGGAGTTTGTATAAAGTTTAGTAAAATATAGGGGAAAAAAGAGAATTTAGAAAGTTAAAATGATCATTTTCAAACACACTCTCTCTCCTAGCGTCACATGTCATTCTCTGGTTTGATAAGGTTTTTTTACTCTCAACTTCATTTTTCGGGCATAATTTTTTATTTTCTTTGTAAAAAAAAACTAAAAATGTCAAAATTATTAAAATTAAATTTTCTACGAAATGAGTATATTTTTGTACATATTTAAATGTTTTTGTATACATTTAGTTGTAAATTAAGTGGGTTACAAACTGTCTTTGTAGAATTGATTTGTATATTTGATACAGGGACGAAAAAATCTGGGTTATAAATCAGGAACTTGAAAACAAGAAATTTTCGGCTAAACCTTAAAGCAACAACATGTCATCACCACATGGTTGATCTGAATTTTTTTGGTTTTATCCTATAGTGACGACATGTCAACTCCTTAGGTTTGACCTGTAAATTTTCAGTTTTACCCTGTAGCAATGACATGTCGTCGGCGAATGGTTGAACTGAAATTGTTTGATTTTTCGATGTACCGACCACATGTCATCGTTATATATTTATAATGAAAGTTTTTTTTTCTTTTTTCAGTAATTAGTCTCGGCTATGCATATCCCGACTGTCAGGATCGATTAACTATAGAGAAGTTAATAAACACCTTTAGATCTAATTGAATATAGAAGTTGCAGGGGATCAACACTATATCAATGTAATTAAGAACAATGAACTGTAAATAATATGCAAAAGTATTAAGAACACAGTTTCACAAAAAGCTTCAATGTATATTATTGAGTTAACAATACACACGTACGTTTACAATTCGTAAGGAACTATATATAATAGTCCTTGAAGCTAAACTATTTACCCTAGTTATTCTAGGACTTGATTTACATCGAATAATAAAAATATACATTGATTTACATTCTATAATTATCTATACGAAGATCTCGGACTTGATATTCTTCAAAAACGCGTATCAGTAGTAAAACTCATCACCAGTAGTAAATGTGTAACATCAGTAGTAAATCTGGTGATCAGTAGTAAGTCCAGAAACCATCGTCAGTATTAACTACTATTGATCAGTAGTATCTTCAATCTATGCATGATCAGTAGTAACTTTAGTTATACTATACACCAGTATCAACTTCTTCAGAAGTAACATGTTCTGCCCCATCAGTACTAAGTGATCAGTACTAACTGCAGCATCAGTATTAAGTTGATCTGTGTTTTGCTCTAACAATCTCCCCCTAAACTTATTGATTATCTTTCAATCAACTAAGTTTCTTTTTACTTATTCTTTTTCTGATCTTCCAACAGCTTTGCTCTTTTCTGATCTCCTTCTAAAATCTGTTGGTTCCTTTTATTTCTTTGTGCAATAATATATTTGCTGATTCTTTTAACAAATTCATTCAATTTGTTTTGGAGCATCACAGCATCATGTGGTTTAATAAAGTTCATGAACCAAAGTTGATAAAGAGTTTTCTCAGAATGAGGATACTCTTTCTCATAAAGAAATAGGTCACATTTCTTACTTGTATATTCAAAGAAGTACATATTGACAGTTGGTAGCACATTCCAGGCTTGAACATTCTCTGGATTTGTAAACTTCTCTGAATAATTTTCTGGATAGAAAGCAGCATCAATCATTTCAGTAAGATAGCCTGCAGCTGAATTCTTCCAGTTCTTCTTAGTCATTCTTGGTTTACCAATGATCAACATCCTTATAATGTCACTTCTGGTTAGAGACATGACCAAAGGTTTCCAAGCTCTGAATCTTTGTATGACCTTATCTTCTCTGATAATCTCAATCATATCATCTATATATCTCCAGTTGATGATTGGATTATTTTGTAGGGGAGCAACAGGAAGATCATAAACTTGAACCATTTGTAATTTCTTCTTTGGTTGTTCAAGTTCAGTAGAAATTGTCTTCCTTTTCTTTGATGTTTGAGAAGATACACCAGATGATTCTCCAGTCATTGTTTTTCTTTCTTTCATTTCTTTGGAGTCTATCTGTTCAAGTTTAGTAGTGTACTTCTCATTGCTATCTTGCTCAGCAAGATCCTTCTTCTTCTCTACACAGTACTTTTCAATTAAGTTGATCAACTTCATTCTTCCAAAGGCCTTTGTGTTATGACCTCTTGATTTCAAGAATGTGATCATTTCTTTCTTTTTCTCTGCAAACTGTTCTGGCATATCAGCCTTCTGCTCTTTGCATTCTTGTACTTGTGCTTCCAGAAGTTCTAATGTTTCATATTCAAGTTGCCTGATTTTTTCTAGTTCTTTTCTTTGTAGTTCTTTTCTTGTTTCAGCAACTTGTTTAGTTTTGACTTTTTGTTTAAATTGTGGCAGTTTTGATATATCTGCTATATCTGCCAATTTGATTTTTGTGAATGGTTGTCTTAGTATTTTAGCCCTTTCTGCTAATCTTCTGTTTTCATTGGCTAGAGATACTTCAACCTTCTTTAAGTATTTTGCTCTTTTAACCTTCCACCTATCCTGTTTGGCTGATTTGGCATAGTTGATTTTGTTGACCATTTCATGACCTTGTGCTCTGTTAGGATGGTCTTCATCAGCAACTTCCTTTTCCTTTCCTATGTAATTGTCTTTCTTCATATTTGGTTCAGATTCAATAACAAATTTGGGACCATAGTAGTGTATCTGTGATATAGGAAGTATTTTAGGATGTGGTGGTAGTGAGCATTCATCAACTTCTAACCAATTTACATCATCATCAATATCTTTCACCACCATTTGTGTTGTTGATCTTTTTGGAGATGGTGGAAGTATCACTTTTGGTTCTAATAGAGGTGGCAGCTCAATAATATCATCAGTAGTAACTAAGGTAGTTACTGCTGGTATGTCTTCAGATATTACTACTGATAGGGCATCAGTAGTGTTTGCTGCTTTTACTTCCTCTTCTTGATTTACTACTGCTATTATAGCAGTAGTAGGAGTTACTACTGGTGTTTCTTTTTCAGCTTGTTCTTTAGTAGGAGCAGTAGTAATTGGCTCTTCTTCTGTAACCATCATCTCTGGGCCTTCATCAACATTTGATTCCTTTAAGTTTAGGAGAGAAGATGCTGCTGCTGCAATTGATTCATCAATCATTGATTGGATATTATCCTTCTCCCCCTTAGTGAGCTCAACTGGTGGAGCCTCACTATCATCAATTTTCCTCTTCAATTTTCTGATGATTTTGGTTTGTTGATGAAGCCTTTGCTCATAGAACCTCATTCTCTTGTTGATGGTATTGACATGCCTTTTCATGGCAGCCATTGTTTTCCCTTGGTTTGTTAAATATGTAAGGCAATTTTGTACAGTGGATTCAAGAGAATCCACTTTTTCCGTCAATTGTTGGATTTTAATACTGCCCTCACTCCATCTAGCAAGATCATCGGGCTCACTAACAGGTACATTGGTTTTAAGGTTTTCCTTCCTTTCCATCAATTCCACAGATCTGCCCTCATCACTGCTTGGTGATTCATTGGGTCTTTTAGACATTCTCTTCTTCCTAGAAGAAGCAGAGATGTCCCCCCTTGTGGTTTCTTGGCACCGGGGTCCTTTAAGTAATTCCTCAAAAGAGTTATCACTTAAAGTTGTCGAGGTTTGGGTCTTAGTGATGTTTTCACTATCCTGTGCACCCACCTTTGGGGCAACAGTAGTGAAAGCCCTCTCCTCATGTCCTCTCTCCTCCTTGGAGGACAACTCTTTGAGCCTGGGGCGTGACTCGATTTGTCCCCTGGTGTCCTTTAAAGATAATTTCTTTCTTTTATAAATTGTGGAAATGTTTTGGGTTTTATCTGGTAGGTCTTCCACAGAGTGAAGAGTAGCACTCTGCAGATTTAATTCAAGTTCCTGGGACACATTCAGGACTTCTAAGTTAGTGGGTGATTGAGTGGCTATATGGGGTGGTGTTTGGGCTGTATTTGGGGGTGATGGAGTGGGTTGAGGTTCAATTTGGGTTATATCTTTGATTGAACCCTCTCCAAGTGGTGTGTGATCTTTGATCATATTAGGAAACAGAGGGGTTTCCTTGCCCGAAAATTTAAATTGTTTTCTCATATTTGAGAAAACTTTCTTGTTCAACTATGGAATTATAAAAATATTTTTGGGAGTTGACAAGTTTTGTAATTCAATGTTTATGATATGTTGGAGAAATCTGGGATACATTAAAAATTTTGAAGAGTTAAGATTTCCCAACATACCTTCAAAAATCATGTTAGAAAAATTGAATACTTGGTCTGTGCATAGACAGACAACAGCAGATGCTATTGCCTTGTTAAACTCATTCCAAGTACTTCTTTTCGGAGAAATACAATGCTGAATAGTATGGACAAGAAATTTCCATTGTGGGGAGAGAAGACCTTTTTGAAAAGTTACTATGTTTAGTCTTCCCTCATATCCCATTTTGTTTAAAATTTCAGCAATGAATTCCTTAGGAAGAGTAGTCATACCTGAATCATCGTGTAGTTGTAGATGTTGTCGAATAGATTGTTCTGTGATGGTGATCGTTTTTCCATCCACAGTTGATTTTATCATTGGTACAGTTGCACCCTCCGTTCTTTCAGCATTGGTCCAGAAATCCACCAAGTGCTGTTGGTATGCCTTCGGTTTCACCGTTAATGCGAATCGTATGTAAGAATTTTTCAAAAAGTTTACGATTGGTCGGAAATCCTTTGTTCCGTCTGGATTGCGTAGAAAGGCACACATGTTGTGGAACTCTGAGTATTTGAGATCGGTTTGAACATTGAGAGATTGTAGAGTTGCCATTTTGCAGTGATTTGAGAGAAATTTTTTAAGAATTTTAAGACTGAAGATGAGTTTTTGATCGAAAGCTAGGGTTTATCGAGAGGTTTTAGCAAATCGAAGTGAAGATAATGCTAAACTAATCGTCTACCGCCTTTTATATTACCTGGATCTGTAAATTGTTCTGGACACTTATCTGGATAAAATGCAGCATCTATCATTCTAGTTAGGTATCCAGCTCCAGATTCTTTCCATGATTTCTTTGTCATTCTAGGTTTTCCAATAATCAGAAGCTTGATTACATCACTTCTAGAACATGATCTGATTAATGGTAACCATCCTGTGAATCTTTGTATAATTTTGTCTTCCCTTATGACCTCTATGACATTGTTCTGCATCACTCTCCAGTTAATAATTTGATTGTTCTGTAATGGAGCAACTGGCATTTCAAAAACATGTATAATTTGTTTTGACTTCTTCTTAGAGCTTTGTTCTTGATCAACAGATTTTCTTTTCTTTGATTGGGGAGTTGAAGTATCACCAATAGTTGAAACACTACCAGCTTTGAGTATGTTTGGACTGATCGGGATTAAAGTTTTGACTTTCTTTGTTTCTTC
Organism: Calendula officinalis; assembly: GCA_963853835.1. Taxonomy (NCBI): domain Eukaryota; kingdom Viridiplantae; phylum Streptophyta; class Magnoliopsida; order Asterales; family Asteraceae; genus Calendula; species Calendula officinalis. The sequence goes on along the minus strand of OY970825.1, from coordinate 12,822,190 downwards.
AGCTTCTTGTTCAGCCAAGTCTTTCTTCTTTGCAGTGCAGTATTTTTCAATTATAGTAATCATCTTCATTCTTCCAAAAGATTTTGCACTATGCCCTTTTGTCTTTAGAAAGTCTATCATAAGAGTCTTCTGTTCAAAGATATCATCTGGTAGATCACCTTTTGTTCTTTTACATTCTGCTACAAGATCTTCAAGACAGTTTAGATGTTCTTCTTCTACTTTTCTAAGCCTTTTGAATTCTGCTTCTTGGGCTTCTATCTGAACATCTTTAATTTGAACAGGTGGTTGAACAGGAATTTCTCTTTGATCCTTCTTCTGTTCAAGAGCTTGATACTTAGCTACCTTCTCCAAATATCTCTTTTGCTTCACCTTCCATTTAGACTGTTTATCAGCTCTAACAAGATTTATCTTGTTTACCATGTAATGACCAAGAGCTCTGTTGGGGTAATCTTCATCATATATTTCTTTACCCTTTCTAATATGTGCTGAAGGTGGAGGTGGAATATATTTCATATCAGGCACACCATTGATTATTATTGAAGGAGAAAACAAACTAAGCTCATGTTGTTGAAGTATTTTTGGATGTGGAGGAAGTGAGCACTCATCAACCTCAAACCAATTCACATTATCATCAATGTCAGGTATGATAAGTGGTTGAGCAGGTGTAGGTGGTTTGGTGATGATTTCAAATCTTTCTCTTTCAATTAGTTCTGGTAGTTGTAGTTCTTCCTCTTCAGTAGTAACCAGCTCTGATACCACTTGTCAGGATCGATTAAATATAGAGAAGTTAATAAACACCTTTAGATCTAATTGAATATAGAAGTTGCAGCGGATCAACACTATATCAATGTAATTAAGAACAATGAACTGTAAATAATATGCAAAAGTATTAAGAACACAGTTTCACAAAAAGCTTCAATGTATATTATTGAGTTAACAATACACACGTACGTTTACAATTCGTAAGGAACTATATATAATAGTCCTTGAAGCTAAACTATTTACCCTAGTTATTCTAGGACTTGATTTACATCGAATAATAAAAATATACATTGATTTACATTCTATAATTATCTATACGAAGATCTCGGACTTGATATTCTTCAAAAACGCGTATCAGTAGTAAAACTCATCACCAGTAGTAAATGTGTAACATCAGTAGTAAATCTGGTGATCAGTAGTAAGTCCAGAAACCATCGTCAGTATTAACTACTATTGATCAGTAGTATCTTCAATCTATGCATGATCAGTAGTAACTTTAGTTATACTATACACCAGTATCAACTTCTTCAGAAGTAACATGTTCTGCCCCATCAGTACTAAGTGATCAGTACTAACTGCAGCATCAGTATTAAGTTGATCTGTGTTTTGCTCTAACAATCTCCCCCTAAACTTATTGATTATCTTTTGATTTAACCTGCAAAACTACTAAAATGTCCTTCGAATCATAACATAACGGTTATTTTCATGGGGGTTAGTTTGGTAATTGTGTTTCTGAAAGACCAGTAGTAAATAAGATATCAGTAGTAAAACGTCAGTAGTATCTACTAACATCAGTAGTGACTAAGGATTTTGACATCCGTAGTAACTATAGACATCAGTAGTAACCATTAACACACAAGACCAGTAGTATATGTGAATACCAGTAGTACTGACTGACCAGTAGTATTTGTGTAAACCTAATACACACCAGTAGTAATGAACTACCAGTAGTATTTTGTGCATACACCTTCATACCAGGAATGCAGACCTACCAGTAGTAAAATACTTAAAAAAAAACTTTTTACAACAAAACTTTACACATGATTTTAAGAGATTTAATTTATTAAAATCATTCCAATGCTGCTGACCAAGAAGTTGAATCTTCCTACATCAAATGCTTTTGTAAAAAGATCTGCTAATTGATCATCAGTATGAATTTTAACAACTTTGATTAATTTCTTTTCATTGCAATCTCTTATAAAATGAAATCTCATTTCAATGTGTTTAGTTTTTGAGTGTTTTACTGGATTGTTCACAATACTAATAGCACTTTGATTATCAATAAAAATAGGAGTTTTAAGGATAGAGATACCAAAGTCTAGAAGCTGGTTTTGAATCCAGAGTACTTGAGCACAACAAGCAGATGCAGCTACATATTCTGCTTCAGCAGTTGATGTTGATACATTTGTCTGCTTCTTACATTGCCATGACACCAGTCTTGATCCAAAGAATTGACATCCACCAGTAGTGGACTTTCTATCTTGACATTCACCTCCATAGTCACTATCTGTATAGGCTATTAGTTCAAAGGGTGAGTCATGTGGATACCATAGACCTAGTGAAGGTTTGCCTTTCAAGTATCTGAATATTCTTTTGACAGCTTGCAAGTGTAGTTCTTTAGGTCTTGCTTGATATCTTGCACACACACAAACACTATACATGATATCAGGTCTTGAGGCAGTTAAGTACATCAAGGAACCTATCATTGATCTATATAAGTGTTCATCTACATCCTCCCCCTCAACATCTGGATGTAGGTGTTTGTGTGTTTCCATTGGGGTACTAGCACTTTTACTGTCTTTCAAATCAAACTTTTCCAAGATGTCTTTGACATATTTTGATTGATTTATCAAAATTCCATCAGTTCTTTGATTGACTTGGAGTCCAAGGAAGAAGTTCATTGGACCCATAGAGCTCATCTTGAATTTAATTTGCATCAGTTCTTCAAATTCTTTGCATAATAAATCATTGGTTGAGCCAAAGATGATATCATCTACATAAATTTGTACCAGTAGTATATCATCTTTGACTTTCTTTGTGAACAAAGTTTTGTCAATGGCTCCTCTTTTAAAGTTGTTCTTCAATAGGTATGATGATAATGTGTCATACCATGCTCTTGGTGCCTGATGTAGGCCATATAGAGCTTTATCCAATTTGAACACATAATCACCATGTTTTGGATCTTCAAAACCTGGAGGTTGGCAAACATAGACCTCTTCTTCAATCTTCCCATATAGGAATGCACTCTTCACATCCATTTGATAGACCTTAAACTTCTTGAATGAAGCATATGCTAGAAATATTCTTATAGCTTCAATTCTAGCTACAGGAGCATATACTTCATCATAGTCTATTCCTTCTTCTTGAGTGTATCCTTGGGCTACAAGTCTGGCTTTGTTCTTGATCACTATACCTCTTTCATCTTTCTTGTTTCTGAAGATCCATCTTGTTCCAATGGCTCTTTTTCCTTTGGGTAGAGGTACAAGTGTCCAAACAGCTTGTAACTTAAATTGAAGGAGTTCTTCTTGCATTGCCTCAATCCAGTTTGAGTCCTTCATTGCTTGTTGGATCTTCTTTGGTTCATCCTGAGACAGAAAGCATTCATACATACATTCATTAGCAATTAAACTTATATTACACATATTTGCAGTTAAGCTTTTGTTTAATTTGCTTCTTGTTTGTAGTGGTGAGTTAACATCACTTAGAACAAGGTCTAATGGATGGTTCTTTTGAGTCCTTGTAGTTGTAGCTTTATCAACCACTAGTTGATTTTCAAGATTTGACTCATTTGTCTCAGGTAGTTGTTCTTCTAGAGATCCTTCATTGTCATTGATATTTGGTTCATCATCATTTTGGTCAGAGTTACTACTGCTATCATCTTCATTGAGATCAGTAGTATTGATGTTGTTACTGGTATCAGTAGTATCTTGAGAATCTAGGTTATTATTGGGACCAGTAGTATTTTGAGTACTATTACTGGTACCAGTAGTATTTGAATTACTACTGTCCTCATTCTCAGAGTTACTACTGGTTCCAGAATTTGAGTTATTACTGACATCAGTATTAACTACTGGAGCAGTATTAACTACAATGTATCTCATTTCCTCTTGACCAGTATTAACTGATGATGTTCCTTCCGTTTGATTGTGACAATTTGAATTACCTGCATTGAAATTCATGTTAGAATTAAAGGATTTGGTTAGATTGTCTATATCAAATAGCCAATCTGGACCATTTCCTTGTTCATTAGGTATATTTTCATTAAAGGATACATTGATACTTTCTTCAATTATCCTTAGTCTTTTGTTGAATACTCTGTATGATTTGCTTTGAGTAGAGTATCCCACAAAGATTCCATCATCAGCTTTGCAGTCAAACTTACCAATTTGTTCTCTTGTAATCAAAATAGTACAAGGACAACCAAATGATTTCAAAAAGCTTATAGAAGGTTTTCTTTTATTAAATAGTTCATAAGGTGTTTTAAAATGTGGCTTCACTATTAATACTCTGTTCTGAACATAACAAGCAGTATTAACAGCTTCTGCCCAAAAAGTAATTGGTAATTTTGAGTCTGCAAGCATTGATCTTGCTGCTTCAATGATGGTTCTATTTCTTCTTTCAGCTACACCATTTTGTTGTGGAGTTCTAGGTGAGCTGTATTGCCTGTCAATACCTTTAAGATCACAAAAGTTAATTAAATTAGCATTTTTAAATTCTGTGCCATTATCACATCTTATGGCTTTCACTTTTTGATCAGATGTGTTTTCCAGTTTAACAATTAAGTTCTTTATGAGTTCACTTGTTTCATCCTTTATCCTGAGAAAGAAAACCCATGTATATCTGGAAAAGTCATCAGTAATAACAAGACAATATTGTTTCTTTCCAATACTCATTACATTTGTAGGTCCAAAAAGGTCCATATGTAAGAGTTGTAAAGGAACAGAAATAGAGTTCACAGTTTTGGACTTATGAGAAGTCTTGTGTTGTTTACCTTTTAGGCATGCAACACAATGATGATCACACATGAATTGTTTTTGAGGTAGTCCAATGACCAGATTTCTTTTTACTAAATTATTCATGTTTTTAAAATTTGTGTGACACATCCTTCTATGCCATAGTTCTGATTCAGTAGTGTTTGCCTTGGATATAAAACAGTTGACCTCATTTGTAGAAATGAGTTCTCCCCCTATATCTAGGAAATACACATTATTTCTCCTTGGAGTTCTTAAAACAACATATTTTTCATCTAAAATAAAATCAGGAGAAAGAATGATGCACTCAATGTCTGTGAAAAGAAGTTTGTTCTTTTTATCACAAACTTGAGACACACTGACAAGATTGTATTTTAGTTCAGCTACATAAAATACATCATCAAAGGTAATTTTGCCATTTGTAACAGTACCTTTACCTGTAATCTTACCTCCTTGGGGATTCTCACCAAAAGCCACATATCCTCCATCAAATGACTTGAAATCTTTAAGAATTTGCAGATTTCCAGTCATGTGCCTTGAGCATCCACTATCAATATGCCATGTTCTTCCTTCTTCTGGGATCTGAATGCTCTGCACAAGAGAGTAAAGGATTAGTTAAGTTTGGGAACCCAAGCTTTATATGTCTTGGGTTCATCCTTTGAGAAATAAGCTTTTGGAGTTTTAACTTTAAACCTTTTTGGTACCCATACTTGTTTAGTACTGGTGTTTTGGTTTACTACTGCCCTTTTGAAAGTATTACTGGTGTGGGTATTTCCTACTGATCTTGGTTTATACCCGTGATTTTTTGCTTGTGAATACTTTACTACTGATGGACCAGTAGTATTTGGGTACTTACCATGTTTAGAATGACCAGTAGTGTTTTTAGGGTTGACACCAGTAGTATTTTTGAAAGTTGTTTTGGGAGCAGTAGTATTTTTGAAATTAGGGTTTTTACCAGTAGTATTCTTGTATTTGTACCAAACAGCATTATAATTATGATTAACACCAGTATTAAAGAGGTTAAAATTTCTACTGGTGTTGGAAAATTTAAAATATTGTTTATTTTGAGTGGATTTTCCATTGTTCTTGAAGTAATTGCTGTTCTTTGGGCTTCCAACTCTTCTGTTTTGCACAAATCTTGGTGCACTTCTTCCAAATCTTGGAGTTTCAGCAATTGGAGTTTTTATTTTATTTACTACTGAAGGATCAGTAGTATTTTTTAACTTTTGATTTTTAGCATTTTCTTTAAAAATTTTAAATTGTTTTAACTCTTTGCAGTTTATTGGATTGTAGTGACAATCCTTTGCTAAATGGTTCACTTTGTTGCAAATAACACATCTTAATTTATTATCTTGAGCCTTTATGATTTTTCTTTGTTCTAAGAGTTGGTTCCTATTTCTTTGGTTTCCCCTTTTTAGAATTTTGGGTATATTTTCTGCATTATATTTAGGAGAATCATTTGGACTTTGAGCTGTGTGAAAACTTGTATCAATTGATTTTGGTGATTCAGTTTGAGAGATTGTAAATTCAATTGATTGATCATCATCAGAAGAATCATTTGTTTCAGATGTTTCATTATGTGATTCAGTTTGATCTTCAGTTTTTAATTCATTAATAATTCTTTCTGAACTGTTTTTAAGTGGTGGAATGAATTTATGTGGAGGTGGTACAGCATGATATCCCACCCCATGAACAACCGTTTCTGTAGTTTGATTATTAGTTAATTCATCTAGAATTTTAGTGCATCTTTCAAACTTTTTAATTGTTAATTCATTTTGTTCAATTTCAAGATGACATTCTTCTAATTTACTTGTTAGTTCTTTATTTTTTGTTTCATAAAACTCTTTCTCATCCACAGCCTGAAGCAATTCTTCCTTGATCCGTTGATCAATCATCTTGTACACCTTTATTTGATGTTCTTGATCAGCAATCACACTATCAAACTCATGATTTCTTCTGACTGCTTTTGCTAAATCTTCATTTAATTTATTGTTTTCTTTTTCTAAGTTTTTAACAAATTTAGCACATTCAGACGTACAAGGTTTAGGTTTTACTTCAGTTTTGTTATCAGTAAAGGCCATGAGAGCTTGATTTTGAGCATGCTCTTCTGCTTGGAAGCTCCAGTCATATCCTTGTCCTTGTTGTGAAACAAGAGCAGTTGATTTTGATCTTTTGTCTGGTTGAGGACATTCTTTTGCAAAGTGACCAAGGTTGTTACAGTTGTAACATTTGACTTTAGTTTTGTCAAATCCAGCTTTGTCACCTTTGTTGAAGTTGAGGCTTGTCCTACCTGTCCTCTTTAAGAATCTTTTGGTCCTTAGGCTCAACATAGCCATCTGCCATTTAAGATCCATCTCCTCAAGATCATCTGGGTTCAATTGTTCCAAGTCATCACTAATCAATGCAGTACGCACATGACTAGTGAAGAAGGATTCTCTTGCAGCATCCTCAGAATCTGCAGCCTTTCCTGTGAAGGTTTCCTGACCTTGACCTGTACTAGAGACAAATGCAGCATTATTAGAAGAAATAGAAGGGTTCTTTTGGTTTACCTCAGTTTCAAATACTCTGAGATCATTGTAGAGTTCATCCAACTCCTTTTCTTCTAGAGCATCTCTTTGTCTATATACCACTGTATACATGGCCCATTCTTCACTAAGGGGTCTTAGGAACTTCATGTTGACATCTTCTTGATCCATCTTAACCCCTACCTGGTTAAGTTCACCAATTAGCTTGTTGAATCTGTCAAACACTTGAGTGAGTGTTTCATTGGGTTTTCCTTTGAAGTTTTCAAAGTCTTGTTTGAGAACAGACTTCATGTTCCTCTTGGTGCTCTTGGTCCCAACGAATCTCTTCTCCAGTGCTTCCCATAGTATTTTTGCATCATCATATTCAACAAAGAGATGTTGATAATCGTTAGGAATGGCCAGTAATAGAGTGCTTAGAGTTTTGAGTTCGATGCCCTTGTCCTTCTTTTCCTTCTCACACTTAAGTTTGTCTGCCTCAGTTACAGAGCTACTTGCTTGACCAGGACCAGTTTTGTTTCCTTCAAGGACAACTTCCCACATAGAATAATCTGTAATAAGCATGTATTGCTTAATACGATTTTTCCACATCCCAAAGTTGTTGGGAGTGAGTATAGGAATTTTGTTGGCCTGGGTGCTTTCATTATTATCAGTCATGATTAATAATGTGTGTTTTAAAGATTAAAACTTTTTGTTGTTCTTAACCAATAGTAGATCTAGAACCAATAAGCTCTGATAACACTTGTCAGGATCGATTAACTATAGAGAAATTAATAAACACCTTTAGATCTAATTGAATATAGAAGTTGCAGCGGATCAACACTATATCAATGTAATTAAGAACAATGAACTGTAAATAATATGCAAAAGTATTAAGAACACAGTTTCACAAAAAGCTTCAATGTATATTATTGAGTTAACAATACACACGTACGTTTACAATTCGTAAGGAACTATATATAATAGTCCTTGAAGCTAAACTATTTACCCTAGTTATTCTAGGACTTGATTTACATCGAATAATAAAAATATACATTGATTTACATTCTATAATTATCTATACGAAGATCTCGGACTTGATATTCTTCAAAAACGCGTATCAGTAGTAAAACTCATCACCAGTAGTAAATGTGTAACATCAGTAGTAAATCTGGTGATCAGTAGTAAGTCCAGAAACCATCGTCAGTATTAACTACTATTGATCAGTAGTATCTTCAATATATGCATGATCAGTAGTAACTTTAGTTATACTATACACCAGTATCAAATTCTTCAGAAGTAACATGTTCTGCCCCATCAGTACTAAGTGATCAGTACTAACTGCAGCATCAGTATTAAGTTGATCTGTGTTTTGCTCTAACACCGACGACTAAGGGGACTCTATGGCAACAACACCTATCGCAACGCAATTTTCAAGCTATTACGATGAATTTATAGCGATGACTTTTTGGAGACAACATATTCACTATCGCAACGCAATTTTCAAGCTATTAAAAAGGATTAGTCGCTACAGGAGTTGTTAACAATCAATTACAAAAAATAAAAATAAAAAAATAGTTAAAAAAAACAGAACAACCTTTTTTTTCGTATTTAGTTCGTGGAATACCACTTCTTTTATTTACAAAGAGATGTGAAACCCACTCGTATCCATCCACCAACTTTTTTGTTTAATATATATATCTTCATTAAGAACAAGTAGCTGACACCAACCTCCATTTTAAACCAAGCTCTCAATAACTGTATCTCTCCATCATCATTGCTAGCTTCACCCACAAGCATGATCACCAAACCATCTGTTAGCTTCACCTGCAAGAAGCTCTTCACCAGCCCATGCAAAGGGTTCATTCGTCTTTTCAAATTCAAAAAACCCTTCTTTATAAGAACAAGTGCTCGGTCTCGCAAAATCACCAAGAGACAACATTTCGGTTGTTTAACCTCGTTTTTGAGGAAATTAAGGAACACAAAAGACATGGATCGAGTCATGGAGCTCAAGAGCTTCTCGGATGCAGGGTACATGCAAAAAGCGCCATGTCCATCGCCTCTTACACCCGCGTATATCAAAATGGGAAGAGCTCGTATGGAAAACATGGAGGAATCAGAAGAAAACGATGCAGAAGAGGCTTGCGGGAGGTTTGAGAATTATTTATTGAAGATGATAGCAGAAGAAGGAAAAATGAGGGATTTGGTGGATGTGGAAGAGCTTCTTTACTGCTGGAAGAACCTCAAGAGTCCTGTGTTCATGAACATGGTGTGTAGATTTTATGGGGAGCTTTGTAAGGATCTGTTTTCTAGCAATCATGATAACGATTGCGATGATGATATTCGCAGCCTAATGTAATCAAGTAAAGATGTCTGTCGTCATCGTTAATAATCAAGATTCAAGAATTCTCAGTTTTAAATTTACACGGATATGTTTGAATTATACGGGGTGTTTGGGATTGCTTATTAAAATAAATTATATATTTTGAAAATAGATTATCAGATAATCAATGGTTACAAAACTTGGTTATAAAAAGAGTAAATTACACGAATAGTCCCTGTGGTTTACACAATGTTTTGGATTTGGTCCCTAAGTCTCAGTAATTACACCCGTGGTCACTGTGGTTTACACTTCGTGTTGGTTTTGATCCCTAATACTAACAGCCGTTAAAATTTTCTGTTAACTTTTTTTAATTGACAATTTTACCCCTTAACTTATACTCTTTCTTCTCTTATCTTCTTCCATTACCAAAGGTTGGGTCTGAAAATTCCTTTCCGGCACCTTTTTCGATTTACCGGCCAAACCGGCCGGAGGTTGGGTCTGAAAATTCCCCCATTTTGCTCGGAATCAACATTACTATTGTTAGTCTGGTATGTCGAGGCGTTCCAATCGGGCTAGAAAACCTCCAGAAAGCAAACTTTCTCCATGGCTAAAAAATGACGTGGAGGTGGCGGCGGCCGTTGGCGGCGTGTATGGGCCGGCGGACCCGAACCAGTCGATTCAGAAGGGTCAACTTAGTGGGAATACACCTGCGATTCAACAGATTTCGTCCCCTACAGCTCCAGATCGGAAAAGCTCAAATGCGGCTGTTTTCGTTGGTCGGCCGGAGATCGCGGACCACCACCATCACAATCAGAATGGTCTGTTTAGGGGGGATCCCTCCTCCATTTCTAATCCGTCGTTAGCTTGTGAGCAACCGCCAGTGGCCGGTGCAGATCTAACTGTAGGGGGTCTCACCGGCAAAATTGGGCAGCCGGAACTGAGGGGTTCGACTCGGAATACCCAGATTGGTGAGAAGTTCTCGTTAAGAAGGGTTTTGATTGGACGATCTTTTAATTCGGGTTAGGGTTTTGAATGTGTTATTGTGTGCAGAGATGAAGGAAAGAGGGAGGAGATGATGAGGGTGAGGGGAAAATTGTCAATTAAAAAAAGTTAACAGAAAATTTTAACGGCTGTTAGTATTAGGGACCAAAACCAATACGAAGTGTAAACCACAGTGACCACGGGTGTAATTACTGAGACTTAGAGACCAAATCCAAAACATTGTGTAAACCACAGGGACCATTCGTGTAATTTACTCTTATAAAAAATAATATTTGTATTTGATTATACTGTTTGAAATCAAAATAATTAGATAATTAATATTTTAGTGTTTGACAAATTAGATTATTTACTTAGTTAATACACAAAATAGAATTAATCAGTTTCAAAATTGAATAAACACATTTCCACGCGTTTTCAAAACTCTATTTTAGAAGCCTCAAAACACATTTATTTTAAATTACTAGCCTATAACCCGTGATGAATCACGGGTGGCATATAAAAATTTTAATAATATTTTCATAATTTTCACATTGTTTTAAGAAGTCGACAATTTGGTGCAACTGTTATTGAATATCAATCAATTGTGCCTCAATCAAGAAAATAACATTTTGTTGGTCAAACTCAAAAGTGTAGTTTGACTTTCAAAGTCAAAGAAATTTAATTTTAGCACCAAACACCACAATCACTGCTTTACAGTACTTATACAATATGCTTTAAATATTGTACAGTGTGGTAGATGAAGTAATTTTTGTGGTCCCAAAATCACTACCCTATAAATAAATAAATATAACTTTTACTATTGGAAACAAAAATATAATAAATGAGACAATTTACCTGAGAAGCATTCTCAGGTCCAACTTCCAATATGTTCCCACGTTTACCAAGATTAACTTCAAGAGACATCACTAATCCTTCTTCAAGCGAGGATCAAATGAAGGATTTGTGATCTGTAAATATAGTACGACTATATCTATGTAATTATAATAACACATTAACTATTTATAAAAAAAATATCAATTAGACAGATCCAATAAAAACATGGTCTCTACCCATCTCTATCGGTTATTTGATATTATCTATATATACATATCCGAATACTAATATAATACTAATATTTCGAAGCTAATCTAATCATAGCCTGTTGTAGAACTCGCTACTCGTAGTTAGCATAAATTAGTGATTAATAGTTAATTGATAATTATCAAGAACTTATAGTTTAATTTATAATCATCAAGAACTATAAATTTAGGAAGGGTATATATGATATAAAAATCAACCTAAATTGTAAACATAATTTAACATAGGAAAAAGTAGAAACATACCTGACGATCGGTTGGAGATGATTTTTGTTGATCCACAAGAGCTACTTGTATGACAATTATGGACAGTTGAATCACTTTTTCTACGCATTCTAACATTTTAGAGGAAAACTATTAGATTCAGTTTCATGGTTTTCATCACCCAAGATTGAAGTCTCAAAATCAACTTATAATTCTCCTTCAAAATTAGATTCTTCTTTTTCAGATCATGAATTTTCACTATTTGTATCTGATCCATAAACTACTTCACTTGGAGATATTGTTCTATTACTTTGTACTTCAGAAATAGATTTCATCCCTTAACTTTTTTTTTATTACATAGTTAGTCCATAATTTTGAAACTTGTAACATCGACAGCCTCGAAATTGCATTATTTTTGTTATATAGAGATTTACAATTAAATTTACCTGTGATAGAGCTTCAGCCATACAATGTAGGGCTCCAAATGAAGAAGGATCGATTTCAACATCTTTATAACAATCTTTTACAACCATATGAGCATCATTTTTCAATTTTATCTAAATTAAATTAAAAAAAAAGTCAACAGAGGTAGTGAAATAATTAGAATTGGATGAAATCATATCTGCATCCATGAAAATAGGAAAGAATACATGATTGGCCATTTTACCCCTGTTTTGTATTGAGTATTTTAAGACATTTTGTACCCAAACGCCACCTTGTATATATATGATCACAAATATTATATTATCTCAACAATAAACTAAACTTTTAGAATAAGATGATTAGTATGTTTTATGCATTAAGAGACTTCTGAATGCGTTTGACCTGTTTTTGACTTTTTCTGTTTAGCAAGTTCTTTTCAGTTTTACCCATGTGACCCGTTAGAGATAAAATATAACCCGAATTAACCCATTCATAAGTATAAAGCAATTTGAAACAGTTGTAATGATATTTTAACTTACAAAATTGTACTACTAATCCCCCTTTGGAAACATCTTGCAAGTTCTTTATGCTAACAGTCCATGAATATTCAAGATATTACACGTCATCAGGGAGAAACTGAGGTTTGACTTTCAAAGTTTGAATATTTGACTTCTTAATGTAAAATAGGCTGAATTGGAAGTCAATTTAGTTGCAGTTAAAGCATAACCATGAATTTCATTATATACAATTCCCTGAGATGGATCGCTGAGGGCTTACAATACAAACTTTGGTTTGCATATTATATAATAAATAATGTATGAATTGAGCATAAATTACATAAGTAAAGTTAAATTAAACCGCAATACAGTTGCTAATGAGCATATCGAATTATACAAGTGGGAAAGTTAGGAAAGAAAATTTTAAAAATATGCCATATCTTTTGCAGTTTTAAGACCAAAAAACAATGCTTTTTGAAGTTTAACGGCATATGCAGTGTACATATGGATTTCAAAAAAATATTTTTATTGGATTTGCAAACAATAGTTGTTTGTCATTTAAATCTGGTTAAGAAATTAAAGAAGTTAATAAGGAGATTATTCAAACTACTTGTTTTGATGGTGGCTTGATGCTACATTCATTTTCTTATCTACATATTTTTTTAATTCACAAGTAATTTCCATAAACACAAGCTTTTGATTCTAGCTTCAATAATTACATTTGTAGCTGACCAATATTAGATTAAAGCGAAATGATACTTACTTTGAACCAATCAATTTCCAAGCACGGCCACTGTCTCAGAATCATCCCTCATTTTAACTCCATCAACTGAATTTGAAGAAGAATCTACATCAACAATTTACAGATGTAAATGAATCGATTGAGAATTTGAAGAAATTTAATAAACCTTATAAAGAGAAGCAAGCGATTGATGATTGTGGTATACAGGAGTGATGAGTAATTAGGGCTTTTGAAATTGGCGAAGTAGATGGAAGAGAAAGTAGAGCAGATGTTGAAGAAGAAAGTGTAACCGTCGAATTCAGTTCTTACTTGGTCACGTGGGAAGGGCTAAATCGGAGCATTCAAACGTGGCAGACAAAACTGCATTAAAAACTGCAATATCTGCTGACGTGCTAATATGATTCAGCATTGACGTGGATTTGTCGGGTAAAAATGAATTCAAAATCCTTTCTTTATAGATATGTGTCTTCGAAAAACAATAAAGCACTTTAAATTGCAATCCAAAAAATTACTACATCTGAACTTTGATGTTTCTGTATTACTTCCTATACGGTGGGTTAAAGAGTAAAGGAATAATCTTTTTAATTTGTGTGTAAAAATGTTGAGGATATTTGAAAGTCGAAGCTCCTTGCTTTTGAAATCGAATTCGAACGCTCGATCATTCACAAAGATAGCACGTGCATCTGAGGAGGCGGCCGCGATTCACAGTGTTGATGACGTGCCACAAATGCCGGCGTTTGACTACACGCCGCCGCCGTACGACGGACCGTCTGCGGCTGAGATTTTGGAGAAGCGTCATCGCCACCTAAACCCTTGCATGTCTTACTTCTACAAAAACCCCGTATGTCGCTCTTTCACTGCATTCTCCCAATTCTACAACAAGTAATTAGTAATAATCGCTTGTTTAATCTTCGGATTTGACCTAATTTCATTTATTCCGAAACTGCATTGAGGACGTAACCTTCGAAAGTAATTAGTAAAGTTAATTTTTGAATTCGTATACGAAAATGGCAGGTGGTCTGAGATTCTCTTATCAATCTTAACTGAAATAATACAATTTGACTTTCGAAGTCAAACAGTTTACCCTTAAACTTCAAAATGATATAATTTTGTTTCTAGTTAACAAAATAGCTCCTACATTAATAACATCAATGTCTGGTTTGCAACATGACAGATAAATTACAAGTTTTGCGATTAAAAAACAGATTTTAACTACCTTTTAGACCGAAAAGTATGGCAAATCGCGTTTAACAAAAATCATGAAATTCAAAAATTGCAGTAAAACGCAGAAATTTGCAGAAGATCATGAAAATCACAGTAAACCACGGTGGTAAATAATGAAAATTACGGGTTATATGTTAATATTGCCCTTTGTAATTTTTATCAATATGAATGATGGGTATATATCATTTTGTTGTTAATTTTAGTTTTGTTATAATTTGTAGTTGAGAATAATTTTGTATTATTGTTGGTGTTATATTTATCTCCAAATCATATCAGTTAAAAATTCAGATTCATTTTTTCTTTATTTTTAGTTGTTATAACAATAAAAGATTTGTGTAAAACAGTTGTATTTGGTAGATGGAAAGATGCAATACTTATTTGACGAAAAAGGAAAACGATATTTAGATGCATTTGGAGGCATTGCAACTGTAAGCTGTGGCCACTGTCATCCTCAAGTAGTTGAAGCCATTTTTAACCAAACAAAAAGATTACAACACACAACTGCCTTATACTTAAACAGAGCTGCTGCAGAGTTTGCTGAAGCACTTGCAAATAAGTGTCCAAGGGATCTCAATGTACATTTAATATAGGTCAAAATGCATATTAGTACCCTGAACTTGTAAAAATAGTCAATTTAGTACCCTGGCTCATTAATTTCAGTATGTTGAGATGAACATATTTTTATTAGTTCGTCAAAAAATCATGTACGAAAATGCGATAAAATTAATGAGTCAGGCTACTAAATTGACAATTTTTGCAAGTTCAGGGGACTATGTTGCACAATTAGTAGTTCAGGGTACGAAAATGCATTTTGGCCTTTTATATAATCATAACGTCTTTAATCTTGGTTTAATCAGTATACTGAGTGGGATTTAAGATTATGATGTTTTAGGTTGTTTTCTTTACAAACTCCGGGACGGAAGCTAATGAGCTGGCGTTAATGATGGCTCGATTATACAGTGGTTTTCATGATATAATTTCAGTTAGAAATGGATATCATGGGAATGCAGCTGCAACTATGAGTGCTACTGGTCAACGTACCTATAAGTACAATGTTGTACAGGTATGTAAATTAACGTCTAAATGTTTGTTATTTATCTATTTTACTCTTCAAAATATTCAACTTTTAAATTTATAAGTACAGTTGCTAATAACTTTTGTTAAAAAGGGAGAATCAAATTAAAATTTTATTTTTTCTTTATAAATTTTAAAAGTAAAGTTGCTATTAACTATGGTTAAAAAGGAAAACCAAATTAAAACTTTATTTTTTTCCTTATAAATTTGAAAAGTAAATTTGGTATTAACAGAGTGGAATGCACCATGCGTTAAACCCAGAGGCGTATAGAGGAATGTTTGGTTCAGATGGTCCCAAATATGCTAAAGATGTTGATGAGATCATTACGTATGGAACATGTGGTCGTATAGCTGGTTTTATTGCAGAAGCAATACAGGTGCTTTTCTAATATACTTTGCTCTACGGATACTAAATTACATAAATCGTCTACAAAATCATGAATTTCATCCTCTTGGTAAATGTTATATTACTAATTTGCACATTACATTTTTTGGAATAAAAAATCAACATATTAAAACAAATGGGGTTAAAATATAAGTATTGAAAACCTAAATGTCAAAAATGTTAAAAAGGCTAAAATGATAAAAAAGAAAAATGAAAATCAAAGTTGATGGCTATAAAAAAAATAGAATTGAGCAGCCTGCTGACTACTGTTCACCAAGTTTTTAAATATATATATATAGGCGAACTATTTGCAGAATCCTTTTTTTGCGTAGAACCAAGCAGAACCCATCTAAGAATATTAGAATTTAGTAAAAAAATATGCAAAACAATAACATTTAACCCATATCAAACATATACTTTAAGAAAAACATCAAAAATACTGAAAAACATATATGTTCAAATAATGCAAAAATAACACTTATGTATATATACATGAAAACATACATGCACAAAAACGTATATGTTTTCGTGCATGAATAACATACATGCATGGGGTCCCTCATTAAATCACTTCATGTATCTTCCATGATCATTTCATTTTGAAATTCAATGGTTTAGATTGAGTTATGCGGGTTCTGTAACCTAAAATGGGTTCTGTAACTAGCCCATCACTATATATATATATATATATGTATATGTATATATATATATATATATGTATACATACATATATATATGTATACATACATATATACATATGTATACATACATATATACATATGTATACATACATATATACATGTATGTATACATACATATATACATGTATGTATACATACATATATACATGTATGTATACATACATATATACATGTATGTATACATACATATATACATGTATGTATACATGTATACATATATACATGTATGTATACATGTATACATATATACATGTATGTATACATGTATACATATATACATGTATGTATACATGTATACATATATACATGTATGTATACATGTATACATATATATATGTATGTATACATGTATACATATATATATGTATGTATACATGTATACATATATATATCTATGTATATATATGTAGGAATGAGTTCCTTTGAGAATTAATATATTGGGTGAGAATGTGAGAATAGATCTCAGCCACTGATTTGGGTGGATTTGGGGCTCACGGCCCGACAAAATTTGCCGCGCGGCGTGAGGGGGCACATGTGCCATGTTTAATCATCGATGAACCCTATGAATACATATAGGGTAATCATCGATGATTACACTAATTCTCACATTCTTACGATTTTTCCAATTCTCAAAGGAACCCTCATATATATATATATATATATATATAGTGCCCGATTCAGCGCAGAACCATTTAAAGCTGCAGAACCGCAGAACCATCCTAACATCCAATGTTTACTATGTTATACATAAGCTATAAATTTTCATACACACTGTAGCCATCCTAACATCCAATGTTTCCAATTTTTTATAAAAATAATATATAAATATATTTATATATTATGTGTATAAAAAATTGAAAACATTGAATGTATAAATGTGTTATAGCGTGTATGAAAATGCAAATTAATGTATAACATAGAAAACATTGGATGTTAGGATGGTTCTGCGGTTCTGCACCTTTAAACGGTTCTGCGCTGAATCGGACCCTATATATATATATATATATATATATATATATATATATATATATATATATATATATATATATATATATATAATTTTGTAGGGAGTAGGTGGAATATATGAGTTGGCCCCAGGGTATCTTGAAGCAGTGTACAAAAGTGTTAGAAAGGCAGGGGGGGTTTGCATAGCAGATGAAGTACAGTCAGGTTTTGCACGAACAGGCAGCCATTTTTGGGGGTTTCAGTCTCACGGTGTTGTGCCCGATATCATCACAATGGCAAAGGTACATTTAATTTAATTTCCCCATTAAAAAAATAAAAACCCAAAAATCTCAAGTTTATGTGATTTTAGGGAATTGGGAACGGGCTTCCGCTTGGTGCAGTTGTAACAACTTCAGAGATTGCAAAAGTGTTGACTTCTCACGGTTATCTCAATACCTTTGGCGGGAATCCGGTCAGTACAGCTGGCGGTTTGGCTGTTCTTAATGTCATAGAGAACCAAAGGCTTCAACACAATGCATTAACCACCGGAACGTTATTAAAAGACAAATTACTACAACTTAAGGATAAACATCAAAGTAAGTTGTGTTTTCTCATCATCAAATGTAGGGTGAGCATTTCGGCTGAAAAAACCGAACCTAACCGAAACCGAACTGAAACCGAAAAACATGTAATCGGTTCGGTTTTGTAATTTCATGATTTTCGGTTTTGGTCCTATTGGTTTTGGTCCGGTTCGGTTCTCGGATAGGGTGAGCATTTGGGTTTAAAAAACCGAAATGAACCGAAACCAAAAATATGTGATCTGTTCAGTTTCGAAAATTCATCATTTTCGGTTTCAATCCTTTCGGTTCGGTTTGAAAATTCATCATTTTTTGTATCATTAATGTGTTGTTTTGATAGTAATTGGCGATGTGAGAGGACGAGGGTTTCTTCTTGGAATGGAACTTGTGAAGGACCGAGAGTTGAAGACTCCAGCAACACTTGAAACTTTGCATGTTATGGAACAAATGAAAGGTCATTTTTTCTTAATCGTCCCTCAACTTCTTTTATCACACGAATAGTCCCTCATCATGAAACTTGTAACACCATTTGACACCTTTTTTGTGAAGTAAAGTTAGTTTTCAACTGTTTGGTTGGTTGTAGAAATGGGAGTACTAATCGGGAAAGGTGGACTTCATGGGAACATATTCAGGATCTCTCCTCCCCTTTGCTTCACTAAACAAGATGCAGGTTTTTACATTTTATTTAACCACATACATTTTTAAAAATTAAAGATTATGTTAAATTTGTGTTTGATATATGGAGTAAAAACTGGATTCCTTGGTAACTTCTCTCTATTTATGTCTTGTAGATTTTCTTGTGGGTACAATGGACTACATAATGTCCAAGATGTGAAGCATTTTGCAGTGGAAGTGGTGTAGATCATGGGAAAACAATTGTTTAAAATATTCTAAACTTTATTTGTTGTAATAAACAAGTGCATTTAAACTTCACTTTTAGTTGCATGATTTATGAAAAACTAATTTTTTTATACTTTATTTATTTATATATCACCAGATAGTTATCAATATTAGATTAATAAAATGATTGTATTATACTCCTAGCCGTAATTGTTAAATATCCGGAATTTGATATTAAGATGTCACGTGTCAATATTAGACCAACGGTATTACTATTAACTAAAGATTGTTGAAATTGTTCTCTTTTCATCATTCAATAGGGACATTTATAATACACTAATAGACCAAGACTGCTGCCGATCATTGCTTCAATTTATACATAGTATTTGCCAAGAAAGCTTCAGGAGTGGCGGTCATAATTTTTGTCAAGACATGATCGTATAGATTGATTGACTAATTTGAGAGATTACAGCCAAATATAAATAAGATTAATAATCCCAAATTTTATTAAAAAATATTTGGTTCTCTTTCTCAATCTGATATATTTGAACAACTAGAATAACTCTCGAATTTGCTACGCTCTCTTTATTCTGCCAGCCACAAATTCGACTAAGGGGGAGTATTAGCCAAAAAGGATTCCAGTTTCATCATTTGCATTTAGGGCAATTATCATACTTTATATTTTTCATATTTACTTAGTATCCTGTAATCACTCCTACGGTTACTTATCATATATCACTCCTACGGTTACTTATCATATTTCCCGTATATATACCTATGATAATCGATAAACGATACAAAAATTCAACTATCTTATAGTGGTACCAATTGATTTTAAGTTGGAATCTCACAACCTTACATGATATCAGATCAAGGTTCAACCGTGGTGGGTCAAAGGTCACAAGGACTCCAAATAACCCATAAATCCATGTGTTACGTGCGGAAAAAAAAAGAACGCCACACATGAGGGGTGTGTTTAACAGTGCGACACATTTGACAAAAATGGATTTGTATTATGTTTATAAGGATGATGAGCTATTCATATTACAATCAATTAGTTTTATGTTGAAACCTCACAAGCTTACATATACTTCTAGAAGGTACTAAAAAGAAAAGAAAATAATTGCATGACAATGACTAACTAACTAACAAATATAAACTTCAAAAAGCATTTCCTAACAAATTGTTATCTCAAAAAGGAGATTGGCAAAGGGGACACGTGGACTTGTTAGAAGTTCTGAACCACTTGAATAAGCAGGCAGAATGGAACTTATGCTTGCAAGTCTTGCAAGCAAGTTTTGGGAGACTATGATTTGCAGTGTGGATCACACTATAACAAATAGGACATTCTTCAACGCCTTCAAATTCCTTATCGATATTATTCTTCCATATTCTAATTGCTTCCGCTAATGCTCCATTCTGCAACATAACATAAATGTTAACTTGTAAATCAAGTAATTACTACATACGAAGCGTGTAAAATGCCAATTAACATAAACGTTAACTTGTTAAGCAAGCAATTAGTAGATACCTGATTACGAACAAATGACATCATCGAAAGTAACCATTTTCTTTGTTTGACTTCACTGATTCCAAGACTTCTTGTGCACTCTACATCCACTGGTCTTAATGGATAAGAAGAAGGAAGACGAACCACTAAATCCATTCCCGTTTCGTCTTTTGTGTATGTGGCAACAACCTCATTTACAGATTTGCTTACACTAACTGAGAAATTCTCGTCCGCCAATTCTGCTTTCTTGATCTGCAACCAACCCAAACTTACTCAAAATATTTCATCATATGGGATAACATTTTATGTTTTTTTTTGTTTCGACACCACACAAATTACTTCATACACCACATTACACAACATTTAAAGCAAATGGTACAAGTACAGTAAAGTAGTGATTGTGGTATGCAGATTAGTTAGTTTTTGTGGTGTCAAAATCAGCTCCCTTTTTATATTAATTAAGAAGTTTATACACCTCTATTTTCATTTGATTATACAAAAAACTTGAATTTTCTTTCGGTACCACTTGTGGGATAAAAAGAAACAAATAACATAATAATCTTCTTTAATCTGACCCTTAAAGTTGGATTTTAAATTATCAAAATTTTGTAATTCATTCTAGCTCCTTGCTAGACGTTTTGTTATATTATATAATACTTGCTGTTAAAAAAAACTCAATTAAAAAGGCAACACAATGAGAAAATACCGAATCAATTTTATTTTATGAATTTAATTTTCCATTTTAACGATACTAAAAGCAATTGTAATTCTAAACTTCAAAATTTGAAAGTTCAATATTTTGAAGAGTAAAATATATGTACTAGAAAAACAATAAATTTTATACGACTCATTAGGGGTCACCGCGGTCAACAAACCTAACCGAACCGCACCGATACAGATAGGACCAAAACCGATAATGATGAATTTTCAAAAACGAACCTGAGACAATTCATTAGTGATCAAACGAGGACTACACCAAGTCCTTGTAAACGACTCAATTGCAGACGAAGAACTTCTATCTCTTACATCATTAAACCAAATTCTAACATAAGCCGGAAGTGTTCTCAACATCAACCCATAAACCGCACCAGCAAAAGCCGCCATTTTATCGGGCCCAACGGGCCAAAGTGATTCAACAGCAAAAAGGGCCGAGTTTTCGGTTATGGCCCGTGTTGCTGCTTTTGCAATTTCTGAAATCCCAACAGGAAGCTGAGAAGATTGTTTTTTGAGATTTGGAGTGCATAATTGTAATGGGATGTGTTGGAATATGCAGTCTAGGATTATTGAATTTGACGAGTCTTCTTCTATGTGTTGGATTATTTTTTCACTTGTGGGAGATGATGGTGATGAGAGAACATGTGATATTAGTAGTGACCATGCAAGGAATACATGCACCTGTCAAGTTTAATTTAACCACATTAGATTGCACCAAAATTATCACAAAAAAAAAAAAAAAAAACCGCACCGAAAACCGAATCGATTACATGTTTTTGGTTTCGGTTCCTTTTTTTCAGCCCGAAAGCGGAATCGATTGCAGGTAAAAAGGGGTTATTTTTGTTTAGGTCGGGTCGGGCTAAAATAGCTTATGCCTTCTATAAATAACTACAAAACTACAGTATTTAATTATACTTTGACCTTTTTTATTAAAAAGAATGTATTTTGTATGGATTAAATATATGGACAAATTGCATACAAAGCTACTCAAGTTTCCAAACTTTTCCATTTGAGGTAATCAATATTTTATTTCTGTCAATTAAAGGTTTTGAACGGACTAGAATGAGGATTTATTATCATTTTAAGAAAGTTTTTGGTAACATTTTGGTCAAAGAAAGTCCACATTTTCGTTAGGTAAAAAATTAAACCTTTAATATCTTCTAAAAGAAGTTCTCATTTTGGTATTAAAAAAATAAAAATAACAATAAAAATTGTAGCATCTGAAGTGGCAAATATACAAACTTGGGTACCTTTTTTGTGCTATTCACTCCAAAAATATCAGTCTGTTTAACAGACTCAGTTGACCAGTAAAAACATAACAGAATTGACGGTCAAAATTTAAATATAAAAATAGCAACTTTAATCTTAATTTAAATAGACTTACTCTCTCAGGTGCTACCAAATCCGATTCAACAATCTCAAAGGGCGATTTCTCAAAAAAGACTGAAATATCCTCATTGAGTAGAATCTTATCATTAACATCATTATTCTCATTTACTAAACCCGACCTAACAAACGCCAGCTCAGCAACAGGTTGACTCGAAAGGATAACATAAGCAGCATACTGCAAATACCGAACTGGTTTACAAGAAAACAAAACCGCATATATCGAACTAACCGCCCCTTTACTTAATCCCCAAATTTCAAACGATTTTACAGCTCGGCCTCTAGCATGAGAAGACGATTCAACAGCACTCAAACCAACTAACTCCCAAAAAAAACAGTTATCTACCCGACTTTTTGCAATAATCTCAGCAGCCATTGAAGAACACGATCCCGCAATTGCTTCAGTTGCACCAGTTGAAAATAATAACCGAAGAACGCCTTCTACAATCCGATCTTTAATCAAATCCCATTTCTCGATTTCGTTTTTTTCGTTTTCGTTTTCGATTTGGGAAATTTGTACGCGAAATAGAGAGAAAACGATAAGTGCGTTTGTTGCAAGTTTTAAAGCGGATGAATCTAAACCCGATACTATAGAATGTAACTTTTCTGTTACGTTTTCGGTTTCGGTTGTTACGATTTGGTTCACCGATTCTGCTATTTCCTCCATTGATACTACGGTTGACTCGATCCAATATCTTGACTTATACAAAACAAATTCCCAATCTTGTTCGGTGAATTCGGTCCAACAGTATCCAACTGCTACTAGGGTTAACTTGGATAACAAGATTTGTACAACTGGTAGTTTGTTAACCGTGGTTAGATTAGAACCAGACCGTTGGTGTCTAAGTAACTCAAGCAGGAGGGCACGTTCCGTTTGGGTGATGTTTCTTTTTGGTTTGAAATTTTGCATCCCGTGTGTTGGTCGGAGTGGGTAGCATGATAAAATAAGTTGAAACCAATCTTCCATATCTGTGATTAACAGTTAGGAATTAATTTGTAAACCGCATTTTTTATGAATACACAACATTGTACAAGTATTAGTGCATACTGTACAAACATATAAAGCAACTATTGTGGTGTATAGATTGAAATGTGTGGTGTAAAAATCACCCCCTTCAACAGTATTTGGACCAAAAAAACCAATATGAAAACCGACCGAAACCGAAAACATGTATTTTATTTTTAGAAAGTGTGGATAAAAGGAAGAAATTTTAGATTTTACTTGCACTTTCAACAAAAAAAAAAAATTGTCATTAAATTTCAAAAATCTATTGCACACAATTTTTTTTGCTCACTGACACTTTTTTTATGTGTAGGTAAAATACTGTTTAAAGAGTAGTATAAAGTTGTAGTTTTTAGCTGATGTTTAGCGACTGTTTTTAGTCTTTTAGTGACACTTTTTTACTTGTAGTGACACATCTATGAGTCTGACAAATTTAATTATCTTACCTTCTCCAGAAGACCATTTGTTCAAAGGTGGAAATGAAAGAGTTCTATGTAACCACCCGTGGATGACATCATCTATTTGTTTTTCCTCATTTTCAGTATCACTTTCTTGAAAGGTCAACGGTCCAATTAAAACACTCATAACCACATGAAGCATTTTCAAACAATTTGAATTCACATCTTCACCTACAAAAAGAGTACCAACAAGCCGATTAAAAAGCTCAAAAGCTCGATCTTTCCCCCAAATATTATCCTCAAAAAGTGCACGCAAAACCGTCACAAAAGCTCTCAAAAACACTTGTTCATCAATACTCTCGAATTCATCCGGATACACACTTGAAAAAATCAAACTTTTTGTCCCTTGAACAAGAGCACCATCAAGCAGGATTCTGATGATTGGGTCCAATAAGTTGTTACTGGAAATTGGATCTTGAGTTTTTGTGAATTGGATTAAAGAAGGTAAAAATGAGGTTAAGACACTGCCGTTTTCCCATTCCCATGTGCATAATATTTCAGCAGCAACCCATGCACGATGAGGTGGCACCGTGTCATTGGATGGTGAAATGGAGCCTGCAATTACTTTAGATATTCCTAGTTTGGATATAAGTTTGTCTACAAAGGCAGCCATTCGATGACTCTCAGATGCCTGCAAAGATTATATATATATACATATATATAATTCATTAATGGTCAGACCAAGAAATTGAATATCAAGTTATTTTTTGGAGTATACTAAAAAAATATCGATTTTGTCATCTAGAATTAGTTTTTATTACACGGATAGTCCCTTGTTTTGAAACTTGTAACACTACCATTATTACAAGTTTTAAAATACATAGGGACTATCCGTGTAATAAAAAAAAGTTGAGGGCCGAATCCATGATTTCAGACAAACCATAGGGACAATTTATGTAATTTACTCAAAAAACTTTATGGCCAAAATGCACTTTAGTACCCTAAACTTGGTTGACTAGGTCCTCTACTACCCGGAACTATTAAAGGTGCAACATGGTACCCTGAACTTGACAAAATGGTCGATTTAGTACCCTGACTCATTAATTTGGTCTTGTTTTCTCAAGTGATTTGCTTCTAATAGTAATATATTGATATGAACGTATATTTTTTAGTCCGTCAAAAGGTTCAACGAAAGTAAATCAACTAAGAATACGCGATCAAATTCATGAGTCAGGGTACTAAATCGACCATTTTGTCAAGTTCAGGAGGGTACCATGCTGCACATTTAATAATTTTAAAGTAGTGGAGACCTAGTCAGTCAAATTCATAGATTTTGGTCATTTTTTATTTAGCAACCTAGCGCCAGCATAAGAAAAACTGATAAGATAAACATTGATGGTAATCAGTTGAATAATAAAAGCAACTCACATAGGATGAACCGATTTCAGTTTTCAAAGTAACTGATCTTTCCCCCTCTTGTAGGACCCACAAAGGCCAAGAATCGCCCTTTTCTAGAAGCTTCTCTAACAACGTTTGTTCCTCAACTTGATTTCGACAAACATTATCCAAAACATCCTCAACAAAACGGCATCCCAAACTTGTGACATCATCAATGTCTAACTTATCTTCATTAAACACAACACATCTGATAGCTTGAACCAAAACACTCCCCAATGTTTCCCGACAATCTAGGTCAAGATCTTTTAAAAAATTATTAATTTTGGACCGAAAAACATGCACGGATTTACAAAAATTGATTCGGTCGATAACATCTGTATGTGGATCGTTATAGAAAATTATTGATGTGCTATTTTCCCAATCGATTAAGAATAATGCAGCCAACACACCGGGAAGCAAGCTAGGGTTTTGGGTAAGAGTTTTTAACCTAAAAAAGCTACCATTAAGTATTTCCATTGCAAAATTAGCCAATTCAAGCACGTTTGTTGAAGATTCATGGTCATTGTGTTTCTGGGGATTTATAAATGTGTTAGCATGCTTGATTGAGATGAAGTTGGAAGCCGAGATGAATGATTGTAACTTGTGGAAGATTTCTTCAAGAATCAAGAACGATGTCTTCTCGCTCACTAAGGAAGTTTTGTCTTCTTCTGTTTTGCCTCCAAGAGTAGCACTGAGAAAGAACAAAATAAGTTTAGCAACTAAATTCACACATGTTTAGTGATCTAATATGCTACTAAAAATCAAATTAATTTACATGTCTAGGTCAGAAGCTTTGCGTTTGGGGAAATAATAGAAAGGAAAATAAGTGTGGTAAAATTCTTTTTATATTGGAAAGAAAAAGAAAACAAAGAGAAATATTTTTCCATGTTCCCAAGTAGCATATAAACAGAAGTTAAAAAGTTGTCACCAAAACCCTAAACATGTAAAAGTTTAAAAAAAAGGTTGGTATAGATCAGGGGGTAGTTTAGTCATTTAAAACATAACACAAACAGAGGGAAACGAAAAATGACTTAAAGTGAAGTTAATTACAAACTATAAGGACTAAAATTTGATATTCCAAAAGGGTAAATCGTTTATTTAAAAAGATCTAACAGCTGGTCTTTTACATTCAACGTGCCAGGGGCTGGGAGGGACGAAATTGCAAAAATAAAAAATCACACGGACACAAATGGTTTTGTTTTGTACCATATTACATATATGGTCCTTTAGTTTCATAAATTACACTTATTTCTGAAACTATTGACACGTTTGCTCCTTTACCTAAACAGATGTTTACTTTTCCCGTCAAACCTTTTCAAATTGGTGAAGGGAAAGAGAAAAGGACAGATTTACCCCCTCATGCATTACACGTGACAGGGAAATATAAACGTCTGTTTAGGTAAAGAACCAAACATGTCAATAGTTTCAAAAATAAGGACTATCAGTGTAATTTATGAAACTAAAAGATCAAATATGTAATATGGTACAAACCTAAAGGACCATTTGTGTGATTTACTCTAAAACCTACCGAATAAAGCGGGCATCAGAAGAACCAAAAGGAGGAAGAGAAGAAGCAACCGAAAGAGCAGCAGAATCCAAAAGCTCATGATGCCAATTGTTGGTCTTTTTAATATTATTTTTTTCTCTTATTTTCTCCATTAAAAGTGCCAATATGTAAGTATAACTGGAATTCCCAGTTACATGTGAAATTATACAATCCCATTGTTCAGGAAAGCATTCATCATCTAGTAATGCCAATAACAGATCCAATCGTGCTGAGCTGGAACAGATATTTGGTTGCAGACAATAAGGAACAAAAATATCCTTAAAATGTTTCATAAACTTGTCTCTTTTGTTGTCGTCTGTGCCATTATTTTGTTCCTGAATGATTTCTTCAACCACCTTGCGAGCCCCAAATGTAGAGACCATAACCACCATAAATTTCACAGCATTTGATGAGTCCTGAAATTTTAGACCAATTTATCAACTAAAGATGAATTGTAAAAAAAAAAATCATAATTTTAGGGTGTGAATGGTTCAGATTATAAAATCTTTTTATAATCGGAGTATCTCTTTTATAAGAACTACTAAAATAGAAGGCATAAATGCTTTATATAATAGTAGAGATATAATGCTTTTCCAAAATAAATTTAAAAAAAATCATGTAGATATATATGTACTTTAATGGTCAATATATGTCTGATAAATTAACTTGGTGTTAAAAAGAGGGGTAAATTAAAATTAATGGTCAATAGATAGGAACTTACAATAGTGTGAATGAGTTGAAAAGACTTTGACAACATGGGGCCCACTAAATAAGAAAAAGGCCACGTGTCACCTTTCTGCACAGCATATAAATCCACCAACAACAAAAACCTGATAATTATCTCTACATTCTCTTGCCCTTCACTTTGCTTCAATGCATTTAAGCAATTTTCTTCAAATTTAAGGCAAAAAACTGATAAAAGATCCGATTTTAAGCCTGAAAGGATCTCTATAATGCATTTTCCAAACTCTTGCACATGGTCATTTTTTTTCAATTTTTCCTCACAACATGGAATTAAAAGGTAATCATGCCATAATAACTTTAATAATATCTCATTAATCATAATAAGACGAAAATTATTGATAGCTTCTGCTCCTTCACAATATCTGAAATCAAATAAAATTAAATAATTTATGTTTTAACCTTTAATAAATAATTTAGCTAAACAGGAAACTGTTTTATGGAACTTTTATTATACTTCCAATTTTTTTTTAACAATCAAAGATATAAAAGGTTTTATTGCGAGGACTTCTTTTACCTATTAAAAATATTAGAGTTTTTTTTCTATAACCAGTTCTGTAAAAATCAGTCTACGTGGTTATCGGCGGCTAACCTAGTAACCGGTTCAATTTATCGGTCAAGGTCAAAATCGGTCAATATTGGTCAAGGTCTAGGAAAGTCAAACTTACCGTTGAGCATTTTGCAAGACCCAGAGAAAACACTCCCGATAGGAATGAAAAAACACCAACCGATCAGCCTCCGACAGCTGAGAATGAAGTTTTCCAGCCCAAAAACTCTGGAAAAACTCCAAAAAGAATTTTTCCACTCTTATGACATCACAAGGCACACAATCCAAAAACACAACTAAAGCCGGGTACGACACTTGCTGAGATCCAAAACACCCGTTTCTCAAAAACTCCCAAAAATTCTTAAACACGCTTTTCTCAACACTCAAACTTCTCCAACCTTCCGGAAACTTCCTGGAAAACAGTACAACTGTTTCCCACATGGAAGGATGACAGCTGGCATCTTTCTCTTTGAATGCACCCAGTATTGCAGGTGCAAGATTTTTTATATTTGTTTGATTAAAAGCATGAGGAATACCTTTAATACAACTAGTGATAATTTTATATGTAGCAGAACGGATAGCAGAGCTGTTGGATTTAAGGAAATTCAGAAAACAGTTATGATATATTAATAACTTTTCTGCATGTGATATTGCTGTTGATCTTGCTTTCAGAACGTGTTTATTTTCAGAACCCGCTTTTTCGGTTGTTAGAATATCAACGAGGGTAGCTGATGCCAGCAAGGACGATGAAATAACCTGTACCCACAAAAATATAAGACTAAATTACAAATATTGTCCCTATACTTTTAATTTCGTGATTTTTGAAAAGATATTTAAAAATCAGAAAAAACAAATATAAGGGAATTATGGTCATTGTAGGTTAAAATTGACGGAAAAAATGAAATTTGAATGACATGGGGACAAAAATCACGAAATTAAAAAGTACAGGGACAAAAAACGAAAAAGTATAGGAATTTTGAATTCGAAGAAACATAGGGAATTTTTTTGTAATTTACTCTAAATATAAAATTATTAAATCTAAATCTATTTCTGAGGAAAAACACACTTCAAAATTGTTGATGGTCAAACCAGTTGTAATGTATATGGCTTAGCAAAAATTAAGGGTAATACTTTTTGAGTACAGGTTAAAAAGGACTAGCCCACAAATATTTTGTTTTAATATTATTTTAGAAATACCTCGCGTGTTAAATAATGTTTAAAAAAACTAAACAAGCTGATTTTTAAATTGATGTAAATTAGAAGATCTTATGCATTTGAATACATTTTAAGTATTCAACCCGTTTGACCAACTCGACCCATTTACTGTTTGAGATAAAACACAAACCCAATCGACCCATTTGTATATAACTGGGTGTGTAATGAACAAAAAGTAAAATGTATATATAATTTTGTGTATTTAACCATTAAATATAATGATTAAGAAAAGATGTGTACCTGCTGATACATCTCTTGTAGCTCATCTAAAGCAACTACATGATCAGACATACTTTGGGGAGTGAGCTTTAAATTCTCTTCTAAATACATAAAAATCTCATCTGTACATAACATTAAAGCATCTAATCTTTTCTCTTGTGCAGGAAAAGCAGCCTATAAATAAATAAATAAATAAATAAATAAATAAAACATTTTGACAAATTGATAAAATAAATGTAAATGTTGAAACCTGTAATGATCTTTTTGCAGCTTGTGAAACTTCATGAACTGCATCAAACTGAGAAAACCACCAAGGTCCCATCAAAGACTTCAAATGTGGAGCCA
This sequence comes from Calendula officinalis, assembly GCA_963853835.1. Classification (NCBI taxonomy): domain Eukaryota; kingdom Viridiplantae; phylum Streptophyta; class Magnoliopsida; order Asterales; family Asteraceae; genus Calendula; species Calendula officinalis. The sequence continues at coordinate 12,791,881 of OY970825.1, read as the reverse complement.
AATCTCTCCTGAATAATAAGTTTAAGTTGAAAAAATATACAAAACGGGCATCTTATAAAGACTAGATTTTTATGATAAATTGCAGATATTACTGTTCAAGAAACCTTTACTTCAAAAACACAAAACGTTAAAACGATTTGACAGGCGTATGTGAAATGAGTAGAACTATTATTATTAGGATTTATTCCATACTAATTTGCAAGAGAAGATGTCAATCTTATGCATAAATGTTATAGAAATTTTCTGCAATTGATTTTGTATATAAATGTTTGTTTTATGTATGCAGTTTTTATTTTTGTGCTAATTTAGATAAAAACGAACCCAACAGCGGTAACAAGATTGGCCATTGTATCATGTGTAGCTCGGCGAACCTCTCTGTTGTAGTCCTGCAACAGCTTCTTGTACTCAAATGCCTAAATGAATATTAACATTGCATGATTTTTGGCACTACTTTTTGAATTTTATGACATAAAACAATTATACAAATTAAATGAACATACCCATTGTGGAATAATTGGTGTTACATGTTCTGCAGATTTTTCCTTAAGTAGTGTTGACAGAGTTGCCAAAGCCTTGAGCTGTTCAACCATAAAATAGCATAACGAAAGAAGATAAAATCATTATTTGCAAAAAAATATATAATAATAATTATAATTATAATAATACTTCATTGTTACCTTTGTTGTTGGATCTTTTCTGGCAAGCCTCTTTAAGTGTAGTGTCAACTCACCATCAATGTCCTACATCGCCATACAAAATTCCCTGATCATTATGTGTGTCATGAAACGTAGTATTAACATTATCACACACAAACAAACTGTTGCAATGATTGCAATTTAGCAACCACTAAACTTAATAAATAATCTTAGCTTGCAAAAAAAAAGAGATCATATTGGTTTTAATTGCTTAATAACTTACCAGTAAGTTAATGTAATTGTTTAAAATAGTTTCAAAAAAATAATAATATAAAAAAAACTGAGGAAACTAGATCGAATTACTAGGAGAGTAGAAGCAGTATTTGGAGTTGTTGACGATGCTATAGAAGATGTATCAAGAAGACGTGAACTGCCGACATAACCTCCAAATCCAACGGCTGTAGCACCCGAAGGTAGCAACGAAGCAGCTAAACTGCAATCAATTTCAACGACTGTTACTTAATTGATAACTAATTTAAAGTTAAATCAGAAGAAAAGAAGAACATGTGTGTGAATCTGAAATTGAAATTGAAATTGCCTGCTGCTAGAAGGACGAGCTTTGCTTCTTGCTGCTTCTCCCTTTTGTTTGCCCATAATGATCGGATTGAATTAAACTGAGTGAGAATTTGGGGGAAAACAGAGGACTCAACGAAACTCCGGCCGACGTTCGATATCAATTTAGGGCTTTTAACACGTTCAATTTCAAATTTTCGGCTGCCAATTTTATAATAACATTTTTCCCTACAAAAAAACACACAGTTTAAGAAAAGTATATTAATTATATTAGGTCACCAATTAAATTTTATCTTTTCCACTTAAATATTTTTTGATTGGTTGAAATTTAGGAAAGAATAATTTTTATGAGACAAACTAAAATAGTATGGACACCCCAAAAAGAAAAATGTATCAATCATTTTGAATCGGATGAAGTATCTTTTTTCTGACATTTAAATTTACTTTGGTGAAAAAGATTATATCACAGTAAATACATTTTTAATTTAAATTCTTATGAATTAAAATTAGCATTATGTTCATAATTTCTGTCATATCACCAAATAGATTGTATGCTTTATAAATTAATATAAAATATAACGGAGTTAATTTAAATTCCATTTATCGTAACCAAATTTGTTTAAAACAAGTGATTTTCGCCCGGGTTTTTATTTTTAATTTTTTGTAAAATTAGTGTCAGAGATAATAAACTCTTATCTAATTAAATGTAAAATAAAATATTTTATAACAATAATAATATTAATGATAATACTGATAATGACAATCATAGAATATCAAGGGCAGCCTTGTTAAACTTAAACATACAAATTGTAACACCTTAATTTTTAATACAAAACATTTGGCCAAAATAATCATTTAATAAAGAGGAGAACTATCCTAAAATACGGATTTACAAAAACCTTTGGTATGAAAATCAGAGTATAAGTTTGGTGTTACAAGATATATCAAAACCAAAGCTAAGTCTAAATCCGTTCTAGTGTTCTTCTACTCTAGGCCCCGCATCTCTATCCATACGCACCTATACCTTCGATCCCGAATCTGAGTACATAGCAAAACAAACAAGGAGTACGTGAGACAAGAAAGTCTCGTGAGCTACATGGGTTTAAACCCCGATGATAATAGTAATCATAAGACATATAAACAAACATACAAGTAATTCGTCCATTTATCTAGTCACCCTATTGTGACTCTATAATTCTTGCTTTCCTAGCAATCATATCTAGTTATCGAGATGCCCCCGAACTAACTAGAACCACCTTAACTTATTAACCGAAATCCATCGCCATTAATAAGCTTCAAGATACCGACAAGAGGGAATCGCCCAATCTACCGATACCTGCCTTACTCGCCGGACTATCTCCAGTTAGCAAGACTACTACCGTGGATGAGTGATGGGAATCCACCCAACTACCCCTCAAACCACACCTCATGACCGGGGGTCCCCCACGTCATCACATCATCTCAATCATATCATAACTCAACGGTTATGTCAATCTAGCTCTCGGCTATCACGTCAATCATCAACAAGTTAGTTCAATACTATCAATAATATAACTAACTAACAACTATAAGTCTACACAATTAAGCAAATAGACCGTGACACAAGTAGGAAATGTATTTCATAGGCTATGTACTCAGTAAATGTAGGAAAACCTTGTAGTATTCACATGGCGGAACTTGAATACCACATTACTGGATCTCTACTAATCAATGAGATCACGAGAAAAGAAGAAGATGAACATTACCTTTAGATTGCTAAAGAAGTGATCCACCTCTACTGCACCACCTGAACACGCTGCAGACCGCGTTGTACCAACAAAGCAATACACAAAGACTTGTGTGTGTGTGTGTGTGTGTGTGTGTTACGATCGACGAGCAAGAACTCGAAGAACACTTTGGTGTTCTTCGTGCGTACGAACGAACCAAGGGTTCGAAACCATTGGGGTTTCTTCGATCGGCCGAAAAGGAAGAGGGAGAGGGAAAGTGTGTTTAGGGTTCTTTTGTGACAAAGTGATTAACCCTAAAATCTTAACCTTAAGCCTTTATTTATTAGGGCTTAAGTTACAGTTAAGTCCTTGGAGTTTAATTATGATTAATCTCATAATTAAACTTCCTATTGACACTTTAAACCCTTGGACTTTTACTAGTTAATTAATTAACTATTAATTAACCGTCCGTTAAATACTTAACCTAATATTTAACCATCCACACAAATAATAATTAACTTATTATTATTTATTCTCTTCTTTATAATTAACTTAATTAGTTAATTATTCCACACAACTTACTTTATTCGGTTGTCCATTATTGGGTGTGTAGTGGTGTGACCCTTTAGTGTCTTATAACATTGGACACGCTGACACGTGTACTTAGCTGTGCACATAAATCCTTCAGACTCCCACTTGTGCAAGTTAAGAAACACTTTCTGATCATCGTTGGCCTAAAGCGGTCCCTAGCCAGACATTTAGGATAACCAGGTCATAAGAACTCTTACATCCAGAGATAATATTCATAAAATGAATAACACTAACAGATTTTCCTTTCGCATCACGATATTTCTTAATTTGAGTAATAGACATGGAGCAGGGATCTTGTTCTATATACTCGAATTTTCTCGACTCTGATTTCGACTTTCTGCAGTAACGGATTACCAAATGATCTAATCATTCTCCGAGCGCGGCCACGCATTTCAGTAGTCTTAATCGTCGAGCGGCCATGAAATATCTCTTCTAGTTAAAGAAGGTGCAGATTCCATCTTGACATTTGCGTTATCTTGCCCACGACTTCCGCTGTCTTAGTCAAGTTCCTTATGATCACCCTTTTACGGTGTGACGGTAGATAAATGCTAAAGATCAGAAGTCATCGTGTCTCAAACCAAAATGTCTCAGGTCAGAGGACATCTACTCGAAATTACTCATGCTTGGGCTCCATGAAGTAATATCGATCTTTTGGTCACGTCTAATGTTTAGCAAACTCTGTAAACATCTATGAATATTTATTTTAACAACCCTTGTTTCTCTATTCAATAACTATGAAATAGATAAATATTCATAATGGTATTAACTCTTGAATCTAGCTCCCACTAAATTCAAGCAACCACAGACAATTTAGATACTCAAAAACTTTGTGTATCAAGGATATGTTTAAAACATGTTAAGAATAGACAGTGTGAAAATATTACGTAAAACTTTCTATTTCAATCCCACGAAATGTTATTACATAATGTATCGATTTCAAACATGTCTATGAATCTAATAAAAAATACTAGCTACCAATATTTAGGTACTGCATGCCTATAGCGTGCGCATGTTTCTCATGCTTTGGCCCAACTAGTGGTTTTGTCAACGGGTCAGCGACGTTGTCATCCGTTGGTATTTTCTTAATTATAATATCACCCTCTCTAACATACTCGCGTATGAGGTGATATTTCCTGAGTACATGCCTGGTCTTTTGATGCTCTCTTGGTTCAACAGCTTGCGCTATTGCCCCACTGTTATCACAGAATATTTCGATGGGTCTAGAGATACTGGCAATAACTCTAAGATCCTCGATAAAATTCTTAAGCCACATGGCTTCCTTCCCAGCATCATTTGCGGCAATGTACTCAGCTTCTATAGTCGAATCTGCTATCGTATCTTGTTTCTGACTCTTCCAAGATATAGCTCCTCGGTTTAGTGTGAATACAAATCCCGATTGAGATTTGTAATCGTCTCTGTCGGTTTGGAAGCTTGCATCTGTGTAACCAGTTACACGCAGTTCTTCCATCGAACCTCCAAAGACCAAGAACATTTCTTTCGTCCTTCTCAAATACTTGAGAATGTTCTTGACAGCCTTCCAATGGGGTTCACCAGGATTCTTTTGATATCTGCTCGTGAGACTTATGGAATAAGCAATATCGGGCCTAGTACATAACATGGCATACATGATTGATCCAATTGTCGAAGCATATGGTATCAAACTCATCCTAGCTATATCCTTGCTAGATGTGGGACTCTGAGCTTTGCTCAGTGTAATGCCATGTGACATCGGAATGATTCCTCTCTTGGAATCACTCATACTGAATCTCTTCAGTACTTTGTCAATGTATGTACTTTGACTAAGTCCAATAAGCCGCCTAGATCTATCCCTATAGATCTTTATACCTAGTATAAATGAGGCTTCTCCCAAGTCTTTCATCTGGAAACATTTACCTAACCAGGATTTTACTCCTTGTAATGCTGGTATATCGTTTCCTATGAGCAGTATGTCATCAACATACAAGACTAGGAAGATTACTATGCTCCCATTGAATTTTGTATAGACACACGCCTCGAACTCACTCTTGACAAAACCAAATTCTTTGATTCTTTTGTCAAAGTGTAAGTTCCAACTTCTAGATGCCTGCTTCAATCCATAAATGGATTTTAGCAATTTACATACTTTATTAGGATTCTTTGGATCAGTAAAACCATCCGGTTGTATCATGAATACGTCCTCATTCAACTCCCCGTTAAGGAAGGCGGTTTTAACATCCATCTGCCATATCTCATAGTCGTAATATGCTGATATGGCCATAAGAATTCTAATAGACTTAAGCATGGCGACTAGCGAGTAGGTTTCAGAATAATCAACACCATGTGTCTGCGTGAAACCCTTCGCGACGAGTCGTGCTTTGTAAGTATGTACCTTTCCATCCATGTCGGTTTTCTTCTTGAAAACCCACTTGCATCCAACAGCACGAGACTGTGGTGGCAAATCTGATAACACCCAAACTTGGTTGTCATACATGGATTGCATCTCTGCTTGCATAGCCTCGAGCCATCTTTCAGACTCTATGCCGTCAGCAGCTTCGCTGTAGGTTAATGGTTCTAGTAGACTTCCATCATCTTCATCGATCATGAATCCAAGATACCTATCTGGTTCTTGGCGTGGTCTACTGGACCTACGCGGATTGCGTGTCTCTTCTTCCTCAACCGGTGGGTCTGGTTGGGGATCAACAATTCTTTGTTGAACTACTGGTTCGACTGAAGTCGTCGGTGGATCTTCGTTCTCTTCAATTTCTTGAAGCTCTATTTCTTTTCTTAGAGTTTTCAGTTCCTAGAAACTTCTCCTCCAAGAAAACACATTTCCGAGCAACAAAGACTTTGTTGTCTTCTTGATGATAGAAATAGTATCCTAAGGTTTCCCTTGGATATCCAACGAAGATACACTTGTCTGACTTGGGGTTTAGTTTGTCTGTGAAGTTACCTCTAACGTATGCTTCACAACCCCAAATCTTGAGAAAAGATATCTTAGGGTTTATCCCCGTCCAGTGCTCGAACGGAGTCTTTTCTACTGACTTGGTCAGAACCCTATTCAGTGTGAATGCTGCAGTCTCGAGTGCATGTCCCCAAAATGATAGTGGTAGTGGGGCGCGACACATCATTGAACATACCATGTCTAACAAGGTGCGATTCCTCCTTTCTGATACGCCATTCATCTGAGGCGTATACGGAGGTGTGAGTTGTGAAACAATCCCACATTCCTTCAAATGATCATCGAACTCTTGGCTCAAATATTCGCCTCCTCGGTCAGACCGAAGTGACTTAATTTTCTTGCCTAGTTGGTTTTCTACTTCCCTCTGATATTCTTTGAACTTGTCAAAGCTTTCAGACTTTAGTCTCATAAGAAAGACATAACCATACCTACTGAAGTCGTCAGTAAAGGTAATGAAGTAGCGGTATCCTCCTCTATCTTCTGGAGTGAAGGGTCCACACACATCTGTGTGTATAATCCCTAACAACTCGCATGCCCTTTCATTGTAATGATTGAAAGGGCCTTTTGTCATCTTGCCAGATAAACAAGCTTCGCATATTGCATATGATTCCAAATCAAATGGCTCTAGAATTCCATCATCGTGGAGCTTCTTAATGCGAGTCTCGTTTATATGACCTAGACGACAATGCCAAAGATAAGTTTGATTCAAGTTACTCTTGGATCTTTTACTTATATGATAAACGTCTCGTTCTATGTTATTTAGATTTAACGTGTATAGACCATTATGAGAATTTGCATTAAAATATAAAATGTCATCTTTTAAACATGAAATTGTTTTTCCATAAAACTCATAATAAAAACCACTGTCTATAAGTAAATCAAAAGAAATAACATTTTTAATAAGTCTAGGAACATAATAACAATGTTTAAGTTCCAAAACTCTTTCTGGAGGAAACTTGAGAAGATATGTCCATACGGCTTCAGCTCCAACCTTGGAACCTTCGCCTACTCGTAGTTCAACATCCCCTCGTCCCAGCCTCCTGTTCTTCTTAAATCCCTGCAAATGATTGCAAATGTGATGACCACATCTGGTATCCAATACCCAGGATTCACTAGAAGTAACGAGAAAATCAATCATAAAGATACCTGAATCGCTGACAAAGTCAGCGTCCAACAGCCCCACGTCCGACGTGTGCTCGCAAATATCCTTGCTGCCACAAGAAACACAAATCAGCAAAGTCATTCAACCAATCATAGAACTCATCCTGCTGAATCTCGGGGAGAGATTCTTCCTCCATCCTTTGAACATCGCGTATACACAAGAGATTCTCGTGTAGACCTGCGACACTCAAATCAAAATTCCCGATCATACGTACTACCTTGTCCTGATAGTACTGAGTGAGAGATTCAAACAAGAACAAGACTTGTTCATGCTCGTTTGATGTACCAGTAACTAGGGTGAGACAATCTAGTAACCTCCTTATGTTGATAAGGTGGTCACTCAGTGGTTGATCATTTGTCATTTTCGACGAAATGATTTCTTGCAAAATGAACTGCTTGCTATCTTCAGTACTATCTTTAAACGTCTCCTCAAGATACTGGACAAACTCATAGCATGGTTTCTTACGTAGATTATCAGTAAGCTCTGATAATGAAGTAAGAATAAGAATCGACATAACTTGTGATTCATCTGCCAGATACTGATAATAAGCGTCAAGCTCATCATCCTGGGAATCTTGCCCTGGTTGTCCCTTGGGCACCTCGTCTATCACGTACAGTAGATTCTGTGCTTTTAGGTAACTCCTAAAATGCACCCTCCAAACTTTGTAGTTTGGACCAGTAAGCTTCCATTTTCCAGTGATGAACTTTCGCGATTCGATTGGTGAATAAAACGGAATTTCTGACAGTACAGACATCTATAAGAAAAACAAACAAACGGTTAGTAAGATTAGATAAAATAAATAACTTCTAACATTATTACCTTTTAATAATAATAGTTTGACTAGGACCCATATTTCACGCCCTCTAATGCAAGGTTTGGGCACTTCCCATTAGAGCCACGCTATTTCTGGTAGGTATAGCCATATCGATCGCCTCTAGACTAGAAACGATTCCTAGATCCTCGGGATATCAAGTTGAACAACAAACTTGTACATGTTTTAATCCCTCTAGTGCACTTTGGGCCGGGACTCCCGATTATCACCAAAATAGATCGTACCATCTAAGACAGTGCGATGCCTTGCGCCGGGACTCCCTATTATCACAAGACCCTACGCACCCTAACACTCGCAATGATTTGAATCCACATCTAAGGTTCTTTCTCCTTACAATGTGAATATCGTTGAACAAGTGAGGTGTTCCATTAGATGGGTTGCACTCTGATCTAAGATTTTCTAAAAAGGATTTTCCTTTGTTCGAAAAGTTAGCCAGTTTTTAATTACTTGGTTTTATAAACTAACTGTTTATAAATTCCGCCTTTTAATTTGTTTCATAAAACTTGGTTTATAAACAAACTGTTTACTTTACCATTATTAATTTTAAAACTTGGTTTTCTAAACAAAGTGTTTATAATTACCATCTTATTAATTTGTAGCTTGATTTTCTAACAAACTGTTTATAATAACCATCTTATAATTAAATCTTGGTTTTCTAAACAAACTGTTTATAATCACCACATTATTATTTTATGTTATAATAAATAAACAAAAAATAAACAAATACTTGCAATTTCGAAAAATTGCCATGGCATAACCCCAAAGACTTGGTTTTTGTGTTTTGTATATTAAAAAAAACTTTATGTAAATTTCCGAAAAATGAAAAATAATTCCGAAAATTTTAAAGGTAAACACAATATCACTTCTTTTGGGTTATGTCATTCTAATTAACTAAATAAACTGATAATTTAAATTACCAAACTGATAATTATTAAATTACCCATAAACCGGTTTCTTATTTCCTCCTTAATTTCATAATTATCTTGATCTTAAACTAACTGTTTAAAATCATTAGGTTTATTTAAATGTTGATATTAATTATTACTCCCTCCGTCCCACAAAAAACTTCTCATTTCACCATATATTTTTGTCCCACAAAAAACTTCTCATTTCACATTTGATGGGCTCCACATAATTAAATACTATTATTATTAATAACCCCACCACTAACTATCCAATAACTATCTTTCTCTCTCCCAACCAATCTTATATTTTAATCAAAATTATTACCAATGACCCCACCACTAACCATCACCTTAAATCTTGTGCCCAAATGAAATGGGAAGTTTTTTGTGGGACGGAGGGAGTATTATTTAGACGAAAAATAAAATAAATAAATAAACTAGTCAATCTAAAATACTTATAGATTGACTTTTAAATATAAAATCTTACATAATAACTTGTAGATTTTATTCCTTGATTTAGACCATATCTTGGACTAAAATCAAAAAGATACATTGGTCTCCAAGAAACACCATCCAACCGAAAACCGGTGGACTCGGTTTTTTGTCGACCACTCGGTCGTCGAACCGAGCTCCAACCGTGTCTGGGTTGGTTCGGTTTTTGACTACCGTTATATATATATATATATATATATATATATATATATATATATATATATATATATATATATATATATATATATATATATATATATATATATATATATATATATATATATATATATATATATATATTCGTTAATAATAATAATAAACAAATAAACTTGTTAAACTTTTAAACGAAAAATTCAACATAACCTTTTCTTAATTTTGTCTTAAAACCCATTTATTCCAATTATTCAAAAACTTTGAACAATTTACTTGGATTAAACATACTAGGTTTTATTTACTAAACAAAAGAAAGAAACCTAATTCTTTTTATCTTGAAACCTATTCAATCCAATTATTCAAAACTTGAACAATTTTCTTGGATTAAATTTTCTAGGGTTCTTTCTAAGATAAAAAAAAAACTTAAATATGGTGTATATATGTATACGAATTTTGAAAAAATAAGGAAGGAAAAAAAAGCCTAATTTCTTTTTATCTAGAACCCTATTCAACCAATTGTTCATAAACTTGAACAATGTTCTTGGCCGAAAATTCTAGGGTTCTTTTCTAGATGAAAAAAAACTTCGAATCTCATTGAGATTAGTAGATCGCTCTGATACCACTGTAGGAAAACCTTGTAGTATTCACATGGTGGAACTTGAATACCACATTACTGGATCTCTACTAATCAATGAGATCACGAGAAAAGAAGAAGATGAACATTACCTTTAGATTGCTAAAGAAGTGATCCACCTCTACTGCACCACCTGAACACGCTACAAGACCGCGTTGTACCAACAAAGCAATACACAAAGACTTGTGTGTGTGTGTGTGTTACGATCGACGAGCAAGAACTCGAAGAACACTTTGGTGTTCTTCGTGCGTACGAACGAACCAAGGGTTCGAAACCCTTGGGGTTTCTTCGATCGGCCGAAAAGGAAGAGGGAGAGGGAAAGTGTGTTTAGGGTTCTTTTGTGACAAAGTGATTAACCCTAAAGTCTTAACCTTAAGCCTTTATTTATAAGGGCTTAAGTTACAGTTAAGTCCTTGGAGTTTAATTATGATTAATCTCATAATTAAACTTCTTATTGACACTTTAAACCCTTGGACTTTTACTAGTTAATTAATTAACTATTAATTAACTGTCCGTTAAATACTTAACCTAATATTTAACCATCCACACAAATAATAATTAACTTATTATTATTTATTCTCTTCTTTATAATTACCTTAACTCGTTAATTATTCCACACAACTTACTTTATTCGGTTGTCCATTATTGGGTGTGTAGTGGTGTGACCCTTTAGTATCTTATAACATTGGACACGGTGACACGTGTACTTAGCTGTGCACATAAATCCTTCAGTAAAGTCCACACGTACTCACCTTAGCAATAAAATGCTCCAACCGTGATCTTCACACGATATCTCTTTGCTTTCACAATCAATCAACCTTCCAAGACTTCACCAAAAGCCTAATATAACAATCACAAGTTGTTCAACATCACATATCACTAATAATGTATCCATTTATCTCTAGATACCATTAGCTAACACTTTCCCCCCAATTATGGTGATTTACCAAACCCTAGGTTTAACCAACCCTTAAGATTCTTACAAATCTTAATCATACACTTGTTTCCTTTGTTAAAATACCATCTATTAAGTGTATACATCACTTATTCAATCCATAAACCATAACCCCAAGAACTAGGGTTTCAAACTCATACATCAAAATACATGGATCTAAAGCTACAAAGATCAAAGAGTGGAGATATACCTTTAATCTTCACTTAGGGGTGAAATCTATCAAGCTTTGATGAAGAAATTGACCAAGATCAGCCCTTGCACTCTAAAATCGCCAATGGGAGAAAACTAGGGTTTGTGGGCTGCATTTATGACCAAAACCCGACTTTAATGTTGCTGTCGGCCATAGTTCACGGCGCGAACTAGTTCACGATCGTGAACTATGCGTGTCGTGAACTCTTCCCGATCGCGAGCCATGCGTGAACTCCAGACGATCAGAAACCCAAAATCTCTGAATGAAGTTCCCGATCGGGAACTCCAGTTCACGTCGCGAACTTCCCCAGGCAGCAGGGCTTCACTTTTCGGCCTTCGTCTCTGTAACGACCCGGAATTTTGTATTAAATAAATTATGTAAAAATATGATAAACAAGGACAAATCATTTAAAGATCGTAGGAATTGGTTTCGTGTCATTTGGACATCGTATGAAGAAGTTATGGACGAAACTGGGTCGAGTCGTGGAACAAAAAGTGCAGCCTTGCTGCACCAGAGAGTTCACGGCGTGAACTATTGTTCACGTTCGTGAACACCAATCAGGGAAATTGGGTTTTTGATCTTTGGAGTTCACGACCAGTTAACGAACGCGAAGGCTCACAACACGGGAACTTCGCGGCGCGAAGTTGTGTTCGCGAACGCGAACTATGAACGAGCTGAATAAAACGGGAAAAAGGCTAGGGTTTACTCATTTTCACTCCCAAGAAACTTGCAGCCGATTCTAGAGACAGAAGTGGCGATTTTGGTGATTCCTAGCTCAGATCTTTACCATCTTGAAGGATTGAAACATCAAGGGTAAGTATTCTTGATTGTCTTGCTTATCTACCTTGATTGTGAGCTTTGTATGGGTAAAAATGGTGGTTTGGGGAACCAACCATGTCATCTTTAGGGAAGATGACTAATCATGGGTGTAGAACACTCATTGTAAGCTTGTAATTGATGTGTACAAGTTGGATTTGGGTTTATTGATGGAAATCTTGAACTAGGGTTTGAGACTCCACCAAGTTGGATGAACTTGGTGGTTAGGAATGTGATTATGGATTGATTAGTGATTAGTTATGGATAATAACTAGTTGTTGTGATGATATTGATGGTAGGTCAAGAAGACCTAAAGTTTGGTGACATTTCACAAGTTGGAAAGCAAGGATTCGTGCTATTAGACACGATTTGGAGTTAGTTTGGCTAAGGTGAGTACATGAAACTTTTACTGAGTACATAGCAAATGATTTTTGGAAACTATGATGTTTTAAGAGTCTTTATTAATAACGTTTTTAATAAAGAAAAGAATGATATGTTGAGAAAGTGCTAGTAATGGGCTATTTGAGTATGTCTAAATGATTAATGATTTTGAAAGAGATTTTGATGATAAGAAAGTAACTAATGAGTTTTTATAAATAAGATGTATGAATAGAGATAATGGCTTAAAAGAGCTCGATAATCGATTTATTAATAGTATGTATTTATAAGGCTTGAGACAATGATTTTTAAGTAATAAGTATCGGTTAATATATTATATTAATAAAGGTAGTTATCGAATTACTAAGAGAATGAGTATAGAGTGGCTAGTAATAAACATGTATCCTAGTCAAAGAAGAGTCAAAGTAATATGATTTTCATAAACGATAAATATGTTTTAAATTAGTAAAGGACTTGGTAAAGTCGAGATTGAAACTGAATAAGTAAAAAGAATAATATGATGAATTAGAATAGGTGTATTCTAATAAGTGATGAATTTGATGAAAGGAGCTAATGCTCATATTTTGATGGAAGGAGCTGAGGCTCATAAGTGTTAATGAGATATCCGGAATAAGACCGCCCAGAAATGGGGGAGCATGAGACGTCTACTTGGGGTGGTACCTCCCTGCGCAAAGAGTAGAATGTCACAGTTTACGACACCCAGTGTTGGGTGAGCATGATGACCCGGGAACGGGAAGAGCTTATGAATCTCGGTAAGATGGGGGCTCCCAATTACCTTGATAGTTTACCTATGACGTCCCATATCGGGAGAGTTGGCTTCGGAGAGGTCCGTTGCATATGTGATAAAGAAAGTGTAAGCTTGGAGATAGCTTACAAGTATGTGATTAGATGATGAGTAAGCTTATGGTAAGCTTATTAGTTTATACGGTTAAATGAATAAAAGATGAATTATGAATTAATAAGAAATGATAAGGATAAGTACTTATAATGCTATAAATATTATTTTATAAATCTTTTGAGAATGGGTCAAAAACCCATGTATCTCACGAGACTATTTTGTCTCACGTACTACTTTGTCTTTGGCTATGTACTCAGGTTCTGGATCGAAGGATTAGAGGGTCGCGATAGAAGTGGCCTAGTGTTGATTAATTCGGGAGCTCGTAGGTAGATCCCGTTTATCCTATGGTTATGATATTGTATTTGTAACACCGGTTTTAATACTCTGATAAACTTTTATTGTTTTTGTTAAACTGTGATTTGGGAACATTGGACTTGTATTATTTTTATTTAAAAATATGATTTAAAAAGTGTTTTAAAAATTGAGGTGTTACAGTCTCGACCCGGTTTCGTCCATAACTTTCTCATACGGTGTCCAAATGACACGAAACCAATTTCTGCATTCTTTAAATGATTTATCCGTATTTATCATATTTTTATACAATTTATATATTTACAAAATTCGGGTCGTTACACAAATAAATGTTAATGTGTAATATTTTCCTGTTTAATTCAATTTTAATTATTTTATCATTCTGAAAAATCTAAATTTTGAGTTGTTATATCGCTTTGGAAAAATTGAAAGTCAATTATAATTTTATGAACTTAAAAAAATATGTTTATAAGATATTGTAGGGGCATAAAAGTAATTTAAAATTACTATCATGTGCTTAGGAGACACATATTAATTAGAAAGTCCCTATTAATATATAAGCTCCCTACATACAATATGCATATATAAAATTAGACTTTCTAATATATTTTTATTTACATTATAATATTAGCCTTGTTTTGATTGTATTTTCAGTAATATTTTTAGTGATAAACTTGGTAGAAAATAAATATTCTATTTGGTCTTAGTTAAAGTTAGATTAAGATATTAGTATTAATTGTTTTGTTATTAGTAATACTTTATGGGTGTAAAGTAAAATATTTTTAATAATTACAAATACTCCCCTACTTTAGGGATGCTTTTAAAAAATTTCAAGAGGGACTTGTAAAAATTTGAAGTTCCTGTTAAACTTTCCATGTTGAATCCGTTCCATTTATTCTGTGCCGTTTGTTATCTAATGAACAGTTAACTCACTACCATAATTGTATTATAGATACAATACGTTTCCTTGCAAAAAGGTTGTTGTGAAAAAATTGTAAAGTATCACGTTGGCGAAGACCACATACAAACATGTCATAAGTAGAATTCCATCGAGTAGTAACGTCTCAATTAGGTGTTAAAAAAATTATATTAGTATCCTTACACAATTCCATATATTTTTTATATCGTTTTGAACCCCTTTTAAAAACATTGACTAACATGTTATAAAACTCATTCGTTATAACTTAACCTCCGGTGCCCTTAATCCGTCTCGCACGAATAAATTTATAATGTGCGCAATACAACGACTATGGTAGAAAAGACCACCCACAGGGGGTTTGGATGCTAATATTAGTTTTTTCACCACATTCGTATTATTAGATGCGTTATCAAATGAGATTGCAAAAATGTAACATCCTGAAACCCAGCCTAGTAGTTTTGGCCTTAAAGCACTATTAAATGAATTGTTTAGTGTTTTGCCTTTTTGTTATATTTTAATCAAGAGATTAAAATATCTGATTTCTGAAATGTTTAAATGATTACGTGGTTTTTATATTGTTATATTAATTTTGAATCTCGATCCCGAAAATATATTCGTTTTTGAAAATGGAGTTTGTTTGGTATTTTAAATAAACTAACTGTGGACCAGATACCCTTTTGACTCTGCTATTAAATGAAGTGTGCACTATTGTTTTCCCCTTGTGCCACGTTTTGAAGGAGTTGTCAAAACCTCATTCTCTTCTCTCAGTTACATATCAACACACACAACAAGATTGCATGTGCCATTTTCTCTCTCTAACTTCTCTCTAAAAACCATCTTCACCTTCTTGCTTGTTCGTGGTGTCTTTTGAAGATCTAGGGCTTGTTTCTTACTCAATCTAAATTCTAAACTCATTTTTTAGTAGGCCTTGAGGTGAGCTTCATTCTACATGTGTTTGTTATTGATTTCATGCAAGTTGGTTAAACTAGGGTTTATGATTTTTGAAGTTTTGTGGGTGAATCTTGTGTTAGATGTTAGATCACATGTTTATTCAAGCTTTTACATGTGTTGTGTGTTTATTTGTGGGAAGAAACTGAGTTTTGATGAAACTCACCTTCAAGCTCCATTAATGGAGGTTTGAAGAAGATGGGTTTTGTCAAACCTTGGATTTCTTAAACATTTGATGGTTGTGGTTGTTTATTGTGTTAAGATAACATATTTGGTAAATTACTTATGTTGATTTTCAAGTATTGGTGGATTTTGTGAAATAAACTAGTTAGTGTTTGGATGATTTGGGTCAAAAAGATAAACTAGTAATTTTGGGTAAAATACTTGGTCAAGAAAAATGTTGATTTGGTTAACTCATGTAGTTAGTTATGACTTGCTAGATGTAGTGTTTTTGTGAAAGTCAATTGTGCTTGGAAGGTGTAAAAGTTAAAAACAGGGTTTTGACCCATTTGGATGTAAAATGTACATTGTGGTTAGTCGACTTGAATTATGAAAGTATGATGTGAATATGACTTAAGTAGTTATTATTGCAAGTATTTAGATGTTATTTGGGTCAAAAGTTAGTTTATGAACTTACTTAACAATTATTTATAATTTGGTGGAATTATCAATTATGCACTAATTCGGTATTCATTTGGATTCACAGGAAACGGGGGGACAACGGTAACGACACGAATTTTGTGTTAAATAAATTATGAAAAAAATATGATAAATAAGGATAAATCATTTAAAGAACGTAGGAATTGGTTTCGTGTCATTTGGACATTGTATGAGAAAGTTACGAACGAAACCGTGTCGAAGCAAAGGTCGAAAAATGCGGCCTGGGCTGCATAGCCCTAGATAGCGGCGCTATCTAGGGATAGCGACGTGATTTTTGCGCTCCCAACAGAAAATCTAAATCGTGACTAGGGTAACGCTATCCTGAAACGCGATTTATCACGGGCATCAGATAGCGGCGCGATTTTGCTGTCTGTTCAACATTAAAGACGGGTTTTGGCTCATTTTATGCAAAACATAAACCCTAGTTTCTCTCTTCAACTGAGTATACGTTTTTTAGTGGAAAACATCCTTTGGAGCCGATTTCTTGCTCAAATCTCGTGATTCTTCACTCCTAGTTGAAGATTAAAGGTAAATCTTCACTCCTTGATCTTTGTAGCTTTAGATCTATGGATTTCTTGGCTTGGGTTTGAAACCCTAGTTTTTGGGTTGGTGATTAAGGGGTAAATAAAGGTTGTATACACTTAGTAGATGGTATTTTAACAAAGAAAACAAGTGTATGCTTAAGATTTGTAAGAATCTTAAGATTGGTTAAACCTAGGGTTTTGAATGTCACCAGAATTTGGGGAAAAGGGTGTTGGTGACTAATTAGTGTTATAAGACTAATATTGGAGAATAATGATGTCGACCTTGGGTTGTGATTGGGTTTGAGTTTCGTTGGTGAAACCTCGGAACTAAGATTTTTGGGATTTCCACCAAGTTGGATGAACTTGGTAGTTAAAGATGAAAATAGAAATTATGTGTTATCTAGTTATTAAGGATAACTATTATTATGTTGATAGGTTGCAAGAACCTAAAGGTTGGAGATATTCCAAAGGCGGGAAGCAAGGATTCGTGTTGATGAACACGATATGGATTTAGTTATCGCTAAGGTGAGTACATGAGACTTTTAAACTGGGTACATAGCAAATAGTTTTGAAAATGCTTATGATATTTTTATGGGTCTTTATTAAATAATGTTTTGATTAGGGGTGAGCATTTGGACCGAAAAAACCGAACCGAACCTAAAACCGACCGAAACCGAACCGAACCGAAACCGATAACATGTTATCGGTTCGGTTTCGGTTTTGAAAATTCATCGTTATCGGTTATCGGTTCTATCGGTTTGGTTCGGTTTTCAGAAAATGATGAACATTTGGCCTAAAATAACCGAACCGAACCGAAAACCGACCGAAACCAAACCGAACCGAACCAAAACCGATAACATGTTATCGGTTCGGTTTTGGTTTTGAAAATTCATCGTTATCGGTTATCGGTTCTATCGGTTCGGTTCGGTTCGGTTTTGGCCCGATAATCACCCCTAGTTTTGATAAAGATAGTGACTGAAAAGATAAGTAAGTAGGTATAATGTGATACTAGACCTAATTGATGATTTTAAAGGTAAATATGACAAACAAAAGTAATTGGCAATGATTTTATAGCAATGAATCTCTATTGGTAAGATTTACTAATAAAAGAAAAGAACGAATTAATATGAAAATGAATATGATGTGACTAGTAATAATATTGTATCACAATCAAAGAAGAGATAAAAGTATTATGATATCGATAAAATAAGAAATGTATCTTATGAAACAAGTAAGTATGGACCTCATAGGGTTCATAGATGTAGAAGTAGATGTGGGTTGCTTATGATCGGGTCTATGGGACCATACAGGTACGTTCACACTATGTTGAACTAGTTATATATAGTTATTATTAGATAACTAACTTGTTTGATCATTGATGTGATAGCCGAGAGCTAGATTGACATAACTGTTGAGTTATGGTAAGATTGAGATGATGTGATGTCACGGGCGACTCCCGGTTATGAGGTGTGGATTGAGGGGCAATTGGGTGGATTCCCATCGACTCATCCACGTAGATGATGTGATGACACGGGCGACTCCCGGTCATGAGGTGTGGATTGAGGGGCAGTTGGGTGTATTCCCATCGACTCATCCACGTTAGTAGTCTTGCTTCCTGGACGTATTCTGGCGAGCAAGGCAGGTAAAGGTAGCGTGGACGACTTCCTATTGCCGGTATCTTGTTTCTAGTTAGTTCGGGGGCAACCCGATAACTAAATATGTATGTGCTTCTAGCTAGTTCGGGGACAACCCGATAGTTAGATAGGTTTGCTAAGAGAGCAAGATTGATAGAGTCACTATAGGGTGGCTAGCTTATATTGATGTAGTATATATATATATATATATATATATATATATATATATATATATATATATATATAGACAAGGGTTCATGCGAGAACCATTAAAATTGCGAGAACTGCGAGAACAACTTTGTGGCCATCAGATTAGGAAATTAATGGTTGAGATGGACGATGTTAATTTTGTAAATAATTGAAAATATAACCCTAAAAAGATAAGAGTTTGAGGGGTATAATGGTAAACGAAATTACAGCTAATTATGGTATAAAGATTTGATGAGAGAGAGTTTAGCTAATGTGAAAATCCCCACGTCCCTATTCTTTCCGATGAATCTGAAATGGTGCCCTACCCTCTCTATTGTTAGCATCGGCCCCAATTAACATTCATACTTCTGCCGACAAACCGATCCGCAACCACCAACAAAACTGCAATTCCGCATCTGCACTTCCAAAACTATCGCACCGAAATTCCGGCGACTACTCGTAATTGAAACATCGAACAACAACCCTTTGAACCTAGGCACCGTCACCGTAACTGCAACTCCGGCGACCACCGCACCATATTCTTTTTCTTCTTTCGGCGTTCAGTCTGAAATTCCAGATCTGAGATTCCGCAATTGCCGCCGCACAACATGATGTTCTTCTTCCGGTGATGTTGACTAATTTCCAGATCTGAGATCACTAGTTTTTAGGGCCACATGTATTTTTGTTTAAACCAATTTTTTTAAATGTTGCGAAGATGAGATAACAGAAAAAGATTTGTATTTGTTTAAACTAAATTTGTATTTAAGTATTGTATGTGACTATATTACAAGTAAACTGTGTATGATTATGGTTTGTTGAATGAGTCATCATTGTTATTTTAAATTCATCTAGATGTATGAGGGATGATGAGGATGGCGATAACTCCGGGAAGAAGCTTTGGCCGTCAAAACTTGGTCCTTGAAGATTTGTTCAAACTTAAAAGAACACTACACTCTCAATCTTGTAAGTTATGCTTTAAATGATTGTAAGGTAAAAGTCTGGATTAAACGTCATAATTAAAATTTCTCATAATTTATATTTATGTTGTAGTTATGCTTCATAATGCTTGTAATATACAAGTCTGATCAAATGGTATAATTAAAATTTCTCATAACTTATGTGATTACTAATTAATTTTGAGAGATTGGTTATTATTAACATAAATTATTTGCTTTGTAATTGTATTTTTTTTGTGTAATGTGGATTGCAATTTTGTAGGTGATATGTTGAATGATAAACCAAATGAACATAGTGAATCGAACAATGAACAGTGGTGAAGAATGTGTCCATATTATTAGTTCATCAATGTACTAATAATTTGTTGGTTTGTAATTTTGTAAAGTGTTCATCAATGTACTAATAATTTGTTGGTTTGTAATTTTGTAACTTTGTTCATTCGTTCATCATTGAATACATTAAATAAAGTTAATAAAATTTTCTGTCAGACTTGTTCATTATGTTCATTATGTATATTGTAGATTTGTTCATTAATAAATCTGTAAATTTTGCAAATTGAACACATTATTATTATGCTGAACAGGTTAAATATGGTAAAAAAATATTAGTTATTTTTAGGCGTTCATCAATGAACACATACGAATTGCGAAAAAAATTACAAATTACAAATTTCGGATCCTAAAAAATAGGATTGAGGTTAAAAATGAATTAATTTAATTAAGGAAACTGAATTTAATAAAAAGATTTTAGTGTTAAAAAGACTACAATACCCTTTAGATTAAAAAATGTAATTAAGCAAAATGATTGGCCATAAAGTGGTTCTCGCAGTTCTCGCAATTTTAGTGGTTCTCGCATGAACCGATCTATATATATATATATATATATATATATATATATATATATATATATATATATATATATATATATATATATATATATATATATATATATATATATATATATATATATATATATATATATGGGTGAATTATTTTCAGAACCAATTAAAGCTACAGAACCAGCAGAACTCAATCTAAACCATTGATTTTTGCAATGAAATGATCATGGAAGACACATTAATGTATTTTATGAGGGACCCCCAAATATTGGTTTGCATGGATGTCATTCATGCATGTATACATATATGTATATGTTTTCATGTATGTATACATAAGTATTATCTATACATGTATGTATACATGCATGAATGACATCCATGCAAACTAATATTTGGGGGTCCCTCATCAAATACATTAATGTGTCTTCCATGATCATTTCATTTCAAAAATCAATGGTTTAGATTGAGTTCTGCTGGTTCTATAGCCTTAATTGGTTCTATTTTTAATTCTACACTATATATATATATATATAGGGTTGAATTAGTTTCAGAACCAATTAAGGCTACAAAACCAGCAGAACTCAATATAAACCATTGATTTTTGAAATGAAATGATCATGAGACAAACATTAATGTATTTGATGAGGGACCCCCAAATATTGGTTTGCATGGATGTTATTCATGCATGTATACATATATGTATATGTTTTCATGTATATATACATAAGTGTTATCTATACATGTATGTATACATGCATGAATGACATCCATGCAAACCAATATTTGGGGGTCCCTCATCAAATACATTAATGTGTCTTCCATGATCATTTCATTTCAAAAATCAATTGTTTAGATTGAGTTCTGCTGGTTCTGTAGCCTTAATTGGTTCTGATTTTAATTCTACACTATATATATATATATATATATATATATATATATATATATATATTTATTTATGAAACGATAATTATTATTATTTGGGTCTAAAACTCATGTATCTCACGAGACTATTTTGTCTCACGTACTACATTTGTTTTTGTGGCTATGTACTCAGGTACAAGTTTGAGGTGATAGAAGGTTGCACTAGAAGTGGCCTAGAGATGTTTAGTTCGGGAGCTCTTAGGTAGATCCCGTTTTCCTATGGTTTTGATATACTTGGTGACACCGTATTTTTTGTAAACTCTGATAAAGGTTTAAAGTTTTTGTTAAACTGTATTTTGGACAATATGTCATTAAATTGGGAAAAATGTATTTTAAATGATTTAAATGATGTTTTAAAAATACGGGTGTTACAACAACTCAGTGACATTAGACTTCTGAGTTGGTGGCAAGGATAAAGTTATGGTGAGTGGATTTAATCTCCAACTTGTGTTTGGTTGCAATCAGTTAGTGCTGACCCCGTTAGTGTTGACCCCGTTAGTGCTGATCAGTTAGTGTTGACCTCGTTAGTGCTGACCCCGTTAATGCTGAGCAGTTAGTGCTGACCCCGTTAGTGCTGATCAGTTAGTGCTGACCCCGTTAATGCTGATCAGTTAGTGCTGACCCCGTTAGTTTCTGAAATGTTTAAATGGTTTTATGATATTTATATTTTTAGATTCTCTTTTGAATTTCATTTCCGAAAATGTATTCGTTTTTTAAAACATAGCTCGTTTGGTATTTTAAATAAATGAACTACGAACGGGACTTTTTGTGATGTATTATTTAAAATGGAAAACAACCAATGCGGCCCCCCTTTTTTGGTGACTCTCGGCAGCCAAGGGAGGGAGGGGAACCCTTCCTCCTCACTCTGTCATCTCCCTCTCTCTCTACCTTCTCTCTCTACCTTCTCTCTCTCTTTCTTCTCTCCAAAAAACCCCATAACTTCTTCTTGGTGTTCTTGAGCTCCAAGAGAGATCGCTAGCTCGTTTCTTGCTCAACCTTAAATCTAAACCCGTTTTTGTGAAGGCCTTGAGGTAAGCTTTGACCTATATGTGTTTGTTTTGTAGTTCTTGAGTTTTGTTGAAACTAGGGTTTATGATTTCTAGTGTTTTTTGGTTGAATCTTGTTATAGACGTTGTAGTACGTGTTTATGCAAGCTTTTAATGTAATGTATGGTTAATTGTTGGATGAGAACAATATTTGGTGGAAATCACCTTCAACCTCCATTAGTGGTGGATGTTGAAGGTGGGTTTTGACAAATCTTGGATATTTTGATATTTGAATGGATGGAAATGTTTGTTAGGTTAAGAAAACATGCTTGTTAAGTTATGGATGTTTAAAACCTAGTATTGATAGATTGGTGAAGTAATCTAGCTAGTGTTTGGATGATTTGAGTCAAAATGATGAACTAGTAATTTGGAAGTAAAATACATGGATTGTTGGTAGTTATGAACTTGATGAGTTGCTACATGATTATGACTTGTTAGTTGTAGTATATGGGTGCTAGATGGTGGAGTCTTTTAAGTATATAATTATGTTCGGGTTTTGACCCGTTTGGGGCATTTGGTAGTAAAATGACTTAAGAAACTTGGATTGTGAAAATATAAGTATTTTGTAAGGTTTATGTGATTAGAAATGTTAACATTTAGTGAATTGTAATTTGATGATATGATTGTAGTTGTAAAAGGTATTATTGTTTAATAATCCGGTTTGACCCGTTCAGGTGATTAAGTGGTGGAATGACTCAATTTTTGAATTGTGTATGTATAAGTGGTTTTAATATGCTTATGTGTTAGAAATAGTATTTATAACACTTGCTGGAAAGTTAGTGTTCATTATTGTTAATATTGGTGATTATTGATAAGTACCGGTTATTAACTCGGTGTTCTTGGTGTACATGAACCGAGGAGGAAACTCAGTGATATTAGCTCACTATGTTGCGGGATTGAAGGTTACGGTGAGTGGACTTAACCTCCAACTTGCGTTTGGTTACAATCGGTTTGGTATTGCATGTTTGGTTACAATCGGTTTGATAGATTGGTGAAGTAATCGGTTTGGTATTGCATGTTACAATCGGGCTGCTGTCAAGAGTTCACGTCCGTGAACTCCGGGCAACGGATTTTCGGGTCGTTTTCGGGCGCGAATCTTTAACAGTTTGCTTGTTTGGTACCTGTTTGATCGGGTTAAGCGAAATAGGATATGTGCACATAGATGAAGGGGTTTTGCTTGATTGGTAGCAACCACTCGGTTTGATTGGTAACCGAGGAAAGGGATGTCAACGTCGGATGGATAACGGCTAGGCATAGTGTATCGACGAACCGTGGTATTCGGACCTTACCTGTATACGTTATACGTAAGGGGGTTTACCGGTGAGTTGGGTACAGCGCCATCGGGTACCATTGTTTGGCCGACAATGGTTTTAGGCTTCCGGCAGGACCCCCGATCTCCCTAAATAGAACAGTGGTTAAGTAGAACAATGGTTAAGTGGAACATTGGTTAAGCGGTTACGAGGAGTATCGATCATGGAGATGTTTGTGCTTGCTTGTTGTGCTTTACATAATTTGTAGATTATGTTCATTGACTTAGCTTTGTGCTAATCCCTCCCTCATTGACTCTTTTCAGGTTGATCGGTGTTTGGACGGAATGAGTGACCAAGCTCAATTGGATATGTTTTGTAAAATGAGTGTTGGATCCCAACAACACAAACGTGTTGCGTTATGGCCGATTAACGAAGATAAGATAAATAACACACAAGATTTCAATGATTAAGAGTTTATTAAAACAACTTAATTCAGTACAAAGTTTGCGGAAATAGATAGTACACACTAACTAAAACTTTCTACTTGAAATGACACTTTTGTTTGCTCAAACTAGAAGACTTATGCAAGGAGAGTTTAATATCAGCTGATACGAACAGCTGATATTCAATGCCTGAGTAATAACTATGGAGAAGTTAATACCAGACAATAATAACTCTCAGAGAATGTTCTTGTGCTATAAATTCTAAAAGGTGTGTGTAAATGCAAGCATTTACGTCTCTATATATAGCCCAAGATCCGTGTTGCTTTGTCCACAAGGTAATCGACGTGTAAACATATCATTCGTCGATGTAGACTTGTCCACGGAAACATTTAATGCTCTTGCATATGTTGTAGTCCCAAGTGTACTTTGTGTCAACTCCTTTTGCTACTTTTTCTGACGCACAGTAAAAAGGTGTACTATGATAGTACAAAAGTTGTTGACTTTCTGTTTACATGCTTGGAGGGACAAATGATGATGTACTGACACAATATCTTCTATTCCAAAATAGAAGATCCTCATCGTTTTCTTCTTCTTTGAGCGGGAAGGAAATGTTCGAAGTGTCAAGAACATTTCCTCTAAGTCTTTATCTGCAGCAGGTATCATCAGCTGATTCCACAATCAGCCGGATGATCTTCTTCTTGTCTGTGTCCTTTGGTCATAGACTTCGAATGAACACTCTTCTATAGCTGCTGATTTGACTTGATTTCCTAGAGCTAAGTACGTACTCAGCTGAAGGTCTATTGCATATACTTGCTTCAGCTGAGATACATACTTCAGCTGATATTTATTCTTCTTAGCTATCGATCATCAAATCTTATTCACTTAGTCTAGGGACTAACAATCTCCCCCTATTTGATGCAATCGAATAGCTGTATAAGTATGAACCTGTATTGATTCAGCTGTTTGGATCAACTGAATGTTTATGTGCTTTAACCCTTTGGGTTCTTTTGTATCTTTTTACAATGTGTTTACAAGTATATTACAAAATTTTATTTTCTATTAAATGAAGCTGAAAAGTACAAGGAAAATAAAAAAGAAATTACAATGTCTTGGGCATAGCTTCCCCAACGACATTGTGATACAATGAGCTGATGGCTGAGTCGATTAATTTCTTCATTTGTCTTCCTTCTTCAGTGGAGGAACTCAGCGACTTGTGATAGAACATAAGTTGATCAATATCACACATGTGCAGCTCATCAGCCCGTTGAAAGCAAGGCACCTTCTTCTCCAGATAGCAAAAGCCGTAAATTGGTTCTTTTACGATCAGTCCCGAGACAAAGTTTACTCCCATGGGTACAACTTTTGTGATGTTGAGTCTTGTTCGTTTTGCAAATATGATTGAAGACCCATCATCAAGTGTCCTGGAGTCAGCAAGAGGGTCGGGAAGAACGGACTTACGTTTCTCCCCTCTTGCTGAGGAGCCTTCACCAGTAGGTTTTCTGACAACAACTTCTTGAGAGTCACGCAATTCAGCTGGTATGCGATTTTCCAACTCAGGAGAGATTCTCCTGATATTGTCGCATAGAGTCTTGAAGATGAAGGTTGCGACTCTGATCTCACTTTGCAGATCTGTTATAGTATCAGACTGTTGTGCAGATCTGGAAGCTGCTAGCAACTCATTCCACTCAGCAAAGTTGAGTTGAGTGCTGATCTTGTTCAGAGGAATCCTTTCAGAAACCCCAAGTCCTCCAGCTCTTGTTACTATTACTACTTGTGATGAAGACTTGGGGGCCCTTACGCTGGTGATTTTTGCTTCCTGCCTACGTTGGTAAAGAACCTTGTTGAACAACCTAATGTTCTCAGCTCTTTGTGCCTCAGCTTTTTGATACAGCTCTTCATGAGTCTTTCTTTGAAGAGCAATAGCTGCATCAAGATCAGCAGTGGTTCCAGCTTCCTTCAGGAGGAGAGCTTTAACCGTGGCAGACGTAGGCTCCCCCTCAGCAGGTTGATGATTCACCTGTATAATGGGCTGAGGGGTTTGGATTTGCGGGGCTTGGACTTGTGGGCCCTCAACTGATTTAAAGGAATCAATGATTTTAACATAATCAGTTGAGGGGTCTCATGTCCTGAGGCCTTCAGCAGCGGTGAGTGTTGATTGAATGGTTGTCTCACCTGCTGAAGTAGTTACCTCAGGTGTTTCAGTAGTGACGAGTGATGTTGGAATGAGAGCCTCGTCTACTGAAACGTCTTCTTCTTCTGATATCCCAGCAGAGGTGATAGGTGGAGATCTTGGGGTCTCACCTGCTGGAATATCTTCAACATTGGCTCCGACAGCAGAGGTGATCATAGATTGTGAAGCATTTTGTTCACCTTGTTCTTCACCTGCTGAAGTAGCTTGCTCTTTCTCCCCCTCAGAGAGTGCCCGAAGAATTAAGGTACTCTCTGGTGCTGAAGCAGGATGGACAGCAGCGACACCCTCATTTAGCTTTTGGAGAATGAGGTTGAGGGTGCCTTGGAGACCAGCGACTTGGGAAGTCAGCGAGCTGAATTCAGTCTCCAATTTGTCCATTCTAGTGGACACAGCAGAAGCGGACTCCTCAATAGCCTTAGAGAGGTGGCTATGAGTGTTCGTCAGCAGAGACTCTTGCCTAGACTGTGCAAGAGCCAGACGATCGACGACTGGTTGGAGAGGAGATACCTTTGCGGACAAGGTATTCAGCTGTTTATTCACTTCTGCTTCTGTTGCCCGGGCTTCGGAGAGAAGCTTGTCTTTTTCGACTCTGTCAGATTCGCGAATGGAGTTCTACTCTGGATGAATATACTTTTTGAGAGAGATGAACTCGCTTGTGTTGCAGCGAATCTGATCAGCAAGAAGAGCCAGCTGAGGAGTCTGAGTGTGAACCTCAGTGTGCAGAGAAGTTATGCTGGAAGAGAGATTCTCAACAGTTGTGGCAAATTTCTTTGGAACATCCCTGCGAAGGGTGTCCATCTGCTGACTCGGCCTGGCCATCCCAGGTCGAATCTGGGATGATACAACTCTAGACATCAGAGCAGCAGCTGCTCTGATGGGAATGCTTCCTCCAGCTTTGCTGGATTCAGCATGGGACACTTGGACGCTTTGGGGGAGGGGGTCCGACATGTTTTCAGCTGGAGGGGTAACCTCAACTGTGGGAGTGGGTGTTCCCGAGTTAGGAGGAATCGCTCCTATGTGATGCTTAGAAACTATGGGGGCGAGTTGGGTCCAGCTGAAACTTCTGGGTTCTAACAGAAGTGCCGTCATCAGCTGTCAAATCGGTTTGAAGCCCAATATCTACTTCTTCGTCAACGGACGAATAGTAGTGCTGAATGGGTTCTTTAGCTGAATCAAACATCAAATGAAAAGCTGTTTGATTCCCTAGGACTTCAGTCTCACCAGCCGGCAATACTGGTATAGAGACTGGAGGAAGAGTTCCTCTGGGTGGTGTGTCAGCTGCCTCACAGCTCAGTTGGCGAATACGTTCGCGATCACTGGCAGCTTGGTTGGATGCCTCAGTAACAACTTGGTCTAAAATTGTCTCTTCATTGGCGGTGGTGGTTTCCTCGATCACCCGCTGGTTTAAGCTGGTGACGTTGTGGGAAACAGAAGGAACAGCTACAAGATTGACTTGGTTTCCAGTCAATCTATCATCAGCTGAAGACTCAGAAAGTGATGAAGAAGTTGGTGGTGGTGTGTGTGCAGCTGACTCACGGGTGGCTTGGGATGAGCCGAAAACTTCACCAGCAGTCTGTCGAGAGACTGAGGTTGCTTGTGGAGTTTGTACCCTTGTTACAACGACTGATAATGAATCAGTCGAGGAGCTACGCAGAAGGTTGGAGCCGGCACTAACTCCTGAAGAACGAAATTATTGTATTGAAGTCTGCTGACTTGTTGAGAAATCAGCAGATGGAGGTTGAAGAGCAAAAGAGAGAAAAAGAGGATCAGCCGAGAGTGTTCGACTAGGAACTCCGATTGTTGGTGGAGTTCCTTGATAAACACTTCCAATCTGAAAATGAGAAGGACTATTCTCAGATGCTGACATAAAATCTGATCGTAATCCTTCCAATCGGGAACTCGAGTGAGTACCCCGAGGATCCCGGCTGAATCCTGATGATGCTGCTATCGCCAGCTCAACACAGGGCCGGTCCAATCGTTTTTGGGGCCCTGGGCAAAGTTTTAAGAATGGGCCCCTATAATCAGGGCGGGTCCAATCATTTTATGGGCCCTGTGCTGAGTCTAAGAAATGGGCCCTTTTTAAAGTAAATTTTTTTTTGTTCGAAGCAAAATTAAAATTCATATTCTACATATGTACCCACCCTTAAATAGTTAATTAGGCAAGCAACCTTAAATAGTCAATTAGGCAAGCAAATACACGTGAGTGGGAAGAGTAGCAAGATTGTTGAATACATATATACTGAATATCGCAGTCGAGTCTGTTGATTACATTCTAGTTATATCTGCAAACATATATCAGTAATTAAGTATGCTTACTAAATCAGTAATTCATAATTTTCATGTAATTCGTTATAGTCAATTAGTCATTTGACTTGCTTAAATGTAATTCAATGTATTTACAGAAATAGACAGTCAATCAGTAATTCATAAGGTTCTTAAATCTGTGATTTGGGTTCTCTTGCTGTAATGGTTAGTGAACATCAGATTATAATAATAAAACTAACCATAGTTTGCACTTATGTGACCACAGCTCAGTTCAAGGTATACAAAACATATGAATAATTTGAATTGAATTTCATAGTTCAGTAATTAATTTTTAATTGATTTCAACTTTAACCATTGGCTTTTAATGATTCTTGGAACTCTTTAAAGGATTTTTAACAACTTGAAGTTATATTCTTGAAACTCTCATAAGTTAAAATTTTCAAATAATAAACTTAAATCAACGAAATTAAACTTCTAACCCCAAAATTAAACTTCTAAACCCAAAATCGAGGAAATTACAAAATCAAGCAAGTGCAGAGATCGAGAGACGGACCGTTACAGAATCATTGAAGCTGTGAATGGCGAGATTTTGCGTAAAGAAATACGGAATCAAGCAGAGTGGGAGTTTGAGGTTTCATGTTTCCCTAATCTCCAAACACGCTAGTCATCCCTTATCCTGTACGAGATTTCTTCCGTTCCCTTTCAATTAGTTAATTGGGTATTTGGGCCGATAGAAAAACGATTGGGCCCTAAATATTGAAACTGGATTAATTTAATAATAATGGGCCCTTAAATACTGTGGGCCCTGGGCGCTTGCCCTGGTGGCCCAGGCCCAGGGCCGGCCCTGGCTCAACATCATCAATTATCATCCCTTCTCCACAGGTAGCAGACCTTCTTACCTCCAGCTGAGGAAAACAAGGAGCAAGAGAAGTCGGAGAAGATGATAAAAAGAATGAAGAGGAAGAAGGAGAGCGATGAGCAGAACGCTTAACTCGCTTCTTCACCACCAGTGGAATATCACCCGTTTCAACATCTTCCACGTCAATGGGCATGGGGACCCCAGTGGAAGTGGTGGTATTTCCATCAACAGTTTGTGGTCGTCCTGTTGATGGAAAACACTTCAGATGAGGAAAGGACATACCTTTTTGTAGGGCAGATTCCTCCGATGTGGTGCCCTTTGTTTGATCCTTTTTGGATCTGGTCCGATCATCAATGATCTTCAGCATGTACGAGGAGAGGGGAACATCCTTACCATCTTCCTTCTTGGAGTTGAAGATGATGTTGTTGAAGGTACGTACCTCCACTGATTCCCCTGGAATGTCGTCATAATGGACATTCAGCTTCTCAACCATCACATGTGCGATGCACAATGTGAAGAATCGAAGATAGGGAATGTGAGTTCCCTTGGCCTTTAGCTTGGCCTTGACTTCCTCGTACACCAGTCTCCCATAATCAATTCGCTGACCGGTGATTAGGGCTTCAGCAAAGACTTGCATGCTGGAGTTACACTGGTTGTGAGACCCCGAGTTGCCGCCTATACCCTGAATGATGTGGGTAAAGAAATAGGCCCAGGGTCTTGTCAGCTGAGACTTCTTGAAGATCTGCACCTTGTCGTGTTCATTTTCTCATCTGTATCCAGTGATACGGATTAGATTATCTTTAGCTTCATCAGCAGATTTCGTCTACTGATACAGTTCGACAGGGAGCAGATAGTCGAACCCGCAAGCGGTTCGGAAATCATCAACAGTAATGGTGATTTGATGACCTCCAACTTGCGCAACGATGTCGTCTCCAGAAACGGAGGCAGACATCCAGAAATCATGCAAGAGTTCGTAGTTACTCTTGGTGAATCTGAAGAATGCACCACGGATAGGGCAGTGACGCAAGAACTTCCCAACCGGTCGATATACATCGGCGAGATTTTTCGATGGAGAAGTGTTGGCTACCAGATTTGAGTTCTGAGTGAACTCGATTGCAGCTCTTGAGAGAGGAGCTTTTGTGGATTTCTTCGACATTTTAGGAGAGGGAAGAAAGATAAAAGCTTGAAGATTGAGGGTTTTTTGAGAGAGAATATTTGGGGGTGGTGAAGATGAAGTGAGGAAAGAGGTGAGTATTTATAGGGGATTTTGGGATGGTTTGGGTAAACATTTGAAATTAAACCGGACCATTAATGGATAGTTACAAACCAACTATGGAAATGTTGGTTTTCGTGCGAAAAAGGTGGTTGGATGTGACAGAGAGGGGTAGTGGAGCCGTTTCCTGTGTCAGGGTGTCTTGTCGCTCATAAATGCCAAATATTTTCACTCGAGTGGAAATATTTGCCACAGAGATTATATGGTTGGGGATAAAAGATTCCTTTTTTTAGGGAGAGCCAAACGTTTTTCTTTTAAAAATATGATAAGTTATCATTTTAAGAGCTTTTATTCTGCTGACTGAAGAATTCAAAACAGTTTTAATCAGCTGAATGTACTAAATGACAAGGTGGACTTATCAGCTGCTGATAGTACTTCAGCAGTTGATTCAGGCAGTTAACATACCTAGCTCACTGATTAAAAAATTGAAGCATTTTTCATCCAAAGGTTTAGTGAATAAATCAGCCAGCTGAAGGTCTGTTGGAATGAAATGAAGTTCCACGTCACTTTGTTCTATGTGATCTCTAATAAAATGATACCTTATATCGATATGTTTGGTTCTGGTATGAAGAACCGGGTTGTTGCTTATTGCAATAGCACTTGTGTTATCGCAGTAGATAAGAACTTTACAAAAGTTCATATCAAAATCAACCAGCTGATTCTTCATCCATAGGACTTGAGCACATCAGCTTCCAGCAGCAATGTATTCTGCTTCAGCTGTGGAGGTGGAAACAGTGTTCTGTTTCTTGCTTGTCCAGCTGACTAGTTTTCCACCTAGCAGCTGACATCCTCCTGTGGTGCTCTTTATATCCATCTTGCAACCTACAAAGTCTGAATCTGAATAGCCAATTAGATCAAACCCTGAGTCTTTGATGTACCAAAGACCTAGGCTTGGAGTACCCTTGAGGCACCTCAAAATTCGCTTAGCAGCTATTAAATGAGATTCTCTAGGATCAGCTTGATACCTAGCACACACGCAAGTAGCAAACATAATGTCTGGTATGCTGTGTAACACCTCAAATTTAATGCCAAATATTGGCCAAAATAAAACATTTTATAAATAGAAGAACATCCCCAATTTAGA
The DNA here is from genome assembly GCA_963853835.1 of Calendula officinalis. NCBI lineage: Eukaryota > Viridiplantae > Streptophyta > Magnoliopsida > Asterales > Asteraceae > Calendula > Calendula officinalis. The sequence continues at coordinate 12,759,749 of OY970825.1, read as the reverse complement.
TTTACAAAAACCATGGTATGAAATCAGAGTATATAAGTAGGTGTTACAAAATAGATCATCACCAAGCTAAGACTAAATCCAATCTAGTGTTCTTCTATTCTAGGTCCCGCATCTCTATCCATGCGTACCTAAACCTTCGATCCCGAACCTGAGTACATAGCAAAACAAAACAAGGAGTACGTGAGACAAAAACGAATCGTGAGCTACATGGGTTTAGACCCAAAGATAGTAATAATCGATATCCAAGAAATCAACAAACAAGTACTTCATCCATCTATATATAGTCACTCCATGGTGACTCCAATCCTTGCTTTCCTAGCATCACATATCTAGGTATCTGGTTGCCCCCGAGCTAACTAGCAACACTAACGTGCCTAACTATCGGGTTGCCCCCGAACTAACTAAAAGCACCCATAAATCTAACTATCGGGTTGCCCCCGAACTAGCTAGAAACACTATCCTATCTAACTATCAGGTTGCCCCCGAACTAGTTAGAAACATCACCATGTCTAGTTATCGGGTTGCCCCCGAACTAACTAGCATCACGTCATCTCGTTCTCACCATAACCCTATGGTTATGCCAATCTAGCTCTCGGCTATCACTTTCATCATCAACAAGTTAGTTCAGTACTATCATCGGTATAACTAACTATCAACTACTAGTCTACACAATTAAGCAAATAGACCATAACACAAGTAATGAAAATATTTAAAAGGGCTATGTACTCAGTAATTTCCACACGTACTCACCTTAGCAATAAATGCTCCAACTGTGTTCTTGACACCAAATCTCTTGCTTCTCAATCAAATCAACTTTCCAAGACTTCACCAAAAGCCTAATACAAAGATCATACAATATTCAACATCACAATCTACTAATAATGTGTTCATCTACCTCTAGATAACACCCATCAATCCATTTCCCCCAAATATGGTGATTTACCAAACCCTAGGTTTAACCAACCCGAAGATTCTTACAAATCATAATCATACACTTGTTTTCCTTGTTAATATACCATCTATGAAGTGTATACACCATTTATTTCACCATAAATCACCAACCCAAGAACTAGGGTTCCAAACCAAAGCATCAAAATACATAGATCTAAAGCTACAAAGATCAAGGAGTGAAGATTTACCTTTAATCTTCACTTAGGAGTGAAATCTATCAAGCTTTGATGGAGAAATCGACCCAAATCAGCTCTTGCACTCCAAAATCGCCAATGGAAGGAACTAGGGTTTTGGAAATGCATTTATGGCTGAAAAACCCAATTTAATGCACTGGTCGGAAGGGCTCGCGCCCCGCTCGCGCCGCGAAAGGACGCGGGTCTTCCCGCTGGTCGCCGCTTTATACCAGACTTCGCGCCCAGCTCGCGCCTGGCTCGCGCCGCGAAGTCGACGCGAAGTCGACGCGACTTTCTCGCGTTTCAGCTCTGGTCCCTCTGCTCAACCTCGCGTTTCGCTCGCGCCAGGCTCGCGCCGCGAGCCTACCTTTACAGCAGGGCTGCACTTTTCGGTCTAGGTTTCAACCCGGTTTCGCCCATAACTTTCTCATACGGACTCCAAACGACACGAAACCAATTCCTACGGTTTTAATATGATTTATCCATAATTATCATATTTTTATTTATTTTATTTATTTACAAATTCGGGTCGTTACAACTATCTACCCCTTAAGAAGATCCCGTCCTCGGAATCTCATCATAGTTCACGAAATCCGGGTACCTCTTCCGAATCTCGTCCTTGACTTCCCAAGTCAAATTCGGCCCAAGTGAATGCTTCCACTTGACCAACACCAACTCGATCTCCTTATTCCGAAGCTTCTTTGTTTTCGTTTCTAATATAGCCTCGGGCTCCTCAATCAATCGGTTCGGGCCGTCAACCCGCAACTCTTGCAATGGAATAATATTTTCAACTTCCCCGATAAACTTCTTCAAATAACTCACGTGAAAGGTGTCATGCACACCTTGAAGCTCGGGTGGAAGTTCCAACTTAAAAGCTTGAAGCCCGACCCGTTTCAATATTTTAAACGGTCCAACATACCTTGGACTTAACTTTCCCTTTTTACCAAACCGCATCACACCTTTCCAAGGTGACACTTTCAACATGACCATATCACCGACATCCAAGTCGTATGGTCTTTTCTTCAAACCCGAATAACTTCATTGTCTATCTTGGGCGACTTTCATGTTGGTTTGAATAATACCGATCTTCTCATTTGTCACTCTCGCGATCTCGGGACCCGTGAGTTTCGTCTCTCCCGCTTCCAACCAACAAGATGGAGTTCTACATTTCCTTCCATACAACGCCTCATAAGGCGGCATCTTGATAGTCGAGTGATAACTATTATTATACGAGAACTCGACTAACGGTAAATGTTCATCCCATTTACCACCGAAGTCTAACACACACGATCTCAACATATCTTCAACCGTTTGAATTGTTCTTTCACTTTGACCGTCGGTTTGCGGATGATAGGCCGTGCTCAACCGCAACTTTGTACCCAACTCTTCTTGTAAAGATCGCCAAAATCTCGAGGTAAACCTCGCGTCTCTATCGGATACAATCGATAATGGAACCCCGTGGAGTCGAACCACCTCATCAACATACAACTTAGCCAATTTCTCGAGTGGCAACGTTTCCCGAATTGCTAAAAATAACGCACTCTTGATCAACCGGTCAACTATGACCCAAATGGCATCGTGACCTCTACTCGTCTTCGGTAAACCTACTATGAAATCCATAGTTATATCTTCCCACTTCCCGGCCGGTACAACTAATGATTGAGCTACCCCATACGGTACTTGATGCTCGGCTTTCACTTGTGTACACGTGGCACACTTAGAGATATACTTGGCCATTCTCGCCTTCATTCCCGGCCACCAATAAACCCGTTTCATATCTTGGTACGTCTTTGTACTTCCCGGGTGAATCGAATACTTCGATTTGTGCACATCATACAACAACTCTTTTCGGATACCACCGAACTTAGGAACCCAAATACGACCGCCCACGGTCTTCAACCCTTGTGCATTTTCGAGAAAATGTTGGTTCTTTCCTAACCGTTCTTGTCTTAACTCGTCTTTTCCCATAACTTCTCGTTGGGCGTTCTTGATCCTTTCGATAATGCTCGAGACGACCTCTATACGTGTTAATATTCCCCGGTTCGGAATTTCATAAACTTTTCGGCTCAAGGCGTCGGCCACCACATTCGCCTTACCCGCGTGATACACAATCTCACAATCATAATCGGCAATCAACTCGATCCACCTTCTTTGTCGCATATTAAGATCTTTTTGAGTAAACACGTATTGTAAACTTTTATGATCCGTGTACAACGTACACCTGTTAAGGCAAAAAGCCTTGCCCCTTTAGATCTTAAGATAACAAAACAACCTAGACTAGCTTTGATTAATATGTAGAATAAAATAGCTAAGTTTAGGTCTGATACTGAGTGATCAGTATTGGAACTCAGTATCAGTACTCAGTATCAGATAGTGATACTGAGTAGAAGGACTGAGTGATACTCAGTAACGGACTAAGATCAAATCCCTTGATCTTAGTCATTTTCCTTACTTAGTCCTTCGGTTACTCCTTTGCTCATTATGTAAGATCTCTATAACATTATAAATAGAGATCATCTTGCAAAGGAGTACTCACAAATTTACTTTACACATTCACATCTTTTGTAATTGATCAGTGGTCTTGTTATTCCGCAACAAGCCACACTTAGTGGATTTATACATTGACTATATTCTTGTGTTATCACTTTAATATTTCTCTAAGTATAATATTCTATCAATTAACATTATAAACCAGGGTTGTTGTGACCTAACAACTGGTATCAGAGCAGGCTAAATAATCTTCTATTTAGTCGATCTATAACCCTGGCAGCCATTTCCTACATATATCCCTCCAACACTCAAAAATCCAAAATGTCTACAATTATTGCACCAGTTATGTCTGGAAAGGGAGTACCCATCTTTGATGGAAAAGACTTTCATCAATGGAAGCTCAAAGCTCAGTGGTATCTTGAATCTATTCACCATGAGATGCTCACTGTGCTAAATGATGGTCCCATCATTCCACAAACTGTGGAACCGGTTGCTGCTACTGACGATGCTCCTGAGGGCATAAGATCTGTACCTAAACTAAAGCACAACTGGACTGATACTGACCGTCAGTTGTATGCTTTAGACTCCAGAGCTAAAGGAGTGATTGGTAATGCTGTTACAAAAGAGATACTTAATGCAATTATGAAATTGCCAACAGCAAAGGCTATGTGGGATAGCCTATCAGTCACTTATGAAGGTACAGCAAAGGTGAAGTTGCAAAGAAAAAGCAACATGAGAAGGAAATATGAAAATTTCTTTTCAACTCCAAATGAAGACATCACCACTCTCTATAACAGGTTCAATACTGTTATCCATGATTTAATCAGTGTAGGCATTGTGAAAGAGGAAGGAGAGCTTGTTCAAAAGTTTCTGGATAGCCTTCCTCAACAATTTCTTGACATGACAAACTCTGTCAATGCTGCTAACAACATTGAGTCATACACTCTTCAAACTTTGTATGGTTTAATGCTGAATCATGAAGAGAATAATGCTGCAAGACTGATCAACTGGAAGAAAACTGACAAGTCTTCCACTGGTATGGCTCTAGTTGTGCAACAGGCTTATACTGTGACTGAGCCAGAAGAACCAGAAGTTGATCTTGCTGATGCTGAGGCAGAAGAGCTTGAAACTCAAATGGCTCTCATGTCTATGAAGCTGGATCAGTTGAAGAAGAAGAGGCTTGGTGTTAGCTCTTCTAATACTGACCCTAGATCAGGTCTGTGCTATAGGTGTGGAAAGCCTGGACATATTGCTGCAAATTGTCATACTAAGTCTTCTGAGACTGACCAGAATGACAAGATTGCATACCGAGCAAAAAGATATAGAGACAAATATGTCAAGCTGAAGAATTGGAGCAAGGGAAAGAGGGCAGAAGGAAATGGAGCACCTCATCAAGCACTTTACTCAGAAGCCTGGATGGATGAAGAGTTGAGTGATGATGAAGAGGAGATTGAGAATAAAGCCTTTATGGCTTTCACTGAAGATGATTTGAAGAGTTCCTTTGAAAAGGATATCAAAGAGGCTGAGAGGATGAGTGTTCATACTGATTGGGATTCCACTCAGTTGTACAAGGTAAGTTCCTTTCAAACTTATTCAGTGAATGAAAAAACCAAGATTTTTGAGTATATGCTTGTTGATCTTAAAACTTCTGTACAAAAAGAAAAAGCTTTAAAATTAACAATTAAAGAACTTGAAAGGGTAAATAATGAAAACTTGGATAAACTAGCAAAATATAAAGATTTAGAACTAAATTTTTCAGATTTAAAAGACATTAACCAAAGATTAGCTGATAAAGCTCATTTACACAAACTTGAAAAAGAGAAATTTGAAAAACAGTGTAAATCTTGGGGAAATGCTTCAATAAAATTAAATAAATGTTTAAATGAACAATTTCCAGAAAATGTGAGGGCTGCACTTGGTGTTGATCCTCAATTTAAAAGCAGGAACAATTTTGCTGATTTATTTGAAGAGTTTTCTACTATGAACCCTATTAATTTTGTAAAAGCTAAAACTTTATGTGAAGTTGGATGTCAAACTGAGTCAGATGATGAAGAAAATGAAATTTTAGAAAAACCTATTGGTCCTTCCATCTGCTCAAAGTGCTATACTGAGCTACAAGAACTCAGTATTGAATTTCAAATAACAGAAATTTCTGATACCGAGCTATCAATAGTTCAGTATGACACTTCTGCTGTTCCACCTTTTGAATTATTATTTAATACAACAACTTTTGAATTATATAATGATAATAAAACAACTTCTATCTCACATGTTTCATCAAATACAGAAGTTGCAGGAACAGAAACATCAAATACTGAGACATCTAAAGAACCTGTTAAAGTTGTTCCTTCAAAACATGATAAACAAAAGACAACTTCAACTAGGTCTTTGGTTGGCAAAGACAAGAAGTCTACCACTAATAAAATTAGAAAGACTTCTCTGCCAAATAAAAATAAGCAACCAGATCATCCATCTCCTAAACCAGTTAAAAACAATGTTAATACATCTATTAGAAATAACAAAATTAATGTTTTAAAAACACTTGGTGATCAGGTCAAATCTTTAAGCAAACAATTTGCAAAACTCGTTCATACTGACCTACCAAAAGTGAAACATTTCTCTAAAATACCATATGAAAATATGTTTAGAAATAGACCTAGGAAATGTTATAGATGTCATCATACTGGTCATAAGGGAGATGAATGCTGGACTGATCTCTCAAGTTCTAGGTACTCAGTACCAAAGAAAAGGAGAGAAACTAAGTCAGTATCACCAAAGAAAACTTCTAAAGTTACCCCTGAAGTGATACCGACCTCTCCACATAAAGAGATCAAGTCAAATTGTGTTTATCCCACCAAAGGTCCCATTCAAAAATGGGTTCCTAAAAGGAACTAACTCTTATTTTGTGTCTTGTGCAGGGTGACAGAAAGTGGTACTTAGATAGTGGCTGCTCAAGACACATGACAGGCAGTATGGAATACCTTCTTAATTATACTCCAGAGAAGGGTCCTTCTGTCAAGTTTGGAGATGACTCGGTGGGAAAGACAAGAGGTTATGGTGTGATCAAGGCAGGCAACATAACTTTTAAAAGAGTTGCCTATGTAGAGGGTCTTAAACATAATCTGCTCAGTATTAGCCAGATGTGTGATGATGACAATGAAGCTCGATTCAGAAAGGTTGCAGGAATCATCTACAATGATAAAGGGCAGCCTGTACTCATTGCTAGAAGAGAAAAAGACGTATATGTGGTCAACCTATCTGAAATAGACCCAACTATTCGAGTATGCCTGCTTTCTAAAGTCAAGCCAGAATTACATTGGCTATGGCACAAGAAACTTTCTCACATCAATTTTAGAAATATCAACGAGCTCAGTATGAAGAAACTGGTGAGAGGACTGCCCACAATTACTTATTCAAAAGATAAGTTATGCTCAGCATGTGAAATGGGCAAGCAGAAGAAGAGTTCATTCAAGTCTAAAGTCAATCATTCCATCAATGAACCTCTTACTATGATACATATGGATCTTTTTGGCCCCATCAGCACACCATCTTTGGCCAAAAAGATCTATACTCTAGTCTTAGTTGATGAATTCTCAAGATATACTTGGGTCATCTTCATCAAGACTAAGTCAGATGCAACAACAGAAATCATTGCCTTTATAAAAAGAGAGGAACTTCAAAAAGGCAACAAGGTCAAGCAACTTAGAAGTGACCATGGTACTGAGTTTAAGAACTCAGTATTAGCAGATTTCTGTGAAGAAAAAGGAATCATTCAAAACTTCTCTGCAGCCTACACACCCCAACAAAATGGTGTTGTAGAAAGAAAGAACAGAACACTGATTGAAGCTGCAAGAACTTTATTATGCCATGCTGGACTGGCACTGAGTTTCTGGGCTGAAGCTGTAAACTGTGCAAACTTCACTCAGAATAGAGCCACTATAGTCCAAAGACATCTGAAGACTCCATATGAGTTATACAATGGCAAGATTCCTAATGTGGAATATTTCCACATCTTTGGGAGTAAATGTTTTGTACTCAGTACAAAACAAAATCTTAACAAATTTGCTCCCAAAGCAAATGAAGGTGTGTTCATGGGCTACTCTCCACACTCCAAAGCTTTCAGAGTATATATCATCTCAACCAAGATGATTGTAGAATCCATTCATGTCACATTCGATGAAGATCAGAATGAGCATTCTACCTCAGCAAGTGAAGACATAAGTGGCATAGATATTCTATGCAATCCAGAACACTCCATTGCTGAACAGCCTAAGTTTCATCCACACTTTATTCCTAATAAGTTTAATGAAACTGATCAAGTTCAAACTCAGTATCACTCAAATGCGTCTAATACTGAAGTTCCCATATCAGAGGACCTTCATACTGAGTTTCCAACTAATGATCTGAACCACTCTATTTATGAAGAAGGTGAAACATCCAACACTTCACAAGAATCCACATCAACTCTGCAAAATGAAGATGCACAGCAACCTGCACTGTCTAATACTTATCAGAATTCCACTCAGTATCAGACAGACAACACACCAAATCAACAAGATATTGTTGATCCTATTTCAAATGCTCCCTTAGGAAACAATTTAAGGGAACACAGAGACCATCCACACTCAAACATTATTGGTCCTATTGAAGAAGGTGTCCAAACAAGAAGAAAATTAGAATTTCCAACCCAAGCAACTGCAAACTTTTGTTTTTTCTCAAGTTTTCTATCTACCATTGAACCAAAGAAAGCTGATGAAGCTTTATTAGATGAAGATTGGGTAGAGGCTATGCAAGAAGAGCTCACAGAGTTTGAAAGAAACAAAGTTTGGAACTTAGTATCACCTCCTTCTGGCAAAACTATTATTGGTACTAAGTGGGTGTTCAGAAACAAGATGGACAAGGATGGTGTTGTCATCAGAAACAAAGCAAGGCTAGTTGCTCAAGGTTACAGGCAAGAAGAAGGCATTGACTATGATGAAACTTTTGCACCAGTTGCAAGAATTGAAGCGATTAGGTTGTATCTTGCATATGCAGCCTTTAAGAATTTCAAAGTTTATCAGATGGATGTCAAAAGTGCTTTTCTAAATGGAAAACTACAAGAAGAAGTTTATGTTAAACAACCTCCAGGTTTTGTTGATCCCAAATTTCCTCATTATGTTTTCAAGCTTGATAAAGCTCTATATGGGCTCAAACAAGCTCCAAGAGCCTGGTATGACACCTTGTCTGAGTATCTTATTGAAAATAAGTTTACAAGAGGTAAAATTGATAAAACATTATTTTCAAAAAGGAAAGGTTCTGACATCTTACTCATTCAGATATATGTAGATGACATTATCTTTGGTTCCACTGACAAGTCAATGTGTGACTGGTTTGCTAAGATAATGTCAACTCAGTATCAGATGAGTATGATGGGAGAACTTACTTACTTTCTGGGTTTACAAGTTGAACAAAAGCCTGATGGCACTTTTATAAATCAAAGTAAGTATGTGCATGACATGTTAAAGAAATACAACTTTGAAAATCTATCTTCCATGCACACTCCTATGGGTACTCAGGATAAGATAAGTAAGGATGAAACTGGTAAACCAGTATGTCAATCCACATACCGAGGTATGATTGGTTCCTTACTTTACTTAACTGCTAGTAGGCCTGATATCATGTTTGCCACATGTTTGTGTGCTCGGTATCAGGCTGATCCTAAAGAATCACACATGAAAGCGGTTAAGCGCATCTTTAGATATCTTACAGGTACTCCTAACCTGGGTCTTTGGTATCCCAAAGACTCAAACTTTGACCTTGAAGGGTACACAGATGCAGATTTTGCAGGTTGTAGATTGGACAGAAAGAGCACAAGTGGAGGATGTCAATTCCTAGGTGGAAGACTAGTTGGCTGGTCATCCAAGAAACAAAATTCGGTAGCAACTTCCACAGCAGAAGCAGAATATGTTGCTGCAGGAAGTTGTTGTGCTCAATTATTATGGATGCAATATCAACTCTTAGACTATGGGTTCAACTTTCATAAGACTCCTATTCATTGTGATAACAAGAGTGCTATTGCTATCACAGAGAACCCAGTCCATCACTCCAAAACCAAGCACATTGATATCAAACACCACTTTATTCGAGATAATGTGGAAAAGGGTAAGGTTGAAGTAGATTATGTACCAACAAATGAACAATTGGCTGATGTATTTACTAAACCTCTTCCTGAGGAAAGGTTTATGTATTTACTAGGGCAATTAGGTATGTTGAATCCTTAATCTTAATTAAATTTCTTTAAAACTGAGCGCTCAGTATCACTCCTGTTGATACTGACCACTCAGTATCACTAGTCTGTTATCATCAAAATTTAAAATTTTTATTTTTTTTATTAATTTCAAGAGTAAATTAGTTGTTTTTATATTTTTTAAAATTTTTTTAAAATTAATTTTTTTTTTACTCGGTATTGGGGTATGACGGCTCTTACGCCGAGCTTAATCCTCATACTGCTCAAACGGTAACCTTTCTTAATAAGAAAGTTACCGTTGGCAGAGGATAAGGCAGTCAAATCAGCCGTTTTTACTTCCCAATACCTTATTTATCTTTCAAATCTTCTATAAATAACCGTTTATTTTTACTTCAAATTTTTTTTTAACTGTTATTTCTTCTTTCATCTTAAATTCTCTCTGCGATTAACGATTTCACTTTCTCTTAGCAAGCAAATTCTTTCAAATAAAAATCACAGATGGCGAATTATACTTTTGTTGCTCCAGAAGTTCAATCGGAAATCCAATTCCGAAATAATGAAGTACCCAGGTTTGCGAGGAACAACATCACAGCAAATTTCAATATTCCTCAAGCCTGGGCATGCCAAGAATTCACGAACATCGTCACTTTTATGAAGCATTGCTCAATTGCTCGTGCACTGACATTATCTCCTCGAGCAATCTACCCAGAAATGCTATGCGAGTTTTGGTACTCTGCTACACTCGATTCTCCAGATATGATTGCTGGGTGGGTAATTAGAGATCAAAGAAGGGCATTTGTTTCTACTGCAATTATTCGTGAAGCACTGAGACTTCCCGCCCAAGCTCAGTATGACCCATTTGTTGATCGATCAGAGGCACGCTCTGTACTGCCTTTTCTGGGTCGAAGAGGAACAACGGGCACAATCAAAAGAAATGAATTTGGTCCTATGTGGGGTATTCTTATCACAACAATAATTCGATGTATGACCCACAAGACGGGAGCTTTGGACCAAATAAACGAATTTGGGATGCAAATAGTACATGCTCTGTACTATGGAAGAAACATTGATTTTGCTCGCCTAATCTTCAATGAATTAGCTACTCTGGTCCGAGCAAACACAAGGGAATGCAATGTCCCTTTCTGCAGATTTCTATCACTCATATTTCAACACTCAATGCCCACACACATTTATGATGAATTTCACAGTCCAAGAGTTGATCTTCCTCCACTCAGTGAGAAGATTTTCTTTTACAGACCAAGACAAGGAGAACCTCTTCTAAGTCCTCCTATGTGGGCCATTGTTCAAGAACACATTGATGATGTAGAACACATGTCTGATACTGAGTCAGAAAATGATGATGATGATGATAATGATGATGATAGTGGAAATGGAGCACAGGCCGGTCAAGATATTGAGATGCAGGATGTCCCACAAGTTCAAGAACCAACTATCTCTCCACCTGCACAAGATCTTGCTGCTCCTCATATTGAAACCGATCGTGAAACTGAGTCCTCAGAAGACACACCACTGGTCCTTCGCAGAAGAAGAAGGAATGTTTCTCCTATCATTATGGGCAACTTATCATCTGAGGAGGTGCAGCCTGCAAATGTTCCATCATTAACTGCATCTATTCAAGCCCAAAGCTTTATTGCAGCCACCGCTGACCTTCCAGGTCCAGAACAAGCTCCACCTGCTCAACCAATTGAGGAACCTCATGTTCCTCTTGATGTGGAGATTCAATATGCACAAACTGCACTGGAAGGTGCTCAGCATGACAGAGGGGTCGGTATTGAAGATGTTGGTGCTGCACATCAACAAACACATGATCCTGCACCGACCTCTGCAGATGCTCGAAGGGAATCTGACAGAGTCTCAGGTATGAATTTCTAAAAAGCCTTAAACTTATATATATATATTTCATTTCCAAAATAGAGACTAAGTATTGGCCAGTACCAACTCAATACTAACCAAAGTCTCAAACGATCTTTCAAATATATATCCTCTTATGGCCAACATAGCTAGCCCACTGCTGCTATGCAACATTCATATACTGAGCACACTAAATTGATCATTGTCAGTCTACATTTGTCTCAACATTTAAAGAGACAATGGTGGTTGATGTCATACTGACACCCACTGGTGCTGCTTGAATAATGTCCAACTTATTTTTGAGTTGGGTAGCATCATTCAAGAAATGATCCCAAACCCTTAAGCCACATAATCCAAAAATATCCAATGGGGTTTAGCCACATTTCTGTTATCACTCTCATACCGAGTGATAAACATTGAAAATACAAGAAGCACATCCCAGGCTTCGAATTCCCACACCCAAACCTTTTAGTAAATGTGACTTATCCTATACTGAGCTACTTAAATTTTCACACTCACCTTTACTAAAATCTTCTTACACATGCTATGCACAAGTCCACAATATTTCATCCTATACCAGATGAAATACAGACTTCACAAACTCTGTTTATATGATTGTAGAATTAAACAACACCACAATTCTATTTGATAAACCTTTCATTCTAACCAGTTTTACATTTTTGTTTCTTTAGCACCAACTGTGCAGGGTATTCAGGCATCTCAAACTGCAGCAGACCAAGTGACTCTGCAAGCAATCATGCAGCACATTCTGGCCATCCAACAAACTCAAAATGTAATACTCGCCAGAATGGACAAGATGAGTGGTGATATTGACTTAATAAAACAGTCAGTATCACTCCTTCAACAACCACAGCAGCCTCCACAAACTCCACCAGGTTCACATGGTAATCACAATGAAGAGGGAGAAGGAGAAGGAGGTGCTGGTGATACTGATGCTGCAACTGAGCCCATGCCCTCCCCTACTCTTGAACAACCTGAAGGGGACATGGGTGGTGATACTGATCCTCTTCCCTCCTCATCAAATGATAACAAAAAGGGGGAGAAGAGACAAAGAGATTCTGAGGTTGATCAAACTGAGCCTTCTGCTCAGGGGGAGAAAAGAAGAAGATTGAATGAAGATCAACCTCCACAACAACAACATCAGCAAAGCCCTCATACTGAGCCATTTCGCATTCAGTATGAGAGAAGAAGACAAAGAACAAGGTCAGAATTACAAGTTCAAGATCCACTTGAGCCATCTGCTCAGGGGGAGACTCATACTGACCAACCACAACAAAATTTTGAAGAGAATAATCTACAAATTGTGGTCTATAGGCCTTTCATCTGGCCTATTGCTGATGATGAAGATGAAGAACCAGATTTAGTAAACTATGCACTAAATCTGGTAGAACAAGAAAGCTCTTCATCATCATCCTCGTATGATGAAGAACCAGAAAACCTGGTGATTAGAAGAAGGAGTTCCTTATCAAGAAGACCTATCAATGTTGTTCTCACTTCTTCTGAATCAAGTGAGGAATCTGCTCCTCTGGTAACAAGACAAAGAAGACCTGTTCTTACAAGGGACAGTGATACCGAGCATGCTCCAAGACTGACTCCTCAACAACTCTGGGCAGAACAAGAAAGATTTTTATATGAGCAAGAGTTGGGAGTCAAAACTGAACCAGAATCTGACCCAGATACTGATACTCCTGGTCCTTCACATAGAATCTCAAGAAAGGGTCCAGACCATATTCAACATTATTGGAATATGGTTGCTGCTAGGACTCAGTATAAGGAACAAAGAAAGGAGTTCTTGAGGACCAAAACATTTCAAAATGTAAGGGGGATACATTGGTTAAATCTGGATGTTAATAAAGTAAAAGTGAAGCTCAAAGAAGGAAGAATTACTATCACTTGTACTGGATTAACCAGTCCCCCCATGAAGATATTTATTCATGACATTCAAAGAATTGGTCTTCAAGACTGGGTGAAGATCACAAGACTGATCAAAGAGCTTCCAAAGAAATCAACCTATGATCAAATAGTCTTGGATGAGATCTGTGCAGTAGCTGCAGTGTGTTATGAGAAGGACTTACTCCATGAAATAGAGTACAGAACACTCAGTGTGATGACTGAGGCTTACTCAAACAACAGACCAGAATGCCTCCATACATACAAGTATCTTAGAAAGTACCCTCTTCCTCCTAACCTTGTATTTCAGGATCAAAAGAGTGTCATATATCCAACTTCTGGATATATGTATACTGACTCAGAGGATAGAGAGTGCTTCATCTCTGAAGAAGATCTACCAAGAGCTCAAATCAGTCATCTTGTTGGACTGAAATGGATGATCACCAAGAAAGAAGACTCTTGGTTCAGAAAGAAGATTGTTGCAGTACTGAATAGCAGAAGGGATGAACTCAAAAGCAGAGAAGAGTTTGTCCACATCAAACAAGAAATCTTCTATGAGAATGAAGCCATCAACAGCAAATGAAGAAGAAGATATTGTTACCTATGCTGTTATAATTTTTTTTTCTTTGTCAATTGTTTTGTTATCATTAGATAGGGGGAGATTGTTAAGGCAAAAAGCCTTGCCCCTTTAGATCTTAAGATAACAAAACAACCTAGACTAGCTTTGATTAATATGTAGAATAAAATAGCTAAGTTTAGGTCTGATACTGAGTGATCAGTATTGGAACTCAGTATCAGTACTCAGTATCAGATAGTGATACTGAGTAGAAGGACTGAGTGATACTCAGTAACGGACTAAGATCAAATCCCTTGATCTTAGTCATTTTCCTTACTTAGTCCTTCGGTTACTCCTTTGCTCATTATGTAAGATCTCTATAACATTATAAATAGAGATCATCTTGCAAAGGAGTACTCACAAATTTACTTTACACATTCACATCTTTTGTAATTGATCAGTGGTCTTGTTATTCCGCAACAAGCCACACTTAGTGGATTTATACATTGACTATATTCTTGTGTTATCACTTTAATATTTCTCTAAGTATAATATTCTATCAATTAACATTATAAACCAGGGTTGTTGTGACCTAACAACACCGAGTACCATACAAATAATGCCTCCACAATTTTAAGGCAAATATAATCGCCGCCAATTCCAAGTCGTGTGTCGTGTACCTTAATTCCGCATTCTTCAATTGTCGCGAGGTATACGCGATCACTTTACCTCTTTGCATCAACACACAACCGAGCCCTTGATTCGACGCATCACTATAAACCACAAAATCCTCCATACCATCCGGTAACGTGAGGATCGGCGCGTTACATAACTTTTCTTTTAACAACTTAAACGCCTCCTCTTGCTTCTTCTCCCACACAAACTTTTCACTTTTTCTCGTTAACTTCGTGAGTGGAATTGCGATTCTCGAGAAGTCTTGTATAAACCTTCGGTAATAACCGGCCAATCCAAGAAAACTTCTAACCTCGGTAGGAGTCCTCGGAGGCTCCCAATTTGACACCGCTTCAATCTTGGACGGATCAACTTTAATACCATCACACGTCACCACGTGACCTAAGAATTGCACTTCCCGCAACCAAAACTCACACTTCGAGAATTTTGCATACAACTTCTCCCGTTTCAACACGTCTAGAACAAGCCTCAAATGACCTTCGTGTTCTTCTTCGGTTTTCGAGTAAATCAAAATGTCGTCAATAAACACAATCAAAAACTTATCAAGGAACGGTTTACAAACCCGATTCATCAAATCCATAAAAATAGCCGGCGCGTTTGTAAGACCAAACGGCATCACTAGAAATTCATAATGACCATAACGTGTACGAAAAGCCGTCTTCTCGGTGTCGCCTTCTTTCACCCGAACTTGGTGATAACCCGACCTCAAATCAATCTTCGAGAAATAACTAGCACCTTGCAATTGGTCGAATAAGTCATCAATTCTCGGCAACGGGTAACGGTTCTTAATAGTTACCTTATTCAATTCTCGGTAGTCAATACACAT
The DNA here is from genome assembly GCA_963853835.1 of Calendula officinalis. Taxonomy (NCBI): domain Eukaryota; kingdom Viridiplantae; phylum Streptophyta; class Magnoliopsida; order Asterales; family Asteraceae; genus Calendula; species Calendula officinalis. Next base: position 12,744,051 of record OY970825.1, on the reverse strand, counting down.
CCTCATTGAACCGTCTTTCTTTTTAACAAATAACACCGGTGCACCCCACGGTGACGAACTCGGACAAATAAAACCTTTATCTAACAAATCTTGCAATTGGGTCATCAATTCCCGCATCTCGGTGGGAGCTAAACGATAGGGAGCACGAGCAATCGGCGTCGCCCCCGACACTAAATCAATTTTAAACTCGACTTGTCTCTCCGGTGGCAAACCGGGCAAGTCATCGGGAAATACCTCGGGGAAATCCCGAATAATCTTGACATTATCCATTGACTTCTTTTCCTTTCGGCCATCTAACACATATGCAATAAACGATGCACAACCTTTCGATATACTTTTCCTCGCCTTAATGGCGGTAATCACATTAGGCATGTGGTGTCGTTTCTCCCCATACACAAATACTTTCTCATTCTCGGGTGTCCTAATCGACACTATCTTCTTTCCACATAAAATCTTGGCTTGGTGCATACCCAACCAATCCATACCGATAACCACATCAAACGCCCTAATTCCCATGGGCAACAAATCTACCTTAAATTTTCTACCGTCTATTTCTATTTCACAATTTCTATAAACACATTCAACCATAGACGTTTTCCCGTCGGCTACTTCTATTTCATAAACCTCATCTAACATCTCGGACGGCACATTCAATTTACAACCGAATTCATAAGACACAAACGAATAATTTGAACCCGAATCAAACAAAATATGAGTTGGCAAGGAGTTAATGAATAGAGTACCTGACACCACATCGTGTGCCTCCTTCGCCTCCTCCCGAGTGAGTTGGAAGGATCGTCCCTTCACCTTAGCCGGTTCCACTTTCTTTTGAGCCGTGGACACCATCGACTCGATTCCCTTCTTCGGGCACGCATTGCTATAGTGCCCCTTCTCATGACACGAGAAGCACTCAACATCGGCCATCGACTTGACCTTACAATCCCGGGCTACATGCCCCGGTCTACCATAACTAAAGCAAGACCTTGACCCACTTCGGCACTCGCCGGCATGATTTTTCCCGCATTTCTTGCACGGGCCAACACTTCCTTGTTTAGATAAGCTCGAAGTGAACTTCCCCTTTTTGAACGAACTAGAGCCGCTCTCCGCCTTCCTTTTCTCGCCCACATGGGCCCTCTCGGCAACCCGTGCCTCATTCACTTCTTCCACACCCCGGGCGGCACTAATGGCCTCATCTAGTGAGACCGCCCTCTTAACCTCTAACTGATAATCCCACGGTAGCCCACTTGCATACCGAACCACTCTCAACCTCTCATCCGAGTAGGTTTTAGCAACAAACGGGAGCAATCCCGTGAACTCCCTCGAGTATTCTTCGATTGACATATCACCCTTCTTGAGGGTCACGAACTTCTCGTGCATCTTTTCCAAATCCCTTTCGGGACAAAAAAAAATTTTCAATCTCGTGGTGAACTCCTCCCACGACATCTATTCAACCACCTCCTTCCCGAGGGTCTCATACACGATATCCCACCACACCATGGCATCTTCTTTCAACAATTGTGACGCATACGTCACCATATCAACATCCTTACACTTACTACTTCCGATAACCCTCTCGGTTTCTCGGATCCACCTCATCGTTACTTTCGGGTCCGAACTACCCGTGTACACATTTGGCTTACAAGCCATGAAGGATTTAAACGAGCAACCTTCTTTCACAACGGGCCTAGCCCTAGCATCACTTTGGCCACCCGTGGAGGATTTCCCTTCCCCGGTGCCACTACCTCCCGTTTTCTCATCCGACTTAGCCTCGGATTCGCGGTCTCCCCCCGACCTCTCGCGGTCTCCAATAATACGGTGCACTTCTTCGGCCACCGTTCCCTTGATTTGATCGATAATAGTTTGGAGATCCGCCATGGTTACCGGAGTTCTATTAGCTCCGACCTCCGATTCATCAACACGATGCATCGACGGTTGACTTTCTTGTTCAACCACTCTCTCGACATTAGGTATTTCTTCCTCCCGGTTTTCCGGGGCTTTACCACTTCTACGAGTGTTCACCATTTATTTCGATCAAGACTTACGAAAGACATTAAACATTTAGTACCTTGTGTACAACCCATTAGCCTCATAAGACTCAATATCCAAAATCATATCAAATTTCATCGGTCCCCTAGGTTCAACCCTAAACTTAATATAAAGTCTCAAGGTCAACCTATGATCTCAAGGAATCTTATATTCCTAATGCTACAGTCTAAGACTAGGATGGTCATCCAACCTAATTCACTTAAACTATAGCTCTGATACCAAGTTGTAACACCTCAAATTTAATGCCAAATATTGGCCAAAATAAAACATTTTATAAATAGAAGAACATCCCCAATTTAGATTTACAAAAACCTTGGTATGAAATCAGAGTATATAAGTAGGTGTTACAAAATAGATCATCACCAAGCTAAGACTAAATCCAATCTAGTGTTCTTCTATTCTAGGTCCCGCATCTCTATCCATGCGTACCTAAACCTTCGATCCCGAACCTGAGTTCATAGCAAAACAAAACAAGGAGTACGTGAGACAAAAACGTCTCGTGAGCTACATGGGTTTAGACCCAAAGATAGTAATAATCGATATCCAAGAAATCAACAAACAAGTACTTCATCCATCTATATATAGTCACTCCATGGTGACTCCAATCCTTGCTTTCCTAGCATCACATATCTAGGTATCGGGTTGCCCCCGAGCTAACTAGCAACACTAACGTGCCTAACTATCGGGTTGCCCCCGAACTAGCTAAAAGCACCCATAAATCTAACTATCGGGTTGCCCCCGAACTAGCTAGAAACACTATCCTATCTAACTATCGGGTTGCCCCCGAACTAGTTAGAAACATCACCATGTCTAGTTATCGGGTTGCCCCCGAACTAACTAGCATCACGTCATCTCGTTCTCACCATAACCCTATGGTTATGCCAATCTAGCTCTCGGCTATCACTTTCATCATCAACAAGTTAGTTCAGTACTATCATCGGTATAACTAACTATCAACTACTAGTCTACACAATTAAGCAAATAGACCATAACACAAGTAATGAAAATATTTAAAAGGGCTATGTACTCAGTAATTTCCACACGTACTCACCTTAGCAATAAATGCTCCAACTGTGTTCTTGACACCAAATCTCTTGCTTCTCAATCAAATCAACTTTCCAAGACTTCACCAAAAGCCTAATACAAAGATCATACAATATTCAACATCACAATCTACTAATAATGTGTTCATCTACCTCTAGATAACACCCATCAATCCATTTCCCCCAAATATGGTGATTTACCAAACCCTAGGTTTAACCAACCCGAAGATTCTTACAAATCATAATCATACACTTGTTTTCCTTGTTAATATACCATCTATTAAGTGTATACACCATTTATTTCACCATAAATCACCAACCCAAGAACTAGGGTTCCAAATCAAAGCATAAAAATACATAGATCTAAAGCTACAAAGATCAAGGAGTGAAGATTTACCTTTAATCTTCACTTAGGAGTGAAATCTATCAAGCTTTGATGGAGAAATCGACCCAAATCAGCTCTTGCACTCCAAAATCGCCAATGGAAGGAACTAGGGTTTTGGAAATGCATTTATGGCTGAAAACCCCAATTTAATGCACTGGTCGGAAGGGCTCGCGCCCCGCTCGCGCCGAGCTCGCGCCGCGAAAGGACGCGGGTCTTCCCGCTGGTCGCCGCTTTATACCAGACTTCGCGCCCAGCTCGCGCCGCGAAGTCGACGCGAAGTCGACGCGACTTTCTCGCGTTTCAGCTCTGGTCCCTCTGCTCAACCTCGCGTTTCGCTCGCGCCAGGCTCGCGCCGCGAGCCTACCTTTGCAGCAGGGCTGCACTTTTCGGTCTAGGTTTCAACCCGGTTTCGCCCATAACTTTCTCATACGGACTCCAAACGACACGAAACCAATTCCTACGGTTTTAATATGATTTATCCATAATTATCATATTTTTATTTATTTTATTTATTTACAAATTCGGGTCGTTACATGCTGGCGGTGAGATAGAGCAAAGATCCAATGATTCCTCTATAGAATGTGACATCAACTAATTTCCCAGTTGTGTCAGCATCTAGATTGTTTGGAGGAGCCATTGGAGTTTTCATAGATGATGATGAATTCATATCAAATTTCTTTAGAAGATCTTTGATATATTTTTCTTGATTTATAAAAATTCCATTTTTAGTTTGTTTAACTTGTAAACCAAGAAAATATGTTAATTCACCCATCATACTCATCTCATACTTTGTAGACATAAGTTTTGAAAAACGTCTACAAAGTTTTTCGTCAGTAGCACCAAAAATTATGTCATCCACATAAATTTGAACAAGAATGATATCACCTTTGATTTTGCGAATAAATAAGGATTTATCAATCTTTCCCCTGGTAAAATCATTTGCTATGAGGAACGTGGAGAGTGTATCATACCATGCACGAGGAGCTTGTTTCAACCCATACAGCGCCTTATCCAATTTAAACACATAGTCTAAATATTTAGGGTTTTCAAACCCTAGTGGTTGTTTAACATATACTTCCTCTTGCAGCTTACCATTTAGAAATTCACTCTTCACGTCCATCTGAAAAACTGTGAAATTTTTGTAAGCAGCATAGGCTAGAAATATTCTAATAGCCTCAAGCCTAGCTACCGGAGCAAATGTTTCATCGAAATTGATTCCTTCCCCTTGTCTATATCCTTGAGCAACAAGCATAGCCTTGTTGCGAATAACAACACCTTTTTCATCCATCTTGTTCCTAAATACCCATTTAGTACCAATTATAGTCTTTCCAGCTGGTGGGGGTACCAACTGCCATACTTTGTTGACCTCAAATTGGTTAAGTTCTTCCTGCATCGCTTGAATCCAGCTAGAGTCTTCCAAAGCAGCTTTAATATTCTTCGGTTCTTCAGCTGCTAAGAAGCATGACCATAAGCAGAGATTGCATGATGCATTACTCCTTGTGACCACTCCTTGTTGTGGATCTCCAATGATTAGATCAATTGGATGTTCTGAGGTCCACTTAGATTGAGGAGCAGCTGTAGAAGATGAAGATTCAGCAGAGTTAGATCCTTGTTGAGCGGCTGACTGCTCAGCAGGATGATTTACTTCATTTTGAACAGATCTTTTTGAAGTATGAAGAGGTGGCTTAGAGATATCCTTGGATGATGCTCTAGCTGTTGGAATCTCTTGTTGAACAGCTGTAATATCTACAAGGTATGTAGGAGCATCATGAAATGTCTCATCTGATTCATTTATGGGAACATCAAAGAGATTTAAAGCATCAGAAAATGCTTCAACTGCATCATCAGAAGATGGTTCAACTGATCTCTGAAATGCATCAGATGAGTCAGCAGAGGTGGGATTTAAGGCCTTTGAGTGTTCTTCAAAAGTAACATTTATGGACTCTTCCAAAGTTTGTCTTCTTTTGTTGAAGATCTGTATGCCTTGGATGTAGTGGAGTATCCCAAGAAAATGGCTTCATCAGCTTTAGAAGCAAACTTGCTTAGCTGATCTCGTGTGTTTAACACAAAACACACACATACAAACACATGAAAGAAACCAATGAAAGGTTTCCTTTGACGGAAAATCTCATAAGAAGTTTTCTTGTGTCTCTTCACGTAGAGATGCCTGTTTTGAGTAAAACAGGCTGTGTTAACAGCCTCTGCCCAAAATTGTTTAGGTATGTTTGACTCAGCAAGCATTGTTATTGCAGCTTCTATTAGGGTTCTATTTCTTCTTTCAACAACACCATTTTGTTGAGGTGTTCTAGCAGCTGAGAAATTTTGGGAGATCCCAACATCTGAACAGAAGTCTTCCAAAGTCTTGTTTCTGAATTCAGTACCATTGTCTGATCTCAGCATCTTGACTCTAGACCCATTTAGAAGTTCCATCCTTTTGATGAACTTAATGATTTCATCAGCTGCGTCACTCTTGTGACGAAGAAATATAACCCAAGTATATCGCGAATATTCATCAACGATGACAAGTGTATACTTCTTCCCCCCTAAACTTTCGGTACTCATAGGACCAAAGAGATCCATATGGAGCATGTGGAGGCAGCTGTCGATGGAAAAACATTGCTTTGATTTGAAGGAGCTTTTATGTTGTTTACCCTGTTCACAAGCTGAACAAAGCTTATCCTTTTCATACTTGATTTGTGGTAGACCATTCACCAGCTGACCTCGAGCCAGCTTCGATATGTTTTTAAAGTTTAGGTGAGATAGCCTCTTATGCCACAACCAATTCAGCTCTTCAGTAGAATGAGAGAATAGACAAACTTCTTGATTTTGAGGATTCATGTCAAGTGTATAAACATTCTTGGTTCTTGGAGCAATTAAAACAACTTTTCCACTTTTATCCGTCACCGTTCCTCTGTATTCATTAAAGTTCACTGAGAACTTTGCATCACATAGTTGGCTAATACTAATTAAATTATGTTTCAGCCCATTCACATAACCAACTCTTGTGATTTTTACGGATCCATTAGAAATGGTTCCATAACCTTCAGTTGAGCCTCTACCATTATCACCAAAAATAACTGGGGGACCAGCACAAACTTCAAACTCTTCCAGCAGGGATTTATATCCAGTCATATGTCTCGAGCAACCACTGTCTAAGTACCAGACGTGTTTGCTTTCATCACCCTACACATAAACTAAAAGAGTTAGTTCTTTTTGGGAACCCACACTTCTGTGGGTCCTTGTGACTTCCCGCTGGAACTCACAGAGGTTGGTTTTTCAGAAAGCTCACAGGCTGAGGTTGGGGAAGGTCCAAGGCATGTGCTGTCACATTCACTTGCCATATGCCCACGATCTCCACACTTGTAACATTTTCTATTTCTTTGAAGTAGAGTGGAGGGAGAGGCATTAGGTTTGGGAACTGGACCCAAAATCCCTTTCATTTTCTGATTATCAACGATAGTCCGAGTTTGAACGAGTGAAGTCAGCTTGTTGACCTTTCCTTTCAGCCGTTTGACAGACACAGCTGAAGAAGGACTTGGAGTGTTTTTAGAGACACTCTTACCTTTGTTCTTTGCAGCTCGAGTATGAACTCCAACTTGCTCACCCTTGGAGGATGTAAGAACAGTTTTCTTTCCTGCTGTTTTGCTAGTCTTCTGCTGAGGTCTAGCAGAGGAAACAGCTGGTGCTGAACCCAAGATAGATTTTCTTGGTTCAACAATTACTACAGTGGGTGTCCTAACTACCATGGCAGAGGAGTCAGCTGATGACTCTTCACCAGTGGCTTCAGAAGGATCTTCTGAGGACATCTCAGTAGCAAAGGTTTTGGTAGACCTAACGAAGGAACCAAAAACCAACTCTTCAGCTGGCACAGAAGCATCAGCTGATGAGTAGTACAGATCATCTAACTGTTATCAGGTACAGCGGCTGCAGCAAGGAAATATCCTCCTAGTACAGCTTGTACTTGACTAGGAATTTGTGAGTTAACACACTCGCTCACACGTTTGGATGAACGGGACCAAGATTCATAAATCTTTTTAATTGCTTCTACTTCTTTAACTTTCTCATTAAGATCATGTTGAAGAACTGAGTTTATAAATTTTGTTTCAGAAAGTTCTTCTTTTAAAGTTTTGTGATCGATTAAATGTTCTTTTAACAATGCATTTTCACGAAGAATAGCACCATGTTTATCCAAACATTCACCTTTCAGCTGATCAATGAAGTGCAAGTCACAAATAATAGAATCAACCATATCTTTGGCTTTAGTAGCGTCAGCAGAGATTAGAGAGGTTACCTTTTTATGAACTATGTTGACCCATTGATAAGAACTCGCATCATCAGCTGTAATACTTTCATCATCATCAGCACGAGCCATCAAACACATTGTGGCCATTGGTTCATCATCATCGGATGAGCTGTCACCTGAGTCAGCCCAGTCGTGAGTTTCAGCTACTAGACCCTTGTCAGCAACTTTGCCTTCAAGTTCCTTCTTTTCTTCTAGGATCCTTTTGGCGAAGGCTTGTAGTTTTTTGTATTTTTCTTCTATGGACTCACCAGTTGAAGATGATGAACTTGCTTTCTTCTGTTTGCAGTCGTTAGCATAGTGTCCCTTCTTGTTGCAGTTGTAGCAGGTTATCTCAGAGATGTCAGGTGTACTTCCAGATGGTCTGGAAGAAGCGGCTGACGTGATAGATCTGCTACTTGAGCCTTTAGCTGAGGATCCAGATTTGCCTTTAAAGAATTTTCTATTTTTGACAAGTAAGGCAAGCTCAGATATAAGGGCATCATTGTCTTCGTCTTCATCGACTTCTTCGATGCTGACTTCAGGCATGTTGAACAAACCAACAGCTGAAGTGTTGTCAGCTTCATCATCTGAAGGTGGATATTCAATTCTGCTGGGTTCGTTTAGAGAAACAAGAGCAGTTGAAGATCCAGCAGGACTCACTTTAGAGTCCTTTGGAGGTTAAAATTTGTTGAGTACAGTTCTCTCATGGCTTAGAAACATACCATAGAGAGAGGAAAGAGCATAATCTTTTAAGGTAGGAGATGTACTCATGCAAGTTATGATGGTAGCCCATTTAGAGGGTAAAGCTGCCATAAACTTACACATTTTGGACATATCGTCCTTATCAACTTCATGAGACTTCAGCTCGTTTAACATAATGTTATAACGGTTGAAAGTTTGAGCTATAGTCTCACTAGGCTTGGCTTTAAACAGCTCGTAGTCATGGATGAGCATGTTTTTGTTATGTTCACGCACAACAGATGTGCCTTCATAAACTTCATCTAACCTGTCCCACATCTCCTTAACTGAGTCACAGAATTGTATATTGTGATACAGTTCATCACCAACTGCTTGAAAAAGCATATCCCTTCCCTTATTCTCAAGATGAACAAGACGTTTTTCAGCGTCCGTCCATTGAGCTTCAGATTTAACAACATAATGTTCTGGTACTTCAGGAGTACCAGGAATGAGGGGTTTTGGGGATGTATTTTCCTATCGTGATGTTATCTTGAAGTTTTGGGTGATAGGTAACCATGTGGGACAACATACGAGTTTTCCACATGGGATAGTTGGTTTGGGTGAGTTTGGGAGGTTTTCCATATGATGGAAGATAGGATGATGTAGGTTCAGCCATAACAGATGCTCAAAGTTGATGGAAAACAACTTTGACACTTGCTCTGATACCAGTTGTTGGATCCATACAGTACAGATTAACGAAGATAAGATAAATAACACACAAGATTTCAATGATTAAGAGTTTATTAAAACAACTTAATACAGTACAAAGTTTGCGGAAATAGATAGTACACACTAACTAAAACTTTCTACTTGAAATGACACTTTTGTTTGCTCAAACTAGAAGACTTATGCAAGGAGAGTTTAATATCAGCTTATACGAACAGCTGATATTCAATGCCCGAGTAATAACTATGGAGAAGTTAATACCATACAATAACAACTCTCAGAGAATGTTCTTGTGTTATGAATTCTAAAAGGTGTGTGTAAATGCAAGCATTTACGTCTCTATATATAGCCCAAGATCCGTGTTGCTTTGTCCACAAGGTAATCGATCTGTAAACATATCATTCGTCGATGTAGACTTGTCCATGGAAACATTTAATGCTCTTGCATATGTTGTAGTCCCAAGTGTACTTTGTGTCAACTCCTTTTGCTACTTTTTCTGACGCACAGTAAAAAGGTGTACTATGATAGTACAAAAGTTGTTGACTTTCCGTTTACATGCTTGGAGGGACAAACGATGATGTACTGACACAATATCTTCTATTCCAAAATAGAAGATCCTCATCATTTTCTTCTTCTTTGAGCGGGGAAGGAAATGTTCGAAGTGTCAAGAACATTTCCTCTAAGTCTTTATCTGCAGCAGGTATCATCAGCTGATTCCACAATCAGCTGGATGATCTTCTTCTTGTCTTTGTCCTTTGGCCATAGACTTCGAATGAACACTCTTCTATAGCTGCTGATTTGACTTGATTTCCTAGAGCTAAGTACGTACTCAGCTGAAGGTTTATCGCATATACTTGCTTCAGCTGAGATACATACTTCAGCTGATATTTATTCTTCTTAGCTATCGATCATCAAATCTTATTCACTTAGTCTAGGGACTAACAATGAGCCATGTGGTTAAGTGACACCTTTTAAATATTATTATCTTGGAGTTTATTTTGGGACATTTGGATTGTAAACCTAAACCTATAACTTATCTATTATCTTATGCTTCCGCACCTTTAAAAAAAATGTTTTCTAAATTTTGCGGTGTTACAACGGTGTTTTGGACGGGATGATTGACCAAACTCAATTTGATATGTTTTGTAAAATGAGTCCTTTCGTTAATTAACATCGTTTAAACAACAATGTTTATTTTGGGAAGTTAAATTGGGACGTTTGGTTTGTAAAACTAAACCAAGAACTTATTTATTATCTTTATGCTTCCGCACTCCTAAAAAAACGCTTTCTAATTTTGCGGTGTTACAAAAAACCTTTTTATTTAAGTGGAAATAATTTATTACGTGATTTAACATATGAAATAAATTTTGACTCGTATGGGGATGTGGAAAATCTTCAAAAGCGATCATACGCTTCATCATTTGTCATGTGTTCGGATCGATCCAATGTGCGATAACACAAAGGTACAAATGGGCGAACCTTAAGGAGCCGACCATACGTCTGTTATTATGTTTACACTTTTATTTAAATTTGAAAACCTGTTTACTAGATCAATTTTAGCCAATTTCCAAAGTTTTAAACAATGTCGTCTAAGAGTAGTACGGCTTACATGATTATAACGCGGTTCAAGCTCCACTTGGATGCGGTGCATCAATTTTGAGTTGTCAAAGTGGTTGAACGGCAAACCTTGTTGAACCACGAATTTGGCTATATGTTGTCGACAACGTTCCGCTTGCTACGCAAAGATACCACCGTCTCGTGCCATAGTCGCTTGACCTTCTTGTTATGTATTCCTTTTGGTTGTACTGCAATGATTTGCGGTATGCACCCTCAACGCCGTGTTGGAAGAATGTGACATGAAAATACCACATCTTTTACAATGCGCCTTTACGGTATTATCCCTTAGCTTCACGAGGTCGAAGTTACACCAAATTTCGGGATTTCGTTTGGTTTCTATAAATTCAACAATCGTGGGTGCTTCATTTTCGGAACCAACACCGGTGAAATCTTGAGTACTTTCGCTTGCCATGTTCACATTTTTTGCTTTTAGAGACTTTTTGGAGAGTGTTTTGAGAGTAGAGAGTGTTGTGATTAAACCATATGTAAGATACATATTTATAGGTAGGGGTGAGCATAAAAACCGAAAAACCGAAAAACCGAAACCAATCCGTTAAAACCGCCAAAACCAAACCGTTAACACCGAAACCATTTCGAAACCGCCGGTTCGGTTTTAGATTTTGGAAAAACCGATGGATTCGGTTCGGTTTCGGTTTCAACTACAAACCGCCCCATTAAGAAACCGCCCCACTAATATTTAATATATTTATATATTTTTCTATTTTATAGTTATTAAATAAAAGTCGACCCATTTAAATAATTTTTAAGTCCATCTACTACGGTTTATTAATGTTTATATTGTTATTATATGCTACAAAATACGTTTATAGTTTGAATTTCGGGCTAAAAATGACATTCATTCTTGAAATTTGTATGTAATTTTAGAAAAGTGAAAATTAGTGCATGAAATTATATATTTATTTTCAAAACAAGGTGGATTCGGTTTTAAAACCGAAACCGAACCGTTAAGGGCTAAAAACCGTTAAAACCGAAACCGATAGAAAACGAAACCATTGGGTTTGAAAATCCTAAAACCGAAATTAGCGGATTCGGTTCGGTTTGAGCCTAAAACCGCCCCAAACCGCCCCATGCACACCCCTATTTATAGGGAAGTTTAGGGGGCAAAATGGTCCAAAAAAAATGAAAAAATATCAAATTGGGTCCCCAACGGCTATATTATATTTATGTAACGGTCAGATCCAAAACTGATTTCAAAAACCGATTTTAACGGGTCGAACCGGTTCGGGTTCAAAATAACCCGTTTTGACGGGAGGCGGGACCTGTCAGAAACCGAATAACCGAACCGGTTTCTACAAAAACTGGTTTATACCGGTTCGTTTATACCAGTTCAATTTTCAATTTTAGTTATTTTGTACACGGCTACTTTTACTCTTTTTTTTTTTTTATCAAAAGCTTCCCAAGTTCCCTCCCTATCTTCCAACCACATTAACAAACATGGCTACTCCTGCCACTCTATCATCGCCCCTGTCCCCTTCACGTCACTCTTCAAAATCCCTAAACCGAACTCGTTTTACTTGCCCTAAATTCACAGTTTCAATTTCAAAACCCTATTATCGATTCAATCTCTATCAATTCATCGCTCCAATTCAATCAATCTCAACTGCTTAAGAAAAAGCAACAGCTTCATCTGCAGCAGTTCATCCACTGTATCAACAAGCACCACCAATTACGAGGTAATTTACTAACAATAATTGAAACGTAATGATGTTCCCTTTACCTGCAGCTTCTTATCATAGATTGCTTTCAGTTTTTGACTTTTTTTTGGTTATCAGGGCTTAGTTTTGAGCAAATTTTGTTGTAATTTGTTGCAAAAAGCTTCTGGATTGCCTGATACTGTTATTTGTTCTTAATTTCGTGATAAATTTTGCTGGATTTGAAGTAAATGCACCTAATTGTTATTAAAATGTTGATTGCCCAAAACAATTCTCTATCAATTTTGAACTTAAAATTAATACATTTTACTCTTAAGAAGTCAAAAGTGGATTCCAGTTCAGATAGCATTCATCATATAACTAAATAGTAAATACAGTTGAAAAATTGGTCAATATCTGATACATTTGACAGTTTTCTGATGGTTCAGATGAGGTAGAATTGAGATTGTTTATTGGAGATGAAAGCATTCAGAGCTCAAAAGACGTGGTTGTTGATGCTGATGAGAAGTTTATAACAATTAAAACAAAACATAATGGATCATTTAAAACTGCTATGGAACTTAGCTTATATGAGAAGATAAAGCCCGCTGAAACAATATGGTGAGTCCTAATTTCCTTATTTAGAAACTAATTACTGAATTATAATCATCATGATTAACAGCACAATTCATACACGTGTAGGTTGATAGATGATGATCAATTAGTTGTTAATTTAAAAAAACAAGATCCAGATGTAAAATGGCATGATATTACAGAAACCTGGGAATCTCTTTCTATTGGAGTTACACAACTTTTGAAAGGGGTTTCTGTTTTTTTAGTTGGGGAATCTTCTGAAATTAATTATAAAGTTTCTCGAGAGCTAGCAGTTGGCCTTGGGTACGTTCTAACGAGAATTGTTAAACATTTCTTTTTGTGAGAAATATTTATTTTGTAAAATTACATTTTTGCCCTTTTTGTGTGCTTCTCAGGTATACACCATTCAACACAAAAGAGCTACTTGAAAGTTTAACCAAGCAAAAACTTGATTCATGTGAGTGGTTTTATCTTGATCTTTCTTCCCATTGTAACCAGAAACCATTTTTATGATTTTAGGTTCCTCTTTAATAATAGAGTAAATTACACGGATAGTCCCTGTGGTTTGACACAAGTTTTGGATTTGGTCCCTAAGTTTAAGAAGTTACACGGATAGTCCCTAAATATGAAGCTTCGTCACACTTTTAGTCCCTAATACTAACTTCTGTTAAAATTTGATGTTAAAACTATAAAAATGACAATTCTACCCTCATCCTTACCATCTCCTTCATCTCTCTGTGCGCACACACACTAAAACACACACTTCAGCTAATGTCATCATTTCCCATACTGGATCCAAATTATAAATCTTACTATTTCACTTAATTAAATGAAGATTTTAAAGATTAGCACTCTAGATCCATAAAAAAGAAAATAAATTTAGCAACATTTAACCCAGATCTAACTCACCAGCATAAACACCAAATCTCGATCAAGTAATAAAGCTCCATTTGATCTTGATTTTGATTTCGATCAAGATCTCGATCTGTTTATTAACAATGTAATGTGTGTAGAGAAAAAGAGAAGACCACAAAGTAGATTTAAATTCCTATCATCATCGTCTATAAGAAACCTCAATTCTCCGTCTAACACGAAGAAGACTTCGATTTCGCCTGCGGTAGCTCAAACTCGCCGGAAAATAATATGTGCAGCGCCTACGATCTGTTTTCCGAGTTAAAATTATGCCTTTAACGGATTCATGACCCAAACCCGAATATTCACCCGCTCTTTCTCGTTTTCAAGATCCACGCCTGTGAGTGAGTGCTGCGAGCAGCAAAAGCAGTAGCACTCGTAGTCACAATTCCGGAACCGGTGGGAGTAATAGCACGTCAAGATCTGAATTCACAGTGTACAAGCCCGTTATATGAAAACAAGATACAAGTATGCAGGGAAGATAAATAATGATGATGAGGATAGAAATGATTGACATTAGCTCAAGTGTGTGCTTTAGTGTGGTGTGCGCGCATAGATGAAGGAGAATGAAGGAGGTGGTGAGGATGAGGGTAGAATTGTCATTTAAAAAGTTTTAACAGTAAATTTTAACGGAAGTTAGTATTAGGGACCAAAACCGATACGAAGTCCGATACTTAGTGACCATTGGTGTAATTTCTAGAACTTAGGGACCAAATCCAAAACTCAGGTCAAACCACCTCTTAATAATATGATTACATTTGAATTTATAAAAATAGGGTTAATTATGTATATATGTTTTAATCCTCAAACTTTCACTGGACTGGCATTTTAACCCTTCAATTTTTTTGACAACGATTTTATCCTAAACTTTGGTCGACTTATTAAAAAGGCCATTATGACATGCTATCACATGTTACAACTTACAAAATACCAAATTAGTAATAAACTGCCAAATAGGTAGAAGTTTTAAGATTAAGTCATTAAACCATATTTAACTATAAAAAAGATTGATGGTTTAACAAGTAATATATTCTAGTGATGATTGCACAAGGGTCAAAAGCGCCATATTAGAAAGCCTAAGTAGGTATGTAGTTCTAATTCTACTCAAAACATATCTTTTTCTTATTTTCTTAATAAATATATAACAGAATATATATATATTTTTATTTTCAGTCATATCCGTTTGGTTGTTGCAACCATAGGCGGGGCTGCAAGAGGTGATCGATGGCGGGTTTTATAGTCTGGCTCTCACAGTCTGAAGCTAAAGGTAATTTTAATAACATTTATAGTAAATTACACAAATGGTCCTTTAGGTTTGTACCATATTACAACTTTGGTCCTTTAGTTTAAAAAATGACACCGATAGTCCTTATTTTTGAAACTTGTTGCACTCATAGCCCTTTAGCCTAAACGGTGTTAAACTTTTCTGTAGCGTTTAACACCGTTTAGGCTAAAGGACTACTACCATTTTGTTTGTTATAGATAAAACTCTATAACACTCTTGTTTAATTGAATTTTAGATGAAGCAGCAGCAAAAGAGGAAGCCAGAAAAAACATTGAAAATGGTGGTCAAGGTTTCACCAATGCAGATGTGGTAGTCAAACTTGGCGGCTGGGACCCAGACTACACTAAAACAGTTGATCGTCTCAGACAAAGAGCTTCCAGGTATGTACATTCTCAATTTTATTAACATTTCAAATAAACTGTTTAATCTAATTAGAATAAATTGGATTTTTCTTTTTCTTTTTTTATAGGTAAGAAGGGTCTATACATACGATTGGCCGAATATCAAACCTCCCCCAGCATCTGGAACGGGGGCTTCCTAGACTTGCAACTTTTTTGTTACCTAAAAAAACTGTTTTGGACTGAGAACGCGAGAACAAAAGTATTACTAGTTATGGTTTGTGATTGTGGTAATTAAAAGATCGTTGACCATGATTTATGACGGTCAATCATTTTACTAAACCAACTAAAACAGAACTTAAAAGGCTAAACAAAACTAAGTGTTATATCGTTTCATTCTCAGTTATAAGTGTGTAAACTGAATATGTAATTGTTCATTGGTTTGAGTTAAACGTTTTCCACACAGTACATAAATGTTCGTGACCTTATAAAATATAAATTCAATACGTAAAAATGAATAAATGTTAGACATTATAATATAATAGGGAAGTGGTTTTACACCACTAAATAATTATTTATACACAACATCTACATTTTGGTATATTTATACAATAGTTGGAGAGAAGTTGTTTTTTTAGTGTAAATATCACTTTCCGTTATAAATATTATGACTTAAGAATGAAATATAGTTTATTTCATGTTGGTTATAACTTGTAATAAATGTAGACTTTAGTGGGTTAATACTTGTCCCATTTGATGTTGCTGATAGATATAATGAGGGGAAAATGTGTGCAGAGTTGAAAAATTATGTACGCGATGTGTAAATTTAATAGAGCTGGTCCTTTAATAAATAGCCAACTATAGGTGTCCCCTTGAGGGGTCTACCGATGGTAAAATGGTATGCATATCAACAAATTATTGATGAAAATGGCATTGAATTGATAATGGTCAGATCTGGCCATGAGAGGAGACATGATAGTACCAAGACTAAAGTGAAAATATTATAAAAATTATATATATATATATAACTTTTTTATATACACAATTTATAGTTAAAAAAATCTAGTATTAAGAGTGGGCTTAATAGGAAAAAAAATTCCATCCTGCCAGAATTCTTAGTCAAAATAGGATTATCCGATTATCTTTTGCCTAATTTTAAGTAAATAAGAATTTCATTTTACCCTGGTGGTGGTTATGAGAATTTCACATCATTTGGTTTGGTTTGGTTTATAAATGGTGGGCTTGCAACTTAAATGCAAGTTGTACTGATTACAACTGGACTTTCTATAGGCTATGGTTTTGTTAGATTTGAAAGATAAAGTTGCAGTCATAACTATTTGTAAAACTTGCATTGTGTGATATATGATTTTAAAATTATAATGACAAAATGAATTCCCTTCTGTTGAAGTAGAGATGTCATGAGCTAAAAATATGTATATTATACAAATCTATAATATACATAATATAACAAAAAGTAACATCGTTGGTTCGGTTGGCGTGGCTCTGTCAGCGTTACCAGATTTAACGGTGTAGCATAGTTTACAAACCGTCAAGTTGAGAATACGCAAATTAAAACAGGCCAACTTGCTACAATTTAGCTACTCTAGGCTATTTCGGCGAATTCGTATAGACCCCTAATCAAGTTAAATATCGATAGATAAGACCAACAAAAATTTTACAATTGTAAAGTTTTTAATACCAAATATTAAATTAAAATGTGGTTAGTCTTTGATGTGCGAGAGAGGTAATCAATTAATATTACATTTAGAGAATAGGGTGTAGTGGCACCGAACCCACATCAAATCTGCATGGCATTTTCATTTGGTGTGGCCAGTTCAAGCCACTACACCGGGCCCCTTATCCCATAAGGCTACATTAAATGGTTGTCGCCGAATTTAATTATTTTCCTCTCTTTTTTGTTTTTGTTTTTTGGTGTGTGGTGTGAGTTAATGGATATTTTGGTGGGTTACAAAAGGATGTCTTACCTTAAGTTATAAGTGAACGGATATTTGATTGTGTGAAATGAGGAATGATAAGGTGTTTTGGCGCTGATGTGGGTATTTGGCTTGAGTCACCATAATCAATGATGTTAGATCATTTAATGATTTGATTGAACTTTGTAGTGATATGTTTGGGAAAGTTTATTTAAAGTGTTGAGTAAATTACTGTTTTTGTCCCTGTGGTTTACCCGATTCTGCGTTTTTATCCCTGTGGTATTTTTTTATGTTTTTTTGTCCCTGAACTATGCCAAATTCCTTTTTTTGTCCTTCCGTCCATTTTCTGCCGTTAACAAACGAGAAATGCTAAAAAAGTGAGGGTATTTTCGTCTTTTCTTCATGTTCTTCATGTTCTTCATATGTGTTCTTCAATTTGATGAACCCTAATCCCCAAATCCCAATTTCTTGAACAAATTGATGAACCCTAATCCCCAAATCCCAATTTCTTGAACCTAAATCCGGTATTTCGCCGGTATATCGTTTCGACCTTTGACATGATTTCGATTTGAGGACCATATATACCACCGAGCCGAAATACACATGCTGCCAAACCTAGATCATGTCCTAAACTTAACCATCCTTCCTCAGCAGCTAACCGTAGTTTATGAGGTCTTGAGCGACAAATTCCCCAACGAAACCCATGCCCAGTATGAACATCCGATTTTGAGTTGCCAAGTTATTTTCATTGCTGAATTGACTCAGGTCTGTAGATTTTATAGAGTGAACTTGTAACTTTGAAGTTGTTCTGATTGATCTGTTTTCCAAGACGGAATCGAGCCGGTAACGGAAAGAACCAGCGGGAAATCGGACCGCCGGCATACGACACACTTCCATTTTCAATAATCGTCGTCGATCTAGTTTTTTTTGAATGGCATCGTCGTCGATCTAGTAATTTTAAAATTCTAACAGAATTTGATGAAATTGGGCCGGCCCAAACATTTTTCCATCACATTGAAGTGGGCGAAATACCGGATTTGGGTTCAAGAAATTGGGATTTGGGGATTAGGGTTCATCAATTTGTTCAAGAAATTGAGATTTGGGGATTAGGGTTCATCAAATTGAAGAACACATATGAAGAACACAATGTTGCAAAAAGCGCTAGGCGCTAGTCGGGCGGTCGACCACCTTCGAGGATTAATCGGCCTAGGCGGGGCCTAGTCGGGGCCTAGGCGGATTGGAATTTTATGTATATATATACTATAAATAATATGTATAGCATAACATAATACTTCAAATTTCAAATATTTCAAGGTTCACATAGTTTGGTGTTGCAAAATAGACAATTAAACATAGTAATTCAAGTACTTAAAACAATATATTAGTTCAAATACTTCAAAGATAAATATTAGATCTTTATGTGTCCTTGTTCGTATGTTTGTGACCTCTTTTCCATCGTAATACTTCCTATATATATAAGCAAATAAAAAATATATCGAAAACCTAATTTTAGTCTTAAAAAATTGACTTTTCAGTTGACCATCTAGCTCCGTTTAGAGCCGCCTAGCTCTGCCTAGGGCCGCCTAGAGCCGCCTAGGGCCGCCTAGCGCCTAATTGGCCGATTTGCCCTAAATCCAGGCGGCATATACCCGCCTAGCGGCTAGTCGCCGCCTAGGCGGCCGCCTAGCCCGCTTTTTGCAACACTGGAAGAACATGAAGAACATGAAGAAAAGACGAAAATACCCTCACTTTTTTAGCATTTCTCGTTTGTTAACGGCAGAAAATGGACGGAAGGACAAAAAAACGGAATTTGGCATAGTTCAGGGACAAAAAAACAGAAAAAAAACCACAGGGATAAAAACGTAGAATCGGGTAAACCACAGGGACAAAAACAGTAATTTACTCTAAAGTGTTTATTAGCTTATCTATAATCTATAATACTTATAAAATCTTATTCTTATAGAATGTCTTAATTTTCCCTTTGCTTCTTTGGGAAATGTCTTAAACACTTAAGAACCCAAAATATTAAAACGCAATATCCGGGATTCGAACCCACAACCCCTCGCCCAATGCTCAAAACTATCCACCACTGAGCTATGAGAGATTATTGGTTCAATATCAACTTCCCTTAATCTTAAACACACACTAAATCCTTATGTTTTAAATATTTTCCTTGGGACATTGTGTTTATAAAAAATACTCACCATCCGCACGACCACAACCAGCAGCCACTATCACTACAGTCGTCACCACTCACTACTTGATCGCCGTCAAATTTAGTCACAGGGTACCCGACGCCGCATTGCGCGGATAACCTGCTAATATAAATTTAATTTAAGTTTTTATTTGTAAGCTTAATTAAGCTTATATAAATGCTAAATGTCCAAATGTGTTTAACGTTATGCAAGTAGGACATTCGTTATTTAATTTCAATTGATAAGAACGCCCTGCCGCGGGCATTGATGGCTTTAATTATAACTTCATCAAAAGGATAGGTATTTATAATTGTTATGGTTTATCCCATTCATGCTTTAAGAGAATGAGATTAGCGACATTTAATAATCTTGAATATTTCTTAAAATGTATAAATAATCATTTATGAACTTTATTTTTCATTAATTTATGAGATTTATTAAATACAATTACAATTGTTTAAAGAACTTATAGTTTATTAAATACCCTTAAAGTATGAGTTAGAAAATTACTCTAAGTTAGAAAATTTAGTTCGATTGTTATGGTAGACTAGAGGATATAATGCTTCTTTTATGGCGTTCCTAAAAAATCAGATCTTTTATCTCTTAATAAAACTGACCGATTGTAAAATTGTACATATTTTGGCAAGTAGATTGGCTATTGTTATTACCAAAGTCATAAGTACCGATCAAACGGATTTTATTTCGGGTAGGCAATTTCTTGGGTGTCTCATTGCCAATGAAATAATAAATTGGGGTAAAATTTAGCAATTTTTTTTTTTTTTCATTTCAATTCTAAGTTGATTTTGGAAATGCCTTGGATAGTGCCGATTAGGGTCTCTGAAATTAATGATTTTATGATTGATCAGTTAACCAGTAGTATTTATTTGCTAGTTATAATTATCTTTTAGCAAATATATAAACAATATATTTTAATACACCTGAATGAATTACGTTCATTTGGTAGTTGATAAATTGTACTTATACCAAAACAATCTGGCCTATCAGAATCTGAACGTGTCTGCAACTCTGCAAGAGCTAACTATACCGTGTGCATGTCCGAGCTGGAGGTGTAGCACGCCGTGGCGACCTCCCTTAATTGTACATCAGTATCACGTCAGCTCAAACTTCATCTTCATCAGACATTCAAATTACATGCACATGTCAACAATACATATAATATACTTCAGTTTTTTGGAAACCACAATTATAAAATACACACATAAAATATTAAATACCCTGTTAAAATACACAACCAGTGCTCCAACATACTTGTGGTACCAAGTTCATAGGGTTTCTAACTTTCTATATAAACCAACATACACTGTCAATAGAACCCACCTCACTTCACACAATAAGCCATGTCACCGGCCAACTATGACAAGTCTCCGGTAACAAACAACCAAATACGGAGGACCAACGGTGGTCCTGGTTATAGTCCTGACGACGACCAAAAGAAGACCCAACTGTCGTCGGAGTTGGAGAAAAGGAGGAAAGGAGGGTTTTGGCTCCGGAGATGGAGCTTGGCTGACGTGGCTACCCTTTGCTGGATCGTCGAGATACACATGTTGGCTGCATGCGCACCTTTTGTATTCGATTGGGGTGCATTCACTGTGGCTATGGGGTTGGCATTGTTGACCGGAATGGGTATGACACTCGGGTATCATAGACTTCTTACTCACCGGAGTTTCAAGATTCCAAAATGGCTCGAATATTTCTTTGCTTACAGTGGTGTTCTCGCCGGACAGGTATCGTGCATGCATGCATACATCAATGTTTTGAAACATGAGTTATTACTCGACCTGGTAAGATGATCGGATGGCCAGGTCACTGGTGATCAACTGGTATTGAACCAATAGGTCAACCTGGAAGTACACTTCAAAATATAGAAAAAAATATTACATAAAATTCTTTCAAACATCAAAGATCGTTAAAAGGTTTAAACACCATCCAATCCAGGAAAAAATCATTTATAAACATCAAATTACATTTTTTAAATGTTAATTAATTAAGCATCAAATTGCGATATTAAAATAATGGAGTGTTGTACGCATCAAATTCATCACGGCCGCTTAGTAAACGTAATTCATCATCATCTTATCTTCATCAACAAGAACATATCACTTTCATTTCCAACAATGTACAATGTCAAAAAAAAAATTAGTTTATCGGAAAGTAATAATAAATGCACAAAAATATTAAGTTACTAACTTTGCGTTTGACTAACCGGTTCATTGTCTTTAAGTATATTTTATGTATCACCGTAATTAAGTTCACCTTCCGGCTCTTCTTAATTCAACCACCCAAGATTCGGTACATTCATTTATTAATACAATTATACTCAATTGGATCGTAAGAATTCTTATCTACCGTGGACCTACAAAAACATTCGCCCAAAAAAAAAAGATAAATACTAGCTAGTATATAAAAATAAAATGATAACAATAAGTGAATGTATTATTAAAATACATTTTTCAAGCGCAAGTTGTAATGAACGAATACAAGATCGTTTAACCTTTGATGTTCCAACGTGTTCCTATTTATCCGTGTGAACCCTTTGAAAGACACTCCAATTTTTTTCACAACTCAAAGAAGATGTAGTTTGGCCTAATATTCTAATAACAAACAAAGGAGCTGAGCAAAACGTGAAGTACTCAGAGAGAGATTTCAAACTAGGGCAAAAAATCAAATGAGTCGGTCTTTTCTAGGTATCTGGGTCACCAGGTCGCCGAGTCTCGCTATAATCGGGCGGGTCGATCTTAACGGGCGAAGGCTATTTTGGGGCCATATTGTAATTGTAAAAATGAATATCAATACAAAAAATATACTACATTACACATTATGTCTCACTTTTATATGAAACACACTTTTAATACTATCTTTTCAATACAAATTTATGTATATTTTATATTTATTTATTTTCTATCTTGAGCCATCAGCTTAAAAATCTATTAGACTGTGCGTAATGGGTGATCAAACCCAGTTTGGTCACCCCTGCCACCTATGCGCCACATCAGCTTTCTTTCTCCTGATCAAACACATGACCAGACAGCGACCAAATGCCCGTAATGGTTGACCGATCAACTTTTTTTTTTAATTTCATTAATAATTAAAACATTACATTAAAAATAATTTAAAACATTACATTAAACATAATTAAAAAAACATTAAAAAAAACTACTGATGGGTTTGTCGATTCCAAATGTGTTCCACCAAATCAGATCTAAGATTAAGATGAGTTTGTTGATTATGGATCTCCCTGATAACTTGTAATACTTTTTCATGTGATCATACAGGGTCAACTTCACTATGTCGCTCTTCCGGATGAAAGTCGGGACATATGGCCCTGCCTTTGTCTTTGATAATCATATTATGTAATATGATACAAGTGTACATTATATCCCTTATTTTGTTAACATTTAGGGACCTTGCAACCGTTTTTATTATACCCCATTTTTTCTTTAGAACGCCAAATGCTCGTTCTACGTCTTTCCTTGCAGCTTCGTGTGCTTTCTTGTAGTTCACCCGCTTAACATCATTCGCATTTGGGTGTGAAATAGACTTAACAAGAACAGACCATTCCGGATATATCCCGTCAGTAAGATAATATCCCCATTTGTAAGACACCTCGTTTGCCAAAAAGGGTACCTCAGGTGCTTTCCCGTCTTTGAGATCATTGAAAATATGGGATGCTCGTAACACGTTGATGTCGTTGTTCGACCCGGCGACACCAAAGAACGCGTGCCAAATCCACAAATCTTGTGAGGCAACCGCTTCAAGTAAGATGAATGGTTCGTTCCCGTGATCCCCTCTAACATATTGCCCACAGTAAGCATTTGGACATTGAGCCCAAGGCCATTCAGTACAATCAATGCTTCCTAGCATACCGGGAAACCCATGTTTCTCCTCATGAAAAGCGTATAGCTTCGCCACATCAGTATGAGTAGGCTTTCGCAAAAACTCATCTCCATACAAGTGCATAACCCCTTTGCAGAACTCTGCGAGACTATCACGGCTAGTTTTCTCACCAATTTGTAAGTATTCTTCTAGAGTATCCGGTACGGTACCGTATGCTAACTGACGAATTGCAGACGTGCACCTCATTAGCGGAGAAGTACCTGGGTTCCCAAGTGCATCATAACGTTGCGCGAATAATGGGACGGTATTAGTGAGATCGCGAACAATGCGTGTGAAAAGATCACGACTCATCCTGAAACGTTTGCGAAAATCTTTCTCGTTATACATCGGATTTTCAGCGAAGTAAGCTGCCACGAGACGGTCATTCGCACCGCCATGGTCCCTATGCACGTATCTTCTAGGAGTTCTAGGGATAGTAGAACTAGAACCTTCAAGAAACGCGACCGCCGTTTGTAAAAAACCAAGATGTATAACCCTGTCCTCTTTCTCGTCGCCAAAAATGAAATTAGCGACATTCATTTCATCGTCGGAACTCATTTTTAAGATAGTGTGTGTGATGTGAGTAAGTATGAAGAAGAAATGAGAAGTGTGAAATTTTTTAGAAAAAGATTGGGTATTTATAAGGTAAAAAAAGGGGTAAAAATTAAGTTTGAAAGAGGTGTTGGTGGTGGAAAATATAGCCGTTTGGGATGAAATGGAGCCGTTTGGAGGTCGGGTCGAACGGTCGAATTGTCGACCGTTGGAGGGGGTCGACGCGTGGGGGTGATCGGGCGTAACGGTGCGGGACGCTTCGGGGTGGCTGAGATGGAGGGTCACGACCGAACTTTCGGTCGCCGTTACGGGTGGCCTTATAGTCTAGAGCCTTAGATACATACCCATAGAGCTGGCACTACGTATTTAATTCATTTTTTAAAATAGTAAAAATCAGATTTCATTAATTTAATTCAAAAGCAAATATAAAAATAAGTATTCCGCTAAATACACCATAACATATTACCATAAAATAAATATTCCGCTAAAAATAAGTATTCCGCCTACAAAATTAAGAGCATATATGAATTTAGTCAATTTACAGTTAGCTTCAAGATTTCAACCTAAGGACCGCCCTTACAATTACTCTTTTAAAATATATAACTTATTTTAAAATTTGGTTCGCGAGATTCAGTTTTGGTTTATATTTGGTTAATTTATTGGGTTTTACCAACTAATTACTCTTTTTAATTTAAAATTACAGAAAGATCCAATATCTTGGGTGAGCACACACAAGAGTCACCACAAGTATTCTGACACAGACAGGGACCCTCATTCTCCAACCGAAGGTTTTTGGTTTAGTCATATAGGTTGGTTCTGTTACAGCGATTACATAGCTGCAAAGGTGATTAACTGTGTATATAAATAATTTATATAATATTTGTATTTTAAATCAACTATCTTGTGATAACATAGTGGTAAGGGCTCCCGAATGACTTCCTCAAAGTCATAAGTTCTTAATAAATCAGTAAATCACGAGCATAACTTCGGCTACCAAGGGAGTCCTTATAACGGGAATATTCTTTTTAAAATATGTAGTTTAATTCTGTTGTTAAACTCATCATATTCTTAATAAATCAGTGTGGAGGAGAATACTCGAATGTACCTGAGCTAAAGGCACAATGGTTCTATAGGTTTCTTCATGATACTTACTTTTGTCATCCAATTACACTCGCAATAATATTATATCTCTATGGAGACTTTCCCTACTTGGCTTGGGGATTGGTAAGAAATTTTTTATATATAGACTTAATTATTTACGTGCATTTTGCAAAAAGAATCATTTTGATCCATGTGGATGTTATTATTTAGGGCATACGAGCAACGTTGGTTTGCCACATCACGTTTGTCGTGCGCTCCGTCGGGCATATATGGGGTGATAGGTCTTGGAATACAATTGATACTTCCACAAATAACTGGTTTCTTGTTCTTAAAACTCTTAAATTAACTTTGAAATACAGGATATTGTAATATAATTAATATAATAAATGCGATTAATGAACAGGTGGACAGGTGCGATATCTTTAGGAGAAGGTTGGCATAACAATCACCATGCTTTCCCAAATTCGGCTCGACATGGATTGGAATGGTGGCAAGTGGACTTGACATGGGAGTTGATCAAGTTTCTTGAGTTAGTTGGATTAGCAACGGATGTTAAGTTACCCACCGAGGCTGAAATAAGAAGAATCGCATCGTTGGGCTCAAAGTCTTGATCACGATGGTTACTTAAATACTCACTTTTTCCAAACTCTGCCTCTAGCTAGCTAGATTGGTTATTATTGTTGTTGAATAAAGATCAAATCGTTTCTCTTGCTATCATGTGGTACATTATATATTTATAGAATTTATATTGCTAAACTTACAAGACAGTATTTTTGCTTTGTTTTTTGACACATGGTTGTTTTTAGCTTTTTATTAATTCTCAAAATCGCTTTTAAGAATGGGTGAATTTTGGTTGTGATATATGCAACTTAACTAATAACGTGGTCGTTCCCAAACGATCCTCTAATCATCCAGTAAGTAATTACACAGATAATAGATTAAATATATAACTTCTAAAAAATCATTTTGAACACTTTTAGTACTAGAACATTTCAGCCTCACTTGATGTAACTTATCACTTACACAAATCAATATTATAAAAGATAAAACATATTATGATATGATCGAAATCTTAAAAAAATGCACTTTCTGAATCAATCTGTATGTAACAATATAACATCAAATTTAAATATATACTTACATACAAAATTCCTATAAGTTTGTTTACATTTAATATTTAATGTAATACCCTGAAATCTGACCTAGTAGTTTTGACCTTAAAGTATTATTAAATGACTATTTGATTAGATGCAAAATTAGTTATTGTGTCTTTTGACTCTTTGTGATATTATAATTAGGGGATTAAAATATCCACTTACTGAAATTTTTATGTAGTTATATGATTTTTATATTTTTGATTTCTCTTTTGAATTAAGATTCTGAAAATATCTTCGTAATTTTAAAATCAAAGTCCGTTTGCTATTTTAAGTAAATTAAAATATGAATCAAACATTTCATAAAACATTGTTAAAAAGTGGAAAAAGTTGACGAACCGTTGGCAGTTTGTCTTGAGATGGTCTATAATTCAAGTTCATTGTAGTTAACCTAACCCAATTACATAGATGGACTTTAAAGACTAAACTCATTTATTATTATTTTAATTTAAAATAATACTTGCAACATATAAACTAATTAACTCATTTACATACAAATAACTACCCTACTTTCATAAATACAGTAATAGAATAGTATGGGCCTATTATCAACTACATTACATTACAACTAATATACATTTGGCATTCAATTTACCGTGAAAGTACTGTTAATAAAGAATTCACAGACGTTAGCTCAGTTAGTTTGCTAAATATTGAATTGGAGGAAAACACGTATATTTCTAGAAACAAGGGCGCATCTCCATCTTTAAATTATTTAAACAAATAAAAGAATAAAATTAGAAAAAATGATTAGAAAGAGCATATAGTACATATATTTTTAATATATATTTAGAAAGAGCATATACATATTTTTTGTAATTAATTATTACAACTAATTAAACAATAAAATTTTAAAAACGATTAGAAAGAGCATATAGTATATATTATATGAAAATTCATGCGGCATCGCACATGTAAAAATCAACTAATTATATATCAAGTGTTACTCGAAAAAGTTGGTTTTAATTAGATTGCTTAGACATATATAAATGTAGGAATTTAATTGCTTTATATCGGTCATATACAAATAAATCAAATATGAATAAAATGACGTCCATAAAAATGGAATTTTAAAAACCCGCAGCAACGCGCGGGAGAAAACTATCCTCGTTTAATAACATTTGATGATCCACACTACAAGTTCTAGTAATTTTGCTTCTTCCGGAAGCCCGACGGTGCATTGTTACATAATAAAAGTATGCAGCTTCTGATGACAAACTGCCACCCTTAAATAAATTTAATAAATATGCATATTGACTATGTTTGATCATCTCATATAGTAATCTTATTGTCTAAATTAAGGGACTTTTGATATGTCTCGTAAATAACTTTAGAGTTTAACCTAATGCACGGTATGAGTAAATCTTTAGAACCTTCACGCCATCGGCAAACTTCTTTCAAACTACCAACATGTTTGTTAATCGTTACAAACGAAAAAATAAAAATAAATTAGTTCTTATTAGATAGAGACATGATCATGTAACCAAATTATAAGCGGCAAAATAATCGATCGATACAATTGCATACTGTTTGTTACGAAGTTGTATACCAAAAAGTTACTTTCTTCGTACTTCGAATCTGAAGGGCGCTTCAAACAATTTAGCAAACTGTATTTGTCATTATCATAATTTGTGTACGTATATCAAGATCTAGAAACATTTGAAGGTTAAAAGCAAGCAAGTACATACATCGAATCAGGAATTTAAGCGATTAGTGTTTGTAGTTGCAATGCCGCTCAATCAATATATCAATTAATGCTTTAACGATATTGTTCCTATATTTACTGTGTCGGCAGATCAACATTGTCAAAAGATTGAACTTTTCATCAATGAGATAGTCCCCATAGAATTTAAGGGGCCTACTTTCAAAAAAATCCGCTCATCTAAACTCATTTAAAATTAAGGTAAGTCCAGTGGAATATTGAAAATAGGCCGACTACATGATCTAATCCGGACATTAATTAAGGGGCCCATTTTAAGATTTTACCCAAAAATTGATTAGACCGCTCCTAATATAGTCGGTATTTATCAATGATTCAATCAGAAGTAGATTTTCATAACAAGCTTCGACTCTAGTTTCTTTTTCATGCTAACATTAAAGTCACAAGTACATGAATGTTTACCACCAGATTCAAAATCACATTTCTGATATGAAATGCTTTTAATTCTTCCCTTGCAGTGTAAATTGATAACATGATTATGTCGAATACGTTATGTTTAAATCAGATAGTACACTTTATGGTCATTTAAAAATTGATAAATACAATTGTCCTTTGATCCCAAATTAACCGACTAAGAGAACTCGATGTATGTTAAAGTTATATTAATAGTACTTTAACATCTTTAACATGATTTTAATACTCATCTCAAAATTACTCTAATTCATTTAATATTTTTATAAATCCATGTAGGACCTACAAAGAAAAATCTCAAACCAATCACAATTTAAAAAAGAAATTTTTTTTGCTTTAACTAACATTATAATGTTGGCACCGCCAAAAGTATTTTAACGTGACTTTAGCATCACCCCACTAAGCATTCTAATATTAATCATAGAAAAATAAAACGGGCCAAGAAAAGGGACAATGGAAATAAACAAAATAATATCGATTTTAGAATTATCATATTCAAGGTTGCGAAAAAATTGAAACCTCAAAACGTTGAAAAAGTCCATGTAGCGTCCATTTGAGCTGTTTGAGATTATGATTTGTGGGAGATTAAATGCTTAATACCTCTTGAAAATGCAAATAATTTAAAATAAGTATTTGCCAAAAAGTCTGCTACAATTATATGCGTTGTGAGACATCCAAACAAAATTTTAAAAAAGCGTGTGAGAAGTCCGTTTTAAAAACTAATTATATTACATTTTACTGATTAACTAAACCAATGATCTAAGTTTATCAAACATTAAAAAGATTAATGAGTTGTTTGAGAACTTACTTAGAAAACTATTAAGTTTGTTAAGCCTTGATAAGTTAAAAATTTTAAATTATAATTTATCAAACATTAAAAAGATTAATGAGTTTTTTGAGAACTTACTTAGAAAACTATTAAGTTTGTTAAGCCTTGATAAGTTAAAAATTTTAAACTTACTATAATTTAATAAACTTAAAAGCCTTCCAAATAAAAACCGCTAAGCATCGAATTATTGCGATTTCTGCATAACAAAAATCCAAACACTAGTTTTGTAATCATTATTTATATTATTTTATATTTTTAAAACGTTTATTTTCTGAAATTGTAAACACTACTGAAAAAAAGTTAAAAAAAAGCCCACGTGTATAAAGAGAGAATAAACCGGCCAAAATCTTCAGATTATATAACGGCAAGATGGCCACTAATAATTAGATATGGATTAAGGTAACCAAAATTTAATTGGAAACAGCTGAAAAATATAAGGTAATCAACAAAAGATGCTCTTACTATTTCAAGTTCTTTTATGTCTATATATATATAATATAATATATAATATAGGCAACTGAATTCGGTGTTGAAAGAAAACAATTCAAAAGCACTCACATCACTAGTTTTTAAACATGAGCACAACTAAAACCAATCTACTTGCAACCACATCACATCATCCTAAACAACATGACACCTCATGTTTTTAAACTTTTTGGACTTCCTTACCTTCCGATCCGCTTGCAGAATTGGGAATCTTCTGCACAAAAATATGTAAAAAAAATTCAATATCAATGATTACTTAAAACAAATACAAGAAAGTAAGCAGTAGAACGAATTGAAAATTACATAAATGTCTTATACTTCAAAATTAGACTGCTACCAAAATGATAAAACTTTTGTGTTGAGTATGTTTAACCTTACTGTACTGACCTTCCAAAATTAGAAAGACTTAATTTTCAGCCAAGACATTGCTATTTAGGAAAATATTGACAGCCACAGGACATGAACTTGCAACCATCATATTATTAGTAAGGGACTCGTACAAACTGAGCTACTAAGGCATAGGGTGTCAAAACCCGAAACGACACGACAAGCATACACGAAACATAACGACAAAATCAAAATTTTGAATTCGTGTCCGTGTCATGTAAAACAAAAACGAAGTCGTGTCGTGTTCGGATTTAGAGATCAACACACAACTGAAGCTATAATTTTGATTTTAGGAACACTTAGAAATTTATGTTATATTTTTGTCATGCTTGTCAGTTTTTTACCATGTACTAAGTAAGAAATTTGATACTTTTGTTATACACTTCCTCCGTTTCAAAATAAGTGATACACTTTGGCTTTCATGTATTTTGAGGCAAAATATCATAATGAAGGTTAAATTAGATTAAATTGGATAGTTAGTGGGGAAAGGGTCCCACACATGTTGATTAAAGTGAGGTTAATGATGTTTAAATGTAAAAGTAAGGGTACATGTGCCATTTCACTATTTAAATGAGATAGTTAATGGATGTGGGACCCACAACTTTTTACCAAATAAGGTAAGTTTCAAAGTGTATCATTTATTTTGAATCCCGTGACTCTCAGTCATCTATCTTCTTTTCACCTGGAAATTTTGGATTGGGGGAAGGCTTTTGAAACACCCCGGAAAGGGAAGTGTATCACTTATTTTGAAACGGAGGAAGTATCCATGTGGTCGTGTTTATCGTTTTTTAATTGGGACGTGTTAGCAAAATAAAACACTGACTTCGTGTCGTGTCATTTTCGTGTTACCCAAAAACACGAAACAATAACACGATTTGACAACCCTACTAGGGCATATGTTGATTAGTACCATATTATATTTACTAATCGTTAAACCCATATTATTCTATTGACCATCTCTACTCACCACCATCACTACAACCACCGTCATATCACCACTGCAAAATATAGTTATAGAGTACTCACTGCCGCATTGCACGGGTATTATTTATATAAAAGAAATAGAATGAAAGGTAACCTTGTTTTGGAGGAGGGATATTGTAGACCTGAGAATCTGATCCCCGACTAGTGATCTCAACTTTCTAATAAACTCTTCCCTGTTCATTTTCTTGGCCTAAAACAAACATTACAAAAGATCTCAACACTTTTTTCCCATGCAGTCAAAACAAAGGATATAATTAATTAATTATTAATCTAAGGAAAAATGAATGCAATATACATACCCTGAAAGACTCATAAAAAACACGGAGTGAATCCATATCATGTGGGGCCACTTTAGCAGAAACAGCTTCAAACAACATAGAAAAAGGCATCCATGGTGACTTAGGTGTGCTTGAACCAGCACTTGGAACCTTATCCAACACTTGGGGCCCATTTTTACCCTAATAATTCAAATCTTAATTAAATCAAAATTCCTGATTTTATATATTTTAACGAAATGTTACCGTTTTACTAGAAGACGAATCTTGGTTTAAGGGATCATTAGTTGTCACTCTTGAAATATCAAACCTACTTTCTTCAGCAACTGGACTTCCTGCAATACCATTATCAGTTTCCAAAACTATTTCATTCTTTTTACATTTTTCAATAATAGTTATTTAATAAATACTGATAACTCCAAATATTCAAATGTCTTCGAAAAATGAGATGTGATATAAATTTGAGTAGAATTTATGCCATAATAAAATAACAAAATTCGGGGAAAATACCTTTAAAGGTGGGATGCATCTTGAAACTGATAACACATTCAGGGAAAATATGTGTATTCATATTAACATTCCAAATAACAAAATTGTTTGGATTTTGTAAATCATCAACTCCACTATCAAAGCTCTCATTACTTGGATAAAACTGTTTTGATCCAGCTGGAATAACTTCCATATTTCCCAAAATTACACGACATAAAACCATATGTCGTACCCCTTTTTCGTCAACATCACAAATTTTAGCACTGAACATAAAAATATATATATTAAAAAACCTGATTATGATTAGATTTATATTAGATTAGTCTTAATTATATTTAATTAGTTGAACCTGCTGTGTGCAGACTCAACTGCTGCAAGGTGAACTCCATAACCATATTTCCCGAGTTTTGGACCATTTTGCCCATAAAACATGCCACTAAACGGTACACCTCCAGTAACTGAAAACCAACCGTATTGTAAATTAACCTTCCCCCTTAATTTTTGAGTAATTTCAGCCTGTTTTTGAAATAATTCCTGTCTTGTTTCCATAAAACCACTAGCACATTTGTTGACTTCAATGAAGTCAACTTTCAGATCTTGACCTAAACCCTCAACGAACATATTTCTAGCGGTTTCTACATCCACGGTCCCGCAATTATTCCCAAAAATCGGGGATACGTGCTCGTCATTCTTTTGAATTTCTTCATGTTTGTTCCTTTGACTTTCTTGGTCAACTTTGACCCGTTTCACGGTTGACTCACCGACACATTCTTCATCATTACGGTTGTTTACTCCGTCGATATCGATCTCCAAATGCATATTGATTTCGGGCGTTAGCGAAGATTCACCAAGATCTAAATCTTCATGATTTTCATGACAGCTGGCGTATAATTCGGGAAAAATGCATTTATTTGCGTCATCAATCCAAGCAATTGGTCTCTGAAAACCCGTTTTCAAATCTAACTGAATCATACGTAACATGTCTAGCATGAAATGCAAACCGTTACACTTCACTTCAATTGACGCCCTCTTTGACCGAAAGTCTTCTTTGACCAAGTCAATGACTTCTTGTGGAAAGTCAACCCATTGCCCATCTTGGGAAAACAGCAAGCGTTGTGGTAATCCACTTTCCTTAAAATTCAAGTAGTTTTTCAGTAGAGTTTTTGATGAACATTTGTTTTTGCATTCGTTTGATCTTTTTCTTTTTTTGTTCAATGGCAGTTTCACACTTGAAGAGTTGTTTTTAGCACCAACTGTTACTGTTTTCCTTTTGGGATCATAAACCGTTCTTCTACCATTTGCCGACACTTTCACAACTTTTGGAGACATTTTATCTACACAGTTAATCTTATTTACACTAAATCCTATAAGTTACTACTTGTGATGTAAACTTCACTAAAACTAGTTGCTGAAGAAATTGCATGTCCTGCAAAAAAAACATTTGAAAAAACAACAAAAATGAACTTATGTTGAGTTATTTCAAATAAATATTCCTAAAATTAAATCAGATTATTTCCAAAAGGTACTCATAAAAGTTTAAAAAGCGTACCGAGTTTTGAAATGAGCATCGTCCTGTCATTATGAAGTCGGCAAATTTCTAATACCATAATATAGTAATTACACCTCTATTCAATACTATAATAAAACACAAATTTTTCATCAGAATAATTAACTACATACACAAATTACATATATCTATACAAATTTTATTTTCTCTAAAATATCTAATTGTCATTTCTGCTTTAAGAACGCCGACATTTGAAAATTTGAGCGACATTTATTATCCTCAAATCAACAAAAGCTATTCTCAGAATTATAATCAAGTTGAAAACCTTTTTGAAAATACCATACATATATATCATAAATCAAAGCAGACTCTTACTGGAAAGAAATATGTGAATTTCTAACTATAAAGAGGAAATGAGTAATTACGTATATTTATACAAATTTTGTTTCCTATAAAAAATATCATGAACCCTCGTAAACGTTTCGTTTAGAAAGATCCAACGTGTAAAATTGAAAAAAGAAGGATAAATAACTTATATATAACCATATAAAGATAATTAAGTTAGAAATCTTTTATTAAAGATACCATGAATCAATAGCAGACTCTTTTTACGCAACAAGCATATTTCGAGAAATGTTTCGCGCTCAGATAAATATGAAAACTTGTCTTTTTTAAAACAGAATAAATATATAAAGACATCACCTTTCAAAACACATAATTATATATAGTTATCATACTCCCTTTCACTCACTACTTATGCAGCAAAGTATGCATTATATAATCTCATATTGCAAATTCATATAAAATGCCCCAAAATAACACATCTAAAAAGAACCTGGTATATTTTATTCACACATCTAAAAAAATATTTACAGAAATAAGTTCACATGATAGAAAAAAATAAAGCATCTTTCAAACTACCATAAAATATTTTTCTTTCTTATCATAGATCATTTATACAGTTTGTAGACCTGCATATGTATTGATTCACATACACAAAATCTTGAAAATTATAAATTAGAACATTCAAAACGGAAGAAAAAAAAAAAGTTTTTTTCTCTTTTCAGTGAATAAAAGCAAGAAAATTTGACCAAAAAAAAAGTAGAGTTCGCTTGCTGACAGCCTATCACCAAAAACTTGAATTTATGTTTTGATCAAACTCGAAAGGAAAAAAAAATATAGGCGATCTGCATACAAGCTCGAAAAAGCTTTCATCAGAGGGCCCATTAAACAAGTAAAGTTCTGATGAAAGATACATAAAACCCTAACTTTACCAAAAACCAAACAATATATAAACAGATCACTTCAGGCACAACTAGAAACCAAAATTAACACCGATCTGTTTAAAAAAACATCGAAAACCCTAACAACAAGCGATTACATAAACTTACCCTTTGT
The DNA here is from genome assembly GCA_963853835.1 of Calendula officinalis. Lineage (NCBI taxonomy): Eukaryota > Viridiplantae > Streptophyta > Magnoliopsida > Asterales > Asteraceae > Calendula > Calendula officinalis. The sequence continues at coordinate 12,709,177 of OY970825.1, read as the reverse complement.
TCAAAGAAGATATAAATAACGATATATATCCTGGATCAAAATCAGGAAATTAACATAAGTTTCGATAAGGATGATCAATCAATTGATGGATCGATCGGTTGTTGATGAAGTCGCCGTCTCTAGAATGGAGAAGATCGTAGGAATTTGCGGAAAATTGGGAAGAGACGGCGACAATTTAGAAGCGATGACTTTGGCGATGATGGTGTTCATGAGACTAAATTAAAGATTAATTTTTATATCTGTGGCGGTGTGAAATGGTTGAAAGATTGAAAGATTTTAGCTTGGAGAAAAAGAAATTAGAAGAGAGAATTATAAATTAGGTCGGCAAGATTCGTATTGGGGTTCGAAGAAAGAGGGATGGAAGGAACGGTTGATATCGCATGGAGGATTTTTAGGGTTAAAGAGATAAGCCTCTCACAAGTCAAGTAGGAATTATTGTCCTTATGGGATACAACTTAATTATTTATTTCATTTATTAAAAAAATAACATGTATGTAAAATAATGTTTAATTTGGTAATGTATCTTGAGGTTTTATGAAATTGATCATATTACATAATGTAAAGAAAAACATATTTTTTGATATATATAATCAATCATTCAAGTTTTAGACCTACAAGAAGTTGAGAGACGATGCTTTATGTAATCTGGTATTACATAGGACGTTTTAAGTAAAACGATTATCATCCATTATATTATAAGTATCTATATACGGAAAAGACTCTCAAAATCATACATGTGATGCACATTAGGTTTTAGTTGTTTGTATAATCGATCGATCTCTCTCTATGTATTATATTAATTGCGTAGGGTGATTAAGAATCTTATAGGATTGCAAACCGCTTGCAGTAGTCATGTGGTGACATTAGGTTTTAGTTGTTTGTATAATCAATCTATTTCTCTATGTATTATATTAATTGCGTATGGTGATTGAGAATCTTATAGGGTTGCAAACCACTTGCAGTAGTCATGTGGTGACATTAGGTTTTAGTTGTTTGTATAATCGATCTATCTCTCTATGTATTATATTAATCGCGTATGGTGATTGAGAATCTTATAGGGTTGCAAACCCAGTAGTCCTGGAATAGAAACTAGATAGGTAAGACGAGTTAGGTTTGTTAGTTACTAAGATCATCTAATAACATGTGCGCGTCATTATTACGGAACATTAAAATATATTCGATAATAGTATTAAAGTTCATATACTTGATTCCAACGAACTTTAATGCCCTGAAACGCCCCTAAGATACGTCATTACACAAAAATTAGCAAATTATAGGAGTATATGATCGCATTAAAACACAATTTATATTATGGATGTTCAAAACCGGATATTCGGGTTTTCGGATATCCGGATTTCATATAATAGAAATTTACTACGTATATGGTATCTGAAACCCGGATATCCGGAAAAAGAACAAATTATTCATATCTTTTCGGATATTTCGGATATTTTTTCAAATAACGGATATCCGGAAATTTTGAAAACACTATCTGGATCCGATATTCGGATATCCGGAAATTTGGATATGCAGATTTCCGGATATCACATATTTATTCGAATACCTGGTTTTTAGAGATTTTTAACCACCCCTAATTTATGTACCTAAAACCTAATAAGCACAAAATTAAAACTCGTGAAAACATCAGAATTCAGAAATTTAATTGAAATCAAATACACAAAAATGTACATAATTAAACCAAGTACATAATTACTTATGTTTATAATAATAAACTCAGTGACATGAATTGAAACACAACATACAAATACATGTTACGTTAATGCCTAATATGTGTAGATTATGATTTATTGTTAAAAAAAAATTAATGCCTAATACGTTTTACAAACGTAACTATTAAAAGTTCATGTTTGCCTCTTGTTAGGACACATCATACACAAGGTTTGAGAGCCTTATAGAAAGTCGACCATGATCATGGGAGATAGTTGAGAATTTAGAAGTATTAAAAAATAAAAATGATATTCGGACAACAATGTTTTTCTTTATGTTTGGGGTGAAAGTAGAAACATTAAAAGTAAATGTCTCTAAAATGCAAATAAAAAAAAGACTTTGGTTAGTTTTAAAATGCAACTTGAACTGAAAAGAAAACATGAAAATGGGTAAAATTACGGAAAACAAAAACTGGCCAATGCAGGTCTCGAACCTGCGACCTTCGCGTTATTAGCACGACGCTCTAACCAGTTGAGCTAATAGGCCTCATTGTTTCATCTTTTTTAAGAATATATAAATATTTACATGTAAGAAATGCAGTTGGTTTGGAACCATACACTAAGGGGGCGCTTGGTTCAAAGTGTGCAATGGGAAAGGGAAATGTAATAGGAATACTAAGGAATACAATGACATTCCTTAGTATTCCTTTAACCATTAATGTTGCTTGGTTTATAATAATATAATAATAATAATATATAATTTAAATATAATATATATATAATATATATATAATATAATAATATATTTAATTAATATAATAATAATATTAATTATATTAATTAATATAATAATAATATTTATAATTTAAATATAATATATAATAATATATATAATAATATTAATTAATATAATAATACTATATATTTATTATTTAATATTAATTAATATAACAATAATATTAATTATATTAATTAATATAATAATAATATTTATAATTTAAATATAATAATATATATATATATATATATATATATATAATATAATAATATAGTAATGTTAATAAATATAATAATATTATATTAATTAATAATAATACTAATTAATATATAATAATAATATTAATTAATATAATAATATTATATATTATTATATTAATTAATATAATAATATTATACATTAATATAAATAATAATATTAATTATATTAATTAATATAATAATAATATTTATAATTTAAATATAATATATAATAATATATATAATAATATTAATTAATATAATAATACTATATATTTATTATTTAATATTAATTAATATAACAATAATATTAATTATATTAATTAATATAATAATAATATTTATAATTTAAATATAATATATATATATATATATAATATAATAATATAGTAATGTTAATAAATATAATAATATTATATTAATGAATAATAATACTAATTAATATATAATAATAATAATATTAATTAATATAATAATATTATATATTATCATATTAATTAATATAATAATATTATACATTAATATATTAATATAATAATAATAAATAATTTAATAATAATATTAGTTAATATAATAATATTATATTATATTTATATATAATAATAATAATATAATTTAATATAATAATAGTGGATTAAAGCATTATAGAGTTCATTACCCCCAATTTGATGGGGAATGGTGTAGTACTTGCTAGTGAGTAATCATTTATTACCTAGGAACTAACCAAGCATTTATAGTGGCAATCAATCCCATTGCACACCACTAAATACCCTCAACCAAACACACCCTAAGATATTCATTCATTACTTAAAATTCCCTTTATATTATAATGTCACACTAATGAGACAATAATTTGGGCATAATCTATTTCGCCATTCAAATCAACGAGTGTTTCAATTCATAGTTACATTGAACCTAGCATAAAAGTTTGGTTCCATTGATCCCCTACATTCACATGATTTTAAAGCTCTTATCATAAGCTTTTTTAAAAACTTATTACTATTACAATAAGCTTTTGTATGACTTTTTACCATTGAAATGGTGAGCTTTTTTAAAAACTTATTGCAAATACTTTTTTTCTACTAAGCTTTTAATGGACTTTCAATGTTTGTCATTTTTAGTGCCCTATTTATAATAGTCTTTCATTTTAAACCTTGGATATATTATACATAAATTCTTTATTATATTTTTATTAGTTAATAAATATACTATATAATATTTAGTGTCAATTATTATAATATACTTGTATGAGATATTTTAAAAAATGTTATATTTAGTAAGGATGTTATAAAAAGTGTCAAATTATATAAGGGGTATTTATAAAATATTTAAGATAGATAAAAGGTAAATTATAAATATTGTAATAGAAAAAGCTTTTAGAAAGATTAACTATTGGAAATAATGCAGAAAAAGAAAGATCAATTGTACATTATACAGCTCCCGTACAAGTAAAAAGTGCATAGAAAGTAAATAGATACGCATACACCATTATATTTAATTTTATAAATTAAATTACACAAATTGTATAGCAAACTATATAACAACATAAATAACTAAATATAATAAACTATGAGTCATTTTATTCTTAAAGCATCTTAAATGGATAACCTTTTGCAAATCACTTATTTAAAATGTCACATAGGTTTTCCACTAAAATTTAATAAAAAAAGCTTTTCAAATTTATTTTTTTCCAACGGATATAAATGTAGAAAAGTTTTTTGTGTGTCTTGAAGATGACTTATGGAAGAATAAGTTTTTGTTAGCTTTTGAAACAAAAACTTTTTCCTAAGAGGTCACATGTATCCAAATAACCTATTAAAAAGATAAATTTTTTTACAAAAAGCTTACATTGGAGATGCTCTTAGGGGCTGTTTGATTTTTTTACTCAGTTCTGTTTGGTTAAAGTGTCTGTCTGAATATATTATGTCTGTCTGGATAAGTTAGTGTTATCGTTTGTTTTTCAGGCTGAATCAATAGCCTTAATAATAAAATTTGACAATTTTCATTTCTAATGCCTTGTTATTGTAAACAAAACATATTTAAGTGATATATAATTCTAATTAGAAGTTTTTAATAATAAAAAACTATTGATATATAAGTAACAAAATTTAAATAACATTTTTATCCCCGTGGTTTACTGTTTTTGTCCATGTGGTTTGCCTGATTCTGCGTTTTTGTCCCCGTGGTTTTTTTTCTGTTTTTTTGTCCCTGAGGTATGCAAAATTCCGTTTTTTTGTCCTTCCGTCCACCCTCCGTTTCTTTTAGGCCGTTAAACCCCTCACGTGCTGAAAACGTGAGGGCATTTTGGTCTTTTTCCATATATTTTTTTTTCACTTTTTTCTCTCTTCTTCTTCTTCTTCTTCTTCTTCTTCTTCTTCTTCTTCTTCTTCTTCTTCTTCTTCTTCTTCTTCTTCTTCTTCTTCTTCTCCTTCTCCTTCTTCTTCTTCTTCTTCTCCTTCTTACCAGGCTATGAACATTCAAACAAACACAAAATTCAAAATCAAAATTAAAATCACTCGAAATCCCCAAAAGGATCTGAATCAGAAAGGGGGGTTGGAAATTTAGAACCTTTGCAAGAACTTCTTCCACTGGGGGAGAAACCGTTCGATTACATAGATTATCAACCTTCATATTCTATAACCCAGATTATGATTGATTTCTGGGTTTCAAACAATCAAACTTCATATTCTATAACCCAGATTATCAACCTTCATCGATTGAAAACCCAGATCGAAACAAAATCACTATAATCGATGAAAACCCATATTTCTGTCGGGCCATCTTCTCCGGTCAAACAGTTGACGGTCGTCAACCAGCAACGGAGAACATAGATCTTAGGGTTTCAGATTTAGAAGAGGGAGAAGAGGGGGAGAACACAGATCTAAGATAATGGCGGTTTGTCCTCCGGTGAGAAGTTTCTGAACATGTACATCAAGAGGATAATGGCGGTTTAGCCCTAATAATCTGATTTCTGCAACAATCAGATTTGTTATTCCGCCATCACCGCTGTCGCACCACCACCACTGTTGCACCGCCATCAATACTGTCGCACCACACCACCACCGTTGCACCGCCATCACCACTGTCGCACCACCACCGTTGCACCGCCATCACCACTGTCGCACCACCACCACCACCGTTGCAAGTTCAGATCTGAGTAAACCGAACGTTCTGTAGAGAAGAGAGAGAGGGAGGGAGTACAGAAGAGAGAGATGGAGTGAGTACAAAAGTACAACTCTTAAAGCATATGGTACAAGGGAATTAGAAAAAAGACTAAAGTGCCCTCACATGCTTGGCATGTGAGATGATTTAACGGCACTTAACGGTGGATTTTGGACGGAAGGACAAAAAAAACGGAATTTTGCATACCTCAGGGACAAAAAAACAGAAAAAAAACCACAGGGACAAAAACGCAGAAACGGCCAAACCACAGGGACAAAAACCGTAATTTACTCAAAAAATAGAGTAAATTACGGTTTTTGCCCCTGTGGTTTGCTCGTTTATGCGTTTTTGTCCCTGTGGTTTTTTTTTCTATTTTTTGTCCCTGAGGTATGCAAATTTCCGTTTTTTGTCCTTCAGTCCATCCTCCGTTTGAATTCAGCCGTTAAGCCCCTCACGTGCTGAAAACGTGAGGGCATTTTGGTCTTTTTTTCATTTTCTAATTTGTTTTCACTTTTTTTTTTCTTTCATCAGAAAGGGACTTTGGATTTTTGATTTTAAGAGGGTAAATAGAATATAGTTGATTAATTATCAACTTCGATATAGGTTCGTTGAAATCCAAATGAAAATCAAACAAATAATTATACGAAGACTGTCTTGAAAAGAAAATAAAAGGAAAACAAACGAGAAGAAATTGATGTTTCATCGGCATATAATATCCATCCAGCACCTACTCTGAAATTAAATCAAGCAAAATTGAAAAACTAGTTCGATGCAGAAATACGAAAAACCTTTTTTTTATGAAGACGGCGGCTTTGAAAGATAAAGTGGCGAGGAAGTGTTTAAATAAAGAGTGAGTAGGGTTCTGTCGTAAACCCCAAGGAAGATGCAACTGTGATGTCCATATATCAAAACCCATATCGATCCCATCTTTCAAAAACCATATCGATTGATTTTGGTCAAAATGAACTTGATTGTGGGTTAGCGCTAGAGACGAAGATGGAAAGTGATGAATTGATTTTTTTCATTCGTATGAATTGCCATTGTTTGAATGGAAAGTGATGAATTGATTTAATGGGAATTGATGAAGTGCTTCCTTTTTTGATGAATTGTTTATTTCACCGTCAATTTGGGTAATCTTCTTTTTTTAGGGTTCTTCAGTTTGGGGATGAATTGATGAAGTGCTTCCTTTTTGTGTAATCTTCTTTTTTTAGGGTTCTTCAATTTTGGGATGAAGCTTTTGGATGAAGAACATAAAATCAGTGGGTTTGTAAGGATATTAAAGGATTAGGATTCATCAATTTGGGGATTATGTTTTGTAGATGAAGAACACATATGAAGAACATGAAGGAGTTAAAAGACGATAATACCCTCACTTTTTTAGCATTTCTCGTTAGTTAACAGCAGAAAATGGACGGAAGGACAAAAAAACGGAATTTGACATAGTTCAGGGACAAAAAAACAGAAAAAAAACCCGCAGGGACAAAAACGCAGAATCGGGTAAACCACAGGGATAAAAACAGTAATTTACTCTAAAAAATAATATTATAAATTAAGTATTTTATTAACCAAACCAAAGAAAGCATAAAATTGTAATTAATATAAATTTTATAATATAAAAATAAAAATAAATATTATGACTTAAATGGGGAAAATATCATCTCATGATTTTTTCAATCAAATCATGATATCTAAATTAAATAATAAACAAAAAACTCGTTATAACTTTCTTCATATTGTTGTTTCCCCGTTAAGACACCACCTTAGGCCTCTCCCAACCCTTACCCATCACTAAACCCATCACTAGCGTCACGTCATCGCATCCTTACTGACCCATTGCTGACACGTTCGTGCCAACCCTACCCATCACTAACCCATCACTAAACTCATCCTTTCCACATCATCATTTTAATTAATAAAAAAAACACATAACATTAAATAAAAAACATTACATTAATAATAATAAAAAAAAAAATATTACGATTAAAAAAAACACGAAAAAAAAACAATACGGAAAAAAAAAACATTACGGAAAAAAAATTAACGTTGACGGTAGTTTGGCGGGAGGGTCCAAATGTGTTCGATTAAGGCATTGCGAAGTTTATGATGCACAAATCGATCACGTATCTCCTTTTCAATACGCGATTGGGCTGCAACCCGTTCATGCCATGTACGTTGTGGGTGATTATCCGGGTTAGCGGTATAGTCTTCTTCGATTGGACAAATTGCGCGGCCGTTATCTTCCGTAATCATGTTGTGTAATATCACACAAGTGTACATGATCCGTCGTATTTTGTTCACATTGTATGGTCGTGCCGGGTTTTTAATGATTGCCCACCGTCCTTGAAGCACTCCGAAAGCTCGTTCGACATCCTTCCTAGCGGATTCTTGGAACCACTTGAACTTCATGTTCTTTTCTTCAATTGGGCATTTAAACGACTTGACAAGCGTTGCCCATTCCGGATAAATCCCATCAGCTAGATAATAACCCTTCGTAAATTGCTCACCCGAAATAGTAAACGGAACTACAGGAGACCTGTCTTGCCTTATTTCATCAAACAAATCTGATTCGTTAAGGACGTTTATGTCGTTATTCGAACCCGCCGGGCCAAAGTACGCATGCCATATCCATAAATCGTATGACGCAACAGCTTCAAGCATTATTGTGGGACATCCTTAATCACCACGTGTGTATTGGCCTTGCCATGCTGTTGGACAATTTTTCCAAGGCCAATGCATACAATCAATGCTACCAAGCATTCCAGGGAAACCATGTATCTCTTGATGTTTGGCGTGTAAATGTTGGACATCATGAGTTGTTGGTTTTCGCAAAAACTCAGTCGAGTATAGATGGAATATACATTTACAAAAGTTGTCCAAACAATCGTACGCTGTTTGTTGGCCCATGTGTAGGTACTCATCAAACAAATCAGCGGCACAACCGTACACCAATTGACGTATGACAGAGGTACACTTTTGAAATACATTAAAACCGGGGTAACCCGTAGCGTCTCTCTTTTGACGGAAATAATCAAAATACGACGGTAGTTGACCCGGTGGATTATAAAAATGTATAGTCTGGCATATACGGATGAACAAAGGTTTCGACATGCGAAACCGTCTTCGGAAGTAGTCCGGAGGGAAAACGGCATTGTCGGCAAAGTAATCATTCCATAAACGTTCAGCAGCCGCAATGCGATCTCTTGGTATATATCTTCGTGGTGCTCTTGGCACGGTGGAATTTTCAGCTTCTTCTTGATCCAGATAATCAAGCCTTTCAATAGTTTGGTTCAAATCGAAGACGGCTGTTACATTAACATAATCTTGTCAGTAATCATCGGCGTCATCGTTTGGATCCATTGAATAAGAGAAAATATATGGAAATTGGGAAGAGAGGAAGTATGTGATTCTGAGAGAGGAAGAGAGGAAATATGTGATTGTGTGTTTAAAATGCTAGAGTATAGTGAGTTTTATAGAGGTTGTGTGTAATATTAATTATTTGTATTAAAAAAATAAATAAATAAATAAATTGATTTTTGAATCAATTCGGACGCTCCCACGGACCCACCCTCGCCCTCGACGCTGCAACCCACCCCGTCCTCACCACGACGAATTCACCTCGACGCCCCACACGACGCCTCCGTGCCAACGGCGTCGGCGGGCGACGGCCAAAAAAAGGCCCATGACGGGTCTACAACGCAAGCGTTGGCACGGGTCTTACCCTTGTATAATGTGTATTGTTGGGAAAAATATATTGGAAAAATATTTGTCGTTTAGATATAGAGGGGGGTAGTCATGGTGGGTCCCATTCCGTCAAAACTGACACTCAATGAAGTCATCAAACTCAGGTTCTTGAAAATTTGCATCGAATCACCCCACACTTCACCTCCTTCCCCTCCCCCTTTCTCTCTCTCCGCCGTTGCACCGCCGTGTCTCTCTATCTCCTCAGCCCGTCCATTTGTAAGTTGTAAAAATTTAATCTTTTTAGCTAAAATCAGATACCGATCACATTCTCCAAAACCCGGATAGATTTGTCCGTTTCTTATGAAACCCAGAAAAAACCCACAAATGTTTCTGCCTGAATTGATTAAAGATTGTGAAAATTTGTGTAAAAATCCAATCTTTTTAGCTAAAATCAGATACCCGATTGCCATATCTAATAACCCTTCAAAACCCAGCTAGATTTAACCATCCCAGAAAAATCCACATATCTTTGTACCTAAATTGATTACAGATTGCGTAAATTAATGACAACTCAGTACACATGCTTTCATGAGTAGGGTCTTCACCGGGATGTTATAACGACGGTAGTGAATGGGTTGTGTAATTTCTCATCTCAGTGCGAAATTCACCTTCTTTCCTCCGTCTCCGGCCACCTACCGGATAAATAAACGAGACGACGGCAAGTTAACGGCTATTCACACATCCTCCACATTGCCTCTGACGTCGGCAACTGGCGGCGTTGATGACGCCGGCGACTGCTCACTTGATGTGTTGTCTTTACGAACTAAAAGAGGCAACAAGATTGTAGCTTTTTATCTTAAAAATCCGTGTGCAAGACTCACTCTATTATATTCTCATGGTAATGCTGCTGATTTGGGTCAACTATTTGACCTTTTTGTTCAACTCAAAGCCAATCTCAGAGTCAATCTCATGGGGTCAGTTTTCTCCTTTATGTTTCTTACCTATTTTTTTTTCTTTCTAAATCAATGTTCCCCCTAATAACAACATTAGTTTAGGTATGTTTGTAATTCTCATATGTATTTTGCAAAAAAGTATTAATATTTATTTCTTGAATCTTGTCTATCTTTCTGTAATCCCTAATCTAATGGGTTTTTCCTTTTTGCACTTAATTTATGTAAAGTTTTGATCTTTATCTATCAATGTATATGTGATTTGCACGTGTATCAATGTAGACTCTTGATGATTTTGTTATAGATTGATTTGATCACTTTTGATATTTTGGATATACATTCGAATGTTAAATCTCTATTGCAGATTTTGTAATAACTGTACACAAAACCTTTGATGTAGTTTCGTAACCAAAATAAGCTATCTTTGTATAAAATGTGTACCTTAAAGTAAATTGTTTACCATTCGAAGTTGATGGACAACTAAACATGTTACCTTTTTGGATAATTATGCTGATTTTGTTTTACTCAATATGCTCTTTGTGTGATGGATTATGCAATTTTAGGGGGTTTTGTTCAAGATTTTTGTGATAGATATAGATTTATGTAACTATAAAAATGACCCGTATAAACAAGTAGTGCCACGATTCCATGAAAACTATACAGTGTTGTTTTCATGTTTCGCGTGTACTTTACGCTATAATTTGTGGTCCATAAATCACATTTCCACTTTATTCTTCTTTCTCCTAGGTTAATTTGTATCTTGTGCAGTTAAAAGAATAGTTGAAAAGTGAGTTTTTAACTTTATTAGGGTGTAAACATTTTTCACTAGGGTAAAAGAAATCCATAATTTGGTGATAGAGATTGTGGTGTTTCCTACATCTTCCAATTAGAGTTTTACTTCTTTTGGTTAAATATTGAGAGTGGAATTTTGACAGTCATCTTTTTTACCTTTACATCATTCATGTTCTGTAAATATCTACATATTCAGCACTACTTCATTTCATGGCTTTTTTTAGGGTATGGTTTTATTTTGGACAAAAATGTTGAACTTTAGGGGTTGTTGAATACAACTTGATTTCTTTTTGGATTTAATGTTTAATATGATTAATAATTTTCTTTTTTTTCTTTAACAGATATGATTATTCGGGCTATGGAGCGTCAACTGGCAAGGTAAAACCGTCAACTTAATGGGTTTCCTATTTGATTTATTATTAGTTTTCTAGTTGGTCTTGAATTGTTTTGAATTAGATTCTTATTTTCCTGCTCTCTATATTTTACATTTATAAAACATCATTCTTAATTTGTTCTTGATCAATAAATTTTTCTTGTCTTCCTAAATTCTTTTTTAGGAATTCTCTCAAATTTCTTTCTCGTGTTATTATGAATTGCAAAGTTACATATATCACATTTGTATTCTATAAAAATAATTGCTTAAATCATTTAAATATTTGTTTTTCCCCCTATAATTTTCAGGCAAGTGAGCTTAATACATATGCAGACATAGAAGCAGTATACGAGTGTCTTGAAACCGAATATGGCATAAATCAAGAAAATTTGATTTTATATGGACAGTCGGTTGGGAGTGGGCCCACATTACATTTAGCTTCTAAATTACCCAGATTAAGAGGAGTTGTTTTACACAGTGCTATTCTTTCAGGCCTTCGTGTCGTTTGTCATGTCAACTGCACATTTTGCTTTGATATTTACAAGGTTCATTTATTTTACTTATATTACTATATAATTATCTTTTTCATAAATCCAAAATGAATTATCTTCATTTCATTGCAGAATGTTAACAAAATTCGGAAGGTGAAATGCCCCACGCTCGTGATACATGTAAGTTCGACCCCCTTTTTTCCTTTCAATTTAAGGGTCATTTATGTTCTAATTCTCAAACTTTTACCAATTTGGCAGTTTAGACCCTTAACTTTGTTTAACATGTTAAAAAAGCCATTATGACCTGCTATCATAGGATTAAACCATATTTAACCCTAGAAAAAGTTACAGCTCAACACAAAATGACTAGCATTTCAAAAAGGGTTAAAATTACACTTGTGCCCTAAATCCCATCTATTAGCCAAATGGAGTTTGTGTTGACTTTTTTTGTTGACCTTAATATATCAGGGTACAGAGGACGATGTGGTAAATTGGGTACACGGGAATTGGTTATGGAAAAAGGCTAAAGACCCGTATGAACCGTTGTGGATCAAAGGTGGTGGCCACTGCAATTTAGAACTTTATCCGGATTACATTCGTCATCTTTATAAATTCATATATGATATGGAAACCATCACAACAAAAACCCGACTCACAAAGATCAAACAAGAGCTTCGGTTACCAAAAAAGTCAAACCCCGAGAAGTCAACCGATGATTGTTCTTGTACTTGTACTTGTTCTTGTTCTAGTTCTAGTTCTAGTTCTTCTTGTGTAAAATTCAGGCAGCCAAGCTGCCCGGAGTGCCCAAAACCTCGGTGCCCGAAATGTTGTCAACATGGATGCTGTTGTTGCCTGAACTGGAACTATTGTTTTTGTTGGTGGCCGAAAGTGAAATGCCCGGATGTGAAATTACTAAAATGCCCTTCGTGTTTGAGATGTAAATGTGGGTGTGGATGCTTGGGGAGGTGTATGCAGTGTTGTTGGTGATATAAGGCTAGTTGGGTGGTATACGTGCTAGAAATTTGAGCAGGGAAAGGTATGAACGTAATTTAACCGTTTTTGTATAGATTTTCTAGTGATATTTGATGGTAATATGCAATAACCAATTAACCATCTTCTTGTATAATGATTTGTGTTTTAGATGTTTGTAGCAGAAAGAGTTATACGTTCTTTTTTAAAAGGTTTAGTTTTAAAAAGACAAACAAAGGATCATGTTGGTTATTTTGTCAAATATTAATATTGATCAAATAATACATGCAAAAAGTGCAAAGACACTTGAACGCTTTCCTGGTAGTCAACCTTCTTGCATCAATTGGTCAACTCCTTTGATTTTCAACGTACTTTTGCTTATCAGAATTCAGAATTGTCTAAAACTAATAGGAAGGAGGGAATTTTAAATGTCAGATGCAAATGCAATCCTCCTCCTACATGGTATTTTGTTTATTTTATTGTGATAGTGTTTGTCAAATCTATATTTCTTTAAATTATTTTTCATTTCTAAGTCCATTTATTTTTCTACTTGCAGTACGTACTTGTATCTTGGTGTTGTGGTTGATATTACATCTATACAATCCGCTTGAAGTTTTAAGTAGTCTGTCTGGCATTCAAACCTAATTTAGAACATATTAATATACTGTACGATGGAGTGGATAGTAAGGTATATTGAAACATTTATACAAAAACAATATATTATTCACATGCAAACAATGACATTTTTTGGAAATCTTGATGCTTTTTCTAAACTAAGTCCTATCTTATTGAATGTATGTATAAATATAAATTAATTTAGTGTTACATTGCAGCATTAAAATCCGATTTAATATCTACACTCAACAAAGAAGTTAGAATGTTGGATGAAGATAGTTGGATGTTTGAAGGACCTCGTTCTCGTATTCATTTTAACTAGCAGGTACCCGTGCAATGCGGCGGCGGGTACCCTGTGACTATATCTTGCGGCAACCAATTTGGTGGGTGGTGGTGTCGGTAGCATAGTAGTGATGGTGGTGGTAGTGGTCGCGGATGGTGGGTGGGTGGTGGCTGCGACGGGTACCGTCTACTTACATTTTCCGGCAAACAAATGTTATCCAGTTAATCAAGTCCCATTTGAAACATGTGCGAGGTATTAGATTCTATAGGTCTCGGGATATTTGTTGTTAAACCAAAGTTGGTCATGACCATTGGTTGGTTTTGGGTAATGTTTTTTGGGATGAGGGGCAAGCAAATGTTATCCTGTTAATCAAGTCTCATATGAATGAGGTTTAATTCGTTAAAATGACGTTTTAGGTTACCTTTACCAATTTGACACGTGTAATGGTGTGCAATTTTATGGTTCCTTGATTTAGATACCTAAATAGAGACCCAAGCTTGTACCCTTGATAAAGGTCTAAAATGTTGCTCATCATCTATTGACCATGAGTTCAAATCTTTTCGTGAACATATATTAAATTTCGTTAAAGAAAACTTAAATAAAGTTAATTTACGCTTAAATTTCATACATCACTCGTGCATTAAACTTTAATTTTGTAATCTATTCAGCAAGCCACTAAAAGTAAGTACATTTGTATTTGTTTATTACAATTTAGACAAGCATTATGCCATGGTATATTATGATTATATTATGCATAATGGGAAGTGAGTTGGTTTGGAAATTTTGTTTGCATTTGTCAACAGTTAAATCCTCTCATACGCGTATGAACAATCAAATTACAAATCGACATATCTAATTAACCAATTTCAAATTCAGATACTAAAATAGCAGTTTACAATGAAACAAAATTCTCATAGACAAAAAGTCTCTACAACGCATATTAACAAATGTAGAAAATTGTATAAAGATTGTTCATTTCTTTTACTCTAGAATACAAATAACAAAGAATATAAGCACTTAATTCATAGAACTAAAAATAGAATCATGAAAAAGCTCACTCTTTGCAGCTAGGTCTTCGACAAAAAGCTGTACAAATAGCCAAATATAAAATATATGAGCATCTATACTAATATGTATATTTCTTGAAACATCTAAAATATAACCCTTGATGCCATCCAGTGCTGACATAACTAATTAGAAGATTAGAAAGAAAGCATAAGGTATGTAAAGATCCATTTTTTTTAAAAAGTAAAAAATACACAAAGATACCATACAAATTTAGGAGTTATTATATGAAAACAAAAGTGATACAGCATGGGTTAACATATCATCATCAATAACATACACATACTGATTCTTCCAATTAGAAAAACAATACCCTTCTTGCAATTAAATTCTCCTCAATAAACAAATAATGCTTCCAATTAGAAAAACAATACCCTTCTTGCAATTAAATTCTCCTCAATAAACAAATAATGCATACTTTACATGTTATCATTGAAAACTATGATTTTGAATTCACACTTCTTGAAGCTAGCACCAATGTTCATGTTGCCCCAAAGTAATGAATAAATGAAACAAACTATTGCAAATCTAAATAAAAATAGAAAACACATTAATAAACTTTAAACTTAAACCTTGCCTTACCGAACTACGGACATGGCCATGAAAGCAAAAGCCTTTTAAATTCACAAATGCTGGAAGTCTGTATAAGTTCCACTAAAACTGTGAGAAAAATATATTAAAAAACAAATTTGATATAAACCTCTGTTATATGGAAAGATATAAACTTGCTTCTGCATTGGAACATTACCATCATCAGTATGAGTTTATCAAAGAACCAAGTATAACAGAAACCATAACAACAATAGAAAATACCAATCACAAATCACCCAAAAACTTATGAAAAAGCTTTAGTTAGCAAGCGCTTACATTTCTTCTATTACACATAAGATCAAAATCTAAAATTGGTTGAGAAGGAGTACTCAGTTTGGTTATAGAGAAAGCTTTAATACCATTTCTTGTAAAAAAGAAAATTAAGTACCTCAATTACAAATTTCATAAAGTAGCTACTTTTTTGTGCAATTTACCTTTTCAAAATATAAAGCAATAAACCCCGTTAAAGAAAATACAAATGGATTGAAATGACCAGATCTAATACTGCAGAGAACAAAATTAAGCATGTTTTTAACCTGTTTAAGATGGGGCACAAACTACACAGACGACAAATTATACGGGCACAAACCAAACATGGCATGAATGTTGTTGAGCAAAAAATGATAATCAGTACGTAGTGTAGAAATGAAAAATTAGTGATTAAAAAACAGCAAAGCAATGAAGAATACCATACCTTGTCTTCCATTAAACAAAGTGCAAATATCCTACCAGATCTTTAATTAAGATTGCATACAATGCATCAATCCACTACCTTTTTCCAGAATTAGGAACACCCGTCGCTACTGTTAACTCTCCAAGAAGAACCTTCAAAATGCCTTTTTAATTTTTTATTAGACATGGGAAATTAAAAAGTATAGCAATTCTTCACTATTAAGAAAAGAAGAAGTGATCTTACTTAAATTATATAAATCAACCATACCCTTCAATCCGGATGAAATCCCACCAAGGATTTTATTGTAATACGCATCAATTTCACTATAATAATCTCTCAAATAATTAGGTCGAAGTTGAGTATAAAATTGGAGAAACGATGTGTTGTATTTATAGTGGTTGGCACAAGGATAATCATCGGTGCAAGAATCGAGATGCGGAAATGAAGAGACGGATACGAACATACAGAAATGAAGAGACGGATATAAAACGAACAAGCACGCTGCGTTGAAGAGGCGGATATGAACGATGGTTCACGAACAGATAAAAGCGATGGGCCAAAACCCTTTGAGCAAATGGGCCGCAGTAAAACAGATTTTATTGGTGGGCTATGGCTTAACCCGCGTTTAGTAATTTTATTATTAGTGTTTGGAACATGAAAGCACCTAATGGTTTGTCCCAGCGGGATTGTAGTCATCGTGTAACCTGTAGGTGGCAGGTTCGAATCCTTTCTGGTCCTTTTTTATTCCAAAAGGATTATAATGCCATAATTAGTAAGTGTGCTGGCTGAATTTTCAGCCTTACTAATTCTGGATGGAAGGGGTAAATACTTTATAACTAGCAGGTACCCGCGCAATGCGGCGGGGGTACCTGGTGGCGATAGTGATGCTGGGTAGTAATGGTGGGTGGCGACAATAGTGATGATGAACGAGGGTGGTGGTGTGTAGTGATGATTCATGAAGGCGGTAGTGATTGTAGTGGTATTGGGTTAATTACACTCAAATGATCAACATCTATCATAGTAACTCGGATAGTTAGATCCTTTAACAAATAAAATGTAAGTCTAAAGTTTGAGTCTTGGATCAACCTTTTTTATAAATATAAATTTGTCCCGAAACACTAAACATATTGGCTAAGAATTAAATTTTGTTAATTTGTAGAAAAAACCCAAATACATTACTTCTATATAGTATACCGAATAACAAAAATACTATACAAATCGACACACTTAAGAGTAATGTGACATTAAAACGCTTTCCGCCGCGGTTTCCCCTACAATTTACAGGTTTAGGGCCAACTTTCATTGTACATTCAATTATCCAAACACCCTAAACATAGAAAATCAGCCATTCAAATCAATAACAATAAATTACATTCACACAATCGAAGTGTTTATAACCAAAACAACATAATTTTTACACTTTATGAGCCAACTAATCTCTTGAAACTACAGTCTATCTCACCTCATTAAACATTACAATCACATAATCATCAGTTTCGAAATTGTTTACCAAATCCATGTTCTTAAGATTGATCCCAACTTCAGGCTCAAACAGGCCAAGCCGGCTTTAAAAGCATTCTAAACATCAAATATTGAGAATCAACATCTCGTTCACAACGAATCCAAACCACGATCCTGTGACCGATTTTTTTTATTCTTCGCAAACTCATCTTTCTTAGCTTTCTTCTTATTCTGAACCCGACTCGATTTAGTACTAATTATGCCCGTAATCACAATGTTATCATATCGAGGTATCTTATGATATGATCTCACAGACCCGAACTGATTCGGGAGCAAGTACCAATTTAACTCAAACCCGACAGACCCGAACCAGACCCTGTTGACACCGCTAATGAGATACGTCGGAAAATATTAAATTATTTTAATAATAAACTTTATAATCCGTTAAAGAAAACATGTTAAGTAAATCGACCAGTTCATAATCTTACTTGTTGAAGAATATGCTGAGCAAGATCAGTAGTTGATTTCATCATCCCTGCAGCAAAACTACCTAATTCAAGACTTGGATCCAACTTTTCAATACACTGAATCATAAGAAAATTTACTATAGGAAGTCTAAATGTTGACCTCTGATTCAAATGAAGTCATTCAGATTAGCACAAAATTATAATGAATTAGCAAATAGTATCACATGATTTAAATAAACATTCAGATCCATAACAAACAAAATGATAACAATTATAAATTATAAATTGATTAACGTCGTCAACATGTTTTTTTGCCCACCCCGCCAAACCAGTTTCTACTAAAAACTACATAGATGCACATTTTATTAAGATGTATACAAAACAGGTATTTCCAGAATTCGGTCCCTTGCAATTGGTTACCTAAACGAGCTATTTGTTGATCTTTAACAGCAAAAAGATGTATTTTCTGCCATT
The DNA here is from genome assembly GCA_963853835.1 of Calendula officinalis. NCBI lineage: Eukaryota > Viridiplantae > Streptophyta > Magnoliopsida > Asterales > Asteraceae > Calendula > Calendula officinalis. Next base: position 12,690,446 of record OY970825.1, on the reverse strand, counting down.
CCTAAAACATAATCCTAGCAAGCAAAGGAAACATACAAAATTAAAGTAACAAAGAATTTCACTACTTTTTGTAATAACCTCTTGATCCAACTAAAACTTCTTCAAGATAGTAGATAAATTGATTGTGAATATAACTACATGGCTAGTAAAACATGAGTTAAACATGGAAAAAAAATAACTCACCACGTACACCTTCCCAATGTTCAGTCGTATGTGCTAATTTTACTCCTTCAACGACTCCGTCTCTTGAAAATATAAACACAAAAAAATTAATATACCTAAATCCTAATTGCATACACTTCTTTAGGGCTGCAAGGGAGTCTAGCGGGCTCAAACTCGGCTCGACTTAGTTGAATAACAATGTTAAATAGATAATAAAGAAAATGTTGTACTGAACACAAAAAGTCTAAGTTCTCAAATCTTCAAAATAAATAAAACAGTAAATGTTGAATAAAAGGTAAATCAAAACCTTGACACACAAAAACAGAGTCTAAAAAGATGTGGAACAACATAATGAAAGGAAAAAACAGAAGATTTATAAGCAAAATCAAACCCCTTCTTCACACTTTCACGTTCAAATCGAACACTTTAATACCTGCATAAATCATACAAAGCAAAAATCACCAGGATTAGAGATAAAACTGAAGCCCGGACACCCCAATAGCACATTTGTCTAAACCGCGCTGACTCTAGTGAACTCATCGGTGATCTTTCCAATGCTAAACCCTACACCGATGGTGCTTGTAGCTGGTTTGGATGGAGTGACAGCAGCAGACGGGGTGGAAGTCGATCGGTGGAGGGAAGAGGTGAGACACCACTCGCATATGAAGTTATGAACAACATGCTCTTGATTTCTCTTTGATGAATATTAGGTCCTCGCAACCATCTCTGTTTATTTCGAACCCGAATTGAATGCAAATCACAGTGATCGATAAACACAAAAAAAATAAATGAATATTTATATGAGAGAATACCTAAATACTCTGCAGAATGGGAGCGATCATCGGCTCATCGCTCTCCTATGTGATTGTAAAAATAAAATTGTTGTCTCTTTAGTTTAAGAGATAATTGAATCGATTGGGTAGAGGGGAAGTGTAACTATGCATAAAGGTTGAGGGAATCGATGCAGAAGGTTGAATGAATCGATTGGGCGTGTAGGGTTAGGGGGAATTGAAACGACGGGAGAGGGTTTTTTAGGCAGATAAGGACAATAAACGATAGTTTTAGTTGTTGATTAGGAAACATTGTACGTCCTTCCTTGTAGTTCAGATGGTTAACAAGCTTGGACATCATGCTGTTGGTCCCGTGTTCGATTCCTGCTTATTGCGCTATTTTTGAAACCAGATTCAAGACAAAAAAGGAAAGTGTGTTGGCTGAATTTTTAGCCTTGCTAATTATGGAAGGGGTAAATACATTATATATAGTAAAGATATAGTAAAGATTATATGCTTCAACAGTCTCCTAACTCAAGGATTAGCTGGAATTCATTCCGTTAATGCTCCAGGAATCGAGAATGTAAGTTTACTATAATTCATTACTATTATTTTTTAATTTGTAAAAGAACGGTATCAGGATTGTGACAAACAAAAGGTTGCTAGAGTGAGATCAATATATATATATATATATATATATATATATATATATATATATATATATATATATATATATATATATATATATATATATATATATATATATATATATATATATATATATATATATATATATATATATATATATATATATATATATTAATGTCGTATCAAAAGGTTGATGTTACCGACAGGTGTGTCTCCGAGATTTTGAAGGCCCAGTGCGAAAACACGAAAATGGGCACCCTAAGTACAAGATTTTTACAAAAATTTGAACTTTTTAATTTTTTTTCTATTAAATTATTAAGTTGGCTTAAATTTTAATATTATATATATAAGATATATATAAAAATTGGGTCCCTATAAAATATAGGCCCTGTGCGGCTGCACCTCCTGCACATCCTCAAAGACACCCCTGGTTACAGAATTGGTTGATGATCATTCGTCTTACCTATGGGCTAGGCCTGTGCAGAAGCAAAAAACCGGACCGGACCGGTTGGGACGGACCGGACCGAGGACCGAAAAAAGTGTAACGACCCGAATTTATTTTGTGTTAAATAAATTATGAAAAAAATATGATAAATAAGGATAAATCATTTAAAGACCGTAGGAATTGGTTTCGTGTCATTTGGACACCGTATGAGAAAGTTATGGACGAAACCGTGTCGAAAAGGGCATTAAAAGCTGCAGCCCAAAGTTCACGATCGGGAACTAAAGTTCACGAACGTGAACTTTGCTCCGATATGTTGAGTTTTTGATTTTGGAAGTTCACGATCAGTTCACGACGAGTTCACGGCGCGAACTTTGCTGAAACAGCATAAAATCGGGTTTTCTTGTCATTTCTCTCATTTCCAAACCCTAAAACATTCTCCCAAGTGTGAGTATATGATTTTGAGTGTAAGGAGGCCATTGGAACTGATTTTCACACTCAATCTTGAAGATTCTCACTCCATTGTTGAAATATAAGGTAAATCTCTACTCCTTTTAGTTATGGATGATGTTTTTGGGTGAAAATGGTGAAGTATGCAAACCCTAGTTGGAGGGTTTGTAATGGGTGATGAAATTGGGTTTATATAACTTAGATCTACAACATATTGTCAAGGGAAATTGTTCATAACATGGATTTGATGATTATCTAGCTAGTTATGAACTTTATTTTGGGAAAAATGGTGGTTTGGGTAACCTACCAAGTTATCTTTGGGGAAGATGACTAAGATGAGTGTAGAACACTCTTTTTAAGCTTAAAAACCTTGTGTTCTTGTTAGATTTGGGTTTTGATGAAGGAAATCTTGAACTAGGGTTTTGAGATTTCACCAAGTTGGATGAACTTGGTGGTTAGGAGTGTTGTTATGGATTGTTTGGTGATTAGTTATGGATAATAACTAGTTATTGTGATGATATTGATGGTAGGTCAAGAAGACCTAAAGATTGGTGACATTTCACAAGTTGGAAAGCAATGATTCGTGTTATTAAACGCGATTTGGAGTTAGCTTGGCTAAGGAGAGTACATGAGACTTTTACTGAGTGCATCGCAAATGATTTTTGAAAACTATGAAGTTTTATGAGTCTTTATTAATAAATGTTTTTAATAAAGATATGATTAAAAGGATAAGAGAATGCAAGTAATAGACCATTTAAGTATGTCTGAATGCCTAATGATTTTTGAAAGAGATTATGATAATGAAAAGTAATTAATAATTCTTTATTAATATGATGTTTGACTAAGAGTAATGATTAAGAAAGTATGATATTTGGCTTATTAATAATATGTATTAATAAAGCTAATAACAATGATTTTCAAGTATCAAGTATTGATTAGTATATTATACTAATAAAGGTAGTGATTGAATTGTTAAGAGAATAGATAGAAAGTGACTAGTAATAAATATGCGTTCTAGTCAAAGAGAAGTTAAAGTAATATAATTTTTATAAATGATAAATATGTTTTATTTAATAAAGGACTTGGTAAAGTCAATATTGAAACTGAATAAGAAACGAGAATAATATGATAATTAGAATAGATGTATTCTAATTTATGTTTGAGTACGTATTATTGGGGCATAGGCCCGTATTTGATAATTTCAATATGTGTTGAGAAAAGGATCCGGATCACAGATAATCCACACAAGTTGGGGGAGTTAGTGACACCTACTTGGGGCGGTACCACCATGCGCAAGGGTAGTGTGTCGAGAAATAGATAACCCGGAAAGCGGGGGAGTTTCAGATAACCCGGAAAGCGGGGGAGTTTCAGATAACCCGGAAATCGGGGGAGCAATAGATAACCTGGAAACGTGGGAGTTTACCTAGATAACCCACATCGGGGGAGTTTGCTTCGGAGAGGTCCGTAGCGTATGTGATAAAGTATGTGTAAGCAAAGGTTAGCTTACAAGTATGTGATTATGATGAGAGTAAGCTTATGGTTAGCTTACTAGTATATATGTATAAAAATGTTAAGATCACGAGTTAATAAGAAATAAATGAATAAAGAAAAGTAATGAATATGACTTTTATTATATTTGAGAATGGGTCGAAAACCCATGTATCTCACGAGACTATTTTGTCTCACGTACTACTTTGTTTTTGGCTATGTACTCAGGTTCGAGATTGAAGGAATAGAAGGTCGCGATAGAGGTGGCCTAGAGATGTTTTAGTTCAGGAGCTTATAGGTAGATCTCGTTATCCTATGGTTATGATATTATTTCTGTAACACCGGATTTTAATACTCTGATAATCTTTTCAAAGGTTTTTGTTAAACCGTATTTTTGGGATATTAGGCTTTGTAATATTTTTATTTAAAAATATGATTTAAAAGGTGTTTTAGATATTGAGGTGTTACAAAAAGCAATTTCGATGGACCGAGGACCGGACCGGTGTTCGACGGTCGGTTTCGGTTAATTTCCGGTTTACTCCGGTTTTGGACCGGTTTGGACCGGTTATAACCGGCTTTTTTCTAGCAGTGTTTTTGGCCTGTTTTTGGACTGTTTTTTCCTGTTTTCGGACTGTATTCTGCCCTGTTTTTGGGCTGTTTTTTGAGTGTTTTCTGCACTGTTTTTGGGTTGTTTTTTGACTGTTTTCTGCCCTGTTTTTGGGCTGTTTTTGGACTGATTTCTGCTCTGTTTTTGGGCTGTTTTCTGCCCTGTTTTTGGGCTATTTTTAGACTGATTTCTGCACTGTTTTTGGGCTGTTTTTGCAGCAATTTTACTGCAGTTTTTGCAGCAGTTTTCCTGCATTTTTTGCACTGTTTTTGGGATGTATTTCCAGCAGTTTTTGGGTCATATTCGTGCAGTTTTGGGGCTGTTTTTGCAGCAGTTTTTGGGCTGTTTTTTGGTCATTCTGTGCAGAATTTGAGGTCCAAATTCATAAATCCAAAAATACCAACAATGTTCATAATTCAAAAATACCAACATTGTGTTACATCTAATGCATAAATTAAAAAACAAAACCAACATTGTTTGCTCAATATCAAACAAATTAAAAACATCAATTGTCTATTGCAATACTTTTTCCTTTTGCATTTTGTTTTTTTAGCTCCTCCTCGATATCTGAAAACGCAACATACTAATCAATATATATCATCAAGTATAACTAGATGATGTATGTCAAACGATTAAAATTTAACTAACCTTTAGCAATCTCATCATCTTTAATCACATCACTTTCCTCGTCAACATTTATTGGTTTTTGTGACTTTCTCAACCAATCTTGGGTGCATATTAAGGCCTCCACTATGTGAGGCTTTAACGAACTTCTATACGGGTCTAAAACACGACCACCCGTACTAAAAGCCGAATCCGATGCAACGGTAGAAATTTGTATTGACAAAATATCTACAATATATATGAAAAACATTAATATAAAAACACAATAATTTAAGTTACATTTAAAATAATATTTTTACCTTTAGCCATCCTTGAAACTATTGGAAAACGTGGGCTATTTAGTCTCCACCATCCAAGTACGTCAAACTCTTCATCGTATATTTCAAGCCGAGGCTCATTTATATATTTTTTAGCTCGCTAACGGCTGAAGTCCTTGTCCTTGAACTTGAGTTTTGTGTAAGAAAACTACTTAAGAAATCATTTCCCACACGACTTGATGATGTGCATTCATTTTGTGTACTTTTAGAGGTCTCATTTGAGTTTTCCGTGTGAAACTTTTCTTCATACATTTCAAACAACGAACCCATATTATCCTCAACTTGTTTTACCATTTCTTTAACCATTTCAACAATAATTAGTTCGGTCATTTCGGGTTTCTTATTTTTTTCGATCAAATATTTAAAACCAAACCCTATAATTTCCGACTTCATGGTAGGATCTAAAATAACAGCAAAATACATATAATGATTGAGTTTGGTAAAGTCCCCTCAATATTTAATGTACGTCTGAAACATTTTTCCTACCATACCTGAAAATTCATAATCTTTTCCCCACTTACAAAGGTGTTTCTCAACATCCAAAACTTCAATAAAAAACATATGAGCAACCGGGAGAGATGAAGTCGACACTACTTCGGTTTTAATTTTAAACTTCTCTAAAAAATCAACAATCTTTCTACAGGTTTCAAACTGATATCGCTCAGGTTTCTTTTCAAGGTCACGTGAATAAGAAGCATTTAGCTTATCAAACTCAAAGAACGCATGTCTCAACTCGAATGCGGTTTTTAACATTTCATATGTTGAGTTCCACCTAGTAGGGCAATTCGCACACAAAAATTTGTTTGACACACATAGTCTCTTAGCACAATCTTTAAAGGAGTCAAATCTTTGACTAGAATTTCGGATGTATCTAACGGCTAAACGTATAATATCAATACAATCATTATGCTCATTTAAACCATCTTTCACAACTAAGTTTAGAATATGTGCCATACATCGAATGTGAAAATGTTTCCCGTTATCATACATGTTTGGCAACTTCTTAATCAAATATTCAATAGCTTTGTCATTAGAGGTTGCATTATCAACCGTTATAGTCATCACATTTTTTATTTCCCATGCATTAATGCACTCTAATATATCCCTTCCAATGTCCTCCCCTCTGTGACTAAAAATTGGTTTAAAGTTTATAATTCTTTTATGCATTACCCAATTATCATCTATGAAGTGTGCGGTTAACACCATATACGTCTTCTTTTGACAACTAGATGTCCACGTGTCTGTTGTTAGGTGGACAATATTTGTAGGGTTCGATAAAAAACTTAACATTTTCTTCCTTTCTTCTAGGAAAAGTTTAGAACAATCCCTAGAAATAGTGTAACGGGATGGCAAAGTAAATTTTGCATTTAAAGCTTGGGTATACTCGATTAAAGTTTCATTCTGAACGAATGAGAAAGGAAGTTCTCCCACAACAAACATTTTAAGTAAAGCCTTTTTTATTTTAGATTCGTCATATCTCCAATTATTTAATGAACCACTACTAGTAGTACCTTCATCAAATTGGCTATGTTTCTTAAATAATAAATTTTGTTGTTCTGCAAGATTAATAGGGTTATTTCGACATACCTTCATGTGTCTTTTCATGGATGATGTACCATTACCATTTGGATCTGCCGCATACGTTTTGTCTGGACAATAATTACATCGGCCTCTTTGCAACCCATCTACTTTATACCTCGTAAAATGATCCCAAACAATAGAAGATGTTCTAGTATTTTCTGTTATTACCCGTGGTCTAGTAGTTTTCTTTCTTTTATTTGATTTTTTCTTTTTTGTTTCCGGTTGGGTGTCTTCTACAAACGTTTCATCAGTGAGGTTGACATTATCTTCTAGATCCATCTAATACACATAAAACGAGTAGTATAAATTGTATGTATATAAAACAATGTAGTATAAATTGTATGTATATAAAACGAGTCAGAGTATGTTCTACAATTTGTACATGTTAAAAAAACAAACTATCAATTTTTTATACTAATCTCTAATCTCAAAGAATGATACAGTTTATAAATTATAGATTATTATACTATGCAAGAAACGTAATTCAATGATGTTATACTATCAAAATTCAGAATCCATAACCTGATAACCATCTATGGCAACTTAATAATATTGTAGGTTTTAAGTTTTAACTAACTTCCGTATAAGAATGATGTTATACTATCAAAATCCATAACCTGATAACCATCTATGTAGGCAATTAGAATTAAATGCACATATAAGAATATAACTTCCGTATAGATGATCTATGGCATGCACGTATAAGAATTAAATGATGTTATGCAATTAGAATTATACCTGAAGTTCGGAATCACTCTTATCGGATTCCAAGTCCGACATATTTTTGCTGCGTGGAACGAAGAAGACGAATGAAGAAATTGTACGTCGTATAGCAGAATCGAATTAGATGGGAGTCAAGAAACCGACGGTCGTTGTCTATTAGCCAAGGAAAAGGGTTTTTTAATTGCATTGGGCTTAACTCAAAAGTAATAAGGTTGGGCTTAGCTTATTGGATGGGCTGCTTTTGCTAGACTGAATTAAAATCAAAGCAGTCCAATAAAGTGACGGGTATAATCGGTCCTTTACGGTTCTTCCGGTTTTGGACCGGACCGGACCGGTATTGTCGGTTCTAAAAAAACACGGACCGAGGACCGGACCGGAATCTACGGTTCGGCACCGGTTCGGTTCGGTTCTTCCGGTCCCGGTCGGTCCCAGCCGGTCCCGGTTCAAACTGCACAGGCCTACTATGGGCTACACAGGGTATACTAGATCGTCTCAAATTAGAAGCTTATTTTCCCGTTTTTACTATAAACAAATCGCACCAATAATTAAAGCGGGTTTTGTATTGTTCTTGCATAAAATGTAGTTAAAAGTTTTGATGGAAGATATATAATATGGCATGCGGCTGGTATATAGAATGTGTACAGTTTGTGGTGTTTATAAAATCATATATTTGAGCATTTAATAATAATTACATGCTCCATCTATATTTCTTTTGTTAAGGGTGCTAAATATGAAACTCATTGACTCATGGGATGTGCAAAAGGTTATGGTTTTATGAAATTTAATAATATATTCTTTTACTCAATTTAATAATATTAAAAGCTTTTAAAATTTAGAAAACATAAATCTTAATCTAAATTAATGGTAAAATACCCTAAATACCCTTAAAATATAAACCCTAATCACATATATCCTTCGCATGAACACCGCCGCAAAACGAGGCTTGGATTTTGAAATGTTTTTGCACTTCTATCAAATTCAATTAAGAATCTATTTTGTGTTCTTATATTTAAGATGTAGTCGGATATAGACTTCAATGTTTTGTTCCATTGAGAATTTGATGATACATTTAGTTGATCTAATATTGTTTCTTAATGAATCTTAATTGATGCTAGACAAATTATTTTCCTGATATAATTGCTGTACTTTTACTAGAAAAACATATTATTGTTATCAAATAACAACGCGATGGATTTCTAGTCACAATTACTGATAATATACGAGCAATGAGCAATGTCTGTAGAACTTTCTCAAAGTCATTTTCTCTTAAGACACACATAACAAAAGAAAAGAAGGTTTAAGGATATTTAGGATATTTTACCATTAATTTGAATTTTGAATTTATGTTTTTCTAATTTTAAAAGATTTAGAAATTAATAAATTAAGTAAAAGGCTATATGTGAGAATTTTGAGATTTTGAAAGGATATATACGTAATTTTGAAATTTATAAGGATATAGGTAACGACCGGAATTTTCGGTTAATGAATTAAATGGAAATATTGAGGAATAAAGGTGGTAAAATAATTACTCGAGTCTTCATTGTGTTTTACCGAGTGTGTGATTGTTTGGGACTTGGTGTAACCAAGTATGGGTCAAGACTTGGATGGAAACAAGTTTAAAAGGCAAGAAACTGACACAGACAGCCCTCGTGGCGCGAGGAAGGCGCGAGGCAGGCGCGAGTTCAAACACAAACTCCAGCGACGAAACGCGAGAGGGTCGCGTCGAGATCGCGTTTGATTCGCGGCGCGAATTCGGCGCGAGCGGGGCGCGAAAACTGGAAAAGATCGGCTTCTAAGAGGCAAACCCGCGTCACTTCGCGGCACGAGCTCGGCGCAAAAATGGTCTGGACTATATAAACTTGTGTGTAGGCTAGGGTTTCATTCCACCTTCAACCCTACACATAGTGCAGCCGATTTGGGAGCATTCTTGGTCGTTTTTGGAGCTCAAGAGCTTAAATCTTCACCATCTTAAAGGATTGAAACATCAAGGGTAAGTATTCTTGATTATCTTGCTTATCTACCTTGATTGTGAGCTTTGTAGGGGTAAAAATGGTGGTTTGGGGAAACAACCATGTCATCTTTGGGGAAGATGACTAATCATGGGTGTAGAACACTCATTGTAAGCTTGTAATCGATGTGTACAAGTAGGATTTGGGTTTGTTGATGGAAATCTTGAACTAGGGTTCAAGATTCCACCAAGTTGGGTGAACTTGGTGGTTGGGAATGTTGATATGGATTGATTTGTGATTATTTATGGATAATAACTAGTTATTGTGATGATATTGATGGTAGGTCAAGAAGACCTAAAGTTTGGTGACATTTCACAAGTTGGAAAGCAAGGATTCGTGTTATTAGACACGATTTGGAGTTAGCTTGGCTAAGGTGAGTACATGAGACTTTTACTGAGTACATAGAAAATAATTTTGAAAACTATGATGTGTCATGAGTCTTTATTAATAAATGTTTTTAATAAAGATATGATTAAAAGGATAAGAGAATGCAAGTAATAGACTATTATAGTATGTCTTAATGACTAATGATTTTTGAAAGAGATTATGATAATGAAAAGCAATTAATAATTCTTTATTAATATGATGTTTGACTAAGAGTAATGATTGAGAAAGTATGATATTTGGTTTATTAATAATATGTATTAGTAAAACTAATAGCAATGAATTTAAGTATCAAGTATTGTTTAGTAAACTATACTAATAAAGGCAATGATCGAATTGTTAAGAGGATAAGTATAAAACAACTAGTATTATATACATGCCCTAATCAATGTAGAGATAAAGTATTTGTGATTATGAATAATAAGAAGTGAATCTTATTAGTGAATCAAATGATAAGGTCTATAACGATAATGATGAGAAAAGATAAATGAAATATGATTATGTTAAAAGAGAATAATAAGATAATTAGAATAGATGTATTCTAATTTGTGTTTGATTATGAATTGGTGGGGCATAGGCCCGTAATTGACGAAATTCAATGTGTGTAACAAAAGTATCCGGATAACGATAACCCATTTATGGGGGAGTGAGATTACTACTTGGGGCGGTACCCCCCTGCGCAAGGGTAGTATATCTATGTGAAAGATAACCCGACAATAGGGGGATTATGATAACCCGATAAAAAGGGGGATTACGATAACCCACGAGACGGGGGAGTTGGTGATCTTGGTAAGTTTGGGAGAACCCCAATTACCATGTGATCTTGTGATGATAACCCACATCGGGGGAGTTTATTTCGGAATGATCCGTGGCGTATGTGATAAAAGGAGTAAGCTTATGGATAGCTTACATATATGTGATTATGTGACGGGTAAGCTTATGGTTAGCTTACTAGTTAGTATGAATAAACGATAAGAATATAAGTTGATAATTAATAAGTGAATAAAGGAAAGAAATGAATATTAATGATTTCTATTATTTGTGAGAATGGGTCGAAAACCCATGTACCTCACGAGACTATTTTGTCTCACGTACTACTTTGTTTTTGGCTATGTACTCAGGTTCGAGATCGATGGATTAGAAGGTCGCGATAGAAGTAGCCAAGTGTTGATTAGCTCGGGAGCTCGTAGGTAGATCCCGTTTATCCTATAAATTATGATATTATATTGTAACACCGGTTTTAATACTCTGATAAACTTTTAATGGTTTTTGTTAAACCGTATTTTGGGATATTGGACTTTGTAATATTTTTATTTAAAAATATTTTTTAAAAGATGCTTTAAAAATTGAGGTGTTACAACTTGGTATCAGAGCTATAGTTTAAGTGAATTAGGTAGGTTTGACCTCCCTAGTCTTAAGCTATGCTAGTAGGACCATATGTTTCCATATGATGTCCATGATTAGTCCTTTGAGACCGTAAAGTGTGAGTATGATAGGGTTGATCCCTAAGGGAAATGTAATGTTTTGATCTCTATGCGTCGTATTCGATTGTTGAGTCGATTGTTCGAATATTGATTATTGAATATATTGGTATAACAAAAGGGCGAACACGAGAAGAGGATGACCTCCTCTGAGTCAGGAAAGAGAAATTATAATTGAGTTTCGTCATGTCGTGATGATGATAGAGAGGGTTCCGGGTAGACGTAACCCGACCCCGTTAATTTGGAAATTTTCCGGAATCTGTTTAATCAGATGAAAGAAGTAGTGAATAAGATGTGGGCCGGATCGTGGATGACTGGATGAATGAGGATAGGCGGGATGATTCTAACAACCGTAAGAAGAATATGTCTTCGAGTAGCAAGGTTGGTGCTGAGAAGTCCCCGACGGAAGAGGGTAATGATTTTGAATCAGAAGAAAGGGGAGGATGCCCGTTCGAGACATTCATGACGTGTAAGCCCGATGCGTATTTGGGAAGTTCCGAGCCGAAGGTGACGATTTGATGGATTCGTGAAACTGAGCAAGTGCTAGAGAGTAGCAAGTGTTGGAGGAAGAGATGGTGACTTTTGCACCTCGGTTATTGAAGGACGAGACGTCGTTGTGGAGGAATATGATGTACGAAAGTTTGGAAAGAGAATATGGTACTAGGTGTCATGGAAGGAGTTCGTGAGTAGATTGTTAGGGAAGTTTTGTCCCGAAATTGTACTTAAAAAAAAATTCTAAGAAAATTTATTGCTAGGAATGTGGAGAAGGTAATCCACGAAAGATCCATGAAGCGTCATCAAGTGGAGAAAAGAGGAAGTTCGATAGTAGCTTGGAGTCAACAAAGAAAGAAGATCTCACTCAAAGCTCGTGAAATCATAGTGATGTTGGAAGGTACAAAAGTGTGGCAAGTGTTCCTCAATTATAAAATTGATGTTATGTGGTTAGTGGGTTATTTGCTTATTTGTCGCACGATTTAGTGCTCAAGTGGAATGGCCTATAGGATTGTAGATAAATCGTTTAATATGGACCTGTACTTGGGAGATAATCTCCACGATTCGTTATGTAAATAGGGATGTTATAGTTGGATGAGTTGGCGTTCGGTGACGCAATTAGCAAGGATATAAAGTATTGTGTTGTCATGGAATACCAAAAGATGAATCGTGAGATTAATGAATATTTTCAACGAAAGGTTAGTAGTACAATGAAGTACTAAGTTTCGGTAAGAATTATGAAATGTGAATGGAAAACTATGGGAAATAGTGATTTTGAAAATGGAACTCTAATGTTTGTCGGGAATCCGAATAAATGATGCAATGTTATTAAACGCGAATGGTAAGAAAAAGAACGGTTAGAGGGTTCAGAGAAAATTTAAAACTCTTAAAAGAAATTACACGGAAAAGAGTGAGTGTCGGGAATAACAAATTTTAGATATTGGATAAGATTGATTGAATGTTGACAATTAGTCATGACAAGGGTTTGTAGCATGGATGATGGATTCCATGCAAAGGGTAAAAGGATAAATAATGGTAGAATGTCATAGAAGTGGTATGCTAAGTCAAGGGTAACAATTAATTATTGGAAAAAGAACATAATGAAAGTGTGATAACTTATGTTTGGATTATGGATCGGAGTCAATTGGTTGACTCGAGTTGACCGGGTGATTCGGTAAATATGTGGATATCTGAACGTAATGGTGGTCACCTAAGTGGTGAAAGAAAGATTGGAAATTTTTAATGATGAGAAAATGAATCGACTAAAGACGATTGATAAATGAGTAGATTGGTGGAAAGCACTAGAAATGATTATGTGTATACCGTGTGGTATAAAGGTATAAGCGGGAGTAATGGTCTATGAAAGGCATATGATAATAGAAAGAAAATGTTCTTAGGAACATGTTAAGTAGTGTTTTAATTAGATAATATGTTAATATGAAAGAAAATGATAGCATGATGCTTAGTGAATGATGCATACATGAATTGTATGCAAGATAGAATGGTATTGTATGGATCTTGTTTGATCGGAGGCTTTCCGGTTAGCGAGATTTGATAAGTCACTTTGGATTGGAGGCGTTCCGATCATTGTGACAGTTAGGATCGTGATGGATTGGAGGCTTTCCGAGCATCTCGATATGATAATTAAAGTATGATTTTATGTATCATGATTATGATGTTTTTAGCTGACGCATATAAAACCGTATGGTTAGTTATTGTTATGATTTTTATGGCAGGTGAGAACTTGGGTTGAAAACACGGGTCATGTTTAAGTATAAGTACGTGTAGGAAATGCCTACAAGTTCATAGTTTATGAAAAAGAAATGCTTATAGGAAGCAAAGTTTGTTAGTAGCCAATGAGTGGTGAAAGATGTATAACGGGTGGTTAGGCCATAATTGGATATGATTGAGGCTCTAAAGCCGGTAATCGGGAATTACAAGTATGGTATGTAATTGAATGAAAGTTAAAAAGTAACAGAGATTTGGTATTGCTTTAAATGAAAATTGTTAATCGATTGTGGAAATCGAAATCGAGGAAAAAAGGGAACAATTGGGAAAGGAAATGTAGATATTGGAATCGGGAACGAAAAGCTTGAGAAGTGAAGTCTCATTAGTAAAGAGTATGTGAATTTTGCAAAGTAAGTTTGACTTTATTCATAAGTCAAGGCTGGTCAACTAACGGATTGTTGACTTTGGTCAAAATTGAGTTTTGACTTTCGCTTAGAATGGCTAGCCAATGATAAGACCATAATGTGTCACCTATATGTGTGTATGATAGTGGTTAATTGATTAACAGAAATAATTATGGTCGGAGGGGTGCGACTTTGACCGTTGGGCGTTTCGAGTTGAATTTGGAAATCGAATATGATTGTTGATGAACCACGAATGTAAGGTCGATTGTAAGGTAAAGGATGATTGATGGAACCTTTAGTGAGTAAGGAAACTGTCAAAGTATGGTTGATTTTGTGCTTAAGTCAAAGATTGGACAATGTTGACAACTTGGTCAAAGCTAGACGTTGACTAACGTTTTGACTAATTGCTAATGGTAATGATTGGGTCATATCGATCCTAGGTAGATAAAATGGATTGGTTAAATGATTGAAAGTGTTAAGGTCAAATCGTGAAATTTTGACCCGTTCGGGTATTAGAAACTCAAGTTTGGTTTTTGACCCGTTGGGTATAACGGAGTCAAGTGGGCATTTAGATGCATAAGTATCGTTGGATCATAATTTGGAAGCGGGATGAGGATTTGAAATCCTTGAGTTGATTCCGAGGACGGAATCCTTTTTAAGGGGTGGATAGTTGTAACGACCGGAATTTTCGGTTAATGAATTAAATAGAAATGTTGAGGAATAAAGGTGGTAAAATATTTACTCGAGTCTTCATTGTGTTTTATCGAGTGTTTGATTGTTTGGGACTTGGTGTAACCAAGTATACTTGGATGGAAACAAGTTTAAAAGGCAAGAAACTGACCCAGACAGCCCTCGCGGCGCGAGGAAGGCGCGAGTTCAAACAGAAACTCCAGCGACGAAATGTGAGAGGGTCGCATCGAGATCGCGTTTGGTTCGCGGCGCGAACTCGGCGCGAGCGGGGCGCGAAAACTGGAAAAGATCGGCTTCTAAGAGGCAAACCCGCGTCACTTCGCGGCGCGAGCTCGGCGCGAAAATGGTCTGGACTATATAAACTTGTGTGTAGGCTAGGGTTTCATTCCACCTTCAACCCTACACACTGTGCATCCGATTTGGGAGCATTCTTGGTCGTTTTTGGAGCTCAAGAGCTCAAATCTTCACCATCTTAAAGGATTGAAACATCAAGGGTAAGTATTCTTGATTATCTTGCTTATCTACCTTGATTGTGAGCTTTGTATGGGTAAAAATGGTGGTTTGGGGAACCAACCATGTCATCTTTGGGGAAAATGACTAATCATGGGTGTAGAACACTCATTGTAAGCTTGTAATCGATGTGTACAAGTTAGATTTGGGTTTGTTGATGGAAATCTTGAACTAGGGTTCAAGATTCCACCAAGTTGAGAGAACTTGGTGGTTGGGAATGTTAATATGGATTGATTATTGATTATTTATGGATAATAACTAGTTATTGTGATGATATTGATGGTAGGTCAAGAAGACCTAAAGTTTGGTGACATTTCACAAGTTGGAAAGCAAGGATTCGTGTTATTAGATACGATTTGGAGTTAGTTTGGCTAAGGTGAGTACATGAGACTTTTACTGAGTACATAGCAAATGATTTTGAAAACTATGATGTTTCATGAGTCTTTATTAATAAATGTTTTTAATAAAGATATGATTAAAAGGATAAGAGAATGCAAGTAATAGACTATTATAGTATGTCTTAATGACTAATGATTTTTGAAAGAGATTATGATAATGAAAAGCAATTAATAATTCTTTATTAATATGATGTTGGACTAAGAGTAATGATTGAGAAAGTATGATATTTGGTTTATTAATAATATGTATTAGTAAAACTAATAGCAATGAATTTAAGTATCAAGTATTGTTTAGTAAAGTATACTAATAAAGGCAACGATCGAATTGTTAAGAGGATAAGTATAAAACAACTAGTATTATATACATGCCCTAATCAATGTAGAGATAAAGTATTTGTGATTATGAATAATAAGAAGTGAATCTTATTAGTGAATCAAATGATAAAGTTTATAACGATAATGATGAGAAAAGATAAATGAAATATGATTATGTTAAAAGAGATTAATAAGATAATTAGAATAAATGTATTCTAATTTGTGTTTGATTATGAATTGGTGGGGCATAGGCCCGTATTTGATGAAATTCAATGTGTGTAACAAAAGTATCCGGAAAACGATAACCCATTTATGGGGGAGTGAGATTACTACTTGGGGCGGTACACCCCTGCGCAAGGGTAGTATATCTATGTGAACGATAACCCGACAATAGGAGGATTATGATAACCCGATAAAAAGGGGGATTACGATAACCCGCGAGACGGGGGAGTTGGTGATCTTCGTAAGTTTTGGAGAACCCTAATTACCATGTGATCTTGTGATGATAACCAACATCGGGGGAGTTTGCTTCGGAATGATCCGTGACGTATGTGATAAAAGGAGTAAGCTTATGGATAGCTTACATATATGTGATTATGTAATAGGTAAGCTTACGGTTAACTTACTAGTAAGTATGAATAAACGATAAGAATATAAGTTGATAATTAATAAGTGAATAAAGGAAAGAAATGAATATTAATGATTTCTGTTATTTTTGAGAATGGGTCGAAAACCCATGTACCTCACGAAACTATTTTGTCTCACGTACTACTTTATTTTTTTCTATGTACTCAGGTTCGAGATCGATGGATTAGAAGGTCGCGATAGAAGTGACCAAGTGTTGATTAGTTCATAAGCTCGTAGGTTGATCCCGTTTATCCTATGATTATGATATTATATTATAACACCGGTTTTAATACTCTGATAAACTTTTAATGGTTTTTGTTAAACTATATTTTGGGATATTGGACTTTGTAATATTTTTATTTGAAAATATATTTTAAAAATTGAGGTGTTACAATATATATGTAATAGTGAAAATTTACAAGGATATATATGAAATGATCCCTATATTTTTCATACATTCTTTTCTATTAATCAATTATCTATGTATTATGGGAATCTACTCTTAATGATTTGTTTGTCTATATGTTTATTTATAAATTTTGATTATCTTGATTTTTGTATTAAGAATACTTTGAATTTCATACACTATTTACCCCATCTGAAAAGCGCGTAATCAGTGCGTTAAATGTTTAAGATGTCACGTCTCCTCACGCCGAATATCACGCGTACGTATTTCACTATGTATTCAGGAGCGCACTTCAATACAGTTTAAAGGCACGTATTTCAACGCGTATTTCACGAGACACGTATTTGACCGCGTATTCAGGCGCGTATTTGACCGCGTATTCAGGCGCGTATTTCAACGCGTATTCAGGCGCGTATTTGACCGCGTATTCAGCCGCGTATTTGACCGCGTATTCAGGCGTGTATTCAGACGCGTATTTCACCGCGTATTCAGACGCGTATTTGACCGCGTATTCAGGCGCATATTTAACCGCGTATTCAGACGCGTATTTCACCGCGTATTCAGACGCGTATTTCAACACCGCGTATTCAGGCGCGTATTTGACCGCGTATTCGTATTCAGGCGCGTATTTGGCCGCGTGTACACAGGCGCGTATTTGAACGCGTACACCGCGTATAAAGGCGCGTATTTCACCGCGTATCGCATTGCGTATCGGTGTATTTCACCGCATATAAATCCCGGAATAAAAAGGTTCTACAAAAATGTGTGTAGCATATAACGTATTTAAAACGTGTATTCACCGCGAATCATAACACGATCTGCATATTTTCTTAACAAAATCAACTTTAACAATTTTGAAAACATACTTTGAAGTTTGGAATAAAGAAAATTTTATTGATTAAAATCAAACTAACCAGTTTATGTTAGAATCTCAATATCTTATACAAAATCGTTTACAAGACAGACGCATCACAAGGAAGAAACAATAAAAAGAAATATCAGATAAGAGAGCCGAAAATCAAGAGAAAATCGTGAGAGAGTGGAGAGAGTGAAAAACGGCGAGAATGAAGTTGTAAACCCTAATATCTACGGATGCACTAATATATATCGAGAAATTACATTTTCAGCCCTCATAAATCTTTCATCTTTAGCCCTCAAGAAACTAGCACTTTATCACTTTAATCTAAATATACTAGCAAGTTCCACTTAAACCCTTTAACTTACCTCTACTTGCAAATATACTTAGAAGAAATTAACGAAGCAGCTGACTTGGATATTGTAAGTGTTTACTACTAATGTCTATTCTAAATATATAAATCCGTGTTCATTTTGTCTCTACATTGATGCATGTGTGAAAAAATTTGAAACGAGGTGGCAAAATTTATTAGTTAGCTAACCGGTCAAAAAGAAAATTGCATTTTTTTGGACAACAAGATTTAACTCTTTTTTTTTATAAATAACTAATATGTCAAATATTATTACAAATATAAAATATAGGAGGTTCTATGCATTTAACTTTTTGATTTGTTTCACGTGTTTGACCTTTTTCTCTTAAGCTGTTTTTTTATCTATTTGACCGTTATAGGTAAAACTTAACTTTTATCGGCTTATTCATAAGGTAAAAAGGCTTAACATGTAATTTTTATTTTTTGTTGAGTTTGTTTGTATTGTTAACTTGCAGGAAGGTTGCGTCAATTACAATGATTTTGTGTAGCCAGCATACTGGAAGTTCCACTTTAACAAAGAGGCAGTTGAAGCGTGATTTTATTATCACAATAAGTGAGCCGGTGCGAGTTGATAGAATATGTTCATTGTTTTTTGCATTTAAATGTCTAATAAATAGCATCTAAACTAGCAAACGTTAGATCTTGATTGATTAAATAAGTGATATTTTTTACTTATAGAATGCAATTTGTCTTGATATATTCACATGTGAAGATAAATACAACATAATTTGTTTTTGCGCATAGACAAATTATTAAACGCCAACTGTGGAAATCCCCCACATAATAATAACAATAATTAAGAGCATCCCCAAGCTAAGTTTTTAAAAGGGAGTTAATTTTCATACCATAAATACTGATGCATATATCACAATGTACAACTATTTCTACAGACTGTATAACTACATAAAGCATTTGTTGTGGTACTTGAGTTAAAACATATGGTACAAAAATCACTACCTTTTTTGGAATGACTTATTGAAAGTGCCATAGAGTTTCCACTAAATATTAACAAAAATAACTTTCAAAAAATCTTTTGCTCCAATGGATATAAATGTTGATAAAGCTTTTTATGTGTGTCGAGAAAGACTTGTAAAAGAATAAGCTTTTAAAGCAAAAGGTTTTTGCTATGAGGTCAAACACATTAAATGATCTACTGAAAAGGGAAAAAACTTTGCAAAAAGCTTCCATTGGAGATGCTCTAAACTATCCACCATTTTGTTACATGTATATACTATTCACATGCTTATATATTAATCATATATGCACTAAACTCTATAAATTGAATTATATAATTATTTCATCTGAATGAAAAAGAGTAAACAGCAAGAATAGTACGTGGTTTGGTGAGATTGCACGTTTAATACTAATCATGAAAGTGCATGAGCAGTCCCTATTGTTCGTACTTTTGAGTCACCACATACGACTACAATTATCACCGTCGCAAAATATAGTTACAGGGTACCAGCCGCCGCATTGCGCGGGTACCTGCTAGTCAACATGTAAATTTTCTTCACAATTAAGATTTTTTTTATTGGCGTGATTCTTATTTCAACATTTTCACCCATTATTTCCATTTTTTCTAATTTTGAATTTAGATTTTCTATGCCATGTTCTATTACTAAATTAATATAGACTTGCTCCATATTTATAAAATTATAATCATACTCTATGTTTTTTTTTTAAACAACCAAAGGAGGCAACGGATCGAGCTTCGGCATTGCCATCACCCTCCCGAAGACCTCCAGAAAATTTATTCATTAACAAACGAAAGCTAGCAAGACGCTAGCAAGACAAAAACTAAGCTAACTATACATCAACGGATTCTTAATCCAATCAACCCATGTGATCTTATACGACTGATCACGTTGGGATAACCAATTAAACGAAAATAGAACAATGAAATCAACAACGTCCCCTTTTCTAATACTACCAAAATCAAACAAAATCGAATTTCTAAATCTCCAAAGCATCCAACACGTAGCTATCCCGTTAGCTTGAATTTTAACTTCTTGCAGCTTATTTTTTGCCGATGCATTGCACCATATCCCCCACTCTTCCAAAGTACCTCCCGAGAAGCAACTGATTATGCACCATTTACCAACCGAAGCCCATACTTGCTTCGCATTATTACATGTCAATAAAACATGTTACAACGACTCCATCCCCTCTTGACAAACCGGACACAATATGGATTCAATTTCCAAACCCCTATGGATAAATTTTGTCTAGTTGGAAGACGATCCCAAGTCACACACCACATAAAAATATTGATTTTGATAGGTACATGTTTGACCCATCTATAAGGAAGATTAATACCCGGGTGAAGCTTTTTGTTAATAATCTTACGAGCACTAGCCACCGAGAAACCATTTTGCGGATCTAACACCCACTGTAATCTATCCGACCCATGTTGTATATTTACCATCTCGAGCTTGGAATTTAATAACTCAAATTGTTCCGCTTCAAGACCACCTCTAACATCCCTTCCCCAATTCCAAACCCAACTTCCATCAACCCATTTATCTCGGACCATATCGTTTTTCCAGGTATCTAATCTAAACAGACGATTGTATGTGTCACACGAAGGTTGCGGGGTAATCCACACATCTGACCAAAAATTGATCTTGTCACCACTCTTTAACTCATATTTGATGTCTTAATAATCAATTAAATGATTATCATGAAGAAAATTAAAAGAACCAATTATCCGTGGCCACGTACCATTTCCATGAATCGTCTCACCTTGCCTAATAACGCCACCATCTTTACCGTGAATTGCTTTAATAGTCTTACACCAAAGAGACTCATATTCTGAAAAGAATCTCCATCTCCATTTAAGAAGAAGAGCTAAATTTAAGGCTTTTAGACTTGCAATACCAAGCGATTCTCTTTAATTGCTAAAATGTTCTTCCACGATACCCAACTTATTTTATTTTCAAAATCTTGGCAACCCCAAAAAAATCGAGCCCGGAGACTTTCTAACTTGGATAAAACACATTCTGGCACTCTAAACAAAGCCATCCAATATAAACTCATACTACCGAGCATAAACTTTAAAAGAGTTAAACGGCCTCCACTAGATAGCATTTTAACTTTCCAAGTCGAGAGCCTTTTTTTTGAATGCAGTCACCACCGGATCCCATGAAGACTTCTTAGCCATGTTACCTGCCATCGGCATTCCAAGATAAACGAACGGAAAAGTGCCTGTCGCACAACCCGTTCTAAGAGCCATCTCCTCAATATCTTGACTACTAACCCCCACACCATAAAGATTTGATTTTTGGACATTTAACTTCAATCCGGATTCGTTATGGAAGTCGTTTAAAATATGCATAATATTATCAAGCTCTCCTCCATTCCATTCAGTTAACAAAATAACGTCATCGGCATAGAAAAAATGCGAAATATTTAAACTATTACTTCCTAAATTCGCCCCTTTAATCCTGTTCTGTGTCTCTCTCTTTATCTAAACATAAATGCAAACCTTCCATAGCTAAAATGAAAAGGAAAGGGGATAACGGGTCTCCTTGTCTAACTCCCCGCCCCATAGAAAATTGATCCGTCGGGCTACCATTAACTAACACCGATAAGTTAGCCGACGATAAACAAGATCTAATTATCTTTCTCCATTTAACACCAAATCCCATACGCAACATAATGAAATCCAAATAATCCCAACTCAACGAATCATAAGCCTTCTCAAAATCGACTTTAAATAAAAGAAGCTTTTTATTTTTCTTTTTATACAAATGAATAATCTCGTTGACCATTAAAGGACCGTCTAAAATTTGTCTGCCTTTTATGAAAGAAGATTGCACATTACTAACCAATTTATCAACCACTTTAGATAAACGTTGAGCTAACAGTTTTGCAATGATTTTATATTGGATCCCAATAAGAGAAATAGGGCGATAATCTTTAACTAACGTCTGATTACATACCTTTGGGATCAACGTTATGAATGAAGCATTGCACCCTGTTTGAAACTGACCCGATCTGAGAAAAACGTTTAGAAAATCAAGGATGTCATCCTTCAACAGGTCCCAAAACTTTTTAACAAATTTAAAGCTAAAACCGTCCGGACCGGGCGTTTTCTCGCTACCACAACTCCACACCACACTTTTCAATTTGTTCATAGAACAATCAACTTCAAGATCATTCGCCTCCTCTACAGCTAGACATTTGAATCTATCGACTTCTATAGAAGGAATCGATGTATTTATATTGCTAAATTTGTTTTTATAGAATTAAAAAAATACCGATTTAACTACAATTGGGTCTGTTTGCCATTCACCTTCATACATCACACCCTGAACCATTTGTTTTCTCCTTCTCTGTTTTAATAAACCATGAAAGAATGAGGTATTTTCATCTCCTTCAATATTCCATTTAATTTTGAGTTTTGCATGACATCAATATTATCAATTCTCTCCTTGTCTTTTAATTGTTTTAATAACTCCACCCTCAATTCTCTTTCTTGAACAGTCGCTATCCCACTGTCCATCCGATCTTCAATAGATTTTATACGATTTTTACATTTTAGCATAAGATCACCACGAGCAGCAACCAATATACTTGACCATTCTTTACTACATAATTTCAACTTCTTAAGTTTATTTTTAAACTTAACCATAGGGTGTACGTTATGAGATGAGAATTCGTTGCAACATTTCTCAACTAAAGCATTATATTCATCCATCTCCAGCCAGGAATGAAAAATCCTGAAAGGGGTAGGCCCGAAATCACTTATTTTGGCAGATAAAAGAATGGGGCAGAGATCCGACCAATTCCGATCCAGCGCTATAACTTTCAGATCCGGTTCACTATTGAACATATTCTCCGACATTAAGAATCTATCCAATTTACTCATCTTTGTTCCCAATTTGTTCATCTACGTGAACTTTCGACCTCCAATATCAAGATCAATTAAACCACAAATATCAATAAAATCATACTCTATGTCTTCTTTTAAATCTATTTCAGAATCTTTTTCATCATAAAAATTATTTTCTTCTATCAATTGGCATTCACTTTCTTCTTTAGAATCGCTCTTTATGTCAACTTATAGAAACAATTTAATCATTCTAATTAGAGTTCTACAAAATATATACATGTTACACCTTGATTATTACACAAACTTGCATACACCAAAACTAACTGGTTAAAAAACAGATGCACTTTTAATAACAACCCTCATATATTTGGATGAGATGCGATTTCTGATGAGATGAGATAAGATTTTAATGATATGAGATTTTGACGAGATTTTGATGAGATTTTGATGAGATGAGAGATAAAATTTTGATGAGATGAGATTTTGACGTGATGAGATTTTGACAAGATTTGACGAGATTTTGATGAGATAAGATTTTGACGAGAATTTGATGAGATGAGATTTTGACGAGATGAGATTTTGAGGACAACAGATTTATAATGAGATGAGATTTTGACGAGATTTTGATGAGATGAGATTTTGACGAGATTTTGACGAGATGAGATTTTGATGATATTTTAATGAGATGAGATTTTGACGAGATGAGATTTTTGTAACACCTCAAATTTAATGCCAAATACTGGCCAAAATAAAATATTTTTATAAATAGAAGAACATCCCCAATTTAGATTTACAAAAACCTTGGTATGAAATCAGAGTATAAAAGTAGGTGTTACAAAATAGATCATCACCAAGCTAAGACTAAATCCAATCTAGTGTTCTTCTATTCTAGGTCCCGCATCTCTATCCATGCGTACCTAAACCTTCGATCCCGAACCTGAGTACATAGCAAAACAAACAAGGAGTACGTGAGACAAAAACGTCTCGTGAGCTACATGGGTTTAGACCCCAAAGTTAATAATAATAACCGAACGACAAACAACAAACACGTAAGCAATCACCCATCTATCTAGTCACCCTATTGTGACTCTAATACCTTGCTTTCCTAGCAACCATACCTAGTTGTCGAGACATCCCCAACCAACTAGAACCACATTAACTTATTAACCGGGGATCCCCCGCATTAACAAGCTTCAAGGTAAAGGCAAGAGGGAATCGCCCAATCTACCAATACCTGCCTTGCTCGCCGGACTACTTCCAGTTAGCAAGACTACTATCATGGAATGGGCCGATGGGGATCCGCCCAAATGCTCCCCATTCCATACCTCATGACCGGGGATCCCCCGAATCATCACATCATCTCACCATATCATAACTCGATGGTCATGTCAATCTAGCTCTCGGCTATCACGTCTATCATCAAACAAGTTAGTTCAATACTATCATCGGTATAACTAACTATCAACTACTAGTCTACACAATAAAGCAAGTAGACCATAACACAAGTAATAGAAATGTATTTCATAGGCTATGTACTCAGTAAAGTCCACACGTACTCACCTTAGCAATAAAGATGCTCCAACCGTGTTCTTGACACCAACACTCTTGCTTCACAATTTCACCGACTTTCCAAAATGTCACCGAAAGCCTAACACAATGATCATACAAAATTCAACATCACAATCTACTAATAATGGGTTCATCTACCTCTAGATAACACCCATCAATCCATTTCCCCCAATTATGGTGATTTACCAAACCCTAGGTTTAACCAACCCTTAAGATTCTTACAAATCGAAATCATACACTTGTTTTCCTTGTTAATATACCATCTATTAAGTGTATACACCATTTATATCACCATAACTCATACCCCAAGAACTAGGGTTTCAACCCCAAGCTTCTAAATCCATAGATCTAAAGCTACAACTACAAAGGATTGAAGATATACCTTTAATCTTCCACTAGGAGTGAAGAATCACGAGATTTGACCAAGAATTCGGCTCCAAACGATGCTTTTCACTCAAAAACGTTCACACACTTGAAGAGAGAAAACTAGGGTTTTTGGAAATGCATTTATGGCTGAAAAACCCAATTTAATGCACTGGTCGGAAGGGCTCGCGCCCCGCTCGCGCCGAGCTCGCGCCGCGAAAGGACGCGGGTCTTCCCGCTGGTCGCCGCTTTATACCAGACTTCGCGCCCAGCTCGCGCCTGGCTCGCGCCGCGAAGTCGACGCGACTTTCTCGCGTTTCAGCTCTGGTCCCTCTGCTCAACCTCGCGTTTCGCTCGCGTCAGGCTCGCGCCGCGAGCCTCCCTTTGCAGCAGGGCTGCACTTTTCGGTCTAGGTTTCAACCCGGTTTCGCCCATAACTTTCTCATACGGACTCCAAACGACACGAAACCAATTCCTACGGTTTTAATATGATTTATCCATAATTATCATATTTTTATTTATTTTATTTATTTACAAATTTCGGGTCGTTACAATTTTGACGAGATTTTGATAAGATGAAATTTTGATGAGATTTTGAGGAGATGATATTTGACGAGATGAGATTTTGATGAGATGAGATTTTGATAAGATTTCGAGGACATTAGATTTTTAATGAGATGGGATTTTGACGAGATTTTGATGAGATTATATTTTGATGAGATGAGATTTTAACGAGATGAGATTTTGACGGAATTTTTATGAGATGAGATGAGATTTTGATGAGATCTTGACGAGACGGGATTTTGACGAGATGAGTTTTTGATAAGATGAGATTTTGACGAGATGAGATGAGATTTTTGACGTTTTGAGGAGATGAGTGATTTTGATGAGATAAAATTTTGATAAGATGTGATTTTGATGAGATGAGATTTTGACGATATTTTAATGAGATGAGATTTTGACGAGATGAGATTTTAATGGGATGAGTGATCTTGATGAGATGACATATTGACGAGATGAGATTTTAATAAAATGAGATTTTGATCTAACATGAAACATCACCAAATTAAGCCGCATCCGGATTTTCTTGAATTTCCCTTCGTTATTATATTTTTATTTTTATTTTTTGCTTAAAAGCCGAAAGAATAGAAAAACCTTGTTAACGGGAATCGGAGCTAGTTACCTATAGAAGAAATACACATTGCTAAGATTACAACCCTTTTTAGGGTTTAACTCGAGAGCAAGTTACCAAACAAAAAAGACCGCACAAATTTAGGGTTTAACTCGAGAGCTGCAACGCACAATTTTTTTTAGAAATGGGGAAAAAACCCAAAGAATCCAAGCCTGAAATCCCTAATTCTTCTACTTCACCTTCATCAAACAATATTTTCAAATCCCTTTTTGGTAATGGTGTTCAAGAATCCAATATTCCAACCTCAGATTCAATCTTCTCAGATTCCAATCCATTCCGAAGTAAACACATCGATCAATCTCAAAAACTTCAAGAAATCCTTCATTTAGACATCGATAGTCCGCAAAAAAAGGACACTCAGATCCCCAATTCATCCAATACGTTGTTGAGCAAGAGAAAAAGAAAAGAGAAATTACGCACAAGCATTGAATCAGATGATTCTGACATTGATTTAGAGGTCAAAAAGTCAAAGGTGGAAGAAGAAATTGTTCCAGTAACTTCAAAAGTTTTAAAATTTAACGATGAGAAGAAGAAGAAAAGGAAGAGGGATGAAGTTGAGGCAGAATATGAAGAAAGAAAATATGGAGGGGTGGATTCGGAAACAAAAGAAGTTGAGGGGGGTAAAGGGAAAGTTGGGCAGAAGAGGAAGGAATTGGATAAAGTGGAGGATTTGCTTGTCCCAAGAGAAGGATTTGATGATGAAGAGAAACTGCTAAGAACTGTTTTTGTTGGTAATTTGCCATTAAAAGTGAAGAAGAAGGCATTGTTGAGAGAATTTAATCAATTTGGTGAAATTGAATCGATTAGGATTCGGTCTATTCCTTTATTAGATGTGAGTTTGTTTGAATTTACATTAATTTAGGACTTGTTTTTGATTTATTTTATTAATTTTATACAGGACAAAACTCCTAGAAAGGGTGCTATAATCAAGAAGCAAATCAATGATGCAGTTGACAGGTTATATAAACAAAATTAATAATATATTGTTAATATGTGTTCATTATGGTTTGTTATACCAGTTTAAACTTTAAAGTGTTCAAGTTGAATTCCAGATTTCATGATAACAATTGAGCTCAAATTTTAGCTTTTAGACATGTATATGAGAACTTATATGCATCTCATGTTTTTAAGGCTTAATGATGATTTTTAATTACATTTAGATTCTTGGGTGAATGCAGGGTTAATGCATACATTGTTTTCAAGACAGAGGAATCTGCACAAGCTTCTTTATCGCACAACATGACAGTTGTAAGTGGCTTTGTTGAAAGTTTAATGTTTTTTTTAATTGAATAGTTTAATTTATATATTTGGTTATGTTATTAAGGTTGGTGGAAATCATATTCATGTGGATAGAGCTTGCCCACCTCGCAAGAAATTGAAGGGAGAGAATGCTCCACTTTATGACAGCAAACGGACCGTTTTTATTGGCAATCTTCCATTTGATGTTAAGGTACCCACTTTTTTATACAAATGATTAATTAGCATGAAGTTGAAATTGGAGCTTTAATTAATTTAATTTATGTTGCAGGATGAAGAAGTTTATCAAGTGTTTAGTGGATTTAACAGCCTGAAAGATTGCATTGAGGCAATTAGAGTTGTGAGAGATCCTGCTACAAGTTTGGGAAAAGGCATCGCTTATGTTTTGTTTACAACAAGGGTATAATATGCACATTTATATATGTATATTTTCTTTTATCTATTTCATATCTATAATTCTCTTACGCTGAAGATAAAACATAACTTTAATCAACTCATTCCTAAGTAAACAGGTCAAAATCCCCACTTGTATTCAGATGTATTTATTTGAATTAACAAAATTATTTCGGGATATAGTTTTGGGTAAAATGTTTTTTTGTCAACAACTAAGACAAATTTTTATTCTAAAATTTTGAAAGATTTATTTCAATGCTAGTAAGTAATTAATATTTTATATATTATAGGAAGCAGCAAATACGGTTGTTAAAAAACATAAACTAAAGATTAGAGACAGAGAACTGAGGTTATCTCATGCCATGAAAGCACCATCCAAACGCAAAGAACCACCATCTGCCGACAGTTACAATCCTTCTAAGAAGGCGGCAGTGGGTGGCGGCAACACCTCTTACCAGGGAATTCGGGCCACCAAATCAGGCGGCCAGAAGAAATTTGCCACCAGAGTTGCTAGACCTGCTGAATCTAGAAGTGAAAACATGGTGAAACGAAAAGTTCGTTCTGAAAAAAGGCCGTCGGTTGCCGCTAGAAAGGCGGTGGCAAATGCCGCCAGGACTGGCGGTGGTGTGAAACGGAAGGCGGAAAGCCGAACACCGCAGAGTAATAGCAGGAAGAAGAAACCTAGGACATTTAGATAGGTGTGTGTGTCTTTTAATTGGTTTGGATTGGTTTATGTTGAAAAAATATAAATTAAATTAAATTGAAATGATGTTTTTTATTCTCTTTTCATGATGGTTTTTGTCTTGGTTAAGTTGTTTGTCTTTGGAGTTCGGAGAGAGTTGTTCCTAGCCATAAAGTGTGATCTGATGACCCATGGATCAACCTGAACTGAACCTTACGTTATTGGGTCAACCCGGCAAACCTAACAGGTTGGTTGCTAGTTAGAATTTCCTTTCCTTATCGGGTTCAGATCCAACCAGATAACCCGAATGAAATATAATAAGCTCAGTTTTTATATTGGTAAAAGACTAGGGTAACCCATATGAATATAATATAGTGACAATTTTTATTTACCTACCGAAAATGTGCTTGAAATCTTAAATCATGGCATACTAACTGATAATAACTAACTACCACAAAATTTATTCATCTTTTGTAACCCAACCAACCCAGGGCCACGCTTCATGTTAGTTTTTAGTTTTTTAAAATCTGAAAACCTGACCCTAATAACCCGACTGACACGCCCAAAGCGCTTCGGGGTTTTCTTAACAAAAATAACAATGAACACAAACATAAAATTTCACTACTTGTTGCGTCCAAATTAAAGTTGTTCACCACAGCACAGCGTCTTTACATAAAAACTAACATCCATAACTAGGATCTAACTTGAACATTTTCATAAGACACACAAGTCATGAAACATTCTCCAGATTCCTTCACATCACCAAATCTTGTACAAATTTCCTACTCTGCTGATTTCATCATATCCATTGAATTTATGGTTGGCTGTTCTTGTTGCTCATCAGTGTAGGGGTAATGGAAACAAGCCCTATAAAAAATAACGTCCCTATTGACTGTATGTCATACAGGTCACCAATCGACCGTAATTCACCAAGAGTTATTCCAGCCTGTCACAACTCAATTTTT
The DNA here is from genome assembly GCA_963853835.1 of Calendula officinalis. Lineage (NCBI taxonomy): Eukaryota > Viridiplantae > Streptophyta > Magnoliopsida > Asterales > Asteraceae > Calendula > Calendula officinalis. The sequence goes on along the minus strand of OY970825.1, from coordinate 12,660,709 downwards.
AGTACCACAAAAACGGAAACATTTTCTTTTTCCTTTTATTTTCATCAGTTTTTATAAATAATTAATATGACTAGTAAACGCGGAAATGTCATACAGTACCAAATTAGCAATAATTTAGGAGATGCTCCGTTTTAGTAACCCTAACCTTTTGAGGTCTATTTTGGTAATTATGTTTTTGAGCTGGTAATTATAAAGTTAAAATACGGAAAATATAATAACCAAATAGGGAGGAAATAATTAAGTTTAACTACCAAAGTTGGACTCTCAAAACGCGCGATCACTAAAACGGACCTTAAAAAGTTATAACTACCGTATGTTTCTAGTTTATGACATTTGCCCTTAAAAAGCTATATTATCATCTAACTTTTGAAACACAAAAATTTACAAGCATTTTGAATACATTTTGACCCACTTTCAACTTATATAATCCAGTCAACCCTTTCTCCGTTTTAGCTTAATTTTTTTTCTTTTTAATTTGCCCATTTGACCTGCTGGAGAAAAAATTTAACCCGGTATTTCCACCTCAAAGCTGTATTATCTTCTTAATATAGAAACATGATACTTCCTCCGTATCGAAATAAGTGACACACTTTCCATTTTGGGGTGTATCAAAATAAGTGATACACTTTCAAAACTTTCCTTATTTGGTAAAAATAGTGGGACCCATACCCACTAACTATCCACTTTAATAAAGTGAAATTACCATTATACCCTTACTTTTACTTTTAAAACTCATTAATATCACTTTATTCAAGAAAAGTGGGACCCATTCTCCACTAACTATGTACTTTAATCTATTTTAACCTCTACTTTAATCTTTTACCTCAAAAAACGTGTAAGACAATTTGTGTCACTTATTTTGATACGGAGGAAGTATAATTTATATACATACTTCTAAAAAAGAATAAGAAAGCTGGTGAGTTTGATTTACTTGTAAAAGAACGTTTTTTAATATAAAATACAGAGAAGAAAGTATAGAAAAATACCCTAACTGTGACATAAGCTGCAGGAATGAGCCCAATTGAAGTTGCCAAAAAGAAAATATGATACGGCACATCAACAATCGGTGATGCAAAGTTAATAAACGTATTTGGTAAAGTTGGTGTCACCCTTAAAAATAGCATATAATTCAACAACCCACTTCGCCTTTTCGCCACCTGTGTACACAGATTCAAAAAAATAAATAAATAGTTTTTCAATGACGACCCATGAAGGGTTGAAATGACCAAACTACCCTTCTCACCTGATCTTGGAAGAAAAGCAGTTTATCGGGCCAAAGAGATGAGATTAGTGGTCGGCCGATTAATTTAGATAAAAAGTAGCAAGAAGATGCACCGGCAGTTGCAGCAAAAACAACTAAAGCTACACCTTTAAAGACCCCAAAAAGGGATCCTGCAAGTAATGACATGAAAACGGTTCCTGGAATCATGAATGTTTGCATGAAAATGTAAACCGTACAATATCCTACAAGAACTTGCATTGTGTAGTCACTTGTGTAGCTCTCCAGATGCTCTCTGAATTTCAATCACAAAAAAAAAAAAAAAAAAAAATGTTTTTGTTAAAGCTGATTATTTGGCTCTTTGATAATCAGAAGCATAATATGAATTTTGATATAGGAGACACTTTGTTAACACTAATTAAGTTAATTAATTGTTAAACAAAAATCCCAAATGCCCAACAACATATTGTGGCCATAAAGAACATCCTGTTACAAGATATGAAATACATTTAATGATATATATGTCATATTGTCATTCTTGTAGCTGCCGATGTTATCAGGAACAAAAACTATAACCAACATAATGTAACAATTATTGGGATCCATTATCCATATTCAAAGTGAGGTCTTTTTTTCATTAATTAGTTTTATTAAAATAAAACCCTAGTAACAAAAAGCAGCATACAAGATCACAAGAAACTATAGACTTCATAAATTCAGAAAGAAATGAATAAAAGATTAAATTTTGAGTAAACCCCATTATCAAAAAACACAATAGATCCATGTTTTGATTGTAAATAAATGAAGGGTAGGTTTGAAATTGGATACCGGAGAATATGGAGATCTTCAATAGTTCTTGGAAGCTTAAGGAAACTGTAATCAGAATCCGGCAAGGTTAGGTAAACTCCGGCGAGACTCACGGCGAAGCACACAAAGACGCCGGACGCACCCGCCATTTCGAGAAACGTTAATGGAAATTTTGATTTTTTATCATCATTTGATCTCATTGAAGATGAAGTCACTAGCTGTTCCTGTTCCATCTAGTTCAAATCTTATTCTATTTTTCTGTTTCAAAAGCAAAAAAACAAATTAATAAAAGGATTGTGATATTAACATATAAATCAATAAGTAAATAAATAAATAAAAGAATAATAATAATGAGGATTGATACAAACCTAAAGAAGTGAGTTGAAGGCAAGAAATTTGAAGGAGAAAGAAGAGAAAACCTTCTTCCTGGATTAGCTTTCAAGACCCTCTCTCTCACTATATACAAAAAACAAAATTCAAGTTGTTTTCTAATTTTTATTTAAATATTTTTTATTAATTTATTGTTTTTATGTTCAGCTTTATTACTTGTTTTCTCGTATTTTTTAATGGTCTCAATGCACACATGGGTTGAACTTTGAAGTGCTTACCAATATAATTTAAAGATTGTATTTTTAAGGGTAAATTACAGTTTTTGTCTCTGACCTATGGCTGATTCGGGGTTTTTTGTCCCTAATGTTTTTTTTGTCGGTTTTTTGTCCCTTAAGTTTTTCAAATTCTGGAAATTTGTCCTTCCGTCCAATTTTGACCGTTAAGTGACGCTTTTTTTGTCCATTTTACCAAATTACCCCTATTTTAATTTTTTTCTTTTTATTTTAACATTTTTCTTTCTTCATCTTTAAAGATCTTCCATCATCCTTTCTTCATCTTCAAAGATCTTTCAAACACATGAAGATTCTTCAAATTTATGCATCTTCTTCACACTATGTATGCATCTTCTTCACACTACGATCTCAGCTTCCCTCTGTCAATGATTTCTCCGGCAACATAGGTTCTTGTATGGTTTAGGGTTACGAAATCAAAGAACCTGAAACGATGAAATCAAAGCGGTTTAGGGTTACGAAATTTGTACGTATCTGGAAAAATCGCCTTCAGCGTCGCCGTCGTCGGTTCCGGTCGATTCCGGACATGGCATGGGTCGAGGGTGGTCGGAAAATGTTCAGGGGAGTATTTCCCCTCAACCAATTTCAGTTTCCGATCGGGTTATGAAGATTGAATATGCATCTAGGGTTCCGGCGGTTCAAGCTCTGCGGCGACCGGAAAATCGCGAATCCGGCGACCATGTTCTTTGTCCTCATAAACGAACCTGCAACTACGAACCTGCAACTACGATTTAGGGTTTAAAATGTGGCAGACCCTCTTTTTCTTGTGTACGAAATCGATTTAGGGTAAGAAAGACGTCTTCTTTCAGATCTGAAACACGATTTGGGGGTTTTCACCATCATCGATTTCTTCTTTTCTACATTAGGTTTTAGCAGTCGTTTGTTGGGGGTTTAGGGTTTGTGGGTGTTGGGGAAGAAGATGAAGAATAGTGAAAATGGCCAAAATGCCCTCACATGCCTTGCATTTTTAGTCACTTAACGACAAAAAATAGACGGAAGGACAAATTTCCAGAATTTGAAAAACTTAAGGGACAAAAAAACATTAGGGATAAAAACCCCGAATCGGCCATAGGTCAGGGACAAAAACTGTAATTTACCCTATTTTTAAATTCTATGAATAATTTACATTCTTTTTTCTAGTTAAAGAATTAAAAACATAATTTGTTTTTTTTTACTTTTAATTGATGACTACTAACATATATTTTGTTTTTTTTAACATTGATTAAAAGGAATATTAAAAAGCAAATTAATGTGTTGGAGTAATGTTTCCGGCACCTTATGAAAAGCAAGTGTGAACATTAGGATATCATTCGCTTTTAAATTTCATAAAATAAAACAATTTGTGCCCTCGTTTTCTTATAATCAAAACATCAATTATATAAAAAATAATTTTTAATTCATGAGATAAGATATCTGAATTTAAGTTGTTTGTGCTATTCTTTCACATGGAGAGTTTTTGTTTGGTACTATATTCTGGACTATATACTACTAACCATCTAGACATCTAGTAATAATATAATGCTTCTAAGTATGTTTGAAATGATATACTCCAATATCAATAAGTGTTAGAAGTTTTCAGGTTAACTCAATAAAGTAGAGGGCATTTACTAATTTGTTTTTAACGGCTTCTAAATCTATCATAATTTTGTTAATAGCATGACTTAAATTAGGTCATTCAACACCAAACATCAATATTACATTATTACTAGATTACAAGTCATGATATTATTTGAAAATTTGAGTTATTAAGTTTGAGCAAAGGAAATCCCAAAAACTGGATCATGGACACAAATTAGACGTTTTTATATACACAAGTTCGACTTTAAGCATCTTTTTCGGAAAAAAAAAAATTATTACCACGAAACAAAGACAATATTAACTTATTTTTAGTGTTCGACTTTTTTAACATTCAATCATTAGATAATATGATTTCAATTTAATATAAAATCATTTTAAAGGTCCATTGTTCTATTACAAGACTTATATAGGAGAATTTGACAAAGTATGAATCATTTGTGAAAAAGTAAATGTTTGCTACCAAAATTAGAAAAAAAAAACTTCAATCAATTGTCTTTGTGATATTATGACATTATCAATTTTATAGGAGTACTGGGTTTTGATAAGAGCCCTAAGAACTGTCACTATAAGTACATAAAAAATTGTACAATGAAATAATTCTTGAAACTTAGAAGTCGGCTGTAGATTAATGCATATCTTATGACATCTCTTAAGACTATTATTATCAAAATCCATATATTTTTTACAAAATTCAAAGAATAATTCTCTTATTGTGCTTCAGGATATGCCTTCCTGGCATAAAAATCACCAAATACAAGTGGCAACCTATGATGGATAAGTGGCAATATTCAATGTTCAAGTGTCTTCTATGTATCTGTCAATCTGTGTGTACCTGTATTTTGTAACTTTGTAAAAACAACTTTTATTTTGGAAAAATTAAACTTTATGAAAATTATATTAGCTTCAACTCATTAAAAGTTCAAAAAAATTTATAACCTTTTAACAACATTTTATTACGAGAGTATAACAAAAACTAGACTAAAAAAATTACATAGGGCGTTTTCATCCAATCAACCAACAAAATCTCATACTACGTAGAAGTATTTATGATTCCAGCGAGTTAACTAGGAAAACGACAACAAAATAATTTTATCATTAAATCTATTTTACGCATCCTGTTGGAATCAAACAAAATATAATATAGATAAATCGAATTGATGTATTCAGAAATGATACATTCATTAAACTTCCGCTTACAAATTATTTTACAATGACACTTGACATTACTAGATAAGAGTCGTATTTAAAAAGTTCTTAGATTTTTTAAAAAGTTTCAATGGAAAAATTTCAATCATTAATTAATTACTCTCTCCATCTCATAAAACTTTTTACATTTCTCCTTAAAATTTTGTCGCACAAAAAAGTTTACATTTCCCAAATTTGGGGGCCCCACCTAATAAAATAATATTATTACCAATCATTCCACCAATAAAACACTTTATCTCTCCAATCTAACCTTATATTTTAAGGGTTTTGTTAATGACAGTCCCCTAAAGGATATCACTAACATGCATAAAAAGCTTGTACATTGATTAAAAAAGTATTATTCCTAAAATTCAGGGGTATTGTCTTTTATTATTTTGTCTTCTTAATAACAGCCCTAAGGGCTGTCATTATCATTTTCCATATTTTAATTAAAATTATTACAAATGACTCTACCACTAACTGTAACACCTCAATTTTTAAAACAACATTTAAATAACATTTAATCCAAAATACATAATATCGTATCGGTGTCAAATACCGGTTTTACAAAAAAGAAAATGTTTCTTGTTCGATATTATCAGAGTTTACAAAAACGGTGTTATAAATTATATTTTAACCATAGGATAAGGACTCTAATCATCAACACCGAGCTAATCTCAACAAGGCCTCTTCTAAACGGGCCTCCTAGATCTTCGATCCCGGACCTGAGTACATAGCAAAAACACAAACATAGTACGTGAGACAAAATTACCTCGTGAGATACATGGGTTTTATACCCGATAAACAACTAGTCAAATAATATCATTTAAACTTAAAATAATATTACTAGGTTCGTTTGGGTCACTTCGTTACTTTCATCATTTGGCCAATGTCAAGATAATCGGAATGCCTCCAATCTATCAAGACCATCATATCCATGGTAACCGGAATGCCTCCAATCTACCGGGACTCTTAGGTATTGGGTAATCGGAATGCCTCCAATCTACCACTAACCTAAAGGTACCGTAATAACCGGAATGCCTCCAATCTACTACGGCCATAGGGACAACAACAACATCATCATCACTTTTCTCTTATCATTATGAGCCTATAGCTCCATCATTTCTCATTCAATTAGTCATTTCATCATCATGTAAGCAATTCGTCATAAATCACATAAATAACTAGATTACTTAAAGACTCGATAAAAACATTTAATCATAAAACATTTACTAACTGTGTACTCAGTTTTGAAGGTTCACATGTACTCGCCTTAGCCAAGCTTAACCAATTTCGTGTTCTTGAACACCAACTTCACTTCTCAAGATTTGAATGCCTCAAATCCTTCAATCGATAACCTATTATCAAAACCAATACAATGGTTTGCATCAATCACCAATACTAACCACATAATCTATGACTAGTCAACTACTAGCACCATTTTCCCCTTTAATTATCAAAACCCTAATTCCATAAATCACCATCTTTTGATAGATTCATTTTATGAATACATTTTCTTTTTTAAAATACCATAGATCTAAGTTATCTTACTTCCCTTTAACCATTCATGTACAAATCCATAACTAGGGTTTATGATTCAAGCTTCCCTACTTGAATCTAAGACTTATAACACAACAGGGATGAAGATTTACCTTTGATCTTCAAATGTGAGCAAGAATCTCCAAGATCTAGTGAAGATTAAGCTCCAATCGTCACTTTACACTCAAAAATCGCACACACAAGTTGAGAGGAGAAAACTAGGGTTTATGTGTGTATTAAATGAATATTTCCCGTATTAAATGCTGGTGTCGACCGAAGTTCACGATCGTTACCGAGTTCGCAGCGTGAACTTCTTCACGCACGCGAAGTTCGCGATCGGGACCTGATCGGGAAGTAGTTCACGCCTGAATGTCAAAATGGCTGGACCATGTTCACGATCGTGAACTATAGTTCACGTCGTGAACTTCCAGTGCAGCCAGGCTACACTTTTCGGTCTTTGGCTCGACCCAGTTTCGTCCAATAACTTTCTCGTACGGTGTCCAAATGACACGAAACCAATTCCTACGTTCTCTAAACGATTTATCCTTATTTATCATATTTTTATACAATTTATTTATTTACAAAATTCGGGTCGTTACAACTATCTACCCCTTAAGGAGATTCCGTCCTCGGAATCTCATCATAGTTCACGAAGTTCGGGTATCTTTTCCGAATCTCGTCCTTGACTTCCCAAGTCAAGTTCGGTCCAAGGGAATGCTTCCACTTGACCAACACCAATTCGATTTCTTTATTCCGAAGTTTCTTGGTTTTTGACTCTAGTATGGCTTCGGGTTCTTCAATCAATCGGTTCGGGGCATCAACCCGCAATTCTTGTAACGGAATTATGTTTTCAACCTCACCCACGAACTTCTTCAAATAACTTACATGAAACGTATCGTGAACACCTTGAAGTTCGGGTGGGAGCTCTAACTTGAAAGCTTGCAAACCGACCCGTTTCAAAATCTTAAACGGGCCAACATACCTTGGGCTCAATTTGCCTTTCTTACCAAACCGCATCACGCCTTTCCAAGGTGATACTTTCAACATTACCATGTCTCCAACATTCAAATCATACGGTCTCTTTTTCAAACCCGAGTAGCTTCTTTGTTGATCTTGGGCGATATTCATATTGGTTTGGATTATTCCAATTTTCTCATTGGTCATCTTCACAATTTCGGGACCTGTGAGTTTCGTCTCACCCGCTTCGAGCCAACACGATGGAGTTCTACATTTCCTTCCATACAACGCCTCATAAGGCGGCATTTTAACAGTCGATTGGTAACTATTATTGTAGGAGAACTCAACTAACGGTAAGTGTTCATCCCATTTACCTCCAAAATCTAGCACACACGATCTTAGCATATCTTCAACCGTTTGAATGGTTCTTTCACTTTGACCATCGGTTTGCGGGTGGTAAGTCGTACTCAACCGTAATTTCGTTCCCAACTCCTCTTTCAACGATCTCCAAAATCTCGAGGTAAACCTCGCATCTCTATCGGACACAATTGACAACGGGACTCCATGAAGTCTTACTACTTCGTCCACATACAACTTTGCCAACTTATCAAGTGGCATGGTTTCCCGAATTGCCAAGAATAATGCACTTTTGGTCAATCGGTCGACTATGACCCAAATGGCGTCGTGGTTCTTGCTCGTCTTTGGCAATCCAACAATAAAATCCATTGTTATGTCATCCCATTTTCCGGCCGGGATTTGCATCGATTGAGCTACCCCGTAAGGTACTTGATGCTCGGCTTTTACTTGTGCACACGTGGCACACTTAGAAATATACTTTGCCACTCTTGCCTTCATCCCGGGCCACCAATACATCTTCTTCATGTCTTGATACGTTTTCGTACTTCCCGGGTGGATTGAGTCCTTTCGGGTACCCCCGAACTTGGGAACCCAAATTCGACCACCAACGGTTTTCAACCATTGCTTGTTTTCCACAAAATGTTGGTTCTTTCCCAAACGTTCTTGCCTTAACTCATCTTTTTCCATCACTTCCCGTTGGGCATTCTTGATTCGTTCTACTATACTCGAGACTACTTCAATACGTGTTAGCTTCCCTCTATTCGGCTTTTCATATACCTTTCGGCTCAGGGCGTCGGCTACCACGTTGGCCTTCCCCGCATGGTAAACAATCTCACAATCGTAATCTTGTATCAATTCGATCCATCTTCTTTGCCTCATACTCAAGTGTTTTTGAGTAAAAACATATTGGAGACTCTTGTGATCCGTGTACAACGTACACCTTGTACCATATAAGTAGTGTCTCCATAGCTTTAAAGCAAACACTATCGCCGCCAATTCTAAATCGTGAGTCGTGTACCTTTCTTCCGCATTCTTTAGTTGTCTCGAGGCATAGGCAATCACTTTCCCCCGTTGCATCAAAACACAACCCAAACCTTTATGTGAAGCATCACTATATACGACAAAGTCTTCCATCCCTTCGGGTAACGTGAGAACCGGGGCGTTACACAATTTTTCCTTTAATATGGCAAATGCACTTTCTTGCTTTTCTCCCCACACAAACTCACTACTCTTTCGGGTCAACAACGTGAGTGGTGTCGCCACTCGAGAAAAGTCTTGAATAAATCGACGGTAATATCCGGCAAGGCCGAGAAAACTTCTCACTTCGGTTGGAGTCCGTGGCGGTTCCCACTTCATAACCGCTTCAATCTTCGACGGGTCGACTTTGACTCCTTCCCGGGATACGACATGACCAAGGAATTGGACTTCTCGAATCCAAAATTCACACTTAGAAAACTTAGCATACAATTTCTCTCGTTGTAGCACTTCTAACGTTTGCCTTAGGTGGCTCTCGTGTTCTTCTTCGGTTTTTGAATAAATAAGAATATCGTCAATAAATACGATAAGGAAATTGTCGAGGAATGGTTTGCAAACCCGATTCATAAGGTCCATAAAAATGGTCGATGCATTAGTCAACCCGAATGGCATTACCAAAAAATCGTAATGTCCATAACGTGTACGAAACGCCGTCCTCTCGGCATCTCCTTCTTTCACTCGTACTTGATGGTAACCCGATCTCAAATCGATCTTCGAGAAATAGTCGGCACCTTGAAGTTGATCAAACAAGTCGTCGATTCTAGGCAACGGGTATCGGTTCTTAATAGTCATCTTGTTCAACTATCGGTAGTCGATGCACATTCTCATTGAACCGTCTTTCTTCTTAACGGAAAAAACGGGCGCACCCCATGGAGACGAACTAGGGCGAATAAATCCTTTGTCGAGTAACTCTTGCAATTGGGACATCAATTCCCGCATTTCGGTGGGAGCCAAACGGTATGGAGCACGAGCTATCGGCGTCGCTCCCGGAACCAAATCAATACGGAATTCTACTTGTCTCTCCGGTGGCAATCCCGGTAAATCATCGGGAAATACTTCGGAAAGTCCCGAATCACCTTCACATTTTCCACCGTCTTCTTATCCTTCCTTCTATCTAACACATACGCTAAAAAGGACGAACACCCTTTGGCTAAACATTTCCTAGCTTTAACCGCGGTCATAAGACATGGCAAATGGTGTCGTCTCTCACCATACACATAAACTTTTTCGTTGTCGGGAGTCCTAATTGAGACTATCTTTTTCCCGCATAAAATCTTTGCTTGATGTTCACCCAACCAATCCATACCTATAACTATATCAAAACCCGCAATTTCCATGGGTAATAAATTCACCTTAAACGTTTTCCCGTCTATTTCCAATTCACAATTTCGACACATATGTTGAACTATGGAGGTTTTACCATCCTCAATTTCTATATCATAAATCTCATCAAGGAGTTCTAACGGCACTTTCAACACCACAACAAAATCATGCGACACAAACGAGTAAGTAGCACCCGAGTCAAATAAGATCCGGACGGGAATAGAATTTACGAGTAAGGTACCTGAAACGACATCGTGGACTTCTTTGGCTTCATCTCGGGTAAGTTGGAAGGACCGTCCCTTGACCTTTGTCGGCTCCGCTTTCTTTTGAGCGGTCGACACCATGGTCTCGCTTCCCTTCTTCGGGCAAGAATTGCTATAGTGCCCTTTTTCATGGCACGAGTAGCACTCGATTTCGTCCAACGGTTTGGCCCGACAATCCCTCGCCATATTCCCCGGCCTTCCACACTTGAAACACGATTTCGAATCCGCCAAACATTCTCCCTTGTGGTCCTTGCCACACTTCTTACAAGCACCAACACTCGTTTGCTTAGAGTAGGTCCGGACGAACTTTCCCTTCTTTACCGATCTCGAGCTTCCTTCAAACTTTCTATTTTCAAACTTTGGCCTTTCATTGATCTTCCTTTGGCCAACCTCCTCAACGTTCCTCGCCGCACCGATAGCCTCATCGAGTGTGGCGGCCCTTTTCACTTCCAACTCATACTCCCACGGGAGCCCATTAGCATACCTAACAATCCGGGACCTCTCATCCGGATACAATTTTATCACAAACGGGATCAATCCCGTGAACTTTTTGGTGTACTCATCGACACTCATCCCTTCCTTCTTCAAGTGGACAAACTCTTCTTGAAGTTTCTCCAAATTTCTCTCGGGGCAAAACTTTGCCTTCAACCGTTTCACAAATTCATCCCATGTCATCTTGTACACCGCCCTCTTTCCCAAAGTTTCGTACATAGTATCCCACCACACGAGGGCTTCATCCTTCAACAACCGAGAAGCATAAATCACCATATCACCTTCCTTGCATTTACTAGCTTCAAGGACTTGTTCGGTTTCACGGATCCAACGGATCGTGACTTTTGGTTCGGAGCTACCATAGTAGTTATCGGGCTTAAAGGCCACAAAGTTCTTGTACGTGCACCCCTTCCTTTCCCTCGGCTCGGGGTCACTCTCCTCTTCTTCCGTCGAAGACCTCTCGGTTTGAGCAACGCTACTTGACTTGCTCTTTGTGGCGGGTGGAGATTCCTCCCGCCTTTCACGTGCCTTATGCTCATTGAGGATTCGGTTCACATCCTCGTTCACTATGTCCCTTATTTGGTTGAACATAGTTTGGAGGTGTTCTACGGTGACCGGGGTGTGAGTGTTCCTTTCAACACCCGAATTCTCCACTTCGTCACGAGGTGGAGGGCCAAATACCGGTTCAACAATGTTATTCGAATATTGCCCTTGATCGAGTGGGCCCCTTGCACTTCTAGTTCTCACCATTTTGCTATAATAAGACATCAATCATTTAGAAGTCAATTTATCAAAGTAACGGTAACATTGACCGTTCCCAAAACCGAACATGACCTATTCCCTTAAGGTCAACCCTATTGAACCTACACTTAAAGTCTCAATAGTCAATTCATACGTATCCTATGGAACCTACGGTCCTACTAGCTCAGTTTAAGTCTAGGATGGTCAACTCAACCTAGTTCTCTTAAACTATAGCTCTGATACCAAGTTGTAACACCTCAATTTTTAAAACAACATGTAAATAACATTTAATCCAAAATACATAATATCGTATCGGTGTCAAATACCGGTTTTACAAAAACTAAAAGGTTTCTTGTTCGAGATTATCAGAGTTTACAAAAACGGTGTTACAAATTATATCTTAACCATATGATAAGGACTCTAATCATCAACACCGAGCTAATCTCAACAAGGCCTCTTCTAAACGGGCCTCCTAGATCTTCGATCCCGAACCTGAGTACATAGCAAAAACACAAACATAGTACGTGAGACAAAATTGCCTCGTGAGATACATGGGTTTTAGACCCGATAAACAACTAGTCAAATAATATCATTTAAACTTAAAATAATATTACTAGGTTCGTTTGGGTCACTTCGTTACTTTCATCATTTGGCCAATGTCAAGATAATCGGAATGCCTCCAATCTATCAAGACCATCATATCCACGGTAACCGGAATGCCTCAAATCTACCGGGACTCTTAGGTATTGGGTAATCGGAATGCCTCCAATCTACCACTAACCTAAAGGTACCGTAATAACCGGAATGCCTCCAATCTACTACGGCCCTAGGGACAACAACATCATCATCATCACTTTTCTCTTATCATTATGAGCCTATAGCTCCATCATTTCTCATTCAATTAGTCATTTCATCATCATGTAAGCAATTCGTCATAAATCACATAAATAACTAGATTACTTAAAGACTCGATAAAAACATTTAATCATAAAACATTTACTAACTATGTACTCAGTTTTGAAGGTTCACATGTACTCACCTTAGCCAAGCTTAACCAATTTCGTGTTCTTGAACACCAACTTCACTTCTCAAGATTTGAATGCCTCAAATCCTTCAATCGATAACCTATTATCAAAACCAATACAATGGTTTGCATCAATCACCAATACTAACCACATAATCTATGACTAGTCAACTACTAGCACCATTTTCCCCTTTAATTATCAAAACCCTAATTCCATAAATCACCATCTTTTAATAGATTCATTTTATGAATACATTTTTCTTGTTAAAATACCATAGATCTAAGTTATCTTACTTCCCTTTAACCATTCATGTACAAATCCATAACTAGGGTTTATGATTCAAGCTTCCCTACTTGAATCTAAGACTTATAACACAACAGGGATGAAGATTTACCTTTGATCTTCAAATGTGAGCAAGAATCTCCAAGATCTAGTGAAGATTAAGCTCTAATCGTCACTTTACACTCAAAAATCGCACACACAAGTTGAGAGGAGAAAACTAGGGTTTATGTGTGTATTAAATGAATATTTCCCATATTAAATGCTGGTGTCGACCGAAGTTCACGATCGTTACCGAGTTCGCAGCGTGAACTTCTTCACGCACGCGAAGTTCGCGATCGGGACCTGATCGGGAAGTAGTTCACGCCTGAATGTCAAAATGGCTGGACCATGTTCACGATCATGAACTATAGTTCACGTCGTGAACTTCCAGTGCAGCCAGGCTGCACTTTTGGCTCGACCCGGTTTCGTCCATAACTTTCTCGTACGGTGTCCAAATGACACGAAACCAATTCCTACGTTCTCTAAACGATTTATCCTTATTTATCATATTTTTGTACAATTTATTTATTTACAAAATTCGGGTTGTTACACTAACTATCTCCTAAAAGATTGTGCTCAAATGAAATGTAAACTTTTTTATGGGACGGGGGGAGTATAAGTAATGGTCAAGATTAATTAAATATTTTATACATGGAAGGGTATTTTGGTTATTTTTTAAAAAAATATTTCATTATTTTTCATTTTAGAATTATTATATATATTTTTATTTTTATTTTAAATTATCTTTTTTCATTAATAACACATAATGCGATTGCATATTGAATCACAGGTGATTGCATACTGAATCACATGTGATTGTACTAAAACATCAAATGTGATTAAATATACAATCACATGTGATTTTACACTAAAATCACATGTCATTAAGTACAACTCGTAATTATCAAATAAATATTATTTTTAATGAAAAAAAAATCAAAAATCAAAAAAAGAAATTAACGGCCAAATGACCAAAGTACCCATTCATGTATAAAATATGTAATTAATCTTGACCATTAGATCTTATTGATCAATGGTTAAGATTATTCCTTGGGATTTCATAAAAATGATATACTTACTTGAACGTTTTTCTCTACTGGATGATGATGATAATGTTTTTTAATAGATTATGATGATGATAGTGTTTTTAAAAAACTGGAAGATATATTTCTATATTACATAAACTAATTTATGTATTATAGTGTATAATATTTAACGTAAACTATATAAAAATTGTAAATCAATAATTATGATATATAAAATAATTTTAGTAATGTATAAATTAACGTCCTTCACAAGTGAACAAAGAGTCTTATTTAGTTTTTGATAGCTCGAAAATCTGAGTGAGAAAGTATTATGCAGGATTTGAGAAAACATTATAATCGTAGAAGCTAACAAAGAAATATATCCTTGTTTTTGTCCAATCAACCAGGTTTATGGATTTGGATTGCATCATATAGTCATATTATATGCATTTGCACCAAATTATATAAACTTTTTTTCTTTCTGAAACAATACAATCATTTGAGGAAGAAAACAATTTGTGAAGTTAAACCCAACATAAATGTGATTTTTTTCCGTAATTAAAATATTACATGTCTTTTTTAGCCGACTAATTTAGTGTGACTATGCGTTTTACGTGTATTCAAAAATCAGCACGGGTTTTATGTGTATTCAAAAATCAGCACGGGTTTTATGTGTATTCAAAAATCAGCACGGGTTAATCTTCATGACTACAAGGGGTATGTTTTAAATTCACCGTAATATGCGAACACACTAATAAATATTTATATTACAATACAAGTGTATAAATTGTCTTCTATTAAATATTTTATTTGACTTTTACTAATTTAAGTAGTGAATATGTACAAAATAAATGATAAAGTTAACTAATTATACATCAATTATTTATTGGATTTTGATAATAAAGCACTTAAGAAAGAATCTTTCATTTTAAAATGGAAATTGTTAGTTGAATTAATTATATAAGTAATATAATATTCTTATAAATATGGAAGAAATTTGATTATTAAAGACAAATATGAGTTAATTTAATTAATTATTAGTTTTCACAAATATTCTTTCTTAATGACATCCTCATTATCAAAACCCAGGCAAAATAACAAAAGACAACCCCCTGAATTTTAGGAATATTACTTTTTTAATCAATGTATAAGCTTTTTATGTATGTTAGTGACAGCCGTTGTCATTAACAAAACCATTATTTTATAGATAGAAAGATTTGGAAATAAATACAATTTTTATAAGATTATTCGATGAAATCTAGGTTCGTACAGACAAGGGAGCCATGATGTTCCACGTGATATGAAAATGCTTCGAATACGGACAAAACACACCGATAACCGACAATCAATTTTATATAATTTTTGTTAGGGTTTTGATAATGATAGTGATAAGGCTGTCATAAGACATGCAGAATAAACTTGTACATTCATTACAACCTACTCTTTCATTTCAGGAACCACTCCTCCCATAAAGTAATGTACAATTTTTTTATGCACTTAAAGACAGCCCTTAAGGCCGTCAATATTAAAATTTGTAGATAAATGCCACTAGATTACAATATGTTGCCGGGGTAATTATTTGTCTTTTCCTCTTTATAAACTCAGTTCCTCACTGATGCCGTTGGCATCAACACATCAGTAGCTAACTCGTCACCCAACTCGTCTAGAATACGACAAGTTTGATACCTTGTCGGTAGAAGCAAGTGAGGTGCCGGGGTGCTTTATTGCAGGGTCAAAGGAAGGCAAGGGGAAGGCGGTTAGTTTAGGTTTTCTATTTTATATTATTTAATTTTATTAAAAATGGTAATTTGGCAAAACTATTGACATGAACTCGTCACTTTCTTATTGGTAAAGTTGATGTGGCTCCACCGATAAATTTGAGAACTCGTCATTGTTGGAAGACGCCTAAAAGTTTGGTGTCACGTCAGTTTTTTATACTAAATATATGTCCAGACTCTGTAGTGGTGAATAAACCAATAAATAGACATTAAATTTGATTTTATTAATATATATATGTTAGTCCCGTAATAAGTGAAATATAACATCTATACGCTTTCACTGACCAATTTAAATTTTATGGAGACACTCAACACTTTTTAAACTTTTCTTTATTAATCAATAATGATACAATAAAGATGCAAGCACTTTGCGGAATAGCTAAGAACAAATCCTAACTAAACTGCTTGCATGTGATAAACAACAACAGATATTATCTAAGACAAGTTTATGATCAACAAATGATCAAGCACAAGACCAGACACTTTCGTTATACAGATTCAATTCTCGAATCAGATAACTAGAGTTAACTGGTGGTTTACACTCTGCTCAAGGGAATAGAGTTATGGGATAATTTTAGTAGTGTGTAACCTTGTTGGGTGCACACTGGAATCGATCATCTAAGTCCTCAATTTATATCATTGGGAAACATAGAGCCAGAGGAATGATCGATCGATTCCACGTGTGAGAATTCCGTTGGTGCAGAGGATATTTCATGGGACGAGCACAACTAACGGAATTATGACAGTACTTTCTGTCGTCTTGTGATCGTCGATATCTTCTAGAAGATTTGCAAGATATTCTCATATCAGCGATGCACAAACTTGTGTTTTACTTGTGTCTTTCTGTGACGCTGAAACTTTGGGCAAGTGTACACTTTTGGCAGCCATGAGTTTTCGGATACTCATGCTTCTTCAGATGGCCTTCAGCTTCAGCGACCTTCAGTAAGAGCTTTGCTTAGAGAAGTATATGTTCAATGGTTCAACGTTTTGTCCATTACGCTGAACCTGTTACACGGGGAACTGATCGTTAACCAGTATCTGATTCCGCACTGGGAATTGATCGTTGTTTCAGTAGTGATCAAATAGTGTAACTGGGTAACTGAAATCCGAACTGATCAGATTCAATTACCCACAATCTAAGGAACTAATCCTCAGATTGTCTTCTAACTATTTGCCTTTTTGTCTTCATTAAATCTCTTCCGTGGGGGATGCTTTTCAGCGACCCAACAATCTCCCCCTATTTGATGTAGACAAATAGTTAGGCAACTCCCCCTGAATATGTGAAGGTTTTATTTTTAAACTTGAGTATTTTTCACAATTCAGAGAGTCTTCGACGTACCTAGAAAACATTACAATTTATGGTGATCTGATAGAATCTGATCACACTGCAATTCATAACTCATATTTTCTTTTTGAGTTTTACTAAGTATCTAGCAGGAAAATAAACTCAGGTATGTCAAAATCATCATCATTGATTGATGATGTTCATTCATCACTAAGAGTAGCAAAATAACGACATAAAAGTAAATTGTTTTGGTGTGCATGCGGAAAAGTTAATTGTTTTAAGTTTACAGACCATTGTTTTTCAAACATAAACATAAATTCTTCAACCACCGGTCTTCTGCCACCGGTGCCTCCCATCGTTTTCAGCGAATCACTCCTTTCTCCCCTTGTGGCTTCCCAAGCCCTTCTCTTTCGTTCTTCCTACATAGCTTCAGCAACCTCTTCAACAAGCATCCCTAGACGTCTGGTAGTCCTCCTGAGTTCTTCTTCATCAGGAGTCATCTGATTCTTCGGCTTTTTCATTTTTGGAGGAGAAGTTGCAGGACCCTTACCTTTATCAAGGGGAAGATTTTGGATTTTACCCACGGGAGCTTCTACAGAAACCCTGACAAGGGGATCTGTGGACGGAACGATTGGGATTCTGGTAGTGCCACCAGCATGAGTGATTGTGATCTCTGGGAACTCGTCAAACCTGATCCTTGACCTCCTAAAACGTTCTGAGGTCATCTTATAGGTTTTCCCACCCTGAACACTTTCTTTGGCTACACGATTCAAACCACTACCAACATTATGAGCTTTGTTGTCTCCAGCGATTCTCGTCCCCTTGCTCTGGTTGCTCCGATCTTCACCTCCCAGTCCGGCCGGTCTAACGACCCTATCCATTGTGCCTTAATGGGACACAAATTTCTCCCCCTGAAAATGAGGGGTGAGAGTGACACCTTGAGCATTTTCGTTATTCATCAGTGGCTCAACAAGGCTGGAGATGCGAGATAACAGATTATCCATCCTTTCACCAATGGATCATTCGAGACGATTGAATTTAGATGTCAGATCAGCGTTTCTTGACGTGAGATTTTCAATTGCAGAGATAAGATTATCGATCTGCCCATTTTGTGTGTTCACGTTTCTTTGAAGATTTTCCTGATTGTTAGCCAGGAAATCTTGAACACTGTCTGACATGGCCTGATGATTGTAGATATTCCTAATGTTGGTATTTATAACCCCACAAAAACTTCTAATCAGAGCAAGTTGTTTGAATGTTTCGTTAAAGTTTTCCATCATGCCAGGGAGATCTCTCGTAGCTGGCACACCCCGGTCCCTCGGACCCTCTGGTGTGGCAGCTCTCCTGGGGAGTGGAACTTGCTCGGTTGTGAGGGCGGGTTCTTCATCGGAGCTATCAGTCCAGCTGACTGGTAGCTTGTACTCTTGTTCGGGTTCAGTACCAACATTTGTTTGATTGGGAACACTCGTGTGCTCCACCGATTGATTCACATCAGCAACATCTTCTTCTGCAAATACATCAATTTTTTATTATTTATTTTAGTATTAATTTTTTTATTGTATTATTTATAAAAAAAATTATTTATTTTTCGTTAATAACACATGTCACATAATGTGATAATCACATGTGATTTTATACTAAAATCACATGTGATTCAGTACCACACGTAATTATCAAATATTACTTTTTTTAACGATATAAAAAATAAAATAAATAAAATAATTTTAAAATAAAAAATAAATCGATTTTTTTTGTAAGTACCAAATGACCAAAATACCTTTCATATATAAAATATGTGATTAATCTTAAAGACTACCTTGAACATTTTTCTAGGTACAAATAAGAAAACATGAAAAAATAAAAATAAAAACTCTTTAATTTTATTTGAAATGACCATAGTATCTTGATTGAGAGGTGTTAACGCAAGTAATGTATTAAACTTGTTCTCTATTGGGAGATTAATGGTTTCGTGATCCGACATGTTCTTGGTCAAAAATTTTATAAATGTAACGAGAGATTGATTGGGTAACGTCAAAGAGGAAAACATATTTTCCTTTTGTCCTTTACAGGAACGATTATTTTATCCTTTTTTATCCCCAAAAATAATTACTTTTAACGTCAAATATTAATTTATTCACTAAATAGCGGGCACATATCATACAACAAAACTGCACATATATATATTAGACCGACTTGATTATCTCTTACCCTCTTTTCATAAAGTTACTTTCTTAGAATTAATTTGTAACTTTGATCTCATAGGAGCTGGCAACTGATGTGAGATGTCCATTGGGCCTATTCGAACTGGAACAGAAATATACAAAATTCAAAATACAGACAAGAAAAATATTAACTTTTTATTTTTATAGTTCTAAAATTTTACACCAAAAACAATATTGTTTTAAGTTTGTAAGAATGGTTATATGCGTGACCTGAGTTTCAAAATATCAACAGGTGGGTGCTCTTTTTTAGGTTGTTATATGTTGTGAGTTGGGGTGTGAGCCTTTGCAATGGTTTTTTTATCTGAATAACCATTAATTCATCTGAATAACCATTAATATCAATGGTTATATGGTTTTTTTTTACAAATTAATTCATCTGGCGATATCTTAACGGTAATAATATTTGAAAGATCTGCTACAGTTGAGGAGTTCGATCCTTCTAGGTTAGCATATACTAGATGGCAAAAGGAAGGTTCATAGATGATACGACACTGATTAGATAACGTTCATCATGAACAAAACTTAATTCTCCCATAAAATCATGTTATAAGCAGGTTTGACAAGACATGTGCAGTACACTCAAAATAGGTCGAGTTGGGTTAATTTGGTAATTGGAGACCCACTAAAATTCTCCCTTTCTTTTTGAAACTTATAAATATTTAATGTATTTAGGTAAATGTTCAAGGTAGTTAAGAATTTTAACTAGTCCCAAGAGACAATTAATAGCCATTGGATCATGAAAAAATCAAAGGTCAAGATTCAAACCATACAAGCATATGTGCTTCAATACATCAATACCCAACCCACCTCCGGCGGCCGGAGACGGCGGTGGCCGGAGACCGGCGGCGGCGGACGGCGGCCGGAGGTGGCCGCCGGTGGTGGTGGTAGTGACTGGAAGCACATGTAATTGAAACACATGTGTTTTGAAAATAAATGAGTGTATATGTACAGCCAAGCACGTGTGTTTCGTGACTTGAAACACATGTGTTTCGTTACTGGAAGCACATGTGTTTCACTAATAACAGTTGTTTTGAAAACAAAGGAGTGTATATGTACAACCAATCACATATGTTTCAAGTAATGAAGCACATGTGTTTCATAATGTCAAGCACATGTGCTTCGTGATTCAAAGACAAATGACTTGCTTGTAAGTTACATGTGTTCAGGAATAAAAACACATGTGTTTGACTTTATGAAGCACATGTGCTTCATAATGATATGTTCGTCACTTGTTTTGATTTTTTTTTTCTTGTTAGTGAAGCAACTGTATTTCATAATGTCAAGAACATGTGCTTCGTGATTCAAACACAAATGACTTGCTTGTAAGTTACATGTGTTCAGGAACAAAAACACATGTGCTTGGCTTTATGAAGCACATGTGGTTCATAGTGATATGTTCGTCACTTGTTTTGATTTTTTTTTTGTTAGTGAAACACATGTGTTTCATAACGTCAAGCACTTGTGCTTCGTGATTCAAAGACAAATGACTTGCTTGTAAGTTACATGTGTTCAGGAACAAAAACATATGTGCTTGGCTTTATGAAGCACATGTGCTTCATAATGATATGTTGGTCACTTGTTTTGATTTTTTTTCTTGTTAGTAAAGCACATGTGTTTCATAACGTCAAGAACATGTGCTTCGTGATTCAAACACAAATGACTTGCTTGTAAGTTACATGTGTTCAGGAAAAAAAAACACATGTGCTTGGCTTTATGAAGCACATGTGCTTCAATATGATATGTTCGTCACTTGTTTTGATTTTTTTTTCTTGTTAGTCAAGCACATGTGTTTCGTTACATCAAGCACATGTGCTTCGTATGCTCCCCTGTGTGTTTAGAAACTCATGTTTTAGTGACTTGAAACACATGTGTTTCGTTACCTGAAGTACATGTGCTTCGAAGTAATATCATGTGTTTTAGTGAAGTAAATGTGTTTCAATACATCAATACCACCACCACCCCCATTACCACCAGCACCTTCACTGTCAGCCACCACCACCGCCGCCGCCGGCCACCGGGAGCGGAAGGCGGCGATCGGCGGTTGTCGGCGGCGGCCGGCGGTGGCTGTAGTTGGGGGATTTGATCTTGACCATCTTGATCTAATGGCTATAATTTGTCTCTTGGGACTATGCAAAATCATTGGACTTCTTTGAATACAACTCAATGTATCTAATCTAATTTATTCTTAAAATAGCAGTGTAATTAAGTAGATGTAGGAGCAATAGATGTGGTAAATGCCACCATTTAATCACTATATGTAGGGGTGCCCAACGGGTCAACCCGACCCGGCCCGGCCCTTATCGGGTCGGGTCTATCGGGCTTGAGATAAAAAAATTATAACCCGAAACCCGACCCGATAAGGAATCGGGTTAGTCGGGTTCGGGTTGGTCGGGTTTCGGGTTTGTCGGGTTGACCCGATCGGGTTGGTCGGGTTAGCCATTTATAAAAGTTTTTTATTTTATTTTTTTTAGAAAAAAGAGAACCTGAACTAATATAATTTTAAGTTTATTGACATACAATCTTTCTTGTCAAAATGAACCCTCGTTACTTGAAAGTTGGACAACTAATATAGGATTTTAGTTAGTTATATTTATCTTTTCTTTGTATCGATTTCTAGAACTATAATACAAACTGTCAGGATCGATTAACTATAGAGAAGTTAATAAACACCTTTAGATCTAATTGAATATAGAAGTTGCTGTAACACCTCAATTTTCAAAACACTTTTTAAAACATATTTTTAAGTAAAAACATTACAATTCCGATATTCCTCAAAATACGGTTTACCAAAAATCATCAAAGTTTGTCAGAGTATTAAAGTCAGTGTTACAAAAACAATATCATAGCCATAGGATAAACGAGAACTACCTACGAGCTCCCAAGCTAAACAACATTAGGCCACTTCTAACGCGACCCTCTAATCCATCGATCCTGAACCTGAGTACATAGCAAAAACACAAACATAGTACGTGAGACAAAATTGCCTCGTGAGATACATGGGTTTTAGACCCGATAAACAAATAGTCAAATAATATCATTTAATCTTAAAATAATATTACTAAGTTTGTTTTGGGTCACTTTATCACTTTCATCATTGGCCAATGTCAAGATAATCGGAATGCCTCCAATCTATCAAGACCATCATTTCCACGGTAATCGGAATGCCTCCAATCTACCGGGACTCATAGGTATTGGGTAATCGGAATGCCTCCAATCTACCACGAACCTTAAGGTACCGTAATAACCGGAATGCCTCCAATCTACTACGGCCCTAGGGACATCATCATCATCATCATCATCATCATCATCATTACTTATCTTTTATCGTTATGAGCTTATAGCTCCATCTTTTCTTATTCAATCATTCATTTAATCATCATACAAGCAATTCATCATATATCACATAAATGACTAAATTACTTAAAGACTCGATAAAAATCATTTAATCATAAAAACATTTACTAGCTATGTACCCAGTTTGAAAGTTCACATGTACTCACCTTAGCCAAGCTAACTCCAAATCGTGTCTATCATCACAAATCCTTGCTACCCAATTTGTGAAATGTCACCAATCTTTAGGTCTTCTTGACCTATCATCCATATCATCATAAAATATAGTTATTATCCATAACTAATCACTAATCAATCCATATTCACATTCCTAACCACCAAGTTCATCCAACTTGGTGGAATCTCAAACCCTAGTTCAGGATTCCCATCAATAAACCCAAATCCAACTTGTACACATCGATTACAAGCTTACAATGAGTGTTCTACACCCAAGATTAGTCATCTTCCCCAAAGATGACATGGATGGTTTCCCCAAACCACCATTTCTACCCATACAAAGTTCACAAACTAACTAGATAACATCAACAATCAAGAAATCTTACCTTTGATGTTTAGATCCTTCAAGATGGTGAAGATTTGAGCTCAAGAACACCAAATTCGACCTTTCTCTCTCTAGAAACGGCTGCACCACGATTTGGGTGAGAAATGAGTAAACCCTAGCTCAAACCCGATTTTATTCTGCTCGTCCAGAGTTAGCGACGCGATCAATACTTCGCGTCGCGAAGTTCCCGTGTCGTGACCCCTTCGCGATCGTTACCTGGTCGTGAACTCTGATCGCCAAATAACCCAATTCCCTGTTTGATGTTCCCGATCGGGAACACCAGTTCGCGTCGCGAACTCTAGCAGCCAGCAGGGCTGCACTTTTCGGTCTTCGCCTCGACCCGGTTTCGTCCATAACTTTCTCATACGGTGTCCAAATGACCCGAAACCAATTCCTACGGTTCTGAAATGAATTATCCTTATTTATCATATTTTTCCCAAATTTTATTTTATTCAAATTTCGGGTCGTTACAACTATCCACCCCTTAAAAGGATTCCGTCCTCGGAATCAACTCAAGGATTTCCAATCCTCATTCCACTTCCAAATTACGATTCAATAATACTTATGCATTTAATCGCCCACTCGACCCGTTATACCCAAACGGGCCAAAGATCCAAACTTGAGTTCCTAATACCCGAACGGGTCAAAATTTCACAATTTGACCTTAACCTTTCTCATCACTTAACCAAACTCCTTACTCCCATTGGGATGATATGACCCAATCATTACTAATAACCATTTGACCAAAATGATAGTCAACCCCTCGCTTTGACCAAATTGTCAACATTGTCCCATCTTTGACTTAAGCATAAAGTCAACAATACCTTGGAAACTTTCCTTATCCATTAGTGGTTCCATTAATCCTCAATTCCTTAACCATCAATCTTACACTCATGGTCCAACAACAATCATATTCGATTTCTAGGCTCCATTCGGAATACCCAATGGTCAAAGTCGCACCCTTTGACTATAATTATTCCCATTAATCCATTACCCACTATTTTACACATGAAGATGATACATTATGCCCTTATCCTTGACTAACCAATTTAAACGAAAGTCAAAACCCCATTTTGACTAAAGTCAACAATCTACTAGTTGACTAACCTTGACTTTATGAATAAGGTCAACTTACCTTGCTAAATTCCACATATTCTTTATTACTAAGGCATCGCTTCCCCAGCTTTTCATTCCCGATTTCCTATTTTAGATTTCCTTTCTCAATTGTTCCCTTTTTCCTCGATTTCGATTTCCACAATCGATTAACAACTTCCATTTAAATCAATACCAAATCTCTATTACTTTTCAACTTTCATCCAATTACTTATACCTTTTACAATTTCCTTCAACATCCTTATACCATACTTGAATTTCCCGATTACCGGCTCTAGAGTCTCAATCGTATCCAATTGTGGCCTAACCACCCGATATACATCTTTCACCATTCATTGGCTACTAACCACTTTGCTTCCTAAAGCATTCCTTTTTCATGAACCGTTAACTTGTAGGTATCCCCTACTCATACCTCTACTTAAACAGGACCCGTGTTTTCAATACAAATTCTCATTTGCCACATAATTATAGCAATAACTTAACCATAAAGTTCTACATACAACAGATATAACTTCACATTCATGATACATCAAATCATACTTTAACTACTCCACCGAGATGATCGGAAAGCCTCCAATCCATCAGGGCCCAAACTGTCACAATGATCGGAAAGCCTCCAATCCAAAGTGACTCATCCAAAACCATTCCATCTTGCATACAATTCATGTATGCATCATTACACTTAGCATCATGCTATCATTTTCTTTCACAATTTACTTTCAATTTTTCCTACTTATACATTATACCACACATATACACATAATCATTTCTAGTGCTTCCCACCAATCTACTCATTTATCAACCGACCTTATTCGATCCATACTATCATTACTAAAACTTCTAACTTTTCTTCCACCCGGTCATCATGAGTCAACCAATCACAAATTGATAAATCTTGACTTTTGCATGAAGTCAACCATACTTCTGCCAACTAACAAATTCTCTACTCGCAAGGTACTACCCGCAATTTATCACTTCCGGTTTTACTCATCATTATTTCCTTAATAATTGTTCCCGTTTCCTTTTTACTTAAAGTCCTCCCCAATTAATCCGAGAGTCGCACCTTTACTTAAAGGTCACACTCACATTTACCGTTTCTTGACCTTCATTTGGTCACTCTTTCTATCACTTAGTATTCCTTCAACCATTCTTGTACCCCACCGATCAATTTCATAACTTTTTATTCTCAAACATCGGTATTAGATCCTCTACCGCAACCCATTCTACAATTTCACGAAATTTTTACCATATCTTGGTTACCAAATAATAAATTGGTCTCTAGGAGTTCTCTTTCCTCATATTCTATAAACCGTAGGCATCTCCTACCCATACATGTCCTAATGCAACCCGCACTAGCAAACCAACTTCTCATTTAACACGTAAAATTATAACGATACAAATTAACCACATGGTCCTACATTCATCTCATTAATACATAAACATTATCATACGGACATAACAATCCATAATTCAACCATCACATCAAGATGACTGGAAAACCTCCAATCCATCAAGATTCAACCAATTCTCATTAATCGGAAAGCCTCCGATCAAACGGGATTCCATTCTAAACCCTCCTACGTCACATACCATTCTAGTATACATCTTTTCACATCCCATAACTTTACCACTTTCTCACTCATTCAGTCGGTCATTTATTCACCATGCAATTAGCACACTCCCCATAACAACACCTTATCATTTTCTTCCATCTTTAACCTATTCCCCATTGGGCATACTACTTAACGCGTTTCATGTAACATTACCTTTTTCATCATCATATGCTTTCAACGGCCATCGCATAATACACGTGCATTGTACCCCGCGGGTAAACTATTAAAATTTCCGATTACTATTTGCCGTTCAATTACACATTGACCACCCTTAACCGATTCATTTCCTTATTACCAAATTTCCAAATCTTTTGTCACCACTGGGTAACCACCAATCTATTTCGTTAACCATATTTCACCGGCCAACCTGGTCATCTTTGAGTCAACCAACCGACTCCGGTCTCACTCGTGACCCATGACTTAGCACCCAATAGCTCAACACTCGCTGTTCCCACCTTTATACATCGTGAGACTTAGAATTAATCCTTTCCCAACCGTAGTCTCACGCTACTCTACGCCACATACCGCCATATCGTTACCATAACACGTAACCAACAATTATTTTCTTACCCTTAATATTGAATTCATCATTACTGTCACCAAGTTTGTCATGGCTATATGCCACCTTTTTACCCAACCACTTTCGACAATCAAAAGTCGTCATTCCCGACACTTATTCTTTTCCACATATTTCCCATTTATAAGTTCTAAGACATGACTATACCTTAGTCATTCTTTTGTTTACCATTCACGTGTAACAATCATTACATTATTTATTCGGATTCCCGCCGAATACCAAAATCCATTTCCAAGGATCCTATTCCAAAAAGAAAAAATTTCATCCATAGTAATAATTCTTATCAAGGCTTAGTACTTCATTGTACTACTACATTTCTGTTAGAAATACTCACCATATCTCGTGTCTCATCCTTTTTACATATTAGTATCAACCCTTATATCCTTACTACATGCGACACATTTGTCTATAGTCCTTTCCCTTACATGCTTCCACACACATCACTAACCGGGAAGACTATTCCCAAAAATAAATCCCCATGTCGTACGACTCGTTTCCAATTTCTAAAAGCACCAATTCGTGCAACAACCAAACAATTAAGCCATAATCACATAACGTCAATCTTCACCTAAGATCTCCGAGGCTGCATCATGAACCCCCCTCTAGATTTCTTTCCGGGAAGACTTCCCCTTTCAACTCACTCGTGAGTTCCTTTCACAACATATTGTACCGCACTCTCTTTCCAAAAGTTTCATACTACACGTTCCACCGCGTCGACGCCTCACCCTTTAATTATATGGATGTCAAACTTATCATATCTTTCTTTCTTCGCTTGCCACTCTCTAGCACTTGCTCAATCCACCGAATCCACCAATCGTGACCTCCAGTTCAGAACTTCCGATTTACCCCACGGTCTTACATGCTATGACAACCTTATACAACGTCCTTCCATTTCTTCCGACTAGGTCTGGCTACCTCTTTATGTAGCTACTTCTCACTACGGGCTTCGCCATTCGATGACTCTTCCTTCGTACGGGTATTGGAATCATTCCTCCTACCCTTAATCATACGGTCATCAATAGTCTAGTTCACATTCTCATTCATAACTCTTCCCAATTTAGTGGAGCTCGTCCACTTTTCACATTCATTCTTTCGCCATACCAACGTATTCAACAAACAAGATTCAAACGGGCAGCTCAACAGTAAAAAAAACAACAAGTTTAGATCAAAACATGGCACTAATTATAGGGGTCGACCCTATCATACTAATGCCTTACGGTCTCAAAAGACTCATATTGCACACTGCATAACAACTTCCATAGGTCCCCTAGGTTCAACCCTAAACTTATCATAAAGTCTCAAGGTCAACCTATCGATCTCAAGGAATCTTACATTCCTATTGCTACAGTCTAAGACTAGGATGGACATCCAACCTAATTCACTTAAACTATAGCTCTGATACCAAGTTGTAACACCTCAATTTTCAAAACACTTTTTAAAACATATTTTTAAGTAAAAACATTACAATTCCGATATTCCTCAAAATACGGTTTACCAAAAATCATCAAAGTTTGTCAGAGTATTAAAGTCAGTGTTACAAAAACAATATCATAGCCATAGGATAAACGAGAACTACCTACGAGCTCCCAAGCTAAACAACATTAGGCCACTTCTAACGCGACCCTCTAATCCATCGATCCTGAACCTGAGTACATAGCAAAAACACAAACATAGTACGTGAGACAAAATTGCCTCGTGAGATACATGGGTTTTAGACCCGATAAACAAATAGTCAAATAATATCATTTAATCTTAAAATAATATTACTAAGTTTGTTTTGGGTCACTTTATCACTTTCATCATTGGCCAATGTCAAGATAATCGGAATGCCTCCAATCTATCAAGACCATCATTTCCACGGTAATCGGAATGCCTCCAATCTACCGGGACTCATAGGTATTGGGTAATCGGAATGCCTCCAATCTACCACGAACCTTAAGGTACCGTAATAACCGGAATGCCTCCAATCTACTACGGCCCTAGGGACATCATCATCATCATCATCATCATCATCATCATTACTTATCTTTTATCGTTATGAGCTTATAGCTCCATCTTTTCTTATTCAATCATTCATTTAATCATCATACAAGCAATTCATCATATATCACATAAATGACTAAATTACTTAAAGACTCGATAAAAATCATTTAATCATAAAAACATTTACTAGCTATGTACCCAGTTTGAAAGTTCACATGTACTCACCTTAGCCAAGCTAACTCCAAATCGTGTCTATCATCACAAATCCTTGCTACCCAATTTGTGAAATGTCACCAATCTTTAGGTCTTCTTGACCTATCATCCATATCATCATAAAATATAGTTATTATCCATAACTAATCACTAATCAATCCATATTCACATTCCTAACCACCAAGTTCATCCAACTTGGTGGAATCTCAAACCCTAGTTCAGGATTCCCATCAATAAACCCAAATCCAACTTGTACACATCGATTACAAGCTTACAATGAGTGTTCTACACCCAAGATTAGTCATCTTCCCCAAAGATGACATGGATGGTTTCCCCAAACCACCATTTCTACCCATACAAAGTTCACAAACTAACTAGATAACATCAACAATCAAGAAATCTTACCTTTGATGTTTAGATCCTTCAAGATGGTGAAGATTTGAGCTCAAGAACACCAAATTCGACCTTTCTCTCTCTAGAAACGGCTGCACCACGATTTGGGTGAGAAATGAGTAAACCCTAGCTCAAACCCGATTTTATTCTGCTCGTCCAGAGTTAGCGACGCGATCAATACTTCGCGTCGCGAAGTTCCCGTGTCGTGACCCCTTCGCGATCGTTACCTGGTCGTGAACTCTGATCGCCAAATAACCCAATTCCCTGTTTGATGTTCCCGATCGGGAACACCAGTTCGCGTCGCGAACTCTAGCAGCCAGCAGGGCTGCACTTTTCGGTCTTCGCCTCGACCCGGTTTCGTCCATAACTTTCTCATACGGTGTCCAAATGACCCGAAACCAATTCCTACGGTTCTGAAATGAATTATCCTTATTTATCATATTTTTCCCAAATTTTATTTTATTCAAATTTCGGGTCGTTACAGTTGCAGCGGATCAACACTATATCAATGTAATTAAGAACAATGAACTGTAAATAATATGCGAAAGTATTAAGAACACAGTTTCACAAAAAGCTTCAATGTATATTATCGAGTTAACAATACACACGTACGTTTACAATTCGTAAGGAACTATATATAATAGTCCTTGAAGCTAAACTATTTACCCTAGTTATTCTAGGACTTGATTTACATCGAATAATAAAAATATACATTGATTTACATTCTATAACTATCTCTACGAAGATCTCGGACTTGATATTCTTCAAAAACGCGTATCAGTAGTAAAACTCATCACCAGTAGTAAATATGTAACATCAGTAGTAAGTCTGGTGATCAGTAGTAAGTCCAGAAACCAACGTCAGTAGTAACTACTATTGATCAGTAGTATCTTAAATCTGTGCATGATCAGTAGTAACTTTAGTTATACTATACATCAGTATCAACTTCATCAGTAGTAACATATTCTGCCCCATCAGTACTAAGTATGATCAGTACCAACTGCAGCATCAGTATCAAGTTGATCTGTGTTTTGTTCTAACAATCTCCCCCTACACTTATTGATTATCTTTTAATCAATCAAGTTTCTTTTTACTTATTCTTTTTCTGATCTTCCAACAGCTTTGCTCTTTTCTGATCACCTTCTAAAGTCTGTTGGTTCCTTTTATTTCTTTGTGCAATAATATATTTGCTGATTCTTTTAACAAATTCATTCAATTTGTTTTGGAGCATCACAGCATCATGTGGTTTAATAAAGTTCATGCACCAAAGTTGATAAAGAGTTTTCTCAGAATGAGGATACTCTTTCTCATAAAGGAATAGATCACATTTCTTACTTGTATATTCAAAGAAGTACATATTGACAGTTGGCAGCACATTCCAGGCTTGAACATTCTCTGGATTTGTAAACTTCTCTGAATAATTTTCTGGATAGAAAGCAGCATCAATCATTTCAGTAAGATAGCCTGTAGCTGAATTCTTCCAGTTCTTCTTAGTCATTCTTGGTTTACCAATGATCAACATCTTTATAATGTCACTTCTGGTTAGAGACATGACCAAAGGTTTCCAAGCTCTGAATCTTTGTATGACCTTATCTTCTCTGATAATCTCAATCATATCATCTATATATCTCCAGTTGATGATTGGATTATTTTGTAGGGGAGCAACAGGAAGATCATAAACTTGAACCATTTGTAATTTCTTCTTTGATTGTTCAAGTTCAGTAGAAATTGTCTTCCTTTTCTTTGATGTTTGAGAAGATACACCAGATGATTCTCCAGTTATTGTTTTTCTTTCTTTCATTTCTTTGGAGTCTATCTGTTTAAGTTTAGTAGTGTACTTCTCATTAATATCTTGCTCAGTAAGATCCTTCTTCTTCTCTACACAGTACTTTTCAATTAAGTTAATCAACTTCATTCTTCCAAAGGCCTTTGTGTTGTGACCTCTTGATTTCAAGAATGTGATCATTTCTTTCTTTTTCTCTGCAAACTGTTCTGGCATATCAGCCTTCTGCTCTTTGCATTCTTGTACTTGTGCTTCCAGAAGTTCTAATGTTTCATATTCAAGTTGTCTGAATTTTTCTAGTTCTTTTCTTTGTAGTTCTTTTCTTGTTTCAGCAACTTGTTTAGTTTTGACCTTTTATTTAAATTGTGGCAGTTTTGATATATCTGCTATATCTGCCAATTTGATTTCTGTGAATGGTTGTCTTAGTATTCTAGCCCTTTCTGCTAATCTTCTGTTTTCATTTGCTAGAGATACTTCAACCTTCTTTAAGTATTTTGCTCTTTTAACCTTCCACCTATCCTGTTTGGCTGATTTGGCATAGTTGATTTTGTTGACCATTTCATGACCTTGTGCTCTGTTAGGATGGTCTTCATCAGCAACTTCCTTTCCCTTTCCTATGTAATTGTCTTTCTTCATATTTGGTTCAGATTCAATAACAAATTTGGGACCATAGTAGTGTATCTGTGATATAGGAAGTATTTTAGGATGTGGAGGTAGTGAGCATTCATCAACTTCTAACCAATTTACATCATCATCAATATCTTTCACCACCATTTGTGTTGTTGACCTTTTTGGAGATGGTGGAAGTATCACTTTTGGTTCTAATAGAGGTGGCAGCTCAATAATATCATCAGTAGTAACTAAGGTAGTTACTGCTGGTATATCTTCAGATATTACTACTGATAGGGCATCAGTAGTGTTTGCTGCTTTTACTTCCTCTTCTTGATTTACTACTGCTATTATATCAGTAGTAGGAGTTACTACTGGTATTTCCTTTTCAACTTGTTCTTCCATTGTAGCAGTAGTAACAGGCTCTTCTTCTGTAACCATCATCTCTGGGCCTTTATCAACATTTGATTCCTTTAAGTTTAGGAGAGAAGATGCTGCTGCTGCAATTGATTCATCAATCATTGATTGGATATTATCCTTCTCCCCCTTAGTGAGCTCAACTGGTGGAGCCTCACTATCATCAATTTTCTTCTTCAATTTTCTGATGATTTTGGTTTGTTGATGAAGCCTTTGCTCATAGAACCTCATCCTCTTGTTGATGGTATTGACATGCCTTTTCATGGCAGCCATCGTTTTTCCTTGGTTTGTTAAGTATTCAAGACAATTTTGTACTGTGGATTCAAGAGAATCCACTTTTTCCGTCAATTGTTGGATTTTAATACTGCCCTCACTCCATCTAGCAAGATCATCGGGCTCACTAACAGGTACATTGGTTTTAAGGTTTTCCTTCCTTTCCATCAATTCCACAGATCTGCCCTCATCACTGCTTGGTGATTCATTGGGTCTTTTAGACATTCTCTTCTTCCTAGAAGAAGCAGAGATGTCCCCCCTTGTGGTTTCTTGGCACCGGGGTCCTTTAAGTAATTCCTCAAAAGAGTCATCACTTAAAGTTGCCGAGGTTTGGGTCCTAGTGATGTTTTCACTATCCTGTGCACCCACCTTTGGGGCATCAGTAGTGAAAGCCCTCTCCTCATGTCCTCTCTCCTCCTTGGAGGACAACTCTTTGAGCCTGGGGTGTGACTCGATTTGTCCCCTGGTGTCCTTTAAAGATAATTTCTTTCTTTTATAAATTGTGGATATGTTTTGGGTTTTGTCTGGTAGGTCTTCCACAGAGTGAAGAGTAGCACTCTGCAGATTTGATTCAAGTTCCTGGGACACATTCAGGACTTCTATGTTAGTGGGCGATTGAGTGGCTATGTGGGGTGGTGTTTGGGCTGTATTTGGGGGTGATGGAGTGGGTTGAGGTTCAATTTGGGTTGTATCTTTGATTGAACCCTCTCCAAGTGGTGTGTGATCTTTGATCATATTAGGAAACAGAGGGGTTTCCTTGCCCGAAAATTTAAATTGTTTTCTCATATTTGAGAAAACTTTCTTGTTCAACTCTGGAATTATAAAAATATTTTTGGGAGTTGACAAGTTTTGTAATTCAATGTTTATGATATGTTGGAGAAATCTGGGATACATTAAAATTTTGAAGAGTTAAGATTTCCCAACATACCTTCAAAAATCATGTTAGAAAAATTGAATACTTGGTCTGTGCATAGACAGACAACAGCAGATGCTATTGCCTTGTTAAACTCATTCCAAGTACTTCTTTTCGGAGAAATACAATGCTGAATAGTATGGACAAGAAATTTCCATTGTGGGGAGAGAAGACCTTTTTTAAAAGTTACTATGTTTAGTCTTCCCTCATATCCCATTTTGTTTAAAATTTCAGCAATGAATTCCTTAGGAAGAGTAGTCATACCTGAATCATCGTGTAGTTGTAGATGTTGTCGAATAGATTGTTCTGTGATGGTGATCGTTTTTCCATCCACAGTTGATTTTATCATTGGTACAGTTGCACCCTCCGTTCTTTCAGCATTGGTCCAGAAATCCACCAAGTGCTGTTGGTATGCCTTCGGTTTCACCGTTAATTCGAATCGTATGTAAGAATTTTTCAAAAAGTTTACGATTGGTCGGAAATCCTTTGTTCCGTCTGGATTGCGTAGAAAGGCACACATGTTGTGGAACTCTGAGTATTTGAGATCGGTTTGAACATTGAGAGAATGTAGAGTTGCCATTTTGCAGTGATTTGAGAGAAATTTTTAAGAATTTGAAGACTGAAGATGAGTTTTTGATCGAAAGCTAGGGTTTATCGAGAGGTTTTAGCAAATCGAAGTGAAGATAATGCTAAACTAATCGTCTACCGCCTTTTATATCTTTCGATTTAACCTGCAAAACTACTAAAATGTCCTTCGAATCATAACATAATGGTTATTTTCATGGGGGTTAGTTTGGTAATTGTGTTTCTGAAAGACCAGTAGTAAATAAGATATCAGTAGTAAAACGTCAGTAGTATCAACTAACATCAGTAGTGACTAAGGATTTTGACATCAGTAGTAACTATAGACATCAGTAGTAACTATTAACACACAAGACCAGTAGTATATGTGAATATCAGTAGTACTGACTTACCAGTAGTATTTGTGTAAACTTAATACACACCAGTAGTAATGAACTACCAGTAGTATTTTGTGCATACACCTTCATACCAGTAATGCAGACCTACCAGTAGTAAAATACTTAAAAAAAACTTTTTACAACAAAACTTTACACATGATTTTAAGAGTTTTAATTTATTAAAATCATTCCAATGCTGCTGACCAAGAAGTTGAATCTTCCTACATCAAATGCTTTTGTAAAAAGATCTGCTAATTGATCATCAGTATGAATTTTAACAACTTTGATTAATTTCTTTTCATTGCAATCTCTTATAAAATGAAATCTTATTTCAATGTGTTTAGTTTTTGAGTGTTTTACTGGATTGTTCACAATACTAATAGCACTTTGATTATCAATAAAATAGGAGTTTTAAGGATAGAGATACCAAAGTCTAGAAGCTGGTTTTGAATCCAGAGTACTTGAGCACAACAAGCAGATGCAGCTACATATTCTGCTTCAGCAATTGATGTTGATACATTTGTCTGCTTCTTACATTGCCATGACACCAGTCTTGATCCAAAGAATTGACATCCACCAGTAGTGGACTTTCTATCTTGACATTCACCTCCATAGTCACTATCTGTATAGGCTATTAGTTCAAAGGGTGAGTCATGTGGATACCATAGACCTAGTGATGGTTTGCCTTTCAAGTATCTGAATATTCTTTTGACAGCTTGCAAGTGTAGTTCTTTAGGTCTTGCTTGATATCTTGCACACACACAAACACTATACATGATATCAGGTCTTGAGGCACTTAAGTACATCAAGGAACCTATCATTGATCTATATAAGTGTTCATCTACATCCTCCCCCTCAACATCTGGATGTAGGTGTTTGTGTGTTTCCATTGGTGTACTAGCACTTTTACTGTCTTTTAAATCAAACTTTTCCAAGATGTCTTTGACATATTTTGATTGATTTATCAAGATGCCATCTGTTCTTTGATTGACTTGGAGTCCAAGGAAGAAGTTCATTGGACCCATAGAGCTCATCTTGAATTTAATTTGCATTAGTTCTTCAAATTCTTTACATAATAAGTCATTGGTTGAGCCAAAGATGATATCATCTACATAAATTTGTACCAGTAGAATATCATCTTTGACTTTCTTTGTAAACAAAGTTTTATCAATGGCTCCTCTTTTAAAATAGTTCTTCAATAGGTATGATGATAATGTGTCATACCATGCTCTTGGTGCCTGATGTAGGCCATATAGAGCTTTATCCAATTTGAACACATAATCATCATGTTTTGGATCTTCAAAACCTGGAGGTTGGCATACATAGACCTCTTCTTCAATCTTCCCATATAGGAATGCACTCTTAACATCCATTTGATAGACTTTGAACTTCTTGAATGAAGCATATGCTAGAAATATTCTTATGGCTTCAATTCTAGCAACAGGAGCATATACTTCATCATAGTCTATTCCTTCTTCTTGAGTGTATCCTTGGGCTACAAGTCTGGCTTTGTTCTTGATCACTATACCTCTTTCATCTTTCTTGTTTCTGAAGATCCATCTTGTTCCAATGGCTCTTTTTCCTCTGGGTAGAGGTACAAGTGTCCAAACAGCTTGTAACTTAAATTGAAGGAGTTCTTCTTGCATTGCCTCAATCCAGTTTGAGTCCTTCATTGCTTGTTGGATCTTCTTTGGTTCATCCTGAGACAGAAAGCATTCATACATACATTCATTAGCAATTAAACTTATATTACACATATTTGCAGTTAAGCTTTTGTTTAATTTGCTTCTTGTTTGTAGTGGTGAGTTGACATCACTTAGAACAAGGTCTAATGGATGGTTCTTTTGAGTCCTTGTAGTTGTAGCTTTATCAACCACTAGTTGATTTTCAAGATTTGACTCATTTGTCTCAGGTAATTGTTCTTCTAGGGATCCTTCATTTTCATTGATATTTGGTTCATCATCATCTTGGTCAGAGTTACTACTGCTATCATCTTCATTGAGATCAGTAGTATTGATGTTGTTACTGGTATCAGTAGTATCTTGAGAATCTAGGTTATTATTTGGACCAGTAGTATTTTGAGTACTATTACTGGTATCAGTAGTATTAGAATTACTATTGTCCTCATTCTCAGAGTTACTACTGGTTCCAGAACTTGAGTTATTACTGACATCAGTATTAACTACTGGAGCAGTATTAACTACAATGTATCTCATTTCCTCTTGACCAGTATTATCTGATGATATTCCTTCCTTTTGATTGTGACAATTTAAATTACCTGCATTGAAATTCATGTTAGAATTAAAGGATTTGGTTAGATTGTCTATATCAAATAGCCAATCTGGACCATTTCCTTGTTCATTAGGTACATTTTCATTGAAGGATACATTGATGCTTTCTTCGATTATCCTTAGTCTTTTGTTGAATACTCTGTATGATTTGCTTTGAGTAGAGTATCCCACAAAGATTCCATCATCAGCTTTGCAGTCAAACTTACCAATTTGTTCTCTTGTAATCAAGATAGTACAAGGACAACCAAATGATTTTAAAAAGCTTATAGAAGGTTTTCTTTTATTGAAAAGTTCATATGGTGTTTTAAAAAGTGGCTTCACTATTAATACTCTGTTCTGAACATAACAAGCAGTATTAACAGCTTCTGCCCAAAAAGTAATTGGTAATTTTGAGTCTGCAAGCATTGATCTTGCTGCTTCAATGATGGTTCTATTTCTTCTTTCAGCTACACCATTTTGTTGTGGAGTTCTAGGTGAGCTGTATTGCCTGTCAATACCTTTAAGATCACAAAAGTTAATTAAGTTAGCATTTTTAAATTCTGTGCCATTATCACATCTTATGGCTTTCACTTTTTGATCAGATGTGTTTTCCAGTTTGACAATTAAGTTCTTTATGAGTTCACTTGTTTCATCCTTTGTCCTGAGAAAGAAAACCCATGTATATCTGGAAAAGTCATCAGTAATAACAAGACAATATTGTTTCTTTCCAATACTCATTACATTTGTAGGTCCAAAAAGGTCCATATGTAAGAGCTGTAAAGGAACAGAAATAGAGTTCACAGTTTTGGACTTATGAGAAGTCTTGTGTTGTTTACCTTTTAGGCATGCAACACAGTGATGATCACACATGAATTGTTTTTGAGGTAGTCCAATGACCAGATTTCTTTTTACTAAATTATTCATGTTTTTAAAATTTGTGTGACACATCCTTCTGTGCCATAGTTCTGATTCAGTGGTGTTTGCCTTGGATATAAAACAGTTGACCTCATTTGTAGAAATGAGTTCTCCCCCTATATCTAGGCAATACACATTGTTTCTCCTTGGAGTTCTTAAAACAACATATTTTTCATCTAAAATAAAATCAGGAGAAAGAATGATGCACTCAATGTCTGTGAAAAGAATCTTGTTCTTTTTATCACAAACTTGAGACACACTGACAAGATTGTATTTTAGTTCAGCTACATAAAATACATCATCAAATGCCACATATCCTCCATCAAATGACTTGAAATCTTTAAGAATTTGCAGATTTCCAGTCATGTGTCTTGAGCATCCACTATCAATATGCCATGTTCTTCCTTCTTCTGGGATCTGAATGCTCTGCACAAGTGAGTAAAGGATTAGTTAAGTTTGGGAACCCAAGCTTTATATGTCTTGGGTTCATCCTTTGAGAAATAAGCTTTTGGGGATTTAACTTTAAATACTTTTGGTACCCATACTTGTTTACTACTGGTGTGTTGTTTTACTACTGCCCTTTTGTAGTTATTACTGGTGTGAGAATTTCCTACTGATCTTGGTTTATACCCATGATTTTTAGCTTTTGAATACTTTACTACTGATGGACCAGTAGTATTTGGGTACTTACCATGTTTAGACTGACCAGTAGTGTTTTTAGAGTTAATACCAGTAGTATTTTTGAAAGTTGTTTTGGGAGCAGTAGTATTTTTGAAATTAGGGTTTTTACCAGTAGTATTCTTGTACTGGTACCATACAGCATTATAATGAGGGTTAACACCAGTAGTAAAATTGTTTAAGTTTCTACTGGTGTTGGAAAATTTAAAATATTGTTTATTTTGATTGGATTTTCCATTGTTCTTGAAGTAATTGCTGTTCTTTGGGCTTCCAACTCTTCTGTTTTGCACAAATCTTGGTGCACTCCTTCCAAATCTTGGAGTTTCAGCAATTGGAGTTTTAATTTTATTTACTACTGAAGAACCAGTAGTATCTTTTAACTTTTGAGTTTTTGCATTTTCTTTAATAACTTTAAATTCCTTTAACTCCTTGCAGTTTATTGGATTGAAGTGACAATCCTTTGCTAAATGATTCACTTTGTTGCAAATAACACATTTTAATTTATTTTCTTGAGCCTTTATTATTTTTCTTTGTTCTAAGAGTTGGTTCCTATTTCTTTGGTTTCCCCTTTTTAGAATTTTGGGTATATTTTCTGCATCATATTTAGGAGAATCATTTGGACTTTGAGCTGTGTGAAAACTTGTATCAATTGATTTTGGTGATTCAGTTTGGGAGATTGTAAATTCAATTGATTGATCATCATCAGAAGAATTATTTGATTCAGATGTTTCATTAGGTGATTCAGTTTGATTTTCAGTTTTTAATTCATTAATGATTCTTTCTGAACTGTTTTTAAGTGGTGGAATGATTTTATATGGAGGTGGTACAGCATGATATCCCACCCCATGAACAACTTTTTCTGTATTTTGATTATTAGTTAATTCATCAAGAATTTTAGTGCTTCTTTCAAACTTTTTAATTGTTAATTTATTTTGTTCAATTTCAAGCTGACATTCTTCTATTTTACTTGTTAGTTCTTTATTTTTTGTTTCATAGAACTCTTTCTCATCCACAGCCTGAAGCAATTCTTCCTTTATTCTTTGATCAATCATCTTGTACACCTTTATTTGATGTTCTTGATCAGCAATCACACTATCAAACTCATGATTTCTTCTGACTGCTTTTGCTAAATCTTCATTTAATTTAGTGTTTTCTTTTTCTAAGGTTTTAACAATTTTAGCACATTCAGAAGTACAAGGTTTAGATTTTACCTCAGTTTTGTTGTCAGTAAAGGCCATGAGAGCTTGATTTTGAGCATGCTCTTCTGCTTGGAAGCTCCAGTCATAACCTTGTCCTTGTTGTGAAACAAGAGCAGTTGATTTTGATCTTTTGTCTGGCTGAGGACATTCTTTTGCAAAGTGACCAAGGTTGTTACAGTTGTAACATTTGACTTTAGCTTTGTCAAATCCTGCTTTGTCACCTTTGTTAAAGTTGAGGCTTGTCCTACCTGTCCTCTTTAAGAATCTTTTGGTCCTTAGACTCAGCATAGCCATCTGCCATTTAAGATCCATCTCCTCAAGATCATCTGGGTTCAATTGTTCCAAGTCATCACTAATCAATGCAGTATGCACATGACTAGTGAAGAAGGATTCTCTTGCAGCATCCTCAGAATCTGTAGCCTTTCCTGTGAATGTTTCCTGACCTTGACCTGTACTAGAGACAAATGCAGCATTATTAGAAGAAATAGAAGGGTTCTTTTGGTTTACCTCAGTTTCAAATACTCTGAGATCATTGTATAGTTCATCCAACTCTTTTTCTTCTAGAGCATCTCTTTGTCTATATACCACTGTATACATGGCCCATTCTTCACTAAGAGATCTTAGGAACTTCATGTTGACATCTTCTTGATCCATCTTAACCCCAACCTGGTTAAGTTCACCAATTAGCTTGTTGAATCTGTCAAACACTTGAGTGAGTGTTTCATTGGGTTTTCCTTTGAAATTTTCAAAGTCTTGTTTAAGAACAGACTTCATGTTCCTCTTAGTGCTCTTGGTCCCAACAAATCTCTTCTCCAGTGCTTCCCATAACACTTTTGCATCATCATATTCAACAAAGAGATGTTGATAATCGTTAGGAATGGCCAGTAGTAGAGTGCTTAGAGTTTTGAGTTCGATGCCCTTGTCCTTCTTTTCCTTCTCACACTTAAGTTTGTCTGCCTCAGTTGCAGAGCTGCTTGCTTGACCAGGACCAGTTTTGTTTCCTTCAAGGACAACTTCCCACATAGAATAATCTGTAATAAGCATGTATTGCTTAATACGATTCTTCCACATCCCAAAGTTGTTGGGAGTGAGTATAGGAATTTTGTTGGCCTGTGTGCTTTCGTTATTATCAGTCATGATTAACAATGAGTGTGTTTTAAAGATTAAAACTTTTTGTTGTTCTTAATAAATAGTAGATCTAGAACCAATTAGCTCTGATACCACTTGTCAGGATCGATTAACTATAGAGAAGTTAATAAACACCTTTAGATCTAATTGAATATAGAAGTTGCAGCGGATCAACACTATATCAATGTAATTAAGAACAATGAACTGTAAATAATATGCGAAAGTATTAAGAACACAGTTTCACAAAAAGCTTCAATGTATATTATCGAGTTAACAATACACACGTACGTTTACAATTCGTAAGGAACTATATATAATAGTCCTTGAAGCTAAACTATTTACCCTAGTTATTCTAGGACTTGATTTACATCGAATAATAAAAATATACATTGATTTACATTCTATAACTATCTCTACGAAGATCTCGGACTTGATATTCTTCAAAAACGCGTATCAGTAGTAAAACTCATCACCAGTAGTAAATATGTAACATCAGTAGTAAGTCTGGTGATCAGTAGTAAGTCCAGAAACCAACGTCAGTAGTAACTACTATTGATCAGTAGTATCTTCAATCTGTGCATGATCAGTAGTAACTTTAGTTATACTATACATCAGTATCAACTTCATCAGTAGTAACATATTCTGCCCCATCAGTACTAAGTATGATCAGTACCAACTGCAGCATCAGTATCAAGTTGATCTGTGTTTTGTTCTAACACAAACAATTCACACAATATATACTTTGTTTCAATGTCACGATTTGTGTGTCTTGATAGTACAGACAAAAACATGAATCAATATTAATTGAATAATTTCTTTTTAGCAATTGATGATATCAATAATAAATGAATAAGAACTTGAGTCATAGTAAGAACTTGGTATATTATCAAATAGGAGACAAGTACAGACAAAAAAAAAGTTACAAAAAAGAAAAAAAAAATACTTTTTTGACGGTGGTTCTCAAGAATCAAGATTATAGGAGATGAATGTGGTATCAAGCAAATTGGAGGAGAGGAAGGTACTGGTATTTTGAAGATTTCTAAATCAAAAGACGTAAACAATTTAGGTAGATATTAATTGTGTCTTTTGGTTTCTTTTTCTTTTTATATATTTTTAGTAAAGATATTTAAAATTTTTAAAATTTAAATTTTAACCCCAACTCTAATCGGGTCAATCGGGTCAACCCGCAACCTGAATATATTAAAAATCATGACCCGAAACCCAACCCTATAAGGAAACGGGTTAGTCGGGTCGGGTCCCAAAAACCCGATATCACCGAAGGACCCGATTGCACCCGACCCGAATAGCGTTATCGGGTTCGGGTTCGGGTCGGGTCGGGTTGACCCTTTGGGCACCCCTAACTATATGTTATATCAAATATTCATTCACCCACCACAACTGAATATTACAAATACTCTATCATGGTGTGTAGCCACCGCTAAATCACGCCATGTATTACCAGGAACTCGTCGTAAAACCTACACCCGATTCTCTAATTAAGCATTTGGTTGCACTTTATGCAACTTTTCAAGTGTTAGAACTCTTTTAACATGCTTCATTAATACTTAATTCAATATGATTCAATTATGTAAATGAATCTAAAGTATGATTGAATTATGTAAATGAATCTAAAGTATCACATTTACTAATCAAAAGTCCAAATATGAATTCAATTATAATTAAGCCAAGACAAGAGAACTTCCTTAAGCTAAAATGATACTCCACGCTATATGTTTCACAAACATAAATTTGAAATTGACATTAATAGGGCTTAGTCTTCAAATATGTGATTCAACCATAGCGTGGTCAGTGAAATTGACATTATTAGAACGAGCTTTTGTCATGTAGTTCGAGTTCTAACGAAACCCTAATACTGGCGGTACGTTGTAGCCATGCCTAGATGCAAAGATGAGATCCAAAGATGTTTTGGTGACCACCAACCATGATCGATGATATATACGCATGTCTAAATAAAGGTCTGATAGTGAACAAATTGATTAGTTAGCCCTAACATACATGAAAAACAATAAAAACATGTCACACTCTATATATACTTGTTTCGTAAACTTGCAACATTTAACACGCTATTAATGTTAATATGATCGATCATCTGAATTTGAATACAATGTGTTACCTTAACCGACCTAGATTAAACAGA
Source organism: Calendula officinalis (assembly GCA_963853835.1). Lineage (NCBI taxonomy): Eukaryota > Viridiplantae > Streptophyta > Magnoliopsida > Asterales > Asteraceae > Calendula > Calendula officinalis. The sequence continues at coordinate 12,617,851 of OY970825.1, read as the reverse complement.
GGCCATGTCATATATGGTTTTCAGGGTCTTCATAAAGATACGGATTTACAAAAAACCATTAATGGTAGGTAGTATAGGTGAAACTATATATACAAAAGAAACTTAATTTCAAATGACTTCTTATTAGAGGTCAATAGTTGGCCGGATCGATCTCTCTTTGTGTAAATATTTATCAGATTTCAAATGGATGGTTTGAAAATGGTCACGATAACAATTAGGTCGTGTAGATTACGAGCATAAGCTCCGTCTCCCAAGAAGCTCTTATAACGGAAATACTCTTAAAGAGAAAAAAAAAGATATATACAAAAGAAATATCTTTTTGACTAGGAACAATCCACTGCCTTGTAAATTGGATATCAAAATGAGGTCATGATTTGGTAAAAGTTTGGTTGACATTTGGCCTTATTTTATGGAGGTAGCGTAGTTTACCATTCTACAAACAACTATGTTCCCCCAATAATAAAATGTTTATTCAAATAACGCTTTTTAATTAATCTTTTTTACCACAAATATTTAATAAAGAACTATGTCCGTTAACGGTCTAGCTAGAAATTAAAATAACTGATTTTATCTATTTCCCGTTTCGAGATTAAACGTTACACGGTTGAGCCGTTGAGGCTTCTCCGAGATAACATTAAGATATGTATTACGCTCGAATATCATAACGGTAAAGTTTCACGATATGTTACGAGGTGTTTAAGCAAACTAAGAACGTCCAAAATTGCATGGCTGCTGCATACTTTAGTTACATTGAAAGAAACAATTTATTACATAAAATAACAATAAAAAAAACAAGCACAAACTCCAAGACGGTTGCTAAGCAACTTCTGTTCCTTCGTTTGGTGCACAAATTCAAAGATTTTTATAAAATAATTAAGCAATATTTGGTGATGTACTAGTGGTAAAAGATTTTAAATGACTTTCTAAATGTTATGAGTTTAATTTCTTCCTGTGTATATATTATCAGATGATCAAGGAAAGTTCGGAAATAGTCACCGCTATAACTAAACCTCGTACATCACGAGCAAAACTCGACCACCCGCAGAAAGCCTAATAACAGGAGTACTTTTTTTTATATATAAAGATTAAGGGATAATGTATGTGGAACACCAAAAACTTTAAAATTATATCATTAGAACCGCGAATTTATCAAATTAATTTTATAGGTCAACAAAGTATTGTTTTGTTTTCATTAATACAAATTCCAACAAAAATCATGCCGAAAAACAATAACACTTTAAAATTGAACTAATCGTTAACATAATTAAAGAATATTATTGTAATTATAATGGAATGTAGCATATAAGTTATACTTTCTAAATAACCGTTTGGTCTAGATTAATTGGTCACTAAGGGTTGCCTTTTCCCTTGGGGAGTTTGTCTTTCTAAGGTGTTAGGTTCAAGATCTGATGAGGGCATTCTTCAGGAGAATAAAATAGGTGGTGGAGTTTATTCCCCAGAAAGGAGATATGTTCGAGGAACGCATACTGCTCGCTTGGATGTCACTGAATTACTCGAACCACTAACTTACTAACTTGCCGTTAAAAAAAACCCCTTCTAAATCATGTTAAACAAAATAAAAAATTACCTAAAAGAACGATAAACTAACTTGGTATGTTAAGTTCATATTTTGATTATCTTATTTTGTTATAATTAACTTTATTTTATAATTTTGCATATATTTGATCGGAGTAAGTATAAGCGAAAACAAATACGTTGTTTGAATATGTAGGCTGGAATTAATGAAAAAAATAGAAATTTGGGTGACATAACGTATATAATCCCAAATAATTATTCCAAATAACAAATAAAATTAAGTTGAAAATACTGTTTAAAACACGTCACTCATTTTGCATATAAGAAACATAAAGGCCTCAATTGGTTTCCACAAGCTCAATATAATTAATTCTCTAAAAAAACATTAATTTTTTGTGAATTTGAGAAATGGGTAGGGCTCCTTGTTGCAGTGAGAGTAGTGATTTGAAGAAAGGACCATGGACACCCGAAGAAGATGAGCTTCTTATCGCTTATATTCAGAAAAATGGCCACGATAGTTGGCGAGCGTTACCTAAACGTGCTGGTTTGAATAGGTGCGGAAAGAGTTGTAGATTAAGATGGATTAATTATCTTAATCCCAATATTAAGAGAGGCAAGTTTACCGAAGAAGAAGAGAGTCTCATCATTAGCCTCCACTCTACTCTTGGAAACAAGTACGTTTATTTAGTTACAACAAATTAGTTAAAGTTTTCAAATTATAATAATGTAACATGTCAAATCTGCAACTTGTTTAGGTGGTCAAAAATTGCGTCACACCTTCCAGGAAGGACCGATAACGAAATCAAAAATTACTGGAACACCCATGTCAGGAAGAAGTTTATTAAAGTGGGAATTGACCCGCAAACACATAAGCCAGTTCCTAGCCTTAGTAACATTATGAATGCTATTTCCCAATTAGCCACTTCTTCATCTAACTTCCCATTTATGAGCCCATGGACCAATGTTAATGATCAATTGTTGCATACTACAATGCAAATTATAAACATTACCTCTTTTCCAAATGTCACCAAACCTATTTTCTTGGATTCACAGTGTAATTTTATGAAACCTGATGAGGTGCAAATTAACGACATGATTAACCAGTATACGATGAACCCGTCTGAAGATTGGGTGAAGTATGTAAACAACGTTGTTTTGGAATCACATAACGAATGCCATTCGGTTAGTGCAAGCTTCATGGGGAGCTATGGAGATGGAATCGAAACATTTAATGATAGTAAAAATGTGAGTGATGATAACTTCTTTATTGAGAATCAGCTTCCTGGTTTACTCCCAATATCTCCTGATGAACCCGTGAAGAACGAAGTAAGAATCAATAATTCGTCGCAATCTAATGCGTGTCAAGCTGGTTTTGATGATTGTTATGATTCTCTTTTGAAGATTGATTAGGAATAGAAGTTTTTGAATTTACATATGTCGGCAAGTTCTTGTGTTTTGATTTAATAACTTTTGTACCGGTTCATGGATATTGTAATGCTTGAAGATTTCTTGTTTCTGCGTATGAAGTTTGTTCGATACAAGTCAAACAATGTATGTATTTACATGTATAAGTTCAATTTTGAACAGTTTCTTGATGCTTACAGAATTGACATATATTGCTTGAAGTAGATGAAGTTAGATAAAATATGAAAGATGGCTTGCTTGTAAGACACAAGTGTGTTTGTTGAGCTTTTAAGCAACTATAAGAAGCCATGAAAATGACACTTCCTTTTAACTTATAGCCTAGAGGATAAGCCTTTTAGGGAATACCAATGTTAATAACGAGTGTTACGTGCTGCGCTCCGTAGCGGGTATATTCTTTTTATTTATTTATATATTTTTGTTCATGGTATCAAATTTCGCCAAAATTATTTCGTAAAATTATAGAATTTTAACATATTAAATTAAAAAAAAAGAAAGAAAAAAACATATTATATACGTATAATGTTCTAATTTTTTAAAATATATAAGAAGATAATGCTATATGCTATAAGTGAATTTTTATATGAACAAACTTATCATATGAAAAGAAAGAAAAAAAAAACTATTTCTAAAAACTATTTACTTCGTTAATTGATATTTCGAGCTATAAAGCTAAATCAAATATTTTTATTTGCTAGTATGTTAAGCGGAGTCATCCTTATAATTCTTATAAAAAGGAATCAAGGGAGTAAATTTTGGATTACAGAAATAGATACAGAATACGGGTTTTCGGGTCATTAAGAAATAGATTATTGTTTTATAGTTAAAAGTATTGATTTAAAAGATAGGATGGAAATAAAAAGTTATAAGGTTAATTTGGCTTTTATTAATGTCCAAGGACCTTCTTGTAAATTCAGAAAAGTCGCATAAAGAATATATCAGAAACACAAAAAGTTAAATGGTGAGATTTGAGCACGGTATTTTCTCCAAGTTAGCTTTAAGCAAGTAGATGAATACCACTGTACCAATATGAATTTCGTGCTTTAATTGAAGTTTAATATGTAGTATCTTTTTATTTTCAATATATCAACACATGTTAGCAAAAAACTTACGATTCATAGTGCCAATTAATACTACCATAAATGTATATAAGGTATAATGCATGCATACTGTTAAAACCGATTCTCCGGGAGACTGAATGGGAGGTCTCCTTCACCGAAGGCTTGAGAAGAGAACCTGAAACCAACCGGAAACCTTGGGTCAGTTGCTCCCCGAGGGTGATCCTCGTGAGAACACTCTGACGGTCAAGTTAGTATATAACGACGTGACGTCTATCAAGTAATTAATGTGAAACCCAAGGAATCGTATTGAATGCGGAGAGTAAGTAATAAATGTACCGAGTGTTAGTTGATCGTTGATTGTTTATGCATGGGTATTTATAACCATGCCAGAAGGATCAAGAGGGGAGGAAACTCTTCCTTCGGACCGGTCCTTTGGAAGGTCCGTTGGTCAAAAGAACGAAACCGGGGCTCTTACCCGCCGTGCCGTAGCATGATACCACGTCAACGCCGTCCTGGGGACTTGTTCGCATTAAATGCGCTCTGGGCTCGAAGCTGCTTTACCGTAATATCCGTTCCACCCTAGATCATTGTCATAGGGATTTACAATCTCGATCCGTCCGTTTCTTCGATGATCGCAGGCCTTCGCAGGTCGGGATGATATTCGATGTACCTCATTAAGTCCCTTAAGTAAAAAAGTGGTTTATTCGTGGGAAAACTCATTTTTACTTGTGGCGACGTTCGCCCGTCCCATCACTGAAAAAATGACCATTACAATTTTGTGACCGTTAAGTTTTACCGTCCGCCTAGCGACTCGTAGGAACTCTAGGAATTCCTTTCCTTTATCTCTCCTCATTCTACGTGACTTATTACTTTCAATCTCCTCAGTCCCCACTTTACACTTTCCCCCTTTCTCTCGATCTTCAACCATGACAAAGAAAGACAAAGTATCCAAAGAAAAAGGCGAAAAATCCGTCCAACGGACCGCCGCGAACACCCACACCAACTTGACCCCTCCAGATATTTCCGCAATCTACGACAATTTTCACATCGATCGATGCTACCGTCTTCTACTCCCTGGTTTGTCTGACACTATTCTTTCCGCACCAGATGGGTTTGAACCGGTGTACATGCAATATGTTTTAGGGGGATTACGGCTTCCCGTTGATGATTTCATCCTTTCACTCCTTCAAGATCTTGGGCTTCACCTTGCCCAACTTGCTCCGAATTCCTTTCGCAAGATTATCATCTTTATGATGCTTAGCCATTCTCTTGGGATCCCCCTGTCTACCAAGGTATTTCGCCATCTGTATGTCATAACCGGAAGGGGGGATTGGGCCGTTTTTACTCTTCATCCGGGTCGGAGCGAGCATATTACCGGGCTAAAGGATTCTATCCGGATTGGAAGTATGCTTTCTTTTATGTCGACCGTTTGGCTTTCAATGATATTTCCCTTCCTTGGGGCAAAATTACCGGTCGTACATCCGAACCGGCTCCCGAATTGACCGATGACGAAATTGGTTATGTCAACAGCATGTCTGCTTCGGAAGTCGTGTGGGAGGATCCTGATGAGGTCTTCTTGGGAATGGCCGACTTGAGTCCCTATTTTTTTGTTCGTCAGGTCCGACCAATCTGGCAGGTCGATGGAAAAGCTGTTTCTTTACTCCACCGCCTAGGGATGCCCAAACCGATACAGGGGGACACATCCTTTATTGAGGGGGCCATAACTCCCTTCCTTCCCCCCTCTGAAGATGTCCTCGGTTCTGAAGGGACACCGGATGCTCCGGGGCGTGAAACTGAGGTCACTTCTAGGGCAGCGATACTTATCGTGGAGTCCCCGGTTTTCAGGACGCAAGATACTATGGTTCATGACTCTCAATCTGATCTTTCAGAACCCCAAAAGGTAGGGTCCGTCAGATCCCTTTCTAAGCGAATTCGTGAGAGGACAACTTCCTCCCCAGCCAAGCGGCTAAGAATTGAAGGTATAAATCGAGCTATACTTCTTCTTTTCTTTTTATGCTTATTTTTTTTACTTAGCTAATAACTGTTTGACTTTTGTCGCAGAAAACATGTCGGACGTTTCCGTTACTGCTTCAGAGTCTGAAGAGGTTCCTATAATCGTTTCGTTTACCCCATCGTCGCTGGTCATCCCAACTGTTACCACTGCAAGTATTACCGTGCCTTCGCCTGTTTCTGAATCTACGCAGGTTCCACCCCATCCATCAACGATAGCTTTGTTTAGCAGCCTCCTTTTCAGCTCTGGAATACAAACACCTCCTGTTGGAAGAAACGATCCACCTGTTCACCCCATCAGACCCCAGTCTTCGCTGCCTAACATTCCCTTTCAATGCAAGTTTTTAAACTATCTATTCTTTCCTTCCTTCGTACTTATGGAATTAAATTTTCTTTTTTGTAGCCCGACAAGTTCGTGCTACTACTTCGGAGTCCACCAAGGGGCTATCTACTGCAAGCTTTCCTTCCGGTGCAACTTTAGCTCGGGCATCTGAGTCTTTGGGGCGAGGTTTACAAGCATCGGCTACCTCTACACCCCAATCGTGCATGCTTCCGTAGCGCTCCCTTCGTCTGCTCCGAATATTGCTGATACATCCGACGAGGGAGTCTTTTTGCGTGCCCAGACGGATCTGCTGAACGCTGTGGAATTACTGTCGGAGCTGCATGCGCGAGGAATCCGGAATAGGCAGGACGCATTTTATCATCATGAGGAATTCAGGCGGATGGAGGAGGTGATGAATAAGCTAAAGGTCTTGCATCAACGCGAGGTCGAAGAAAAAGAGCGTTTAGTAGGGCAGAATGAGCGCCTAAAGGAAGAGAACAAAGACCTTTATGCTGGTATAGAGGATATGAGGCGTGCCTTGGCTGATAAGGACGCCCGTATTATTGGGCTGAATGCAGAGCTCGGCTCCCTTTCTTCCCGTATTGCCTGAACTGGAAATGTCCCTAGTGGAGAAAGATTCTCAGTTGAACGAGGTCGTTCGCTACCATGCTGAGCTGGATGCTCACAATGATAAACTTAAAGAAGAATTCGCTGTGCAATCTCATCATTTGGGGGTGTGTCGAGAGGATGTAAGTTGGTTGATTGAGAAAGGGGTATCTGGCTTGTGTGAATCGTTGCTGAACTCGGAGGAATTTGTTGGTAGAAATTCTAAACTTCAGATGGAGTGTGTGAAGTTTGGGCAGTATAGGGGTTGCATGGACACCCACAAAGAGTACGCTGACTTGTTGAAGGACGCCCCTCTTATCCATGAGTATCCGGAAGCTCAGACCAACATCATGAGTTTATTTGGTGAGTTGGTGACTCCGGATTATTCCCTTTTGCGGTCTGTTCGATCCGGTGCGATTCCTCTGGATGAGTTGAAGAAAATTGCAGAAAAGTCTTCTTCAGGACTGGAGGATGTTGGTGAGAGTTCTAGCCGGGGAGGCAATTCCCCCGTATCTTGAATCTGAAGCTTGTGTCGTATTTTGGACGCTTTATGTTTGTTTGTTATTCGATGTTTTGTGTGTTTTTTTTGAACATTGTATTTTCGCAGCTTTTATGAAGTATTGTTTCTTTATTTATATAGAGGCGTCCCCCTTTTATAAATTTCGCATAATTCGTATGTTACTCGTCGATTCGGTTTGTTATTCGTTCCGGAATTAGATCGACCGACCCCTTCCGGGGTCCGGACGTACTGTTCGTAGCAACGATTTTAAATTAGTTAATTAACGTTGATTTGCAACATCGAATGTCATTGCAAAAGTCCCTTTGTCGAAAGGTTTTTAATTAACTCGCACGCATCGTTGGGTACATTGTTAACTTAATAACAAAAGATAAGATACATAGCTATTAAAACAAAAAACACACCTTTCGTGTCGCACGAGTGATCGAGGGTCCTGCTTAAAAATGGAATTTGCGTAGATTCCTCATGTTCCAGGTTCGGGGAACAGTCGACCCACCTACCGTTTCTAGCACGTATGAACCATTCCTTCTTGCTTCTTTTACCCTATACGGACCTTCCCAGTTAGGAGACAATTTCCCCGGTTTGTAGTGTAAACTGGCTTCATTCTTCCAGAGAACTAAATCCCCCACCTTACATGCAGCTCCACGAACCTTCGTATTGTAGTACCCTTCCGTTCTTGATTTGTACGCAGCTTGACGTAAGGCAGCGTTCTCCCTCCGCTCTTCTACGAGATCCAAATTGTGCCTTAGTGCCTCTTCGTTACCTTCCAAATGAAAATTTTCCACTCTGGGGGATGGCAAGATAACTTCCAAAGGGATGACCGCTTCAGATTCGTATACCAGGCTATATGGTGTTTCCTGTGTGGCACTTCTTGCCGTGGTTCGGTATGCTCAAAGGACGCTATGCAACTCGTCTGCCCATCCTCCTTCTGCCCGGTTCAAGCGAGTTTTGATCCCCTTCAGAATGGTTCTGTTAGTTACCTCAGTTTGACCATTGGCTTGGGGGTGAGCTACAGAGGTAAAGTTTTGCCGGATGCATAACCCTGTACACCATTCTTTAAAAGGATTGCTAGCAAACTATTTTCCATTGTCACTGATGATGGTATGCGGGAGGCCAAACCGACAGACGATATGTTTCCATACAAACTTGATAATATTTTCCCCTGAGATGAAAGATAACGGTTTCGCCTCGACCCATTTCGTGAAGTAATCTATTGCAACAACCAAGAACTTCAGACCGCTAGGAGCTTTCGGGAAAGGTCCCACTATGTCAATGCCCCACTGACAGAACGGTCACGGGCTGTGAATGCTCGTGAGATGGGTAGGTGCTTGGCTTGGGATGTTGGAGTATACTTGACATTTCTGACACTTTTTGACGTATTCTTGGACGTCCTTCGACATCTGAGGCCAGAAGTATCCCATCCGGAAGACTTTCTGCGTCAAAGCCCTTGACCCCGTATGTGCCCCACATAAGCCTTCATGCACTTCCTCCATGGCTCTTTGGGATTCTACCTTCCCCAAACATCGCAACCAAGGAGTTAAATAACCTTTCCGGTATAGCACCCCATTCTTCATTGTGTACCTTCCTGCGTTCATCCTTACCTTTCTAGCCTGGTCCGGGTTGTTCGGGAGCGATCCTGCCGCCAAATACCGTATCATTGGCCTCATCCAGCAACCTTCGTCTTCTTCTATTTCCATTGTTTTCTTGTTCGTCGCCTGTTCAATACTTCTTTTCGAAAGAACTTCGACCAGAACCTCCTTTGTGAGGTGATGATACAACATGGAAGCAAGTTTGCTGAGTGCGTCTGCTTCTTTATTTTGGGTGCGGGGTACCTGTGTTATCTTGAATTTTTTTGAATTTTGCCACCCTTATTTTCACCTGTTCCAGATATTGCTTCATGTGGCTTTCTTTGGCTTCATAGGACCCGTTAACTTGGTTTACCACTAGCATTGAATCTGCGAACGCTTCCAACTCGCTTATCTCCATGCTCTGGGCTAGGTTTAGACCTGCCAGTAATGCCTCGTATTCGGCTTCGTTGTTTGAGCAAGCAAAATTAAACCTCAGAGCATACGTTACTTTCTCTTCTTCTGGCCCTGACAGGACGACTCCCGCTCTGCATCCGTCCGCCCCTGCCGCTCCGTCTGTGTACATCCGCCACAAAGTGTGGGTTCCCTTTGCGGGTACGCCCCTCATACCATTCGACTCCGCCTGCATACTTTCCACGGGCGATTTTCCTTCGTCTAGCATTTCGAGTAAAAAAACTGCTAGGGCTTGACCCTTGATGCTGGGTCTAGGTTTGAATAACATATCGTATTATCCCAATTCGATCGCCCATTTGGTCATACGCCCCGATCGTTCGGGTTGAAGTAATATATTCTTGATTGGTTGGTTGGTCAAGACCGTCACCGAGTGGGCTTGGAAGTACCTCTTCAGGCGTCTGACTGAGTATATGAGGCTCAAGATTAGTTTTTCGATGAGAGAGTAGTTCAACTCCGCCCCTTGTAATACTCGACTGACAAAGTACACCGGGTTCTGCTTTCTTTCTCTCTCAGCGAGAAGAACTGAACTGATTGCTTCTTCGCTCGTGGAGAGGTACATGACGAGGGACTATCCCTCCTTCGGGCTAGCCATCGTTGGGATGGTTCGCAGATGTTGTTTGAGTTCCCCGAACGCCTTTTCGGCCTTCTCTGTCCATTCTACCTATCCTTTCTTGGTACATCCGTGCAGCGTCTTGAAGAAAGGAATGGACTTTTCTGCAGATTTGGCCAGGAACCGTCCGAGCGCGGCCAGCTTTCCGTTTAGGGCCTGCACGTCCTTCACCGTCCGCGGGGTCTTCGATTTTAACAAATTTTCTATCTTTTCTGGGTTGACTTGAATCCCGGACGGGGTGACAATGTGACCCTGGAATTTCCCCCTACTCACCCAAACGAACACTTTTTTTGGGTTTAACTTCATGTTAATCTTCCGTAGTTGCCGGAAGGTCTCTCCTACATCTTTGGCTAGGTCCCCGTCTTCCTTACTCTTGATTACCATGTTATCCACGTATACCTCCAGGTTACGTCCTATCTGTTTCTCGAAAGCTCTATCGACCAAGCGTTGGTATGTAGCACCGACATTGCGTAACCCGAATGGCATCTTGACGTAGCAATATGTACCTCTGGCCGAGTGGAAGGCTGTCTCCTCCTCATCTTCTTTGGCCATTTGGACTTGGTGGTAACCCTTGTAAGCGTCCAGAAAGGACTTCCATTTGTATCCTCCCAACGCTTCTACCTTTTGTTCAATTTCAGGAAGGGGGTAGCTATCTTTGGGACATGCCTTGATAAGATCTTTAAAGTCCACGCACATCCGCATGGACCCGTCCCCCTTCTTGACCAATACGGGGTTGGCTACCCATTGCGGGTACTGAGTACTTCGCAGGACACCTGCTGATACCAGGTCGTCTACTTCCTTGTTAACTATCTTGTTTCGATCGGCCGCCATTCTTCTTTTCGACTGCTTAACGGGCGCGAACGTCGGATTGATGTTCAATCTGTGCTCCACGACGTTTCTTGATACACCCGTCATATCCTTAGGTTCCCATGCAAACACATGTTTGTTTTCCTTCAACAAAGCCTCCAACTCTTTCCTTATCCCAAGCGGGAGATCACTACCCATCCGGACGGTTGCTTCCGGAAAATCAGGATTTATGACCACCTGAACCTCTTCATGTTCTGTCCAGCTATCCTGGTATATAATGCTCCCACACTCCGTCACCGGCATGGGCATACTCTGAATGGTAATTATCCCATGATCTGAGGGGAACTTAAGTAAGCCATGGACGGTGGAGGCTATGACTTGTAACTGCCACATTCCGGTTCGCCCTAGTATGATGTTGTACCGGGATGGAGCCTCTATGACAATGAACTCGGTGATAATAGTTTTGTTGCGACATGTGTTCCAATCAGTCAGCACTAGGGGGAGGTGGATCTTTCCTCGCGGCCATACGGACCTTCCGGAGAATCCAATTACCGAAGAGGTAGCGGGTTTGAGGAACACCTTTATATCCGGAGGGAACTTATCAAAGCAATGGTCGTACATGATGTTTGCCGAGCTTCCTCCGTCAACGTAGATGCGATGAACCATCGTTCGGGTGATAGCCCCGCAGATTACGAGTGGCTCCATCCCCACATACCCTTCAGGGATCGGCTCGTCCCTTCCGAACTCTATAGTTACTTCTTTTCTCTTCCTCAAAGGGATGGTGGAAGGTCCTGCCCCTTCTATTGCGAGGATTTCCGTGTCGTAAACAGTTTCCTTAGCCTTCAGGGCTTCCGTCTGAGCCTCCTTTCCCTTCCCTTTCCTATGAGTTTCCTTCTCCCGCTTATAACTTTCACAAGTGGCAGTGGCGTGACCCATTATTTTGTGAAATTCACAATAAGCATTAGGGTCCCTTGGATACCTCTTCCGGAGGGATCTTCCTTCCTTGTCTTTCTTTGATTCACTTGCCACGAACGTTTCCTGACGCTATGGCTCATACCTTTCAACTTGAGATCTTCCCCCGGGCATCCTTCCCCGGAAGGGCGTCCTTCCTGGAAGTGGCGACCGGTAAGAATTTTTAGATCTTTCAAGATTCCGGTGCGGGGCAGAGCCGAAGGTCCCCTTCCTCTCTTCTGCCTCGAAGCGTAACTTCTCCGCACTCTCCTCATCCTGCTTCAGCACCTTGTTGACGACATTGATCATATCATCGGCCTTGTAAAAGTCTTTTTTCGACAGCTCCCTGAACAGTTCGCCTTCTCTTAACCCGTACGTGAACACAGCAATGATGAGGGAATCTTCCCGCACGGGCATTTTTCGGCTCTTTTCGTTAAACCTCTTGAAATATGACCGGTTGGACTCTCCCTCTCGTTGTCTGCTCGCCATTATTGACTGGGATCGTTGTTGGTACTTTTTCTGTTGTATGAAGCTGTGACTGAACTGTGTCACCAGATCTTCGAAGTTAGAGATGCTTTTCTGAGGAAGGCTTGACAACCAATACCGTGCGGATCCTTCAAGGGTCCCCGCAAAGTATAAACACCATAGCTTTGGGTCCATAGGGATCATCTTCACAGCCCAACGGAAGCTGGCTACGTGGTCATCCGGGTCCCCCGTTCCATCATATGAATTAACTCGGGGTCCTTTCAAACCTGGCAACCTTCGTTTCCCTCCTTTGTGTGGGACGCCTATCTTCCTCCTGCTTCTTAGGTCGGAGGGCCTCCTCCTTCTGGATTCTCCTCGGAGGGGTAGGATCTTTGTACACCACTTCTACAGATTCGTCATCACTGGAATACGTCAAGTTTCTCTCCACACCGAGCGCCTCCCCTTTGGCTTTCGCTCTAGTTTTCTCCATCTGTCTCATCTTTCGGAATCTGCAGAAAAGGTTGTAATCCTCCAACTCTTCTTCCGTGGGCTCGTTTCCTCTATTTTTCGGCGGCGGCACGTGGAGGCCGATGCAGGGGTCAGTACTCCCCCTAGCGGCTCCACGGGTCGGACCGGCGTCATTTGGCGACGATCGTTCAACGCTGCTTCTTGGACCATTTTGCTCGTAGTCCCACGGATGGCGCCAAATGTTGAAACCGATTCTCCGGGAGACTGAACGGGAGGTCTCCTTCACCGAAGGCTTGAGAAGAGAACCTGAAACCAACCGGAAACCTTGGGTCAGTTGCTCCCCGAGGGTGATCCTCGTGAGAACACTCCGACGGTCAAGTTAGTATATAACGACGTGACGTCTATCAAGTAATTAATGTGAAACCCAAGGAATCGTATTGAATGCGGAGAGTAAGTAATAAATGTACCGAGTGTTAGTTGATCGTTGATTGTTTATGCATGGGTATTTATAACCATGCCGGAAGGATCAAGAGGGGAGGAAACTCTTCCTTCGGACCAGTCCTTTGGAAGGTCCGTTGGTCAAAAGAACGAAACCGGGGCTCTTACCCGTCGTGCCGTAGCATGATACCACGCCAACGCCGTCCTGGGGACTTGTTCGCATTAAATGCGCTCTGGGCTCGAAGCTGCTTTATCGTAATATCCGTTCCACCCTAGATCATTGTCATAGGGATTTACAATCTCGATCCGTCCGTTTCTTCGATGATCGCAGGCCTTCGCAGGTCGAGATGGTATTCGACCTCATTACATACTAACATTATCCTGTAGGCCAATAAGAATACTCTCCAATGCGAATATAGATCGATCACATAGATTAGCTGAAAATTGTACATGTCATGAGGTTGATTGGGTTTTTCCGTTAAATAAATACGAAGTATGTCTAAAATTTATTAGTTAAAGTTTTCAAGTACCAAAGTAAACAAAATCAAATCTTAAAGGTTTGAAATGGTACTACTACAATCAAAATCAAAACGTGACCCTTGTCTTCATCGATGACAGAACCCCTTCTCTCAATCTCCTCTAGAACAATGGCAGTACGCTTACCATAAAAAACCCCCAAATTAATCAACACATGTCAAAATCAAATCTTGTATGTGATTACTTCCTTCATATAAAACTGCTTTCATCTGGTAATTTCCCAGCTTCCGATATCGTATGTTATATTGATATTTATTTCTCTAATTTACGATATTATGCTCAAGATTCTAGTACCTGAATTTATTTCAGCAACAAAGATTGTATCTTTCTTATAATTCCATTCCAGGGTTTCTTTTTACTCTACAAAATTTGCTGTTCAATATTCGTTAGGGCTGTTTAATCTTTCATTTTCTGCAATACCCTCTTTTGTTGTGTGTAAAGTTTGAAACTTTTTACTCATATCAAGTGATCACTTATAACCAAAACATCAATTTCCATTGTAATTTCCCAAATAATTAGTTTAATTGTATCTTGTAACTTGTACCTTTAGCCCTTACTTAAGGAATTAGGGTTTTACATTTCCTTTACTTTTGAAGAAAAGAAAATCTTGAAAATGGATTACGGTAGAGAAAGTGGAAATGTTGTTCAAATAGTCACTGGAGGTTCAAGAAACAGTGGGGGTGATAATTGGGCCGATCAGCCCGTTTGGGCCACTGAGGATGAATACCGTGTTTGGGACAGAGAAACATCTGTTGATAATACTTCTAATTCAAATCATGACGGGTGGCAATCACAAGCAAGATCGGGCAGTGAACCACCAAATAAGAAAAGAACCGGGCAGAGCAATGGGCAGGGCAGTGATGCACAAACTAGTAGTCGGTCAAAGGAGATTGGGAAAATGTTCTTTAAAACAAAACTATGTTGTAAGTTTCGGGTAGGTACTTGCCCGTATATTACAAACTGTAATTTTGCTCATAGTAATATAGTATAGAGGAATTGAGAAAACCGCCACCGAATTGGCAAGAAATTGTGGCTGCCCATGAAGAAGATCAAGATCGGGCGGTTTCAAGTGAGCCACGTGAAGAATTTAAAATCCCGTCAATTGAATCGGTTAATTTTACAGTTGATAATCAAAGATCGTATAAAGGTAGACACTGTAAAAAGTTTTATACTGAAGAAGGGTGTCCTTATGGTGATAGCTGTACATTTCTTCATGATGAACAGTCAAAAGCTCGTGAAAGTGTTGTGATTAGTTTGGGGCCGGGGACTGGTGGGTTTGGTGGTGGTGGTGGCGGCGGCGGTGGAGCGGTTGGTGGCGGTGGCGGTTGTGGAGTAGAAGCGGCGGGAGCTAATTCTATGTTGAAGCCTTCGAATTGGAAGACAAGAATATGTAATAAGTGGGAACAAACGGGGTATTGCCCGTTTGGGAGTAAGTGTCATTTTGCTCATGGTGCAACAGGTATGGTTTATTTTCATAAATAAAATTTTAAAGTAAATTACATAACCTATACTTTTTCCCCCTTTTTTGTCCCTGTAAAATTTTACATTCTGCGTTTCTATCCTTCCGTCTAAACTTTTTTGTCCATGTACTTTTTTGGCATTTCATGTTAGTTAACGGAGGAAATTGGATGGAAGGATAGAAACGCAGAATCTAAAATTTTATAGAATCGGGTATACCACAGGGATAAATTCTATAATTTGCTCTAAAATTTAAATTTGTAAATATACGGGTTGTAACTCTTGATTTGGCAGAGCCGCAGAAGTGCATCAATATGGTGGTGGGCTTGTTGATATAGATGGTAAAGATCCAGCCACTTCAATGGACCCAAACAAGCAAGGGCTCATGGGTTCAAAGGCACCCGTATTAGCCGGTGGTGGCCCATTAGTGGCCCATTCAGACGGTTATCATCATGTCGTGGTTCCTTCTCGACTGCCCGGTGTGATTCCAAGGACATTTCAAAAGTGGAAGGGCCCGGATAGAATTAGTCGTATTTATGGGGACTGGATTGATGATATCGAATAAGTTATGGGTACAATTAGCAATTAGGTTGTGTAATTGTGTTTGTTTGTCTTGAAGTTCTGGTTTAAGAGTGTTGTTGTCTTTGAGAATTGTATTTGTATCTCTGTGTGTATCTTTACTTTGGTTGAATGGTATGGAATGAATTTTGTTGTTGTCAAGTACGTTCCGCTACGATATTGGGGTCTTAGCATATTTAATGAGCTTATTGAAAGATTGATAACTTAATAAGCTCGTTGTCAGGCTTATGACTTATAAAGTTTATCTTCTGGGTTATTTGACCTAATAAACTTATAAGCTTGAAAAAAACATATTAGTTTTCAATAAGCTAATAAGCTTAGCAAATAAGCTAAACGGATTCAGCCAAAAAAATTGATTCGCCAATGTTTGGCTGATGGTCTAATGTTTAAAAGGGATTTGTTCTAACAATTATTTCATGGTTATTTTCAAAAATGTGATTTTAATTACTTTAAACACCACAATTTATATTTTATAGGCTTAGTAGCTAACTGAAAAATTGTGTGAATATAATCTTGTTTTAATTTTTTTTCTTCTTTCTCTAAAAAGGTGAACATTTTATAAGGGAAAAAAAAACTTTCAGCCTCACTCTTGATTTAATTAAGCTTATAGTAATCCATGTTCACTAATTAGCGGTGTTTAGAAAAGCTTATTTAAGAAGCTTATAATTTTCCTTAGCTACAAAAGGCATTTAAAGTGTTTAGGTGAGCTTATAAATTCGTGCCTGTAAGCTTTTTGCAAAGGATTTTAGATAAGTTTTTCGTTATTTAAGCTCATAATTTCCTAATTATAAGTCTTCCTTTTAATAAATAAGCTCTAATATATTAAAACACACGTAATCAATGACACAATGAAACATGGTTGTTTAGGATACAAAAACTTACGGCCCCAAATGCTTCAAGATGATAACTTAATTTGGGACACTTTTGATGGTTATTTAACATAAGTTCCTCATATGACTCGTTCAATGGGTGCATATGCACCCTATAATAAAAAAGGAAACTAACAACCCCACATCACCCTCTTACCAAATATATTTGAGCTTCTCACTCCCCATCCCCTTTTCTTTATCCTTTTGTCCCACAAACTATGCAACATGCAAACCAAAAATTCACCATACTCTTGTCACCTTTCACTTAATCCACATTGTCTTCCATCTTTTCCTCATACCGGCCGGAACTTTAGATCTCCGGCCAACCTACCACCGCCTTGTGTCTCGGCCAATGACGACAGAACCCGCAGCCGTTGCACCGCCAACCGAACCGCATGCATCCCCTCCCGTTACCATCATCCTAACCACCATCATCCTTGTCATTTTCTTTACTGGTTTCTTTACGATATACTTTTGTAGGTGTTTCATGCAAAATGTGTTCTACACATGGAATTCCCGCCATCACACTTCTGCCCCGCAGATACCAGGGGGTGCTAGTGCACCCCCTGGACTCGACCCTTCAATTATAAGTACTTTCCCTACGTTTTTGTACTCTAATGTTAAACAATTTCGACATGAAACACATGGATTAGAATGTGCTATATGTTTGTGTGAGTTTGAGGATGATAACATCCTTCGCCTTCTAACAAAATGTTATCATGTCTTCCATCAAGATTGTATCGATCTTTGGCTCGAGTCACATAAATCATGCCCATTTTGTCGGCGTTGTCTAGAAACACCAACGAACTCCCCGAAAAACTCCCCAATGTCCCAAAATAGTACATCTATGCATGGGATTCAAGAAAACGAGACGCTTGAAGACACGATTACTATCAATATTAGAGAAGAAAACGAGAGGAATAACAACAATAACGATAGTAAAGAAGAAAGTAGCAAGGGGAAGCACGTAACGATTGATGTCGATAGATCACAAGATAGAGAAGAAAGTAAAAAATCTGACAAATTCTCAAGAAACAACTCAACGGGTCATTCAATCGCTAAGAATAATAAGGCGGGCGAAGATGAAGATCGGTTTACTTTAAGATTGCCGGAACACATTCAAGCAAAACTCTTTCACGGACATAATATGACAAAAAGTTGTACGGAGATTGGAGAACACAAGACTAGAACTTCCTCTGGAAATACTGGATTTGGTGAGGTATCGAGTTCTAGTAATAAAGTATAGAAAGTATAAGTAAAAGACTCGAAGATCCACATATGATCGATCAATTGGTTCATATCGATTCATAGATATCATGAGGAGCTTTCGACAAGCCTAGAAATGGTTAGATGATATCATATACTTGCGGTTTTTATGCAAAATTTTGTCTATTGTCTATTATAAATTTAGAAGTTGGTAGAATTAGTTAAGAAAATGTTAGGAAGAGATACTTTTTCTTGTTTCTTTTTAATTTACTTTTCTTTGTATTTTAATCTGTTATATACTATAGTGTTGTTTGATAGCATTAAACACTTAACATCTAAATGATTCAAAGGTATGATGTTAAGAGATAAAAGAAGGTTTAACTTTTTATACTGATTAAAAGGGATTATCAAAATCTTTTCTCAATCAATGTGGTTATGTTGCGATCTTTGACGGATATGTGTGTTCAGGGCCCAAGAATTTTAAGGACCCAATTTTTCATATTTTAAATATAGCCCATTTTCGGTTTAGCCCAAAATCCATTACTCGTTTGTTGTTTGAAAGGGCCTGAGCCCCACGTCAATCATCTTCATGCTCTAGTCAGTCACTCATCACCACAAAACAAATCTCACAACCAAATTCAAAAAATGAGAACTGAAACGTCAAAACCAAATCTCTCTAGCGATCTGCGGCTCACTCACTCACAGATTCAATCATCTTGGCGACGGCTCCGGGTAATAACGGGCGACGTTCATAAATCGTTTCGTAATCGTTCGTAAATCGTTCAATACTTCAAATCTTCAATCGTTAGTTCGTAACCGGTAACTTCTTTCAATATTTTGTATACTGATTTTTATGATTTCGTAACTGGTAACTTATTTGGTGTCTGATTTCATATCTGATTTTTTATCTCTTGCTTTCGTTTACGGTAGTCACAGATTCACTGTCAATTGGTATCTAATTTCGTTCGCTCAATTGTCAATCTAGCTGTTCTCACTCAATTCCAATCATTTATTTGCTTGCCTAAATCCTAATCGACTAATCGACTGTTATTTGACTTTCCTAAGTTACTGTGTGTTTGCGTAATTGACTGCATTTCACCTAATTGTGTTGCTATTTGCCCTATCTTATATAAATACTAGCAGGGTATCCGCGCAATGCGGCGGCGGGTACCCGTAACCGGTGGTGGTGATAATAGCGATGGTGATGAGTGGTGGTGCGTAGTGATGGTAGGTGCTGACATTAGTGATGGTAGGATCAGATCCGAAATTGGCATTTTTTATGAAAGTAAATATGAGCCTTTTAAATAGAGAAATGATGGTTGAGTTCTGGTGACGTTAAAACTTATATATATTAGTATCTGGAATAAATTAAAATAATCAAGTGGTTGAAGTGGTTAACACACAGTGACTACTTAGGAGAGGTCTTGTGTTCAAATCATGTAAGCAACACTTTATTTTTTAGTTAAAGAACTTACTAAAAATGGAAAACTCCTTAAACTTAAAATTATGGACCTCCTTAAACTTACTAGAAGAGGTAGGCCTAAATGCATTAATAAGTAGTAAGATATATAACATTTAACTAAAAACATTTATTGGGTAGCCAAAAAAAAGAGGTAATTGAAAAGGAAAAAAAGCGTTAAAAGGGTCAATGGATAGGTTTGTTGAAAAAAACAAGTGCTTCTAATACTTCAAATAAGAATGAAGTTAATACGAATGAAAATGAAAATTAAGTTCATCCGAATGAAAATGACATGATGTAAATTTGAACGAAATGATGTTAATATGAACGAGAATAACACTAATATGGATGAAAATAAATCCGATATAGACAAGAATTGATGTTAAGAGGGCCCCTTTTTAGAATTCTGCCCATGGCTCAAAAATTTATAGGAACGGCCCTGTGTGTGTTCGAACCAAACCAAACTATTTAATTTGTCTATCAAAGGTGTAGACATACAAAATTTGTTTTATTGAAAACAGAAGTTATTAACTTTGTAATAGTAAAATATTTGTAAAATTGTTGGGGTTTAAACTTCTCAGCGTAATTCGTCGTTCTTCAAGATTGGCTCGATCTTCTCTGCAATTTCTGTTAACTCAGCAATGGATTCTTCTATGAAGTCTTTCAATCCAAACAAACATTTGAAAGAACAGTAATTCATATCTCTTTCCATTATCTCCATTTTCTTAATAAATTCATAAAATTTTAGGTTTTGGAAACATAATCAAAAGCAGTAGTTTTCGTTAGTTAGTTAATTGATTGATTATTGGTTATTAGATTCAGTTGGAGGTAACATATGTTTGTATCGTGTGTAATGCTTATCAGATTTGTCAGCAACCTAAGTGGATCTTCCGTGCTTGAGCTTTTTGTACTTTCAGCAATTTTTCCTGTACGTTTTTCATACGATTTCTTCCTCGATTAAGTTGTTTTGGCAAGTTCTCTGTTAATTCATGTTTTGAGATTCTAATTATGTTTTGGCTAATTCAGATGCTTATTCTGCTGAGACATACCTTTGGCATCTGCAAAATAGGTAAATTTACTTACTGTGTGGACCTTGTAGTTGAAATTGAACAATGTATGGATTTATTTGGTAATGAAAATGGTGTATGGAACTATGATCAGAAAACCAAAATCAATTTACAAAATTCTGTAAATAGTAGCTATTAGGGAGTGTTTGGGTAAGCTTATTGCATTGATTAAAGTGGTTTTTGACTGTTTCAAAATTTACATCGTTGAAGATAAATGTAGTTCCTTGTGTAAGAATTTACATGTAAAATTTCCCATAGTGTTTTCCTTTTTGACTTATTTTATTAAGAATAGTCTACTTTGTGCAGATATTTATCAAATGGATTAATTTCATTTTCATGTCCAGGTCATGTTACTAATGAAACTTCATCAACGAAAAAAGATTCATCAACAATTGCCTCAAGAAATCAAAGTATTTATATCAAAACAATGATACTAGATTTCCTCTCCATTGTTCTTCCAATCACTTTGTTCTGTACAGTAAGTATCTTTAATCTTCCAAACGAACATAATGCTATTTCCAAGATAAAATCAAATTTAAATTTTGGACCAATCTATGACTATAAATGACAGGTTCTAGCAGATTGGACATACACAAATGGAGTTATACTTATATTGGTGTTGCTTTTTGCTGTTGCAGCTAAGAGGTCTGCTTATTTTCTTAATTGTGCTGTGTTATTATTTCACTTAATTTTGCATCTGAATCATGTCTAATATGACTACCAGTTACCTTAAGTTCTTGTTAATCAATCGAGCTTTTAAATTATTATAATCTGAAAAAAATGTTGAATATATTTGCCATGTATGCAGACATAAATCTTCTCAGGATCAGGAAGAATTTGCTCATTCTTTTAGAGCATATGTTTCATCATACAGGGTTTCTATGGTAATCTCAACATAATTACATTTTGTATTTTTATTATCTTTGTTGAATGTTTTGAAAATTGTATCTGTATAATGTTTTGTGCAGATGCTTATCACATGCGTTTGTATTTTGGCTGTTGACTTCCATATATTTCCTAGAAGATATGCTAAAACTGAGACTTATGGCACTAGTTTGGTAATAAGTTTTTCTTGCATATATAATTTTAATTTTAAAATCTTTTATGATATGCTTTAATCTTTATTATGTTGGTGACTTTTAGATGGATCTTGGAGTAGGTGCATTTGTGTTTGCAAATTCTTTTGTTTCACGCCAAGCTCGGGATATTTCAACAATGTAAGTCGGTTTAATTCGTGATCAATTTTTATTTCACTAAATAATAATTTAATCAGTTTATTTTTATTTTAGGGGTTTGAAAAATGCACTGTCTTCTACTAGCCCTCTGCTGGTCTTAGGGTTTGCTAGACTTGTGTTCACAAGTGGAGTTGACTATCAGGTAAATGATATTACAATTATAGTAATAATTAAATAGGTTAAATGCGTATATTTTTTAAAATTCAATAAATTATTTTAAAAGCCCAAATTTAATTTATTTTTATAGGTTCATGTTGGAGAATATGGTGTTCATTGGAATTTCTTTTTTACACTTGCTGGTGTAGCAGTGTTGACATCAATTATAAATGTTCCTCCAAAGTATTGTGGGCTTGTAGGCTCACTGGTACTAATAGGTGTCATTTTATTTTATTTTATCTAATTCACTTAATTTTTTTTTGATTTCTATAAAATTTATTCTCATGTTTTTACATTTTTTAATATTTAGGGTACCAAATTTGCCTAATGAATGGGTTGAATGCATACATGCTTTCTCCAGAAAGGGGAACAGATGTTATTAGCCAAAATAAAGAAGGAATTTACAGCTTATTTGGTAAGGTATTTTTATAAATTGCTTTGATTAGTTCATTAGATTCTTATAAATGTTAGCATAAAATGTATTGTACTTTCAAAAATGTTGAAGTGGCAGAATTTTTGGCGGATTTCTGTTTACTAACGAACTTTGTTTTCATGTAACAAACTTTCAAAAATGCTGACTTGGCAGCTCATGTATCGGTAACTTTGACCATGTTGACTTTGTTGGTGTGGTGGAAACGGATCATCTTTCAAGATTACCTTAAATAAATAAGAAAAATGAAAATTTGTTAGCTTTTTATGGTTTAAAACAAAGTTGTTAACCAAAAATAAATTGCGCATAAGATTTTATGCAATTTTTCTTCAGTTTTATTTAAATGTATGAACGCGGTTAATGATTTAGACAATTTATGGCTTCAGGATATTGCGGTCTGCATCTGATTGGTGTTTGGTTGGGGAATAATCTTTTGTTTGGGAAGATAAAAAACCCTAATCTGAGAACTAATAAATGGGCAAGGAAGCAAGTTTGGATTCTATCTATCGTCTTCTGGTATTTAATATTATTTATCTTTTCTTTTTAACAAAAACATTTTTTAAAACTTTTACTGTTCATTTAAGTTACCATCTCTACTCATGTCCCCAGGTGCTTGACATTGATTTTGGACAAATATGTTGAACAACCTTCACGTAGAATGGTTTGACTTTGACTTTGACTTATCTATTTCATATGATAAATTTATTAAAAATTATTAATTAAATACTAATAGGAAATTCTTTTGCAGTGTAATCTTACATACGTTACTTTAATATTGGCAACAAACATACAAGTAATTAGTTCTCATTTCTATTACTATTTATTAATTATAATTATATCATTATTGCAGCTTTTAATCTAAAAAACATTAAAATTGACAGATGTTGGCAATAATGACACTCTCGGATTATATACCTGGTGGTAAATTATCACTACTTGAACAAGCAATCAACCGAAATTTGCTCGCGTTTTTCATTGTGGTGAGAAAAAAAACACTTTTCTTACTACTTGTTTTCATAAATGAAATATAAATATTTGTAGGGGTGAGCATTTTGACCGAAAAAACCGAACCGATAACCGACCGAAACCGAACCGAACCGAAACCGATAACATGTTATCGGTTCAGTTTTGAAAATTCATCGTTTTCGGTTATCGGTTCTATCGGTTCGGTTCGGTTTTCGGAAAAGGATGAACATTTGGCCTAAAATAACCGAACCGAAACCGAAACCGGACCGAACCGACACCGAACCGAACCGAAACCGATAACATGTTATCGGTTCGGTTTCGGTTTTAAAAATTCATCGTTATCGGTTATCGGTTCTATCGGTTCGGTTCGGTTTTGGCCCGATAAGCACCCCTAAATATTTGTAACATTTTGATACCAATTTATGCAGGCAAATTTGCTGACTGGATTAGTGAATTTAACGATTGATACAATATTTGTGTCACCAATAACAACACTGTTTATCCTGATTGGTTACGGTTTTGTCATATGTGCTGCTGCTGCATTTGCAGATTATAATGGTATTAAGTTAAAGTTTTGGTAAAAAGGAAATGTTTATTTTGGTTTACTTTTGACTAATATATCTTAACAAGTGTAATTCTTGATTTATTTTTGTACATTTCAAATTCATTCCATCTGGACGCAAAAACTATCAACAAAATTATTCACACAAAAATTCTTATGAAACACGACAAATGTAATCAATTAAAAAGACCAATTGGGATGTGATTATCAGCTACTTACAGGATGCTCATTTAATTGAAAAAAATAAATGTAAAGTTGTTTATGATCATTACATTGATAATAAAAATTCAGTTTTTCTTCCATTAGAAGTATTCGGTTTCACTCTTATCCTCATTTCTCTCACTGAATGCTCGTTTTTAAATCCCATCATCCAAATGATTATAGGTTCGAAACAAATTATGTGAATATTTGTAATATAAAACAAAGAATATGAAAGGGGGAAAAAGTGGTAGTTAGTTGTAGGTGAAACAGTTGGTCAAAAGATGCATTTGCATTAAGGCCTTGGTACATGACTTTTGATTTTTATAAGATCAGGTTAGGTATGGACTTATGGTCAATATTGATCACCTGACTCTTTAATTACTCGTTTGCATGAACATATTTTCAAAATAAAATGGTCCCAATATACTGGGAGGAAGTTGGTCCAACTTTGTAGGAAACAAATAAATATGTGAGATAGTTATGTAATATCAAGTTTAGCTTTATTCTACGTATTATTATTATTATTATTATTATTTTCACGGCTATTACATGTATTAAATTGATAATATTTATGGTTACATGTGTTTTAAAACTCAAGTTATATTTCAGTTGGTTATATGTCAAATATAAACGCCAATTTACGGGTTAGAAAAAATCCACAGGCACGAGTGATGAATGGAATATATCCGTGCCCTTTTTGTCCCTATAAATTTGTACAAAACATTTTTTTAACTCGAGAATAAATATCTTTTTCGACATGGATGATGATTATTTTATGTTTGCTACTGGGGTTTCATAAATACAACAATGTTAATAATTGAAAACCTTGTCATAGATTGGGCATGAAACAGGGCTCTTCCTTTTTTGCCTTTATATTTACAATTATTGAAGATAAGGCTTAGTAATGACATCATGGCTTAGTCTAGTTGATTATGATTAGGGACCCAAAACCCACCAAAAAGCTTGGCAACTTGTGAATATTTTATTTTGCTTGAGGTGGAAATTGAAAGGCAAGTGCAAAGGTGGTAATAGAATAGAATATAATCATATATGTATGTCTTGCCCATTTATTGAAAAACATTACCTTTTTGGTCCTTTGCATTACGCCTAACATGTAAAAGTGACCTCGAGTTATGAAATGCTTTTATTCACGTGTTTTCGTAAATTATTGTATACATTAATAATCAACAAATGTTGTGGGTCATTTGATGTTTTGTTCATTTGGAAGTTGAAAGTGTTTTATTGATTGAGATTGTACTTATCGTGGTTCGTTAATATAAAGTGTGGTTTTATAGTATCTCACATGGTTGCGAGTTCAAGTTTACACATAGACATATAGTTTACACAGGAAAACGCATGTGTCATGCCATCATCTCAGATCCAAACAACTTTGAAACAAGGTACTCGTCACGGAGTCACGATGTGTACATTTATCATCTCGACTTTTAATTAATATTTAACCGATAATAAGAGGAATTTAATTAGCATAACTAATATTTACAAGAATGGGTAGGGTTATAGTTTTTAAAATGAGAGATCAATGATGGTATTGGAGCCATAGAAAGTAGCGAATCAACATCATGCCAAAGAGATGAGGGTATTCGAGTCATTCCCCACTTCTAATGGATCCTTGCTTTCATAGTTACATGGTTCTTCCAAGTTATATTATGTCATTTCTTTTTCATAGAAAAACATTTTGAATATGTGTAAATCTTGAAGATGCGAAAATTAAAACACCATTAAAGTATTGGTGCGACTTCTACAATATAGAAAAAAAAATGTTTAATATAATACAAGGGTGGCTTATGGGATAGAATTTGGTCTTTAAAAAGGATAAATTTCAAGGATGTCTGCAAATTCAGTATTTAGAAGTAACAAAATATATATTCTTGTGCCTACAGAGGTTTACATGCGTGGACTTCAGGCTACCTACAAGATGGTTGGACGCCTTGGGATTAGTTGGCTCACATAGTAGGTTGAAACCAGGTTACCAATTTTCTTTTTAATAAGATCAATAAAAAAGCTTTCTAACATTACATGACAGAAAATATTGTTGCAGCCCTTACGATATAAATGAGGCATTTTTTTAGAAGTATTCATAATTAAAGCAAATGAATAATTGAGAACTGATTTCCACACCACACAAGTTGGTTCATACACCATAATGTATAACGGTTAAAGCATATTATACAAGTACGGTAAAGCAGTAGCTGTAGTGTATATTGTTAGGATCGAATAACAATCAAGTTATTAGAAACTCAGATCTACTAACACAAGAAGTTACAGCGGATTAACACTTATGTTATTAGATTAAGAACAATGTAAACTGCAATTGAATAATAATAAAACGAAGAACACAGTTTATCACAAAAAGCTTCAATGTATTAATTCGTTCGATCAATACACGTATGTTTACAATTCATAAGGAACTATATATAATAGTCCGTGAAGCCTAAATTATTAACCTAGTTATTCTAGGAATCGATTACAACTGAATTACATAAAGATTTACATTCCGTAACTAACTCTACTAGAATCTCGGACTTGATCTGTTCCAGATACGCTCATCAGTAGTAAATCAGATCATCAGTAGTATCTGCCTTTAGCAGTAGTAACTTCGAGATCAGTAGTAACTTGCATTCTTCAGTAGTAATTCAATTATCAGTAGCAGATCGTTTATGTTCCAACAATCTCCCCCTAAACTTATTAATTCACTTTGAATTAATCAAGTTTCTTCTTCTTCTTTCTTCCTTTGCTCTTCTAAAGCAGCTCGTTTCTCAAGTGTTCTTTGATTTTGCCTCTTCCTTTGAGCTATAATATACTTGATGTTTCTTTTGATAAAATAGTTAAGTTTTTCTCGAAACATTACCTCATCATAGGGTTTCGTCATTGTGTTTGTGAATATCTGATACATTGTTTCTTCAGAATGTGGATATTCTTTCTCAAATAAGTACAGTTCACAGTTTTTGCTTGATCTTTCAAAGAAGTACATATTTACTGTGGGTAACACATTCCAGGCATACACATTTTCTGTGTTTGAGAATATTTCTGGATACTTTTCTGGATAAAATGCAGCATCAATCATTTTGGTTAAGTATCCAGCTCCAGAGTTCTTCCATTTCTTTTTATCCATTCTAGGTTTTCCAATAATCAGTACTTTGATTATATCACTTCTTGAACAAGATCTGACCATTGGCTTCCATCCAGTAAATCTCTGGACTTGTCTGTCTTCCCTTATAACTTCTATCACATTATTATTAATGACTCTCCAATTGATGATTGGATTGTCTTCAATGGGAGCAACGGGAACTTCAAGAACAAGAATAATTTATTCTGTTTGTTTTGATTTCTTGTTGATTGTCTGTTCCTGTGGAAGAGCCTTTCTTTTCTGTGATTGGGGTTTAGAAGTTTCACCAGGAGTTGGTGTTCCAGATTGAATGATTGTTGGATCTATTGCAATTAAAACCTTTGCTTTTTCTTCTTCAGCTTCTAATTCAGCTAATTCTTTCTTCTTGGCAGTACAATATTTATCAACTATTGTAATCATTCTCATTCTACCAAAAGATTTTGCACTATGCCCCTTTGACTTCAGAAAATCAATCATATTCTTTTTCTGTTCAAATATGTCATCTAGTAGTTCACCTTTTACTCTTTTACATTCAGCTACCAGTTCTTCAAGACAATTTAAGTGTTCTTCTTCAATTTTTCTATGTCTTTTAAATTCAGCTTTTTGATCTTCCACCAGAACTCCTTTTATTTGTGGAATAGGTACTTCAGATTCTTGATTCTCTTGATATTTCAATCTTTCTTTTTCAGCCTGTTTCTTGTCTTCAAGAGCTTGAGTAATAGCCACTTTCTTTAAGTACCTCATATGGTCCACTTTCCATTTGGCTTGTTTAGCAGATCTGACATGGTTCATTTTGTTTACCATGTGATGACCTAAAGCTCTGTTGGGATAATCATCATCATAAATTTCTTTTCCTTTTCTAATACATGCTGGAAGTATAGATGGAGGTGGAGTGTATTTCATATCAGGAATACCAGCAATTACAATTGATGGAGAAAATAACTTAAACTTATCTTCTGTTAGAATCTTGGGATGTGGAGAAAGTGCACATTCATCAACTTCAAACCAGTTCACATTATCATCAATGTCAGGTATGATAAGTGGTTGATCAGGAGTTGGAGGTTTTGTGATGATAACAAAACGTTCACGTTCAATGAGCTCTGGAATTTCTTCTTCTTTCTCTTCAGTGGTAACCAATGTGGTTGCTACTGGTATAATTTCTTGTTCTACAACTGCCAGTTGTTGTGATTGATTTACTACTGGTGAGGTTGTTTCAGTAATTACTACTGCTAGGGCATCAGTAGTAACCATTATTTCTTCTTCTGGAGCATTTACTACTGGTGTATCTATCTCTTCATTACGACCAGTAGTAACAACCACTTGATCCTTTTCCTCAGTAATAACCATAGGATCAGTAGTCTCTATGACCTTAGTAGTATCTGGAGAGTTTATTTGTTCTGCTGTTTGTTATTGGTTTGCAGACACAAATACATCCTCATCCATTTCTTTATACAGGTTTTCACCAGAACTTTGACCTGTTTCACCATGGACTTCTTTTAAATTGAGGAGGGTTGCTGCTGCTATAGATTGATCTATCATTTCTTGAATTTGATCTTTCTCCCCCTTAGTGATCTCAACCCGTTGAGCCTCACTATCTGCAATCTTTTTCTGCAATTTTCTGATCAAATTAGATTGCCTTTGAAGTTTTAACTCGAACCTCTTATGTCTTCTGTTCAGAGTATTAATATAAGACTTCATATATGACATGGTTTTTCCTTGAGAGTTTATTAAATTCAGACAATGTTGTACAATGGTTTTAAGGTTTTCCTTCCTATCCGTCAATTTAGTTTGTTTAATACTGCCCTCAACCCATTTGGGTGGATCATTGGGCTCATTAGGTACATTGGCTATAAGGTTTTTCATCCTTTCCGTCAATTCAATTGGTTCTGTTCTACCCTCATCACTTCTTGGTGATGAAATGGTTGTTTGGACATACTCTTCTTCCTAGAAGAAGCACTAATGCCCCCCGTTGTGGTTTCTTGGCACCGGGGTCCTCTCAGTAATTCCTCAAATTCTGAGTTATCACTAAGAGTTACCGAGGTCTGGGTCCTAATGATGTTCTCACTATCCTGTGCACCCACCTTTGGGGCATCAGTAGTGAGAGCCCTTTCTTCATTACCTCTCTCCTCCTGTGAGGTCAACTCTTGGAGTATGGGGTTTGACTCAATTGGTCCCCTGGTGTCCTTTAAGGAAGTTTTCTTCCTTTTATATTTGATTGAAATTTGTTTGGCTATGGTCTGGTCTTCCTCAGAGTGAAGAGTAGCACTCTGGGGATTAATCTCATGTACCTGGGACACTTGCAGGACATCTGTTGGTTCATTTAATTGAGTGGACTGAATGGGTTCTGTTTGGGCTGTATTTGGTGGTGGAGTGGGTTGGGATTCAATTGGGTGACTTGAACCTTCTCCAGTTGGTGGATGATCATAGATCATGTTTGAGAATAGTGGAGTGTCTTTACCAGAAAATTTAAATTGTTTTCTCATGTTTGCAAAAACCTTTTTGTTTAATTCTAGTGTTACAAAAATGTTTTTGGGAGTTGACAGATTTTGTAATTCACAGTTTATTATATGAGTTAGAAATCATGGATACATTAAAAATTTTGAGGATGACAGATTTCCAAGCATTCCCTCAAATATCATGTTTGAAAAATTAAATACTTGTCATGTGCTCAGACAAACAACAGCAGATGCTATTGATTTGTTGACTCATTCCAAGTACTTTTTTTTGGAGAGATACAATGTTGAATAGTATGTACCAAAAACTTCCATTGAGGTGAAAGAAGACCCTTTTGAAAAGTAACTATATCCAGTCTTCCTTCATACCCCATTTTCTTTAAAGTTTCAACAAGATCTTCCTTTGGAAGAGAGAACATACCTGACTCATCATTGAGTTGAAGATGATTTTGGATTGATTGTTCAGTGATAATGATCTCCTTTCCATCTACAGTGGGCTTGATTTTGGACATATTGGAGTCTTCAACTCTTTCAGCATTTGTCCAGAAATCAACTAAGTGTTGTTGGTATGCTTTAGGATTGCTGGTGAGAGTAAACTTTATATATGAGTTCTTTAGGAACATCACAATAGGTCGAAAATCCTTTGTACCATCTGGATTTCTTAAGAAGGCACACATATTGTGGAATTCGGAATATTTAAGATCAGTATTGACATTGAGTGATTTTAGGGTTGCCATTGTGCTTGATTTTGATCTTTTGGTATGAAAGTTTCAGAGAGAGTGATCGTTTTGGTAGGAATTTCAAGTGTGTGATCGTAATTGAGTTGTTATTGATGTGGGGTTTTGATCGGATTGTGCAGAGATTAGGGTTTATCAAATCGAGGAGAAGATAATGCTATACTAATCTTAGTATGATATTTATATTTTTCGATTAAACCTGCAAAATCACCAAAATATCCTTCGAATAATAACCCAACGGCTATTTTCATAAGGGTCAGTAATGTAATTTTCGTATTTTACAGATAATGGCCAATCAGTAGTAACTAAGTATCAATAGTAGAAACATCAGTAGTAACCTTTGTTTCTATACTTGACCTAATTTCTACTGAGAAACCCTATCAGTACTAGATTGTGGTAGAAATAACAAGATCAGTAGTAATGAATAACCAGTAGTAAACAAAAGATTAAAGTTAAAATTTGTAACAAACACTTTACACAGGTTTTTTTTTTAGACTTAACTTATTAAAATCATTCCAATAATGCTAACCAAAAAGCTGAATCTTCCTATATCAAATGCTTTTGTAAAAAGATCTGCTAATTGATTATCAGTATGAATTTTCTCTACTTTAATTAAGTTCTTTTCATTGCAATCCCTTATAAAGTGAAATCTAATTTCAATGTATTTTGTTTTAGAGTGTTTTACTGGATTATTCACAATACTGATTGCACTTTGATTATCTATAAAAATTGGAGTTTTAAGTATAGAGATACCAAAGTCTAGGAGTTGATTTTGAATCCACAGTACTTGAGCACAGCAGGCAGATGCACCTACATACTCTGCTTCAGCAGTTGAAGTTGAAACATTGGTTTGTTTCTTGCATTGCCATGACACCAACCTTGATCCAAAGAATTGACATCCACCAGTAGTAGATTTTCTGTCTTGGCATTCACCACCATAGTCACTATCTGTGTTGGCTATGAGTTCAAATGGTGATGCATGTGGATACCAAAGACCAAGTGAGGGTTTTCCTTTCAAGTATCTGAAGATTCTTTTGACTGCTTGTAAGTGTAACTCTTTTGGTTTTGCTTGATATCTGGCACATACACAAACACTATACATAATGTCAGGTCTTGATGCAGTTAAATACATCAAAGATCCTATCATTGATCTGTAAAGGTGCTCATCTACATCCTCCCCCTCAACATAAGGATGTAGGTGTTTGTGAGTTTCCATTGGAGTGCTTGCACTTTTGCTATCTTTCATAAACTTCTCTAAGATATCTCTGACATATTTTGATTGATTGATCAAAATACCATCTGATTTCTGATTGATTTGGAGTCTAAGAAAGAAATTCATTGGACCCATTGAACTCATCTTGAACTTGATCTGCATCAGTTCTTCAAATTCTTTGCACAATTGATCATTTGTTGATCCAAAGATGATATCATCTACATATATTTAGACCAGTAGTATATCATCTTTGACCTTCCTTGTGAATAATGTCTTGTCAATGGCACCTCTCTTGAAATTGTTCTTCAATAGGTAAGAGGACAATGTATCATACCAAGCTCTAGGTGCCTGATGAAGGCCATATAGAGCTTTGTCTAGTTTGTACACATAGTTATCATGTTCTGGATCTTCAAAGCCTGGAGGTTGACATACATATACTTCTTCTTCTATTTTCCCAAACAAGAAGGCACTTTTTACATCCATTTGGTAGACTTTGATTCTTTTGTATGAAGCATATGCCAGAAATATTCTGATTGCTTCAATTCTGGCAACTGGTGCATATACTTCATCATAATCAATGCCTTCTTCTTGTGTGTAACCTTGGGCTACAAGTCTTGCTTTGTTCTTGATTACTATACCTCTTTCATCTTTCTTGTTTCTGAAGATCCATCTTGTTCCAATGGCCCTTTTTCCTTTTGGTAGAGGTACAAGAGTCCATACAGCTTGCAGCTTGAATTGAAGAAGTTCCTCTTGCATTGCTATGATCCAGTTTGAATCTTTCATAGCTTGTTGAATCTTCTTAGGTTCTTCCTGTGACAGAAAACATTCATACATGCATTCATTAGAGATTAGACTGATGTTACAAATATTTGAGTTTATGACAGAATTAAATTTGCTTCTTGTCTGCATGGTTGAGTTGACATCACTTAGGACTATGTCCAAAGGATGATTCTTTTCAGTTCTGGTTCCAGGAATTTTGTCAACCGAGATTTGAGAGTCTAGATTTGACTCATTTGATTCAGGAATTTGAGCATCTGTCCATGTTTCTTCTTGATTGTTTGTACTTTGTGAAGATTCATCATTACTACTGGTGTCAGTAGTAAAGTTCTCTTCATTGACTTCAGGAGTATCATCATTGTTGTTACTGACATCAGTATTGAGTAATCCATCATTATAACTCTGAGGTTCAGAGTTACTACTGGGATCAGTAGTATCTTCAGAATTTGAGTTGTTACTGGTATCATTGAAATTAGGGTTACCAGAGTTACTACTGACCTCAGTATCAACTGTGGGAGCAGTATCAACTAGGATATATTTCATGATTTCTTGACTTCTATTTGATAATGGTCCTACTTGTTGGCTTTGATTGTTTGAATTTCCTGTATTAAATTTATAATTAACATCAAAAGATTTGGTTAGATTATCAATGTTAAACAACCAATATGGACCATTTCCTTGTTCATTCATAAGATTTTCATTAAAGGATACATTTACACTTTCTTCAATGATCCTCAGCCTTTTGTTGAACACTCAGTAGGATTTGCTTTGAGTTGAGTATCCTACAAATATTCCATCATCTGCTTTGCAGTCAAATTTACCAATTTGTTCTCTTGTAATTAAAATAGTACAAGGACAACCAAATGATTTTAAGAAACTTATTGATGGTTTTCTTTTGTTAAACAGTTCATATGGTGTTTTAAAGTGGGGCTTAACTATTAATACTCTGTTCTGAACATAACAAGCAATATTAACAGCTTCAGCCCAAAAAGTTATTGGTAATTTTAAGTCTGCAAGCATAGATCTGGCTGCTTCAATGATGGTTCTATTTCTTCTTTCAGCTACACCATTTTGTTGTGGAGTTCTTGGTGAGCTGTACTGCCTGTCAATTCCTTTAAGATCACAAAAATTAATTAGATTAGTATTTTTAAATTCAGTTCCATTATCACATCTAATTGCTTTCACTTTGAGATCTCTTGTATTTTCCAGCTTTACAATCAGATTCTTGATTATTTCACTTGTTTCATCTTTGGTCCTGAGAAAGAATACCCAAGTATATCTGGAAAAGTCATCAGTAATAACAAGGCAGTATTGTTTCTTTCCAATACTCATTACATTTGTAGGTCCAAAAAGGTCCATATGTAGGAGTTGCAAAGGGTTAGAAATAGAGTTAATTGCTTTGGTCTTATGAGAAGTCTTGTGTTGTTTACCTTTTAGGCAGGCAACACAATGATGATCACACATAAATTCTTTTTGTGGTAGACCAACTACCAAATCCTTTTTAACTAAATTATTCATATTTTTAAAATTTGTGTGACATATCCTTCTATGCCAAAGTTCTGATTCATTTGTGTTTGCCTTAGATATAAAACAGTTGATCTCATTTGATGAAATGAGTTCTCCCCATATATCCAGGCGATACACATTGTTTCTCCTTGGTGTTCTTAATACAACATATTTTTCATCTAAAAAAAAATCAGGAGAAAGAATGATGCACTCAACATCTGTAAAAAGAATTTTGTTCTTCTTATCACAGACTTGAGACACACTAACCAGATTGTATTTAAGCTCAGCAACATAAAATACATCATCAAAAGTAATTTTATCATTTGATAATGTACCTTTACCTGTAATCTTACCTCCCCTAGGATTTTCTCCAAAAGCAACATACCCTCCTTCAAAAGACTTGAAATCTCTAAGTATTTGAAGATTTCCAGTCATGTGTCTAGAGCATCCACTATCAATATACCATGTTCTACCTTCTTCAGGGATCTGGATACTCTGCACATAAAGTAAAAGGATTAGTTAATTTTGGGAACCCAAGCTTGTTTTGTCTTGGGTTCATCCTTTGAAGAATAAGTCTTTTTAACTGAATGAGTCTTATATGCAGTTTTGTACTTAGTACTGATGTTTTGAGTCACTACTGATCTAGGTTTATACCCGTACTTTTTAGCTTTTGAGAATTTTATTACTGATGGACCAGTAGTGTTTGGGTAATATGAGTTTTGAGCATAATCAGTAATGTTTTTGTAGTTATACCAGACAACATTGTAATTAGGGTTTTTACCAGTAGTAAACCTGGAATAGTTTCTACTGATGTTTGAAAATTTTGAAAATTGAGGAAAACGATTTTGTGTTCCATTGTTTTTAAAATAATTGCTTCTGTTTGGACTTTTATACATGGTATTTTGCACAAATCGTGGTGCAGTTCTTCCAAATTTATGAGTGTCAGCACATGGTTTATTGAAATCCTTTTGGTTTGGTGTTTTAGATTTCTTTTCTTTTGATTCTTTAGTTTGTTTTAATTTTAAGGCTTTTTCCTTTTCTTTGTTGATTTTGAATTCTTTAAATTCTTGATTGTTAATAGGATTGAAGTGACAGTTTTTAGCTATGTGGTTGACCTTGTTACAAATTAAGCATGATAATTTTGTTGATTTAGAATTTTCAGGTTTTCTTTGTTCTTTTAATTGGTTTAAATCCTTCGATTTCCCCTTCTTAAAATGGTAGGTATATATTCTGAGTTGTATTTTGGGGATTCAGTTTGACTTTGTGTGGTGTGAAAACTTGTTTCATTTGACTCCATTGTTTGATCATCATCAGAAGATTCATTTGATTCATTACTGGTTTCAGATTCAGTTTGACTTTCAATTTTTAAATCATTTAAAACTCTTTCTGTACTAGACTTTAATGGAGGAATAAAATTTGTTGGAGGTGGGACTGCATGATATCCCACTCCATGAATAACTTTTTCTGTAGTTTGATTACTAGTTAACTCATTGACAATTTTAGAACTTCTTTCAAACTTTTTAATGGTTAGTTTATTCTGCTCTAGTTCCATTTGACATTCTTCAAGTTTGATCAAAGTTTCTTTTAATTTCAATTCAATATGTTGTTTTTCATAAGTGGTTTGTAGCAATTCATCTTTTATCTTTTGATCAGTTATTTTATAGATTTTAATTTGGTTTTCTAAATCAGCTATAAAACCATTATATTCAATTCTTCTGTTTCTATTTAAAATCATCTCTTCTAGTGTTTCTTTATTTAGTTTTTCTAATTCTTTGTATGATTTAATGCATACAGGAGTACAAGATTTAGAATGTACCTCAGTAGTAGAAGGATCAGTAGTAAAGGCCATGAGAGCTTGGTTCTGTGCATGTTCTTCTGCTTGGAAGCTCCAGTCATATCCTTGTCCTTCTTGAGATACTAAGGCAGTTGAGTTGGACGTGTTGTTTTTGTTGTATCTTGATCTTTGATCTTTGCTTGGGCATTCTCTGGCAAAGTGACCCAGATTGCTACAGTTGTAACATTTAACCTTGGTTTTGTCAAAACCAGCTCTATCACCTTTGTTGTAAGATAGGTTTTGTCTTCCAGTTCTTTTAAGAAACCTTTTGGTTCTTAAGCTTAGCATAGCCATCTGCCATTTAATATCCATCTCTTCCAAATCATCTGGATTGAGTTGTTCTAAATCTTCACTAATCAATGCAGTATGCACATGAGTAGTGAAGAAAGATTCTCTTGCTATATCTTCAATGCCTGCATTCTTTACAGCCTCCTGACTTGTTCCTGTATTTGACACAAAAGCAGCATTGTTTGAAGGTAGATTTGGAGTTTTAGTACTTACCTCAGATTCAAACACTCTCAGTTCATTGTAGAGTTCATCAAGTTCTTTTTCTTCTAGTGCATCTCCTTGTCTATATATCACAGTGTACATAGACCATTCTTCACCTAGAGACCTGAGAAACTTTCTGTTGACATCATCATTGTCTGGTTTATAACCAACTTGATTTAGTTCACCAATGAGTTTGTTGAACCGATCAAATACTTGAGACAATGATTCATTCTTTTGTCCTTTGAAGTTTTCAAAGTCTTGTTTCAGAACAGACTTCATGTTTCTTTTTGTGCTCTTTGTACCAACAAACCTCTTTTCCAGAGCCTGCCATAATTGCTTTGCATCATCATATTCAACAAAGAGATGTTGATAGTCGTTGGGAATGGCAAGCAAAAGAGTGCTTAGAGCTTTGAGTTCAATTCCTCTATCTTTCTTCTCCTTTTCACTCTTAAGTTTGTCTGCTTCAGTTGATGAACTTGCTGCTTGAGTCTGAATCGTTTTGTTGTCTTCAACAACAACTTCCCACATGGAATAATCAGTAATAAGCATATACTGCTTGATTATGTTTTTCCACATCCCAAAGTTGTTGGGAGTGAGAATTGGAATCTTGTTTGCTTGAGTACTTCCATTGTTATCAGACATGATTAACAATTTTTAAGATCGAAAGTATGAAACTTTTTGCTGTTCTTAATTCGTAGATCTAGAACCGTAAAGCTCTGATACCACTTGTCATGATCGAATAACAATCAAGTTATTAGAAACTCAGATGTACTAACACAAGAAGTTACAGCGGATTAACACTTATGTTATTAGATTAAGAACAATGTAAACTGCAATTGAATAATAATAAAACGAAGAACACAGTTTATCACAAAAAGCTTCAATGTATTAATTCGTTCGATCAATACACGTATATTTACAATTCATAAGGAACTATATATAATAGTCCTTGAAGCCTAAATTATTAACCTAGTTATTCTAGGAATCGATTACAATTGAATTACATAAAGATTTACATTCCGTAACTAACTCTACTAGAATCTCGGACTTGATCTGTTCCAGATACGCTCATCAGTAGTAAATCAGATCATCAGTAGTATTTGCCTTTAGCAGTAGTAACTTCGAGATCAGTAGTAACTTACATTCTTCAGTAGTAATTCAAGTATCAGTAGCAGATCGTTTATGTTCCAACATATATGTTACTTTATGTGGTATAAAATTCATTACCCAATAATATATAGTCCATGCATCTCATCCAAGATGTCGACATTCTGTTATATCTAACTTGAAAACTATTGAAGAGGTAGTTTGTCGTTAAAAATTGTACACCTTACATCTATATAGGTAATTACAAATGTCATAAGGCCCCCTACAAAAGTACTCTCTTTATTTGCTATGTAGTATCAATCACTTAGACCCGTTAAAATAAAGAATCATATAGGTGCGTTGGGCTCTGAATGATTTGTCACCAATTAATCCTTACTATGTAAATATTTACACTAATAGATAGTTTGGTTAGGTCGCATACATTGTGAGCAAAACTCGACCACCTCGGAAGAGCCCTAATAACATATACTCCGTATATCCTTATAAATATAGGTGCGGAATCACTTAAATACTAATTTTAAATTATTAAAATAACTTATATTTCGTCTAAATATGTATCTAATTTCATTTATACTTAATTTTGAATTCCAACTTAGTATGATATTAGTATCTCTAATAATTATAGAAAGATAAAAAATACTTTTGATGACATGTCAACATGTTCTAGGTTAAAAGTGTTTGTCTTTTCATCCGCATCGACATTTTTTTTTTGTCGGACTTGACATAATGAAATCATATACATATTCGACTAGTTTATAAAGTAGTTTTAAAATATATATGTACTACTTACTGAGAAAAGTTGTATACATGAATAATCTCCAGATAAATCTTAAATAAACTTATAGCATTTTGCCATTTTCTAATAGGATATCAATATGTAGTTGGTAACATTTATCTCCGAATCACATGTTTACTTATAACTAATTTGCAACAGTTATTAGTCACATCATTACTTTATTGCTATCCGGCCTTAGGTATCCAATCCAACCGTTCTTCAAACTGACATATTGGTTTAAACTTCAAAGGTTCTGGGAGCTGATTTGTACAGAGCAACTTTTATCCATACAGAGCAAATTCATCACAAATGACAATCATGCCCTTAATGGGAGGGGTGAAATGTAAAATGTGTTAAAAGTAAAGGAATGACATAATTGAAATTTGGGATGAATTTGCTCTGCATGGATAAAAGTTGCTCTGTACGAATCAGCTCCCTTTCAGTATGGAGACGTATAAAGAGTCAAGGGAGAGGATAATTTGTGCGGGTATTGATATTTTGTGTGTTTATTTATTTGTATAAATTATTAAGTAAAACATATTGTTGATATGAGTGTTTCAGTTGACTGTCAGGTAGAATGTTAACTAACATGTTACTAATTTGACAAAAGCTAAATTATTGAATTAATGTCGCAGTGGAAAGCGGTCTTGCTCTACAAGATTTTATAGTTGTTTCTTATTCAGTGATATTTAAATACCTATAATAATCATAAATGTCCTTAAATACTAATAAAAATCCCATTATTATTAAATAAAAAATCTTTTTAAATCATTTAATTTAATGCCATGAATAAAAAATCTTAAGATACCATGATGTTCCATCAAGATTAGCACTACAAAAACCAACCACTAACGCTCATTTCCATATCAAGATAGACACCATAATGGACAACAAGTACATATACAACTTAATTTATATTTCCATTCACATTTTTTTTATTTCATTAAAGTACATTGGCATCATTCATAGTTTCATACTATATAAATCATACCACAACACAATAATTACATTTTCCACAATTAAAAAAAAACTTTATTATAGAAACCAAATATTTGACATTTTCAAACCTTATTTTTTGGCTTTTCTATTTTGCCCTTCTGTTCCAATACTTTTTGTTCTATAAGCTGCTTCTTTGTACAAATGGAGTGATTCCACACAGGCTTTTTAACAAAAAAAAGCACTTGTGTACTTATGTTTGGAAATGTGAGGAGTGGATGCATTTGATAGGAATTTGGTATGAGAGGGACCTTTGGGTAATTAAGTAAAAGTCTAGGGTGGTTAACATTCTATGATTAGTCCTCCCATTGGTGCTCTATGGGGAATACCCTTTCTCCTCTTGGCTGTTCTGAAGCTGGCGGCAGTTGGCGGCGGTGTTGACGGAGTGAAACCGTGGTTGCTCCGTCGCCGGAGATGGCTGCCGCTACTGTATGACTCATCGGAATCAGATACCGCCATTATCAGATGTTTTTTCTCCGGCCAAGTCCTCGCTTTCCTTTCAAAATTCTTTGATGTCCCAACAATCTGTACCCAACATGAAAATGAATTTGATTATTTATATATGTAAAAAGAAATTAAGAAAATTCCATTGTCAATCATTCAATGTCCATATTCCCATTTCCACTCATCAAAAAGTCAAATTTGTGATGATCTACAAAGAAAACTCACAGAAACCTTTTTTGACGGTTGAAAATAAGCACATGTTCAATGAAAGTACAATCATAGAGACATAGACCAATAGAAATAGAATAAAATAACGAACATAACTTTAACAAAACGGCATAGAATGTGCTCCTAACGGTTTATATGATAATAATAATAAATAATAACAATAACAATAATAATTAATAATAATAATAATTTTGAAAAAAAGTGGTGATTTTTACATGATACCATACTACCATAATAGTTGATTTATAAGTTTATCCAGTTCGCAGTATTACTTGTAAAGTAAGGTATATGTATCAAAAAACATAGTGTGTAAATTAGTTCCCTTTGAAAAACCCTCAAAAAATTGGTGAATGACCACCATTAAGACTACAAATCAGGCTTTAAAGACTAAAGTCAACTAAAGAGTAGGTGAAGAAATAAAATCGAATTAAAAATTTCTAAAAGTTAAAATGATAACATGATATTAGAATTACCTTGCATCCAAGTGAGCAAAATCGGAAGGAATCAAGAAGGCTACGATCACATACTTGGCATGTATTTGTAACACCTTTTCCTGGCCTTGGTTGTGGCCGTTCATTCAAGAACACAACTTTTGCACTATTTATAACATAAGTTTGCACTGAAGAAATATCTAAAAACTTTTGAATTTCAGATACCCTAATCACATCATGATATGATGACCTCCGTATCTGCAAATTAATCACAAAAATTAACCCCATTGTAAAATATCAAATTTTTACAATGAAAGATGACCAACATTTTGAAAATGGTCAAGTTAAGGAGCTAAAAATTCAAACTTTATGAGAACCCAGATGGATTAAATTCACATTTATGAAAACCCAGATGGTCAATTTCATTAAATCGGTACAAGTATCAACAAAAATTGAAACACCAGTTTGCTGAATTCAGGGGAAATAACCAAATTTTCATAAATTGTCAAGAAAAAGTCAAACTTGATAAGAATTTGGTAAAACCCAGATGTTTACCAAAATTTCAGAAATGGTGAAGTAAAGACACAAACTTGTTGAGAACCCAGATGATTATATTCATATTTGGTAAAATCCAGATGTGTAATTTCAATATCAATGTATAAATTAGTAAACAATAACTCATATGCTAACTTTTACAAGTACCTGAATGACGTTATGATCTTGATGGTGATTGAGACAAAGAGAACACAACGGACCGTTAATGCAATCCAAACAGTACATATTACATTCAGACTTATGTGAATCAGCATGTAATTTGCATTGAACAAAAAAGCTTTCACGAAGCAAAGGTTTCAACCATGGCGGCCATTTGTTTTCTTCTTCAACAGGTCCTCCTGCACCCTGCATTTCATCAACCCAAAATTCAATAAAAGCAGTAAAACCCAAAATCATTATAGAAGAAATTAAAGTCACCATAATTCTTCGGTTTTTTGGTTTGATTTCTCGAAGTAGGGAAGTTTCTTGAATATGAATCGCCAGTTTGAAATGAAGGTGGTGGAATATGAGAATGAAAATGAAATGGGAGTTTTGGGAAAATTAAAAAAAGTGAGAGTGAAAGAGAAGGGTGGTTGCCTCTTATCCGCTCGAATAAAAAGAAACAAAACCTAATTCCAAGCACATCCTTATTTCCTTTTAAAATATAATATTATTTATTTATTAAATTTATTAATTAGTAATTGTATTATTAGTAATTGTATTATATTCTTTTAATAAATGTAATCATATAATTTTTTTATAATAATGATTGAAATTACATTATCATAAACAATGAATACCCTGCAAAATATAGTAATAAAATATACTTCATCGCTACATTGCACAAATATCCTACTATTTATTTAATAGGACACATGAAAACTAAAAAGATAATAATTATTCTATTACTTCGTATAAGTATTTTAATTTGTAGTTTATCACAGGTTTTTTTCTTTTCTTTTTTTACTATGAAACTCTCACGCTCTTTTTTTACTATGAAACTATGACAGAAATATACCGGTCATTACAACTAGAAACAACCCAAAGGATACAAATTTGTAACTTAAATTTATCACTTAAATTTACATATTTGTGATCCTATATCATAAATGCCATAGTCTATACATTTAATATATTTAATACTTTTACAGAATTGTCCCTGGGTTATTTGACATCGATGGTAATAAATAATACGAATTTGCTGACATTTCAAATATAAATGCATAATTGAATACAGGAATTTTGTTTGTTCTAATGCGTATTTAATGATATTGTCTTCGGATTTCAGCAGATGCAATATGTAATTTTCTTTCAAAATTGGAACCTAGACCGAGTTCACGGTTTTCCAAAATCGGTTTTAATTAGCTTGTTAACTTGGCTAGACATGTGCATGGTCCCATAAACGAATCAAACTGCTTGGAACCGAACCAAATCGAAAAATGAGAAAATCATTTTGAGCGGACTGAGGACTGAGCCGATGATGCTCGGAACCAAATCGAACCGCGCCAAGAACCAGTAGGAACCGAACAGGTCGGAACCGAACCAAGAACTGAGAAAGTTTCTTCGACTTCTTTTTAGCTTTTTCTTGGTTTTTTAACCGAAACGAACCGCTCGGAACCGAACCGCGAACCAATTTTACATAAAAATCAAAACCAATAACCGAACCGATATAGCTCGGTTCAATCCTATCCGATTCAGTTTGATGGTTATAATCGGTTCTCAATCTAGTTTGCTATATATATTTGGGTCTTTCTATTGTGTGCCATATACTAAGAATCATCAATGAAGCTACAATTTACTATTTTTAAGTGAAGTGTTAAATGCATTTTATAATTTACTTGGAAAGTTGTAGATCATTTATTGACTTTATTGTGTGCCTATAGGCACACATTAGAGAAACCCTTCTTATATAATGTGAAAAAAAACATTTTTGGTAAGAGTGTGGTGTATGGTAATGTTGAAAGCCATATGGCGCCAAAGTTTCTGCATCAAGAAATCCCAAGTGCCGCGTTAACGTTGAACGGTCGACTTTACACGGGTTTCGATTGTCTTTTACATGATGAATTGTTATATAATGTGGTAAAAAGCATTTAAAGTAAGCTGATGAGGAGCATCTCTTTGTTTTATGCCTTCTTGCGGTGCACAATATTCTGG
This sequence comes from Calendula officinalis, assembly GCA_963853835.1. NCBI lineage: Eukaryota > Viridiplantae > Streptophyta > Magnoliopsida > Asterales > Asteraceae > Calendula > Calendula officinalis. Next base: position 12,575,069 of record OY970825.1, on the reverse strand, counting down.
AGATTGGCAGCTGGTGGGGTCTCGAGGCTTCGTGGGGTGAAGACTTAAGTTTATCGGGTAGTAATTAAGCTCAATGCATTTATGGTAGTCATCTATATTTATCTTTGGGTTCTTTGGAAGGTGCGCAGCGGAAAAGTACATTCTTCATCAAACGGTGATCCTCTAAAGGAGGTCCTCATTATTAGTCAAATCCAGACGTTTTCTTATTTTTAGCTAAAAAATAGATCGAATTGTAATCTAGCGAATAGGTGAGAAATTTGGTGTAATTGCCTCTTTCTTGTTTTTATACTATGTGTTCTCTCGTCTAGCTTATCGCTAGTTTAATGTTATTTGCTTGTGGCGTGTCGGGTGATTACAATGTCGAATCCCAATCTGTCTTAAGTGTTTGTTTGATGTTCAAAAAAAGAAAATTACCCAAACTACATATTCAAACAAACAATTTTGACGCATATTAAACAAATTCTTTGCAATAGTGGATGTACGTATGTCTAGTTGAACTAAAAAATAAATTATTAACATAAATCCATTTATATGGTTGAAAAGCATTAAGCAACTTTTTAATTTAAGTCGTTTAAATAACTAGCAATAATATAGCTTAAGTAAAGAACATAACATTTCTATTTCTATTATATATGAGAGAATATTTATTGAATGATCAAAAATACACATACTTTTGAGTATAAAACTTTTTACATGTACATGATCATTTGATGGTGAGTTGGATGCCTAGGAGTTGAGGTGGCACATTATTCTTCTAGGATTTTTAGTTGGTATTTCATTATATTTATGTCGCTTCAATGTCTAGAATCTAGATGCTTTTAAGCTGTTATTTGTATTTTACTCTAACTAATATATTAATAACAATTATATTGTATTTATTATATGTTGGATTATGCCTTTCACCTAATAATAATTTTTCTGACGAAAGAAATATTATTTTTCAGTTTATATTATAAACTAGTATTAGATACTAATTTACTAAGTCGATTAATTTTCAGTTAATAGATGATGAACATAAAATGATTAAAACTTTAAACATGGCTAATAAATAAATAATTAAAATAATAATAATTAAAAATTAAAAATTATTATTGGCATAATCCAATAGCAAAACAATATGTTTTCTATTGTTCAAACGCATCCAGAAATAAAGGTATCTAATACCGATTGGTTTATTCGCATTAAACAAATGATCCAAGAATATGTATATCTGCATCTATTTTATGGTTTTACATAATTAAGTTAAGATCCAAGCCTACAAAGGTTGAACCTAGACTCACTTCTTTCATAAAAATATAATTTAGTTACAACTAATTATTTCCAACTATAGTATTTAGTTTGAATGAATAGTATAAATAATAAGTTGTATATGTTGTCCAGATGAATAGAATAACTTATATTTTAATGAATATGATTTTAAACTAAATTATAGAAATCATCCTTGTAATTTTTCAACTCCTCAAGTTTTGTTATTCCCAAATTTTTCCCGCATTTATGTCTTGTATTTTCAAGTTTTAAATGTCTCTTAGCCACCTAAAACAACCTAAATAAATTTATCCTATGTATTTTTTTTCTTTTCTTCCACGCAATGAGACATGCAAACCACACAAAAAGCGCATCACAACCCTAATCGGTTGTATTATTCGACAGACCCGCACCTGACCTCCTCAAGCCACCAGCCGACACCAACTTCGCCCTTCCTAACGGCCAAATTAAACTTTGAAACACACCTTAGGGTTTTGCTCAACTTAAAGTTCAGAATTTGATTTTAGGTGAGATCTATCCATTTTCATTTTTTGTTCGGGTTCTAGTTCAATTATTTGAGTGTTATTTGGTTTCAATCAAATTTTAAGTTAAATTTATTCGGCGAGAAAATGATATTCATTTCAGTGTTTTTTATTATCTGATTCTCAGATATGATAAATGAATGCTTATCTCAAATAAATTTGTATTTCTTCAATTTGATATGGTTTAGTTAATAAAATACTAGTAATTCAAAAGGGCGGGCCAAAATTTTCTCTCGCTAAGAAACAGGAACAATTAAAAAGGGTGAGCCAAAATTAACTCACTACTAACAATTTATGCAAAATAGAAATATTAATTTATCTGGATAGTGAAGGAATATAATTTACTCCTTTCTACTTCAACATTTTCGTTCGGTAGGGAGTGTCCATATTTGTTCTCCTTTAATCTATTTGTAGCTACATTATCATTTCAACATAATAAAAATATTATTTTATTAATAATAATATATATGATAGCTTCTTGATATTCAGTTGGTTTATTATTTTTATTTTTGTACCTAAAATTAGCAAGTACTTTTGGGCTTTTCGTACAATTTTGAACACCCAACTTACAGTTACATAAGTTAGTAGATCGGGTACATAAGCCCACTAAATATTGAAGCATGGTGGCATGGTCCTCTTTTCAAAGTAGTAGAATTATAACATTCTCTTTTAATGGATATTACAATAAAAATATTTACTATTGATATTATTTAATATCTTAAACATTTTTTTATACACACACAAACATATAGCTTAAATATATATTTGCTGATTCCATTTATGATTTAATAATATGTAAACATGTTTATTAACATTGAACATTTTCCAAAACGTATTATGTTGATTGAAATAAAATCATTACATTAAAAATAGATTACAATAATTATAAAAAACATAACAAAGAATAAATATATGACAGTAATTTTTCATAAAAATAACAGGTCTAGTCCGAATATTCCACATCGTCTTCGGCTTTCTTATTGTCCGATTCTTCGTCTTCTTAGTGTTGCGTACATGAACCCGTACTCAAAGATGAAGTTGTTTGGAAATAAAGTGTTTTAAGTATGTATTTATATGGTAGAAAGAATTGGAAAAGTGGGTGAAATTTTATATTTTTAAAAAGATCTCAAAGACAGATACATTACTTTTTTATTTAAAAAATTATATATATATATATATATATATATATATATATATATATATATATATATATATATATATATATATATATATATATATATATATATATATATATATATATATGGTCGAGTTATATAGAGAACACTGATTTCAAAAAGAACTCTGAGAACTCTTATTAACCAATCAAAAATTAATAAATTAATTTTGATTTATTTAATTCATATTAATTATTCAGGGGTATTTAGGACATTTTACAGAAAAAATTATTTCCTTCTCTGAAAATTTCCTAAAATTTAGGTTTTATTTTCAAAAATTTATTGTTATTTTGTCAAGTCGGTTGTGCATATATGTTTTTTTTTTGCAATTAGTGTTACATGTAAATTGTGCATATATGTCGAGACGATTATGCATATATGTTATTTTTCTGGTAATTTATATACATCGGTGTTATAAACAAGTTCAGAATATGTGGTTGAGAGAACATAAATTGAATCCCTAAAATCGAAACGGGTTTACCGAAAACATAGATGTAACAAAAAAAAACAATGTATAGAAATTGCATAACATTTACATATCCAAACAATAACATAACATATATGCAAAGTAAAAAAACGAATAACATATATGTCCCAAAGCTAACTGCATCTTTCAATTTTCCTTTATATAGAGTTATTTTTTGATAAATCCAGAAGTTGATGTCAATCATCACCTAAAATAAAGAAAAAAACACAAAAACCATTATCAAGATCCATTTTTTTTTCAAAATCCCAGTTGAAATGAAGAAAAAGTACCAAAATTAACATATATAAACAAAAAGAGTTTAAATTTAACATACATAATTAATAAAATAATTTGGAAAAAGAGACTACATACATGCTTTTAATGATTCATTGAAAGCACCAATTGGAATTAAAGAATTCAAAAATTAAATAACATCATTGAGAATGTCAAAATAACAATTTAATTAATTAATAATAATAATGTTGAATGTATGGAAGCATAAGAAGATCCATGAAGCCAGCGCCTCCACCATCAGTTAAATCATTAAAATCTTTGCTTTATTAATTAATAATGTTAAAATAAAATCAGTAATGGATTCTCCAAATATTATCGAGCTTTGAATAGTTCCACAATAACCTTTAATTTAACAAAACTTACTGGTTGTTCCACCTGCAACTTCCCGCCGGCGAACCACTACGACGAACACATAATCTCAACGGGATGTGAGATGGAGGGTGGCTGCCACGATGAATTTGGGTTCTGGATATGTGAATTATGGTTTAATTGGAGACTCCTGTGGCGGAAGAGGATTAGCTGTTGAAGTGGTGGAGGAGAGGAGGCGCTGGTTGGTGGAGGAAAGGAGGCGGCGGCGGTTTTGAATGGGATTGAGATCTGTTTTTTTTTTCCTTCTTAATAGGGAGGTTTCTTTTTAATTAGGGTAAATGGGGGTAGTTGAGGAAAACGTGGAATGACAATTCTTTTTATTTTTTTATTTTGTTTTCCCAATTACCAATATACCCTTTTTATTTTATTCTTACTATTAAAATAGTTTGTATTATTTACCATCTCGCCATAATTAATCTTAGCCATTACTTTGAAATCCAATGGCCCAAATTGATTAATAAAAAGTTCTCAGAGTTCTTTTTAAAATCAGAGTTCTCAATATAATCCTTCACTATATATATATATATATATATATATATATATATATATATATATATATATATATATATATATATATATATATACATATATATATATATATATATATACATATATATATATATATATACATATATATATATACATATATATATATATATATATACTAGCTACAAAACCCGCCCGATGGGCGGGTATGCTGTAAATTTTAGTATGTAGAAAAATGTCCAAAAACTTTATATACTTCTGAATGACATAATAATCGATAGATGTGATGATGATTTTGTACAAAAAACGGTAAATGAAGAAATGTTACATATAAATGTTACATATAGTTATTTATTTCCTTCGCTGATTGATCTTTTAAATATTTATTTGTTTCCTTGTACGTAGGATCTTTTAAATAGTTATTTGTATGTACGATCTTTTAAATAGTTATTTGTTTCCTTGTATGTAGGAAGCCGTATATGGAGCATATGAATGTAGACCGTAAGTCGTACCAGATTCGTTTGCCGTATATGGAGCATATGAATATGAATGTAGACCGTAAACCGTACCAGATTCGTTTGTATTAGTGCAAATGACGTGGACCAATCAGGGAATTCCAAGTGGCATTATGGACGAATAGGAATGCTTGGAATTGCCATGGTGTCAAACCCTCTTCAAATTTAGGCCTCATATATAGGGTAGGATTATTACTTTGAATGTATTATTTAAAAAAATGATTTTGTAAATGAAGTGGGCACCGCACACACCCGCTCCCTCCCCTTTCTGTTGCCACACCGAAGATGAACATCAATGATGATGACCGATGGGAGTGTGCCAAAGATGTAGATAAAGTGACGGCCATCGGGTAGCTACCAACATCATTATTATAAGTTTGTAACCGGTCGAGAAAGATAAATAGTATATAAAGATAAATATAATTGGCAAGTATTCATGAAAGATTATTATGATCAATCATAATATAAAAGTTAATATTTGATTGTATAAACAAAAAAAATATTTTATTTTTAATGACAAAAACAATCGCATGATTTTGGTTCTTAACTTCTTACAGACAACTCATTTTGACTATGACACTCTCAACGTGTTTTATTTATATATGCACTAAATATTTTAAAAAGCACGTTTTTAATTTTTTTATTTAAACTTTTAATAATGTAAACTTAATTTTATAATAATCTCAAAACATATTTTAAGACTTGCAGTTTCAGGAAAGCCGAATTTGGTGATTCAAGAAGGGATTTGGATTAAAAGTTATTTGTTTGATTACTTTATTATCAATTAAAATAATGTTATGGTAGAATTAAATATTATATATTTTGTTTGCAGTATTTTCTGTTTACATATATAAAAAAACACGTTAGAGTTGGTAAATTGATATTATATTATATTACTATTTAATATTTATTTTGTTTGGCAATTTTATTAAAATATATATTAAATTTTTATTCAGATATTTATTAAAGATTACCTTATATAGTCACACAAGCTTTATCAACAGGTGTAACGTTCCAAAAATTACAGTAAATTAATTTTTTTTATAACCGATAATCAATATTTAAACCATATATTAAAACCGAACCGTCTCATTTATTAAAATCGAGTTAAATGAAAATATTAAGTACTTAAAAGTGTGGTAAACATAAAGTATTATGGTGCAGCAAATCCAATAACAAAATTTAAAACACAAACAGTGTCACATGTTGATTTTCTCGTTTCCCTTTCTAGTGATATCTACACATGGGGGGAGTTCAGGTAAACTAATGTAACATTTTAAAATCGGCCTACTAGTTTTAGGTATATATATTAATATATAATAAATATCTTTTTGTTCTTATGTGAAATTATTTGGTTAGTTGTTTAAAAGATGTGATATTTTAACCACGGGATTAAAATATCTTTTTACTGAAATGTTTAAAGGATGGTATAATTTTTATATTTTTGGACTCTCCTTTTAATATCGTTTCCGAATATATTTTCATGGTTAAAAGCAGAGTTCGTTTGGTATTTTAAATAAATTAACTACGAACGGGACTTTTTAGATTGTATTGTTAAAAATGAAAAAAAAAACCAAGAGCGGGCCCCACCCTCCATGGTGGACGGTTTTTGGGAGTCAAGGACTCCCTCCTTTGGTCACTTCTCACTTCTCATCCATCCATCTCTCTCTCTCTCTCTCTCTCTCTCTCTCTCTCTCTCTCTCTCTCTCTCTCTCTCTCTCTCTACGTTACCTCTCTCTAAAACCTCCATCATCTTCTTCATTGTTCTTGAGTCCATTTTGAAGATCTCTAGCTCGTTTCTTGGTCAATCATTAATCCGAACCCGTTTTTGAGTAGCTCTTGAGGTAAGCTTCGACCTATATGTGTTTGTTTTGAAGTTCTTGAGTTTTGGTGAAACTAGGGTTTATGATTCTTGAAGTTTTGTTAGTGAATCTTGTTATGGATGGTATATTATGTGTTCTTGCAATCTTTGACATGTATTGTATGATTATTGATGGAAGAAACTAAGCTTTGGTGGAATTCACCTCCAACTCCATTAATGGAAGTTTGGAAAAGATGGGTTTTACCAAACCTTGGATTTCTTGAGGTTTTGAGGATTGTTGTTGTTTATATTGTTGGGATAATATGTTTGATGAGTTATTTAGGTTGATTGGTGGATTATGACTTGATTTGGGTGAAATTGTTAGTTCAAACAATTGTTTAAGTTTATGTAGAAATTATGAACGGATTATTGTGTTAAATGACTAGTTGGTGGAAACATGTCATTTGTGTGTTTTGCGGGTTTTGTTGCTTGGATATGTTAATATGATAGGTTGGATATGTTAGTTATGAATTATGTTAAGATTGGAGAGATTGATGAAATGCTAACTAGTGTTTGGATATTTTTGGTTAAAATGATGAACTAGTAATTTGGAAGTAAAATACATGGAGTGTTAGTATTTATGAACTTGGTGAATTGTTACAAGATTATGACTTGCTAGATGTAGTAGTCATGGACCTTGGTTGTGAAATTGCTTATGTTATAGTGATTGTTGGGTCTTGACCCATTTGGGCCAATTGGTAGTAAAATGACTAAGGAACTTGGATTGTGAAAGTATAAGTACTTTGTAAGGTTTATGTGATTAGAAATGTTATTGATAACATTTGGTGAATCGTAAGTTGATGATATAGTTGTAGTTGTAGAAGGTATTATTGTTTAATAATCCGGTTTTGACCCGTTCGGGTGATTAAGTGATGGAATGACTCAATTGTTGAATTGTGCATGTATAAGTGGTTTTAATATGCTTATGTGTTAGAAATAGTATTTATAACACTTGGTGAAAAGTTAGTGTTCATTATTGTTAACATTGGTGATTATTGATACGTACCGGTTATTAACTCGGTGTTCTTTGGTGTACAGGATCCGAGAAGGAAACTCATTGATATTCGCTCACTGAGTTACGGGAATTGAAGGTTACGGTGAGTGGACTTAACCTCCAACTTGTGTTCAGTTACAATCGGTTTGGTATTGCATGTTTGGGGTAAAAATGCAGGAAAATACATGAAAAATGCAGGAAACAGGTTCTGGAGCAAGTTCACGTTCGCGAACTTTGGTTCACGTCGTGAACCCTAGTTCACGTCGTGAACCCTAGTTCACGTTCGTGAATCCGGGAAACGGGTTTTTGGATCGTTTTTCGGGCGCGAATCTTTGACAGTTTGCTTGTTTGGTACCTGTTTGATCGAGTTAAGCGAAATAGGATATGTGCACATAGATGAAAAGGTTTTGCTTGAATGGTAGCAACAACTCGGTTAGTGGCAATCGAGGATAGGGACGAGGTCAGTGTCGGATGGATAACGGCTGAGCATAGTGTGTCGACTAACAGGGTATTCGAGCCTTACCTGTATGCGTTGCATGGTTAAGGGGGTTTACCCGGGGTGTTGGATACAGCGTTATCGGTTACCGTGGTTTTGGCCGACCATAGTTTAAGGCCCGCAAAGCCACCGATCCTCTCAAATAGTGGTTACCCAAATCGGAGATGTAGAGTTACTTCCGTGCTTAGTAGTCAGAGATCTAAATTACTTCCGTGCTTAGTGATTAGTGGTTAGTGGTTCAGTGGAATAGTGGTTAAGGGGAACAGTGGTTAAGTGGTTACGAGGAGTAACGATCGTGGAGATGTTGGTGCTTGTTTGTTGAGCTTTACATAATTTGTAGATTATGTTCATTCATTTAGCTTTGCGCTAATCCCTCATTCGTTGACTCTTTTCAGGTTGATCGGTGCTTTGGACGGAATGGGTGACCAAGCTCAAAAGGATATGTTTTGTAAAATGAACCATGTCGTTAAGTGACACCGTTTAAATATTATTGTTTGGAGTTTATTTTGGGACGTTTGGTTAGTAAACCTAAACCTAAACTATTTATTATCTTTATGCTTCCGCACACTTTTTAAAAAACGCTTTCTAAATTTTGCGGTGTTACAATTTGGTATCAGAGCTTGGGTTTGGCGATGGATACACTGTTACGTGTTTCATTCCCAAATCGTGGCTCAAGTTTGGTCAAGCATTCCGGACGAGTGGGATTAGAACTACGGTGAATGAAGTTAGTTGTAGTTAGTATGTAGTTACTAACGATTTAAACTAAGCTTTTGTGACTTGTTGTGATTGTTTTAGATATGACATGTAAAGAGAACCCGACCCCCTTGGCCCTAGGAAATGTTGGTACCTCAAGTAACGGTGCGGGAACTGACCGAGGAGCATATATACGCACGTTGGGAAATGAAGTGCATTAGAGGTGTTCAATTTTGGGCAAGAGGGAAATTGGCCTTGGGAAATGAAAATGGATTGTTGGGCAAGGACGGGGCGGTCGGGGAATCTTCACCAACGTTAGACCGACATTGATAGTTCGGGTATGTTTTTATAAACTTAATACTTGTGTTTATGTAAAATTGGTAATTGAGTAGGTCGCTTAATTAGGACTTGTGAAATGATGTGATGAACTGAACTGCGTACCTTTGGTGTTTTATGCCACTTGAAGTGGAATAATTGATTGATTATTGATTTAGGGTACATCATATGTGTCAGGAGTTTATGTAGATATAAGTGATGCATGCTTACATGTTCCTTTTATTGAAACTTGGACTAAGTTTAGGGTGATATGATGTATGGACTAGTCTAGTTTAATCAAAGGTATGAATAAATGTTATAGAAGATTGAATCTTTTCTTGTTTGGCGGGACACACATAGTGTCTCGGTGGTTAAAGTTGCTCGTTTTCATATTGTGCAAATTGGTGACAAGTTGATTGTAACTGTTCCTTCACTTCAGGAGAAGCGAAGAGAATCGGTTGTATGTCGGTTCCGGTCACAATATATGTGGCCATAGATAAATTGAGTATGATAGTGATTGTTGTGGATATCATTAATGTAAGGCTTGTAAATTTGATAGATGTAATCATAGACGTGAATTGAATAGTCCAAGTAGGACTAGTGTTTGTAATGTGAAAAAAAGTTGAAACCTTTATTGTGACCTGTCGGGTCACGTGTAGTGACTTGTATAGTGAGAATCGGAAATGTCTGTCCAATGTGAATAAATTGATGTTGCTCTTGTTATAGCCATTAATTATGACAGTTAGTCAATGTTAGTTATCTGAATGACCTGAAATGTTTGTGATAAAATAACGATTTGTATCCTATGTTGAATTTGGAATCTAGAAAGTGACTAATGAACTGTATGTTTAGATTATTTTGAGTTGACTTGCAATAGTAATAATTGTAGGTAAAGAGGTTGTTAAATGATTGCATTGATTATGAAATTATTTGAGACAAGTTTTGAAATTTGATGATTATATTAAAATGATTTATGTTGATAAAATTGGTCATTGTTTAAACTGGTAATCTTTAAATTACTTAAAGTGATGATAATGCATGGATAATTGTAATAAAAGTTGTCAAGTTAAGAGCATGAGGTTTTATGCGTTAAGAGATATGTATCTAGATGAAATATCGTGTTGGAAACGATAAATATTGTTTATGCTTAATTGTGAATTGAATTGACGAATTTATCATGTTATTTGGATGTTAATGGGTAAGAGTCAAGAACTCGTTGAATTGTAATTAACTGACTTGAGTTTAAGCAAGAGTGGACAATTAATTGAAAATGCTTATTAGTCGTAACATGAGTTTGATATGTTTAACGAACCGTTAGTTGTATGTTTGGAATTGTTATGATAAATTTCTCAATGTTGACCCGTTAAAGGTAGATAGTGTCAAGACTTGATTGGATACATTTTTTTGTTGCTAGACCTTGATTATGATGATAATCATTTGATAATTGCATGAGTTGGTTTTGGTAAATAGTTTAACATGTTATGGAAGTAGTAAAACAATTTTGTCAATAAAACTTGTTTGATCCGTTCGGCCATAAAGTGTTAAGAATACGATAAATGCCTAATTGATTAGTGACTTTGACCTTCGTAAAGGTTGAATCTCATAAGTATGACTAATTGAGTATAGAAGATATTGTTATTTATTTCACCATGTTTGTAAAAGGGATATGTGGTTTAGACTTGAATTGTGTAACTTTGTCTCGTTTCGTCAAAACGTGCAACTTGACTTTGTAGAATTTTGACATCCTTGTAATATGGTCAAATATGCATAAAGTGGTATATGATTGTTAAATGTATGGTTAGCTAATGACTTGTATAGTGTTACGAAGAATTGATCGGTTTGGCCCCGTTTGTGCCTAGTATGCAAAATTGATGTGACTTTGTCTTATGAAAGTGTATTTTTTGAAATTAGTTGATTTAGACCGGAAATTTTTGTTGGAAATTGTTAAAATTGCGGGTCCTTTAACGAGTTAAACTGTGCAAGATTGTAAATTTGATAGAATAAAGAAGAGAACGAGTAGGTATTTCAGACTTGAAATAATTGTGTGACCTTGTGTAAGGAAATTTTTTAAAACATATGCATGTGGATCATTTTTTTTTATGTCTTGTGAAGTGCTAACTGAACCATGAATGTTAATTGATATATGGCTAGCGAGATAGTTTTGAATTAGTGGATATACTAAGGAAATAAATCGATTGATAATTGGAATGATGATGTTTTCGCAAAAACTTAATGTGAGCTTAAATTGGAATGGAAGTTTAAAACCGAATTAGAATACTTTTGTGGTAGAAAAGTTGTGGTTGGATTCCGGGGACGGAATCCTTTTTAAGGAGGGTAGATGTTTGTCCCAAGACTAAGTAAATAAGATTTGATGCTTGACAGCCAAGAAGAATAAACAACAGCTGAAGTATGTATCTCAGCTGAAACAAGTATATACAATAAACCTTCAGCTGAGTACGTACTTAGCTTTAGGATACAAGTCAAATCAGCAGCTATTAACGAGAGTTCATTCGAAGTCTATGGCCAAAGGACAAAGACAAGAAGAAGACTATTCAGCTGATTATGGAATCAGCTGATAGTACATGCTGCAGATGAAGACTTAAAGGAAATGTTCATTGACACCTTGAACATTTCCCTTTCCCGCTCAAAGAAGAAGAAAACGCTGAAGATCTTCTATTTTGGAATAGAAGATAATGTCAGTACAACTTCATAGTTTGTCCCTCAAACATGTAAAAAGAAAGTCAACAACTTCTGTACTTGTGTAGTACACCTTTCACTGTGCGTCAGAAAAGGTACCAGAAGAAGTGGACATAAAGTACACTCGGGACGCTAACTTGTGCAATCGCATTTAATGATCCATGACAAGTCTACATCGACGAATAATATGTTTACACGTCGTCAAACTTGTGGACTAAGGAACATGGATCCGTTGCTATAAATGCGGATGTAAATGCTTGCATTTACAACAACACCTTTAGCCTTTAGAGCATCATAGAAATCATAAGCACAAGAACATTCTCTGAGAGTTAGTTATTGTCTAAGTATTAACTCCTCCATAGTTATTACTAAGGCATTAATATCAGCTGTTAGTCAGCTGATATAACTCTCAGTGTTTATCTCTTCTAGTTTGAGCGGTCTAATGTGTCAACTCAAGTATAGAGTTTTAGGTAGTGTGTACTATCTATTTCCGCAAACTCTGTATTGTATTAAGCTGTTTTTAATAAAACTCTTAATCATTGAAACCTTGTTGTTATTTACTTATCATATCTTTGTCACTCGGCCATAACGCAACACGGTTGTGTTGTCGGGATCCAACAGTAGAGTTGTAACATCCTAAAACCGGCCTAATAGTTTTAGGTACATATTAATATATAACAAATATCTTTTTGTCCTTATGTGAAATTATTTGGTTAGTTGTTTAAAAGATGTGACATTTTAACCATGGGGTTAAAATATCTTTTTACTGAAATGTTTAAAGGATGGTATGATTTTTATATATTTGGACTCTCATTTTAATATCGTTTCCGAATATATTTTCGTGGCTAAAAGCAGAGTTCGTTTGGTATTTTAAATAAATTAACTACGAACGGGACTTTTTAGATTGTACTGTTAAAAATGGAAAAAAAACCAAGAGTGGGCCCCACCCCCCATGGTGGACGGTTTTTGGGAGTCAAGGACTCCCTCCTTTGGTCACTTCTCACTTCTCATCCATCTCTCTCTCTCTCTCTCTCTCTCTCTCTCTCTCTCTCTCCCTCTCTCGCTCTCCCTCTCTCTCTCTCTCTACGTTACCTCTCTCTCTCTTTCTCTCTAACCTCTCTCTAAAACCTCCATCATCTTCTTCATTGTTCTTGAGTCCATTTTGAAGATCTCTAGCTCGTTTCTTGGGCAATCATTAATCCGAACCCGTTTTTGAGTAGTTTTTGAGGTAAGCTTCGACCTATATGTGTTTGTTTTGAAGTTCTTGAGTTTTGGTGAAACTAGGGTTTATGATTCTTGAAGTTTTGTTAGTAAATCTTGTAATGGATGGTATATTATGTGTTCTTGCAAGCTTTGACATGTATTGTATGATTATTGATGGAAGAAACCAAGCTTTGGTGGAATTCACCTCATTAATGGAAGTTTGGAGAAGATGTGTTTTACCAAACCTTGGATTTCTTGAGGTTTTGAGGATTGTTGTTGTTTATATTGTTAATATAATATGTTTGATGAGTTATTTAGGTTGATTGGTGGATTATGACTTGATTTGGGTGAAATTATTAGTTAAAACAATTGTTTAAGTTTATGTAGAAATTATGAACTAATTATTGTGTTAAATGACTAGTTGGTGGAAACATGTCATTTGTGTGTTTTGCGAGTTTTGTTGCTTGGATATGTTAACATGGTAGGTTGGATATGTTAGTTATGAATTATGTTAAGATTTGAGAGATTTATGAATGGCTAACTAGGGTTTGGATGTTTTTGGTTAAAATGATGAACTAGTAATTTGAAAGTAAAATACATGGAGTGTTAGTATTTATGAACTTGGTGAATTGTTACAAAATTATGACTTGCTAGATGTAGTAGTCATGGACCTTGGTTGTGAAATTGCTTATGTTATAGTGATTGTTGGGTCTTGACCCATTTGGGCCAATTGGTAGTAAAATGACTAAGGAACTTGGATTGTGAAAGTATAAGTACTTTGTAAGGTTTATGTGATTAGAAATGTTATTGATAACATTTGGTGAATCGTAACTTGATGATATAGTTGTAGTTGTAGAACGTATTATTGTTTAATAATCCGGTTTTGACCCGTTCGGGTGATTAAATGATGGAATGACTCAATTGTTGAATTGTGCATGTATAAGTGGTTTTAATATGCTTATGTGTTAGAAATAGTATTTATAACACTTGGTGAAAAGTTAGTGTTCATTATTGTTAACATTGGTGATTATTGATACGTATCGGTTATTAACTCGGTGTTCTTTGGTGTACAGGATCCGAGAAGGAAACTCAGTGATATTCGCTCACTGAGTTACGGGAATTGAAGGTTACTGTGAGTGGACTTAACCTCCAACTTGTGTTCAGTTACAATCGGTTTGGTATTGCATGTTTGGGGTAAAAATGCAGGAAAATACATGAAAAATGCAGGAAACAGGTTCTGGAGCAAGTTCACGATCGCGAACTTTGGTTCACGTGGTGAACTTTAGTTCACGTCGTGAACCCTAGTTCACGTTCGTGAATCCGGGAAACGGGTTTTTGGATCGTTTTTCGGGCGCGAATCTTTGACAGTTTGCTTGTTTGGTACCTGTTTGATCGAGTTAAGCGAAATAGGATATGTGCACATAGATGAAAAGGTTGTGCTTGAATGGTAGCAACAACTCGGTTAGTGGCAATCGAGGATAGGGACGAGGTCAGTGTCGGATGGATAACGGCTGAGCATAGTGTGTCGACTAACAGGGTATTCGAGCCTTACCTGTATGCGTTGCATGGTTAAGGGGGTTTACCCGGGGTGTTGGATACAGCGCTATCGGTTACCGTGGTTTTGGCCGACCATAGTTTAAGGCCCGCAAAGCTACCGATCCTCTCAAATAGTGGTTACCCAAATCGGAGATGTAGAGTTACTTCCGTGCTTAGTAGTCGGAGATGTAAATTACTTCTGTGCTTAGTGATTAGTGGTTAGTGGTTCAGTGGAACAGTGGTTAAGGGGAATAGTGGTTAAGTGGTTACGAGGAGTAACGATCGTGGAGATGTTGGTGCTTGTTTGTTGAGCTTTACATAATTTGTAGATTATGTTCATTCGCTTAGCTTTGTGCTAATCCCTCATTCGTTGACTCTTTTCAGGTTGATCGGTGCTTTGGACGGAATGGGTGACCAAGCTCAAAAGGATATGTTTTGTAAAATGAGCCATGTCGTTAAGTGACACCGTTTAAATATTATTGTTTGGAGTTTATTTTGGGACGTTTGGTTAGTAAACATAAACCTAAACTATTTATTATCTTTATGCTTCCGCACACCTTTTAAAAAAAATTCTAAATTTTGCGCTGTTACAACTAATGCTAGAATATAAAACTAGGGACGTGTTTGTGTGTTTAATATGGGAGGCTAGATATTATGTGTGCGACAAATACGGAAGAAATGCCCCCTACCCCAATATTTTTGCGATTGTGACCCCTAATGTCCTTTCAATTTTCATAATCTCAAGTGAACTCGATTTACAATCTTTCTAGCATGTGATCTCTTAAAAGTATTAAAACTTATGATGTCTCTTTGTAGCATAGTAAGGGGCCTATACATGTCATAATTCTCTTATTTGATTATTTCTTACGCACCTTATTTTTCAAAAAGGATATTGATTTACGAAAAAAAAATGATGCATGCACAAAAAGCATGACCTCATGGCTGATATATTGGTGGCTAGCGGTATTAAAGTGATTATGCGTCTCACAAAATTGTGGGTTGAAGTCATGTTATGAATAAAATTGGTGTATATTTAGTGCCGGGATGCATATGTTGTGTTAGCTGTTCAAAAATATAGGGGTGCCACAATTGAAACTATTTTCCCTCAAGGTACGTTTTTAAGAATTTTTTTTTCTTTTTAGCTGTATGATACTAATATCAATTAGAAAACATACCCAACAACCCAAAATAATCTTAAACAAATTCAAGTATTAGACAATAGTTCAAACCAAACTCAGCTCAAAATCTAAACTAAAATAAATAAAAAAAACTTAAATTGTGTGGTGGTATAGTTTATAGCCGCTCTCAGCCAATTCTAAAAGTCCAAACCGAAGTTGAAATCATATATTAGAGCAGGCTAGCGAGATGCAGAGACATAATTATAAAATGTGAAAATAAAAACTTGAACATGAGGAGCGATGGCCGATATGAGAGCGAGACATCAACAATAATTGACCTTCGTGAGTTGGTGGCTTCGCCGCGTGACTTGAGGTCCCACATTGTATTAAGACTAGGGGTGATTATCGAGTCAAAACCGAACCGAACCGATAGGACCGATAACCGATAACGATAAATTTTCAAAACCGAAACCGAACCGATAACATGTTATCGGTTTCGGTACGCTTCGGTTATTTTAGGGCAAATGTTCATCCTTTTCCGAAAACCGAACCGAACCGAACCGAACCGATAACGATGAATTTTCAAAACCGAAACCGAACCGATAACTAGGGGTGTGTAAATATATCCGATATCCGAAAATCCGAAAAAAAATATCCGAAATCCGATCCGTAATTATCCGAAATTTCGGATATCCGAATTTTCGGTTTCGGATTCGAATACCAATATTACGAATTTTCGGATATTTCGGATATCCGATATCCGATTTTTTGTCCATTTTTTATTTGTAAAAATTTAATATTATCTAATATCAAGAATACACCGATATATTTTGTCTATATTAATATGTTTATGATAGCTTCAGGTTCCATATAGTTAAAAATCTTATTTTTAGTTTATAAATATTGAAATAATTGCGCTAATTGACTTAATTTACTGGTAATATCATTCAACAAATTGCGAAATTTCGGATTTTCGGATATTTCAAATTATTCGATATTTGTATCCGAAATTCCAGATATCCGAATTTCGGATTATGATTCAAATAGCGAAAATCCGCTATCCGAAATTTCGGATATCCGAAATAACTGATTTTCGGATATCCGAAATTTCGGATAATCCGAAATGCACACCCCGGCGATAACATGTTATCGGTTTCGGTTCGGTTTCGGTCGGTTTTCGGTTCGGTTCGGTTTTTTCGATCCAAATGCTCACCCCTAATTAAGACACTCCATTTTATAACAATGCTAACATTATTTTCATGCTCTACTATTAGTGGAGATTTCTAATTTGATTCCTTTTACAATATTATGAACTTGAAATCTCATATCTTGAAAACATTATTGACATTATTAATTCCTCATAAAAGATGGATAACGATCGAAAAACCTCTGAGCTAAGACCGTTCGGTATGGGTCACCACCCGTGAGCGTGGTGGTGACATGGCAAGGCCATAACGACGTGCTCAACCGGGGAACACCTCCCCCCTTAATGACGTGCTCGAGCGTGGTGGAATATCGGGGGCACGGTAACGAGCGGCAACGGATGGAGGAGTAATATTTCCAACCGTTGGGGACGAGCCAACGGTCATATGACCGTTTGATTTTTTAAAAAAAAATTAATTAATTTATTTTTCCCCTATATATACACACACAATATACAATGTTTTTTACACAACCACAACCACACAATCTCTACAATCTCTACAAACTCAATACCAAATGGCTTCCAACCAAAGCTCACTCGAATCATCCCCGGTAAACCCTAACACCAACGACCAAAGTAACCTTGGATTTGCCCACTTCGACCAATACGTTAATTTGCTCAACACAGGAACACCCATTCAACCAAATCCCCACTACCAACAACATCAATTCCAACACCCACATTTCCAAAACCAACCATTCCAAAACCTACCATTCCAACAACCACCATTCCAACCAACTCAATTTCAAAACCCTTCATTCCAAAACCTACCATTCCAACCAACTCACTTTCAACAAAGTCAATATCAAAGTGCACAATTCCAAAGTACACAATTCCAACAAACAGAGGCTGGCGGTAGCGGTAGCGGTAGCAAGGCAAAAAAGAAAGGAAAGGGGAAAGGAAAGGGGAAAGCCAAGGAGAAAGTAGTTGTTGATACTGACGGTCCAATGCCTTGGACGACTGAAGAAGAAGTTGCTTTGTGTAAAGCTTGGTGCATCGTCTCAAAAGACCCAAGGGATGGGAATAGCAAGAAAACGAAAGGGCTATGGGAGGCTGCCTCCAAAGTTTTTCACGATCTCATGAAGAGCCCGGTGTACAGAAACCACGACTAACTGTCTGGGAAGTGGCGTCAACTAGTCACCATTTTAACAAAGTTTAACGGTATCTACAACAAGCTTATGTCAGAAAAAGGAGCGGGATGAGTGATTTTGATGTTGTGGACGCTGCAAGGCTAGAATACAGATCAGTGGTTGGTGGCCGTCATGGTTTTGAGTCAGAAAAGCAGTGGTTGGTTGTAAAAGACGACCCAAAATGGTTAGCTTCAGTTACTATACAGGAGCAACAAAAAAAAAACAACAAAGACAACAACAACAACAATCAAAGCGGTCTCGTAGTTCCCACTCGGTGGATGTTTCTGATGGTCATACAAATACTTCGCGTATCGACCTTAATGCTGGTGAGGACGACATACCCGATGACATATTCAATGAAGTCGAAGAAACCCCCGCTCCAACCCGACCGGTAGGAAGAGATAAGACCAAACGAGCACAACGCCATGCGGCGCAACAGGCATCGTCGAACAATACGATGGATGAAGTGGCTAGGATGTTGGCCGAACATGGTGTGACGTCAAAAGAGAAGGTCCAGTTGAGGATGGAGAAACGGCTGGCCGACAAGACCGCTACCGAGGGAACAATAATGCTCAATACCATCTCCATTTTGAAGCACAAAGAGGACGATTTGGATGGGGAGGATCTCGATATTTTGAGGGAAGCGAAGGCGAAGACGAGGGCCACTTTCCGCAATTTAGGGCGCTAGTTTTTTTTTTCAAGTATTGTATTTTTTAATTTCTACTATTGTACTGTTTAAATTTTTAATTTTAATGAAATTTTTATTTTATGTTTAAAATTATATGGAAAAGAAATGATGATATGGAAGAAGAAAAAAAGTGGTGTGGTGTGGTGTGGTGGGTATTTCCTGAAAAAAGTGGTGTGGTGTGGTGTGGTAGGATTGCTGAGGTGGCAGATGATGTGGCAGAAAAATTGGTGTTATGGTGAGGCCCATAACTAATAGCCTAAATAAACATAAATTTTGGTCTGTTAGACAAGTGTTAAAATTATTCATATTAAATAAATTTTGATGGTTAGACAAGTCCTAAAAAAAACCTCTGAATTTAAATACAAGAGTAAATTACGCGTTAAAAGTTTTGGATTTATTCCATCAATCTTAAAATGAAATCGTATTAGTATAGTCTCTAAATACGGAACTTTGTTACGTTTTTATCCCTAAAATGAATGCCGGTTGAAAGTAACTGTTAAAATTTTTAAATGATGATTTTATATTATTATTAATTGGGTTTGGCTAACTCATGTCCTAAGGGCATGAGATAATAAATGTTTAATGAACATAAAATTTCATTATTTCATCTTAACTAATTCTATTTGTTACATGTATTAAATGTATTTGCAAATAAGAATAGTAAATTTAGATTATTGAATGCTTCTTATCTCATGCCCTAAATGAGTTAGAAAAACCCTTATTAATTTCATAGATAGTATTTAAATTTTATTATTCTTTCCCCTTCTCTTCTTAATGAAGTTCATCTTTGTACACTATTTCATTTCTCACCACACCAGCTCAATCACGAAAGATCAAAAGCCTGAAATCCCCTCACTCCCGCTAATAACTCGTCTCTTGAAGGTGTCAAATTTGAGTCCCCGATTATAAACGTTTAGAACATCTCAAACTATCCTCTTTCCTTCATTTTGAAGGGATTTTCCTCTACAACCTTACTTTATTACTTTCTTCATATTTAAAGGAAGATTAAAATCTCTTCATATTTGAAAGGAGAGGATTGATGGACCCAAAAAATAAGTTATAAATAAAGCTTGACATAACTCCACACCTTTTTCTAACCTTCACTATTCTTTAAAGTACATATCATCCTAATTTATTTAGAAAGAGGTGAACGGTTTAGTCATTTAACACGCTACTTAAGTCCACCAACCGTTGCTAAAAGTTTGATACCCAACCGTCCTTGACCATGGTTCATCATAGTTTATAAACCAACTAACCACGGTTAACTTTCCCTCCATTTTCTTTTTAACCACCATTTTCATAACCAATCACAATTTATAGAGAGAAAACAGAATCAGAAACCGCAACAACCAGACTCTTAGCAGATAGATAGACAGACAGAACAGGTTTTTTTTTAAACGGCAATCGGTTATGGCATTTTACGCCGACGAAGCACAAGTATGGAAATGTCCCAAACACCCCTCGAGACGACGGAGGAGTGGAATCTGCCCCAAGTGTCTCCGTGAACGTCTCGTTACACTTTGCCCTGATTGCGCCACCGCTCTGCCGTGTTCATGCTGTCCAGATCCGCCGGACACGTCATCATCGTCGATTTCCTCATCTTCCTCTTCGGTTTCTTTCTTCTCGTTCTCACGAGGCGGCAGCCGTCACGATTTTGGCCCGTCATCTGAAGCAGGTCGATTACCGAACAATCTCGAGGCCAATCCGGCGTTACGGAAATCGAGATCTGTAGCAGTCTCGTCCCTCGGGTTGAGATCTAAGCACGCCGGTGGATGCAACGATTTGGAACACAATAAGCCTCTGCCGCCGAAAGTTAGCCGGAGTAAAATAAATTTCTGGTCGGTGTTTAATAAGAGTAAGAAAAGCGATGTGCACGGTGATGGATTGAATGAAGAATTGAGTAAGAAGGATGAATTAGCTACGGTGGAAGATTACTCGACCATGATGCGTTCTAGATCGGTAGCTGTCGGAGCCGGTGATGGATTTGTTCCGGCAGCTCCGAAACCTAAAGGATGGTACTTTCCGAGTCCGGTGAAAGCATTCCGTCATTCAAAAGCTTCTAGATCAGTCGCTGTTTCATAGAGGTCTAGTTTTCGTTATAATTAAGGAATTACGTTATTAATTAAAAATGTTACGTTCTCTTTTTTATTTCTAATCAAAGTTTATACGGGTTGTATTTCTTATTTTTGATCTTCTTCTTTTCTTTTTTTTTTTTCTAATTTGAAGTGAATTTTCATCTATAATTATATGGTACTGATCAAATTCTCACGCTACAGCTAATTTAAGTTTGTTAAAATACATATAAAAAACAACTTGAAATAAAATGAAGTCATCGATCGAGCACACCATAAACGAAATTGAAGTCTATTAGGGCAACTAATTATATCCTAAGACTAATAGTAACATTTGGTCATCAATGATGCATCCGTGTCATTTCTCCCTCAAGAAGAATAACATGACCAGCTCACATTGATTTATTATCAAAGCGTAAAATAGAACACTTATTGCATAATACAAAAAACACATCTTGATCATACCAAACCCATAAAATGGTGAAGTGGTTATTTGTCAGAGAGTATCGGCTGACCCAACCATATATAAATTTTGAACTGGTGTTTAATTTATGCTTACGTTTATTTCATTGTATTCATTTTATATTAACTTACAAGGTGCATGGTAATATAAATATTTGTAACATGGTACAATCATTGATCAAGTGTCATATATTAATAAAGATTAGGTGTAGCATGTGGTTAATTAATATATCTTTTAACATAATATGATGTATATGAATATGATATTAGGCTATAGAAATTATCCGTCTAGAAACAATCGCTGAAAACGGTGTCTGTCAAAAAGTAGGCCTGCCAGCTGAGCCCACATTTACGAGGGCCATTTTCTGTCGCGAGTGCAAAAGCTATTTAGCGTCAGATATTTCCATCGCAATCGCCACTTCCTGTATTATAATTAGTGCTGATAACTTGATAATTGCCAACATGATCTAAGTTGCATGTGGTCTTGCCCTTTGATATCTACATATACAAACAAAAAACAATTCAACTCATATCAAATCAAATCAATGCAAAGTAAGATCGTTCATGTCCTTTAATATGTGGGCTCGGTTTCATAAATTGTGATGATATATCCTTTTAGACTTTTATCATAAGTTTATTTACATATTCCAGATTTCGTGTAAATTACATCTTTTGGCTCATAATTGTGTTGATATTATGGTATGCATCAACTGGAGTTTGTTAGTCGTTTTATGATTGTAACATGCGTGTTATATTTTGAGTATTTTTAATTGTTAAATTATATAATAATTGGTAAATGATAAGGTATTAGGTTTGATAGTTAGAAATATTGTTACAAATATGTGTTTTTCAGTATTTGAATAAGTGGTATATGTTAAAAGGGAAGAAAAGTTGAAAATTGCAGCATCTAAGAAGTTCGCAATGCGAACCTATAGTTCGTGGCGCGAAAAATGCACCAAAACAATCAGAAACTTCATTTAGCGACCGCGAATTTGGTCACGAACGCGAAAAATAGGGATAATTCGTGGCGCGAACTAGCAGTTCGCGGCGCGAACTTTAAGTAGGGGAAATTCGCGGTGCTAAGTAGCAGTTCGCGGCGCGAATTCTTGCGGCCAGACCATCAAAATCGGGTTTTGACCCAAATTTTCTCATTTTTCACCCAAAACTTCTAACACTTCGAACTCCGGCGATTTTTGGCGATTTCCCACGATTCAAGGCAGATTTCTACCCAAATCAAAGGGATTTCATCATAGAATCATCATATTAAGGTAAAGCAACACCCTTTAGCTTCATGCATTTGTAGAAATTGGTTTAATCTATGATTAGACTTGGAACCCTAGAAAATAGTTTGAGTTTTGATGATAAATTGTTGAATAGCAGCTGTAGTTAGGTACTTTAAACATGGAAAATAACTTAAATCAAGTGGTGTGTCCATCACTTTAATTATTGGAATTTAGGGTTTATGTAATCACCAAATTTGGGAATTTGGTTGATATGGGTTATAGTAAGGAATATATTAGCTAGTAGTGATAATTATCCTCTTGTGATATCATTAGGGTTGGTTTTTGGGCAAAAGTGAAGTAAGATTGAGAAAGTGTTGATTTTCCTTGCTCGGGGAAAATTGGAATGCTTCGTATTAATTAATCCCAGGTGAGTTCTCTTTATGTAATTTGAATGCTAGTACTTATACTTATTTATATGCTATGTGAGAAATTGTTTCATATATATCGATATGTTGACTTGATACTTGAAATTTTCTTGGTAATTTCCTAAAATCTCGCACCATTGATTGAATTCTGGAAAGTTTCCCTTGATATTGTTGGTTGTGTTTCCTTGTTTCTTTGAGTGACATTTCATTTCGTGAGGACCCATGGCGGCTTAAGTATTATTTCGTGTAATATGTCGGGCGGCGGTCTCGGGGGTACCCGGTGGAGGAGTTGGAGTATGGACCGAGGTGGTGAAGTTTGCGGTCATGGGTTCATTTAGGGGCGCCATGATCAACTTCATCGGTATTATCTCTCAATGGCCTAAGGAGGGATAATATCATTTGCTATATCTTGGACGAGTTCTTCATGACTCCTTGGTGTTCACGGGTTGTTGACGGGTATTGTTGACCGTATGAGATTGATTGAGACTTTGTTAATTTTATCCTTGCTTGTATTGATTGTTTTATAAATATGTATATTATTAGTATTACTTTACATATTTTGAACTCACTAAGCTCTTGTAGCTTAATCTTTTAGTTGTTTAACATTTTCAGGGAAAGATAAGGGCAAACAAGTAGGATCTTGAAGTGGTACTAGAAGTTTAGAAGACCCACTACTTTTGGTATAGATGTTTATTATAATAGATAAGTAATCTTTTGTACAACTTGTAAATGGTTAGTTGGTTTGTATCCTTGGAAGTTTAGATGTTTGGGTCTTAATGTTATAAGTAGGTAAATTTTTGGTTATTAAACCACCGGTTGTAGCATGTTGATGTAAATCTTTTGGTAAAAATTTGGTAGTTGCTCTTTTTGGTCGTTTGTGGAATATGGTCATTACAATATGGTATCAGAGCACTGGTTTGAGTGAACTAAGTATCGTATTGGTACTTAGAATCAAACTTAGGCATTGGTAGTATAGAGTATAGGCTATGAGTTTAGGATGGATACAAACCATAGGATGAAATTGAAAATGGGGAAAAAGGGGTAGTATTAGGGTTGAGTGTCTTTTAGCATTTTCAATATAATTCTAAATTTGAGTTAGATATGGATCAAGGAAGTAGCAACAACGAAAATGAAATTCCTGAGAATGAAGAAATCCCTAACCCACCTCCCGCGAGCCCTCGAACCCAAGGCTCAAATCCTCATACGGAAGAAGAGGAAGAGCAAATATCCTCGCGGGAGGAGAGGTTGATGAACCGTGTTACTGATATTGTTCGTGCTACCTTTGAGCAATTTAGAAAAAAAGAAAGAAATAAACGAAAGGAGAAGACCGATGAGGAGTCTCCAAGTAAGAAGTTTGGAGTAGTGTCGTTTAAGACATTCCGTAGTAGTGGTGCCACCGAATTTTCGGGAGTGTCCGACCCCGTAGAGGCGTTGTTATGGATTGAAAATACCGAGAAGGTATTCCATATCTCTCGAGTATCTATGGATGATCAAACTGTTTATGCTACCGCTATGTTCACAGGTAAGGCTTTGACTTGGTGGAACAATACTTACAAGATCTTGAGTGAAGAAGAGAAAGATCATTTGGAGTGGGAATCGTTCAAGAGCCGTTTTCTTGAACAATATTGTCCAAACAACAAAAGGAGGAGGTTAGAGAAGGAGTTCCTCGAACTCAAGCAAGGAACCTTGTCGGTCGATGAATATGAGACCAAGTTTAATCAAAAGGCACAGTTTGCTACAAAGTACATTCCTACTGAAGAAGAGAAAATTCAGATGTTCGTTGAGGGATTACGTTATGAAATTCAAGACTTTGTCAACAATCGTGATATCCCTTCGTTTGCAAAAGCGGTTGAGTATGCTCGTCTTCGTGAGCATGACCTAAATATTCGAGGTGAAGTGACTCCTGAGTCCAAACGTCAAAGAACCGAGCAAACCATGTCAACCCTGTCGGGTCGTTATAACCGGTATACTTCCAACCGTCAAACTCAATCCCAAGGAAACCCCCGTACCCGAAATTTGAACCAATCGTTTTCTCTTCAGGTATAAATTAAAGTTCAGTAAATAAAATATATTGTATATGAATTTTGTATCACATTTATATATTTTAGTCGGACGCCACACGAGAGTGCCGAAATTGTGGTAAAAGTCATCAAGGGCGGTGTGCTAGTGATCATGGGAATGTTAGATGTTTTGGATGCAATGAAGAAGGTCATGTTAAATCCAAATGCCCGTTTAAGGAAACCTCTTGTTTTGGATGTGGTGCGATGGGTCACCCTAAACGTCAATGCCCAAATTCCGCCCGACAACCCACTGAGAGCCGAGGCTCCGTTCAACAACCAACCCGAGGTGGAACCTCGAGTAAAAAGGGGGATGTACCTCAATCAAGAAGCCGGGCATATCAGTTGTCGCCCGAAGAAGCCCGTGAGGACCCGAATGTCGTTACGGGTACCTTTCTGATAAACTCTCGACCCGCTTATATTATATTTGAGTCAGGGGCTTCCTATTCTTTTGTGTCATTGAAATTTGCTCATGTGTTAGCCTTAAATCCATCTCCTTTATTAAAGCCATTTTATGTGGATACCGCGAGTAATTTAACTCTTTTAGCCGATAAGATATATAAGGATTGTAGTGTAGAAATTGATGATCATCGGTTCGGTATAGATTTAATACCTTTAGATTTTCTGAACTTTGATGTTATTGTTGGAATGAATTGAATGTCGAGGCATCATGCCAACATCATGTGCTTTGAGAAGATGATTAAGATTCCGGTCGAAGGAGAAGAACCGGTATATGTTTATGGTGAGAAAAAGAAGGAAAATAATAAAATGATCTCTTTTATTAAAGCCCGGAAATGTTTGAATCATGGTTTCTTTTCATACATGGCGTATGTTGTAAATTCTTCGTTAGAAGCAAAGAAAACTGTGGGAGATATTCCTATTGTTAATGAATGTCCGGATGTGTTTCCCGAAGACTTACTCGGACTACCTCCGGATAGAGAGGTAGAATTTCGAATTGATCTTGTGCCGGGTGCAGCTCCCGTCGCCAAAACTCCCTATCGTTTAGCACCGGCCGAGATGAAAGAGATTATGAGTCAACTTCAAGAGTTGCTTAATAAAGGATTTATTCAACCGAGTGTGTCGCCATGGGGTGTACCGGTTTTATTTGTTAAGAAGAAGGATGAGTCGATGCGAATGTGTATCGATTATAGAGAACTTAACAAGGTTACAATCAAGAACAAGTATCCATTGCCGAGAATTGATGATCTTTTTGATCAATTGCAAGGTGCTAGTTATTTTTCAAAGATTGATTTAAGATCCGGTTACCATCAGTTGAAAGTTTTTAAAGATGATGTCCCTAAAACCGCATTCCGAACCCAGTACGGGCATTATGAGTTCTTAGTCATGCCTTTTGGCCTAACGAACACTTCGGCCGCTTTCATGGACATGATGAATCGGGTATGTCGTCCGATGCTCGATAAGTCGCTGATTGTTTTCATTGATGATATATTGGTTTATTCCAAGTCCGAGAATGATCATGTTATGCATCTTCGTGAAATATTGGGGTTGTTACGAAAAGAGAAACTTTTCGCTAAATTTTCTAAATGTGAATTCTGGTTGCGCCAAGCTCATTTTCTTGGTCACGTAGTATCGGGAGAAGGTATATCGGTTGATCCTTCCAAAATCGAGGCGATTAAGAATTGGAAAGTACCTCAAAATGCTTCCGAGATCCGAAGTTTCTTGGGTCTTGCAGGTTATTACCGTCGATTTATAAAGGATTTTTCTCGTTTAGCCATGCCTCTCACGAGTCTTACCCGAAAAGACGTGAAATATGAATGGGGTGAGGCACAAGAAAAAGCTTTCAACATGTTGAAAGAATGTCTGACTAATGCTCCTATTTTATCATTACCTGAAGGTGAAGAAGACTTTGTGGTATTTAGTGATGTGTCGAAAATGGGGTCGGGTGTGTACTTATGCAAAAGGGTAAGGTCATTGCCTATGCCTCCCGTCAATTGAAAGAGTATGAAAAGAACTACCCGACCCATGATCTCGAATTAGCCGCAGTTATTTTTTCTTTAAAGATTTGGCATCACTATTTGTACGGGATTAAGTTCCAACTTTTTACCGATCATAAGAGCCTCAAATATATATATATATATATATATATATATATATATATATATATATATATATATATATATATATATATATATATATATATATATATATATATATATATATATATATATATTTAGTCAACAACCATTGAATATGCGACAACAACGGGCAATGGAACTCATTAAAGATTATGACTGTGAAATTCTCTATCACCCGGGAAAAGCTAATGAAGTCGCGGATGCTTTGAGCCGAAAGGCATATCACTCGAGTGTGTGTTATTCCATGACTAACACGGTAGTGAAATTTGTTATTCTTGATGATTTAAGAAAATGGCAAACCGAAGCATTGAAACCTGAGCACCTCAAGAAGGAAAGAATGACGAATTATGTGAAGGATTTAAAAGAATATAATCAAGGTTTGAAGGCATTTAATAATCGATTATGGATTCCTCGAATTGGAGATCTAAGAATTGAAGTTTTGAAAGAAGTTCATAGTTCAAAATTGTCCATTCATCCGGGAATGAACAAGATGTATCATAATATGAGAACAGATTATTGATGGCCGGGAATGAAGAAAGATATAGGTACATTCGTGCAAGAATGTGTTGCATGTTCACAAGTGAGGGCGGAACATCAAAAACCATACGGTAGTTTGCAACCCCTTAGCATTCCCGTATGGAAATGGAAAGAAATTTCTATGGATTTAGTAACTAAGTTACCGAGAACCCCACGACATCATGATTGTATGTGGGTAATTGTGGACCGTTTAACCAAGAGTGCCCATTTTCTCACCATGAGAGAAAACGCACCTATGGATACTTGGGCACAAACTTATTTAGATGAAGTTATTGCTAGACATGGTGTACCGTTGGCAATTGTATCGGATAGGGATTCCCGATTTACTTCCAATTTTTGGAGAAGTATGCAAAAAGAGTTAGGATCGAAAGTAGCCCTTAGTACTGCTTATCATCCACAGACTGACGGTCAAACCGAGAGAACGATTCAGACTTTAGAAGACATGCTTAGATCATGCATATTAGAATTTGGTGGAAGTTGGGATAAGTATTTATCATTGGCCGAATTTTCTTACAACAATAGTTATCACTCTTCAATCAATATGGTACCATATGAAGCATTGTACATAAAAAAGTGTAGAACACCCTTGTGTTGGAGAGTGACAAGAGAGAAACTTTTAGTGGGACCCGAATTGATTCAAGATACTAATGATAAGATTCAAATAGTTCGGATAAGAATGAAGACGGCCCAAGATCGTCAAAAATCATATGCAGATAAAAGAAGAAAACCGATAGAGTTTGCGGTAAATGACTACGTGAAGTTGAAGGTATCACCTTGGAAGGGGATTATGAGGTTTGGAAAGAAAGGGAAATTAAGTCCACGATTTATTGGACCGTTTAGAATTTTAGAACGGGTCGGGAAACAAGCCTATCGACTTGAGCTACCGGAGGAGCTAGCGGGTATCCATAACGTGTTTCATGTTAGTTATTTAAGAAAGAGCCTCGGAGAACATGAGGAAACGGTACCATTGACCGAAGTCAAAGTCAACGAGAAATTGCGATATGTAGAAGAACCGGAAGAAATCATTGACCATAAGTCGGTCAAACTCAAGAATAGAGAAATCTCATTGGTATTAGTTCAATGGAAGCATCACAGAGGGCCAAGTTGCACTTGGAAAAGAAGAGAAGAGATGATCAACAAATATCCATTCTAGTTCGGGTCAACCTAATTTTGGATGAAATTCTCAAAAGGAGGAGGTAATTGTAACATACGTGTTATATTTTGAGTATTTTTAATTGTTAAATTATATAATAATTGGTAAATGATAAGGTATTAGGTTTGATAGTTAGAAATATTGTTAGAAATATGTGTTTTTCGGTATTTGAATAAGTGGTATATGTTAAAAGGGAAGAAAAGTTGAAAATTGCAGCATCTAAGAAGTTCGCAGTGCGAACCTATAGTTCGTGGCGCGAAAAATGCACCAAAACAAACAGAAACTTCATTTAGCGACCGCGAATTTGGTCACGAACGTGAAAAATATGGATAATTTTTGGCGCGAACTAGCAGTTCGCGGCGCGAACTTTAAGTAGGGGAAATTCACGGTGCGAAGTAGCAGTTCGCGGCGCGAATTCTTGCGGCCAGACCATCAAAATCGGGTTTTGACCCAAATTTTCTCATTTTTCACCCAAAACTTCTAACACTTCGAACTCCGGCGATTTTTGGCGATTTCCCACGATTCAAGGCAGATTTCTACCCAAATCAAAGGGATTTCATCATAGAATCATCATATTAAGGTAAAGCAACACCCTTTAGCTTCATGCATTTGTAGAAATTGGTTTAATCTATGATTAGACTTGGAACCCTGAAAATAGTTTGAGTTTTGATGATAAATTATTGAATAGCAGCTGTAGTTAGGTACTTTAAACATGGAAAATAACTTAAATCAAGTGGTGTGTCCATCACTTTAATTATTGGAATTTAGGGTTTATGTAATCACCAAATTTGGGAATTTAGTTGATATGGGTTATAGTAAGGAATATTTTAGCTAGTAATGATAATTATCCTCTTGTGATATCATTAGGGTTGGTTTTTGGGCAAAAGTGAAGTAAGATTGAGAAAGTGTGGATTTTCCTTGCTCGGGGAAAATTGGATTGCTTCGTATTAATTAATCCCAGGTGAGTTCTCTTTATGTAATTTGAATGCTAGTACTTATACTTATTTATATGGTATGTGAGAAATTCTTTCATATATATTGATATGTTGACTTGATACTTGAAATTTTCTTGGTAATTTCCTAAAATCTCGCACCATTAATTGAATTCCGGAAAGTTTCCCTTGATATTGTTGGTTGTGTTTCCTTGTTTCTTTGAGTGACATTTCATTTCGTGAGGACCCATGGCGGCTTGAGTATTATTTCGTGTAATATATCGGGCGGTGGTCTCGGGGGTACCCGGTGGAGGAGTTGGGGTATGGACCGAGGTGGTGAAGTTTGCGGTCATGGGTTCATTTAGGGGCGCCATGATCAACTTCATCGGTATTATCTCTCAATGGCCTAAGGAGAGATAATATCATTTGCTATATCTTGGACGAGTTCTTCATGACTCCTTGGTGTTCACGGGTTGTTGACGGGTATTGTTGACCGTATGAGATTGATTGGGACTTTGTTGATTTTGTCCTTGCTTGTATTGATTATTTTATAAATATGTATATTATTAGTATTACTTTACATATTTTGAACTCACTAAGCTTTTGTAGCTTAATCTTTTAGTTGTTTAACATTTTCAGGGGAAGATAACGGCAAACAAGTAGGATCTTGAAGTGGTACTAGAAGTTTAGAAGACCCACTACTTTTGGTATAGATGTTTACTATAGTTGGGTAATAGATAAGTAATCTTTTGTAAAACTTGTAAATGGTTAGTTGGTTTGTATCCTTGAAAGTTTAGATGTTTGGGTCTTAATGTTATGAGTAGGTAAATTTTTGATTATTATACCACCGGTTGTAGCATGTTGATGTAAATCTTTTGGTAAAAATTTGGTAGTTGCTTTTTTGGTCGTTTGTGGAATATGGTCATTGTAATAATCTTTGACAAAAATCTATGTTATCTATTATGAATTTATTGTTCTTAACACGTGACACAATTTCAGAGGTGTCAGTCAATTAAGCTCTACATCTGCAATATATATATATGGTAGTATTTTTTATTTTTCCTACGTCTGAATACAAAAATGTTATATGACGTATTGCTTTATGTCAAAACAAATATGTGTAAGAGTATGGATTGAGAAATCAGAAGCTGCTGAAGATGTAGATCGATATATGCTTGATATGAGTTTATGTTTTACTCCTAATCCATTAATTTTTCTTTCAATGTGTGTCATCCATATGATAATTTTAATATGTAATATGTTCTATATATGCTTGATTTATTGTTTATTTAGCTAATTTATGTTTGACTTGTTTGTTTGGTTAATTTAGGGGGTGTAAGGGAAAACTTATTTATAAGGGTTTATGCTTATGAGCTTATAAGTTTATGAGCTTACTTAAGTTAATAAGCTTTTATTAAATAAACTATTTGGATTGGCTTATATAAGGTTATTGTAAAATGATTAAAAAGGATATTATGATTGTTAAGTTAATCAAGGAAATGAATATTGACATAGCTTACTGATGAAAATTAATGTCATTTGGTTGTTAAGCCTTAACAATTAAATTTTAATCGGAAGCATGAAAATTAATGTCATTTAATAGCAAATTAACAATCATAGTTTACATCTTAACAATCAGATGGACAATTAAATGTTGAGAGCTGCATATGTTTGAGAGGTGAACTAAGGTTAATGAAATGAGAGGGATAAAGATGTAATAATCCATAAATAAGCTAATAATCCCCTTAAGGATGGCTTATTTAAAAGCTCTTAAAAAGCTTATAAGCATAAGCTTATAAGCTCTCCCAAACACTAATAAATGCTTATTAAACTTAGATAAGCTTAAAAGCTCATAAGCCTTATAAATAAGCCCTCCAAACACCCCCTTAATGTTTGATTTTTTGTTAATGTGCCACGTATTGAGCTTAATATATCACAATGGATGATGACCAAGTATGCAAATTTGAAGATTTATTGTGGTCTTGTGGAACTTGAAGGTAGTTTGATTTTTTGTAACACAAACTCAAAAACACATTTACAATGATACAATTTCGTTATATTATGGTTAGATGTGGGTTTTGTTTGTAATTTATTGTTTACAAAGTCAAAATTGGAAAATAGTTATAAAAGCTGACAATTTGTTCTTGGTTAATGTTTCATTTCGGATGTAAATTATTGATGTTCTTATGTTGTTTGGTTGCTGGTTTTTTGTTGTTTGGTTGCTGATTTTTGATCTTTAGGTGTTGTTTGGTTGCTAATTTTGTGTTGTTCACTTGCTAATTTGTTGTTGTGTGGTTACTAATTTGTTGTTAGGTAGTGGGCAAAAACTTGCACTTAACTCTATTTTAAAGGTCAAAAGCCAAATTTTGAAGTTAAAAACTCTACTTTGAGTTTGAGGTAAAAAGCTGAAATTTGAAGTTTAAAACTCCATTTTGATGTTACGACAATACATGTTAATGATTGTGTTATAAGTTGCCAAATTAAGCCCAATTCCATGTTCTTCCATTGTGAGTACAAGGTCAGACCCGGATTTAAATTCGTTGACTTTTGAAAACCCCGTTAAAAGGTCGTTGTATGTTGTCAAATTAGCCAAATTTGAAATTTCCCATTTGATGGAATAACTTCATTGCTAAATCTATCTTTCAATTTGCACAAAGATTTTTAAATAATGCATTAAAAGTTAGTGCATTTGGTGGACAAATCATGTTGTCTATAAGATTATAAGCTTCCTCAAACATGAAATTACTAGAAAGGATATCCACCATGTTTGTGTACACCACAACATTCGGTTGGTAACCTTTCTTAGACATTTCAACGAGCACCTTGTGTGCACCATCAATCCGATTGTTTTTACACAACGCTTTCAGTAAGATATTATACGCACATTTATCTGGTTCCATTTCATCTTTTTTCATGTTACTATAAATCGGATTGATCATGCGAAACCTATTTTCATTCAATAAAGCATCTAATAGATGATTGTAGATCTCAACTGTCGGTTTACACCCAAAATCTTGAATCCTGTATAATGTTTTCAGTGTTTGGTCGGCTGCTCCTGCTCTTCTATAGAACTGAAGAACTGACTACACTAATGAACAAATTCTCAGAGTCATTGTTCAATTTCTTCAATACATCTGTTTCTCTCAATTCTGTTTTAGTGTTTTGGTGATTTTGGGGGTTGAGTATGGCGTTCCCTGTTCGTGATGAAAACAATTGGGATTGAAGGTTTGTGGACTTTTAGCAGCAATGAACATTGCTCTTTTAGATGCATATTGTCCCGAATTGAAATTGAGGGTCAACATTTCACAGTAGCAAAATTCCAAATTTCATTTCACGATTTTTTCACAAGGCTAGAAAAATTCAAAATTCGAACGGAGATACAAATTGACCAAAGACACTGAAATCAGAAATGGCTAAAAAGTTGACAACTTGGTGAAAGGATAGAGCAGAGAAATCAAAATCGTTAACCCTATAAACAACAAATCACAGTACATAAAATCGTATATAGTTGCTAATTTTTCTAACCTGAAATTTAAATATGAGTTTTGTCTTGTAACCACATGTTTGTTAGAGTTTTCATGACCAGGTATTTTCTCAATGTACAATATGCTTTGTGGCTGTCAGGTTCATTAGACAGTTTGATTACTTGAAGACGTGAAAACTAAAAAATTGCATGTTTTGTAAATCACAATTAAAAGTAAGATTTAAATATAGAATTTGCCAAAATATCAGCTTATTTTATATTTGTCATTGTTTAGTTAAGGACTACCCTGGAGCGATGTTACGGTTTTTTATACGACACCCATAAGATTGTTTATCAATGTAAATGTTTCAGTTTTACAATTATATTTGAAACGGTGTAGTAAAACATATATACTTCGTATTAACTATCCCTTCTTTTATGACATTGGATATCATTATTGTTGACTAGATATTGCACTTCCCATATATCCCGTCTTTTATGGTATTCGATATTGTTAGCAATGTGCGTAACATAAGTCAAAAAATCAAGTAGCAATCGGCCCCTACCAATAAACATATACAACAATTACATTTTATTACTTGCATATCGTTTTCCATCATTAAAGTCCATTTATATTCGTCCATCACAATTTATGCACAACCACACATAAAATTAAGGGTTTGATAATAACAGCCCTTACGGCTGTCAATAAGAGCGGACAAGTCAATAACCAACATAATACAATAAGTCAATAACCAACATAATACATGTGGTAATATTATGTGGTAAAGAAATGGCCAATGATAGAGTGATAATACAACAATTAAAGGCAAGGAAAGCAACTAAAATTATCCAAGAGTACATATCAAAGACCAAAAACATTAAACCTAAATATCAAGATTACAAATCAAACAGCTCTAAATGTTCAAAATCTTATACATTAGTAACTTATTTATCAGCCTAACAATAACCGATTGCAATCACCATGAAAATTACACAAACCAGTGTTCTCGGGTCAAATTTCAGGCCCGAGAAACGGGCTCGAGCCACTATCTCTTGGATGGTCTCTCATCATCATCACCACCATCATCATCATCATCTGAGTCATCTTTCTTGGATCTTTTTCTCTTGGGTGGGGCCTCAATCTTAGCATCATCATCTTCTTCATCATCAGATTCACCATCCTCATCAGCACCATTCTCTTCGGGCTCAAAATCACTGGCATCTTCTTCGTCTTCAGGGTTAGCAACGGGTCGAACCAAGTATTCAGTTGGTTCATCCTCCTAATTAACATTATTCATCATGCGGTCAACATCAAATTAAGCAAACATATATCACAAATAGATCTACAATACATCATTTAAAGCTATTTTTGTCAAATTTAAAAGAAAATAGTAGCCAAATGGTTTGTTTACCAACCATCAATGTTGCTGTTAAACTTGCCAATTTTATTAGTAACTAGAGAGAGAAAGAGAGTACATAAACATATTTACAATTATGTAAAAATGATGCGAATATCAGTTGTAATAATCATAAAAAAATTGTCCTTTTTAAATAATGGGCAAATTTACAAAATTTTATAAATAAAAACACAAGCAGAGCAGCATATTAGAGCATCTCCAACCATAAACTCTATAAAATCACTCTATCTTTATAAATTAGTAGGCTCATTCACTCTAAACATCCTCTCACCTCCAACCATAAACTCTATTCATCTCTTCAAAACTCTTTAAAATTAGTAGGACCCATATTACATCTACAATTACATTCACAAACAAAGTGTGGGGTCCATGGATAGAGTGGATTTCTCTCACTCTAAGAGCATCTCCAACCAACCTCTATCTTCCCCTCTATCTCTAAGTTTGAAGTTTTTCCTCCTCCAATCCACCTCTATCTTCCACTCTAAATATAGAGTGAGAGAAAAGCTCACTCTATATTTGAAGTGAGAGAAATGCCCACTCTATCAATGGAACCCACCATTTCTTTTTAATTATCTAATATTTTTTCTATTTAATTGATTTTCATTCCTTTTAATAAAAGCTTCTACTCTTGCCAACCAACAATCCATCCAATTGAGTTCTTTTGTAATTGAACTTCCAAAAACTTAAATTAATAAGGAGATATTACATGATATAATGACTTCATGTATCATTATGCATAATATGATCATTGAAGATGAATGAGATGTTAATGCAAGGATTGTAGAACGAGTTGAAGTGCCAGATATGGGAGTTGATATGGTGAATGATAACAATGATGGTTTTGAAGCATTTCTTGCCCGACATAAAAAGATAAAGGATAAAAACAAACATTTTGAGCTTAAAAATGCATTAATCGATCATTTGTTGGACGAATATTCTAATTCAGAAAATTAGTGTATTTTAGTTATTATGTTTTTAATTTATGTCATTTAAATTAATGTATTTCTTTTGTAATGTAAAATAAATTAAGTAAAAATATAATTATTATGGGTCCCACTAGTTTTAAAGGGATGGATAGAGTTTATGATTGGAGTTGAAGTTTGGTTTAGAGTTGAAGTTTGGAGGAGAAAAGCTTTCAAATATGGAGATAGAGAGGGTTATAGAGGTTGGTTGGGGATGCTCTTATACACAGTCTCATCATAAAATTAAGTACATAGACAGAAGCCTTTTCATTGCAGAAATTCAGACTCGGTTAAACAAAAAAAGTACAAAACTTGATTTAATTAATAAAATAATGATAGCAATTCGATATTTTGGAAAATAATTCAACGAAAATATATTACATGTTTATCTCTATATATAATCACCCGATCTGGTAAAAATATAAATTTAATTTTAGGAAAATTTACAGAAAATAAATGTAAAATATGAATTGCAGCAATAACAAGAAAGATCGATTGACAAAAATTATAGAAAAAATATTTAAGTTTGATCATATTGATAGATTAATTAAAAAGGGTTTAAAAAGTGCAAAAAGTATACCTCATCGTCTTCACCGTCTTCCTCATCGTCATCGTCGTCGCTATCGTCACCGTCATCATCTCCGTCTTCATCTTCATCCTCTTCCTCGTCGTCTTCGTCATCTTCGTCGCCTTCTACCGGCTGTGCCGGTGGAGCAACGCCTGATCCCGGAATAACCTCCTGCACATCATCATCATCGTCTTCTTCTTCCTCCTCTTCCTCATCGTCGTCATCTTCACCGTCGTCTTCTTCAACTTCAACTTCACTATCGATTTCTTCTATAACTTTTTGATTTTCCTTCTCACCTTCAAGCACAAGTTCTTCTCCGATCAATACCGTCATATTTGCAAAATTAGAAGCAGAATTTCCTTCGGAAAATAAACTAAAAGTTTTCCGAATTGAGGAACGAAGGTGAGGAGAGAAGAGTGAAGAAAGAGGCGGTTCTTCGTTCTTCAGAGTAGCTACACGAGATATCTGATCTCGACCGTTGAATCGTGGTTTGACATGAATTAATGACGTGGCAATTAATCGGACGGCTCTGATGATCGAACGCGGTTTATCTTTTGTGTTAGTATCAGGATTGGAGACCATACGGCGTGATAGTACCTAGGGTTACAAATGGCTCTTTCGTTATTTGTTGTCAGGATTGGGGGTAATTTAGTAAATTCATATCATACGATGCTGGACTTACCCAATTAGGTTAGCATATGGCCCAAGAAATTGCTTAAAGAGTAAAATGAAATCATTTGTTTTGATTAATTTTTATCCTAATTTAATTATTTAAACGTTAAGGAGAACCATTATTTTTATAAAATTATGAGTTTGATCAATCAATCCTAAATCACTACCATCAAAATCATATGTGATTTAACATATCACAATCACCATTCTATTTGTATTAAATCACATGTGATTCAACACGGCCGACCACCACCAGGTCCACCACTACCACCACCAACTTCTGTCGGTCACCATCTCCACCACTGACAACCCCTCGCCACCATCGGCTGCTTGCAATCACATATGATTGTGTATCCAATCACATGTGATTGCGTACCCATTCACATGTGATTGTGTCGGCCTGAGGCGGCGACCGACGACGGATGGCGGTGGTGGCCGGCGGTAGTGGTTGTATATTGAATCACATGTGATTTAATGATAGTGGTGGTTGTATATTGAATCACATGTTATTTGATGATGGCGGTGGTTAAGGGGGGTCCTTTGATCTAATAGCTAAGATTTATCCCTTGAGACTTTATAAAAATTAAGAACCTCCCTGTATGCAACTCTTATATTACTTCCTCAAAATAAGTGATACACTTTTCATTTTGTGGTGTTTCAAAATAAGCGATATACTTTTCATTTTGTGGTGTTTCAAAATAAGTTATACACTTTAGAAACTTTTCTTATTTGGAAAAAAGTCATAAGACCCCACCCACTAACTATTCCATTTAATAAATTGAAATGACACAGTTACCCTTATGTATGATATGGCTACATACCAGTAATATGTAACCATACAGATTTTTTTATCAACAATTACCTTATATATACATTTACCATACTGATTTACTGTTCATAATCTCCACCTTTATTTTCCATTTTATAATAAATGATAAAAGAATGAAAGCCCGTACATGTAAAATGCTTTGCCGAAGTGGCTTTAACAAAAATTGATATTAGTGCATGGCAGAATATGAAAGTCCAAGTTCGATCCTTGATTTAGTAGTTTTTATTCTTCTCTCTTTCTCTTTCGTTCAATTTTGTTTTACTAATTTGTAAATCTCATTTGTGTTTTTTGTTACTAAATATTTTTTTGCCCCCTTCAGAATTCTATCATTTATAATTTCTCAATTGTTTTATAATTTATACTTCTAATCTCATCTAAAGTATCTTACGTAGTTAAAAAAAATAGTGAAAACTAATTAAGAAGTGATAAATTAACTAGCTAACATGACCTAAACCATTAAACCCAATTTAAAAAAATGCCAAAAAATAAATGATTTAAAATTCCGCTGCGAAGCGCGGGTCAAATTTTACTCGTTTGATTAATTTATAAAACTAATATTTGCTACAAATGATTTATTAATAATGCAATAATTTATTAAACTACATACCAAATCAATGAAGGTCTTTTTGAACGGAAAAACACTATTTGGTAAGTGCTTCATCTAGTGTAGTCTTTTGTCAATTTGAGCCTTTTAGCGTCCTGCATGATCGAGGTAAAGGTATGTTAGGTAGTTGGTTTTAGACTAGTTAACTGAAAAAATGGGATCGAATTTGTCCAAAGTGATAGATGTAGATCGGTGGTTAGTGGTTACAGTCTGAGTTTCGGATAATGAGTTACGTGTTTGGTACCATGTATTTCTCCCATGAATTGGATTAATCATGCATCCTTCCTCAATATAGATATATTAATACATAATAGAATTATGGGTTTGACCCATAACTAATGAATGTGAACAATCTAAACTATGTTCGGCCTATGCATAAAGTTATTAAAATACATGTACAAAATGGTGGCGACATATAGTTTTGGATATTTTTAATCTCTTTGGAGCCTCATGGTGTTGGTTTGAGGTGAATGATGGTTTTTCTTAATCCCCTTACTTAACTTGTATATATTTGATGAAGCAAGTTGTAATTAAGCACACAACACTAGCTGGAGTTCGTTCTTAGCTGATAATATAGGTTTTCAACTGATCTCCGTCATCAGTTGAAGTTATGCAAGTTCTTCCATCTGATGCGGAGAGGTCAAGACATTCTCTTTGAAGGCTGAAGTTTGGGGAAAGAAGAAATACTTACTCACTTGATGTGGAATCAGCTAAGAGCATCAGGTATGGTAACATAAGTTGGACTGTCATCTATTTCACATTAAAACCTCAAATACCCTCTCTACCATCACTAATCAATAATACTCCTTTAGGACCCATAAAATATCTCTTACTTACAAAATACCCTTAAAAAATTAAAATCTCTCCTCTCACCGGACCACTGGCGAAGGGCTTCACTCACCCAACGAAGGGTATGGTGGCGAACCCCATAATTTTGACATGTAGGGGATCGCCACCACACTCCTCCCTCTAACAAATATCATCTGAGGAAATAGAAGAATATAGTTAGGAAGTTTTTCACAAATAAACTTGTTTTACTTGAAGCTCAGCAAATTTCAAAAAAGATTTTATAAAATGATTTTCTAGCATCTGAAAATAACAATCTTAAATGTCTTTTGTTTTAAGATACTATAAGTCTATAACTAGATTAAAAAAGTAGAAACAAGTTTTGGAGATTTTATATCAACAAGTATTATATGGCCCGCGCTCCGCTGCGAGATTTTAAAGCATTCAATTTATTAAGCAAAAAACAATTATTTAGTTCATATTAGATTTAGATTTCTGTATTTATAATCAAAAAATTATAAATCATATCTAATAATAAAAACTGATTTTTTTTTATAAACCCTACAAATTACCTGCTATTTTTAATATTTTATCTATATTTGTGCCTATGGTCGGGATATATTTAGAATTTGATTTCAAACTTTTTGTGTTTGAAAGTGTTTTAATCATACAGGTCAAACTCTTAAATTTTACCACAAACTATTGTAAAGTCGAATAGAAAAATTGAGTATGCTTTCAACAAAACAGATCCTTATGGCTGAGGATTATATATTTTTATTGTCTTAAAAAAAAAACTAATATATAACCATTTTGGAAAAATAAAGATACAAAAGTCCTCTTGAGCAGATTGGAAGCTGGGTAGACAGCGCCTTTCAGACTGGACGGTATGGGACGAAGGGCGGGGTCGTGGGGCTGAGGTGGCCTTTCGGCCACGCCGTGCTTGACCGGGGAACACCGCCCCCTACACGGCGTGGGGTGCGGTGGTGGAGTTCTGTGGCCACGGCAACGAGCGAGCACGAGGGGGAGCGAGGGATTTTTCGACCGTTGACGAGCAAACGGTCATATGACCGTTAAAAATTAAAAAAAAAATAAAATTTATTTTTATTTTTTATTTTCCCTATATATACACACAATATACATATTTTTTTCTCACATCTTTACCATCTTTCTCTCTACAATCATTCTCTCTACAATATTTTTAATCACTAGATTTAATCATGGCTACCCCACCACCATCGTCGTCAACATCATCGTCATCATCGTCATCATCCGACTCATACGATATGGCTCTGATTGCGTATTGCGCGTCGCGTTTGAATGCACATGCGGAGGAAAGTAGCACCGCCCGCTTCGACAGTAGGACGGCGAAGCTCAACCGTAATCGTGCCGCTGGACACCAACGTCTTTATCGAGATTATTTTGCAGATGATAGCGTTTATAACGATAGAGATTTCAAACGACGGTTTCGTTTGAGCAAAAATTTGTTCATGCGCATATGTAGTGCATTAGAAAACAGATATCCTTTCTTTCAACAAAAATATGATGCTAGAGGTAGGCTGGGATTTTCTCCGCTCCAGAAATGTACTGCCGCACTCCGATCCATGGCTTACGGGTCGTCCCATGATTCTCTTGACGAGTACCTACGCATGTCTAAAAGGACCGTTAGGGAAAGTATGTATAACTTTGCGGAAGGGGTTGTTGAAATATTCGGCCCTATTTATTTGAGGAAAACAACGGTCACTGATGTTCAGAATTTATATGTGCATCATGAAGAGAAACATGGTTTTCCTGGAATGCTTGGTAGCATTGATTGTACCCAGTGGGACTGGAGGAATTGCCCTCAAGCGTGGAGATGAGAGTACACGGGAGGTCATCATGGAACGCCATCGTTGGTACTAGAAGCAGTTGCTTCACAAGATCTATGGTTTTGGCATGCGTTTTTTGGGGTTGCAGGTTCGAACAATGATGTCAACGTGCTTGATCAGTCACCGATATATAACGAGATCTTAACAGGAAGGGCACCGGATGCTCCATTCGTTGTGAATGAAAATCACTATAGATTCAGTTATTACCTTACCGATGGAATATATCCTCGTCATGCTACGTTTGTGAAGGCTTACCGGCATCCATCAAACCCAAAACAAACCTTGTTTACCCAAAAACAAGAATCGGCACGTAAAGACGTAGAACGTGCTTTTGGGGTTTTAAAGGCAAAGTGGCACGTTGTTAAAAATGCGGCGCGTACCTATCAACTTCATAATTTAAGATCCATTATGTATGCGTGTATCATCATGCATAATATGGTTGTCGAAGACAAAGGTCGCAATATTTCACATTACGTGCCAGACGGTCCTCGAGAAACACTGTATGTACCGGGAACCGCTGAATATTTGCATAGGGTTGTTGACATTCGAGACAATGCAACACACGATAGACTTCAAATCGACTTGGCGGAACATTTCTACAATAACCGAAATCAAAACCCAAATGAAGACGATAATGAAGACGAAGATAAAAATAAATGTTATTTGTATTTTTATTAAATTGTTATTTGTATTTTTATTTAAATGTAATTTGTGTTTTTATTAAAATAAATGGAAAAGAAATGATGAGTTGGAAAAAAAATGGTGTGGGGTAGAGTGGTGGGTATTTCCTGGATAAAGTGGAGTGGTGTGGTGTGGTTGCTGAGGTGACGGATGATGTGGCAGAAAAAATGGGGTGGTGGTGGTAGGGGTGAGCACAACAGGGTACCCGCCGGTTCCGACCGGAACCGGAACCAGAACCGGAACCGCAGGTTCCTAAAATCTCGGAACCGGAACCGGAACCGGAACCTGGAAGACAGGTTCCTAAATTTTCGGAACCGGAACCGGAACCGCCGGTTCCAGAACCGGTTCCGGTTACCCTGCCTCTAAATTCATAAAAATTTAAGTATTACAAACAAAATAAACAAGACAATAAATCACACAAACTAGCAATTACATATATCGTTTAACGATTATAAACACCGTTTAACGATTTTAAATATGGTTGAACGAGTTCAAAATAGAAATAAGTGAACAAAAATCACTTTCTGGTACTTGACTTCCATATTCAACGAGTTTAAATATGACTCAATCAGTGATAATAAAGATAAAACCCGTTTTATTTAGACTATTAAGTTTGTGAGGTATTTTACATTTAGGTAAATCTCTTAAATTTAATGTATATTATCTTATATATTATTATATTTACTAAAAATATATCGGAAAACTGCCGGTTCCAGGGTATCCACCGGTTCCAGGTTCCCTGATTTTGAGAACCGGAACCGGAACCTCTTAGGGCGGTTCCATGATTTTAGGAACCGGAACCTCCTAACAGGTTCCTTGTCCGGAACCTCCGGTTCCGAAGCGGTTCCGGTTCCAATTCCGGTTACCCTCTTTTTCTGCTCACCCCTAGGTGGTGGTGCCCATACCCCATAGTCTCATGCATATCAAATAACCAATTAAGCTGAAACAAACTTTGAGAATATTCTTAAACACATAATATATAACACAAATCATAAGTAACTACTTAAAATTAAAAAGAAAAGAAAAGAAAAAACCAACCAATAAAAACATTGTGAACATTATTATATATTAATTTATCCTACCACAATCGTATTATTAAAGTAATTTGTCTTGTAAAAATTAGTTTTTCAAGTCTAACGAAATTTCCGTATAAGACAACTCATCACATGTACATATCTCATCTAATCTATAAACAAATATAAAAGTGCCACGGTCATCAACGTACAAATTCGTCCCTATAAGAGGAAAATATCTTACTTACCAAATAATTGACCTCAAAGATGTGTCTCCGGTGTTCAATTTTCCGATGGCCGGAGTTTGACATAAATGGAATCGATACCGTCTCCTCTTACTTGAGCACCGGTTGGAGCTGGACTTCACATAATCTCTCACTAATCACCGCTGGACTGTCCCGCCAGGGCTTCCGGCGACCAGATATCTGGATCGTCGATGATGTGCTCTGGAACGTTGTCATGGCGGTAGAGTCTCTTGTTCTTACATTTATGCTTGGCTGTTATTTTGTGTGCTGCGGCTGTACTCTGTAATTTGTTTCTGCACATATGTATAGATACATATTATGACGCTATAATATTAATTTCCCCCAAAATCTTTGTTCAATTGGTAGGTTATAGATGAAATGTCTTGCATCCTTTCATGTTTA
Organism: Calendula officinalis; assembly: GCA_963853835.1. Lineage (NCBI taxonomy): Eukaryota > Viridiplantae > Streptophyta > Magnoliopsida > Asterales > Asteraceae > Calendula > Calendula officinalis. The sequence continues at coordinate 12,531,574 of OY970825.1, read as the reverse complement.
TGAATTCAAATTGCCATATTTGAATTTCATATTTTAACTAACTATTTGAGAAATATTAACTAAACCTTATGATGCGTTATTTTGGCGCAACAGCCAACAAGCACAATATTTTTCTTTAACATAGGTTCCAATTTGTTTTATGAACCAACTAGTCATTGAGTAGAACATCAAATAGTATATATGTTCGATCAAGTTAGAGACAGAGGCAAGGACACACTTGGATACGTAAAGCTGCTACAACAGGTCAACAGCCAAATGAACATCCCCAAAAACTACAAAAATAGTTCTTTATAAAGTTAAGACGTGAAGGAAATGAGTATTAAACTAGGTGTAACGCCAAAGGTCGCTAGCCTTTCGTCGCTCCACCTCACCCACTGCGACGCGTCCCAAACCATTACCCATCGATCGAACGACGCGTCCCGCACGGCCAAGGGTCGGCCAAACGACCGTTGTTGGAAGAGGTTTGGTTGCTGGTTACGTGGGTTTGGTCGGGATTTTTCATGTGTTTGGTCGCAAGAGAAAAAAATGACGTGACACTGATGTGTCAGGGATGCATAGTCTTAGGTATGGAAAAACAATTTATGAAATTCACTGATGCATAATTGGGAACAAATGCCCGTTTGCACTATGCCAAGATGATGATGTGTGAGTGAAAGAGTATTTGGGTAGGTCCCAAAAGGTGTCATGGCGCAAACCCCATGCCAAGCTCCACGCGAGTCTTCTAGCCGCACCATTTCGTTTGTTGGGTGTTGTATCACTGTGTGAGTGAAAAAAGTATTTTGGTGCGTCTCAAAGGGATTTAATATTTTAATGACTTGTGTTATAAGCAAATGATTACTTGGGGGTGTAATTGTGAAATTCGAAATGCTGAGTTGAGTATTTAGGTCAAGTCAGCACATCCGATACCCTGAGTGGCTAACTATGGTAATGACATACGGCAAACATATACCAAAAAACGTCAAGAAAATGTGCAAATAAATGAAGTTTCCAATTTCACGTGATTTACATATATTACAAGATCAACGAGAACACTTGAAAAGATTTTAATTCTAGAGGTCTAAACGGGCCAAATTGAATATATCCATTTAGGAGTGGGCTTTCCGTTCCATTTGAGGCAGATACGTAAGTACACTGTTCACTTGACTTAAAAGTTATTGAAGATGATTTATACGAAGTATATTATAATTTTTACTTCATATATTATATTACATAATTATATTACATAAGTATTACATGAAATTGTATAATTATACTAATTAGTGATTACAATAAACATTGTGATATACTTCCTCCGTCTCACAAAAAACTTCTCATTTCACTTTAAATTTTTATCCCACAAAAAACTTCTCATTTGCTACATTTGATGGGTTCCACATAATAAATTCTATTAAAACTAAAGACCCAACCACTAATAATCCACTAACTATCTTTCGCTCTCAAAACCAATATTATATTTTAATCAAATTTATTATCAGTGACCCCACCACTAACTCACCTTAAAACTTATGTAAAAGTGAAATGAGATGTTTTTTTAGACGGAGGGAGTATAAATCAACTCATGAGAACTATTAACCAAGAAAAATCAACATGCCATTGGCTTTTAGACTCATGCCAATAGTCTCATCAAGTAATTCGTCAGTAGCCTTTGACTCTTCGGTAGTTTGACATCATTGGCACCACCTTATTCTTGAACTCTTCGGTAGGAACTCTTTCCCACAAGGAAGAGTTGTCAGTGGGGTTTTTTCAAGTGAAGATGAGCTAGTTTAGTTATTATTAGGCTATTAGGTATGGGCCTCACCATAACACTAATTTTTCTGCCACATCATCTGTCACCTCAGCAACCCCACCACACCACACCACTTTTTTCAGGAAATACCCACCACACCATACCACACCACACTATTTTTTTTTCCAACTCATCATTTCTTTTCCATTTATTTTAAATAAAACACAAATTACATTATAATAAAAATACAAATAACAACTTAATAAAAATAATACAAATAACATATATTTTAATCTTCATCTTCATTATCGTCTTCATTTGCATTGTGATTTGCGTTATTGTAGAAATGTTCCGCCAAGTCTTCTTGAAGTCTATCGTGTGTTGCATTGTCTCGAATGTCAACAACCCTATGCAAATATTCAGTGGTTCCCGGTACATACAACGTATGACGGGGGCCGTCCGACAAGTAATGTGAAATGGCGCGCCCTTTGTCTTCAACAATCATGTTATGCATTATGACACATGCATACATCATGGATCTTAAATTATCTAGTTGATAGGTACTCGCCGCATTTTTAACAACGTTGTAACGACCGGAAATTTGTAAATAAATAAATTGAATAAAAAATATGATAAATAAGGATAAATCGTTCAAAGAACGTAGGAATTGGTTTCGTGTCGTTTGGACACCGTATGAGAAAGTTATGGGCGAAACCGTGTCGAGACAAAGATGAAAAAGTGCAGCCCTGCTGCCTTAGGAAGTTCGCGTCGCGAACTTGGGTTAGCGATCGGGAACTCCGGTCAGGGATCTGGGCCATTGGTCGCGATGAAGTTCGCGATGGCTTAGCGATCGCGAAGTTTGGAAAAGCGCAGACTTAGCGACGCGAACTATTGTTCGCGTCGTGAACTCGTGTCATGCAGCTTTAAAATCGGGTTTTCAGCCATTTGTGTTATTTTCAAACCCTAGATACCTCTTTGGCGATTTTTGGAGCTCTAGTGCAGTTCTTGAGTGATTCCTCCACAAATCTTTGGTAGATTTCACTCCTAGTTGAAGATTAAAGGTATATCTTCACTCTTTGATCTTTGTAGCGTAAGATCTATGTATTTGGGTGTATGGGTTTGAAACCCTAGCTCTTTGGGTTATGGGTTATGGTGATATAAGTGATGTATGCACTTACTAGATGGTATATTATCAAAGGAAACGAGTGTATGGTTATGATTTGTAAGAACCTTAAGGGTTGGTTAAACCTAGGGTTTGGTAAATCACCATAATTGGGGGAAATGAGTTAATAAGTGTTATCTAGAGATAGATGGACACATTGTTAGTAGAATGTGATATTGATAATCTTGTGATTATTGTATTAGGCTTCCGGTGAAGTCTTGGAGTTGATCAAATTGTTGGGGCAAGGAAACCGGCGGAAATAATACGGTTGGAGCATTATATTGCTAAGGTGAGTACGTGTGGACTTTGCTGAGTACATAACCATTGAAATATGTTTTCTTACTTGTGATTTGGTCTATTTGATTAATTGTGTAGACTATTAGTATGTAGAGTTAGTTATATATTATTATGAATATTAAAACTAACTTGTTTGATGATTTATGAGATAGCCAAGGGCTTAGATGGAATAACTCGAGAAGTTATGACGTGTGATAGTGTGGCGGTGATTCGGGGGATCCCCGGTCACTTGGGATGGGGCGGATTGGGCATCGACCCATGGACCATCATGTGTTAGGAGGCTTGCTACCGGACGAGATCCGGCTAGAAGTCGGGTAACGGTAGAGTGGGCGATTCCCTCTTGCCGTTACCGTGAGGCTTATTAAGGCGGGGGATCCCCGATTAATAAGTATGTGAGATGACGGGTTGTTTGGAGGTGTTCCAAATAACTAGATTGACTTGCTAGGGAAGCAAGAATGATAGAGTCACAATAGGGTGACTAGACGTATGATGATGAGATATATACATAGATATATATATGTTTATATATAATGTGAAATTTGCTTGTTTTATCGGGGGTCTAAACCCATGTAGCTCACGAGACATTTTTGTGTCTCACGTACTCCTTGTTGTTTTTGCTATGTACTCAGGTTCTGGATCGGAGTTATAGGTACGCATGGATAGAGATATGCGGGGCCTAGAATAGAAGAACATTAGAGCGGATTTATGCTTAGCTTTGGTTTTGATATATTTTGTAACACCGAAACTTTATACTCTGATTTCATACTAAAGGTTTTTGTAAATCCGTATTTTGGGACGGTTCTTCTATTTATAAAATGATATGTTTTGGTAAATGTTTTGTTTTAAAAATTGAGGTGTTACAAACGTGCCACTTTCCCTTTAAAACCCCAAAAGCACGTTCTACGTCCTTACGTGCCGATTCTTGTTTTTTGGTAAACAAGGTTTGTTTTGGGTTTGATGGATGCCGGTAAGCCTTCACAAATGTAGCATGACGAGGATATATTCCATCGGTAAGATAATAACCGAATTGGTATTGATGCCCATTCACAACGAATGGAGCATCTGGTGCCCTTCCTGATAAGATCTCGTTATATATTGATGATTGATCAAGGACGTTGACATCATTGTTCGAACCTGCAACCCCAAAAAAGGCATGCCAAAACCATAGATATTGCGAAGTAACTGCTTCTAGTACCAACGATGGTCTTCCATGATGACCTCCAGTGTACTCTCCTCTCCACGCTTGAGGGCAACTCCTCCAGTCCCACTGGGTACAATCAATGCTACCAAGCATTCCAGGAAAACCATGTCTCTCTTCATGTGCGGCATATAAATTTTGAACATCAGTGACGGTTGGTTTCCTCAAGTAAATAGGGTCAAATATATCTACAACCCCTTGGGCAAAGTTATACATACTTTCCCTAGCAGTCCTTTCAGACATGCGTAGGTACTCGTCAAGAGAATCAGGGGAAGCCCCATAATCCATGGATCAGATTGCTGCCGTACATTTCTGCAATGGTGAAAATCCCCGCCTACCTCTAGCATCATATTTAAGTTGAAAGAAAGGATACCTGTTTTCTAATGCACTGCATATGCGCATAAACAAACTTTTACTCAACCGAAATCGTCGTTTGAAATCTTTGTCGTTATAAACACTGTCATCCGCAAAATAATCTCTATAAAGTCGTTGGTGTCCAGCGGCACGATTACGGTTCAGCTTCGCAGTCCTAGTGTCGAAGCGGGCATTACTAGTCTCCGCTAGCTGATTCAGGCGCGTCGCGCAATACGCCAACAAAGCCGTATCGTATGTGTCGGATGATGAAGACGACGATGATGAAGACGATGATGATGATGTAGCCATGATTAATGTAGTGATGATAAATTAAGAAATGTGATGAAATGATATATATATTGTGTTATAACATGGGTATTTATATTGGTGTGTGATTGGGGTATATATATATATATAATATATATTATATAATAATTTTTTTTTATTTCAAACGGTAATATTACCGTTGGAAATCGCCCAACGGTAAAAAATCTCGATCATTTGCGCTCGTTAACACCCGTTGCCGTCACCACCCCTGTGCACCACCGCACCCCACGCCGTTAAGGGGGGCGGTGTGCTAACCTGACTTAACGCGGTCGCCCCCCTCCACCTAAGCAACACCACGCCACTTTGTGGATATTGTTAGTAACTCGTAATTAAATAGGGAAGAAACTAATATGACCCCACGGATTTACCATTTTAAAAAGAATGTTCTAGAAGGCGAGAAAACAAGGACCCCACATGTACATTTGTCACAACGCAAATTCTCCCCCTTTTTCAAAAGACATTACACGTCTTCTCTTCACTTCTAATTTCAAATATCCTGTTCCTCAATTCTCTCTGTAAATCCTTTCCAAAATCAAGCAAGCTGTCAATTTGTTTTCTTTCTGACCCTAAAAACAGATACTAATTCGGATCATTTTCTTTCAATTCAGTGAGTGGTTTTATCTTGTGTATGGCATATGTCATCGATCATAATAATCCCACCGGCATACCTGTTCTTGTTCCCAATTATGCATCACTAAATTTCACAAACCCTAATTTCGTACATAATAATCATCATCATCAAGTGTTGGTTCCGGTCCGATTAGTAATGAATCCAGCTGTGGTGGCTCAGATTGAACTGGAGAGATCAATCACTCTTCAACAGGTAGGGTTTTACTTACTTCAAAGCAAACCCCAATTCACTCACTCATAATGTTTTTCATTTTCATTTCTTAAACGGCATGAGTTTTTATCTTGTTTCTTGATTAGTTCTTGTTGGGTCATAAAATTTATATATGATTTTTATGTTATGCATTAGATTAATCATGGCCAGAGTAGTTAATTGTATAATTGATATTTATTAATTGCAGTATATGAATGATGAGGGTCTTGTGCCTTCTAGAGAAGAGGAACAGAGGAGGAACAATGTCATTCGAAAACTTAAAGAGGTAAATTCTCTAAATATAATTGCGTTTTATAATCGAATAATCAAAGGTTTATTAACTGAATATTGCATACTATGTATTACATTGTATAATATCTGTCTAATGTACAAAATCTTCATGTATGATTAATGCAGATAGTGTTCAAATGGGTTAAGAAAGTTGCTTACAAATATAAGCTGCGGCAAAATGAAATTAGAGCTGCCTCAGCAACTATATTAACATACGGATCATATGGTCTTGGTGTAAGTTTCTTATTTATTATTATTTATTTTTAATTATTTTTTTTTTCAGCAAGATTATGTTGGGGTCTAATATGTTTCCAAATTTCGTTCAGGTGCATAATGCAGAATCTGACATTGATGCTCTATGTGTTGGCCCTTGGTTTGCCTCTTTGACAGTGAGTCATCTTATTAATTACTTCATTTTAATAATATGCAATTAGAAAAATAAATATTAGGTGCAATATATCATTAGATTTGTGTTTGTGCAGGAAGATTTTTTTAAAGTTTTATGCGACATGCTGGCAAAACGGGTGGAAGTGTCGGATATCCATTGTATTAAAGATGCAAAAGTTCCTTTAATTAGATTTAAATTTGAAGGAATTTCCATCGATTTGCCTTATGCTCAACTTAAAGTAACAACTATTCCTGAGGTAACGTTTGCTTTCTACTTTTTTATATTTCTCTAATTACTTTATCTGAAAATCATATAAATATTTTAATTCATTATTTAAATTTGATTTGTAGAATATTGACATACTCAACCCGGTGTTGTTAAACGGTATTAATGAAACAAGTTGGAAAAGCTTATCAGGTGTACGTGCAAACAATAGCATTCTCCAACTCGTTCCAGATATTCAGGTATTAATTACATTAAAATGTAAATTGTAATAATGTAAGAATACATTAATATTTAATTTTTAAATGTTATTATTCATTGTGTATTGTAGATATTCCGGGAATTACTACGCTGCGTTAAATTATGGGCAAAAAGGAGAGGAGTGTATGGTAACGTAAGAATTTTCTTTCTATTTAATATTTATTCACTTTGACATTTATGATTTTCTATATTTCGTAATAATTTATGGAACAATTTGATTTGTTTTGCAGTTATTTGGATTTTTTGGGGGTGTTCATTTGGCGGTTTTATCGGCATGTATTTGTCAAAGATATCCAAATATGAAGTTGGCTTGTTTAGTTACAATTTTCTTTAAAACGTTTGCTCAATGGCCATTGCACGAACCAGTAATCCTACAAAATGGCATGATGATGCCACGTCATCACCAACTGATAATGCCTATTCAGCTTCCTAGCAGTCCACATGAATATTGTCATTCCAATATTACCCTTACCACTTTCAAGAAAATCAAAAATGAGTTTCGCAGAGGTTATTTTCTTACTCAGGTATGATTAACAAAGTTACTACTATATTATTTCAATAATTGATTATTGTTAACTATTGAATAAATTGTAATGTTGCAGGACCTTTTGAAGTCACAATTTGATTGGAGAAACATATTTGAACCCTACCCTTATTCAAAGACATACCAACATTTTTTAAAAATATGTCTTTCAACTTCTAATCAAAGTGAAATTGGTGATTGGATAGGTTGGGTGAAATCACGGTTTCCATATCTTCTAGCTAAGGTAATAACTTTTACTTTTAAATGAAGTTTTTAAGTTATTATTATTATTAATTTTTTTTTGTTTGTGTACAACTAATTACAATATTTGTTTCTTGCAAATGCAGCTGGAGGAGTTACACGTTTACTACGATCCAAACCCTAGTGAAAATTTGGATACAACAATACAAGATCCGAATGTTGTTTTTTACTGGGGATTAGTTGTTGATAGGAGCTATTATTTTGATCCAGATTTACTACAAAAAGAGTTCCAAAAAAATCTTGGTAACAGTTACAAAGGTGTAGTAGGAAAAATCACCATTTCGGTTATTCAAGCATCTTAACTACCTAAAAAACTTGCAGATTGTTGATACCAACCACTTATTTTCAAACTCGACCCAAATTGTACATGTGTACTTGAACCAGTTTTGCACCCGGGTTATCAGGTTATGAGTTTAAGATGGGGTTTTTTTGTTAATCTTCTTTGATTGTGCATAGAGAGGGAATACACAATACACAAAATTTGTAGTTTTTCTCTTTATTTTTTTTCTATTTGTTGGTTGAAGTTTTAGTGGGGTATAGTATAGGGTTTTGAAAGATTGAAGAAAGTGGGATTGTACATTTTTTACATGATGGATTGTATACTTGAATGTCCATTTTGATATAACATTGGTTTAATTGTATATTTTCCTTATTTTTTTAAACAATTTTGTTAGACCTCTCCCAATTATAACGTGTTTCTTAACTCATGCCAGATCACATTTTTTCCTACTGATGAGTTACTGACAAGGTCGTGTAAACAAGAACTCATCACTGGTTTATCTCCACTTCAAAACAATATTAAAAAATTAACCCCTCCCCTCTCACACAAGCCTCCGACGAGTTCCCTATGAAGACGAGAGGTTACCGACGAGTTTGGTGACGGAGGGCGTGAAGTCACGATGAATTTAAATCCCTCACGATGAGATTGAAGACATGCCGTTGGCACATACCTTATTGTTATGTTACAAGTGACGTGTGTACTAAAAGAGAATAGAAAAGGAATTTAAACTTAAAAAGATGTCTATGACTTTTGACCTACTAGAGGGGCGATTTTATTATTTACTCTGAAAAGCGAAAATAGAAAAGGAAATTAAAACAATAAATATAAAATAAAATAAGACTTTTTGGTCATTTCAAAGCCGCACGACGAATATGAGAGAAAACACTCAACAATGTGGTCTAACTAGTTCTTTCGATAACTAAACATACAAAAAGTGCATGTCACAAAAATGAAATTGTCAAATCAGTCATTTACTCGAAAGAATTTATTTAATGTTAGATTTGTACATCACCTCATTTAACCATACATCACTAAATCAATTAGACTTTAACAATACACCTTTTACCAATTAACCCTTGTTTTTGTCAATTAATAAATGGTAATATTGTCGATGTCTTAATTTAGTGGTGCGGCAAAAATAGGTGGTCTACTAGTCAATGGCAAGAAGTTGTCAACTTGACTTCAAAGTCCAGTAACCCAATGCATTTAAGTTTTAAATTTGCATTCACTTGCCTTCCAATTATGCTAACCAACTTACCATACAAATAACTACCACCAAAACCTACCATTTTACACATATTTCCATCTATGGATTCATCTCAAATCCAACACCAACAACCACAACCTCCCTCCACTACAATAATAACAACCGAATTGATCAATACATCCATCCAAAATCTCGTCAAATCCAGCAAAAGAAGGCGGAAATGGGACTTTCTCTCGGGATCAACCAAACAAAGTTCCAACAACAAACCTCCATGGCGAAACCACTTGACACATTTCCTAGAATCAACCCCGGTTCATGTAATCGCCATCACATTGCTTCTCATTGATCTTGTTATGGTAGTACTCGAACTCTCAAAAACCCTCGTTTCTTGTCCCGCAAGCAAGAGAAGTAACAAGAAAGTAGATGTTTGGTACCATTGGATAGGGATCGGAATCTTAACGATTCTTGCTACCAAGAGTGTGGCACTAGTGCTAGGGTGCGGGAGTTCGTTCTTCAAACGGCCAGGGTTGGTGGCCGATGGTGTGGTTCTAATTGGAGCTTTGGTGTCGGAGGTTTTGATGGAAAGGGTCGGGGTTGGGTTAATTGTTGTGGTGAGTTTGTGGCGGGTTTTGAGGGTTGTTGAGAGTGTGTTTGAGTTGAGTGATGAGGCCATTGAAGTGCAAGTAACAAGTATATTGTATCAATTCGAGTTACTTGAGGAAGAAAATGGTAGACTCATCGGGACTATTTCCGACAAGGACAAGATCATAGACCAACTGCAAGAAGAACTTGATAAACGAGTATCGATGCATTCATAAGTATCACAATGACTATCAAATGAACTTGTAATTTATATGCATATGTTTGTTTGATTCGTAAAGTTATGTAAAGTAATTTCTCAATATTTAATCGAAATTAGTCATTTTACCTATTAACTAAACTAAATGTGATTGTTAGCTTCCTAGATTCCCTTTCTCATTAAAGTTATAGTTAGCACCGTGTCTTTGATGAACATATGAAAACAATCAAGTTACGTTTTAGGTGTTTGCTCTTTGTATTAGTCCATTTGTGCTTATATTTGAGCAAATTTACATTTATATACATGATTCATAACTAGTCATCTGGTAGATGTTTACCTTAAGAAAGGATCGAAACCATGACCTATAGGAAATCATTTCAGACATTAACGCAAACTAGATATTTGGTAAATAATACAATTTGATATTTCTCAAGCAGAACAGTTAAGACATTAACTGTACATGTGGTAGAACTTAGTTCATCAGCATTTTAGGATCAACCCTTCAAGAACAGAACAGACTCAAAACAGTCTTGAAGATCTAGAATTGGGTGAAATTGAATCACTTCTCTAGCAGATAGATTTAATTAATTTTGTATAACGATTAAACCATTTACATTTTTTTGAAGCCATTTCCTGCAAACTTACACCTGAGTTTCAACCTGAAAAGTAAAATGAAAATATTATTGCTTAGTTACTTTGGTTAAAAAGTTAAAGTATAACTTCAAAAGTATTTTATAATATTAGTGAATTAAATATATTTTCAAGTAGGGTAGGAAACATTCAGGTAGTTAAGGATTCATTTCATGGGCATGATTCACATGTGATGTCAAGCCAAATTTTGAATTCCCTCAAGGGCCCTGTTTTAGTTTTAATTTTAATTTCACGTAGGGTAGGAATCATTCATGTCAGATTCTTAAATATTTTTGGGCAGTTGAGTGTCACATGCAATGTTATGCCAAATCTTGGATGCCCTATAATATAATTAACCAATTTCCAATAAAAAAATAATATCTTTTACAAATTATATTTTCTTGAACAAGATTAGTTACCTTGGAAAAGTATCACTAGGAAGAAAATGATGGTAAAAAACATAGCAAATAAGCTTCCATGTGATGTTGTTGTTGTTGATGATGATGAATTTTTTAATGCTTTATTTTGCTTGATTGCTTTCATACGTTCAATTCTGGCCCGTTTGATGATTGCAAGTTGAGCAAGCTCTTTGATGAGCTTTTGATCAGAAGCATTTAATGGAATACCTCCAGGTGGTCTTGGTGGTTTTTTGGCATTTGAACCCTTTTTAGGCTTCTCTACAGAACCTTGATTCACATTTAATGGAACTGAGTTATTATCTACACTCGTTAATCCGTCACATAACTTCAAAAAAATTGCTTTTGCTAGTTTTTTATCCAACTCTTCATTGCTATGAATTATACAAGTACCACTCTCAAGATCAAGATTAAAACCAGTTTCTTGTCCTTTAGAAGCTGAATGATCCATTCAAGCTTTAACTTTTTGTGCTACCGGATTCAAATTTAAGAACAAAAGCTTCGTTTTTAAGATGAATATTACAAAATTGATGCTTTTGAAGCTCAATTGGCTCTCAATTGAGACAAAACCCTGAAATCCTGAATGCAAAATAGAAGAAAACAATTAGGATTTATTTATAGATAACGGAAAGAGAGTCTTCATCTGAACTCAATTCAAAAACTATGGGATAAATATGTCAATTAACGGCAACCACAAGGCAAGTAACAAAACTAGAGTTGACATTAATATTTAATATTCAAACAAACAACTTGTTAATTGTAATGAATAAATTATGCCATTTTCTTTCAATGTTAGTCAAAATTCTAACTAACATAAATCATTGTTTACAAACAGTTTTATACTAAATTGTAACTTTATGTCAATAAAAAGCAATAAAACCAAAAACAGAACGAAATTATAATCAAACTACAGAGTCGGCCTAATATGAACTTGTGTAGATTAAATGAGCCAGCAACAATTCTAGCATTAAACCACAAACGTAAGCAACGAATGTCTAAAAAATAAAGAACAAGTGAACACAAAGTAAAGTACAAAATTAGAAATTATTACGAAGAAATTGAGTGCAGTGTAATTCAAATTTCCAGAATGCAACGCGTAAAGCAATAGAAGTCAATTGGTCATGAATTTGAACAAATATGAAGGAAGAAATGGTGCTGGGACTGGAAATTACCTTTTGTGATCTGAAATTGAAGAAGACCTGAGGAAGTCTTTCTGTTGGAGTGTAATTGTAGCCAACAAATGAAGAAATTGAGAATGAGAGCGATTGGAGATAATCGTGGGTTTTAAACACGAGGGCTTTTAAGCATATGCGGACCAGCCGGGAAGGTGCTCATATTCTTTATTTTTCACTTTTTCTTTTTTCTTTTTCAAAGCTATACATAGTTTAGAAAATTAGGCACGTGCTTAAAGTTTTTAAAGAAACTAGGAGGTTGACCATACGCGACGAAGTTTTAAAACATGAAACACAAATATCAAGCTCAAGTCAAGTCTTCAAGAAGCATATTTAATAGGAAAATGCTAATGACAGTCTTTAGGGCTGTCATTAAAAAGACAAAATACACAAAAGACAACCCCTTGAATTTTAGGAAGATTACTTTTTTAATCAATGTACAAGCTTTTTATACATGTTAGTGACAGCCATAAGAGCTGTCATTAGCAAAATCCTATTTAATATAGGGTTTTGATAATGACAGCCCTAAGGCCTGTCAAAAGACATATTTTATAAACTTGTACATTAATCTATAACAAACTCCTTAATTTTAGGAAGGTTTCTTTTGTACAACTTTTTATGCGCTTAATAACAGCCCTAAAGGCTGTCATTATCAAAACCCTTTAATATAAGGCGAAAATACATTTTTGTATTTTAACTTAGCTTTTTTCTTAAGGGTTTACTTTATGACAATACTAAGAGTTGTATCTAACATGCATAAAAAGCTTATACATTTATTGATAAGGTATTGATCCAAAAATCCAGGGGATGTTTTTACTTTACTTTTGCCTTATTATCATTTTTTTAATGGCAATAGAGAATGAAAAGAGAGTTTCGGTAATATTATCACCTCTTTTAGCCAAACCCAACAAAAGCATACATAAAAATAAAAGGGGTTTGTTAATGAGAGCCCTTAGGGCTGTCACTAACATGCATAAAAGACTTGTACATTCATTGATGGAGTAGTGATCCTAAAATTCAGGGGGCGGTTTTTACTTTGATTTTGCTTTCTTATTGACAGCCCTAAGGGCTGTCATTATCATTTCCCAAAATAAAAAGCAATAGTTCTCTAGCAAGATGCTATAATACGACAAAACAAAGACAAAAAAAAAAATGCAACATGGTACATTGAACTTGACAAAATTGTCGATTTAATACTGTAACACCTCAATTTTTAATACAAAACATTTGGCCAAAATATTCATTTAATAAAGAGGAGAACTATCCCAAAATACGGATTTACAAAAACCTTTGGTATGAAAATCAGAGTATAAGTTTGGTGTTACAAAATATATCAAAACCAAAGCTAAGTCTAAATCTATTCTAGTGTTCTTCTACTCTAGGCCCCGCATCTCTATCCATGCGTACCTAAGCCTTCGATCCTGAACCTGAGTACATAGCAAAACAACAAGGAGTACGTGAGACGAAACGTCTCGTGAGCTACATGGGTTTAGACCCAATAATAATAATAATCATAAGGCATACAAACAAATATACAAGTAACTCGTCCATCTATCTAGTCACCCTATTGTGACTCTAAACTCATTGATTTTCTAGCAATCATATCTAGTCATCGGGTCGTCCCCAACTAACTAGAACTACATTAACTTATTAACCGGGGATCCCCCGCATTAATAAGCTTCAAGGTAAAGGCAAGAGGGAATCACCCAATCTACCGATACCCGCCTTACTCGCCGGACTACTGCCAGTTAGCAAGACTACTATCATGGAATGGGCCGATGGGGATCCGCCCAAATGCCCCCCATTCCATATCCTCATGACCGGGGATCCCCCGCGTCATCACAACGTCTCGTCCTTACCATAACTCGATGGTTATGTCAACAAAGCCTTTGGCTATCACGTCAATCATCAAGCAAGCTAGTTCAATACTATTATTGGTATAACTAACTACCAATTACCAATCTACACAATTAAGCAATTAGACCGTAACACAAGTAATAAAATGTATTTCATAGGCTATGTACTCAGTAAATTTCCACACGTACTCACCTTAGCAAAAATTGCTCCAACCGTGTTCTTGACACCAAAACTCTTGCTTGCACAATTCGGTCAAACTTTCAAGGCTTCACCAAAAGCCTAATACAACAATCATACAATGTTCAACATCACATACTACTAATAATGTATCCACTTATCACTAGATACCATCAACTAACACTTTCTCCCAATTATGGTGAATTACCAAACCCTAGGTTTAACCAACCCTTAAGATTCTTACAAATCTTAATCATACACTTGTTTTCCTTTGTTAATATACCATCTATTAAGTGTATACATCATTTATTCACCTTAAACCATAACCCCCAATAACTAGGGTTTCAAACCCATCCATCAAAATACATAGATCTAAAGCTACAAAGATCAAGGAGTGAAGATATACCTTTAATCTTCACTTAGGAGTGAAATCTATCAAGCTTTGATGGAGAAATCAACCAAGATCAGCACTTGCACTCAAAAATCGCCAATGGAGGAAACTAGGGTTTACTATTGCATTAAATGAGCTAAAACCCGAATTTATTGCAGACGACAGGAGTTCACGGCGTGAACTTTGCGCTTCATGACCACTTCCCGATCGCTACTTGATCGTGAACTTCGATCGCCAGATACAACAATCCCTGTAGGGAGTTCACGATCGTGAACTAAAGTTCACGCCGTGAACTTCCCTTGTACAGCAGGGCTGCACTTTTCGGTCTAGGTCTCGACCCGGTTTCGTCCATAACTTTCTCATACGGTCTCCAAATGACACGAAACCAATTCCTACGTTCTTTAAACGATTTATCCTTATTTATCATATTTTTATACAATTTATTTATTTACAAATTTCGGATCGTTACAAATACTCTGTCTCATTAACTTGATGATGTGTTTCTTACTTGATTTACTTCCGTTGGAGCTTTTAACAAACTAAAAAGTATGCGTTCATCACAATATATTGATATTAGAACCAAATCACGTGAAAAAACAAGACCAAGTTAGTAAGTCAGGTACTAAATGGATCATTTTGTCACATTCAGAGTATCATTTTGCATATTTAATAGTTCATGATATTAAAGAACCTAGTTAGCCAAAATTATGATATTAAAATGTATGTTGTCAATATGATTGTGAGACATTACCCGCCTGTTTTTGTTCCCTTGATACAAGAAGCCGATATAAGTTTTTTTTAAAGAAAAGCTCGTGATATCAAGTCGATCTTTTAATTCATTGATTAGATATATTTTGCATTGTATACGAGGGAACCATCTTAATTTGCGTTTAACATAGAATACATATAGTCCAAGTAAATAATGCTACATTAAGAGACAAGGATTAAAATAACAAAACCTTTTGTCTCGCAAAAATTATATGTATGTGCTAGTTAATGTGGAGATTTTTAGGGTCTACAAGAAGATCACAAAATTATTTGAATCCATGCACCGTCGGTGGGGAACTAGGCTTGGGCCACCATCTTCAATTATGGGTGTATATCAATATGCACATAATTGAGTAGTGAAACGTTTATCTATCATTCATGTAAAAATAATAACTTCATATTAACTACTTCCACCATTTTAAAATAAGTGATACATTTTCCATTTTGAAGTGTTTCAAAATAAATGATACACTTTGAAAACTTATCATATTTAGTAAAAGTTAATTAGGCTCACATACACTATCTCCTTTAATATAGTGAAAAGACACATTTACTCTTACTTTTACTTTTAAACATCATTAAATTCACTTTAATCAATATATGTGGGACTCATCTTCCACTAACTATCCAATTTAATCAATATATGTGAACTCCAAAGTGTATCACTTATTTTGAAACAAAGGAAGTATTATACTTCCTCCGTATCACAATAACTTGTACACTTTTCATTTACATGTGTTTCATAATAAGTGGTACACTTCAATACTTTTCTTATTTGACAAAAAAGTGGGACCCAACCTCCACTAACTATCCACTTTAACAAAGTGAAATTACCATTGTACCCTTACTTTTACTTTTAAAACTCATTAATATCACTTCATTCAAGAAAAGTGTGACTCATCACCAACTAACTATCCACTTTAATATATTTTAACATCTATTTTAATATTTTACCTAAAAAACCGTGAAACCTCAAATGTATCACTTATTGCGATACAGAGGAAGTATTATTATTTAATGGTTATGTTTGTCAAATATAAACCATCTTGTGATATTACTTATAAAGGCATCTGAAATGATCTTTTAAAAATCATGGGTTTGATCCCTTTCTAATTAAGCATTTATGAGATAGTCATAGGAAGATTCGGAGCGGTCACGGCAACCGGTAGATTGCGTACATCACGAGTAAAGTTCGGTCACATGTGGAGCCCGTTATAACCGGGAATATCGATAAGAAAGAGTTTGGCCAATATAGTTGAGCTTGAGCTAAAGATTCTACTTATATGAAGTTGAAGGTGTTGAGATGTTCAAGAAAAGGCGACCCTTCAAACTTAACATTTGACAACTTAAAGTTTGGTTCTATAAATACACTAAACTGTAAAATCTACAACATACAAAATAGGATGTGAAGTGATAGACCGTTTAACACTAAGATCGAGCTAATTCATGTTGATTCAAGATGGATTGAAGCTTAAGTGTGTGTTCTTGGTGTTTGAGTGTGTGTGAGTTGAGAGAGAAAGATGGAGGGAATATGGTTAGCTTTCAAATGATAATTCTGTTTAATGATGGAAAGCTTACAAATTAAGCCTACATGAAAGGTATTTATACCTCCCTTCTAAACATGCTTAATTAACCTCTAATTAAGCCTAAATACATTGTTTAAGGCTTATGACTAGTTTACCATTTAGTCAATGTTACACAACAAGTCCCTATACTATTTGATACAACATATTTAATCCTAACAATCTCCCCCTTTGTATCAATAGTTTGGATAACATGTTCTTGAAGTCTTCTTTTTGAGCCAAATCTGAAACTAGAATATCCGTTGAGTAGTTTTAATGAAGAATCAGATTCAGATTTTGATAAACAGATAAGATAAAACTTTTAATCGACTTTTCAACCAATATAAAGTATCTCAGAAGATTTCATGAAGTCTTGACTTAATTTGTCTTTATTATTATCCAATCTCCCTCTGTTTGAGCTTTAGAACTATATCCCTGTCTTTTTGATAATCTGAAACATCAGTTTGATAACGACTTGACTGGGATTTAGAAATGTTGGAGATTTAATTTTGGATAGAGGTTTTTGAGGATGGGATAATGATGGATTGTATTATGAAAAGAATGATTTGAAAGTTAAAGATTTTGAATGTATGTGTGTGTATGAATGTTTGTATTATAGGAAAGAATGATATATACATTTAAGATTTGAATGAATTTGGATAATGTGTATTTTATATGATACAAAAGATTTGAACAGTTTTGCTTTTGTATGGATATGGTTGTTATAAAATTTGGAAAGAATGATTTATTCAATTAGATTTTGGATGAATATGAATGTGAATTTGTGGTTTGGATAGAATGATTTGTCAGTTTAAGATTTGTAATGGAAATGTTGAGAATTTGTGAGGATTTTCTGAAAATGAGTCGGTTTCTTTTTCTTCACAAATTATTTCATGTAAATCGACGAAAATGTAGACCCATAGATAGATAGAGTTGTTGTAGCGGATGTCTTTTCTCGAAGATGTGGCTTTGTCGATTTATGATCATTGATAATTGTTGTTGAGAGAAAAATGTGGATAAGATTCACGCTCCCCCTCAAACAAACAATTATTCTTCAACATATCTTCTTCGGTTTCTTGTTTACTCCCCCTTAATCGGTGCATATGTCTTTTTGAAGTGGAGTAAACTGGGCTAATATATTCTCTTAAGTCTTGTAAGCATTTTTCTTCATAAACTGAACTTCTTAGTAAATTTTCTCCCCCTCATGATGATCAAGATTTATCAGAATCATCATGAAAAATGTGAAGGTTGTCGAGGTGAAATGAAGAAAATCTTCGAAGCCCAAGGATACAAAATGTGAAGAAGAATGATATATTCATATTTTGAATGAATCAATATTCATCACATTGTATCATCGAAAACCGAACTGATGTTGATGATGTAGATATCCGATGAAATCGTTTGGCATTTAATCTCAATGATCGAACAAATAGGGTAAACCGGGATCACATAGATTACCCGTTGACACAACAGTTACACAAACTGTGTGACCTACGTTCAGTGTTGGAAGAGATGATAACACTGGTAGGATTTCCATTCAATCATCGTGGAATACCAAGAATGTTGGTATCACTATGAATGTTCCGGCTTTATCACAAAGATAAGCTTGGTATTATGCCTTGTGTCCTAAAAATGTATTTCGCTTCTAGACTCAATTAGTGGACAAACGAAGGCGAGGACTGGAGAGGCTTGTCCTCTATTTCAATATCAACAATCTCCAAGTGAGATGTCGATAGAATATGAGATAGTCTCCGTGGAAATGAAACAAATACTTTTTAAGAAATACTTGAGTGGCTGGGGGGGTTGTGCATTGCATCACTGGGTCCATGATGTCTATTTCAATATCAGAGAGCAACACATGCAATCTGATAGAGACGTGGCAACCCGGCTTTTTATCAGTGTGGTAAGGGTTTTTCGTTTTATTTAACCCTGTCACACCCTCCTCACTCAAGCTTACTTTTTCAGTTTTCGACTACTCCTTTATTTCATTGTACCATGTTTAGCTGAATTGCACCCCATACGACATTCCCCCTCTCAAATTTTATCTCTGCGCACCCCAATCAAGATCCCGTGATACTTGATTCTGCTCACCTAGACCTATGTACCCTTACATATTGTCCTATATTGTAGGTGGCTCCTGGGGAAGATCATGCCGGTTATAGCAGATCATAGGAGTAATTTGAGAGTGAACTATAATGCTCATGTGCAATTTATCAGCATATACGATGTTACTTTGTAGGAATAACATGGATTTTTCATCGGAAAATGTATGTGTTTTCGGCATAAGTTGTTGCCTTAATGATATAAAAGTGTAGGCACAACAACTTGAAAAAATTAGGTAAAACCGGACTCACATAGAGTATCCGTTAACACACGGTATGAATCTATAGCCGTTTGCACAACCGTTGATTCAAATGTGTGACCTGCGTTTAGAGTTGGCGCGATTGTAGCTCTAGCAGGATTTCCACTCAATCCTCGTGAAACACCAGATCGTGATGACACTATGAGTGTTCCGATGAATACACGGAGATTCATATTCAATAGTGTATGTGTCCTAAATTGGAAATATTTTTCAGTGAGATCTAAACACATTGTGCATTCAATTGAAGACGTAACCCGGGGCAGAAGGTTAATTATTTCAATACCAACATACTCCGAATGAGGTGTCGATAGATTATGGGCTACGTCCCCTAATGAATTGAAACAAATTCCTTTTGAGAGGAATCTGAGTGGTTGGTGGTGGAGTGCAAATGCTTGACTGGGCCAGTTAAGTCTGATGAAACATTCAACACATGAATGATCACAAATTTAGTGAGGTTGCCCGGTTTATTGTCGGTTTGGATGCACTCAAAATTATCATGTTTTCACATCACCTTGCACTCACCTAAATCTATACCCTAGACATATACCCTCACATTTACCAATTTTGGCTAAAAAGTATTTCCCTTGGAAGGTTAGGCCGGTTTTGGCAAACCATGGGAAGGTATCGTCGTTTGATAAAAAAAAATGTATCAAAAAAAAATTCAAACGGGTATAAAAGTAATGATATAAGAAAGTTTCTCCCCCTGGAAATACTAATTCTCCCCTAGAATTAATATTTCTCCCCCTCGACAAAATAAAGGTAATGAAAAATATACAGTTTAAGAGGGGTGGGAAATAGTTTTTACATTTATGTGAAAATCTGGTTTTGAGCGAGTTTCAAGCTGATGTACTTGAAAGCCATATATTTGAAATGCGAGTTATACATTGAATTATGTATAAGTCATCCTGTTGTGGCGCGAGTTATACACTGATGTGTGTATAAGTCAATCTGTTGTAGTTCGAGTTATACACTGAATTGTGTATAAGTCATTCTCCTGCAAAACAAATCAAACAACTTTTGGTACCCATATTTGTTTGGGTCCGACAATGTTAGTGTGAGAATTAAACCACCGATAAGTTGTATCGATTTGATTTAAAGATTGAGAGTTCCAAGAAACACTGAAACTTGATGTTTCACTTTCAAATAATTTCGGGGAATTATTTGAGATGTTGGAGTTTTGGGAACCCATTTAGCTTTTAAGATCGAGGATGTTTTGTAAACATAAACAGGAGATGTTTGTGGCACTTGTGTAAAAGTCGTTTTAGGTGCCAAGGAAAGTAAATCTTTTCTCGAGTATTTTAAAGATTTAGTTTTGGAAAAGATTTTCTTTGACTAAGTCGAATGTTTCAACACGGTTGATGGTTTAGTTTTATGCATTTGAGAATGCTTAAGTCTAGAAGAGGAACCTAATTTATTTGGAGTTTTAGGTGCAGAATTTCCTCTATTAGCTTGTTTGAGAGCATTCATTTTCTTATCAGAGTGTGGTGGGACCGTGGATCTCCTAGGCTTAGGCTTGGTAGAGGAACTGACTTGTGATATCGGTTTAGGTTTAGGATTTCCTCTATTAACCTGAGATTGCTTGATTGTATATAAATCGCGATATGCCATGACAGGAGAAAACATTCTGTTGTTATTAAATTTTTTCGTTGTAGTGAAAGGAGAATCTTTTGATTTAGATTCTAAATTTTAAATTTGTATTTGCAACTTTATTTTCTCTTCAACAAAAGATTTATGTGACTCATCAATTTTATTTTTTAAATCAAAAATTTTGGTTTGTAAAACTGATTTGTCATTGTCAAAGATTTTAGATTTTTCTTCCAGCTGAATTAACAAACCTTCATTTTTATTTTGAGACAAAGAAAGATCTGTTTCAAGAGATGTAATTTTTTCCAGCAATTTTATTTTCTCAATATTAAAAATATTGATTTGTTTTTGTAAATTGGATCCAAAATTACATTCAAGTAGTTTGATTTTATCAGTCAAAATACAATTATCAGCACAAACAGAAGTATATTTTTTGATGTTCAAAATATTAACAGTATTTGTGTCATGAAGTTTCTTTGTTAATTCAGCAATCTGAAGTTGCTTTGTTTCAGAATCTTTTTTTAGAGTATCAATCTTCAAGAGTAATGCGTTATGTTCAGAAACTTCTTGGTTGAGTTTAAGTGTAGTATTTGTGTGACCAAGTTTGACACTCATTTCCTCAAGATGCTTGATATGAGAAGAAAGTTGGATTTTATCATGTTGAAGTTGATGAATGACATTTTGTTTGTTATTTAATTCTCGTGATGTTTGAATGTCGTTTTCATGTAAAGTTTCAGATAATTCTTTAATTTGTGAGGTTAAGGTTTTAAACTGATTTTCATTATCATCAAATTCTTTTTGTTTGCGTTCCAACCAGTTTTTAGTTATTTGATATTCATGCCATGTGTCAATGTATAACTTGTAATATTTATCATTGTCTGCTTTAGATGTGGAACTTTGTGTGCTTTTAAGATTGGTTATTTCAATATCTTTTTCAGAAATAGTATGACACAAATGTTGAATATCAGTCTCATATTTAACAGTCAATTCTGATATTTGATTTTGTAACGTCAGATTCTTTTTCTCAAAATTTTTATATTGTTTAATAATATAAACAAGTTGTGTATTATATCAACAATTTGTTCATTTTCATTTTCTAAATCAGCTAAACTTTGTTGGAGTAGAGCATTTAATTCTTTTTCATTCAAAAGGTTTTGTTTTAAAGACTCAATTTCGGAATTCTGGTTTGTTACAAAACATTTATCAGAATCAATTGTATTTGAAGAATTAGATAAGAGAGAACTGATTACCTCTATTTCTTTGGTAGCCTCTTCATTGAAACGATTAGAGATTTCAGCATTTTCCCGTGCCATAAAGCATAGATTAGCTGAATGTTCTTCTGCTAATAATACCTTGCCTGACTCAATCTGCTTGGCCATCAACATCTTTCGTTTAAAATAATCAGAATTATGAACTTTGGGTTTCTTGCAATCACGTGAGAAATGACCAGGAAGTCCACAGTTATAACATTTCTTTGTAGGATCCATAGGTGTGATTGTTGGTTTGTCAGATGTGATTGAAGCAGATGATGCAGACTTGAAGGTGGATGAAGATCTCTGATTGTTGTTTGTTGGAGTTGAGTAATACTTTTTCTCATATCTTGAGATAAACGACATAGCCTTTAGCACTGCTTGAATATCTTTATCCATATCATCATTGATAGCTGGTGTAGGTTTTTCCATTTTAGCGATGATTAGGATTTTGGGTAAAAGTGCTTGTGGTTTTTAAAATGTGAAAATTTTCTTTTAAGACCCTTTTAAAAAAAATGTAAATTTTAAAAGTGTTTAAAAGTTTAAAAAGTTGAGAACTTGGGGAAAGAAAAAAAAAATATTAAACGTAGCTAATTCATGTAGTTTGTACATGTGTTTCTATACAAATTCATACACTTTTGTGTTTTTACTACTTTCTTTTTACTACTAGTATTATCATTACCTTTTGGGTTTGGTACATGTGCAGTGTTTTAATGATATAATTTGAGCCACAAAAGATATAACTATGATCGTGATTAAAAGTGATATTAAAAAAAAATATATATATATATATGATCGTGATGGCCCACAAAAAAAAAAAATCAAATCAGTTTTGAAAAAAAAATTCTAGCTAACCGAATTGGGCCTTTAATACAATTGGGCTTTTAAAACTGATAAGACTAAATCAGTTTGAAACGAAAACACATTTTGACGGAACAACACAATGATCGGCACATAAAGAGATCGATTGTGAAAATCCAAATGCGATCGATTGTGAAGTTGATCAAAATATTTTGAAGTCGGAATTAGTTTGAGTTGTTGTTTTAATCGATTGATTTTGATTTTCGTTTTATATGAAGCCGAACTCTTTGACGATCGATTACACTATTTCCGATCACAATTGTCAAAATCGAAATCAAATCCAGTTTAGATCGATGATTGATGATTGATACTGTATCAAGGTTGTCGAATAGATGTAGCTAATTCGATCAATTGTTAGTATTGATTGAATTGATTTTGAATTGTTAAAATGATTGGCCGAACTATTTCTTAAGTCGGAAACCTTTAAATCGATGAAATTATTGTCGAGATTTAGATTTTAATTCAATGCTGATTCGATTGGGGTATTCACTCAATTGTGTTGTTCCGAGATCAAGATATGATTCTGATTTGATTTTGAATTGATCGAACAAGAAGATGCAGCCGAACACCTAAATCAGCCGAACACTGTGTTGAACTTTGGGCCGAACAGATCTTGGGCCGAACTTCTTGGGCCGAAGATGGTTAAGTTCGGGCCGAACAACTTATGGGCCGAACACTAACTGGGCCGAACAGTGGTAATTCGGGCCGAACTTGTTCTTCATTCTTGAAGCCGAACTAGTCGAAAACCACAGACGTACTTTTCTTCATTATTTTGATTCGTTTTTGCTTAATTCTTCACCGATTTCAGTGATTCTTTTTGCTAGATGTTCGAAATCCAAATGCTAACACTTTGATCCGATCAATTTCTTCAATCCATAACACAAAAGCTTCGATTATTTGATTTACCGCCACTTTTGAATTTTTTCACTTTTTCTCTAAAATCATCAAATTGAAGATGATTGTTGATGGAATGAATCGAATTTTGATTCTATTTTGCTTAGAAACACTGGAGAAACACTAATCCATGATCAAATCTTCGATTTGGACAAAAAATTTACAACATTAAATTTCATTGACGAACATCAACTTTTTCTTCAATTTTCTCAGATCTTGATCATTGTAGCTCGAAATTGGATCTTCTCAAAGAGAGATTTTGCTCTGATTCCACTTGATAGACCGTTTAACGCTAAGATCGAGCTAATTCATGTTGATTCAAGATGGATTGAAGCTTAAGTGTGTGCTCTTGGTGTTTGAGTGTGTGTGAGTTCAGAGAGAAAGATGGAGGGAATATGGTTAGCTTTCAAATGATAATTCTGTTTAATGATGGAAAGCTTACAAATTAAGCCTACATGAAAGGTATGTATACCTCCCTTCTAAACATGCTTAATTAACCTCTAATTAAGCCTAATTACATTGTTTAAGGCTTATGACTAGTTTACCATTTAGTCAATGTTACACAACTAGTCCCTATACTATTTGATACAACATATTTAATCCTAACATGAAGCAAGTGGTCGATGAAGATTGTTGCTAGGTGTATTTCATATAAGGTTCATCGGTTTAAAAAAAAAAACACAATAACAATCTTATTCCTATATAAACATGCAAAAACTATATTGAAGAGGGCAAAATATGATTTCTTTCTTAACCATTTAAAGGGGTATCTGGAGCTCGCATCAATTTGTTAGCGGAACTCACAAAACAGTAAGTATATGTTTAAGAAAGCTTATTTAAAGAGTTTCTTTTTTAACTTATTAACTTAATAAATTTAAAATCAAAAAGCTATTAACAAGCTTTTTCAAACCTGCCCTAAGCACGAGATCACATATTAATAATGTTATAATCCTTAAACTTACAATGGTTTAATGTTTTGGGTTTTGCTAATTAGGGCTGTCAATAAGCGCATTAAAACTTGTAAATTAATCAACAACCATCTCCTGCATTTTATGTATCTCTCATCCGGTAATAAAAGTACAATAATTTAATGCATAAGGCTGTCAATAGCAAAATTCTAATGTTTTAATCCCTTAACTTTCTTTTGATAATAGTTTTATCCTAAATTTTAGGGGGTGTTTGGTTTAAAGTGGATAATGAGAAAGAGAAAGGTAATATGAATACTAAGGAATGCAATGGACATCCTTTAATATTTCCTTGATTATTAATCTTGCTTGGTTTATCAAGGAAATTATATGTGCATGAAGAAAAAAATACTTTGTAACAAAAATTAAAAACATGTATTAATATACCTATATATATATATTATTATTAATAATAATAGGGTTAAACTTAATGTTGAATCTTTAAACTTCTATTGACGTTGTGTTTTGATCCTTTTGTTGATCAGTTAGCAGTTTGTCAAAATATAAATATCGGCTTGAGTGATGATCAAGACATATTTAATATTTTGGTATCTGGTGTAAATAGGGATGACGACTCTTTTAGAATCCTAAATTTCTAGGGTTTCTATCATCTCAACAAGAATTTAATAGTTAGTTAAATTATGGACATACATAGAGGTGGAGGAGATCGATACGCAGTCGATCCTAACGCTTTTCACCCTTAGAGCAAGGGGTATCATCACGAAGCACCCCTCCGCCGGATGCCACCTCACTCCAAACAAGCTCGCCACCACACCGTGTGTGGGGTGAGTGAGAGCCCAAGTCGGACCAGTGGCGTAGGCAGCGGACGAATAGGGAGGAGAGAGGGTGTTTTTGAGGTGTTTTTATTGGGTAAGGGGTATTTTAGTGGGTCCAAAAAATATATTTTAGGTTAAGTTATGGTAGGGGGGGTATTTGGGGTTTTGAATGTGAAATGTGAAATAATGATGTGGCGCATAGGTGGCGCGGAGGTGGCACTCCGACTTGGTGTGACCACACCTAATGCTCTTACAGACATCCACCGCGCGAAGGCGGTCCACTGCTTTCACGATTTTCCGATGATAGACCTTACGACAGTAGCCTATCTCGTTATTCAGAATTTGAGGTGCCTTTGAGAGGACAAAATCGTCAATTTCCTTTATATGATCAACCAGGAGTGCCTCCCCCAGGTAGCTTTGCATATACTTGACAAAATTTTCACTGATTTTGCATGATATTAACTATGATAACGAGGCAATTTCAGTTTTTTCAGCTTAAACTTGTACTGTTATAATGTATTTGAAATCGTAAAATATTCCTCTTTGTGTTTTTCTTTTGTTTGATCGTTTTTATGCTCTGTAATTTTTATCCTGAACTGCTGAAACATTATTGTCAATAGATCGGTTTGGTGGAAGCAGTTTTGAGACAAGGAATTTTAATGGATTCATAAAGCAATCGGAAGGAGGAAGTTCTACCAAACTTTATGTTAGTTCTATTCCACAGACAGTCTCTGTAAACGATGTAAGTTTTTTATGTTTACATTCGAGACATTACACATTTGATTAATTGACATGTCTAAGGAAGATTACTGTGTCAATTTATCCACACTTGCCTTTTGCTTACATGCTGGTCAAATTTGCTATTCTGTTGATAAATTTACCGATTTAAGTATGATCTCAGATCCGGACTCCTTTTGAAGAACATGGAAATATTATTGATGTTGCTTTGATCAGAGACACGAGAACAGGGCAACACCATGGTATGTGCAATTGCAAATGTTGTTACTTATAGATGCTTAAAAAATTTATGCTTCTAGAATGTATACGCTTTTGATCAAATACCTGAATCCAATAAACACGTTTGCTTCTGCAGGATACTGTTTTATTAAATATGCCACATCAGAAGAGGCTGATAGGGCAATACGTTTCTTACATAATAACTATATATTACCAGGGGTTAGTATTCTCTTGATACATTTCAGAAATTGTTGTTACTTTTTCAAGTGTAATATCAATCATCTGTTTTTTTTTTTTTTTACAGGGAGTGGGTCCCATTCAGGTCAGGTATGCTGACAGGGAGCATGAACAGTTAGGTGCCGATGAATTCACTTTGTTTGTTACCTCGTTGAATAAACAAGCAACTGAAAAAGAAGTTAAAGAAGTAGGTCATAACATAATAAAGTTTGATATTTTCTTGTTTGTTTGTTTATTTATTCATTATTTATTTATCTGTGCATTATGATAATGTAAATAATTATTTATTCAGATTTTCTTGCCTTATGGTCGAGTTGAAGATGTCTATCTCATGCGAGATGAAATGAATCGAAGTCGCGGTTTGTTTCCTGGTCTTCTTTAAGTCTCACATTATTATTTTTTTCTTTTTTGATTATTCTGATTTGGTTAGTATTGTTTTGAAGGTTGTGGATTTGTCAAATTTTTAGATGGAAACATAGCAGCGAGAGCTAAAAATGCTCTTAATGAAATATACACAATGAGAGTAAGCAAATTTATTATCCTTGTTATAATTTATAAATTATAATCATGTATTCTAATGCAACCGTTACTAATTCATGCATTTACTTCTTTTTAGGGTTGTGAACAGCCATTGACTGTTCGATTTGCTGACCTTACGAAGCCCCCACATGCAGAAACTAGGTTCTTCAAATATATTTATATTTTATATTAAACAAACATTGTATTTATCAAGTCGTGTAATCGGTTCTTAAATTTCAAATACTGGGAAAGTACATAATAGGAATCAATAAACCCGGGTTTTTTTTAATAAAAAATGATAAACATCTACAAATACAATTTATGCTGTTTATATTATAAAATGAAAAGTAATAAATATCTGCTGCGTTGCACGAGCATCAGTAGTTTTAATATAAATGTTAATTAATTGTTTTTTTCCTTTCAGACTACCGAGACTTGATGACTCAGCATGGCATCCGGTGAGTCAGCACGGTATGGCACCATCGTATGATGTTGGCATGCATGGTTACAGAAGTCATGTTGCTCCTAGATATGGGGACGTGTATTCAGATCCCGTAAGTTTATTTATAATTGTGTTAATTTAATATTTAATTATTTATACATGATGCTTTTACCTAAAATTGATCACCTTTAAATAAGTCAAGACAGTTATTGCCCTGTTTCCTTCATATATGCAGCTACAAACTTTGTCTTCTCAGACCCAAGCATTTAGTACTGTAAGACCAGTTGGTCAAAGTCAACTGCAAGGACCCAACTTTGGTGGTCAAAGTCAAACTTCCTTCAGTCAAGGGCTTCCATTGCAGCCCATGCGTAGTATTGATAGAATGTTACCTCACCATCAGGCCCAATCGTCTCATATGCAACCGTTGCATCCCAGTTTGACACGTCAGCAAATACCAAATGTTGACCCTTATAAAATCACAAGCACAAACACAACAACTTTTTCCTTAAGATTGATCCTTGAGAAGGACAAACTAACGGGACCCAATTTCACGGATTGGGAACGCAATTTGAGAATTGTTCTCAGACATGAAAGGATATTGTACGTTCTCGACACTAAATTAGGAAAACGACCTCCATTTAACGCGACTCAAACCGTTATAAATGCTTATGATAAGCATCGGAACGACTCAATCGACGTGAGTTGTCTCATGCTTGCCACAATGGTTCCAGATCTTCAAAAGAATCTGGAGAACATGGAAGCATATGACATGATTCACACGTTGAAGGAAATGTTCCAAAACAAATTTGTCAACGTTGACCAACAAAAGGCTAGTAAAATGAATAAAGGTAAGAAAGTCCTAATGGTTAGGCTAGGGAGGGTGGACAAGAAGCCGAGTAAGGATAAAAGTAAGAAAGTTGTCGGGAAATCCAACACGAAGCTCAAACCTGAAACTATCACTAAGAAGAAGGTAAAGCCAAACACTGCAAGAACCGAGAATCGGTGTTTTGGTTGTGGCGAGGTTGGACATTGGAAGAGAAATTGTCCAAAGGGTCAAATGGCAGGAGGCAATGCTAGCTCCTTAGGTAACTTGACCAACTTCTAGAATGCACTTTCCACTTGTAGAGTAAATTACGAGTAATCTAACTTTTGCAATCGTTTGTTGCAGAAGGTGATGGAAAGTGAGGCGGCCTAGCATGAGATGATCTCACGTGAAGCCTTGGATTTACTTCGAATAATTCGTTTATGGAAATACAAACAATTACTTCATTTTTTGTTTTTGGATATTGTTTCATTGTTTAAAACTCGGTTTTTAAAGTTTTATTGTTTAAATCCAATTCGAATGATTTAGCTTATATATCTATGTGCACGTGTGACGATTACCCTAGTTAAGTTTATGACTAGAGTATTGTTATTAGTAAGTCTTATTTTGACTTATTGATAATCTTATGCTTTGTTTGATTATTTCATTACTTAGATACTTGAAATTAGAAAGTTTTTCTAATCAAAGTATTTAAGAAATTTATGAAAATGGAGTTTAAAATTTCTTGAACTTATTAAAAACATCTTAAATATAATGATATAATAATTACTTCCTCCGATTCAAAATAAGTGCTATATTTTTACTTTCACGTTTTTTGGTGCAAAATATTGTAATAGAGATTATGATAGATTAAAGAGGATAATTAGTGAAGAGGGTCCCACTATAATCTTGGCTTTATTGAAAAAAGAGAAAGAAGAGAATAATTAATGAGGTTTAATAAAGTTAAGTATGGATAAAATGATAATTTTATATACAAAAGTTTACCAAATAAGGAAAGTGTAACACTTATTTTGAATCACCCAATTAGAAAAGTGTAGCACTTATTTTGAATCGGAGGAAGTACTTATTAATAAACTAACATAAATACGATTATTTATAATTAAAAAATATTTTTAAAAATAAAATAATTTTTACAATACAATATAATCTTCTAAAATTAAGATATATATATATATATATATATATATATATATATATATATATATATATATAGAAGTGAGTTCCATTGAGAATTAATATATTAGGTGAGAATGTGAGAATAGATCTCAGCCACTCATCTCATCCCCGCCCTCACGCGCGCGGTGGCATTTTTGTAATTAAGTCCAACTTTCTCTGTCCCACACGCGGTGGCATTTTTGTAATTAAGTCCAACTTTTCTTTAATCATCGATGATTAAACTTGGTTTTATTAAACTTTTTGAGATTGTTTTTAATCATCGATGATTAAACCCAACCCCAAGTTTAATCATTAATGATTAAACACATTATCAAGTTTAATCATCGATGATTAAAAGAGCATTTTATGATTATTACACAGATAAAGTTTAATCATCGATGATTAAACACTACACTCAGTTTAATCATCGATGATTAAACCCCAACTCAAGTTTAATCATCGATGATTAAACATATAGTCAAGTTTAATCATCGATGATTAAACACTACACTCAGTTTAATCATCGATGATTAAACCCAAACTCAAGTTTAATCATCGATAATTAAAGAGCATCTTATGATTATTACACAGATAAAGTTTAATCATCGATGATTAAAGAGCATCTTATGATTATTACACAGATAAAGTTTAATCATCGATGATTAAAGTTTAATCATCGATGATTAAGCACTACACCCAGTTTAATCATCGATGATTAAAGAAAAGTTTAAAAAAATAATAAAGAAAGTAGACACGCTAATCATCGATGATTAAACAACATCTTATAAAGAATTAGGAATCTAAAAAACGGAGACAAGTTTAATCATCGATGATTAAACATTATCTTTGATTTTAAAGACAAAATTGTTGATGATTAAACAGTATCTTTGATTAAACAGTATCATTGATTTTAACGATTAAACTTGGGGTTGGGTTTAATCATCGATGATTAAATACAATCTCAAAAGTTTAATAATTGATGATTAAAAAACTACACCCAGTTTAATCATCGATGATTAAAAAAAAGTTGGACGTAATTACAAAAATGCCACCGCGTGTGGGACAGAAAAGTTGGACTTAATTACAAAAATGCCACCGCGCGTCTTTTTGCCTAATTCTCACATTCTCACCTATATATCAATTCTCAATGGAACCCTCCCCTATATATATATATATATATATATATATATATATATATATATATATATATATATATATATATATATATATATATATTATATATATATATAGATATATATAGATGAGGGTTCATGCGAGAACCATTATTATTGTGAGAACTGCGAGAACCACTTTATAACCAATCATTTCATTTAATTAAATTTTTAAATGTAAAGGGTATTAAGGTCTTTTTGGGTTTTGAATTAAATCAACTAAATCAATATACTTAATACTTTCCATATTTTACTTAAATTTTGACTATTTCCACTGAAAAATTTTGTTCACCATAAATTGTATTCGCTAGAAAATTCTATTCATCATATAATTCGTTCAGCGATCTGAAAAGTGTTGTTCATCAAATAAAAAAAAGTATATTCACTAATGAACAAATATACAAAGGACTACATTATTGAAAGAATAAAATAGATATGAAATTAAAAAAGTATAAAATTTACAGATTCATTCATGAACAAATATACACAATGAACAAATGAACAAACTAATTCTGAAATGAAAAATATATTCACTAATCAAAATCAAAACATCACAAATCTTCCTTTTTTACTTCACCGTCGCACAAAATTCCACCACCATCACCGTACCTCGAACTTCAATACCCAATTATGTGACTATCGTAAACCACAAAATAAATTGGAATCGGCGCCCCACAAATATAAATATAATCCACGCAAATCCAAGCTGGAAAGTCTGATTTTCCCACCAATCTAAACCAAAGTGACCAAATTCAAAACAACAAAAAATTAAAAAACATTATAATATTCATCAATGAATAAAATATTATAATATTCATTAATGAATAAAACGTTAAACATGTAATTTCACATTATTCATCAATGATAAGATGCTGATCATGAAGTTTGATGACAAATTCCATTTGTAATGCGTATGATCATAAAAAATAAGAAGATTATAGCACAAAGGATGTTTGTTAGACATAATGAACATAATGATCAAATCTACAATATACATATTAACATAATCGTAATTAAATTCATAATATGTCATTGATCTATAATGGACACGTTGACATAATCATAATAATTAAAAATTTATGGATCACTAGTAAACACAATTATATAATCTTAACTAAAACTTAAAGATCATAGACGTGATAGATGAACACCGAACAAAGCTAATGAACAAACACTAATAAACGAAAAACTAATGAACAAGCAGGTGTTGTATCTTATATTTGTGGAGGTTTACGCCAAAATCACAGGAATTAGATACCACCATCAAAATCACAAGCCCTAGAATTAAAATAGAAAGCATCAATCGAAAAAATTAGGCAAAACAAATATACAAAATTGAGAAAAACTCAAAAGTTGATAATTTAAATTAAAAAGATCGATAGAACAACAATTAATCATAACATACACATAAAAAGTAAGCAAATCACCAGGCCTTTAATTTACATTAAAAGACCAATCAAGAAGAAATTATAGCGAAACAGATACGCACACTTCCAAATTAAGAAAATCATAACCTTGAAAACACAAAACGAAACCAGATCTCACGAGAAATATATAGTATCAAGGCTTCGAATCCTCAAATACCTCATTGAGAAAACTTCAACACAGCACCCGCTAAGGAAATTAGCCGCTTAGAAGAACGGAATCGAGTGGCGGTGGTCACAGATCTGGAATCGCCGAAATTGATGGTTTTACTGTCGCGGAAATGAGTGAAACTCGATGTTGTCGCCGGAGGTTTTTGCCCTAGGATAGTGGCAAATCTGATGGCGGTGGGAACCGGCGGTGATGGTGCGGCGGTGGAGTTTTCGCCGGTAACCGTCGACGCTCTCGAGATACGCCGGTAGGCATCCCAATGCGTTGTTGCTTTTCATCGGCGAAACTTATCATCATCAATGACTGTCTTTTTTGAACCCTAGAAACTATCTAGATGGAAGAAAGGAAAGGAACCATACAGAGGGAGTGAGGTGAGAGAAAATGCTGAAAATAGGGTTTTTATTTTCATTAAATAGGGTTTTTCTTTTTTCATTATATAATTGTATTTTAGTTGGACTATTTTGCCCTTTTGTTTCTAACTTTTAATCCTTCCTTATTCACTTATTTCCTAAACTGCCATCGATAATCTTAACCACACATATTTTAATCTAATGATCAAAATATTGTTCTCGCAGTTCTCGCAATTTTAGTGGTTCTCGCATGAACCCTTGTCTATATATATATATATATTTACTTAGAATTAAAAGAAAGTAAATGAGGTCCACATGTAATAAAAAGAAAAGAAAACAAAGATGAGACCCACTTATGCATTACAAATTGAGTTTCCTATTTTGAAAATTCAATTGATGACATGGATTGTAAATTTGATCTTGCAAGTTGCAACCCTTTGAAAATATGTATTCCACTATTCCCTGCAAAAAGTCAAGCAGAAGTGCAAAACACTCGAAATTCCTGATCAAAATCACTTTCAGCTCCACTGCAAATTCTCAAAATCCTCCCAAAATTATTTTCCAATCTATTTCGGCACAATTTCAATCAATATAACTGTTACTAGTGATTGATCCCTAATATCCGAAACATATTAAGAATGAACGATGAGAAGATACCCATGGCCGACGACCTCCCAGTTGGTGACGGAGACGATGAAGGTTTCCCACCAGTTTGTAATTGATGGTTATTCACTATCCAAAGGTATAGGGATCGGAAAATACATCGCCAGTGATAACTTTACGGTGGCCGGACACCAGTGGGCTGTATTCTTTTACCCTGACGGACGACGATAATTTGACTTATGTTTCGGTTTTCATGGTGCTTACCAGTAACAGTGATAATCCGAGAGCCTTGTTTGAGTTGATTCTTGTAGATCAGAGTGGAAAAGGCAACCACGTGGTTCATAGCCACTTTGATGGCTCTTTGGTAACGGGACCTTATACAATCAAATGCAGAGGCAGCATGTGGTAATTTCTTTTTTAAACAGTCTTATTTTGTTCATACCTAAATCCACATTTTTTTCCCATGTTGGTCAGGGGATACAAGCGTTTTTATAGGCGAGCATTGCTTGAATCATCAGATTATATCAAGGATGACTGCTTGAAGATTAATTGCACTGTTGAGGTGGTGGTTTAATATAATTTCTCAAGTCACATGGTCTGATTCTGATATGTATAAAAGTTGAAACCTCATATTATGTATTGAATAAGGAATGTATGATAATGCTACCTGTTATAACTAAGTTCTTGAACCTTGATGTTTCCGGTTTTACTAATCACTACAAAAATTTATTTCTATAGCAACGAGCTTTTAAAGCTATAGGGTGAAAATATGTAGTTCGTATACGGTTATTCATTGTAGTGAATTGAACTCTTTGTTCTTGGGTGGGGTAATAGTCTTGCCGATGCTCCGTTCGTGTTTGTTCAAAAAAAGAAAAAGAAAAAAACTCTTTGTTGGGATGTCTATGAACAAATCATGTGCGCGTTGATATCATTGCAACATTGATAATGTATGTTGTAGACTTTTGGTGAAATATTGTTGTGTCGTGCCTTAAATCGGTATTGGGAGTTGATTTTTTTTTTTAAAGGCACCTAATATACTTTTTTTTTTCTCACGATATGACTTGAATTCATGACCTATTACTTATGCGCAACACTTTAAATTATGGTTTAATATCGCTACAAAACCTTGAGTGACATTGGGAGTTAATTGTTTAATTAGATATCACCTACTGTTGAAATTAGTTTATAAGCATCTAAATGTTTATTCAATTTCCTTCATACAAAATCTGGTCAAATACCACCGTTACAATATATGTATATTTCACATAGTTGAAAGGATAAAATATCATTTGACTACTTTTTCTATTTTGTAAACTACGAGTACAAAACTAATGATCCTTATTAGGTTTGTTCAATTTTAAAACAGAAATTGAATCGATAATGGAAATAACCCATTAAAACTAGAATCACTGAGTTTGAAAATTCTAAAACTAAAATTAACGGATTGAATTTGATTTGAGTCTAAAACCTCTCAAGTAAATTATCGTTTTAATAATTAGTTAATATGTTTTTCCACATTGTATCAGTCAGTACATTTCGGTTTAGATGCACTAAACATATTTAATGTCGAACCTCTTTCCTAGTCTAGCCATATTTTTCATAAAAAAAGGCAATATATGTATACATACTTCACATATTTTACAAATACTTTAACATTCACCTCAATATTATATTCCCCTTTTGACATTCATAGAACATCTCTACACGCGTCTTTTTTTGGAGGGTCTACAGCCATTATGTGGCATAGGTTATGAATATTCTTTTCAAACATAACAAAATATATCAAACTAATCATAAGTTACAAAAATAAAAATAAATTCTTTTCACACCGCGTTATAGGTTTGGCGAAATCCTTTTAACATTACTTTAACATACATCATGGTATGATGTTGACCGTGTTAAAAGCCTTCGACTAGGAATAAGCGGGTCGACACCCACATCTCTTATGTTTTCACAATTAGTAGACTAATAGGGTATTTAAAAAAAATATTTAATGTACTTTTAAATTCATGCAAGTTTAAATAAACTTACAAAATGTTACTCTCGTCCCATAATTAATGTCCATGGATAAAAATCTTATACTTTAAGAAAGTACATTTATTATATTATCTAACCAATAAAATCCTATATTTATCACTTAACTATTTTTTGACTCATAGATTTTTTAAGTTAAATAATAATTTTAAGACAAATAATAAAGAAAACGTAAATAATAAAATTAGGATGGATGAGTATTTATTTAAGCTTAAAAGCCCTATAATTGAGTTTTATTTTCCTTTTTGACCACACACGACACACTCAGAGCATCTACAACCATAAACTCTATTCAAGTCACTTTATTTCTATATTTAGTGGGTCCATTAACTCTAAACAAAACTTCAACTCTAACTATAAACTCTATCCATCCCTTTAAAACTAGTGGGACCCATAACACTTATATTTTTAACTCAATTGGATGGATTGTTGGCTTGCAAACACAAAACAAAATCAACTAAATAGAAATAAATATTAGATAATTAAATAGAAGTGGCGGGGTCCATTGATAGAGGGATATTCTCTCACTTCAAATATAGAGTGAGCTTTTCTCTCACTTTATATTTAGAGTGACAGATAAAGGTGAGTTGGAGGTTAAAAACTTCAAATATATAGATAGAGGGGATGATAGAGGTTGGTTGGAGATGCTCGAGCATCTCCAACCCATCTCTATCAACCTCTCTATCTCTATATTTGAAGTTTTTTCTCCTCCAACTCACCTCTAACCCTCACTCTAAATATAGAGTGAGAGAAAAGCTCTCTCTATATTTGAAGTGAGAGGGTCTCTCCTCTATCTATGGACCCCAAACATCCTTTACTAATTTTCTTTTATAATGTAAATAAATTAATTAAAAATATGATTTCTATAGGTCCACTAGTTCTAGAGGGATTGATAGAGTTTATGATTGAAGTTGAGGTTATGTTTAGAGTGAATGTACCCACCAATAGAGTAGGTTTTATAGAATATATGGTTGGAGATGCTCTCGGTCACTCATACTTTCTTACTAGAGGTTTTCGAAAAGGTTGAGGTATATATTCGGCGGTGTTGTTACTACCTTCAATCTTGCGACCTGATTTAAGCTATTTTCCATCTCAATATCGGAGGAAGCTCTTCAAATCTCTCCTATCTATCTGTTATTTCGGCGATTTCTCTTCGTACATTGTCTATTTCCCGGTAATTTATTGAAATTTCTAATTTTGTATACGTAATATCTTTGATCCAAACTATTAAACACCTAGAAGATTTGTGCTTGCCTAAAGCTGTGATTTCACACGCACTTACATTTGTAGGTCAGATTTGTTGATTTATGATTAATTAATGTTAATCCTTATATATTCCAGTTCTCAATTCCAGATCTAGTGTGAATTTCGTAGCTTCGGTTTAAAATTTGACATCCTTCCGTCTTCCTTCAACATTCTCCTGCGGCTAACTTCTACTGCTACAATTAGCCTACAATTAGCAGAAGCTACAATCAATTCCTAGGTTAGTGATGTTCACATTCATGAATTTATATAATTGGTTAAAACTGAGGAAACGATGATCAATGATGAAAGTAGGAGTTTGATGTTCTTGTAAAAGGTGATGTAAACTGTCGATGATTTGTGTTTGTGATATATAAATTTTGTTGAATTGCAGATGTCGTCCAATAAAAATGATGAGGAAAAAAATAAAGTTCTCCATAGTGATGTTATGGAAGTGGAATCAAAATGGTACAGTTATAGTAGTTTAGTTGAGCAAGTTTCAGTATATGGTATAGCTGCTGGATACTGCTTATCAGCATCACTACTCTCCATCATCAACAAATGGGCGGTTATGAAATTCCCTTACCCTGGAGCCCTGACTGCTTTACAGTATCTAACAAGTGCAGCAGGTGTGTTTCTATTCGGGTCCTTGAAGCTTCTAGAACATGACCGTTTGGATCTGGTGACAATGTGGCGATTCCTTCCTGCTGCAGTTATATTCTACCTATCCCTGTTCACAAACAGTGAGCTTCTTCTTCATGCAAATGTTGACACCTTTATTGTGTTTAGATCTGCAGTCCCTATATTTGTTGCCATTGGAGAAACCCTGTACCTGCACCAGCCATGGCCTTCGTTAAAGACCTGGCTTTCACTTGCCACCATTTTTGGTGGCAGTGTGATTTATGTGATCACAGATTACCAGTTCACATTCATGGCTTACAGTTGGGCTTTGGCTTACTTAATAAGCATGTCTATTGATTTTGTTTACATAAAGCATGTGGTGATGACAATCGGGTTGAACACTTGGGGTCTTGTACTGTACAATAACCTTGAAGCTCTGTTACTTTTTCCATTAGAGCTGTTAATAATGGGAGAAATAAAAAAGATTAAACACGAGGAAATTAATTGGAATTCGTTTGAGGTGATTCTGCCTGTGGGGTTATCTTGCTTGTTTGGTCTGGCAATTTCGTTCTTTGGATTCTCGTGTCGCAGGGCTATATCTGCTACTGGTTTCACGGTTCTTGGGATCGTTAATAAGCTGTTAACGGTTGTAATTAATTTGATGATTTGGGATAAACATTCCTCGTTTGTTGGAACAGTTGGTCTTTTGGTTTGTATGGTTGGTGGGGTGTTGTACCAGCAGTCCACTACCAAAAACCCCAAGCCAAACCCTAACCCTGCTGATGTCATACAACAAGAAGAGGAACAACTTAAACTGCTTGAAATGCAAGATTCAACCGAAAGCGGTCAGAAGCAGCAAAATAAGGGTTCAGAGGAAGCAAAATAAGGGTGTAATTCTATAAGCTAGTATTGTATACATATACATTGCAGGATAGTTGTTAACTTAAATTCTTAAACAAGGTAGAAGATCCATTCTTTTTCCATGCCAATATGTTTCGTTTTTATCTCGATTTTGGGACTCTGTTATTTTTATTTTAAAATGAAAAATATGTGAAGCCCTGGTACAATTTGTTTGGTAAAAGTATTTTTTCAACAATGGTGTTGTCTTACTCATGGACAGTTGTAGTAGGACTGTAGGAGTTTGTAGCCAACATCTTTGCAGGATTTCATGTAAATTGAGAAAACTATTTTTATGACATTGGCCGGTTAACGTAACTAGCAGGGTACCCGCGCAATGCGGTGGCGGGTACCCTGTAACTATATTTGGCGGCGACCAGTTAATGGGTGATGGTTAGTGATAGTGTGTGGTGGTGGTGGTGGTGGTGATTGCAGATGGTGCTGGTGATTGAATTTCAACTTTTTAAAGTTTAAAACATTAATAAAAATAATTTTGTATAATTTCAAATAGTTGTGTTGCTTTAATTAATGAATTTGAATAGTTTGTAGGCCTAATTATATATTGTCCCTAAAACAGTAAAACTTGTCTCTAACCATCTGCTCTTCGCATTACAATGTGATGTATGGCAGAAACATATGTATTTGTTTCCCCCATGTTTATTTTGAGAGGAATAA
The DNA here is from genome assembly GCA_963853835.1 of Calendula officinalis. NCBI lineage: Eukaryota > Viridiplantae > Streptophyta > Magnoliopsida > Asterales > Asteraceae > Calendula > Calendula officinalis. The sequence goes on along the minus strand of OY970825.1, from coordinate 12,492,473 downwards.
CATTCGATGAAGCGACATATAACAGTGCTATTGATCTACAATAACTTCATCAGAATATATGCAGGTAAATTTATTAATCCTAGTTCTTTAAAGTTTTAATTTTTTTGCCAATTGTTTAACAGAAGAAAACAAATCACATATGTACAAAACCAAATGTATTAGTTCCAATTATTATAAGCAATTTTTTGTAGCAAGCATATATATTTTGGTACATTTATATACAAAAAACTATATATATTTGTTCCCATATGTATTTATGTATTTAGGACCTTGCGATACTGTTATATCTCATATAAGTAGTGACCTGCACAAATGGTGTATAGACTGCCTCGCTGTCTCCAACATGGACCCGGTGAAACTGAATTCACCCGTGCAGATGTGGAGTACCAACTGCACATTATGACACTAAATTTACTTGTAATTGAAAAAATAACAGATTTCTACACTTCTACGTACTTACTTTGGTACATCAACCCACATTATGAAACTAAACTTACTTGTAATTGAAAAATAAGAATATGGCTTGTCGCCCAAATACACTCTCATTTTAAGTATAATCGACTAATAATATAACAACATACTATAGAATATAAAATATAATAGGAAAACTGAACACCTTGCTAACTTTAATTTCTTTTGCTCCATCTCCATGTATTATCTTAGCTAAATATCCTTCTTCCATACTTAATCACAAGTTAGCAATTAGTCTCATTACAAACCGAAAAGTAAAGACACGGAAAACATATTGTTTCAACTCACAAAGTACTTCACCCGGTGCAACTTGATCTCCTTTCTTTAGCCAACGTGTCATGTTTCCCTACATATAAAATCAAACATTATATTAAAATACAGAGTAATACAAAGAACCATATTGAGCTACCATGAAAAATGTAAGCTCAATAAGGTAAATGCTTTTGCAGAAATTAAGTGTTAACCCTGAATTTGTTGCAAAGCTTCTCCTACGTTGCACATCAGAGAGCTGTTGAACAAAACCATATAATTAGAGGGATATTCAAAATTGCAAAGGTGTTAAGGATGCTTACAAAATTACAATGGAATTCCTCTATTGAATACCATGCCACTTACAGTAAGTCCAATTTGCACCTAGAAACATAATAATTACATATTCAGTTATATAATAATGGAATAAGAAAGTGCAAATCTTGATGGATTTAACGTTACATTTGTCGAATTCACTGCCCTATAACTTCAACCCAGATACACTGTAAATCTGGCGGAGCTTTATTCAATAAAAATCATCATTAAATGTGAACAATGGCAATGAGGACACAATATTATACACCTGTTTTTAGAATGGTAATCAAGGAAAGCCATAAAAAGCTGTATAAAGTTATTTACTTTATTCAACTACGCTGTATAAAGTTATTTGGTATAAAGAATAGAATGGTAAGCAAGGAAATCCATAAAAAGGAAGTGTGGTAAGTACCTTAATTCGTAAAGAAGTGCCAATGGAGATGATGAAGACGGGAATGGTTAGGCCTTCCATGACTCGGTACAAAACCCTAACCTTGATCATAAAATGAATACAAACGCTATACGCCTGTAACAATAACCTTAAATTGATTATCCCGAGTGTGACTAATAACGTGCCATTGTGTGACTGAAAAAGATAACCATAAAATGGTAACCCGAGTGAAAGCTGAAATTGAAAACAAACATACCATGTAGATCAATGAACATGTTGACGTCGGTAAACGAATCCCTTAAGATGGTGAGCATATCAGGTGTCTTGTGCAGTGGAGTAGTCTTCCAGGGGAGGTGCCGTACGAAGTTTTGATAGAGCGAAAAGGATTTTGAAGGGAGGAGGAGGGAAGGAAGTGGTGCGACGGTGTTGGAAAATGGCGAAGGGCAGCGGAGAACAATGTGAGAGAGAGAGAGGAGGAGGTATATGGACGCATGGTTGAAAGAACCAAGGAGACAATTGCAGGGTATGGTCAAAGAAATCGAGGTTGAAGGAAACGATGAGCCAGTTTTAGGGTTAAGGGGAAATGAAACGTCTGGGCTGTTAATTGAGGTTAGGTTAGAATAGAATATCATTATTCTTTATGAAGAAAAAATCATCCTAGCATTTAGTTCAACTGGTAAGTGATTGTATGTTTCAGGTTGTTTGTGTTGTGTTCGAGCCCTGCTTGTTTCTTTTTTTAAATGCAAAGGACACACAAATATAGAAAGAATTTGACTGAATTTTCAAAACCCTATTTAGGGAAATGTCTAAATGCATTATAGATAGTAGAGATAACATGGTTTTAAATCATTGTTCCACTGAACCACCATCACACCCAAAATACAAGATATGGTCCACTACACAATTTTTCCATTTAAAAAGATAAAAGAACAAATATATATATATATATATATATATATATATGCACACATTCCAAACAACACATAGTGTGGTTTGGACCACGAAAATTACATTGTGACCAAGATCATGACCACCTTTTTTTGAATGGCAAAAGAAAAAAGAAGCTATTTTTAGAAAAAAAGACTAATTACAAGTTTTTCTAACGGCAAAGTGAACTTTAATAAAAGAAAAACAAACTCTAGCAAGGAGTTATAATACAAGCACAACATAATTACAAAAGAGAAAAATAATTATCACACTACAAATATCAATGTGCATTACTCCAAACCTAACTGAGTTCTATGCTAAATCTGAAGAACGTATGAGCATGAGCCAGAGCCAGCATGGGCCCCACAAATAACGGAATCAAGGAGGTTATCCTCAGGGGCAGATCTATGTAGGATTAAGCGGGGTGTATGACCACCACTTTGTGAGCCACCCATGTGAAAAAAAATCTAGTAAATTTTTTTCTATAGAATCTTTTATATGATCTCTACTTAAAATTATGTAAAAGTCACGGTTGATCTTGATCCTAGATTCACCACTTGGTGAGCCACCCATGTGAAAAAAATCTAGTAAATTTTTTTCTGTAGAATCTTTTATATGATCTCTACTTAAAATTTTGTAAAAGTCCCCGTTGATTTTGATCCTAAATTCACCACTGGTTATCCTTGGATTAAAAACCACACCATTTCTACACTTCCAAATATACCTCAAAGTGAAAACACTGAAGCCACAAAAACCTTGAACCCGCTGTCGGTGAAGCAAAAGGCTCATACGTTTTTTTGGCTTAAACATTAAGCGAAATTATGGTGGAATAGATATATGTGGTATTTATTATGCTGTGACCGGTTTAATCTTTTCTAATTGTTGTTTGTCATTTTTCTTTTCCATCCAGCTACTTGCTAGTTTATAATTATTGTCGTTTTATTTTTAATATAAGTTTGCCGTTAAAAAAACCGAAAGATTTACAAGTGAATGGCTTTTTTTTTTACACAATTTTTCTTGGAACTCATAAAAATCTGGCGTATTTTTTTGTTGGTTATGGAGCGTGAACCCCCATGCTATCCCTTCAATGCTTGCCGTTTCGTTTCCCTCACGTACAGTCCCCGAGACATCTGCATGCATGCCCCTTTAACTTCTCACGCCTAACACACCATGCATATATGTTTTTCTATATATATACATAGTTTGATTGTATCTACTTCCACTTATATTTGTCAAAGCTGAGTTGAAAAATGGAGAAGTTGTTGAAATTGGGCCCAAAAGAAATCAAAGGATCTGTTTGGGACGAAAAAGGCTTGACTAAAATTGTTCAAATTCTAATTTCTCATGACCAAGATTGCATCAAATCAATCCAGTTTTCATTTGCTGCAAATGGAGAGGTGTATGCTACAGAAAGCCACGGAGAACCCGATGGTTTGAAATTTAGCACGGTACTTATGATCGTTTTCAGCTCACTTTTTATTCATTTTTCAATGACATTTTGTGAATTTCAACATTGATGATTTGAAGTACAGGTGGATCTTGCTTCCCCTAATGAAATTATAACTTCTGTAAGCGGTGAGTATGAAGATGGTAGATTGGTCTCGGTTGTTTTTGGCACCAACAAAAACAAGTATGGTCCATTTGGAAGGAAATTAGGTGGTGTTGGTAACGATGAATTTAATTATGAATTTGGATCCAAGGCTTCTTTGAAAGGATTTCATGGCAGTGTTTACGAAGGATCTCTGTATGCATTTGGCGTTTATGTCAAGCCCTTTGAGCTTTTACTTGAAGACAATCCTGGTTTTAAATTGCATTGTCAAGCGATGAATGAGTTCTTTGACCTAAGGAAGGAAATTAAGGCTTCTAAAAATGGTGAGGAGGTTTCGGAAAAAATGACTAACGATTTGGTAAACTTCATTATGAAAAACAATGCTGATTGAAGTCTGCTAAGGATGCGTGACACCGGTTGTTTTTGTGTTTTTTTAACGATGGGCAGTATACTTGTTTAGACAGTCTTTTGATGCATGCTTTTGAATTGTTTGGTTGGTCTAATGTTTTTGTGTATCTGCTAGCTTTTGCTATTCTGTTTTAAAAGATGTATTTGGTTTGGAAATCTCATTTCGTGTTGTTTAGCTAGTTTTTACAATGCTTGAAAATTACTTGACCACATGTGTTTGGAACAATTTTATATATGCATGGGGTAATTGTTGGTGAAATTTCTTTGTTCTACCCTTAAAAACAAAATTAGTTGAAAACAAAGATCGGGTGGCCGTAACAATATACTTGTCTTTTCAAAAAGTGCACAAATATGAATTTAAGGGACTACAATTTAAAATTACAAAACTACAAGGGTCACAAATATTATCACCAATAGTATCATGGTCGCCATTGGCCCGTAGCTCAAGTGAAATTCCCAGTTCCTAATTCATAATTTCTATCTTCTTAACAAAATTGCTTCATTCAACTATGGACAAACGAGATCGATATGGAAATGATTCTCATCCTTACAGACACCCTAGAGCCGGAGCCGGTGTTGTAGGTCCATTGCCTTCACGTTCTTCAGTTGATAGTCGATGGAGATTTTTATGGAAACCGGCGTCCTTTCGACAATAGTCCACCTCGTTTTTCTCTTAACGGCAGTGGAGGTTTCGGTCCGATGGACGGTGACGGCCGTTAAGTATGCTTGGTGGGAGGAATTATAATCCTTCTTCAGAGTTTGAGGTCAGAAAAGGTTTGATCCTGATTACGAGATGCCTGCCAGAAGCGTCAATTCCCATTTTCCGGCCAACTTCCCCAGGTAGGTTTGCTTTAATTTTACTAATTGTCACTCAGTTTTGCATTCTAACTACAAACCACGAGGTATTTTGTTTAAAGTTGTTAAAATTGTAGCAGAAACCGGTAGAGGTGACAGTTAACAATTCATTACATTGTTACTATGAATTTGAATTTGTAAAGTATTGGTCTTTATATGCTCTTAGTTTCTGTGCTCTGTATATCTTTGTCCTGATGCATTTTTTTTCATATATCAATTTGGTGGAGGCAGTTTTGAGAAAAGGAACTTTGATGGAGATAATAATTTTGCTAAAAGACATGTTGATGGAGGCAATTTTGCTAAACTTTTTGTTGGTTCTGTTCCAAAAACAGCCACTGAAGATGATGCAAGATTTGGATGTTTAAACTTTATGGTTACTTGATATGTTAACTGAAATTTATAATTAACCACACTTGCCTTTTGTTTACGTGTTGGTCAAATTATTGTGCTGATAAATGTACATATGATCTCAGATCCGGCCTCCTTTTGAAGAACATGGAAATGTTGTTGAGGTTGCTTTGATCAAAGACAAGAGAACAGGGCAGCAACAAGGCATGTATAGATTCTTTCTTTAACTTAATTGGTATCGATATCTCTTTTCAGGTCCTTTGAGGGAAGCAAATGTAAACTTATGTTTCTTCCCAAGTTAGTTGCTTAGGCAATATCACTAGTGCAAGATCCTATTTTTCTAAGAAGAAGAAGATAGAACTAGATCACTAATTATAACAATGTAGAAATTATTTTGCCATAGAGCTAGCGGCATATACTGCCAAATAGGTTATTTTATAGTGTATGGCTAGTTGCAATGTTGTATCTTTGAGGATTTCTGTTTCTTGTGCATTGAGACCCGATCTATAAATTAGTTGTGGATGTTGGAAGAATGTAAGTTGGTGTAGAATATTGTGTGATTTGGGTATATATCAAACATTCAGATTCAGACAATTTGAGTGAATTTATTAACCTGTGAGGTATATAATTTGGGTTGAATGTTTGGTTCATTGATCGAAGAATTCATAGATTCTCTATAATGGGTTGGTTGTCTTGATTGATGGTCTTATTCTTCCAGTGCTTTAGTTGAACATTAAGTTTGAACATAACATTGAGAAACCAGTCGTTTTCTCAATCTTGTTGTGCAAGTTTCATTTCTTCATCCACACTCCATCCTTCCATAAAAGCTTGGGTTGTCCTTGTGTATTTATATTATTCGGATGACTTACTGAGTGGTATTTCTATTTCATACCCTTTTGGTTGGTTTGATTATGATCCTTTTTGGATGGTGAATCTAATTGTTGCATACTCAGCGTGTGTTTGATTATTGGTCAGTGATGATGTATGAATATGATTGATATTTAGTTGATTGTGCTTGTTACGCCTTGTTGGTTGGTTTAATGAACATGTATGTCATCAATAATTCAGTTGCTGATATTTTCTGGGATGTATTTGATTTAAGTTGTGAGGTTATGTGATAGTTTTTTGTATATTTGTGGGATATGATGTCCTACCAACACGAGTAGTCAGTAGACATAGATTTGGTTGTTGACCCGTTCATTCTCATTATCACATTACTGGTGGTTGATTGCCAGGTGGCATGGTTGAGCATGAAATCAATTATACGTTTGCGATTTGGTTGAAAAATCTTGAAACGTTGTGGAATAAGATAGTTTGAGACAGATTTGTACATGTTTATAATAATTTGTGGTTGTGATGAATATCTGCTTGTTGGTTGTGAATGTTTATCTCTTATAGCATAAATAATTTAAATTATAATCTTATTGGTTGAATGCTTATTGCTTATATTTAATATATTTGGTTGTGGAACATATTTGCTTTTGGTCATGAAGTTAATATAGCAGGAAACACTTCTGCAGGATGTTGTTTTATTAAATATGCCACATCAGCAGAAGCTGATAGGGCTATACATGCCTTACACAATCACTACACATTACCAGGGGTCAGTATTATTTTCTAGATATTATCTTATATAAATTATTATTAAAATATTATTATGTGTTCAAACACTCAGCTCTACTTTATTAGAGGGAGTGGGTCCCATCCAGGTCAGATATGCTGACGGGGACCGCGAGCGCTTAGGTAATTTTGCTTTTTTCTAATCTAAATTACATAATTTGATATTATTTTATAAATTGTTAATACGTGTTAGGTGCAGTGCAATTCAAGCTGTTTGTTGGCTTGTTGAATAAACAAGCAACTGAAAAAGAAGTTGAAGAAGTAGGTCATAACTTATTAAAATTTGATATTTATTTATTTTGTTTATTTATCTATGCATTGCATGATGATAAATAATTGTTCAGATATTCTTGGCTTATGGTCGAGTTGAAGATGTGTATCTGATGCGGGATGAAATGAAGCAAAGTCGTGGTTTGTACTAATTAATGTCTTGAATACTTGCACATTATTATTCTAATTTGGTTAGTTTTTTATTCAAGGATGTGGATTTGTTAAATATTCAAATAGAGACGTTGCAATGGCAGCTATAAGTGCTCTAAATGGAATATACACAATGAGAGTAAGCAACTTCATTATCAATGGTACAGTTACAGTCATGTAATTTTATTCAGTCATATATTAAATAATAATTTAACCTCCTTTTTTAGGGTTGTGAACAGCCATTAATTGTTCGGTTTGCTGACCCCAAGAGACCTAGACCAGGAGAAGCTAGGTTTGTTACGATCCATTTAATTAAATATTTTATAATTATTAAATATGTTAACAATTAATAACTGTTTTTTTCAGACCACTGAATCCTGGTGAGGGAATGCATGCCCCTGTTCCTACGAACACATGGCATCCGATGAGTCAGCATACATGGTTTTCGTAATCAAGTGAATCTGGGGATGTAAAACCGTCTTCAGCTCCTGTAAGTTGATTTATTATTTATATTTAAACATGATAATTAAATAAACGTAGATGTATATTGATTGACATTTTACAGAGCTTTAATCAATCTGGTGGCCAATATTTATCGCCCATAAAAAAGCCAAACAAACTTTCTCACAAGCCCCAACATCTAATACTGTAAGACCATCTGGTCAAAGTCAAAGTCAAGGTCAAACTTCCTTCAGTCAAGGCGGTGTCTCGTCTACAACACCATCAGCTCTTTCTAACAACTTACCTCCGCATGTTATGACTGCAATGATGAATCAATATCAGATGCCAGGTCAGCAACCAATGTTTCATCCAGTGCAGCAATCAGCTTCTCCACTTGCTCAGCAAAAACAAACTTTACAAGCAAGTTACCAATTGTCTCAGCAGGCATTTTCTCAACTTCAACAGCAATTGCAGCTTATGCAACCGGCCAATCCCAATGTGACACCTCAGCAGAAATGTACTTGGAGCGAGCATATCTCTCCTGATGGATATAAATACTACTACAACTGGTGAAAGCAAAGTAAACTTAATTAAAAATCTAATTACTTTTCACATTTTGAAATTGAAGTTGATTTTGTTTATTTTTTGGCGATTAATATAGTGGGAGAAACCTGAGGAATTGGCTTTATTTGAACAACAACAAAAGCCACAAGAACACCAACAAGCTGGTTCAATACAGCAGCAGCCAAGTCAAAGTCTGCCAAGTCAGCAAACTCAGATTCCCCAAATCCAGCTTCAAACTCAGATGCAGCATGCTACTCAGCCTTCACCGGTATATTTCTATTAATTACATGGTTTTATTTATTAATTCATTTTCGAAGCTTTTTCTGTCCAAAATTGTATTATTATAATGATAATGTGTCTCTTTGAACCAACATGTTCTTTTTATTGTAATTACAATATCAAAATACTGGCATTGCAGGTCATCAAAATATTCAGGTATTGATCCCCATTTTTGCCTTGTAATTTTACTATTTTGTGCTGGTTCATGAAGACAGACGGAGTATGCTTAATGTTTTTTAGTTTACAACGTTTTCTTTTGTCCAATTAAGATTTTTATATTAGATATATGGAATAATTGCAAGGAAGGAATTGCCAACTTTGGTTAATCATGTTGGTTTCTGCATTTCAGGCTTATCCAGTTGCTGGTGGTTCTATGAACGATTCTGCACACTTTCAGCAGCAGCAGCAGCAGGTAATTTTGCAAATTCTTGATCACTAAACTTTTCAATTTCTTATATTATTTTATGGTATTTTGTTAATTTATATATTTTCTCTGTTACAGGGACCACAGGACTGGATGTGGAAAAATAAAACCGGATCTTCGTAGGTAATAAAGCTTCTGTTAATGTAATCCTTAGTGATTCTTGATAATTTTCTAGTATTTTTTTTTTTATTTTCTTTTGGAACATTACATTTTTGAGAAGCAAATTATTAGCTTTCTTCCTTCTAGGTGTATCTAGATATAATTACTGAGAATAAATATTCTTGTACGTAATAATGTAATATCAATTCAGGGGTGAACGCGGTTCAGCCGGTGCGAAACTGAAAATTATGAATTTTTTAAACTAAACCGATTACATGTTTTCGGTTTTGGTTTGGTTCGGTTTCAGTTCAGTATTTTAGCCTAAATGCTTATATCTATCTGAGGACCGAACAAAACTAGACCGAAATTGAAAAAAAAAAATGAAAACGATGAATTTTCAAGACCGAAAACTGAACCAATAACATGTTTTTGATCTCAGTTGGTTTTCAGTTTCGGAACAAATGCTCACCCCTAAATACGATTTACGTCCTAACGCTGTCAAGCATTATTTTATATAATTATAACCACTTTCAAATATATTTTTTCTTATTCATGATTTTCTTGCAAGTTAAAGTGGGAATATCTGCTTAATAAAAAGGAAAGATGGCTTGAAGTGTTTGTTCTTAAAATAATTAGAAAAGCATCTTCAGTTCTAGAAGGCATATAAAAACAACAAAAGCTTTTGACATAAGTTTGTTAAGTGGAGAATTAGGATCAATATTTTAGTCTCTGTTTTATTTTATTTTCATCTAAGAAACACATATTCAAAGAAAAATAACAACTAAAAAGCAACATCTTTCGATTTCAACCTATTCTTAAGACACTAATATTTTCTTTTCTTGTAAAAAATTCAATAACCACGACGAATGTCGAAAAACAACAATATTCAACTTTTGGAGGTAAAAAATTGAAGGATTGTTAGAAATTTTGTTGGTTTATAATGTAACAATCTGCCTTTTTAGGTATAATTGAATTGATTGTTTTTGACCATATACATAGTGTTAGTAAGATAATTGGTTAATGTCGCAACCACCATTTAATATGGGCAATTTAGAACATATTATAGAACTATTTTATACATGAAGTGAATAATTGGATTAGACTTTTTTTTTCCTTTTCCTTTTCGTTGTGATGTATAAAATTGAACTTGCAAATAAATAAATAAATACAATCAACCCAATGAAAAGACTAATTATTACTTATATATACATTAGGCATACATAATCTACTGTTCATAAAGTAGATATATATATTACTTATATATACATTAGGCATACATAATCTACTGTTCATAAAGTAGATATATATATTTGTGTAAAAAGTAAGTAGCAAATGTATTGTAGGTGGATTGGTAGAGATGCATGCCTTCTACTCAACCAACCCAAGTTCAAGTCTCTCTTAGGTCATATTTTTTTTTTCAACAAGTGTGATGCACACCTTTACTTTCCTCCTTCAACTCTTATAGGTTTTTGATTACAAACTTCAAAGTTTTTTCTAAACTTTTATAAATTATAGTTTTAATTCTTGATTATATGTTTAACTCAGTATAAGATATTTTATTCATTTGTTAATACAAAGAGATTTGGACTAGCTTCTTTTGTAGATAAAACTATGTAATTATCATTTATTCAATTATAAATGGCATAAACTTTGAAACGTGAAGACTATATATAACTAAGTAAAACACTCTAACAATCCTAAAAGGTTTTGACTTAAAATATTGTAATCGCTAAATTTTTATATATTTAATATAGTAAGCACAATAAGGATTATTCGAAACATTATGTAATTAACAAAAATACATAGGTAATTATTAAATACGTAAATAATACATATATGTAATATATCCGCAGCAACGCGCGGCACTACAATACTTGTGATTTACATTCTATATTGAAAAGCTTAACATCATTCTTCTACAACTTTTCTTATATTGGGCTGGTCACAGACAAGCTTAGGGCGGAACATATACAAGTTTAGAAGGTGCTCATGAACATGACGCATCCACCGATAGAGGCCCAAAATATTTACTTTAATGTATAAATATATATCTGTTAGAGACCAAATCATTGGTTAGATTTATACCCATATCACATTAAAATGATGGTATTTTTAAGTAGAAATAAGTTTTTTTTTGTGTCATACTTCCTCCGTGTTAAAATAAGTGAATCACTTTCTTTTTATGGGTGTATCAAAATAAGTGAATCACTTTCCTTATTGGTAAGTTTTTATATTTAAAATTACCTCTTTACCCTTACTTATCCCTTTTTAAACATCATTAAAGGTCTCATCCATTTTTTTGTCATCTTCTTATATTTGGGGCCCATCCATTCTAATTACCCCATTTAATTTCACTAATCTCTTACGGATTATTATCTTATTTTGCCTCAAAAAACATGAATTTCAAATTGATTCACTTATTTTGATACGGAGGAAGTAATATATTATTATGATTGAAATTGCCTTTTAAGTATATTATGAGATTTACAAGTTTTAGAGACTTTATTGTTATGTTGCAAAGAGCTTACAAATAATCGGTGCAAGCCCTGGGTCTTATGGTTAACGCATTTGTCTTTAGTTACATACACTGTTATTAGACTTCAAAATTTGAATGAAACAAAGATAATTTCTTTTGAATAAAATTTATAGCTAGAGAATTGTTTATTTTTGAATAAAGATATTTTCGAGACAAACAGTAAAACCGAATTATCACTTTAAAAGTTTTATATGCGCATGCATATTTTCTTGTATGACAAGTATAATATTAATAGCTGGAAAGCTTGAATTAAAGGAACAATAATATTCTTCGAATATGATACTCTATGAAACAAAAAAAAATCTATTTTCTAAATCCATAATTTGCCTTGTTTGATTTAACCCAATAATTTGAAAAGCAGAAGAATATTCAGTTGCTACATGCAAGAAGAAAGTGATCAGAAGATTTGTGGTCTTTTCATGCTTTCTAACTTTTCATTTTGATGGCCAATCTTTCTTCATACTAGATCTTGCTTCAAAAGAAAACATTATAAAAAACAAAATATGATTGATTGCTTTTATACTTTTCAAGGGAAAAACTATTTTATAATTGAAATTATGATTTTTAAACAATGGTTGCAATTAATCAATTATACTTTAAAACACAAGTGCTAGACATGAAAAGCCAGGGCCGGTACTAGCATGAGTTACCAAGGCAGGGCACACAGAATTTAAAGGTCAATTTAAAAAATAAATTGATAAATTAAAACCTATATATATATGTAAGCACATTCAAATCAAGATAAATCTAATAAAATATTGAAAAGAGACGGATTAAATGATTCAAAAATACCGGAATATAACTTAGGAATTAGGATGATGTTTTTAATTTGGTGAAATAATTTTATTTTGGACAAAACTTTACTTTAACACCCTTTTTAAGATTTTGCATAGGTACAAAAATTGATTGAACCAAAACCTCCTTGATATAACTTCATTCGACATTCGCTACTTTAAATCACTCACTATACTCTGACATATGACTTTTTCTAATTATTATTGCTCATTTTATAAACAGAGTATTACTGAACTATGATTACTAGAACTTTGATTTCACTTACTTTATTAAATCATTGTATTCCGACATAGAGTATTGCATTATTATTATTTATTTGATTGTTCCTATTCTGATATTCTTGCTTCTCGTGCTCTCCTACCCTATGTTTTGACCCCGACCAATAACTTAGATTCGAACTCCTTTTTACGAGTATTATATGTTGGGTGCGTATTAGGGTTGTTGCTGTAATCTTGGATTAAACACAACAAGCGTGAATGACAATTTCCAAGATTGATATATCGACCTTATGCCTAAGTATCGTGAAATTCTAACTATTGTGACAATTCCTGCTAATCAAATAAGAAATATGTACAATTTCTAATTCATGATTTTGATGATTTTTGAGAGACTTCGTGTTCAACATTATGTTAAAGAGAGCTGAGTAAGATTCCGTCCCCTTTCCAACAGAAGATTACTTCTATTTTTGTATAAAGAGGTCAAAGCAGTTCCAAGGAATTATAAATATTTTCATTAAATTAGGAGCAGTAAGTATTTTTATTTTTTTACTAAAATGGTAACTATTTTTTTACTAAAATGTATTTTTCAGTAATATGCATGTGCAAAAAACTTTATCAATCACACTTACATACAATCGAAAATATACTTAAGCTGATTAGTTAATTTAATAATATATTGTGCGAACATATGTAACTGATATCATTTGTGATGCAATAATTAAATGCTAATTGAACTATATATGTTCTCTGTGTTACAAATGCACAATTCTACAAGTTTACGGAATATATTAAGAAGAACTTATATTTAATTGACAGGAAGATGTACAAAATCATATACCCTAAAATATCCATAGCAAAATATGGGAATATCTGGAAAGTACAACGAATAAACGAAAGAACAAACATAAACAACCCCTCCATAAATAGCTAGTTAAAAACTGGAAGAAGAAAAAACCTAGTCATTAATGTACACTGATCGATAACCAAATTTTGCGACTCAACAGTGAAGTGGGTGGTTTCTAATTACCTAAAACTAGGTACAACCCACGAAAAACCGATCCTTGTACATTGTCAGACATAAGATTACTAGAATGATTGTTGAAAGCATGAAGCTAATTAACTATATATAGTAGTAAAATTTTCGAACCCCCTTCAATGTTGTTCTTCTTTTGGCTCATCATTTCGGATCTGGGACGGGACGACATCCTGAAGTAGCCCATGATCTCTAAGCATTGAACAAGAAGAAGAAGGTGGAGGGCAAAAAGGTCTTTCTTGACGTAAATGTGAGTATGATGACGGATATTGGGCACTAGCATTAGTGTTACTAAAGCTTAGAGAAGATGAATTTGATGTTTGGTTACACAAATTATATGATTGTAGTTGTGGTTGTAGGTGTTGGTAGTGATGTTGTTTAAAAAGAAACGAAGAAACACCACCATCTCCACCACCATAACCTCCTGTTTCGGGCAAGATCCCAATGGTTCCTCGAGGAGTGATTGGATACGGGTGAGTGTGGGTACCTTCATAAGTTGTGATAACAATCGATGGATCATCTGATGATCTTTCAACTCGCTTCTTCACCCCACATGCCACACTTGTGCACCGATGGTAACTCCTATATATCCAGAACAACGTTAAATCGATTCAAAAGAACATCATTTTAACATTCTTTACATTGTATGAAGGCATCGTAGATTTGTGGGGTTCAATTTTAAAGCCATATAAATTGTAAGCAGAGTAGCTCAAGATCCTTATAAATACACTATAGATTCATTTGTTTTCCAATGTGGTACATTACCCAACAAAATGTACACCCAAGGAAGGGTGTTATCCAATATAAACATTATAGTAGTATATACTAGGGAGAGAGGGGGCATACCTAGGAAAAGGGCTGTTTTTCACAGCTTTCTGACCGTACTTTCTCCATCTATAACCATCATCCAAGTGATCAATATCACTCTTTGTCATGAACGCAAATCTTGGTTCCCTTTGCTTTTTTGGGTTCTTCTTTTTGGGTTTTAATCTGCAAAGTACAATAAAAACACCCACATTTTAATTAAAGAATAGACTATATATATAATTAAATTTTGATAAGAACACTCTCTTTTGTTAGATTTAAAGAATATGGATTAAATAGAACAAAGATTTATCAATTCAGGAAAATTAATGCATCACATAACACCTTCTCATCAAATATACTAATTTTGTGCGTGAAAAAAGGTTTGTTTTTTATTGATCAATATATAAAGAATTAAAGATCGATCTTTCATAAAAGGACACCGCGTATGTGTGAAACCACAAGGGTTTACTTTTTTTGGTCAAAACCACCGAATTAATACAACAAGATTACACAGAAACATGGGTACGTGTGAAACAAAAAAGGTTTTCTTGATTTCATTTAGCAGTGAATTGAAGGATGATTGAAGAAGACATAAGAACTCGCATATTTGAGAAATACACATAATATTATTAGCAATGAAATATTAATCATCAAAATACACACACAAGAAACACGAATGTCCAATAAGTGTGTGCTGATTTGTGAAAAAAAAGGTTTTCTTGATATTCATTCGGCAAAAAAAGCACACGGTTAATAGCAGATTCAACTGTGTAAATTTAATGTGGGTTTCTATTAATTTTTCAGAAAAAGGATGATTAATCGATTAGAAAAAGGTAATTGTCGATCAAAATACACACACAAGAAACCGTAAGTGTGCGCTAGATGTGAATAAAAAAGGTTCTTGATATTAATTTAGCACAAGAAACACAAAATTAGCAGTCACGTATATATGTGTGAATTAGAAAGATGGTTTTCCTTCATTTTTTAAGAAAAATTAATGGAAGAATAACCAATCAACTATATATAAAACACACACACACATGTGTGTGTGTGTTCAAAAGTGAAATAAAAAGTTGTTCTTACTGTTTATTAGTAGTAGTCTTTTCATTCTCATTCTCATCATCATCATGTTGTTCATCATCATCCTCTAGAGCTGATCTTGTGTTATTATTCTCATGATCAACATTATTAGCTGCCTCGTTTGAAGAACATGAGATTGAAGAAGAATTCTGAGTCGGTGTGTTCACCATCTCCGCCGGCGTCTCCGGCACGGTGGAAACCGGTGTTGGGAGAGACGGTGATTCAAATGACGGCGGAGGAGTAGGCTGTTGAAACAAATCAAAGAGAGATGCGCCACCGTAATCTGGAAAAGCTAACATGTCTAAGTACCCTTGGGGTATATCAAAAAAGCCACCACCACCACCACTGCCGTAGACAGCCGGAATCTGATCGGTAAATGTTGAGTTTGCCATCAAATTTGAATTCTCTGACTTGTTCTCTAAGTCTTGTTTCTTTTCCATATACACATCAAAGGCATAGATTCTTCATTTGTAGGCTTGCCAAGGTTAGAGAGAGAAAGATGGAGAGTGTGAATTGGTTGGTTTGCAGTATAGTGTGAAGACACCTTTTTGTGTACTATTTGTATTACAAAAAGGAGAGATAGAGAGATACCTCCCTAACTCTTAATAAATTGCATTTGACCCCCCTTTTAGTTTTCAATTCAATCACTCAACTGTCAATATATAAATTTATAAACTGATTCATCCCATCAAAAGAGACGTTTACTCTCTTATACTTTATTTAAGAAAATTAATAATTTTTTAATATCTAATTATAATTTACAAGTAATTTTACATACTGTATAAATAAATAATACTTCCTCCGATTCAAAATAAGTGATACACTTTCCTTTTTGAGGTGTATCAAAATAAGTGATATACTTTTAAAATTACCTTATTTGGTAAAAAATAGTAGGACTCACACCACTAACTATCTACTTTAACAAAGTGAAATAATCATTTTATCCTTATTTTTACTTTTAAACATCATTAATTTCACTTTATTAAAAAATGTGGGACTCATTCCCCACTAACCATCAAATTAATCTAATTTAATTATCATTATAGATTTTTGCCTCAAAAAGTGTGAAACTTAAAAATGTATCACTTATTTTGAATCGAAAGAAGTATAATTGTTTTTTAGTATCTGGATAAATATAATAAGGGTTTTTCTAACGTATGCCCCTAAGGCATACAATAACGTGCATTTAATGAGGCCGTAATTATCATTTAAACATAAAATCGAATTTAATGCTTATATAAAATGGTAGGTTTTAGAGTGTATTCATGTCATTGAATACATATTTAGATAATTCTAGCCTCATTTAATGCACGTTAATATATGCACCAGGAGCATACATTAGAAAAACCCATATAATAAAATGACATAGTCAATATCGACCCATAAAATACAAAATAATAAATAGGAATTCAGTTTTTGTATTTTAAAGGGATACAAAGTAGAAATATATGAATGTAAATTATGAATATCAAAGAATTTTTGAAGTGTGAACAGGCATTTGGATTTGACCGGTGATTGCCGGTGGGATGAGTGGCCGCAAGTATGTAAGCCATTAAATGAAAGTATATTAGTTGACGTTTTCAGACGCGGAGTTTTTGACCGTGAACCGGTTTTATGTAGACGAGATTCCGGTGACCCGTGGCCGTGGGTAGTCAAAAGTTTTGGCTCGTGTGCATGTTAAAACTTTAAAGTAAAAAAGCCTCGACATTTCTATCCCAGGTTGGTATTTACTGAAACTCGGACAAAATTTATTCCTTCAATTTATTTTTTCTTTCCAGTTCCTTTGTTGTTTTTCTTTTTTTAATTTTCAATACAAAATATTTTCTTTTGACCCCACCAACCACCATCTAAATTTCCCTCATATAATAAAACTTATCTAGAAATTTCTTTATTTTTAATCTGCGGTAATTTCGTTGAAGAAGTGTTCGCATTGAAATCACTTATTTCCTTGCGTATTAAGTTATAAACGTCTATGTTTATAATACTTCGTTGTAAATACTGCAGTATACATTGTCAACTTTTCTTGGCCGATATATAATCGCAACATAAATTACTTAAAAGTTACCCGGACATCCAAAAGATATCATGGAAACTTCTTTCACATATTTATCAACATACAGTACTTAACTACGTGTTATTAGGGGATAATGCAGTTCAGGTTCAAGGTTCGCATGTCAGAAACATTCAATCTAACCAGATATATGTTTATATAAACGTTAAGGTATCTCAATATTAACATGTTTACTTTAAACTTGAACACAATACATATAACTCGTATAATTATATTTCTCATATCTTTGATTTTTAATAAATAATTGTAGGATATTAGTATATTAAATATCCAAAAGTTATTTATAATTAGAGCTCGTATATGTGTCAAACGATTTGTATAAATGTAATGTATTATGTCATATGCCTGAAAAGGCTATCTGACTTATCTTATTTGCATAATATATTTACTATATATATGTTAGCTTTTATCTAGTAATACTCATTTTACGAATCTGCATATTATCTTAATTATTAAAAATGGAAAGCATTTATAGACCCGTAATCTAATATGTCCAAGAAAAACTTAAAAACGAAAAGATCAAAATCTTCCATGAAAAGATAGTGATAATTGCTCCAGAAGGAAGCGTGTGAAACAAGAAACAGATGGCACGTGTGGTCCTACTGTTCTGACATGTGCGTTCAACTGCTGACGTCATTTACATGTCATCTTTCTCTCTACTGCCTTGTTCAGTACTTCAGTTCATCCATATTCTTTTTTGCATTACCAATTTACTTGTTTTATTTCCATTTATTTTCAATATATGTATACCATTTTATTTTTATAATTAATGCTTTGGAATCATCTAGTTTTGTAATATGATAGGTTGATAACTAACTAATTATTTAAGATAGAACATTAGTTTTATTATGATATGATTATGAGCATTTTGGTTAAACTCTTACACCGTAACAGTTATTTGAGTGAAGTGTTCAAAAATATACTAAACGTATCTTGATATGTCATTATATGTAGGGATGTAAGTGAACCGATTCGTTTGCGAGCTACTCGAGCTTGCTTCGCTAAAATATCGATGAAATTGAGAGAGCTAATGAGATCGAAATGAGTTTAATTCATGGTGATTTGATCAAAGTTTGAAGATCAAGTGTGTGTTTTTAGTGTGTGTTGAGAGAGAATGAGATGGAGGGAATAACTTTCAAAAGTGTTTTTCAATGAAATGAATGGGAAAACTTACATTCTAAGTCATCACAAATGTATTATACCTCACCTCTACTCTTGACTAATTAAGCCTAATTACATAGTTAAAGCTTAAGACTTAGTCCTAACAATCTCCCCCTTTTTGAGCTTTAGCACCTGATCACAGTCTTCCATTTTCAGATTCTTCTCGTGATACGTAATGATATTTATAAACTCTCAGATGTGCTTCAAACTGTTGAAATACTTGAACAATGTTTACATCTGAGCAGCCTGAGAAGCAATTAAGATCTCTGTCTTTGACAAGAAAATATTTTCTGAATTTCAAGAACATACCATTGCATAAATTTGGAAGTTTCAGATACTCAAAGAAAATATATTTTTCGTTGAATCTGTTTGAGTAAGGAAGACCTAAAAACTGATTTACTAAAGATTTGAAGGTTCTGGAAATGGAATATCAGTTTGGTAAGGATTAGACTGGGATTTTCAGATGTTTAGGGATTTTGTTTTGGATGTTGTGGTAGAGGTTTTTGTGAGGATAGGATAATGATGTCTTTGAATGATGAAAAGAATGATTTGAAAGTTAAAGTTTTGGATGTTTGTATAAATTTTGGTAAGAATGATTTGTATTGGTTAAAATTTGAATTGAAATGTGAATGATTTGTATGTAAAAAAGAATGATATGTACATTTAAGATTTGGATAAATGTGGATGATTTGTATTTTGTTTGGAACGAAAGATTTGAATAGTTAAACTTTTGTATGTATATGGTTGTTATGGAATTTGGAAAGAATGATTTATACGATAAAATTTCGGATTCAAATGGATATTTTGGGTTGAAATGGTTTGAGATTTTGTGATTTAAAATTTCTAAAGATGAATCGGTTTCTTTTTCTTCACAAACTTCTTCATGTAAATCGACGAAATGTAGACCTATAGATAGAGTTGTTTGTAGCGGAAGTCTTTTCTTGAAGTTGTGGCTTTGTCGATTTGTGATCATTGATAATTGTTGTTAGGGTAAAATGTTGATAGAGTTTACGCTCCCCCTCAACCAAACAATTATTTCTTAATGGATCTTTGGTTTCTTGTTTACTCCACCTTAACCGGTGCATATGTCTTTTAAATGCAGAGTAAACTGAGCTAATATATTCTCCCCCTCATGATGAACAAGATTTATCAGAATCATCATATAATATGAAGCTCTGCGTGGTGAAAATAAAAAGAATCTTCGAAGCTCAAGGATAAAAGTGTGTTGAGTAATGATATATTCATATTTTGAATGAATCAATATGTAACACATTTTATCAGATAAACCCATATCGTTGTTGAATATGAAGAAATACGATCAAATATTTTATCGTTTAATCTCAATGACCGTTGTTGATGACATAAAATAACAGTCTCGTGTTTATCATCTAATATCCCGACTGTTGTTGATAACGTTGGAGTACAGTCATCAAATATGTACAATGTAATCGAATAGGGTAAACCGGGATCACATAGATTACCCGTTAACACAACAGTTACAAAAACTGTGTGACCTACATTCAGTGTTGGCTTTGATGTTAGCACTGGTAGGATTTCCATTCAATCAACGTGGAATACCAATAATTTTGGTATCACTATGAATGTTCCGTGTAACACCACAATCTTAGAGCCATTTTTTTTAAATATGCATACGGAAGCGATTTAAGAAAACTATAAATCCTAATTATTACATATCATAAAAGCCATTTACATATTAACCAAAATATATAAAACATTTAAAGGTGTTACTAAAAACAGGCTCTGCCCAGTTTACAAAATCAGAGTACGGTCAGACTTCCAAAACCCGACTCTAGTCAAGCCAAATCCACAACCTGAAGAGAGTCAACAAATGAGGGATTAGCACAAAGCTAAGTGAATAGAAATAAACGTCAATTTGTATAACCACAACAAATTAGAAACCAAGAGAAATCAATCAGGAAACCCGTCCAAACTTCCACAAGAAATTGGACATTATGAGAGGGCCGGCGGTCGGGCGAGGGCCTTCGACTTTTGTCGGCCCAACAACAGTCTACCGATGGCTCCTTTACTATTGGCACAGTGATCCCTCCTTACGTAACGAATTCGAAGGAGTCTGATCGCCCTCATCCAATAGTAACGAAGCGTAGCCAAAACCCACTATAGCTAACCTCTAAAAAACATGTGCACATACTACCATTAACAATCCCACAATTAATGGTACAACTGAAAATCGAAAAGCATAAAAAAAACACTTTTTGCCAAAAAAACAGCAAGATAGCTACGCTATCTAGAGATAGCGTCGCTAATTCTGGCCCCTTAGCTACTTTGAGTTTCTGTCCAAATTTTCCAAAATGATAACAAGATAGCGCCGCTATCTACAGATAGCGACGCTATCTCCCCAGATAGTCAAAAGTCCTGCAATTTCTCTTATGAGCTCCACCATTTCAACCTTTTTGTACATTACACAAGAAAGAAGGTCAAATCCACTCACCTTAGCTTCCTTTTGCACCGAGCTCAGTAATCTTATATCACTAAGGCTCCTTCCCTTTTCCTGTACAAAATGAATACCGAATTAGTTACCCGAAATCACCAATTTTTGCCACAAGTAATGTAAGTTCAAGATCACATCTTTATACCACAACTTACAACTAATTACTTGCATTCCCACACATAGCAATTACCAAGGTTTAGAACTTCATCAAGTTAGTTCATTATACATTTTAATCAATTACATATCAAGCCCAAATGGTTCAACACGAGAATAAAGAATCGGGAATATACAAAACACCTTCCAATGAGTTATTCTACTTATTCAACATCAAAATTACATAACTAACATGTTACTTGCATCCAATTGCAAGTTCAGCTAACTTTTACCTTATTTAGGTCAAGTTGCATATTTTGACAACCATGCGGGTCAAGACCCGAAACTATCACAATTATACTTCCAATTAATCAAGTAACACATTTATGACATGAAATTGATAGTTTCAAGTTTACAAGTCATCCAAGACTAAAGTCAACTTCCAGGTTTGACTAAAGTCAACAATTCATGAATTTAACTAGCTATTCTATAGAACGGGTCAAAATCACAAACTACCATTTAAGACATGTTGATATACTTTATAAAAACTCTTATATGATCAACTTATTGAACCACAATAATGCCTAACAATTTCCAAGTTAAAGTCACATATTACCTATTTGACTAGTTTTATGTCTTTTACCTAAAAACATCCAAACACTACCATATAAAGATCAATTCATCACTTAACACTTTCATAAACATACTAATGCCATTTTACTTCCAACTAAACATTCAAAGTATAAGTCAAATGCTAAAAATATGCATTTAGTCAAGTTTCATCATATAAAGCCCAAACGGGTCAAAATCGTTTTATTAACTTCCAATGTTCACAAACACTTCATTATCATTTCATTAAGTATATCATTACCATATAATAACCAACTTCATGTTAATTAGTTATACTTTGAAACACCCAAAATAATCAATACAAGTTTAACCCTAAAAAATGCATTCGACCACATGTTACTAACTCAGAAATCTGATCACTTTTCTGACCACATTAGATCATAAAAAATGATATAATTAAAGTAGACTCTTAGACCTTCTAAACGACTGGTCGCACGCCCAAAACGGAGTTACGATTGATTTTATATGATTTTTTCAAAATAGTCAAAAATCTGCCATTTTCTTTAGCTACGGGATTTAGACCAAAAACTCATCCAAACTTGTTAATTCATGACAATTTCAACAATTCAAGTTACAATCAAACCTATACAACAATTATCACTTCTAACATGTTAGTTACTCTTAAATTAAAAAAAATTTAACATAAAAACCTCCCTTTCAAGAATTTGGGTAAAACTCACCTTCTTCCTCAAGATCACCAACAATGGTGATTTCTTACAAACATCATCAATTCAGTTTCTAACCAAATATTAGCATGATATAATCACTAAAAAGCATTTAGAAGCAAAAAGGATTCATCAATTTCACATTTCTTAACAAAAATTCATACAACACAAACACTAGTTCAACTTTGATACAAGAAACAAGAACTCTAACTTTAAGAGAAGAAATCTTACCTAAAGGTTGCTTCAATTTCGAATTTTAGGGCTGCAATCAAGAAGATTTATGCTAGAATCCAAGAAGAAGAACATACACTTTCATTGTGTGTGTAGGTGTGGGTGTCGAATGAAGCAGACAACAAAAGAGGGTTTTTGGACACCTCTTTGATACGTGTCACGCATGGGTAAAACATGCACATTTTATTAAATAACAGTACATTATACTGACTATTCGATTCGCAGTTAATTAATTTAAACCTAACTAACTCCAATTTTAACAACGAAGATATTTTTGGAACTCTGGTTCAAAAGGGAACCCAAATATATAAAAATCATTTTAATATTTAAATATCTCAGTATTTGCTATTTTTCAATCCCATGGTTAAAATACAATTAATTCAAATAAAAATAATATAAAATAATAAACAATAAAATATTATTAACCGAAAGTAATAAAATACTAGGCCGGGTCTCGGGGTGTTACATTCCGGTTATATCACAAAGATATGCTTGGTCTGTTGCCTGTGTCCTAAAAGTATTTATTTCGGTTCTAGACTCAAGTAGTGCACAAATGAAGGCGAGGACTGGAGAGACATGTCCTCTTGTTCAATATCAACAATCTCCAAGTGAGATGTCGATAGCATATGAACTTATCTCAGAGAAAATGAAACAAGTACTTTTTAAGAAATACTTGAGTGGCTGGGGGTTGTGCATTGCATCACTGTGTCCATGATGTCTATTTCAATATCAGAGAGCAACAAATGCAATCTGATAGAGACGTGGTAACCCGGCTTTTAATCGGTTTGGTAAGGGTTTTCGTTTTCTTTAACCCTGTCACATCCTCCTCACTCAAGCTTACTTGTTCAATTTTCAACTACACCCTCATTTCATTTTACCATGTGTTTAGTTGAATTGCACCCCATACTTCAATCCCCCTCTAAAATTTTATCTCAGCGCACCCCAATCAAGATCCCGTGATACTTGATTCTGCTCACCTAGACCTAAGGACCCTCACATTATGTCCTATATTGTAGGTGGCTCCTGGGAAGATCGTGCCGGTTATAGAAGATCATAGGAGTTATTTGAGAGTGAACTGTAACGCTCATGTGTAATTTATCAGCATTTTTGTTACGTTGTAAGAATGAATTTACATGGATTTTCATCAGAAATGTATGTGTTTCCGGCATAAGTTGTTGCCTTTAAGATTGAAAAATTTAGGCACAGCAACTTGAACAATTTTGGTAATACCGGGCTCACATAGAGTAAGCGTTAACACACCGTATGAATCGGTAGTCGTTTGCACAACCGTTGATTCAAATGTGTGTCCTACTTTTATAGTTGTCGCGATTTTAGCTCTAGCAAGATTTCCACTCAATCCTCGTGAAGCACCAGATTGTGATGTCACTATGAGTGTTCCGATGAATTCACGAAGATTCATATTCAATAGTGTATGTGTCCTATATTGGAAGTATTTGACGATGAGAGCTAGACACACTGTGCATTGAGTAAAGACGTAATCCGGGGCAGGAGGTTAATTATTTCAATATCAACATACTTCAAATGAGTAGTCGATAGATTATGTGCTACGTCCCCTGATAAATTTAAACAAATTCCTGTTGAGAGAAATTTGAGTGGGTGGTGGTGGAGTGCAAATGCTTGACTGGGCCAATTAACTCTGGTGAAACATTCAACACATGAATGATCACATTTTTGTGAGGTTGCCCGGTTTATTGGCTGTTTGGATGCACTCAAAGGTGTGTTTTCTTGTTTTTATCATGTTTTCACATCACCTTGCACTCACCTAAATCTATACCCTAGACTTATACCCTCACATTTACCAATCGGCTAAAAAGTATTTCCCTTGGAAGGTAAGGCCGGTTTTGGCAAACCATGGGAAGATATATTATTTGAAAAAGCTTTATCGTTTAAATATTCAATCGGGTATAAATGTTTTGAAATTAGAAAATTTCTCCCCCTGGAAATACTAATTCTCCCCTTAGAATTAATATTTCTCCCCCTCGACAAATCAAAGAAAGTGAAATGTATGTAGTTCAGAGTTATACCATTAATAGCAATAGAGGAGTGGAGAAGAGTTTTTACAGATATGAGATTTACTTGAAAGCCATTTCTTTGAAGCTCGGGTCATACACTGAATTGTGTAAGAGCCATTGCTTTAAAGTACGAGTCATATACTGAAGTGTATATAAGTCATCCTGTTGAGACGCGAGTTATAAACTGAATTGTGTATAAGTGCAGGTTAAGATTCAAAGATTGAACTGTATATTTAGCATTAACAATTAGAAATTATGAAGATTTAGATTGATGGATGAACATAAACACTTTGCTATATGGATGGATATGTTACAAAATAGGCAAAGGTTAGAGGCAATTAGGTTACTACTTAGTATATATACCTAGCCTAAGTTTCGACTAAATACAAAATGCCCCCTAGACTATTGGTTACAATAAATGTGACTCAACAATCTCACCCTTTGTAACAATAGTATGGGAAGTGTGTCTTCGATGTCTTCATCTTGAGCCAAAGTTGCACCTGGTAGATATGTCATTGAATAATGTTGTATCAGGAACAATTTGAGCTTTCTTTGGATGTGAAAATGAGTACTTCTTGTAGTTTTTCAACCAACAATATGTATTTTGAAGACTTTTGACTGAAGATACATATTGATCGACTAAAAGTAAGACCCATAATGATAGAGAGATTAACAGCGGAAGTCTTTTCTTGAAGTTTGTGGCTTTATGTCGATCTATGTTTCTTGATAATTGTTGTTAGGTTAAAATGTTGACAACGTTTACGCTCCCCCTCAAACAAACAACTATTTCTTCACGGGAGTTGGATTGAACATTCTGATATTTAATCCCCGGTGAACGAATTACCAAATTCAACTATGGAAGTTGTTTGATACCTTTGTTAGATCTTTGGTTTCTTGTTTACTCCCCCTTAAGTGGTGCATATATCTTATTAATGTGGAGTGAACTGGGCTAACGTATCGATAAACTCCATAATATTGTAAGAAACTCCTAAGTTTGTTCCCGCAGATTGAGCTTTAGAAGAATTTTTCTCTGAAAGTATCAATTCTTTATAAAAAGAATTTATGTAATGTATCTTCTCCCCTCATGATGAATAAGATTTATCTAATTCATCATGTAAAATGTGAAGTTCTGCGAGTTGAAATTAGGAAGAATCTTCGCTTTAAGGAAACAAATAAGTTGAGTATGACGATGCCCCTTTGATGAAAATGTGTTGAATAATGATTATACATTTTTTGTAATAATCAATATATAACACATTTTATCATTTAAACCATTGAAGTATTCATCTTTAGCCAAATTTGCACGTGGTAGATATTTCGTTGAATAATGATATTTCGGAAGACTTCAAGTAAATCGATGATATGTAGACCCATGGATTGAGCAGTCGGCAGTGGAAGTCTTTTTCTTGAAGTTGTGGCTTTGTCGATTTGTTGATGATCCTTGGTTCCTGATATTTGTTGAAGTAGAAGCAGTGCGGTATATTGATTTGATATGGATAATCTGACTGTTGTTGATGATGTTGGAGTACGGTCATAGAATCCCTTATCTGATATATTGACTGGTGTTGATATGAATGGAGTACAATCATCAGATCCTCTATCTGACATAGTGACTGTTGTTGATAACAATGGAGTACAGTCGTCTGATCTTCGCACAAGAAGGTATCAGGGTAACCCAGGATCACATAGATTACCTGTTAGCACAACAGTTACATAAATTGTGTGACATACGTTCAGTGTTGGCTTTAATGTTAGCACTGGTAGGATTTCCATTCAATCATCGTGGAATACCAAAATATTGGTATCACTATGAATGTTCCGGCAATATCACTAGGATATGCTTGGTGGAATGCCTGTGTCCTAGAGAAATTTAATTCGGTTCTAGACTCTATACGTGGACAAACGAAGGCGGGGACTGGAGGTGGGTCCTCTTTTTCAGTATCAACAATCTCCAAATGAGATGTCGATAGCAGATGTGGTAATCTCCTTGATTTTGAAACAAGTTCTATTTGTACTTGAGTGGTCAGTGGGGATTGTGCATTGCATCACTGGGTCCATGATGTCTTAATCAGAAAGCAATATGCAATCTAATATAGATGAGGTTACCCGGTCTTTTGTTCGGTTTAGGGAGGGTTTTCCGTTTTCTTTAACCCTTTCACACACGCTCCTCACTCAACTCACTTTTTCATTTTCAACCACACCCTCGTTTTTGTTTTTACCATGTGATAAGCTGATTTGCACCCCATACTTCATACCCCCTCTTAATTTTTACCTCAGCGCACCCCAATCAAGATCCCATGATACTTGATTCTGCTCACCTAGACCTAGGACCCTCACTTTTTAGTTCCTATATTGTCGGTGGCTCCGGGGAAGATCATATGGGGTTTAGCAGATCATAGGAGTAATTTGAGAGTGGTCTATTATGCTCATGTGCATTTTAATCAGCTTTCAAAAGATGTTGCATTGTAGAAATTCACATGGATTTTTCATTGGATTTTGATGTGTTTCCGGTATAAGTTGTTGCCTGAATGATTGTGGATTTTAAGGCACAACAACTTGTTCTTTTAAGGTAACACCGGACTCACATAGAGTATCAGTTAGCACATGGTATGAATCGGTAGTCGTTTGCACAACCGTTGATTCAAATATGTGACATGCGTTTAGAGTTGGCGTGATTTTAGCTCTAGCAGGATTTCCACTTGATCCTCGTGAAACATCAGATTGTGATGCCACTACGAGTGTTCCGATGGATTCAAGGAGATCCATATTTGTAGTGCAAGTGTCCTATATTGGAAGGTTCTTAAGTGTGAGAACTAGACACACTGTGCATTCAAAGAGACTTAACCCGGGGCAGGAGGTTATTATGTTTCAATACCGACATACTCCGAATGAGTAGTCAGTAGATTTTGTGTTACGTCCCCTAATGAATTGAAACAAATTCCTGTTGAGAGGAATTTGAGTGGTTGGTGGTGGCATGCATTTACTTTACTGGGCCAGTAAAGTCTAGTGAAACATTCAACGTATAAATGATCACCTATTTGTATGGTTGCCCGATTTGTTGACGGTTTGGATGCACTCAAAGGTGTGTTTTTTTAGATTTATCATGTTTTCACATCACCTTGCACTCACCTATTACTATACCCTAGAGCTATACCCTCACATTTACCAGTTGCCATTAAAATATTTCCATGGGAAGGTAAGGCCGGATCTGGCAAACCATGGGAAGGTATTTCTTTTGAGGTAGTAAGTAACGAGAATTAAAAGAATTTGTAATAAACAGATGCTATCTTTACTAGGGAATTAGTAAAGAGATCGTTTACGGATATTACAACGACTTATAATTAACGTTACAAACATAAAAAAATTTGATTTGGGTATTTTGTTTTGATATTCTATATTTTCTCCCCCTAGAAATAATAATTCTCCCCCTAGAATTAATATTTCTCCCGCTCGACAAAACAAAAGTATGAGTAAGTTTTGAGATTTGAGGACGTACCTTATACATCGTCGGAGGGTTGAAGGAGAGTATTTGTGGTGAAGCTTGATTTAGCTTTGGGCTTTCTTTTGAGGGCGGGTTCTGAATCTGATGTGATCAGAAGCCATATTCCGTTGAATATCGGGTTTCAAGCTGAAGTACTTGAAAGCCATCTTCTTTGAAGCTCGAGTTATACACTAAAGTGTGTAAGAGCCATTCTGTTGAGGTTCGAGTTATACACTGAAGGGTGTATAAGTCATTCTCCTGCAAAACAAATCATACAACTTTTGGGACCCATTTTTGTTTGGGTCCGATGGTATTAGTATGAGAATGAAACCATCAATAATTTGTATCGATTTTAAGTAAAGATTCGGAATTCCAAGAAAAATTGAAACTTGATGTTTCACTTTCAAATAATTTCTGACGAATTATATGAGATTTTGGAGTTTTCGGAATCCATTTTTCTTTTAAGATATTAGGTGTCTTAGAAACAAAAACATTTTTCGCCGAAAAATTGAAATTAGTTTTAGGGGCCAAAGCTAACAAATCTTTTCTCGTGTATGTTAATGTTTTTGTCGAAGACATTGAATGTTTTGGAATCGAAGAATGCTTCAACACAGATTTTGATTTAGACGTACAAGGTTCCGAAGATTGTGGTTTCACAAACAACTTTTTACTCTTTTGAAGTGAATAATTTGTGAACTGTGAGACCTTTTTAAAAACATATTTTGAAGATTCACCGGTGTAAATCTTAATGGGAACTTGTACCGCACGTTTTCCTTTATCATCAATTTTAGGTTTAGAAAATTCTGCAATTTTGATTTTCAAGACATCATTTGTAGTCTGTGACAAAGAAAGTTCTGCTTCAAGAGATGCAACTTTATCTAGCAATTTTTGGCAGTGAACTTCAGCTTTTTCCTTTTCAAGTGTAAGGTTGTTAATAATGGATGTTTGATGATTGATTTCACCTTTTAGAGTATCATTAACCTCTTGAATGTTTGCATTTAAATTTTGAATTTCTGTGCCAGCCGTCTTCAACTGATCTTGGTAGTCTTTCATCTTGATATTTGCGGACTTCATCCATGTTTGCTCTCGATGTAATTAAATCGCCAAGTCATTGATCAGTTTCTTGGAGTCGTCGTTCTCATTGACACCGTTTTCATGTTTCAAAGGTTTGATATCTCAAGATTTTTTTCATTGATGATATGATTTAGTCGATTGACCTCACTGGTGTGAGCAACATGAAAGGATGACAACTGTTGTTGTAACTCTTGTGTTTTTTTGTTGATTAGTGTTATTTTGATTGACTTGAGGAACAAGTGTTTCAAGTTGACGACGAAAAGTTGCATTTTCTTTTTTTAACTTTGTGATTTGTGCATTTGATTCATTAGTTATGTTTACTTGTTTTTGTAAACTTTCTTATAATTCAGAAATCTTAAATTGAAAAGAAGATTTTGACGTAGACAACTGATTTTGTAATTCCTTGTTTATTTGGGTTAATTGTAGACAACATTGACTTAAATCATTTAGAAGTTGTGCTTTTTCAGATTCTAAAACAGTAATTTGTTTCGTCAAATGCGATTTCTCATCAATTTTAAGAAAAAGTTTTCATTAAATAAGGAATTTTCTGATTCATCAGTGTCTGAGTCAGATAGAAAAGAATCAAATGAAGAAGAGTGTACCTCATTTGCATCATGTTGTGGAACAACCAGCTCATCCCTCAGTTCAGTGG
This sequence comes from Calendula officinalis, assembly GCA_963853835.1. Classification (NCBI taxonomy): domain Eukaryota; kingdom Viridiplantae; phylum Streptophyta; class Magnoliopsida; order Asterales; family Asteraceae; genus Calendula; species Calendula officinalis. The sequence continues at coordinate 12,462,083 of OY970825.1, read as the reverse complement.
GATTATCAGAATCTGATAAAAGATAACTGAATACCTTAATATCTTTGTTGGCTTCTTCATTAAAACGATCAGAAACCTCAGCATTCTCTCTTGCCATACAGCACAAATTTGCTACTTGTTCAGATTCAGTTTGTTTAGCCATCGACATCTTACGTTTAAAATACTCTGAATCACGAACGATTGATTTCTTTGTAGCATCCAAAGATGTGATGGTTGGCTTTTCAGTTGAGATTGTAGGAGATATAACAGGCTTAAAAGTTGATGAAGATTTTTGATTATTGTTGGTAGGCTTTGAGTAATCTTCCTTCTTATAGTTCGAGATAAGAGACATAGCCTTTATCGCATCTGCAAGGTCTTTATCCATATTTTTGCAATTAGGGGTAAAAGACCTTGTGTTTAAAAATGTGAAAATTCTCTTTTAAAATCTTTTAAAAAAAATGTAAAAATTAAAAGTGTTTAAAAAGTTGAGAACTTAATCGGCTTTGGGGGGAAAAATGTAAAAGTTCTCGTGTTCGGGTTAAAATATTTTTTTTTTAAAGTTCTCGGGTTTCGGTTTCTGAAAATTTCTTTTACAAGATTTGGAGTTTGGGTTTAAATGGATTTGATTTAATAGAATTGAATTAAATGGATTAAATTGATTTGCTGTAAGTGGATCTTGAAATTGATTTGGGCATATGGCTTGGGCTTAAATGTTTTTTATAAAGATGGATATTGGGCTTAATGGATTATACTGATATGAGCGAAACAATTTGGGCCAGCCGAACAATCAAGCAGATCGAACAATCAATCAAATCGAAACAAAGTGAGCAGAGGTCGGAGACGGGATCGAATTCAATCAAGCAGATTTTTTCAAATCGAATGGTGAAATCAGATAAATCGAATAGAGAGCTGATTTCTGAATTGAAATTGTTGTTCGATTGAAGGAATCAAAAATCCGAAATCAAAATTGTTGAACTCTTTAAGCCGAAGACCTTGAGCCGAACATTGATGTAGCCGAACAATTGAATTGATCGAACAGTTGATGTAGCCGAACTCCCAAGCCGATGACTGTGTTCGGGCCGAACACTTTCAAGGTTCTCGAGTCGAGAACTATGATGTTATAGTCCGAGATCTTGCTTCATCGTTCTTCAAGGTTCGTAACATTCAAAATCAAACTATTTTGACCATAGATTCTTCAATTCTTAATCAAATGTAATGATTCAAATCACAAAATGTTAGAAATCACTTTTCTAACAGTTTGATACAATCAAACAGCTCAAAACGGATCAAATCAGCCTTCGATTTTGAATATGCAGTAGATTTTTTGAGTTTTTAAGTTTTTCACAAAAATCTCCAAATTGAGATGAATACTTGATGGATTGGATTGAAATTTGATTCTAAAGTGCTTAGAATCGAAAGAGGAACGCAATGATCAAATAAAAACAACGATTACTACCCCAAATTTCTATTTTGACTCTTGAGCTATTTTTCTTCAAAATTTTCAAAAACTTGCTAAATCTCTACTGATTTGGATCGAATCTCTTGAGACTTTTGCTCTGATACCAATTGTAGGTTAAAATTCAAAGATTGAACTATAAATTTAGCATTAACAATTAGAAATTAGGAAGATTTAGATTGATGAATGAACATGAACACTTTGCTATATGGATGGATAGGTTTCAAAATAGGCAAAGGTTAGAGGCAATTAGGTTACTACTTAGTATATATACCTAGCCTAAGTTTCGACTAAATACAAAATGCCCCCTAGACGATTGGTTACAATAAATGTGACCCAACAAAAAGTCATTCTCCTGCAAACACATCAAACAACTTTTGGTACCCACTTTTGTTTGGGTCTGACAATGTTAGTGTGGGAATTAAACCATCGATAAGTTGTATCGATTTGATTCAAAGATATAGAATTCCAAGAAAAGCTGAAACTTGATGTTTCACTTTCAAATAATTTCCGGAGAATTATTTGAGATTTTGGAGTTTTGGGAACCCATTTTTCTTTGAAAATCGTGGGTGTTTTAGGAGATGTTTTTGGCACTTGATTAAAAGTTGATATAGGTGCCAAGGAAAGTAAATCTTTTCTTGAGTATTTTAAAGATTTAGTTTTGGAAAAGATTTTCTTTGAAGGTGTAGAATGTTTCAAACCGGCTTTTGGTTTAGTCTTACAAGTTTCCGAAGATGGTGATTTCACAAACAACTTCTTACTCTTTTGAAGTGAATAAGTTGTGAATTGTGAGATCCTTTTGGTAACATGTTTTGAAGATTCACGGGTGTAAATCTTAATCGGAACTTGTACTGCTTGTTTTCCTTTGTCAAATATTTTAGATTTAAAACTTTCTTCTAGCTTAATTTTCAAACCTTCGTTTTTATTTTAAGACAAAGAAAGATCTGTTTCAAGAGATGTAATTTTATCTAGCAATTTTGTTTTTTCAATATGAAAAATATTGATTTGTTTTTGTAAATCAGATCCAAAATTACATTCAAGTTGTTTGATTTTATCAGTCAAAATACAATTTTTAGCACAAACATAAGCATATTTTTCGTTGTTCAAAATATTAACAGTATTTGTGTCATGAAGTTTCTTTGTTAATTCAGCAATCCGCAGTTGCTTTGTTTCAGAATCTTTTGTTAGAGTTTCAATCTTCAAGAGTAATGCTTTATTTTCAGAAACTTCTTGGTTGAGTTTAAGTGTATGATTTGTGTGACCAAGTTTGGCACTCATTTCCTCAAGATGCTTGATATGGGAATTCAATTTATTGGTTTCATTTTTAAGTGTATATATGATATTTTGTTTGTTTTGCATTTCATTTGATGAAATGATGTGTTGTTCATGAAGATTTTCAGTTAATTCTTTGATTTGTGAGTTTAAAGATTTAAACTATTTTCATTGTCGTCAAAATCTTGTTGTTTACGTGCCAAACCATTTTTAGTACTTTGATATTCATGCCATGTCTTAGTGTAATGTTTATGATTGTGATCATGCTTAGCCTGTAATTCTGATACTTGAGTTTGTAAATCCAGATTCTCTTGTTTGAAAAGTTTATTTTGGTTAATATAATGAACATGTTGATCACCTAAATGAGCATTTTGTTCATTTTGTTTTTCCAAACCGTTTACACGTTCTTAAAGTTGAGTATTTAAATGTTTTAAAGAATCAACTTCAGATATGTGAGTTTTAACAAAACAAGTATCAGGACGAATGAAATTATCAGAATTTGATAAGAGAGAACGAATTACCTTAATTTCTTTGTTGGCTTCTTCATTAAAACTATCAGAAACCTCAGCATTCTCTCTTGCTATATAGCACAAATTTGCTACTTGTTCAGATTCAGTTTGTTCAGATTCAGTTTGTTTAAAATACTCTGAATCACGAACGATTGATTTCTTTGTAGCTTCCAAAGATGTGATGGTTGGCTTTTCAGTTGAGATTGTAGTAGATATAACAGGCTTAAAAGTTGATGAAGATTTTTTATTATTGTTAGTAGGCTTTGAGTAATCTTCTTTCTTATATTTCGAGATAAGAGACGTAGCCTTTATCGCATCTGCAAGGTCTTTATCCATATTTTTTCAATTAGGGGTAAAAGTCGTTGTGATTAGAAATGTGAAAATTTTCTTTTAAAATCTTTTTTTTTGTTTTTTTTTAAATGTAAAAATTGAAATTGTTTAAAAAGTTTAAAATTGAAAAAGTAAAAAAAAAATCTTTTAAAAGCTAAAAAAAAATTGATGAAATTGTTTGTAAGCTAAAATTTTGAGTTGAATTGTGCCGAAAGTAAGGTTGGGCCAGAATTAAATTAATGTTGGGCCAGAAATAAACTTGGATCAAAGTCTGTTAGCACGAGATCAACAGATACGACGCAAACGTGGATGCAAGCGGAGATCGGACGCTGTTCCAGGTTTCAAAATTAAGATCGAAATTGCCGAACTCATTCTGTTCTGTTCTGAAAGCCGAACTTTTATTGATCGAAATTAAGATCGATCTTTTATTGATGCATGTGATCTTGTTAAAATTGGATTAAAAAGTTTTCGTAGTAAGATCGTATGAATCAGATTGGATCGGAATTGTATGAAGCATATTGATTCGGAATTGTATGAAGCAGATTGATCGAGGTTGAAATCGAATTGCAATCTGGTCAAGAACAATCAATATGTTTTGAGTCGAATTGATTTTTGTTCGAGTCTAACTTCCAGATGCCGAAGCCGGACACTTGAAGATTTGTTCTTGACGAAGAATTGTTACAGAATATGTGTCGGAATATGATCAATTTATGAAGAATTGTTACAGAATCAGTCAAGGATCAGAATCAATTGACGTTTCAGAGAGATTTGAACTTTTGGATTGTTATTGCCGAACACAGTGTTTCAATTGACGAAGCTGAACTTTGATTAAGAAATAAAAGTCGACTCTTTCTTACTGAGCCGAGCCGAAGATGTGAGCCGAAGTCTGAGTTTGAGTCGAACAAGTGAACGAGTCGAAGACTATTGAGCAGAACACTGCAGCCGAACTCCCGAGCCGAGAACTTGAGCCGAGCCGAACACCTTCTTGAGGCCGAACTGTTGAGCGTAAGCTTCAAAAACTCATATTTTTTATTCAATCTTGCTCAATTCTCAACCAAATCTTGTGATTCCAATCCCAAACTGCTCGAAATTGCTTTTCTAACAATCGAATCCAATAAAATTCATCAATCCATAACAAATCAGATCGAATTTTGCAAATTACAGACAATTTTTGAGTTTTTCAACTTTTTCACTAGAATCACTGAATCATGATCAATTGTTGATGGAATTGATCGAAATTTGATCTTATTGTTATTAGAATCAATGGAGAAACATTAATTTTCAATCAAATCATCGATTCCAATCGAAATTTTCGATGATTAAATTCACAATGACGAACAAACTTTTTTCTTCAAATTTTCAGATCTGGAACGAATCACCACGAAATTGGATCTACTCCTTGAAGGATTAAGCTCTGATACCAATTGAGAGAGCTAATGAGATCGAAATGAGCTTAATTCATGGTGATTTGATCAAAGTTTGAAGATCAAGTGTGTGTTTTTAGTGTGTGTGTTGAGAGAGAATGAGATGGAGGGAATAGCTTTCAAAAGTGTTTTTCAATGCAATGAATGGGAAAGCTTACATTCTAAGTCATCACAAGGGTATTTATACCTCACCTCTAATCTTGACTAATTAAGTCTAATTACATAGTTAAAGCTTAAAACTTAGTCCTAACAGAAATATTGTTAAACGAGCTTGACTTTAACTTAGACCTGGTACATTAAATGAGCTTGAAAAATAGTTTTAGACTAAAACCTCATTTAAATTCACGAACCTAAACAAACTAATATACAATATACATTACTTATTATGAAAGCATAATTATGTGTTATATATGATACATTGGTTGTATTCAAGATATTCTTTAATTTGTATGTAGTCTCAAGAGACAAATCTTAACAATTGATTAATTATAAGTAATGGTTAAAGTTAATCATACTTCATATTTTATACATGAAGACGTATTTTGATCATTTTCACACAAAAAAATTAATTTTTTATTATTTATTTTAGAATTAACTTTTTTAATTTTTATTTTTTTATTATTATGTTTTATTATTATTATTTTAATACAAATATTTATTTTTCGTTAATGTGATAATTACATGTTATTATATATTAAAATCACATGTTATTCAATACTATACATAATTAACAAATTATATTACTTCCTCCGTTTCAAAATAAGTGATACAAATTAGAGTTCACGGTTTTTGAGGCAAAATATGATAATGAAGGTTAATTAGATTAAATTTGATAGTAGTGGAGGATGTGTCCCACATATATTGATTAAAGTGAATTTAATAATGTTTAAAAGTACAAGTAAGGGTTCATGTGTCTTTTCACTTTATTAAAGGAGGTAGTTAGTGGGTGTGGTCCCCACTACCTTTTACCAATTATGGTAAGTTTTCAAAGTATATCACTTATTTTGAAACACCCTAAAATGGAAAGTGTATCACTTATTTTGAAACGGAGGAAGTATTTGTTAATGAAAAAAAATTATAAAATAATAAAAAAATAAATTTATTTTAAAATAAAAAATGAAAAATGAAAAAAATCAATTTTTCGTAAGTACCAAAATACCCTTTCATATATACCAAAATATCCCTTTCATATATTGAAATATCTGATTAATTTAGATCGTTAGATTTTATTGATCAATAATTGAGATTTATCCATTAAAACTAAACATAATTTAAGGATTGCCTTGAATATTTCTCTATGATACATATTTAATATATAAAAATATTTACATCATGTTTTAAATATTATAATTAAGTAAAATAATTATATATCTGTGTAAATGGGAGCTATATGAGTCCATTTGATATGAACCTGTAAAAATTTTAACGAATCAAACTTGAAAATTTTAACGAATCAAACTTGAGCTTCACAAATAAGACTTGAAATGATCTGATTTTAAGACTAACTAAACAAGCTAAAGCTCACTTCAGCTCATGTCTGATTGTATGTAAACAAGCGTAATTAGGCCGCGCTCCGCTGCGGAATTATAAATTTGAAAGTTATAAAAAATATGGTTTATTAATATGGTTTTAGAAAAAATAAAAAAGAATGATTCAATATAAATCTATTACTTAGAATTCACACGTATATGTATATACCGTCTATATGTATTATACAAAATTTAATACTTACATATATTTATATAACATCTACTATGTTGTATATATGAATAATATAGAATGAGGTTTTTTTAACTTAAATATAGTAATAATAGCAATAAAAATAACAATAACAATAATTGAAATGTGTGTTTATTAGAATTTTAGGGCTATTTAATCATCTCTATCTAGATCATATCTATCATTTTCTTAATTTCAAAAACAAAATTCATTTGGAGGAGGTTTGAACTCAAAATTCAAAAACAAAATTCATTTGGAGCAGATCGAACAATCAATCAAATCGAAACAAGGTGAGCAGAGGTCGGAGACGGGATCGAATTCAATCAAGCAGATTTTTTCAAATCGAATGGTGAAATCAGATAAATCGAATAGAGAGCTGATTTCTGAATTGAAATTGTTGTTCGATTGAAGGAATCAAAAATCCGAAATCAAAATTGTTGAACTCTTTAAGCCGAAGACCTTGAGCCGAACATTGATGTAGCCGAACAATTGAATTGATCGAACAGTTGATGTGGCCGAACTCCCAAGCCGATGACTGTGTTCGGGCCGAACACTTTCAAGGTTCTCGAGTCGAGAACTATGATGTTATAGTCCGAGATCTTGCTTCATCGTTCTTCAAGGTTCGTAACATTCAAAATCAAACTATTTTGACCATAGATTCTTCAATTCTTAATCAAATGTAATGATTCAAATCACAAAATGTTAGAAATCACTTTTCTAACAGTTTGATACAATCAAACAGCTCAAAACGGATCAAATCAGCCTTCGATTTTGAATATGCAGTAGATTTTTTGAGTTTTTAAGTTTTTCACAAAAATCTCCAAATTGAGATGAATACTTGATGGATTGGATTGAAATTTGATTCTAAAGTGCTTAGAATCGAAAGAGGAACGCAATGATCAAATAAAAACAACGATTACTACCCCAAATTTCTATTTTGACTCTTGAGCTATTTTTCTTCAAAATTTTCAAAAACTTGCTAAATCTCTACTGATTTGGATCGAATCTCTTGAGACTTTTGCTCTGATACCAATTGTAGGTTAAAATTCAAAGATTGAACTATAAATTTAGCATTAACAATTAGAAATTAGGAAGATTTAGATTGATGAATGAACATGAACACTTTGCTATATGGATGGATAGGTTTCAAAATAGGCAAAGGTTAGAGGCAATTAGGTTACTACTTAGTATATATACCTAGCCTAAGTTTCGACTAAATACAAAATGCCCCCTAGACGATTGGTTACAATAAATGTGACCCAACAAAAAGTCATTCTCCTGCAAACACATCAAACAACTTTTGGTACCCACTTTTGTTTGGGTCTGACAATGTTAGTGTGGGAATTAAACCATCGATAAGTTGTATCGATTTGATTCAAAGATATAGAATTCCAAGAAAAGCTGAAACTTGATGTTTCACTTTCAAATAATTTCCGGAGAATTATTTGAGATTTTGGAGTTTTGGGAACCCATTTTTCTTTGAAAATCGTGGGTGTTTTAGGAGATGTTTTTGGCACTTGATTAAAAGTTGATATAGGTGCCAAGGAAAGTAAATCTTTTCTTGAGTATTTTAAAGATTTAGTTTTGGAAAAGATTTTCTTTGAAGGTGTAGAATGTTTCAAACCGGCTTTTGGTTTAGTCTTACAAGTTTCCGAAGATGGTGATTTCACAAACAACTTCTTACTCTTTTGAAGTGAATAAGTTGTGAATTGTGAGATCCTTTTGGTAACATGTTTTGAAGATTCACGGGTGTAAATCTTAATCGGAACTTGTACTGCTTGTTTTCCTTTGTCAAATATTTTAGATTTAAAACTTTCTTCTAGCTTAATTTTCAAACCTTCGTTTTTATTTTAAGACAAAGAAAGATCTGTTTCAAGAGATGTAATTTTATCTAGCAATTTTGTTTTTTCAATATGAAAAATATTGATTTGTTTTTGTAAATCAGATCCAAAATTACATTCAAGTTGTTTGATTTTATCAGTCAAAATACAATTTTTAGCACAAACATAAGCATATTTTTCGTTGTTCAAAATATTAACAGTATTTGTGTCATGAAGTTTCTTTGTTAATTCAGCAATCCGCAGTTGCTTTGTTTCAGAATCTTTTGTTAGAGTTTCAATCTTCAAGAGTAATGCTTTATTTTCAGAAACTTCTTGGTTGAGTTTAAGTGTATGATTTGTGTGACCAAGTTTGGCACTCATTTCCTCAAGATGCTTGATATGGGAATTCAATTTATTGGTTTCATTTTTAAGTGTATATATGATATTTTGTTTGTTTTGCATTTCATTTGATGAAATGATGTGTTGTTCATGAAGATTTTCAGTTAATTCTTTGATTTGTGAGTTTAAAGATTTAAACTATTTTCATTGTCGTCAAAATCTTGTTGTTTACGTGCCAAACCATTTTTAGTACTTTGATATTCATGCCATGTCTTAGTGTAATGTTTATGATTGTGATCATGCTTAGCCTGTAATTCTGATACTTGAGTTTGTAAATCCAGATTCTCTTGTTTGAAAAGTTTATTTTGGTTAATATAATGAACATGTTGATCACCTAAATGAGCATTTTGTTCATTTTGTTTTTCCAAACCGTTTACACGTTCTTAAAGTTGAGTATTTAAATGTTTTAAAGAATCAACTTCAGATATGTGAGTTTTAACAAAACAAGTATCAGGACGAATGAAATTATCAGAATTTGATAAGAGAGAACGAATTACCTTAATTTCTTTGTTGGCTTCTTCATTAAAACTATCAGAAACCTCAGCATTCTCTCTTGCTATATAGCACAAATTTGCTACTTGTTCAGATTTAGTTTGTTCAGATTCAGTTTGTTCAGAAACCTCAGCATTCGGTTTTGACTTTCGTTTCGAATGACTCGCGATGATGAGAGTATAATGTATTAGTTGTGTGTATGAGAAAGGGGTAATGACATAATTAAGAGAGTTATGGTCAAAATATGTGACTTTGACCCGTTGGGCTTTTTCAAGTTGAATTTGGGAATTGGGTATCTAATGGTTGATAAATCATAATTAGAGGTCGATGGTAAAGGAAATTGTTAAAGTACAGTTGACTTTGTTCTTAAGTCAAGGGTTAGACGAGGTTGGAATATGGTAACTTGGTCGAAGCTAGACTTTGACATTGGTGTTGGTCAATTAGTTGATTATAATGCGTGGGTCATGTCATTTCTATGAGTATAAGATGATCGGTTAGAGGATTGAAAGTCTTGTGGTCAAAATTGTGCAAGTTTTGCCCATTTGGGCACTAAAGGCTTAAGATTGATTTTTTTTTGACCCGTTTGGATCTAACGGGATTAATTGAATGTTTACATGCATATTGTTGACTAATTCGGGATGAGAAACCGTTTGACGGTAATAACCGCGGGAGAATGAAAATGGATACTCGGTAGAATGTGGATTGGAATTTTTTTGAGTGATTCCGAGGACGGAATCCTTTTAAGGGGTAGATAGTTGTAACGACCCGAAATTTGTAAATAAATAAAATATATAAAAATATGATAATTAAGGATAAATCGTTTAAAGAACGTAGGAATTGGTTTCGTGTCGTTTGGACATCGTATGAGGAAGTTATGGGCGAATCCGTGTCGAAGGGAATAAAGGAAAATGCAGCCTCAGCTGCATAGCCCAGATAGCGACGCTATCTGGGAAGATCGCGACGCGATCTTGTGGGGGTCGGACAGCGACCCGAAATAGCGTATGAAGGGGAAACGCGAAATAGATAGCGTTGGGAGATAGCGGCGCGAAGTGGCGACGCGAATTAACGCGGGCAAGAAATAGCGGCGCTATCCTGGGGATAGCGGCGCGATCTTTCGTCTGTGCAGGATTAAAAGTCGGGTTTTGATCATTATTGCAGAAACAACACCCTTGTTTTTCTCCCACTCGAGTTTGTGAACGATTTTGAGTGTAAAGCATCATTTGGAGCAGATTTCTTGGTCAAATCTTGTGATTCTTCACTCCTAGTTGAAGATTAAAGGTATATCTTCAATCCTTTGTAGTTGTAGCTTTAGATCTATGGGTTTAGAAGCTTGGGTTTGAAACCCTAGTTCTTGGGTTGGTGATTAATGGTTAAATAAAGGTTGTATACACTTAATAGATGGTATTTTGACAAAGGAAACAAGTGTATGATTTTGATTTGTAAGAATCTTAAAGGTTGGTTAAACCTAGGGTTTGGTAATCACCATATTTGGGGAAAATGGATTGATGGGTGTTATCTAGAGGTAGATGAACACATTGGTAGTAGTAATTGATGTTGATCATATTGTGATAATTGTATTAGGCTTTTGGTGAAGTCTTGGAAAGTTGATTGGATTGAGAAGCAAGAGATTGGGTGTCAAGAACACGGTTTGAGCATCTTATTGCTAAGGTGAGTACGTGTGGAATTTACTGAGTACATAGCCCTTTTAAATACTTTCATTACTTGTGTTATGGTCTATTTGCTTAATTGGGTAGACAATTAGTTGATAGTTAGTTATACCGATGATAGTACTGAACTAACTTGTTTGATGATAGACGTGATAGCCGAGAGCTAGATTGACATAACTATTGAGTTATGATATGCTGAGATAATGTGATGATGCGGGGAACCCCCGGTCATGAGAGGGTGGAATGAGGGGCAGTTGGGTGAATTCCCATCGACTCATCCACGATAGGCGTGGTGTGAGGGGCAGTTGGGTGAATTCCCATCGACTCATCCACGATAGGCGTGGTGTGAGGGGCAGTTGGGTGAATTCCCATCGACTCAACCACGATAGGGTGGTGTGAGGGGCAGTTGGGTGGATTCCCATCGACTCAACCACATTAGTAGTCTTACTCATTGGACGTATTCCGGTGGGCAAGGTTGTAGAGTCACACTAAGGTGACTAGAATGGGTAGTTGGATTTATATATATGTATATTGATTGGTTTTATGAAACGTGACATTTCATTTTATTATCGGGTCTAAACCCATGTAGCTCACGAGACGTTTTTGTCTCACGTACTCCTTGTTTTGTTTTGCTATGTACTCAGGTTCGGGATCGAAGGTTTAGGTACGCATGGATAGAGATGCGGGGCCTAGAATAGAAGAACCTTAGATTGGATTTAGGCTTAGCTTTGGTTTTGATCTATTTTGTAACACCAACTTTATACTCTGATTTTCATACCAAAGGTTTTTGTAAATCCATATTTTGGAATAGTTCTTCTATTTATGAAAAATGTTTTATTTTTGGGCAAATGTTTTGTGTTAAAATTTGAGGTGTTACAACTTGGTATCAGAGCTATAGTTTAAGTGAATTAGGTTGGATGACCATCCTAGTCTTAGACTGTAGCATTAGGAATGTAAGATTCCTTGAGATCGATAGGTTGACCTTGAGACTTTATATTAAGTTTAGGGTTGAACCCAGGGGGACCGATGAATTTGATATGATTTTGGATATTGAGTCCTATGCGACTAATGGGTTGTACATGGAGTACTAAATTATTTGATGTCTATCGTATAGTCTTGAACGAAAGGAAATGGTGAACAGTCTTAGAGGTGGAAAGGCTCCACAAGATCAAGGGGATGAGATACCCCGTGTTGAGGTTGTGGTTGAACAAGGAAATCAACCGTCGATGCATGATGAATCGGAGGTCGGAGCTAATAAGACTCCGGTAACCATGGCGGATCTCCAGACTATTATTGAACAAATCAAAGGGACGGTGGCCGAAGAAGTGCACCGTATTTTGAGGAACCGCGAAAAGTCGGGAAGTGATCGTAAATCCGATGCTAGGCCGGATGCGAGGACCGAGGGTAATGGTACCCGAGGGGATCAGTCCTCAACAGGTGGTAGCGGTGATGCTAGGGCAAGGCCCGATGAAAAATATGGTTGTACTTTTAAATCTTTCATGGCTTGTAAGCCAAGTGTGTACACGGGTAGTTCGGACCCGAAGGTGACTACGAGGTGGATCCGAGAGACCGAGAGGGTTATCGATAGTAGTAAGTGTAAGGATGCCGATGTGGTCACGTATGCGTCACAACTATTAAAAGGAGATGCTATGGTATGGTGGGATATCGTGTATGAGACCCTCGGGAGGGAGGTGATTGAAAAGATGTCATGGGACGACTTTACCACGAGGTTGAAGAGAAAGTTTTGCCCCGAAAGGGATTTGGAAAAGATGCATGAGAGGTTTGTAAACCTAAAGAAGGGTGATAGGTCGGTTGAGGAGTACTCAAGGGAATTCACGGGATTGCTCCCGTTTGTTGCAAGAACTTATTTTGAGGAAGGATCGAGGGTAGTCCGGTATGCTTGTGGGCTACCTTGGGATTACCAATTGGAGGTAAGGAGAGCGGTCACACTCGATGAGGCCATTGGTGCCGCCCGGGGTGTAGAAGAGGTAGATGCGACAAGGAATGCCGTGAGGGCCCATGTGAACGAGAAAAGGAAAGCCGAGAGTGGCTCGGGAACTTCTAAAAAGGGGAAGTTCACATCAAATTCCTTCAAGCAAGGAAGCGTTGTCCCGTGCAAGAGATGCGGGAAGAACCATGCCGGCGAGTGCCGAGGAGATTCGAAGGTGTGCTATATTTGTGGAAAGACGGGGCATATAGCACGGGATTGTAGATCCAAGACACTCTCCGAGGTGGAGTGTTACTCGTGCCATGAAATGGGACACTATAGCAATGCGTGCCCGAAAAAGAGGATCGAGCCAAAGGTGCCCGCGGCTCAAAAGAAAGAGGAACCGGCTAAAGTGAAGGGGCGTTCCTTTCAGGTGACTCGAGAGGAGGCAAAAGAGGTGCACGATGTAGTATCAGGTACTTTATTCATTAACTTCATGCCATCTTCTATATTATTTGATTCGGATTCTACTTATTCGTTGGTCTCACGAGTTTGGTAGAAAGTTAAATGTGCCGACCGATGTTGTTAGATGAAAAATATGAAATAGAGGTAGCCAATGGGAAAATCTCAACGATCGAATTTGTTTATAGAAGTTGTGATTTAGAAATAAATGGGAAAAGGTTTAAAAATTGATTTATGTCCATGAGAAAGAAGGATTTTGACGTGATTATCAGTAGGGATTGGTTGGGTATGCACCAAGCCGAGGTATTGTGTGACTATAGCTTAATTCTCGTACGGATTGGTGGTTATAGGAATTGGAGGTAAGTTGTATGACGTGGATATTTATTTTGGGGAATGATTTCCCGGTTAGTTATGTGTATGGAAATTATTTTTTTAAAAGGAATATGGTTTGGTGTGTCGCAGATAGTAAGGATGTAGGGGTTGATGTTAACATATGGTATCAAAAGATGAACCGCAAGGACGGTAAATGTTTCCAATAAATGGATAGTAGTATAACGAAGTACTAAGCTTTGGTAAGAATTGTAGTAAGGATGGAAATTTGGAAATAGAAATCTTGGAATTTAAACTTGTGTATTTGGCGGGAATCTGGATAAGTAATGTAATGTTAATATATGTAAATGGGAAAGAAAAGAATGATTAAAGGTATAGCGATGCCTTGGAGCAAATAAATGTAACATAAGTGGAAAGTAGTAAGTGTCAGGAATGGCATATTTTAATTGTTAGAAAGAATGGAGTAAAAAAAAATAAAAAAAATAAAAATTTGGCCTGTAGCCATAACAAGTTTCGTGACAAGGGATGATCGATTTGATACTAAGGGTAAGATGACGATTATGGGTAAGATATCATAATAATGATGTGATATAATATGACATAGTGTGTATGAGGCTACGACTGGGAAATAAATATTTCAAGGTATCGCGATGTAGGAAGACGGGAACATGGAATGTTGGGCTAATGGGTGCCAAGTCATGGGTTACAAATGTAGACCGGAGTCGATTGGTTGACTCAAAGGTGACCGGGTTGGCCGGTGAACTTTGGTTAAAGGAATATATTGGTGGTTACCCCGGTGGTGATAAAGGGTTTGGAAACCGGTAACAAGGAAATGGACCGGTTAAGGGTGATTAACGTGTAAGTGAAACGGTAAATGACAATCGGAGATCTTATTGGTATACCCGCGAGGTACAATGCATGCGCATTATGTGATGGTCTTGGAAGGCATATGACAATGGAAAGATAATATTATATGAAATGTGCTAAGTACTATGTTCGATGGGAGACATATGAATAGGGAAGAAAAAGTTAATGCGATTTTTATGGGAGAGGTGCTAGAACGCACGATGAGCGACTGGATGATCGAATGGGTGAGATAGTAGCGAGGCTACGCGATGCGAAAAGATGGATGTCAGATGACATTGGCGTGTCATACGCATATGGTTGTATATGTGCACAATAGATATGGTTAGATTGAGTTGGCGTGATAGATATACATATATAAGTATATATATATGTAGGTGTGTATGCTTATGCGTTTATATGACGAATATAGAACCAATGGGTTAATGAGTATTGCTATTATGTTATGGTAAATGAGAATTTGATTGGAAATGCGGGTTGCATTAGGTCATGTATAGGTATGGGATGCCTACGACTTCTCGAATAAGAGAAAAATGATGTTGTTAGAAAGCAATTGTTATTGAGAACCAGGATATGGTCAACTTGTGTGAAATTATGGTATGTGAGGCGAAGATGATTGAAATGGTTCTAGGTAATGGTATAAGTGACCGAATGAAGGTCAAGAAGCGGTAAGGATTGATGTGACCATAAGGTAATGTGAGAACTCGGAGAAGTGTGAAAAGATGGGAATTTTGGAATATGGACGATTGCTTAGGAAACATTAATGGGTGTAACCGGAAGTGATAAGTCGAGAATGAGATCTCGAGGGTAGGGAATCTGTTAATTGGAAAAAGTATGGTTGACTTTAGGCAAAAGTCAAGATTAGTCAACATGTGATTAGTTGACTTGGTTAAGGATGGGTTTTGACTTTCGTTTCGAATGACTCGCGATGATGAGAGTATAATGTATTAGTTGTGTGTATGAGAAAGGGGTAATGACATAATTAAGAGAGTTATGGTCAAAATATGTGACTTTGACCCGTTGGGCTTTTTCAAGTTGAATTTGGGAATTGGGTATCTAATGGTTGATAAATCATAATTAGAGGTCGATGGTAAAGGAAATTGTTAAAGTACAGTTGACTTTGTTCTTAAGTCAAGGGTTAGACGAGGTTGGAATATGGTAACTTGGTCGAAGCTAGACTTTGACATTGGTGTTGGTCAATTAGTTGATTATAATGCGTGGGTCATGTCATTTCTATGAGTATAAGACGATCGGTTAGAGGATTGAAAGTCTTGTGGTCAAAATTGTGCAAGTTTTGCCCATTTGGGCACTAAAGGCTTAAGATTGATTTTTTTTTTGACCCGTTTGGATCTAACGGGATTAATTGAATGTTTACATGCATATTGTTGACTAATTCGGGATGAGAAACAGTTTGACGGTAATAACCGCGGGAGAATGAAAATGGATACTCGGTAGAATGTGGATTGGAATTTTTTTGAGTGATTCCGAGGACGGAATCCTTTTAAGGGGTAGATAGTTGTAACGACCCGAAATTTGTAAATAAATAAAATATATAAAAATATGATAATTAAGGATAAATCGTTTAAAGAACGTAGGAATTGGTTTCGTGTCGTTTGGACATCGTATGAGGAAGTTATGGGCGAAACCGTGTCGAAGGGAATAAAGGAAAATGCAGCCTCGGCTGCATAGCCCAGATAGCGGCGCTATCTGGGAAGATCGCGACGCGATCTTGTGGGGGTCGGACAGCGACCCGAAATAGCGTATGAAGGGGAAACGCGAAATAGATAGCGTTGGGAGATAGCGGCGCGAAGTGGCGACGCGAATTAACGCGGGCAAGAAATAGCGGCGCTATCCTGGGGATAGCGGCGCGATCTTTCGTCTGTGCAGGATTAAAAGTCGGGTTTTGATCATTATTGCAGAAACAACACCCTTGTTTTTCTCCCACTCGAGTTTGTGAACGATTTTGAGTGTAAAGCATCATTTGGAGCAGATTTCTTGGTCAAATCTTGTGATTCTTCACTCCTAGTTGAAGATTAAAGGTATATCTTCAATCCTTTGTAGTTGTAGCTTTAGATCTATGGGTTTAGAAGCTTGGGTTTGAAACCCTAGTTCTTGGGTTGGTGATTAATGGTTAAATAAAGGTTGTATACACTTAATAGATGGTATTTTGACAAAGGAAACAAGTGTATGATTTTGATTTGTAAGAATATTAAAGGTTGGTTAAACCTAGGGTTTGGTAATCACCATATTTGGGGAAAATGGATTGATGGGTGTTATCTAGAGGTAGATGAACACATTGGTAGTAGTAATTGATGTTGATCATATTGTGATAATTGTATTAGGCTTTTGGTGAAGTCTTGGAAAGTTGATTGGATTGAGAAGCAAGAGATTGGGTGTCAAGAACACGGTTTGAGCATCTTATTGCTAAGGTGAGTACGTGTGGAATTTACTGAGTACATAGCCCTTTTAAATACTTTCATTACTTGTGTTATGGTCTATTTGCTTAATTGGGTAGACAATTAGTTGATAGTTAGTTATACCGATGATAGTACTGAACTAACTTGTTTGATGATAGACGTGATAGCCGAGAGCTAGATTGACATAACTATTGAGTTATGATATGCTGAGATAATGTGATGATGCGGGGAACCCCCGGTCATGAGAGGGTGGAATGAGGGGCAGTTGGGTGAATTCCCATCGACTCATCCACGATAGGCGTGGTGTGAGGGGCAGTTGGGTGAATTCCCATCGACTCATCCACGATAGGCGTGGTGTGAGGGGCAGTTGGGTGAATTCCCATCGACTCAACCACGATAGGGTGGTGTGAGGGGCAGTTGGGTGGATTCCCATCGACTCAACCACATTAGTAGTCTTACTCATTGGACGTATTCCGGTGGGCAAGGTTGTAGAGTCACACTAAGGTGACTAGAATGGGTAGTTGGATTTATATATATGTATATTGATTGGTTTTATGAAACGTGACATTTCATTTTATTATCGGGTCTAAACCCATGTAGCTCACGAGACGTTTTTGTCTCACGTACTCCTTGTTTTGTTTTGCTGTGTACTCAGGTTCGGGAACGAAGGTTTAGGTACGCATGGATAGAGATGCGGGGCCTAGAATAGAAGAACCTTAGATTGGATTTATGCTTAGCTTTGGTTTTGATCTATTTTGTAACACCAACTTTATACTCTGATTTTCATACCAAATGTTTTTGTAAATCCATATTTTGGAATAGTTCTTCTATTTATGAAAAATGTTTTATTTTTGGGCAAATGTTTTGTGTTAAAATTTGAGGTGTTACAAGGACGAATGAAATTATCAGAATTTGATAAAAAAGAACGAATTACCTTAATTTCTTTGTTGGCTTCTTCATTAAAACTATCAGAAACCTCAGCATTCTCTCTTGCTATATAGCACAAATTTGCTACTTGTTCAGATTCAGTTTGTTTAAAATACTCTGAATCACGAACGATTGATTTCTTTGTAGCTTCCAAAGATGTGATGGTTGGCTTTTCAGTTGAGATTGTAGTAGATATAACAGGCTTAAAAGTTGATGAAGATTTTTTATTATTGTTAGTAGGCTTTGAGTAATCTTCTTTCTTATAGTTCGAGATAAGAGACATAGCCTTTATCGCATCTCCAAGGTCTTTATCCATATTTTTTCAATTAGGGGTAAAAGTCGTTGTGATTAGAAATGTGAAAATTTTCTTTTAAAATCTTTTTTTTTTGTTTTTTTTTAAATGTAAAAATTGAAATTGTTTAAAAAGTTTAAAATTGAAAAAGTAAAAAAAAATCTTTTAAAAGCTAAAAAAAAATTGATGAAATTGTTTGAAAGCTAAAATTTTGAGTTGAATTGTGCCGAAAGTAAGGTTGGGCCAGAATTAAATTAATGTTGGGCCAGAAATAAACTTGGATCAAAGTCTGTTAGCACGAGATCAACAGATACGACGCAAACGTGGATGCAAGCGGAGATCGGACGCTGTTCCAGGTTTCAAAATTAAGATCGAAATTGCCGAACTCATTCTGTTCTGTTCTGAAAGCCGAACTTTTATTGATCGAAATTAAGATCGATCTTTTATTGATGCATGTGATCTTGTTAAAATTGGATTAAAAAGTTTTCGTAGTAAGATCGTATGAATCAGATTGGATCGGAATTGTATGAAGCATATTGATTCGGAATTGTATGAAGCAGATTGATCGAGGTTGAAATCGAATTTCAATCTGGTCAAGAACAATCAATATGTTTTGAGTCGAATTGATTTTTGTTCGAGTCTAACTTCCAGATGCCGAAGCCGGACACTTGAAGATTTGTTCTTGACGAAGAATTGTTACAGAATATGTGTCGGAATATGATCAATTTATGAAGAATTGTTACAGAATCAGTCAAGGATCAGAATCAATTGACGTTTCAGAGAGATTTGAACTTTTGGATTGTTATTGCCGAACACAGTGTTTCAATTGACGAAGCTGAACTTTGATTAAGAAATAAAAGTCGACTCTTTCTTACTGAGCCGAGCCGAAGATGTGAGCCGAAGTCTGAGTTCGAGTCGAACAAGTGAACGAGTCGAAGACTATTGAGCAGAACACTGCAGCCGAACTCCCGAGCCGAGAACTTGAGCCGAGCCGAACACCTTCTTGAGGCCGAACTGTTGAGCGTAAGCTTCAAAAACTCATATTTTTTATTCAATCTTGCTCAATTCTCAACCAAATCTTGTGATTCCAATCCCAAACTGCTCGAAATTGCTTTTCTAACAATCGAATCCAATAAAATTCATCAATCCATAACAAATCAGATCGAATTTTGCAAATTACAGACAACTTTTGAGTTTTTCAACTTTTTCACTAGAATCACTGAATCATGATCAATTGTTGATGGAATTGATCGAAATTTGATCTTATTGTTATTAGAATCAATGGAGAAACATTAATCTTCAATCAAATCATCGATTCCAATCGAAATTTTCGATGATTAAATTCACAATGACGAACGAACTTTTTTCTTCAAATTTTCAGATCTGGAACGAATCACCACGAAATTGGATCTACTCCTTGAAGGATTAAGCTCTGATACCAATTGAGAGAGCTAATGAGATCGAAATGAGCTTAATTCATGGTGATTTGATCAAAGTTTGAAGATCAAGTGTGTGTTTTTAGTGTGTGTGTTGAGAGAGAATGAGATGGAGGGAATAGCTTTCAAAAGTGTTTTTCAATGCAATGAATGGGAAAGCTTACATTCTAAGTCATCACAAGGGTATTTATACCTCACCTCTAATCTTGACTAATTAAGTCTAATTACATAGTTAAAGCTTAAAACTTAGTCCTAACAGAAATATTGTTAAACGAGCTTGACTTTAACTTAGACCTGGTACATTAAATGAGCTTGAAAAATAGTTTTAGACTAAAAACTCATTTAAATTCACGAACCTAAACAAACTAATATACAATATACATTACTTATTATGAAAGCATAATTATGTGTTATATATGATACATTGGTTGTATTCAAGGTATTCTTTAATTTGTATGTAGTCTCAAGAGACAAATCTTAACAATTGATTAATTATAAGTAATGGTTAAAGTTAATCATACTTCATATTTTATACATGAAGACGTATTTTGATCATTTTCACAAAAAAAAAATTAATTTTTTATTATTTATTTTAGAATTAACTTTTTTAATTTTTATTTTTTTATTATTATGTTTTATTATTATTATTTTAATACAAATATTTATTTTTCGTTAATGTGATAATTACATGTTATTATATATTAAAATCACATGTTATTCAATACTATACATAATTAACAAATTATATTACTTCCTCCGTTTCAAAATAAGTGATACAAATTAGAGTTCACGATTTTTGAGGCAAAATATGATAATGAAGGTTAATTAGATTAAATTTGATAGTAGTGGAGGATGTGTCCCACATATATTGATTAAAGTGAATTTAATAATGTTTAAAAGTAAAAGTAAGGGTTCATGTGTCTTTTCACTTTATTAAAAGAGGTAGTTAGTGGGTGTGGTCCCCACTACCTTTTACCAATTATGGTAAGTTTTCAAAGTATATCACTTATTTTGAAACACCCTAAAATGGAAAGTGTATCACTTATTTTGAAACGGAGGAAGTATTTGTTAATGAAAAAAAATTATAAAATAATAAAAAAATAAATTTATTTTAAAATAAAAAATGAAAAATGAAAAAAATCAATTTTTCATAAGTACCAAAATACCCTTTCATATATACCAAAATATCCCTTTCATATATTGAAATATCTGATTAATTTAGATCGTTAGATTTTATTGATCAATAATTGAGATTTATCCATTAAAACTAAACATAATTTAAGGATTGCCTTGAATATTTCTCTATGATACATATTTAATATATAAAAATATTTACATCATGTTTTAAATATTATAATTAAGTAAAATAATTATATATCTGTGTAAATGGGAGCTATATGAGTCCATTTGATATGAACCTGTAAAAATTTTAACGAATCAAACTTGAAAATTTTAACGAATCAAACTTGAGCTTCACAAATAAGACTTGAAATGATCTGATTTTAAGACTAACTAAACAAGCTAAAGCTCACTTCAGCTCATGTCTGATTGTATGTAAACAAGCGTAATTAGGCCGCGCTCCGCTGCGGAATTATAAATTTGAAAGTTATAAAAAATATGGTTTATTAATATGGTTTTAGAAAAAATAAAAAAGAATGATTCATTATAAATCTATTACTTAGAATTCACACGTATATGTATATACCGTCTATATGTATTATACAAAATTTAATACTTACATATATTTATATAACATCTACTATGTTGTATATATGAATAATATAGAATGAGGTTTTTTTAACTTAAATATAGTAATAATAGCAATAAAAATAACAATAACAATAATTGAAATGTGTGTTTATTAGAATTTTAGGGCTATTTAATCATCTCTATCTAGATCATATCTATCATTTTCTTAATTTCAAAAACAAAATTCATTTGGAGGAGGTTTGAACTCAAAGTTACACGGAGTCTCACACCTACATCTCCAAAAGCACTCCTATGCAAGAACTTCTCTAGATAATTAATCATTTATTCCTTATTTAATTAAAATAGAATCAAGTAAAAGACTGCCGCATTTAATTTTCATCTCTTAATCTCTTATGAACAATAATAGATGTACCATGATTTTGTATATATAGTAAATAAATATACCCTGTTTTCATTGTGCCATTGTGTGTAACTTAACAATGTAAACCCTAAACGTAAAAGGAGATACCGCGTAGGAGTAAGAACCGCGTTTGCATGTGGTGTACGGTGGTTAATGATTTGATAATAAAATAATAGCCGTCAGATCTGACAGGTGGAGGCTTTCATTTGATACTTCTTAACATTGAGTTCCGTGGGCCGTGGAATCTGGCCATGCTTTTCTCCCTTTTACTATAGTTTTTAATATAATAATGATATACAGAAACGTTTGAGTTATTCTAAATTTTTTTGTAAAGGTTTTATAGATAAATTTTAACCTTTGAATTAAATGGTCAAGATCAATCTATAAATTATCATCATCACATATAATTTAATATATTAATGTCAACGCTACCATCACCCCCCACCCCCACTATTGCTGCCCACTGTCACTGTCAGCCACCATCACTACCACCGGCAACCTCCCGCCATCTACACCGCTTTCAATCAGGTGTGATTGTGTACAAAATAACATGTGATTGCACACTGCCGACCACCACCATCGCAAACTTCTGTCGGCCACCGTCTCCACTACCTGCAACCCACCACCATCGCCGGCTGTTTTCAGTCACATGTGATTGTTTATCCAATCACATGTGATTACAGTGGTCGGTGGCGGCAGTGGCCGGCGATGGTGGTGGTAGCCGTTGGTGATGGTTGTGTATTCAATCGCATGTGATTTGATATGGTGGTGGTTAAGGGAATGATCTTGACCGTTTGTCTTTTTTCTTAACTAACGCCGGTTATCATTCATGGTTTGTTTATCTCATCTATTTTATACCCAATTATCATTCATTTGTACAGTAATCATTATAGCAAAACATCTATTTTAAATTACCATGAAATATAGTTAACTGTACCCACCACCGCATTGTGCGTATACCTCACTAATATAAAATAATTGACTAGAAGTTTAAAATACTAAAGGGAAATGCTAACAAGTGCCCTAAGGGCAATGGTTAAGAAAATTTTGTGGCTTAAATTAATTGTAAACTACCTAATAAAAAACCACCCCCCATGTATTTTATTAACCAACTCTAATTAGTTATGCTTTATTTGTTGTACATTAACCACTTTAATCATTCTTAACCATTGCCCTAAGGGTAATGGTTAGCAAATCCCAATACTAAAAAGGGAAAATAGTTAGGATGAGAGTTGGACTTGGTCAGTTGTGTTGTGCATACGTTGACCTTTTTATGTCTCTTCTAGAACTCTACCCCTAATGAAAACTCTAACCCGATGATTGCGGCTACCTAATTTTAATTTTCTAAATCATAAAAAGGAGTAATGGTATTTTTATTCTACTTTTTCTATCTACCCGTATTATTATCCATTTGATAATGATGTAGTAGAATTTGGTTCTTAAGAGAAACATAAATGCATACAGAAGTTGTTAGAGGCATTTGTATTAAGTAGATTTAAGATGATTTAGCTATGTATTTCTCTTGATTAACAAACATTACAAGATCGAATTGCAAGTCTTGTGAAAACTTTCATAATGCTCGGTTTTTTATCTGCTAATTCATTCAAAACCTGTTTTTATTAACATCAAACATTATCAAGGTACTATTTTTATAAGAATAAATGGCTTTCTTGTTTAATGGAAAAGTATCACCAAGGCCAGTACCAATGGTGTCTTCGGTTGGGCGCCAGTTAGCATCGGTAAACCGAACATTTGCACGTCCCTTCGGTTCTTGAGTCAGTTCAAAGCCTTTGCTTTGGGGAAGTGTAAAGCGACGATATTAAATGGGTATTGGTATTTTTTATGTGTATGTATTTTATCATTTAATATATAAGGTATTAAGCGAATGAATATTGTTGACATGAGTATCTCAGTTAGAGTATCAGCTAGTGTGACGTTGATTTGTCGAAAATAAAGTGTCATTTATTGTCACGGTTGAGAGCGGTATAACACATGAACTACACCAAGAACATGAAGCATGGAGACAAGACACGTATTTTTTACGACAACGGGCGAAAAGTGCTAAACGATCCGTGAACCACATCCATATTTCTTAGACATTCAATTCAATTCAAAACTTGTTATGTGATACCTGGAGATGAACATTGTTAGTGATGTTGGAATATTTGTTAGACTATTTTACAGGATAGCAGGATTATTTATGAATATTAATCTATACAAATAACCAAATCATGTGACAACCACGTACGTATATAATAATGAATTAATATATACAAAAAGTAGTAAATAAGTGGAGAGTTGATGAAGAATATTGTCAAGGTCTAATTAAGACTGTGTCAAAGCTGAGGAGGGTCAAACCATTTATAATTATTTAGCATGTGATCCACACCAAAAGCTCTAATCTCAAAGGAAAGGGAAAGGTTTGTCACCTAATCTAGGGGTGTGCATGGGGCGGTTTTGGGTGGTTTTGGGCTTAAACCGAACCGAATCCGCTAATTTCGGTTTTAGGATTTTCGGTTTCTAACGGTTTCGGTTTCTAACGGTTTCGGTTTTAACGGTTTTTAGCCTTTAACAGTTCGGTTTCGGTTTTAAAACCGAAACCACCTCGTCTTAAACATAGATTCATAATTTCACGCACTAATCTTTATTTTTTCAAAATTAGATACAAATTTTAGTAATAATATCTAACTTATATCATTATGTTTAATGTCTAATAGCACATTTCAACAATGAATACCATTTTCAGCCCAAAATTCAAATTATAAACGTATTTTGTAGCATATAATAACGATATAAGCATCAATGGACCATAGTAGATGGATTTTCAAATACTTAAATAGGTCGACTTCTATTTAATAAATATATAATTAAAAAATATATATAATATATTAAATATTAGTGGGGCGGTTTCTTAATGGGGGCGGTTTTTGGTTAAAACCGAAACCGAACCGAATCCATCGGTTTTTTCAAAATCTAAAACCGAACCGTCGGTTTTGAAATGGTTTCGGTTTTAACGGTTTGGTTTTGTCGGTTTTAACGGTTTGGTTTCGGTTTTTCGGTTTTTGTGCTCACCCCTAACCTAATCTGATGTTACCTATATGAGGTGTTATCGGTTTTTGTTATGAATCATGTTAATTTTTATAAAAAATATTGTTGACTTGTAAATGATGATGGATTCCGTTTTTTATGTGACACTTACTAATGACATATTATAAAAATTTATTCATACATCGCAATTTATATTTTAGTATACTTGTACTATGTGAATAAATTTTTGTAATGTAAATATAAGAATTCTTTTTTAATGTTTGTAAATATGTAAATGATTATATGTTAGTGAAAAATACAAATAAATATGCAACTAAATCGCACAACAAACATTTGACTATGACCAAGATACTGTCAGAGGTTCATAGACTTGCGTCTTTAAATAGAATCAAAAGTCAAAACCAACCAATAATTGATGGGCGGTGATTTGTTCAATGATAAAATTTATTTTTGCAAGAAAATTTAAAGGAATTGGATAATTTTTACCTTTAAGTTTGATATTTTTATGTTGGAATAAAATTATGTTTAGGGGTAAATTATCCATTTGATTTATATTTTCTTGTAGGAATAAATCCATTCTTTGAGCAAATTATCACCCATAATTGATAAATCGAAACTAATATTATTAAATCAAATACATTATGTATAATCGCTCATGGTCTAGAGTAGGGGTGTGCATGGGGCGGTTTTAAGCTCAAATCGAACCGAATCCGCTAATTTCGGTTTTAGGATTTTCGGTTTCTAACGGTTTCGGTTTTAACGGTTTTTAGCCTTTAACGGTTCGGTTTCGGTTTTAAAACCGAAACCACCTCCTCTTAAACATAGATATATAATTTCATGCACTAATCTTTATTTTTTCAAAATTAGATACAAATTTTAGTAATAATATCTAACTTATATCATTATGTTTAATGTCTAATAGCACATTTCAACAATGAATACCATTTTCAGCCCAAAATTCAAATTATAAACGTATTTTTGTAGCATATAATAACGATATAGGCATCAATGGACCATAGTTGATGGACTTTCAAATACTTTGATATGTTGACTTCTATTTAATAAATATAAAATTAAAAAATATATATAATATATTAAATATTAGTGGGGCGGTTTCTTATTGGGGGCGGTTTTTGGTTAAAACCGAAACCGAACCGAATCCATCGGTTTTTTTAAAATCTAAAACCAAACCGTCGATTTTGAAATGGTTTCGGTTTTAACGGTTTGGTTTTGTCGGTTTTAACGGTTTGGTTTCGGTTTTTAAGCTCACCCCTAGTCTAGAGGTTAGAGATTATGGATTTCATCCCTTACTAGGTAAATATCTATCAGATTGTCAGAATAATGTTCAGAAATCGTTACGGCAATAATTAGACCGCATACATCACGATTAAAGCTCATCAACCCGAGAAAGCTCATTATAACGATAATAACTCCTACAAATTAACATGATATATTCATTCATGAGGTTTAATTCACTTTCTAGTTGGTTGATGACATACTTTCTTTATATCTCCAAGAACCAACCACAACTAGAGACTTGACCATGCCAAAAGATGGGCCAGGCCGTATGCAAAGAGATAACATGGCTTAAAAGCTTAGGTCAAAAGTTTGAATAACTTCATTTAGGGATAATGTTCTTCTTTTGACAAACCTAAAAGTATTCTAATACCAACAAACTCACATTATTTAATGTCTTGAAATATGACATATAGAGTGACATCAATTAACTCATCCATCTTCGATTGTTAGAAAGAGATATTGATATTTAGATCTATATTAGACAACATATATTGCCACAATAAAAACGACTATAGCAGTATAGCTCGATCAAACAACCAATCTTGCTAATTCTATTGCTCTATTAGACTTGTTAAAAACCTGTGAAGAATTGAATTAACTTTAGATGCTGTGAGTCCAATAACATTTACTTTGATTAGATTTGTTGAAGAAAATAATAACTTTGGATGTTGCAAGATTACGTATCTATTCCTGGATTAGATTTGATATAAACCATTGAATAAAAGAGAAACTTTAATTGTTGCAAGTCCATTGGTCGATTGGGGTTGTTGTGCCTTTTGGAAACGTTACCAAATAAAGGTAACCATTATCTCATAAGGTACTCCTTTTATATAGAGCTTTATGCAAGTCCCATTAATGACTCCTTTTTTGTGTATACATTTTAGCCTTTTCAATTAAAAAAGGTGACACGTTGTATACGTTATTTCTTCTTTTTGAAACATTGATTAAATCCCAAAAGTACAAACACATATTAATGCTTTTTCAATTAATCTACACAACACATGCATAACAAAAAAGATAACTAGAGGATAAAAGTGATTGACTTAGGAATCTTGGGAAGTTGAAGGTTGTCTAACTCTTCGTTGATGAACATCCCAATTGTACACCCGAGCAATTGTAACCTAAATAGATACATATCATGTTAGCTAATAACGCGCATGTTAAATTCCATACTTTATACTTCCAACATTTACATAGTACAGCTGGCAATGGGTTAGTCAAAGGTCAAAACAGGTCAACTACAACTGTGAAAACAATAATAATCTACTACTTTGAATTAATGATTTAGGAGGTTCATTAAAGCTAGACTTTGGAACCCATTTCTCTATTAGTTAATTTTTCCATTTGAGATAAAACCCAAATAACCCATCACTAAATGGGTCAACAAGCTGCTAATAGATGATTACAGCTTCCGGGAAGTTACCAGATGGGGGTGGTTTGACTAGCAACATGAGGTGGTGTTGACCAGTGAGTTGAACTGGTATCTTGACTATAGTATGATGGGTGTTTGACTTTTCTTGTTTTACTAATAATAATAATAACAAAATATTAATAAAAGAACACCTCATAAAAAATTGACCGATCAATCCCGTAGCAGGAAAAAAAAAAAAGAGGTAAAACAACAGGTTAAACATTAAGTAAAGAAAAAAATTATAGGGTTAGATTGAAAATGGGGCGAAAGTTTGAGAATTAAACCAATATTAACCCTCTATTATTCATACAGATTATGAAATACCTGTGTTATATTGACTTGATCACGCAAGAATAATAAATCAGCAACTAAAACTTGTAAACTGGCTTTCGCATTTTCCAAATTCTTGCGCAAAAGAGAAGTGGCCTGCATTTACAAACAATAATTTTCACCTTCTCTAAATTAAACCTTAAATTTTATTAAAATTTATTCTATTTTTAAAATTAAAAAAAAACAATATGTGCACCTCTTCATATGAGTATTCAAGCATTACATTTGCTCCTAACCATAAGCATACTGAATCACTATCCTCAATTCGAGCCCTAGAATAAATGCCTTCTGATACTTCAAAATCAGTTAGCAATGACTCACCACTACCCTTTTTAGCTTCTAAAGTAGCAACTACATCCAAGCATTTCTCAATGTCTGGAATCTTTGCCTAGTCAGCACAAATGAAAAATATTATATATTTAAAAAAAAAAATCCAAGAAAAATATTAATGCTCAATTCATGACCATTAGTTAGGAATTAAGATGTACCTGAAGATCCCTCTGTTGAGCAAGTAGTTTCATCTCAACCACCTTATATTGCTGAAGCCTGCAAAATTACACAACATTTTTTAGATAATTTCAAAATATGGTCTGCCAAAATGAATTCAAATGAAGGTCCAGATTGAATTACATAAGAAGTAACTAACTTATCAAACCAACTTAACAGCTGAATTAAATCAAATAGAAGAATATTATACATTTATGTTTTTAGTGTAAAAATGTTCCAACTTTTCAAATCCAAAGTTACATGAGAACCTTTCATATTACTTCATG
Organism: Calendula officinalis; assembly: GCA_963853835.1. NCBI lineage: Eukaryota > Viridiplantae > Streptophyta > Magnoliopsida > Asterales > Asteraceae > Calendula > Calendula officinalis. The sequence continues at coordinate 12,433,390 of OY970825.1, read as the reverse complement.
TAAGATTAAAAGTTAAAACAAGTTAATGGTCAATCAAAATGAGAAAATTTTGCCTGCATAATCAACACTAAGAAAGAACATTTTTTTAGCAGGAAATCATTGGGCATTAAAGTTATCAGATTACATTTTATTCTTACCTAACAACATAGCTTCACCAAAATCTCAATAATGTGATAATGAAGAAATTACTGATCTGAGTTTTTTGAAGAAAAAACCTCCGATAAATCCTAACTAAACAATTACTGATCTGAGCTTTTTTCAGAGCACAAACATAAGCTCACTATAACTAAAACAGAACTCAAGGAACGAGTATATACACTTAATTAAACAAAATTAAGGGAAAACATAGAAACCTTTCTTGTAGGAAGGCGAGAGTAGAGTTGACATCAAGACCTAATTGATTTAGATAAACTTGTACATCTTCTACGAACGAAGCTGCCGGAATACCCCTTCCTTCCGCCACCACTGCACCACCACTCTGTGGCGGCGGCGATGATGTTGTAGCCATTATTTTCTACTCCGAGATTAATAGGAAATTAACAAATAAATGGAAATTTTAAGACAGGTTGTTTGATTGGACTATATTCATATATCACCCATATAGTTCGAAAATATACCACATCCGCCTGATTTTATTAAAATGATTTTGATAGATCTAGATTATAAGATATAAGTACACTAGAGATTTGTACATTAATTTATAATTAACTTTTAAATTTTAAGAACTAAATTCCATAAAATATTGTACAATTTTATATTAACTTAAAGACAACCAACCTTTAAAACTATTATCATCAAAACTTTTATTGAAAATTTGTTAAATAATCATTATTGTTGTTGAAAGCGGAATTTGTAAGGCTATGTGGCAAGTGCATTGTTATTGTTTTTTTTTTAACAACAAAAAAAGAGGTGACGGGTCGAACTTTGGCATTGTTATCACCCTCCTGAAGATCCCCACACGAAACTTTTATACATAAAAGAAAAGTAGCAAGAAACTAGCAATTACAAAAAGAGGTTTTCTTAACCAATCAACCCAAAAAATTACACATATCAGATTTCTTAAGGCTAAGCAAAGGAAAGCAAACAAAATAATAAAATCAAATACATCACTTTTCCGAATACTACCAATCTATGTCACACTTGTTTCAATATAACCTACATATATAAACTCAATCACTATACTTAAAGGATATTTAGTCAAGATGTTACATTTTTCTTATTAGACGGATATTTGTATATTTCCTGCGATTTAAAATAAGTTATATATTGTTACTTTCATGGTTTTTGATGTAAAATTTTTTAATGATGATTAAATTATTTAAATTAAAAGATTAGTAAGAATGACTTTCGTATATTTTGAATAAAGTGATGTTAATGATGTTCGAAAGTAAAAGTAATGATAAGGTATTCAACTAACAAAACAACCAATATATTGCGTATGAAAAATTGGTCCATGGGCAAGCCCAGAGTACATTTGTAATATTTTCAGTGGGCCATGATCTAGTTAAAACTACAGCCCCTTCAAGCCCATGAGTGATACAGGGAGCAGGGTCCTCAATTGCTCAATCCTCATACAAATTCTTTCAGGTTCACATACCATTAAACTATTGAAACATTTTGATTTTTATTAAACATGTTAGTACATAGGAATTTTCATATGAAAGAAAAAATCTTATAATGATCAGACATAGACCTAAAAAACTTAAGAAACAAAAATGTCATATCTACCCTTAATTAGGCCTTAAGTCAAGCATCAATCAAATGTATGCTTATCTTATCATTAAGATGTCAACATTAAGAGGTGGTTAAGGTATCTAATCTTAATTGCTCCACTTTACTTAATGTTTAATCGTTTTGATAGAAAGCTTCATCATACTTGATTTGATTAATACCTATACCTGAAAGATGATCATAAGAATCTGTTATATATTAATAGTTTGTACTCTTTAATAGATTTTAGTAATGAAACTTTCATTTAAAAATTCAAGTTCTATGTTTTATTCCTTCTCATATTCCGGGTACATACTTAAATAATAGCAATGATATAGTTTACTCATACCCAAGAATTAAACAAAACCATAACCTAACTCGGTTTTCTCCTAACAGTTAAAGAAACCACAAGAATCAAAGAATGTATGGTTCTTGTGGTTTACGGATGAATCTAGTGTATATTCTTCAAAACATTCACTAATATGATAACAAAAGAATAAAGATTATCGTATCAATTCGCATTCTTGCAAACCCCAACCTTAATAACTAATGGTTGTGCAAATAATTATGTTATTCATTCGGTTTGATAACACATATAGTCAACTGGAGGAGACCTTATAAGTTTATAATGTCCGTTTTCGAACATTCATCTGCTCATCTGGTAATGTTTACTTATTAAGGAATCGAACCTGTGCATATAAAAAGTCATTCGGAAACCCTGACTATCACTAAAGAATCATGTATAAACTAATATTGCTAATACTTCAAATTAAAATCTTCTATTAATCGTCTTTTCGGATATTAGTAAAATCACCAATTCTTCATTTACAGCTCAAACATCTTTTATGATTTAAAATTTACAACTAGTCTATTTACCGAAGTCAAAGTTGACTTCAATTATAGTAATTTAATTATAAATTCCTCAACCCCAAATTATTGGAGTTAGCTCTTGACACCCTATCGCTATCTTTGGTTTTGTTTGATAGCTCCTTCCATCTTTAAAGGGAAAAAGGGACGAAGATTGACATGGATACATTGAACATGTAAAGGCAAAATTCAATGTTCTTCCAAATTCCACCTACTAAATGTTGCCACATGCACAAAGCTTCTCTCTATGTGTGTGGGATTGGTCTCTTTTTGGTAGGGTCATAATGTTTGGCTAAGGTAATCATATGTGGAACTTTTCTAATGCTTCAATAAAAAAGGTATACAATTTTGATAATTACCTATTACAAAATTATGTGAAATTTATGTTATTTTTTTTATGTTATATGATTTGACATTATAAAATTATTTGTAGTGATAAATCAGTTAAACAAGATAAAAAGACTCGTCATTTTGTCATATCACAATAGAGAAATGATCTCTTACTAAAATTTTCAAGTCATTTGATTAATAAAATATTAAAATCAAAATGTAAAACTTAAAAAAAAAAAAAAAAAACTAAACTCATCCGTTTTAACTTAATGCAGATGATAATAAATTTTATTTTACATTTCATATTCTAGAAATTCTATCTTTTAAGCTTTTATTTTTCTAATATATAAAAGTAGTTAAAAGAATACCGGTGTAGTTGTAAAGGAACTTAATCAGTTAAATTTGCGAGAAATTTATCTTAGGAAATCAATCATGGATATCGGGTCTTAATTTAAATTCCCATAAAATCATTACTCAATGTAGAATTTTTTTAAATGTAGTTCAATTTATCTAATTTAATCTCCCATATAAATCACATATACTACTATTAAGATACAACATAAAGTTTTAAATAATGTCATTTGAACATAGTTTACCCCATTTGCATAATTTTCTTTTGCTAATTATGTAACAAAAGTAAAATCGATATTTATTTTATGAACAACCTTTTTGTTTTGACATAACTATTTGTACACTTTATTAATCGAATTTTAAAAATACAAACAATGAAACATCATATTTGGAGCACCATACTGCTGGCCAATCAAGAGTTGCCACATAATGATTGTTAGATGAGTCCATAAAACACCCTTCAAAGTTGTCTCCACATTATCTAAAGTCCATACACAAACTTTCTTATTTGCATTTTAATTTGATAAATAACATAAACGGTCAACAAATATTACATAACCATAACATTTTGTTTTATAATTTTAAGGTTCAGTTTTTCATTAAATTTCGTAAACACATTCTAACACTGTACGATAATTATAACGTTACATGTAATCGTAAAAACTAAAACCTGCTGTCTTTAACAAGCTCGTTAACATAATATTTTTCGGGCACTCAGATATGAAAAACTGTTAATGGTTACGACTATCTTAATTTAAATCACAATTTACTTTTATAAATATAATATAATGTGTTTTGGTGTTTATCGGGTAGGACTCCAAGGACAAGCCCATGACCCCGCCATGTGATTTATGAGAACTTTAAACTATATCAATACATTTTCTGATTGAATGTCCTTTTCTTTTTCCATGCCCTTTGTTGGCATTCACATGCCATGCCCAAACTCTTGGACTTTTAAATTCGAATCAACCATTAAAAAATGGATCCAAAACAAAGATTGAGACTTTTATTTAATCACGGCCTAATGGTTAGATATGATTTGTATAAGAGTGAAATTCATAAGATACCATGTGTTCAATTTGTAGGAGTAAAAAAAACCTCATATGACCATGAATATTCAAATACGCTGACTTCTGCGACCCTCAAAGTATGATGGTTTCATAAGATTAGTCGTCTCTCAATTTGAGTGGGAACTCGAAATACATGCTAAAAAAAATAGAAAAAAGAGACATTTGATTGCCTATTTTGACAAATGAAAAATTCCCTAATAATTTCTTCATATACTACTACCTTTTCAGAGAAAATAATATGTTATATGATACGTGATTTTAATAAGAGCATCTTTAATGGTAGCTTTTTAAAAGTTTATTACTATTTGAATAAGTTTTTGGATGATTTTTTACCCATTGGAATAACTAGCTTTTTCAAAAGATTATTCAAAAACTTTTTTTCTACTAACCTTTTAATGTACTTTCAAAATTTGTCTTTTTTAGTCCTCTATTTTTAATAGTTTTTTATTTTAAACTTTAGATATATTATACATAAATTCTTTATTATATTTTTATTAGTTAATAAATAAATTATATAATATTTAATGTCAATTGTTATAATATTTTTGTATGAGATATTTTAAAAAATATTATATGTAGTAAGATATTATAAAAAGTGTCAAATTATATAAGGGGTATATATAAAACATTTAAGATAGATAAAGGTAAATTGAAAATATTGTTAAAGAAAAAACTTTTGAAAAGGTTAACCATTGGAGATGCTATTTATATAGAGGTTTTTGGTTAGTAGATTGTTGATGTGGCAAAACTAATAAACTATTGTAAGGTTAACCATTGGGGATGCTCTAACGATAGTCGATAATCGGTATGATTATAAAGTATTTATTTAATTAAAAAGATAATATTTATCAGATAAATAAAAGAAGTTTATATTTAAAGTAAATGATTGATAATCCGTAAAGTAAGTACAACAAGTTTAAAGGTTCGTTGAAAAATAAATATTTTTTTTTGAACAGCAGCAAATATATACATATCTAGCAAGAAGCTAGAAAGAAAGGAAAAGAAAAAAAAAATAAAAAAAAAATAAAGTACAATAGAGTTACACGACTCGAGGATTACAACACCATTCTATCCAATTTTTGGGGACCTTTTTTCCTCTATTAGAGTTCCAAAGAAAAGAAAAAAACTTAACATTATCGCCTAGAGTGTCCTTGTTTGGTTTTTTTAATTGAAAGACCATTTCGTTCCTATAACGCCATAACGTCCAAAGGATGGAGAGGATTACCACCCTAAAATGAATCTTATCTTGTCTTGATAATCCGATCGACTCCGGTAAATTTAAGGCCGCCGTAAGAGAATTAGGGACCGGGGTATGGAAATTCCACCAAGAGAGAATGGAAGTCCATAACTCTGTAGCAACCTTGCAACGGGTAAATATATGTTCTTCGTCTTCAAGCTCGTCATCACAAGTGGTGCATCTAATCGACCCTAAGTCAATTCCTCTTTTGTCGAGGTTGAGCTTTGTTGGAAGTCTCTTCTTTCCGATCCGCCATGCAAGAATGTTAACTTTAGCGGGAACCATTTTATTCCATCTGGGTCCATCGTTGAAAAATAAATATATATACACTTTTGTGACATGTAATGTAAAAGATTGCATAGTTTAGATAATAAGATTGAGTTGTGTTAGACTGGGTGTGACCCATCTGTAACACCTCAATTTTTAAAACAAACATTTGTCAAAATATATCATTTTATAAATAGAAGAACCGTTCAAAAAATATGGATTTACAAAAACCTTTGGTATGAAATCGGAGTATAAAGTTTTGGTGTTACAAAATATATCAAAACCAAAGCTAAGCATAAATCCGCTATAATGTTCTTCTATTCTAGTCCCCGCATGTCTCTATCCATGCGTACTTATATCTTCGATCCAGAACCTGAGTACATAGCAAAAACAACAAGTGTTACGTGAGACACAAAAATGTCTCGTGAGCTACATGGGTTTAGACCCCGATAAAACAAATAAGTATCACATTATATATAAACATATATATATATATATATATATATATATATATATATATATATATATATATATATATATATATATATATATATATATATATATATATATATCATCATCATCATCATACGTATAGTCACCCTAATGTGACCATATCGATTTTGCTTTCCTAGCAAATAACTAGTTATTTGGAACATCTCCAAATAACCCATCATCTCACGTACTTATTAATCGGGGATCCCCCGCCTTAATAAGCCTAATGATAACGGCAAGAAGGAATCGCCCAATCTACCGTTACCCGACTTCTAGCCGGATCACGTCCTGTTAGCAAGCCTCCTATCACATGATGGTCCATGGGTCGACGCCCAATCCGCCCCATCCAAAGTGAACGGGGATCCACCGAATCATCGCCAATCTATCACTCATCATAACTTCTCGAGTTATTCCATCTAAGCCCTTGGCTATCTCGTCAATCATCAAACAAGTTAGTTTTAATATTCATAATAATATATAACTAACTCTACATACTAATAGTCTACACAATTAAGCAAATAGACCAAACACACACGTAAAGAAAACATATTTCAAAGGCTATGTACTCAGTAAAGTCCATACGTACTCACCTTAGCAATTAATGCTCCAAATGTGTTCCTCAAACACAATTCTTCCTTTTCCACAAGATTGGACACTTTTGAGAATCCACCAAAATCCCTTATATGACAATCACAACTTGTTCAACAACAAATACTAATAATAATACACCCTTTTATTAATAGAAACTCTTTGATAATACTTTCCCCCAATTTTGATGATTTCCAAAACCCTAGGTTTAACCAATCTTAAGATTCTTACAAATCTTAACCATACACTTGATTCCTTGGTTAAAATACCATCTACTAAGTGTATACAACCTTTATTTAACCATTAATCACCAACCCAAGAACAAAGGGTTTCAAGCCCAAACCTATAAATCCATAGATCTAAAGCTACAACTACAAAGGAGTGAAGATTTCACCTTTAATCTTTAACTAGGAGTGAAGAATCACGAGATTTGACCAAGAAATCGGCTCCAAATGATGTTTTCCACTCAAAAACGTATACAAACTCGTTGGGAGAGAAACTAGGGTTAACAATGGCATCAAATGAGCCAAAACCCGTCTTTAATGCTGCACACAGGAAGATAGCGTCGCTATCTACAAGATAGCGTCGCTATTTCAGAGCCCACCATATTTCGCTTCGGAGATAGCGTCGCTATCTCTGACGCTGTCTCAGAAATTCTCATTTTCGCGACAGAACTCGACGCTATCTTGGGTCACTGTTTGGTGACCACCATAAATCGCGTCGTTATCCCAAGATAGCGCCGCTATCTTGGGCTATGCAGCCCATGCTGCATTTTTCGACCTTTGCTTCGACACAGTTTCGTCCATAACTTTCTCATACGATGTCCAAATGACACGAAACCAATTCCTACGTTCTTTAAATGATTTATCCTTATTTATCATATTTTTTTCATAATTTATTTAACACAAAATTCGGGTCGTTACACCATCGATCGGTCACCCCATTTCATTCTTCACAACGCGTCCAAAGCCGTTACACATTTGACGAACGACGCGTCCCAAAAGGTTAAGGGTAGTCCACACGACCAATAACATTTCAAAGGGAAGGGGTTTCTTCAAAGGGGAATGGTTTGGGCGCCTGATTACGTGGGTTTGATCGAGATTTTTTATGTGTTTGGTCGGGCTAATGTGGCGCTGATGTGTCAGGGGTGACCAATATAGTATACCCATTACGCCCAGTCTTATGTAGAAAAACGTAGTTATAAGAGGCAATTTTTTTTAGCGGCATATAAGAGAAATTATATTGTATCAACATTAACTAATAGTCAAGATTAATTAGATGTTTTATACGTACATTTTACCCCTCCTAAAAATTATCTTTTAATTTTGAGATGCAATCTAAAACGTTTATGTCATTAATCCAATATCTAACATTAATCCTTTGAGGCTTGTATTAAAACTTGAACAAAATTGAACACTATTTATATTAGGGTTTGGCTAACTCATGCCCTTAGGGCATGAGATTAGGAGCAGTAATTGAACAAAACATTTCCTAACAAATCAAAAAATGCATTAAACGAAGTCTAATTTTTACAACTATTAAATGTAATTTTCAATATAAAAGGTAAATGTGACTTCAATAAATGGTTCTAATCTCATGCCCTTAGGGTATGAGTTAGAAAAACCCTTCATATTATATGTCTTTACTATACATAGTTAAATTTCAAGATCTTGTAGGTATTGTAACGCCAATTGTAAAAGTATTAAAGTATATCGTATAAAATACTAAAAATTACACTGCAATATAAATCTCATTTAGCAACACTCGTAAAAGTAAAAGTAAAAAAGAAAATGTCATTAAAAGTAATATAAAGAAGTGTCACGTATATTACATATAAAAGTAATTATAATAAATTAATCATTAGTCCTGACTACATTTTAAGTTTATTAGTTTCATGTATATAAAGGGGTTTTCACTCGATCACATTTTGCAATACACAAATATATAAATGAGCTAGAATATCACAATTTGCAATACACAAATATATGAATGAGAATGTTAAAAATGAAATCTTAGAGTTATTTTGTGGAACTTTATCTCAAACAATTTTAAGTTTTTTCTGTTCTTATTTCATATTTATTGTAATTATCAGTTTTGTTGATGATGGTGCTTTTTTCGTTTCCTTATAATCCAATTATTACTAAAAATCAGTTTTGTATTTTTGTAAATATATATTTCCTACATAAACATTTAGGAAAAATATAATATAACTATCTATTTAACAACATTTGATATCACTCTTCATGTTTTTGAGTTTTGACTCTAATGGTCAAAAAAGTTATTTGTTTGTAATTTTATCAATTCTTCAAATAAATAATCTTCTAATTAACATAGATAATTATTAATTTAACTCTACACTCCTAAAAAAAAAAAAAAAAATTATATATGTAAGACCCAACTTATTTGAATGTTTACATACATGTGTATATGTATTTACTTTGATCAACTCATTGCATAATTATCATTTTCTACTCCGAATTTAAGTATCTTATGATGATAACATTGTTTGGATAATGCGTATGTTATGTTTAACTCAATTGCATTTTTCTATGCATACCATTAATTTATATAGTAACATTTATTAAGTATCGTATATGAAGTATGAATTGTGTTTTTTATAAAATTTAATGCGATGAATTTATTAATATATAAATATATGAATTTTTACAAAATTATCTATTACATGCTCCTCTTTACATATATGACATAACTTAATGGCATAAATATTGAATATCCATCCAATGAGACAAAAGAGACACATATGCAAGATGTGTCTTTGTCTATTACTTAACCAGGCAGGTATTGTGGTAGTGATGGTTTTGTGAGGGTGACCCTAGTAATTAAAGGTCAATGGCCCCCAAACAAGGCCAAAATAAACCTAAGCATTCTACTCTATTATATAGGGGCACATGATTCCCACACACACAGACCTCTTAATGAATTGTGGGGTTCACCATTCACCAACAACCCACGTGATCTTTTACTCCAAAAATTTAGGGCCATATGATTTTTATGTAATGAAAAACTTATCCATTATCACTATAAAGCATAAGTTCAAATAGTCGTATAAGTCGATATGGTATGATAAATATATAAAACGTCAATGTTTTAGTATAGTCAGAAGAAAAGGTAGGAAACAATCATGGAAATATCGGTTGAACATGGTATTATTATGCTGTAAATTGGATTCAAGTAAATACCCTCGCTTAGACTAGATCTGCGCCTGCATATCTATATGCCATGGCCATCATGAAAAAATGTACGAATCTTTTTTATTCATAAGAAAAACTAATAATATTATCGTATGATTTTTGCGGGTTCGTCATTTACTTATTGCGCAAAAAGAATTTTACTTCAAATTTTATCAAACCAACAATTTTATCCAGTTACAACTTACAACATATGATCATGTTGACACGTGTAAATGCATTTTGATGTACTAGTTTCAGTGTTGTGTTATTTACATCATTGTTATGATTAAGCTTCTTCGAAAAAAAGAAAGATACTAGACATGTAGGGTTATACATATTCCCTATTCCCATAATTTACTTTTCCTTTAAAAAAAAGAAAGAAAAGAAGGATAATTTGATACTTGATAGAAAAAACATGCGAGCTTTATACTTTATACATCGTCCTTACCATTTATAACTACTAACCTAGGTTTTTCACAAGTGTTTTATCGCAATATATTTTGACCAACTAGAATGAATATTCGGATATGGGTTGTTTCTACCTACTCGATCCGAGCATATTTTCCTTTTCTACGTGTATATTAGGGGCTGCTTGATAGTTGTTAATTGAATTTGTGTTGAATGAGTTAGTTGATGATTGAGTCAGAACTTATGACTGAAACCATTCGTTTGATTATATAGCTAATTGAACTTCTGACTGAGTCCAATGCCTTTTTCAATATAACCGATTTAGCAATTTTGGTTGGACCTGGTCAACATATCAGACCGAGTTAGACAAAGTTTGAGGAAATCAAATACTCTGATTCGGACAGAGTCTGAAATTAATTTCAAATCAAACACGGCGTTAGTTTGTATATAAATTACCATAATGCACAACGTATCGATACAAAACACTGAGTATATTCTTCAGGTATATATTTATACAAAATTGATGACACTTTTATAGGGAGAGGTCCGTTTTACATGTGTTTTATTGATATTGTATGTATATGAATTAGTGGTGTATGAATACTGAGTAGAGTCGTTAGTATTTGATCTTTGTGTTATATCAAAGGAATAAGAACAAATATATAACTACCATTAATAATACCAACAAATTTTGTAGTAATGTATATATAAAGAAAATATACATATGAGTCGTATATAATGAAATGGAAAGATGAGAATAATGAAATGATGCACATGGTAATAAAAGGTCCATGAATACCACTACCCGTATATCTGACTGCGGAAACTTAGATTTACAGGCGATACATAAATGCTTCACTATCTATTCTTTGCTAAAAAACACCCTCTACATCCCCAACTAACTTCCAAATAACAAAACAAAACAAATTTTTCACTTAACTTTCTTTTAAAAGGTATTTGTTATGGTCTCCAAAAATCCCCTTTGTAATCCGGTAAATATTAAGACATCTCTTCATCAATATAATTTATCGATCATATTTATACATGCTAGGGATTTTAATATTTGTTCATTAATATTGTCCCAATAAAACAATTAATCCATTAATGTCTCCATATTTATACATGCTAGGAATTTTAAGATTCATTCCTTTTCATTCAATAATATAATATCTGCATTTAACTTAAAGAAATTACATATAATAGAAAATATGAAGCATACGAACATAATGAATGAATCTTAGTTATTAATTAGAAAGTTGTTGGGTTGATTTAATATTTTTAGCTTGAGGCAATATGAATTATGAAATTGTTATCAAGATTTTCACGAGCTCCACTTGTTTAAATTTTACACGATTGTGATTGTAAACACAAATTATGTGCGCAAATTATTATAAATATTGTTAGAAATAGTTTAACTAATTGGTGATTATAAACTCTAATAGCATAATTTATGTTTAAAATAAATATTTACAAATTTCTTGATGAAAAATAGATTGGTGATCCTAGTTACATTAAGATTTAGGCATTATCGTTATCATGATAAACAAAAGAAAGCTGTATGCAGATTTCATCCCATAAACTATTTACAAATAACTTTTGCTATGAAATTGGACCTGGTAAAAAAAAGGAAAATAATAAATAAAAGAAGAGATTGTATTTTAACAGTGACGTACTTGGACAGTAAAAGCTGGAAGGTAAAAACATAGAAAGACAAAGAGAGAGTATCTCGATATCATGAGCTCGGTGAAGGCCGGCTAAAACTGAGCTGACCTAGACTACCGGCGCCGGTGACGGAGGTTGAACTGGATCCGCCGGATAGAAGTTCGACTAGAGCAGCCATGGCTCTAACCTGCATCTCAAGAGCTGGTATATAATCCGTGGCTTCTTCTAATACAACCGGCAACGATTGTTTCCGGCAACCCGGAACTAAGCCTCCGAGAACACGTGCTTTTCTCTGTACAGCCGGTAAATTTTTCGTTTTTTGTAACCTCAATATACTGACTCTCGGTTTCTTCAACCGGCTATTTCCAGTCGCCGTCGCGACCAATCCTCTTTGTCTCCGGTTATTCTTCATAAACTTAATTTTAAGTTTATTTGTAAGGATCGCTCGGCTCCATCGTGTACGGCCTTTCGCGGTTACGGCGAGGACTCTGTCCGCTGCCTCACGAACGGCGCGTCCTCGGCGAGGAGCTCTATTATTTGTTCCGGTGACGTTGCCGGAGCCTTGTCGGACCTGACGTAGAGCTTGTAGAAGTTTTGAGCTATAAATTTGCTGTTGAACTTCCGATTTCCACGGCGTAATCTGATCGTTATTGTTAATCAAATTCTGATCCCTACCATTACTGCTAGATAGCTTTTGAACTTTCTTCCTCTTTCTCCGTTTAGATGAATCACGTGCTCTATCCGTGTTGTTTGTTACGGGATTCGGAATCAACGTTGACGATGTCATTAACAGAAAGACGGTTTACAATTGTTCTTCAGATCGGATCAATTATAGAAGAAACGAAATTTTAATCTCGATGACGACAATCACTTCCTGTAGATTCATACTAAATCATGTCAGAAACACGAATAAATCATTCGAATCAACAATGAACATACAGATTCGTACCTAACAAATACTACAGATTCGAATATTTATATCATCAAAACGGAAAATTTAACTAAAATCTAGATCCTTTCCAATTCACAATCTAAAAGTCGAAAATCAAAAGCAAACAGAATATAAACTGATAAAACAATCAACTAACAATGATTTTATTAAAAATAGAGCAGCATCGAGTAATTTATTACCTCTAGGAACTCCAATCAGAGGAATTTAAGTATCAAAATGAATCGATTATGAATTTACAGATGTATAATTGGAAGAGAGAAATAGAGAGGGGGTGGTGGGATATAAAGGAAGAGGAGTAGGAATCACATGGGAGCACGCCTTGGCCAGTTCTTTAAAATCCCATTTGTAAAATTTTCATTTGCAGCCCTCCCACGTTCGTTCCTTACGTGATGGGCCCCTCATTTTTTGTTTTTTATAATATTGGTAGTGGTGGTGGCGTGGACCCCATTACCAACTAGGTCGCCTAAACTTCGTGGCTTTCCTCCCTTACCCCGCCTTACGAGTTACGACCATTGTCTTTAATCTTATACAGTAGTTTATACAAACATATACAATCAAATAATCAATTAAAGAAAAATTGTGATTTTTAATCATTATCTTAAACTAATACTCCCCTTCATCCTTAAATAAATTTCTTATTTATTCCTAAACTTTAGTCCCAAAAAAAATTCTTATTTTATATATTTAACGGCTCATTTAGAATAAAATTTGTATTCAAAGAAATATGTACGTGTATCTTAATTGAATGGTAGTTGAGATGATAATAAGTCGGTAAACTTATAACATAGAGTAAATAGACCTAGTTCAAATCTTTGGTGTCATATTTATCGTTGTGTGGTCATATCAGTTTTCTTTAATAAAGAGTTTTTTTGGTTTTGCCAAGTCCAAATGTGTGTAGTACTGACTTGAATCATGTAGATATAGTTGATTGAATGCTTGGTTACTAAAAAAGGAAATGAACCAAGCATGTGAAACATTATTTGGTCCCGAAAACTCCATAAAATGTCCGACAATCGTGAGGATTGAGGATGTATTGAGAATTTAATCTTGTATGTGTATGTATGGGTCAAACATGTAATATGTATATGGCATGAGTTTAGAAATCAAAAGCAAATAGAATATACTTTTTTTTAAACGGAAAATAAGAGGTACAAACAGAGAGCTTTGACAATGTCATAACCATCTTTGAAACCACCCACGAAACTACATATAATGTGTATAGATCAATCTAGTAAGATAGTGGCATACAAAAGTTCAATTTGAAATACAAACAACACCAAACCAACTAAATAATACAAGGGACAAAATATAAAGCAACACCAGCTAGCAACGACATAATATGACTAGACAAGAATTAGCTGAAATCTGCAAATCACAGTAGCATGAGCTACTGGACCAGACACCAACCTCCCAAATTCTTCAATGTTTTTTTTCTTTTACCTCCTCAACCATTTATGTCCGAATCAACAAACCATAAACTTAGGCATGTAAACGAACCGAACGTTCAACGAACCGTTCGCGAACCGTTCGGCGGGAGTTCGTTTATGTTCTTTCGTTTAGCTAAACAAACGAACACGAACAAAGGCCCATCCGTTCGTGAACATCCATTCGTGAACATCCGTTCGTGTTCGTTTGTTTACGTTCGTTTGTTAGTACGTGTTCGTTTGAGTTTGTTTATGTTCATTTGTGTACGTTTGTGTTTGTTTATGTTCGTTTATGTTTGTTTCGTGTACGTTTGTGTTTGTTTATGTTCGTTTATGTTTGTTACCCTCGTTCACGAACCGTTCGTGAACACTAAATTTTCTTAATGAACCGTTCGTGAACACAAAATTCCGTTCGATAAGTGTTCGTGAACCGTTCACGAACACATTTTCTTTTTTAACAAACGAACACGAATAAGGTCTCGTTCGTGTTCGTTCAGTTTGTTTACAGGCCTACATAAACTCCAATCTAGACTTGACCATCCAAAATGTAACCTATACTTTATCCAAAAGAAAGTTTGCGCTTGAGCTTGTAAAATACTCGATGAGCAACATCCACTACCCCGGTTGAAAATGTGATCATTCCATTCCTACACTTCCGAATAAGCCAAATATTTTAATTTTAATTTTTTTTTGTTGTCAAACGATATATTACTATTTTTTTAAATTTATTTTTTTATCGTTCAACGGTTAAATTATAAAAGAAAAAAAAAAAACTGTTTTTTAATGGTTTAGGCCCACCTCCCTTGTCCATCTTCTCGTTTTCTAGTCCATGCCAATAATCACCGTCACCCTGCTGAACGGGCGTGCCAAGGGTTTATAAAAACTGATACATGTTCGTTGCCCACGTGAAGCGTTGTGAGGTCTTACATTTTCATTAACACGATGACGAAAATCTTCTCCTATTGTTGAAAATAAAAGAGAGATGCACAAGAGATCGACCAATTAAAGATTATAATTTTTTTTTTTTTTGGAAAATGCTAATCATTACCCTTAGGGCTATGATTAAAAAAATTTGCATGCCTAAAATTAGTATACTTAACCATAAAAAACTATCCCTCCTAAAAATCAATATTTGTACATTAACTAATAAACTAGCGGTAAAAGGCTAATGACCTGGCGTTAACGGTGTTTGTCCTCAATCTTGAGGTTGAGAGTTCAAGTCTTACAATTGATTATGTGGATTTAAAGTAGATTAGAATTGAGGTTAAAAGAAAAAGAAAACTAATTCTCAAGGTTCTAAAAGGCGCGCCATGGCGGCGCCAAGGCGTCGCCAAAGCGTGAGGTGCGGCGTCGACGTTACGAAACAGACCATGGCGGCTAGGCTAGGCGTGGCGTGAGATAATGCGCGATAAGGCGTGCCTTAAGGCGAGTTTTTTGTAAGGCGGCTGGAGAAATTGAATTTTTTAGAAAAAAAAAGGATGACATACTTCCTCCGATTTAAAATAAGTGATACACTTTCCATATTTGAGTGTATCAAAATAAGTGATACACTTTGAAAAGTTACCTTATTTGGTAAAAAGTAGTGGACCCTACACTCACTAACTACCTACTTTAACAAAGTGAAATGACCCATGTATCCTTACTTTTACTTTTAAACATCATTAACCTCATTTTATTCAAAAATTATGGGACCCATTATCCACTAACCATCCAATTAATCTAATTTAACCCTCATTATCGTTTTTTGCCTCAAAAAATGTGAAACCAACAATGTATCACTTATTTTAAATCGGAGGAAGTATATAATTATAAATTTGGATTAAACACTTTTTATGAATTTCATATATGAATTATTATATAAATCAATAGATTTATGATTTTTTTTAATTTGATATACGTATATAAATAAATTATATAAAAAATTGGTCGCGTTAATTCACGCCTTGAAAAACGCCACGGCCCGCCATAGCTCGCCATGGCTTGAGGCTTGATGTTGCCGCCACGCCTTACGCTTTCTGGAACCTTGCTAATTCTTAATTATTGTCCTAAGGGCTATGATTAACAAAAAAAAATTAACATGTTGCTATTAATTTAGAGATTTTCTTTTTCAAATACAACTAAAAAATAAATTAAAACTTTCAAATTCATGTCAAACATATAGTTTCGAACCAAATAGAAAAAAAAAAGTAAGTATCATTATAATGTGGTAATTCCATAACACGACATAATGGACCCTTAGAAGGACATGTTTAAGACACAACACAAGCAATCAAATAATTATGCACTAAAGAGGAAACTTAGATTAGCGGCAAGTTAGGTTCTATAGACCTTCAAACATAAGCTTCAAATCACCAAATTAAAAATATGAATTGTATGCATATGTCATTCTTATAATTTTCCATCATGCATCGTATAGCCAAAAGGTAAAGTGTGAACGAGATTAGAAATTACAATTTAATTTTTTGTTTATGTATTATACAATGAATGACCATTGATGCATTGACATACTAATAACAAAATTTTCACCTTTTCAGGTTACTTGATCAAATATTATTTTAGATTTAACACGTTTTGATTTCCAGTTAATTTTGTTAAAGTTAGAGTCCTTATTTTATACCAAATTTCACCAATGGTCCTTTAGTTTAAAAAATTACACGGATGGTCCTTATTTTTGAAACTTATTGCACCGATAGTCCTTTAGGCTAAACGGTGTTAAATTTGTCTGTTAAGTCTCCCATGTGAGATGTACACGAGAGCATTGTAGTCTTTTTCCATTCACTTTTTGCAAAAATAATTAAAAAAAAAACAAATTTATATACAACTTTTAGTGTAAAAAGTGAAATGGGAAAAGACTACAATGCCCTCATGTGCATCTTACATGGGAGACTTAACAGAAAAATTTAACACCGTTTAGCCTAAAGGACTATCGGTGCAATAAGTTTAAAAAATAAGAACCATCCGTGTAATTTTTGAAACTAAAGGACTATTGGTGAAATTTGGTATAAAATTAAAGGACCATCCGTGTAATTAACTCTTAAAGTTATACTTCCTCCGTATCAAAATAAGTGACACAAATTGGCTTACACATTTTTTGAGGCAAAAGATTAAAGTAGAGGTTAAAATAGATTAAAGTACATAGTTAGTGGAGAATGAGTCCCACTTTTCTTGAATAAAGTGATATTAATAAGTTTTAAAAGTAAAAGTAAGGATATAAGGGTAATTTCACTTTATTAAAGTGGATAGTTAGTGGGTATGGGTCCCACTACTTTACCAAATATGGAAAGTTTTCAAAGTGTGTCACTTATTTTGATACACCTCAAAATGGAAAGTGTGTCACTTATTTTGATACGGAGGAAGTATGTATTTGCTCGTGAGAACCTAAAATTCTTATATGTGTTTGTGCAGTAGTTGTGTGTTTGTGTTTGAGCATTAAATCGTCTAAATTTGTTAAGTCATGATAAAGTTGTTACCGGTGAATTATTGTATGACTTAATCACTAACTAATTAATTGTCATTAAAAAAGTAAAAAAAGTATACAAAAAGAAGTGGACGGCATTCAAACTAAATCGTGTTGAATTAAATCTCTTTAATGATACACTAGGATGACTTACTTTCGACGAATGAATGAAATAGCCTTAACTAAATTTGAGAAAAAGAAAACATGGGATATGACATAAGAAAAAGACAAAAAATGAAGTGGCCCCCATGGGACATTAAATGGGACTACACCATGTTACAATTGAGAGAAATCTCTAATAACAACATCTTATTGGCTAAAGAAAAAAGATCCCACTAATCACATGGAAGATGATAATTTTATCAATATAATAGTGCTCCCTTTTTTTAACAAATACCAAAGAGAGGACCTCTTACTTTGTGTGGTCCTATACTATCATTCCATTCAAACTTCACCTAGGAAGTTTTTATCATGATTAAACAAGCATGATTATGATAAAGTTTTTCTTAAGTGAATAGGGTAAATAGTAAAAAGTGACACTATATCTTAAATTGTTTAAATAGATAGATTTACTAATTGTATTTTATGGTTTCACAATCATACTTATTAAATTCTTTCCATTTTAATCAAATTATATAACATGATGATCAGAGAACAAATTAACAAATGTAGTATATATACTTATTTAACTGCAAACTCAAACACTTGAAGTTTTAAGTCTTAAACCTGCAACAACTTGGTTGAGAGTCTCGTTCATGCCATTAGGTTTAGAAAGATCGAGTGGCTGATCCAAAATTTTGAGTAAGAAGAGGGCAAACAAAAATACAAAATTACATATAGCAAATTAATAACAAATGCTATGATATCAAATGAAATTAACAACTTCAGCGACTTATTTTATAAAATTAATAACAAATGCTATCGTTTGACAAAACTATTTATTTTTACCAATAATATTAGTAAATTAAGAACACATTCAACACAAATTTAGCAAACATTTCGATTACCATTGTACATATGTTGTGAAAAAACATGAAGTATACATTTTTTAAATAATGACCATCAATTTGTTGAAAAATGCATTCCATAACTAATAGTATTTGAAGTATTCACTAACTTTTTTGGAGTTGGATTGTAATAAATATATAATAATAGACATATTTTGTTATAAACATTTTTCATTAAAAGTGTGGGTTTTCGGATGGGATCCACTGCCCTCCCTAACTCTTTGTATCCGCCATTGTTTACAAACAATTTGACAAAAAGAATAATCATCATTACACATGTTATTGGTGTTTTATGTTGGTAAAATTTTATTAATCTTTTGAAAAGAAAAGTCAAATAGAAATCTGACTATCTGAAGGATGTATATAAAGTATAAGATATAAGTTGGGCCCTAACTTGGGCCATATTTACAAGTTCGAGTCCATAATATAAAAAGGTGCCCAATTTATCGATTCAAAACCCTAATTCCCAAATCCACGAAACAACTATATAAACCAAAGCTTCTGCGTAACCTGTATTCATATCATCGGTAAGCTGTCAATCTACTTATATCTGTTCTGTTATATCTACAAATGTGTTTCCTTTATGTTTTCTATTTTGATAGCGATTACGCAAAGTTTAAAACTAATTTCGCCTCTTGAAGAGAAATCATTCCGAAATTTTATCGATTGAAATGATTTCTCCATGGATTTACGTCCATAAGAGGCGTAAATTCATTGCGGAAACGTTGAGTCGCTTCTCCTCTGTAAATCAACGGGTGCAGCTAATAAAAACCCGCTAAATTCACCCACTTACTTTGAATTGATTATTATTTTTTCTTTTCTTAGTTGTATATATCGATCCAATGATGGCATGATATCTTTGAGACCTGATTGCATTGTGATGACAACTATAAGCATTTACGCTGAGGATCCTTTTAAAATTAATTCATACGATTAATTTAAAATATCGGTTTTTTGAGATGATGAAGTTTGCACTGGGCTCTGAGAGCAATTAAATAATTGCTTGATTTGATGCATATGCAGCCTAGAAAGCTAGTCTGATCTTCTACTTCTAATAAGCAATCTTAATTCATAAATTTTACGCTGTTTGTTTATTGTTTTTGCCATGATGATAGAACTTGCATCCCAGCTCACTCTGAGACCTTGATATGTTTGAGGTTATGGATTACAAATAGTTCACTTTAAGTCTGAGCTTCTTATAATTTATGCTTAACTGCTTGCTTTTGAATTTAGTTCTAGACTTTTGTTTATTTATGTGTGACGTTTGATTGTTGAGTTAATTGAATAATTTTGTTTTCTTAATTGCAATGATGATTAAATATCTAATCCCAGCTCTATGAGATCTTAATTTGTTTAAGATCCGGGAATTACAACATTTAGTGTTTTTTCTGAGCTTCGTTTTCTTGATTTTTATAGTAATTAAGTTCTCGGACTGTCTTTACTTTTTAGAGTTTGAAAATTTAATTTTTTATGTTCCCAGTGATGTATTTATTTGACCATGCTAATTCTGATGTTGATGAAACAGTTATCAGTCATTTCTGAGGGAACGCTATGTCATTTCCAAGTTGTATTTTTCTTAACATTTTGAATTCTGTAAAGAGAACTGCTACTTTGAAAAATACATTTATTGAGGTGTGTAACCACTAAAATTTCATTTATGTTGTCTAACTATTTTTTGATAGGCGTAATCTTCAAGGAGACATGCAACTTTAGAGTATGTTGTGGTGAAGGATTTCCGGCGAAGAATGGAAATTATTGATTCTATTTCATTATTTAGCCAATTACATTATTTTTTTTAATGTTTCAGGGCGTATAATGGCTTTAAAGATTCATTGAAGTGCTACTTAAAAAGTTTATCATAGGTTTTGTAATTCATGGATTTTGATAATGCCAATTAAAAATTATTGGAAAGTTATATTTTCATTGATGGATGATTAACAGAGGGTACTGTTGTCTACCTTTCGTTTATGCTAGATTAAATTGTCTTGTAACTCCCTCAGGATTCTTAGTTGCAGTATCATAAAAATGCACACTTTTTTGTTTAGTTGTAGATAAATGATTATGTGTATTTTCAAAAGGAAGTAAGTATCTCCCAACCTGCGTGGGGCATAAGCAACGCACAATGAGTGATTATTATTTCTTTTTGAAATGCCAGATGATCTGTTCCAAATGATAGTCTCAACAAACACCCCTCTGAAACTCCATATGCAGCGCATTTTAATTTATGTACTAAAATCAAAATGCAAAGTTATTCTTGTTAAATTAAAAATATAAAATGCAAATTTATTAATCAAAATTGCATTGTTTCATCACTTTCATGTACACAAATCACTTAAAAATGCATATAAACAAGTCTGCAAATTATCATTCCTTTTACAATGGTTTCTTAGGAAACAAAAAATAAATAAAAATTGGATGGTTGGTCGCCATGGTCATGGAGGTCGGCCGGTCGGGCTATGGCTAGCAGATGGTGGCGATGGTGATACAGTATGTTGACGCCCTAGGCGTTGGCCAATAAAATTATTTTTAGAGTTAATTAAATGAATGGTCCTTTAATTTTATACCAAATTTCACCAATGGTCCTTTAGTTTCAAAAATTACACCGATGGTCCTTATTTTTGAAACTTATTTCACCGGTAGTCCTTTAGGTTTAATGGTGTTAAATTTTTCTGTAAAGTATCACATGTGAGATGCACATGGTGTGGGTGTGTGCAAGCGGTTTGATACTTTTTGCCTTAAAAGTTGTAAATAAACTTGTTTTTTAAATTTTTTTTTGCAAAATGTGAAATGGAAAAAGACTATAATGCCCTCATGTGCATCTCACATGGGAGACTTAACATAAATGTTTAACACCGTTAAGTCTAAATGACTATCAGTGAAATAAGTTTAAAAAATAAGGACCATCGGTGTAATTTTTGTAACTAAATGACCATTGGTGAAATTTAGTATAAAGTTAAAGGACCATTCGTGTAATTAACTCTTATTTTTATACAATTATTTTTATATCATAATAAGCAATAATAAACCTATAATATAAAAATCAAGATTTCTTAAAATCTAATGAATTTGAAGATAAAATTAAAAGCAGATAAGACAATTATTTCGTTTAAACCAATATATACATTAAGAAATGATATTTATTTCTACCATTTATTTTTACTCATCTTCTTACCCACTTAACAGGATTGTATGTGTAATCCAGTAATTATCTTTCATAATATTATATACTCCCTCCGTCCCATAAAAAAGTTTACATTTCATTTGGGCACAATCTTTTAGGAGATAGTTGGTGGTGGGATCTTTTGTAATACTTTTGATTAAAATATATGATTATATTGGAGAGAGAAAATATTTTATTTGTGAAATGATTGGTAATAATATTATTTTATTAGGTGGACCCCCTAAATTTGAGAAATGTAAACTTTTTTGTGGGACAAAATTTGAAGAAGAAATGTAAACTTTTATGTGGGACGGAGGGAGTAATGATTTTGATACATGTCTTGATCTAATGAGTAGGAAAATAAGTAAGAACAAATGGTTGGAAGCAATACCATTACTCATATACATTTTAAAAAGTTAGCACACAAGACAACAGGTCTTGTTCCCTTCCACAGTCCCACCACGGCACAACTGTATAATGGATAATTCCATGAAAATTATAAAATTAATATAACGACAATCAGCCTACCCAACATAAGCAGCTGTTTTTGGCCCAAATTGATGCTCTAATACTTGCTACTAAAGAGTATTGAAGTGTTTAAAACAAAGTTTATGATATATCGTTACAAATGCAATTGAGGCATAAATTACCTAACAGTAACAGGGGGAGATGAAAAGAAAATAACGACAAAATAAACAAAAAGACCTGCTATCACAATCCCAACATACACCAAACTTTGTGATGTTGCCTGCTTTGGGGACTTGTACTTTATTTCACAACATTTCATTCTTTCTCTCTCATACTCCAGTACATGCTCCACATACCTGTATATACATATATACATAAATCCCAATACATAAAAAAAAAAGATTTCAATTTTGCACAAAATAAATAAACTTACCGTTGTGTAAAAAGGGAACTTTGAAGAATTTGGGTGCTGTTTTCATTTGCATCTTGTAGACGATGATCGTATAGTAAAGAAGATAAATCCACGAGCTGTTCTTCAAGCCCCTGTTATTTATTCAACAAAAACTATTAACATTTTTTTTAATTTTCAGAGTAACAAATTTATTTACTTTTACTTACATCCAAATATGTTTCGAGTTTTTCAACTAGCTCGTGAGGGAATGGTTCGGGTAAGTTTGTTTCTTTTTTGTAGAATTTTTCTATCCATAATTCAGTTGTGGTTTTATTCTTCTTTCCTTTTACTGCTTCACCAAGAGGGGTTTTTAAATATTCTCCAGCAAAAGCTTGTACAGACTAAAATAAAACAAAATTTAATTAGTGAACAAATAAGAATAATATAAATATTAACACAATATTTAGTTACCTCTGATGTCTCTCGAATCCTATGAAGAGCAGCATCTACACGAGCATATATTGTGTTCCTCTGTTGGAATGAATAATAAATCACCCCAAGAAAATTATTAACAATATTGTTATAAACTGAAAGCGTAACTACAAGAAATAATAAACCTTTAGTGACACTTTTTCAAAAGTGTAGTAAAAAGTTCCAATTTTTACCCTCACCTTTTAATTTTTTGTTGCGTAAAAGTAAAAAAATTCAGGTTTTACATACATTTTTTTTTAAGAAAAGGTTGTGTGACTATAAGGTTTTACCTACCTGATCTTGACCACACTTTTTTATGTGTAGGTAGTACTAAAACACCTTTTTATGTAGTAAAAAGTTCCATTTATTATCCAACCTTTAATGATTGTTTTTTTTTTACTTTTAGTGACATTTTAAATGTGTTACTAAATGACATTTTTATTGTAATGAAGGAAAATTGTTGAGCCAATATCATGTGGGTTGGGTAATGAGTCAAAATATGGTCAAGCGGAAAGGAGTGACTTACCAATGCAACATCTTGAAGCAACTGACTGACCCGAGAAGCATTAGAAAAGGGTCCAAACGGGTGACAACCAGCTGCTAAAAGCCAATTGACAACAGGTCTTTCATGAACATGAGAAGCTTTTTCATAAGGTGCACTTAATCCACCCACAACTGAAGCTAATCCAGCGACTATATGACGTTGTGCTTGTGATGGAATCACATGTCTTCTTTCTGTTTCCGAAACATAACTGCAAAACAAATCATAAAATTATATTCAACAAGAAAAAGAAACATGTTATAAGATAACAAAAGTTTGTTCCAACCTTAAAGGTATGTTTTCACTTGGATGTTGAAGTACAATAACAACATCGTTACTTGTCCACAAAAGGCTTTCATCATCCATCATAAGCTGTGGATCCACATCAGCTAATGATAGAACAAACCTACAAAAGTAGACCAAAATAAAATAAAATATTTATTTATTTTTTTTAGAAATAAAAAATAAGAGATCCAACATGCATTACTCACACAGGAACCACTCTTGTTCCATAAGTACGATGCAAGTCTCCTTGTTTCTTTTGCACTGTTTTTGTTTTCTTCTTTCCAAAATTAGGTTTTGAAGCCCAAACAGGTTTATGCTTTAAAACCGAATCACTCGCACCATCTGTTTCATCCACCCAATTCTGTACAAATATTTAAAATTACTTTATAATTTTAGAAAAACATATTATTTCATAGCAAAAATAATTTTTCACCAACCTGACGAAGAAAATATTTATCAGAAAGAGATGGCTCAGAGACCTCAAGTAAACCAGCTGCTAGTACATCAGCAGACCGTTCCATTTCCTGTCATAAGTAAGAATATACAAATTAATAAAAAATATATTAATAAAAAGTATTTGAATTAAAATAAGAAGATATACTTACCTCTTTAAGGATTGCACCATCAAGATAGGTTTTTGTATGAACATGAAAACGTCCATCTTTTTTAGTTTCTTGTACAGAATGACCACGTGTAGCTTTTGAAACAGCAATTGCTAATTTTTCATGTAAATGTAATGAATGTGAACCACCAACAATTACTACATCTTCTCCTTTGTGTACCAATTTCTTAACCTGAAATTAATCATCATTAATCACTAATTACAATATAATCATCATCAAAAAGTATCAACGCACCTCGGCCTCAATTGCTGCAATATCAATACTGTAGTTTTGGCCCTTTTCCATGATGTTATAACGGTTATGATTTTGTAACACAATTATTGGTATAAGCAACCTTGTTGCAAGATCTACTGTTTCAAACCTGAATCCAATTCCAAAAACTAATAATTAATTAATGACCATAATGCATTTTGTAGGTTTGTGACTTTGTTCTATCATAAAAGGTGCAACATGGTACCCTGAACTTGCAAAAATGGTCAATTTAGTACCCTAACTCATTAATTTGATCGTGTTTTCTTACATGATGTACTTCCCTTATAACTTTTGACGAACTAAAAAATATAGGTTCATCTCGATATATTGAAACTAGAAGCAAATCATATGAGAATTCAATGCCAAATTAGTAAGTCAGGGTACTAAATTGACCATTTTTGCAAGTTCGGGGTACTAAAATGCATTTTTGCCTTATTTAATCATCATAAAATGTTAGGATATAAGAAAAAAGATGAACAAACAAACCTGACATCTGGAGCAATAACATGTTGAACTGTAGTACCAATTAAAGCAGCAATTTGACCAACAAAATTATCATGTGTTGTGGAATGTTCATTAGCAGAAATTGCACTTTTAGGAAACATTGAATTCCTCAAACGAGGAATTGTTTTTGAACTAACACTTCCTTCTTCAGTTTCTATTTTTCCATACGTACATGGGCCCGCTGATATGTCAATTACAACAAATCTGGCACCATTTCAAATAAAATTAAATCAAAAAATCAATTCAACTATTTAAATAAATAAATAAAATTAATAATAATATTTTTTTTCCTTCAGAATACCTGCCAGAACCAAGCCATACTTGAGATGCACCACCACCGTTATAATGATAACGATAAACATAACCTCCTTCTTGTTGCTTAATATCTTCTTCAGTTAATTGATTAGGTTTTGCATACATTAAACTATCAAGATCAATTTCTTTATTCCTAGGATCCATTCTAACCTGTATGAAATAAAAACTTGGGTTAGAAATAAATATTAAATAAATAGTGGATAATTATAGAAGATGAGAGATGCGTACTTTATCAAAATTTACAATAAATATTGCTGTTGGCATAGGTCTGTCTGCTTCTTCAGCATTATATCCCATATTTTCATAGTCAAATAAGTAGGAATAAAGCTTCTGGAATTCTGCTTCTACAACTGATGCATCAACATCAAATGCAGGTACTTCCCTTCCAAAATCAGCCTACAAGTTATATGTAAAAGGGTAATTAATAATTAATATCAACTAATTTAACCATAAAAATAAACAATTATAATTAGTAATTACCTCTCTGGCAGTTCCAGCAGGAACCATTGCTGCTTTCAGAGCCTTTTCAAGTGCTATCAGTTCTGGCTGTGCAGCCTGCAGTAAAAAATAAACTTTTACAGGTTATAAAATATACAAGAATGTGAATTTAGTGTGAAAATTTAATAATTTTGCTAGAAATTACTTACTGGAAATGCATTGAACACCATGTGATGTTCAATATCAAGTGGTTCACCAGTCTCTAGACATGCGGGCCTGTGAGATGGAAACCCTACTCGAAGAAATTCTTCAAGTTTTTGTGAATCTAATGTGTATCTATATCCACCATCTCCACTGAAACCAAGCAGGACGATGTTTACTTCAAGTGGAACTTGAAAGGGAACCTGGATTAAAATCGGATCATAAAGTATAAGTTAGTACACATCTGCTCGTTAGTGTAAACTGTAACAACATATATTTTATAAATAAAAAAACAAAGGGAATAAAAGATGAATCTTTATGCACAAGCGCACTTTCTAACTCAATTTGTGCTGAAAATTAGAATTTAGAGCTTCATACTCATGCATTAAAGAGATTAACTAAATTCATAAGCTTTAAAGCTTGTTAATATCTACAGTGTTTGTACTCCATATTCATAATACATTAAACAGATTTAACATGTTTAACTAAGGGAATATCTATATCAGTATAACTCAGTTTAAACAATTATACAGATTAATAATGTATTTAGGATAGTTAACTAAATTCAACAACGAAACAAGAAACGTAATTGGAGATGTAGATTGATTAATAGATAAACTTGTAATCTCTAATTGTGCTTAACTATAACCAAACTTGATCTAAATAGAAATATAGAGTCAAAACAGTACGCAAATCAAAATCAACTCGAGAATTCAACTGTTGATTGATACAAAGTCCAGTAATTAGATAGAAGTAATCGTCAGATTAGATATCAATTTTTTACCTCAGCGCGAGAATGGAGCATACTACGAACATCTGATCGAATACTTTCTTTAACGTCTTGAAAAGCACTATGGTGCCATTGAGGATGGCCTGGATCTCTTCTGTAAGCTTGAGGTGGAGCTGATTCTGAATTTTTCAGTAGAAGAATTATAAAAATGGATAAAAAGATGTTATGAATCGACGCCATTTTTGAACATCAAAGCTTTCTTAAAACCCTAATTTTGTTTCTTCTTCGTCGGGTAACAGCTTTTTCCCCTCGGACGATCGCCCGAAATGGCGTTTACTGGTGAAGACTGAAGACCAACGCCGTGCGACTGTGCTTTTACCAAAACAGCCCTTGAAAATTGAAATTGACTTTTTAAATTAAAAACAAGGGATTTGTAACCCTTAGAAATTTATTTAATAATTTACTTCGCATAATTTATTACGGAGTACATTCCAATTCCATTTCCTGATTAGCTGAAAATAATATTAAAATCCTTTTAGTTGGTTGGTAGAGATTGAAATTGGAATTATTTTAAATGATAAAGTTGCCCTTATTTGACTTCCTATAATTTGAAGATCGATGACATGACATTAGCATGATTAGAATAAAATGATAACTTATAGGTTTATGAAAATTGGACAAAGAATCGACTGAAATCGCATAATGGAATCGGACTGGATTGAACTGAGCTATGTCGGGTTGTTCTCAGTTTTAATTTTCATAAAAAGTCGGTTCTCGGTCCAGTTCGGCCCCAAGGGGTTCGGTTCGGTCCAAAACTGAGAAAAAACCAAAAAAGACGAAGAAATTTCATCAGTTCTCGGTCCGGTTCGGTTCCGAGTGTCATCGGTTCAATACTCGGTCAGGCCAAAACTATCTTCTCGTTTCGGTTTCGAGCAGTTCGTTTAGCTTCTTGAACCGTTCACAAGCCTAACAACTTATATGACAGTCACATCAGTAGAAAGATCTTACAATTATACTTAAACATTTACGGGACCTGATTAAGATGTCACTGATGCATTAAAAAGCAAGAATTTAGTCACATAAAACAGTTTAGCATTACGTTACATACAACAATAATAATATTGACAAGTTAAACACTTAAACCCTTAGAAATCCAATCAACTCTAACTATATTCTAAACACAAACAAAAAACTACAGGAAGTAAATGTACGTGTTTTGTTATAGTTCATTAAAAACATATTAAAGAATGTAAATTTTACTTAAAAATATGTTTAATCTTTCGATTAATTGTTTTATTAGAAAAATTAGTTACAAATTAGATACAAGAATACATATCATACAAGAAAAAGCTAAGAAACAAAAAGATACAGTTAATTCGAAGAAAGATGATTCTACCAAATCAAATTTTCCCAAAATGGAACTCGATATCAACACAAAAGAACAAGTATAAAACAGTTCCGGAATCAAGAAAAATATAATACTTCAAAACTAAGGTGTTGATTAAACCAAAAAAAAGAAA
Organism: Calendula officinalis; assembly: GCA_963853835.1. NCBI lineage: Eukaryota > Viridiplantae > Streptophyta > Magnoliopsida > Asterales > Asteraceae > Calendula > Calendula officinalis. Next base: position 12,404,478 of record OY970825.1, on the reverse strand, counting down.
AGAAAAACTAATGTTAATGTTCTAATGCACTTCTAAGAGAGACTTTAGGGCCATTAGGCGACCCTCTTGATATAAGATCATGGTTTAAGAATAAAACAATAACCGTTATATCATCATGGAAATGTCGCCGAACACGTTTATCGATTTTATGAAGATCCGAATACCGTAATTCTCGTTTTTTTGCTGCTTCGTGTAGAGCTGCCTTTACCAGCTTCTTGGCAATTCCCTGCACAAAATTATTTATTTTCACGGATAAGATTTAATGACACGTGGCAATTTTGACTCTCATTTACTTGTATATTGGTTCACATTTTATGTTTTAAAGATTATATATCACATAAGTTGACAAAAGAGTGTTTTTTTAATACAAATCACATCCTAGATCGTTTTACTCAAAAAGTTATTTGTAATCGTATTCACCATACTCCGAATGGGTTATTTATTATTATTTTTTTCTAAACACAAAAAGTGACTTACTGCATGTGGGCTATTATGAACAATTTCAACGGCTTCTTCGTTAGTCAAATGTTCCCATAAACCATCAGAAGCAAATATAAGAAAACAATCATTCGGTTGCAGTGAATGAGAAACGACAGACGGACTAGCAGACAAAATTGGCATCACCGTTTGTTCCGGAAGCCGGAATTTTGGTGCAATTGGTTCTTTATTGTACCGTGCATGCTTCATATAAACATCCCCAATAGATTTAGAAACCTACAAAAAATATACAATTAGTCAATTAGTTGATTTTACCAAATATCAATCTTTAATTTGTAATAGAATACCTGAATAATCCCTTTAACTCTCCAAACTCCATGTTTCAAAACAACAATTTGAGGATCATGAGGATGCAAATCTCTTAGTTCCCGCCGAATATTTTCAAGATTAGCGTTATGTTCTTTTGATAATTGCATTGCAGCTATACCTCCCGAATTACCAATTTTCCTACCGAGAACAACACGAGAATCTCCAACATTTGCCACAAAAAGTGTTTGCTGATAAACTACACCAACTAAACAACAAGATCCAACTGTTGCAATGTTGGGTCGGGTACTCCACATTTGAGATACAAGATTCGTGAACCCGTTTTCTGTTTCAAGAAATGCCTGTTTGATTGTTTCGGGTGTCACAATACCATTACGTTCATTTGATTTTGCTGCAAAAATAGCAAACCTAAGAACAATTACTTAATTTTTATTTTTGTATTTGAAATGATGTAACGAAGACTATGATAAAGCCCAAAGTCAACCGTATGCATACAACCTCCTATGCCACTTTGTTCGAACATTTATACTATTATTGTAATCATAATATTTTTGTTATCATATTTAAATATATAATGCATTGGTATCTATTAAAAGCTATAAGATGAAAAGTAGTGTTTCCGGGTCAACCCAGCCCAACGAGTACTAAAGTTGACCCGTTTAACCTGCTACTGACCCACCCATCTTGCCATCTTTAATTTCAACAGATAATTGTGACTTCCATCAGTTCTATGTAAAAATGACTAAAAATGAATATCTGATTAATGTCTAATGACCAAATGTAAAATTATTAACCCATTATTACTTCTAAACAACTTATTATTTCTTCAAATTGTGGCAATCACTTTCGATTTAATTTAAATATTCTAGAAGTATATATACTTAAGTAGGGGATGAACTAATTTATCAACAAACCTTTAAAATTTTTGAGCAAATTATCGCAAACATATCTAGCAGCATCTGGTCCTCCATGACCATCATAAACTCCAACAAATGTCCCAAAATTACCAGACTCAACTTGACTTTGATCTTCAAGCACTTGGTTTGCTTGAATTATAGCCATTGAATACTCCCCATAAACATGTTTCCCAATATCATGAAACCACAATAATCCGTCTTTTTTAAAATCAGCTTTCACACCAACACCAGTTTCGTTATGATCATGCCCAAAAATTGGGCTCCAACAAGCCGAACAGCAATTAGTTAATCTTTTGAACATCCCACATCAAGATCCCCCAAATGGAAATTTTTGTATTTCTCAAAAAGATCAAATCTTGTAACTATGAACGTAAACCAATTGAAAAACTTACAAATATTTGTTTTTCAGTCGTTATTCAAAGTGGGGACTGGGGATTTCTTTTTTAATTTTGAATGTAAGTAAAGATCAAACCTTTAAATCCATATCTCAAGCACAAGATCCCCTGATCAAGAAATGCACTTTTATTTCTTCCTTTCAGCTGAATTCAAAATGGGGTTGCTTTCAAAATCTTAAATTTACCAAAAGATCAAACCTTTTTAATCCACAATTAAATTTTTCAAAAGATAACTTTGACCCCAAGTAACCAATAAAAATAGAAGATCAAATAATAAACAGAAATAAATTAATGAATAGAATTGATCACAAATTTTGAAGAAGATGCATGAGAAAATCACAATAATTTGGAATGAAATATCAAAGAACGAAGGATTTTTTTAGGAAAAAACTTGTTAAATTGTATGTAGAGTGGTGAATCTTGATTGAAAATGAACCCTAGGAGAGAGAAGCATGTGTCGTATTGATTGAAATCCGTTGGGGGGAGAAAGAGAAGGTGGCGTAGGAGCATTTTGTTGGGCAATGTCCCTATTTCGCATTCCCTTGTTAATTAAAAGTCTTTTTTAATTAAAAAATTAGATAGTAGTAGTTGTGGTCTATAATAGTTTATTTGTGACAGTTGGTATTATTAAGGGAAATACAATACTTCCTCCGATTCAAAATAAGTGATACACTTTTCGTATTTTGGTGTATCAAAATAAGTGATACACTTTGAAAATTTACCTTATTTAGTAAAAAGTAGTGGACTCCACACCCACTAACTACCTACTTTAATAAAATGAAATAACTCATTTACCCTTACTTTTACTTTTAAACATCATTAACCTTATTTTATTCAAAAAATATGGGACTCATTCCCCACTAACCATCCAATTAATCTAATATAACCCTCATTATAAAATTTTGCCTCAAAAAGCGTGAAACCCAAAGTGTATCACTTATTTTGAATCGGAGGAAGTATGACGTTTATCAGTTTATGTGACACTTCGTTAATGTCCGGTTGCATCAGTCACAAAAACAGATCGTGAGAGCCGACAAAACCCGTTATTTAGCAGCACTCATAATTTTCCCCTTTTTATTAAGAGAAATGATTTGTTCAAGGCAATTTATAATTCATATAAGGCAAATTAGAATTTTGCAAGGCAATTAAATAACTTTATTTACCTTAAATAATTTTATTTACCTTAGACAAGTAAATTATGTCCTGAACAAATCAATTCCCTTTTATTAAGTATGAACATTGATCAATAAGTACTAAAATGTTGGAAACTACTCTTATTTCGGTCATTTGATGGGGCATGCTTTTGCTTATTTGGGCTTGGCAAATTCGGCTTTGTAGGGCCTAACATTCATTGTGTTACAATTATACATGTTTTTCTTTTTTTATATGTGATCTTTGATGTAGACATGCATAAATAAGGTTTTAAAAAAGATTAAACCGGTTTAAAAAATGTATTGGATCGGTCAATGGTGGTCTAAATCAATTTGGGTCAAAACCTGATCGGATTAGAACCGAATTGTATATTTGCCTCCCAAATCACTTGTAGATGCCCAAATCCAATTTTGAATTCGGTTGAATCCAATTTTTCCAATCCGGTTTTCAAATCGGTCTTCCCTAGTCCAGTTTTTAAAGCGGTTGCCCAAAAATACTCAGACCAATCCCAATCCAGTGGCTTCGAATCCGATCAAATCCACTATGCTTCAATCCGGTTCCGAACCGATTTTGAAACCGGTCTCCGATCGTAATCTGATTTTGATATGCACATTTACGCTTAAATTAAAAAATATAATAGTAGGTTGGAAATTTTTAGTACCTACAAAGATAACAAGAATGATTTTATTTTTTTGAAATCCAAGTAGGAAAAACCAATGTCACTAATCAACATAACGGTTTCACGTGGATATCATACTTTAAATGTAAATTTGTAAGTTTAGATAAATCAAGAAGTCGGTTTCGCAAGTAAGATACATCCATAATAATAAAAGATGTATACTTAAATATATTTAGATGTAGTTTTTCCTTGGAACATAATTTGTACGACACCAAAATTACACCTACACCACTAACATGTGTGTATAATTTAGTGGTGTATGGACAATTTTAGTAGCGTACAAATCGTATCACTTTATTCATTAGACGCTATTACAAAAATGTTAAATTAACCAACTTTACGCCTCAAAACTGGTAAAAGTGGAGCAGTTTAAGAACAAGTGTCACTCTAACACTCATAAATCTACATAAACTTGCTTTAGCATTTCTAAAAGGAAGTAATTATCTCTATACAAAACAATCGCAAAGTGTTCCTTTTGGATCACAAAACAATGGTGCATTTTGTCCAAGTGATTTTTTCCCCAACAACCGTAAGCTTTTTAGCAAGACTTCAAACATGGCCCCACAACACACTTGAAATACTTTGCAAGGGTCAAAGTAATTTCAGCTCATGTTTTCTTTTTCATGATTCTTTTGGGTGGTGGCAGCTATGGCGGCAGCGGTGGTTGTGGCGGCACGCGACGCCTGAAGTTGAACTGTGAATTTCTTCTGCAATTCTTTAAGTTTATCCAGTATTTCTTGGAACGTTGGTCGGGATTGTGGTTCACTGAGTAGAAAAAGAAAATGTGTTTGGTAAGAATGTTTTAATTTTAAGAACAAATTATAGGATGCAAATTCAAAACAAAAATAGAAAATAAAAGTGTCACAAAAAAGAGGTAAAATATAAACCTGCAGCAACAGGTTTGGATAAGAGAAGCCCATTGGGGATCTACATCTGTTGGGATATCTAATTGTTGATTCATGAACCCTACAGCTCCAATCACCTGTAATACATTACATCTTGACTTTTCAGGTCAAACATTCAACTCTGTATTTGATAGTAAATATACTAAGTTTGACCTCAAAAGTCAAACTCTGGAAAGAAAGAAAAAAAAGAAGTTACCTGCATTGAGTTGAGACTATCCCAAGGGATCTTCTCAGTGGTAATTTCCCATAATACCACTCCGAAGCTATATACATCCGATCTACAAATTTAAACAAATATTATTGTAAAATTTTATATTTCATAAATGTTACAAAAAGAATATGATTATTTCAGGGGCTTACTTTTCGTCTGCTTGTTCATTCCGAAGAACTTCTGGAGCCATCCATTGAGGCTAAAAGTGGAAAACGAAAAAAAGTGTCAACTGAAGAAATTTTCTCCTATCTTTTGACATTAGAAGTCAAACATACCCTATAAATCCCATGATAATTGCAATGTCTAAGCTACCCTTACATGACAGCTTAAGAAATTATTATGGAATGTGGAGTAAAATCAATAGCATTAATAATTGATATTAAGGGCAATTTAGACAATTGATAAAGTGGCAGAATACATTTACTAAAGTATAGTTAAGTAAAACATATTAGCCGGAATATCAAGATTTAAGACATGATTTTCACTTTTGAATATTGAATTTATGTACATTAATATCAATTAATTATTTCCTATGTAACTGTAATTTTTATTTCTATGGGTATGTATACCTATTTCTATGAATGAAGAAAGACACGAATTCATATTGACTTACAAAAACATTTCAGTTTTTGGGACTACTTTTTTAGCGGTGGCAAGAATTGATATTCAAGTCCGGGTCACGTTGGGTTGACCCGCAAATACTTTTTGTCCACTTTTAAAATCTTTCTATAAACAATTATTGCGTTAAATATGTTCATAAACACTATATTATCACAATAATAATCTCAACCTTTGGATAAAGCGAGGTTGATGCATAAAAAATAGACTTTGGGCCAAGTATCAACCCGTTTCATTATTACCTAATTATATGACCCGTTTGGAATATAGCATAACCAGAACCGACCCATCATAAGTAAATTGATCAAAAGTAAGAGACAACAGGTACAATTACCATAAGCTAAATGACTTATCTACTCATAAGGTTATAATCCTCATCACATATTACTAAAGTTAGTTACACTTTTCATGTGACACATAGAGATACATGTGTTATATAAATGAATAAGGGGTATAAAAGTAAATACCGTTCCCTTCCCTGTCTTTGTTGTAAGATATGTTTCATGCTTTATACGTGACAGACCAAAGTCCCCAACCTATTTAATAACAAAAACACACACACAAAAGAACATTTTATACATATTTATCTAAAATAAAGTAAATACATCAAGACAAAACAACAAGAAAACAAACCTTTACATTCCAGTTCTTATCAACAAGAAGATTTGAAGACTTCAAATCCCGATGAATGATGGGTGGGTGACAATGATGAAGATAATTCATGCCTCGTGCCTGTGGGTGTGGGACCAGAAAGTATTAGATTAAAAAAGAAAAGAAAATGTTTTAATTATAAATACAATATTCTACTTACTATATCCATTGCCATATGAACGCGACGTCTCCAATCAAATTTAGTTGTGTTTCTTTGAAGTAATCGGAATAAACTTCCACTGTAAAATTCACCAAATAAGTAAATATGTGAAAAATGCATATATACATATTATATATAATGTTATATTATATACATATACATATTATATATAATGTTATATTATGTATGTGAGTGTGTCGAACCGGGGAAGGAACTCTGTGACAATGCATAAACGTTGAGGTGAAGTCACAGCACCCATAAATAGTAGAATATTTGGATGCCTTAACCTTTTCATCAGAGATACCTTCAATCATTAACAAAAACAACTAATTAAATCATTTTTATTAAACATGCAACAACCTATTAAAATTAAATAAGAAACAGAAAATTACCTCCTGTCTAAACGATAATATCACATCATCTGAATATTCTTGCCTTGAGAAAACCTTCACCGCAACATCCTGCACACACAAAATATTCAGAAAAATTGAGATGAAAGTTAGAATGTTATTTATTTATTTCCAACTACATATTTGGAAATAAATAAAACATACCGATCCATACCACAATGCATGGTATACTGTCCCACATGAACCTGTAAACACGTATCAAAAGTAAATAATATCAAAAATAAAAATAATATATCTTTACTATTTGTGAATTTATAAATATGGTACCTTGCCCAATTTGTTCACCAATTATTAAATCTTCCCACAAAATTTCATAATCCAAACTATCAGTATCCATATCAACTTTATTAATGGCACTACTATTTGTACTCCCACAACTACTAGCACTACTTGTGCTATTAACATTACACGAAGAAGACCATGAACCCGAAGCCTCGTTTCGGTTACTATTTTCCCACGCTTGACTTTCTACTTTTGTCTGTTGACCCGATTCATTTTCTTGATCATTATGTAACCAATTCGACCCGAACCGACCCGTTTTTGGATCAGATGACCCGCTTTCTCTTTCTCTTTCATTTCCTTTCCATGGCCATGTAATTCCCTTTTTACCCATCCATGCTTCTGCTTTTGATGATAAGATTTTGTGGATTCCGGGTTTGTTGTCGTTTTCATCGCCCGAATCGGTTGAGGGCTTATTGGTAAATTGTGTTTGGGGGATATCGCCACGTGGCGTGCTGGCCCCACTTGAGTATCCGTCTTCTTTGTGGTCAAGGGCGTTATTGTCATTTTCTGAAAAATGGGTTTCTCCACTGGCAGAATCGTGATCGGTGTGGTTTTCGCGGGTATTCATTTTGGATTTGACTTTGTTGCTGACTTTTGTTGCCTGTTTTTGTAATTTCAACAATCAAGATCTATTGTTACAAGATACAATTCATGGGCTTTTTGTAATAATCACATTTAGGTAGAAACTCTTGTTAATAAGATTAATTTTCTTTTTTGCAAATGTATAACAATGTTTGTTTGCAATAAGAAAAAGATGGTTACAGAATTAATCACCTACTGAAGTTCATGATACTATTTAGGTCCGTCTAAAATGGGTCGGGTTGGGTTGACCCGCGACATATTTTGCCCTTCTTTTTGGTGTCAGATGTAATTATAAAAACTATTTTCTTTAGCTAATAATCTAGTTCTTTTATCAGAATGATTTACGAGTTTTTATGCATAAAATTTCAGTTTGGACAACTTTCAACCCATTTAACCCAAATCCTAGTAATTTATTATTTTAACTTACATTAAAAAAAAATATGAGGTTTTATCCATAAAAAGACACTTTGGGTGACTTTCGACCCGTTTAACCCTTTTCCAAATTATTATTCTTAATTTTTTTTACCAAAATGATTTATGAGGTTGTATGCTTAAAAACACACTTTGAGCGACTTTCAATCCATTTGACACATTTCGAAAATTCGAATTTATCTATTTTTTAATTTACTAAAAATAAAACCCAACCTGATTCAACACATTCCCAACTAAACACATGAAACTTAACAACATAACACCATCAAACACTAACCAAATTTGAAATCTTTGAGCAAATTGCGGTTTGCAACGGTTGTTGAGGATCAAGCCCAAGTTTAGCAGAAGCAATCCTTCTTGGAGCACTAATATTCCCAACGGGCTTTAATTCTCTATAAGGGTGTGTATCACTCGATACACAAATAACACCAATTAATGTCCCATTTTCATCACGAAACGGTGTATTTGTTGCAATAATTTCAAACCGTTCACCGCATTTATTCCTAATTGGAATTTGGCCCGACCAACTATCGCCCCGAATTGTTCTTTGTAAAATTGCATCGGCTAACGGGTAATCATTTGGTTCTACTAAAAGATCATTTGCTGTTTTCCCCAAAGCTTCAGCTGCTGTGTAACCGTAAAGATTTTCAGCCGATCGATTCCTGCAAAAAATTTGGTATTTTATTTGTTAAAAGGTGGTAACTTTTTGTTTTTCTTGAAAAAAAAAAACAAATAAATCAAGAATCCATGGATGAAAATGATAATGTGAGTAATAAAATGGTGATTTTATAATAGTAGACTCTAGATACTCCATATGATAAACCCGATATGATTTAATCAGCATAATAAGCATTTAATTATCTAAAAACTAGGGGTCAAAATGGGCCGGTTTATGTATAAAGTATAAACCCAAAAGTTCGGTTTTTTATTTGGAAACTGTTCGATTTCAGTTAAGTCGGTTTTGGCTCATAGTTCGGTTAATTCAGTTATTGACCAAAGCTTTGGGCTTGGAACCAGCAAAAAATCATTTCTCAATTTTGTATCCAAACCATGTTTTTAGATTGGTACAACAGTAATTTAGTCTAAATGTGAAGATTTTCTATTAACTACAAAACACTTGAAATTAGAAAACTAAATTTAAACTTTAATGATAGATATAGGGCATGTTTCGGTTTTTCGGTTCGGTTTTGGGGACAAACCTAAACCGAACCGAAATTTTCACTTAATTCGAATATTAAAAATCCGAACCATTGATTTATCTCGGTTCGGTTATATTTATAATACTAAAAATTGGAAAAAATATACAGTATATATAATTGAACTGACCAGTAGATTATGTGACCATTGAGATCGAATATATGCACAGATTGACCCATCGATTGCAATATATTCAAATACTGTGTTTCCGTTAGCTTCACAGCTGACGGCCCACAAACACCACCATTCTCTCCACCTCTGCCGGAGGTAACCGAGCTGTTATGGTTGTTGTTATCGTTACTGCGTGTTTCTCTCCTCAATGGTGAAGACTGCCGGAAAGATGTGGACCCAATTTTATAGGCCGCCACAGCACCGCCGTCAAACGCCCCACCGATGGTTCTCCGGCGGGGAGATACTGAACTTGACCTTTGCCGGTCGGATCTTTGTTGAACTTTTAATTCTGACATTTCTTGTTGGAGGTGAGCATGGCTTTCTTCCAAATCATGGATCTTTTTTAATAATTCTTCAGTTGGTGGTATTTCATTCTGGTTCTTATTGTTATCCATTTTTCACACACTTTCACACAAACACACACTCTAAAATTGGTTTATGAATTAAGAAATTGGTAGTTTGAACTCCAAGTTTTCATTTTGGGACAATCCCAAATAAAAAGGATAACAAAATCTACTCTTTTTTCACAAAAACACACAGTGATCAAATGAAATTGCTAAAATCTTGAATTAGTATTTGATTTGTACAGAGTTAAGCACACGAACACCATAAAACACACTCTATCTCCATCTTCACATACTTCCACACAAATACACATTGATCAATTACCCAACTACCCTTCAGATCCTTGTCCTAAACTTCTAATTTGGAAAAACCCAAATTGAAAAAACTAACAAAAACCCACCCGTGTCTGATTGCAAAAACCCAAAGGGGAAACACACACTACCTGTGAATAGTTTGAAATGGGTAAATGGGTTGTTGTTTTTGAAGTTGAAGTTGAGGTGGTCGATGATAGATCAATGTCTTCTTTACTTTCTTCACATATCTATTTTTTTACATATAAACACTCATCCAAAGACTTTAATTTGTAAATGAAATTTGAGTATGGAGAATTGATGGTGATGATGATGATGATGTTGATGAGATAAAGCTTACTTGCCGGATCAATTAATTGAATCTCTCTCTACCCTTTTGTTTCTCTCTCTAAAACACTCACACAAATAGATACACTCATTAAACCCTAAATTAATCCAAGTTATGTGGTGAAGTTTGCAAATTGAAAAGATGAATCTTGAAATGAAGGAATCAGAGGAAAGATGCTGTGTCTTGAAAGGTCAAGACCCCCTCAACCTTCTTTCTCTCTCTCATCTCCAAAAACCTTTTCTTTTTTAATCTTCATTTTTTACTTTTATTTTTATGGTTATCTTAAATGGCCCTTGACTGGATTTACAATTTTTGTATTTGTTTATTTCATTTATTATGCTTTCATTGATTCACATTGCCTTGGTCAAAGTACAAGTCAGGATCATTTTATAGATTTGCTTAACTTGTGTTTTTGGCTTCTCAGGCAAGTTGGTATATTTTAATAATAACTTACTCTTTTCCTATACAAATGAGAAATAATATCATTCTACTATTTGAGTATATTTATTACTTATCAAGATAAGTATAAAAAAAAAAATGAGTAAATTATTATTATTTTGTGGTAAGTAATATGAAATATGCACATACAATAAGTATTAATATTATTTCTTATTACAAATGTGTCATGTATTTTTAATTTTCTAGCCGTCAATGGTCATTCTCATAAATATTAATTCATCTTAGCTTATAAGTTTAATTTATGTTAAATTTTTATTTCAAGGGGCTTTTCACATATTTTACTTTAAAAAATGTCTATAAACAACACCGGGAATAGAAGCGACAACAATGATATATAATCTGTTTAAATAAGGAAAATGAGGATATGAGATGTAATCAGTTTTACCTTTACTCGAAGGTCTAAAAATTGCTTCCTTGAAAAACCTCCGTATGCTCGTGAGAATGTATTAGTGTATAAAACCGGGAGTAGAATGATTTTGTTATTAGTTGGGACTGAATTTATTTCTTTTGTTTGTTGGCAAGAAAGTTGGGCCACACATGCTCCAGTCAACCTAGAATAAATACCTCTATTTAGTTTTCATTACACAGTTTTTAGTAGGGGTGTCAAATTTATACCGAATAAAACCAACCAACATGCTACCAACCATATCAAGAATATATGGTAGCCAATATGTTGGTAGCCAACATGTTTGGTTGGTAGTACCATACCAATCAAGTAATCATGGTACGGTAATGGTACAAAAATTTAAATACCATGGTAGTACCGTACCAACCAATTATATATGTATATATATAATTATTTAGAAGAATTCGAGAAAGGTAAACTAAATATGTATTATTTTTTAATAAAAGTTATGATATCATAACATGAAAACATCCAAATTATAACTTCTTAGCCTTACATATCAATATATTACATTTTTGTTATTGTGTTTATATATAATGTTGATAATTGAGCGTGTGAAGCAGACGAGAATGCTACAAGCTAGTGTATTATGACAATAATACTACATAATTTATACTTTATCGTACATAGTGTTTAATACATTTAACGTATACTATTACCAAATATAATAGTATAGAAAAATGTCTTGTTTTTAGTAATAATTCCAAATAAGTTTGTGATCTTGGTATATACCACTACCAATTCGTACCAACCATGATTGTTGGTAGCCAAACAAATTGGTACCAAGTATAGTTGGTACGGTAGTGGTAGCTAGATTAGTGTACCAAGTATAGTTGGTACGGTACACGGTATGAGGAAAATATATGTGGTACCGTACCATGTTCACCCCTAGTTTTTAGCAATTGAATTGTGTTTTCTCTCTTTTCTATGTAATTGAACATCTAGCTAGGGTTCTTCCCTGTGAAATACAATAACCTCCTTTCGTATTTCCTTTCTAATCGTGAAATGCCTAAGTTTGTCATAGTCATCTTTTTTTTCTTGTGATTTCTAAAACAACTCATATCAACTTCCTGGAGGAATCGGTTGCAATCCTCCCTCCCTGTGTAAACATTTATGGGTCAGAAGATGGTTCGAAAATGGTCACGACAACAGTTAAAGTTGCGTACATCGTAAGCATAAACTCGGCCATCCCACGTGAACCCTTACAACGAGCATACACTTTTTAAAAGAAAGAAACAACCACCATATGTACATATCATTTATCGAATTTGGTTTTATTTGATAATGGTACATGGATAGGCTATAATTTTTTTCCAAAAGCTTAACTTTCTATCAACAACAAGAATCATCACCATACCATGAATACGTAGCCAAGAAGCACCAACTTCCCATCACCTTGCAAAAATATGACAAAGTTCATATAAATTAGATAGATTTTTCGCAATTCACACCAAAACGATATGTTTATTACATACAAATTAATTAATTAGTACAACATGAGTTAACGGATGGAGAGAGAGAGAATCAAGATCACTACTAAACTTTGTTTTCCACAAAATCGAATAAATGATGCCGGAAGCCATTATAAACCACTCTATAAAAAAAACCCATGTCGAAAAACACTCCCGGGAATGGTGGGGTACTGGTGTGTTATTTGATTGACTGCGTTGACCAATTATCAAGTTTGACTTTCTTGATACAATATGAACTAGTCAACACTTATGGAGGCTGCTTGTTGATGTGGTGGAAGTTGAAGAACGACAAGGAAATAACATCTTTCTGATTCTCTAATGTATCGGACTTCTCCGTTCATAAGTGTTAGAATTTTACGACACATGCTTAAACCTAAACCTTCTTCCGTTGACCATTGACTGCTATTAAACATGTCTTGCACAAGTTCTGGTGGAAGACCTTCTCCAGGAGACATGATCCTTCATAATGCACAACAAAATACATGAATTAAGGTTTTGAAACCTAGGATAATCGTTGTTAGAAGCTTGCATAATTATATATTTCATTTTTGGGAATTAACTTAATTTATCTTCCTGCATAATTTGTTGAACAAAACTTGAACACATATTTAAACTTAATTGTATATTTAATTTTTGGGAATTAACTTAATTTATCCTCCTGCATAATTTGTTGAACAAAACCTGGACACATATTTAAACTTTCAAATACATTTTCGAAGTTACATATATACAAAATAAATGCATAACCATCACGAGGATAGCTCGGGCACCCCAGGAGTCCATTATAGTGGAATATCATTTTTTTTAATAATGCAAAAAACCCAAAAATAAAAAATTGGTGGTCAAAATGGATTATGGTTATTGGGTTTTGCCTTGTGGTTGATGATGAGATTTAAATTCGGACTTTAGTTTGAGTGGGTCAATAATTTAAAGGCCTATTTTCAGTGTGGATTCACCTTTATAATGCATTATTGGTAGGACCAAAAAAACATTAAAACCATACTAAAAAAATATTATTTTTAGTCTTTATTCAATATTAGTACGGTAGTTCACCCATGTTCCAATACTGTTCGGTTTTCTTAAACACCTCTAAGCGGGATTTGGCGAGCCACTGACAAGAAAAAACCGTCATAATTGTTAGTTTATGTCCATTTTTGTGCATTCTAGCGGACTACAATATCTTTTTTCTATTTTTCAGAAAGGTAAAATTGTTGGTTGACACATCTAAGTCAAAAACAATGGCTAAAAAGGTTATTAACATTAATCTTAATAGTAAGAACAAAAGGTAAAAAAAACGTACCTAAATGCAATATGCACAACATTTTTCCCATCAGAAGTTTGTTTCAAGGTCGGGCGGACTTGAATTTCCACCCAACCATCGGGTGATGGCGAATGACGCACCATATTCATCAAAAAGTTGGTCAACACTTGTTGAATCCTTGCTTGATCACCAAAAATGGTCAATGTTTTGACTTCTTCAGGAATATCATGGATTAGCTGTAGGCCTCTGTCCCGCAGCTGTAACATTACTTGGCTCACTACCGCATCGATCACACTCCCTAGTAGAAATTCGTGTTTCTCCATCTCTAAAGGACTTCAATTAATAAAAAATGAAGCGAAAAATCAGAAATTGTAGAAATGTAAATGCAAAAGGTTACTCCATACATTTTGTCAGAAATTGCTCATTTTTGCAAAGTGTGGATTGTTTTAGTTGTAGAAAAATATGACATTTTTCTAGAAAAGTTTTCAAAGAGAACTTGAAAAACAAAAAAAAAGTGTTTAAATTAAATCTTTAAGAAAAAATGTCATGGAAAGAGATACGCCCATGTATTAGTTTTATACTAAATTTTTGAAAACTGACTATTATAGACTTCAACTATTTTTCTTTCCTAAGATAGAAAACTCTTCTTGTTTTCGAAACAGAAAAATGAAAACATTGTGAATATCTTTTCAAAATTATCTAACAGTTTTGTAGAGATAATAAACACCCTCCGGTTTCTAGAAAAAGTAGAGATGGAAATTTTCTTTAACTAAAAGCACAAATGTTTATAATGTAGCATAAAGGGAAACAGATCGACCATGTCAAACATGTTAAAAGTCAACTAAATGTTTCGAACATTAATACCTCTTAATAAAAAAAATATTAATAAATTAAATATTTAACCAAATGGTATATATTTGACTTAGCGGTACGTGAGTAACCATACAACCAATAGGTTGTGGTTTCAAGTTTTATAAGAGACATGTGAGATTGTGTGTATATAATGTGTGGGTTAGTACCATTTGCCTCTAATAAATAAATTAACTATTTATAATACTTTAAAAAAAGTGGACAATAAGTTGTTGATGTGTCTCCCAAGCCCAACGAACCCGTTTAGACACATAAAAAAAGTTAGCCATTTCGAGCCCGTTTCAAACCATTATGCAAACCGGCAATTTGCCACTTCTAAAATGTTATAAGAAAACTCACCCGTCTTGTATGTTTTCCTTATCAACATCTTTAATGATCTTGAACATTTGATTCTCACACGCCGCACACGTCTCAAGCAACTGCCTTTGATCTTCGGTTAAATCCGATGCTTCCAATAAAGAATTAGCAAACCGAATACCAAGCAACGGATTCTTAATCTCATGACAAATATAAGCCAATTCCTTCATTCTCGTGTAACATTTCTTTTCTTGTTGCATTTGTACTTTGAGAACTTGTTGCAATTCCGGGCTCGCAATTTGCAAAAAACAAAATGCCCCGATAACATCTCCCGCCATATTCAACCTTTTATTCGCGGTTAAAAGAACTTGCACAAATTTCCCGTTTTTGTCAAAAAACGAAAACGGGTACTTATCGGTATCTTGGCCACCTATTGCATTATGCAAAATGATTATGAATTTTGTCAAAGAATCGGGACCTTTTAAACGACAAAAACTCCCGAAAATCTCTCCGACTAAGGTTTTTCCAATGATGTCAGAGCGGGCCCACCCGGTGAGTTTTTCCATGGCGGCGTTCCACTCGGAACAAGATGTGTTTTCATCGGATGCAAAAATTGGTGGAATTAGCGCACTTGGGTTATGAACTATGGCTTTGTAATCGCCTTGAATTTGGATGAATTTATCCATCACGACCTTTTGGCCCGTGACATCTTGGCCCACGATACAAACTCCAACTATGTTATCCGTGTAGTCTTTGCTAGAACAAGCATTCACCATCAAAAAGACTGCCGTTTCTTCCATTGATGAATTGAATGTTCTCAATTTGATCTCTATGTTTTTGTCTTCTTCGCCTCTTAACGCCCGATACAAAAGTTTATCAACAATTTCTTGCGATTCTTTAAACACAAGATCTTGAACCAACGATTTCCCCATAGCATTCTCAACCGACAACCCCGTGAGCTCAGAAATCTTTGCATTCCACCCGTTTACCCGACCCTCGACATCAACCGCAAATATAGGTGCAGTTGCAGTCTCAATCAACCTAACCATTTCTCGTGCAACCGAACTAAGTTCATCAACACCTTGTAACTCCATATCTCTAATTTCAGCATTCACAACCGCTTTTGAATTATTTTCATCAACATCTTTAAACGAATCTCTCAAAATAAGTTGTAACGAGTGAATTGCATCCATTTCGGCATTCTCCCATGGTAAACTTCTACTCTTCACAACTTCTAAAAACGCATTAAACGAAGAACGCGGATGCATTCTTTGACCGTCATCTTTATCTCCCGGATGATGTTTAGCACCACCCCATTTTATCTCTTTTGCCGTATTTGATCTAAACCAAAATAATACGTCTTTTGAAGTGATGTAAGCAACCGCCATCCCGCAAATCGCATCACCGAGTGAAACGGCGTCCGGGTAGCCCGCATCTGCTAGACTATCGGTGCTTAAACCGGTCGAGTCATGGTTCATAACGGTTAGCCATTCGACTATATCTTTTATTTGTGGTTCGGTTGGTGTGACACCTAACGGGTAGTATTTTCCTTGATTGTAAAGTGCAGCGCCATCACACTTGACCAAATCCATAATACTTGGACTTTGTGTCACGATACCCGTTGCCGAATCGCGAAGAAGCATATCGCATAACAAAGTTTGTGTTCTTAAGATGTGTTTTTCCAACATTTGTGCGGCTAATTGTAGTTCCATATTTAGTTGTAAACCGAACGCTTGCATTAAAAATTCACACGCATAACGTAATGGGAAAGGAATGCAACGGGCCGATGTATGATGACAAACAACCAAACCCCATAGTTTCATTGAAGCCCGTTGCCCGCTTTTTTCGTCATCTAGCCCGTTAATAATAACCGCCATTGCTAATGAAGCTATTGAGCCCATGTTAGCCATGTATTGAGCATGACAACCGTGTGGGGCCCGCAGGGTCGAGCCCACTAAACTCAACGGTTGCATCAACGCTTCATCTTGGATCACACGAACGGGTGTCGTGTGACAATCAACTATCATTCTAACACGGTTTTGCCTAAACAAAAATCTTGAAGCCTGTGGGATATCCGTTGCGGGATAATGTAACCCGATATACGGGTCCAAATCAGCCCGTTTGCTTTCCGCCACAACTTCACCGTGTTCATCTTCATGAAACTTATACACCATAACCCGATCATAACCCGTAAGCTCCCGAACATTTTTCACAACCGCATCACACAAAAGCTTAATATCGCCACCGGGTAACGATTGTAAATTAGAAATGGCCCGAACCGCGAGTTTCTGAGACTGGACCGCACCCGCAATTGACAAAGCTGGGTCTTCGGTTCTCGCGGGCTCCAAATCAATTACAATCCCTACATCAATCCTATGCAAAATTGCATAAAAGGGTTTCCCTGAATTCTTTGAATGAACCCAAAGCGGGTTTAGTAGGGTGATTTCACGGGCCCGAAAAGCCCGTTCTAGCAACACCGAACTCGAAGGGGTGAAAAGGGTTTTGACACAAGTTCCAATTGTTAGAATTTCTTGTTTTTCTATACTCGGAACAGATTGTGGAGCTAAACCTAATCTTTCTCTAGCATTTTCACTAAAAGCGATAATTTTAAAAGTGGAATCATCAATTGCGATCATGCAACCAAACGGTTGAATCCGACCACCTCTTTGAATTCTAGATAAATAAGCATTAATTTGTTGTTCAGGTATGGATGATTGTGTTGTCGTTTTGAGTGATTGTGAGTAATCAAACGACTTACCAGAAAAACCAGATTGTTCAAAAACAGCATGTAATCTTGCATCAGCTGTATATTGTGCAGTTGCTTTACTCACTGAATCAACTACCACCCTGTTGTTTGATGATGATGATTGTTGGTTATTACTCTGGGGATGAACTTTTGAGTGTGTTCTACTTCCTGAAGCCATTTTCTTGAATTAATCGTGAAAAAGATGGAAACTTTTTGTGGGTTAAGTTCTTGAAATCAAAACCCCAAATGGGGCCTTATAAATGGGTCTTGAATTGTGTCTGTACGTGTGTTCATCTTGAACTTTACTAAAATTTAGTGGTGGATATTTTTGTTGCTGTGAAGTGTGTTATGTGGCCTTTTAAATGGCGATACCCTTGATTTTTTTTTTAAAAATAGGCTCGATCGGAGGTGATTTTTCACCAATAGGCTCGATTTTTTCCGGTTTTCAAAAATAGGCTTTCCGCCGTCCCCGAGTCCGGCTTCCATTTGAAACAACGACTCCCCGAGCCCGGCTTCTTCGTGTTTGATGTGACCAGCGGATTAGAAGGAGTCCCCGAGTCCGGCTTTAGCTTGTACGGGGTCCCCGAGCCCGGCTTTAGCTTGGACGGTGTCATAGAGTCCGGCTTTAGGCCTACGTTTCCTATATAATACCACACTCCGGCTTAAATAACAACATCCAAAAAAAAGGGGCGGCGGAGGAGGCGGTTGTGGAGCAGGAAACTGAAAACTCCTCAATACGTAATCAACAACCAGAAACAATCGACTTGGTTGAGGAGTATGGTTGGGCCAGGAGTGTAGAGGAATTTTGCTTGACCGGGGATAGGCGCGGGAATGAAACCTGTTGCTATATTGTATTCTTAGGTCGTACACAGGTACCTAGGGAGTTTTGGAGTACCCTGTTAGATGAGAATTCCAGCTCTGTTTTGTTCCGTGCGGTACGTAATTTAATTATGTTATTATCCATATTATTAATCGAATCTCAAATGTAAATAATTGTATATTTATTACAGCATATAGATTGTTGGGTTAGAAGATGGATGCGTTATCGGTTGTATCTTGGCTATAATACTGGAGAATATAAGCGATGGACAATAATGCCTACCAAGTTTGAGTCTCTACTCTTACCGCCTCACGGATCAGATGCTGTAAAATATGCAGACGGCAGTTTGACACCTTACCCCGCTTGGGGGGACGTGGATGTCTTATACATTCCGTTACGTTTAAATGATAACGTTTGGTTGCTTGTGCAGATGGATCTTGTTAGCAACGATACAAGTTTAATTTGCAGTTGTCGTCGTTCCATAAACCATGACTTGCTTAAGGCAACCCTAAAACGTTGGCGAGATGTTTTGCCCAGTTTTAAAAGGAGTTTCTCCTATGAAGAAAGAAACCCCCAAGTTAAGGCGAATCTTGGTTTCGCCAAAGGCATACCTCAAGGAAGGGAAGAAGACTCTGCTGTGTTTGTTTGTAAATTTATGCATTATCTGGTAACAGGGAAATCAATCAAGCAAGATGGAGTCGTCGATAATAATCAGACCGCTACGGGTTATCGACAACTTATGGCTCGTGATTTGTATAGCTATCGTATTTTAGAATCACAACCCGAAATTTATCCTTTTAGATCCGAGGTTTTGTTTGATAATTTGGAATAAAATTTCAATTGTATTTGGTATTAATTTATAAAAATGCAAAATTAGTGTTTATTTGTCATTTAAAAATAAAGTATTAAAAAAAAAATTTGAAAAAAATTTAAATGTCTAACTTTGGAGCTTGATACAGTACACCTTTAAGTTATTCGGATATAACTTTCTAAATGATAGTTGCAGTATTGATGATAGTGTAAACATATGAAAAAGAATTATAGCAAAAAGATAAGTAACGAAAGAGTTATGACAATCTGAAAATGGAAAAAAATAGTTTTTTGTAATCCAAAAACATACATATACATAAAAATGCAAAATTAGTGTTTATTTGTCATTTAAAAATAAAGTATTAAAAAAAAAAATTTGAAAAAAATTTAAATGTCTAACTTTGGAGCTTGATACAGTACACCTTTAAGTTATTCGGATATAACTTTCTAAATGATAGTTGCAGTATTGATGATAGTGTAAACATATGAAAAAGAATTATAGCAAAAAGATAAGTAACGAAAGAGTTATGACAATCTGAAAATGGAAAAAAATAGTTTTTTGTAATCCAAAAACATACATATACATAAAAATGCAAAATTAGTGTTTATTTGTCATTTAAAAATAAAGTATTAAAAAAAAAAATTTGGAAAAAATTTAAATGTCTAACTTTGGAGCTTGATACAGTACACCTTTAAGTTATTCGGATATAACTTTCTAAATGATAGTTGCAGTATTGATGATAGTGTAAACATATGAAAAAGTATTATAGCAAAAAGATAAGTAACGAAAGAGTTATGACAATCTGAAAATGGAAAAAAATAGTTTTTTGTAATCCAAAAACATACATATACATAAAAATGCAAAATTAGTGTTTATTTGTCATTTAAAAATAAAGTATTAAAAAAAAAATTTGGAAAAAATTTAAATGTCTAACTTTGGAGCTTGATACAGTACACCTTTAAGTTATTCGGATATAACTTTCTAAATGATAGTTGCAGTATTGATGATAGTGTAAACATATGAAAAAGTATTATAGCAAAAAGATAAGTAACGAAAGAGTTATGACAATCTGAAAATGGGAAAAAATAGTTTTTTGTAATCCAAAAACATACATATAAACTTAATTTCATATTAAACAAAAATAAATAATTGTATAATACAACTTAGGCCAAAATATAAGCTAATGATGGTGGCCCCTTCTTCCACCTGTCCCACAATCAGGTGGTCTTCTATTTCTTGCCGGTCTTTGTCGATCTGGGTCTATATTAATGTCTAACCGATGGACCGGACTCACGTTTCTATTAGGTGGATGATTAGAAGATGGGCCCGCGAAATAATTATTAGGGGAATGTGTGAAACCGAATTCCTGAGAATATTGTTGGGGAGCATACGCGGAGGGGGTACTAAACAAATCCGAGTTAAAATCATTTTGAGATATCTCATCCATATTAACTTCATTTTGATTTTGAAATTGCGTACTAGACCCCCCCTGTTGAAAGTTCCAATTTGGACTGTTGCCCATTTGGTATGATGTACCGGCATCAGCAGCATATTCAGTTTGTTGGGCACTAGATTCCCCCCGGTTTGATTTTGAAATTGCGATTTCCGTGTTCACATGCTATTGCCGTTTGTCGTCATAGAGGTGATGACCCGAACCTTCTCGCGAATCGGGTGTACACAACACACTATTGGCAACGTCAATATAGAAAAGCCTTTACCCCGCTAGCCCATGTCTTTTACTGGAACGACCCGAATTGGGAATTGAGAGCCGCAAGTGGAAGAATTTCCACAAGAAGAGGGAGGAGACAGGTGAATAGGTTCCCTATAGTCATGATTTATGATAAAAGTACAAAGTTCATCAGGTAGAATTCCGTTTTCATGCATGAAATGCTTGAAATCACCACTCATTTTAACTTCCCCAAATTGAGTAGCATGGAGGTCCATGACTTCAACAGAATCACCTCTTCGTATCACGCAATGTCTTTTCTGAAGTAGGTGGTTATGCTGCCTCACAAACCGAGGCGGTAAAAGCTGAAAATACCAAAAAATTATAATTTTAGTTAATTGAACAAATATTATCTTGTAATTTTAAACGTACCATCTTTTGCTTTCTCCTGTCAAAATTCTTAAACCTCCCTTTTAACTGCCAGAGATGAACAACCGGTGGTCCTATTTCACGCAACACTTCAATATGTCGCTCATATCGAGCTTGCTCTTGATCAAGCCAAAGAAGTTGCTCCTCGTCTGCAATTTCTTCCGCATGCACCTCATTATAATCCATAGCTATCAAACATTCTAACTCAGCCTCATCTAAAGGAGGCGAATCATACACGGGGTGATATGGAGGTGACTCGTTATTCGACGAACTCATTCTTAATTTTATGATTTGTGAAGTATGTTTTTTTTTGATGAAATCGTTTTTTTTATTGTGTTGGTTTGTGAAGTGTGTATTGAAGTGTTATGATATGGAGGTGAAGTCGTTTTTTTTTATGATATGGAGTGTGACTCCGTAAACTTATATAAGGGGAAGCCAAGCTTAAAAGCCGGACTCGAGGAGTGTTTCTAAAGCTGAAGCCGGGCTCGGGGACCCCGTCCAAGCTAAAGCCGGACTCGGGGACTCCTTCTAATCCGCTGGTCACATCAAACACGAAGAAGCCGGGCTCGGGGAGTCGTTGTTTCAAATGGAAGCCGGACTCGGGGACGGCGGAAAGCCTATTTTTGAAAACCAGAAAAAATCGAGCCTATTGGTGAAAAATCACCTCCGATCGAGCCTATTTTTGAAAAAAAGTCGATACCCTTTTCAAGAGCTAAAATAGATGAATCTTGATTTATGTACACCGCTTTATGCACGATGTACATGTTGTAAAGCGTTAATATTTTGCTTTTTTTAATTTAATAGTGCTAATCTATTGTTTGAAAGGAGCATCAGATTGTATCTGATCTTGTACCTGTTCTATACTTCCATTCAGTATCGACTCTCTCTCCTTCTCAAAGAACATCATGTACTTTTAACTTTTTTGGCTTTTTCTTTGTTTTTATATTATTATTACTTTCCTTTATACTTCCTCCGTATTAAAATAAGTGACACACTTTCTATTTTGGGGTGTATCAAAATAAGTGACACACTTTGAAAACTTTCCTTATTTGGTAAAAATAGTGGGACCCATACCCACTAACTATCCACTTTAATAAATTGAAATTATCCTTATACCCTTACTTTTACTTTTAAAACTCATTAATATCACTTTATTCAAGAAAAGTGGTACCCATTCTCCACTAATTATGTACTTTAATCTATTTTAACCTCTACTTTAATCTTTTACCTCAAAAAATATGTAAGCCAATTTGTGTCACTTATTTTGATACGGATGAAGTAGTTAACATTTTATATTAAAATGATATTATAAATTTGGTAGTAAGAAAGCAGAAAATACAAGCTAAATAGCGACTTAGACGACTTCATTGACGTGATATTACATGGTATCATTTTGCCCACGTAAATATCGTCTCCTATACCTGTAGTAATATGCATGAGGTTATTTTAATATTACATAAATTACTTTAAATATTACAATTATTGTTAGGGATATCAAAAGGGTCAACCCGATCTAATCCTAACCTGAACCTGATTATGCTGGTCGGGTCTATTCATGTCTTTTTCTGATATCAGGTTATTTTAACCCTACCCGACAAACCTGACGTTAGTTTCGTGTCGGATATATTGGGTTTGGATTACTTAACTTTTTCGGGTATCAGGTTAATCCAGTTAGACCCGACTAAAGTTTAAAAGTTTTTTCTTTTAAATTTAAAATATTTATTTAGTACGACAAGTTCAAAATCTTTTACTTTGTTTCTAGTTATACTTCCTCCGTATCAAAATAAATGACACACTTTCTATTTTGAGGTGTATCAAAATAAGTGACACACTTTGAAAACTTTCCTTATTTGGTAAAAATAGTGGGACCCATACCCACTATCTATCTACTTTAATAAAGTGAAATTACTCTTATACCCTTACTTTTACTTTAAAAACTCATTAATATCACTTTATTCAAGGAAAGTGGGACCTATTCTCTACTAACTATGTACTTTAATATATTTTAACCTCTAATTTAATCTTTTACTTCAAAAAACGTGTAAATTTATTTGTGTCACTTATTTTGATACGGAGGAAGTATTAAATAATAAAGGGGTCTAAATTAAAATCTATCCATTTATTTAAATGTCACTTACTGTATTTAGGGTTATACACTGTATGACTTGACTTGTACCTCAACAGCCAAACATGAAGTAAACTAATTCTCCACATATATTAGTTATACGGTGCATTCAAACTAAGGTATTATTATTAAAGCTTATTGTTACTAATTTATACTTTATTATATAAATTGTTCTTAGTTTGCTTATTAAAGCTTATTTTTATGCTTAGAGCCAATCACCAAGCAATCTAATTCTGGTCTCGTTGTATTTAACTAGACTAATCTGATCGGGTTGACCCGACAAACCCGAAACCCTAACCCAATTCCTTATAGGGTGGGGTTGCGAGTTATATTTTTTTACTTCAAACCCGATAAATCTGACTCGATTACAACCAAATTCAACCCGAGAACCTGATTTTTATAATATTTTATTACATGTATACATTATGGTTTAGGAGGTGACTTATGTGATTTTAAAAGCAGTTAGTAAACTAATTCTCCACATATATTAGTTATACGGTGCATTCAAACTAAGGTATCATTATTAAAGCTTATTGTTACTAATTTATACTTTATTATATAAATTGTTCTTAGTTTGCTTATTAAAGCTTATTTTTATGCTTAGAGCCAATCACCAAGCAATCTAATTCTGGTCTCGTTGTATTTAACTAGACTAATCTGATCGGGTTGACCCGACAAACCCGAAACCCTAACCCAATTCCTTATAGGGTGGGGTTGCGAGTTATATTTTTTTACTTCAAACCCGACAAATCTGACTCGATTACAACCAAACTCAACCCGAGAACCTGATTTTTATAATATTTTATTACATGTATACATTATGGTTTTGGAGGTGACTTATGTGATTTTAAAAGCAGTTAGTAAACTAATTCTCCACATATATTAGTTATACGGTGCATTCAAACTAAGGTATTATTATTAAAGCTTATTGTTACTAATTTATACTTTATTATATAAATTGTTCTTAGTTTGCTTATTAAAGCTTATTTTTATGCTTAGAGCCAATCACCAAGCAATCTAATTCTGGTCTCGTTGTATTTAACTAGACTAATCTGATCGGGTTGACCCGACAAAACCGAAACCCTAACCCAATTCCTTATAGGGTGGGGTTGCGAGTTATATTTTTTTACTTCAAACCCGACAAATCTGACTCGATTACAACCAAACTCAACCCGAGAACCTGATTTTTATAATATATTATTACATGTATACATTATGGTTTTGGAGGTGACTTATGTGATTTTAAAAGCAGTTAGTAAACTAATTCTCCACATATATTAGTTATACGGTGCATTCAAACTAAGGTATTATTATTAAAGCTTATTGTTACTAATTTATACTTTATTATATAAATTGTTCTTAGTTTGCTTATTAAAGCTTATTTTTATGCTTAGAGCCAATCACCAAGCAATCTAATTCTGGTCTCGTTGTATTTAACTAGACTAATCTGATCGGGTTGACCCGACAAACCCGAAACCCTAACCCAATTCCTTATAGGGTGGGGTTGCGAGTTATATTTTTTTACTTCAAACCCGACACATCTGACTCGATTACAACCAAACTCAACCCGAGAACCTGATTTTTATAATATTTTATTACATGTATATATTATGGTTTTGGAGGTGACTTATGTGATTTTAAAAGCAGTTAGTAAACTAATTCTCCACATATATTAGTTATACGGTGCATTCAAACTAAGGTATTATTATTAAAGCTTATTGTTACTAATTTATACTTTATTATATAAATTGTTCTTAGTTTGCTTATTAAAGCTTATTTTTATGCTTAGAGCCAATCACCAAGCAATCTAATTCTGGTCTCGTTGTATTTAACTAGACTAATCTGATCGGGTTGACCCGACAAACCCGAAACCCTAACCCAATTCCTTATAGGGTGGGGTTGCGAGTTATATTTTTTTACTTCAAACCCGACAAATCTGACTCGATTACAACCAAACTCAACCCGAGAACCTGATTTTTATAATATTTTATTACATGTATACATTATGGTTTTGGAGGTGACTTATGTGATTTTAAAAGCAGTTAGTAAACTAATTCTCCACATATATTAGTTATACGGTGCATTCAAACTAAGGTATTATTATTAAAGCTTATTGTTACTAATTTATACTTTATTATATAAATTGTTCTTAGTTTGCTTATTAAAGCTTATTTTTATGCTTAGAGCCAATCACCAAGCAATCTAATTCTGGTCTCGTTGTATTTAACTAGACTAATCTGATCGGGTTGACCCGACAAACCCGAAACCCTAACCCAATTCCTTATAGGGTGGGGTTGCGAGTTATATTTTTTTACTTCAAACCCGACAAATCTGACTCGATTACAACCAAACTCAACCCGAGAACCTGATTTTTATAATATTTTATTACATGTATACATTATGGTTTTGGAGGTGACTTATGTGATTTTAAAAGCAGTTAGTAAACTAATTCTCCACATATATTAGTTATACGGTGCATTCAAACTAAGGTATTATTATTAAAGCTTATTGTTACTAATTTATACTTTATTATATAAATTGTTCTTAGTTTGCTTATTAAAGCTTATTTTTATGCTTAGAGCCAATCACCAAGCAATCTAATTCTGGTCTCGTTGTATTTAACTAGACTAATCTGATCGGGTTGACCCGACAAACCCGAAACCCTAACCCAATTCCTTATAGGGTGGGGTTGCGAGTTATATTTTTTTACTTCAAACCCGACAAATCTGACTCGATTACAACCAAACTCAACCCGAGAACCTGATTTTTATAATATTTTATTACATGTATACATTATGGTTTTGGAGGTGACTTATGTGATTTTAAAAGCAGTTAGTAAACTAATTCTCCACATATATTAGTTATACGGTGCATTCAAACTAAGGTATTATTATTAAAGCTTATTGTTACTAATTTATACTTTATTATATAAATTGTTCTTAGTTTGCTTATTAAAGCTTATTTTTATGCTTAGAGCCAATCACCAAGCAATCTAATTCTGGTCTCGTTGTATTTAACTAGACTAATCTGATCGGGTTGACCCGACAAACCCGAAACCCTAACCCAATTCCTTATAGGGTGGGGTTGCGAGTTATATTTTTTTACTTCAAACCCGACAAATCTGACTCGATTACAACCAAACTCAACCCGAGAACCTGATTTTTATAATATTTTATTACATGTATACATTATGGTTTTGGAGGTGACTTATGTGATTTTAAAAGCAGTTCCACATGCATGAGGATTATTAGCATCTAGAATTTGTTGATCGACTCATACTAATTCCTTTCATGGTTTTGTCATCAAACTAGAGTATCAACCAATTAATGTACTTGAAATTCTTTCCCGAACGTCACTTTTTGGGTATTTCGAAGTACATTCGATATATAAGGAAAACAAAGATTGCGTACAAATACAAACTAAGGCACTTAGGCAGGTAGTTTTCATCAAATAGAAATTATCCACTGAATCTAATATTTTCCCTGTCAATATAAATTACCAAAAGTTTAACTTTATAAACTTCCTTCCAATTTGCATATGTTAAAAACATGGTTTTGAAAATCAGACAGGACATGAGTCATTGGTTTAACTGGTCAATCACCAAACATGATGATTAAGCCACTTAAACATTTTAATAAATTATATATCATTTATATCGTAGAGTGAAGTAAATAAATGCTCAAATTCTTAAATTGTCGTTAAAATGACTTTTTTTTATATGTGTACGCACTACCAACGGGTCACCGATTTATGCGTTTTTTTTTTTATCTATTCTTTAAAGGTTGTTTATAGGCGGTTGGTCCGGTTTTGGAAAACCGGTTCAATTCAACCAATTTTCAAAACCATGATTTAAAAGTTGAATGAAAGTTGAAGTTTACAATATAGTTTTATAAATTTACATATATTAGAGACTCATGGATACCCACATGTTTGTGGGTAGATAAATCCGAATAATTCCACCCACATGTATGAGTATAGGTTAAGCACTGTAATTTTATTGTTAAGTCTGACTTGTATGAGTATCATTGTTGATATCAACAAGTGTTGATACATTAAATGCCATATATATAAGTTAATAAAGAGTTTATCTAACTCATGCCCGGAAGAACTAATAAACTCTAAAATTTCTTTCATGATGAATAAATATATTTATTAGTAATTAATGAAGTGTATCTTTGGCATGAATTAAATGTATTTTCAAATAAAAATGGCATTTTTAAGTTTATTAAGCATGCTAATCTCATGCCCTTAGGGTACGTTTGGTACAGAGAATGGAATTGCAGGGAAATGGTTGCAAAGAATGGAATTGCAGAGAAAAGGAATTAGTCTGGAGAAAAAGAATTGACTCCTCTGTTTGGTAGCACAGAGACTTCAACAGAGAATTGCAGCAGAGAATCATTTCTCTTGTTTGGTATAACAAAAAAATCAGTAGAGAATTGTACAAACTTTATAATTAGCAAACGTATTTTTTTCCACAACAATCATTATTATAACATACAAAATTCATGGATAAATTAATAACGAAAGTGCATTATTAAAATCAATAATAACATCCAAAAACATAAACTATTGTCACTTTCAAAAACATCGATTCAATCAAAATGTAACAAAAAAAAATACAGTGCTAAGTACGTAAAACCACAATGTAACCAAGAACAATATTTGAACTATAAACAATTATCCCATAGAGCCATCAGTGTAAAATTCTACCATGCATATTTTCTCTTCTTGTGTCAATCCAAAAAATAACCGTCCTAGAAGGACATCATTTCCAATCAAATTAGATGCTTTAAAACGTTTGGTCATTGTAATACCCGGTAAAGCTTTCAACTCATCACTAACCTTCTCAAATTGTTGCTGGACGGAATTGTGGCAGACACTTGACGACGGAATTGCAGTGGACAGCGGACGAAATTGAGGACGAAGGGTTTCGTATAAAGAAAAGAAGAGGGCTTTGTGGGCTTTGTGATTCTCTACGTGTTTTTTTTAAGTCTCGATATATCATCCCTCCTTTGCCCTTATTTAGTAGGGAATTAAAATTAGGGAAAAGGAAAATTTTTTTTTCTCCATCTTCCTTTCTCAATGTAACCAAACAAAAGACTTTACCTTTATTTCCCCTTCTCTCCCTTCAAATCTCTGTACCAAACACATTCTTAGGGAATGAGTTAGTCAAACCCGTAAATAAATAGTCATACCATGCAACCTAACTGCGTCAATAAAGTATAGTTTATTTAACTTCATTTGAAAGTTTATTACTGAAATTTATTTAAAAATAATAATAACAAAATGTTCAATTCTATTTTAAATACGGTAAACCCACCACTACTACCACTAAGTGTGAATTAGAGTCTGATTAGAATTTCAATCAACATTACTAAGATCCGTATCAACCACGACATAAAAGTAATACTTGTCAAATCATTGATACGTTAACGAATATTCTAATACTATTAATATTTATTAAGTTAATATCTTTAAGCTTCACACATTATAAAATAGCACATTAAATTCGTAAGGTTGTAATGGGTATGATGAAGCAAAATACCAGATGCTCTCGTGAAAAAAGCAAGAAAGTGCGACCCAGGAAGGTACACTACGGTGGAGCCGTGGCGACTTGTCTTTGTTATTTTTCATTCTTGGATCACATGCAGCCCACGTGAAGTTTGTCCCTTAATTGACTCTGGTGTTCCCGCTTCAGTTTTCTAAATCAATAAGAGTGAGCCACGTGGGCAACTGAAGCCCACTCAATGTGTGGGTCAAAGCACGTGCTGTGGGCCATACGCACCTTACGCATCGCACGTGACATAACCAATGAAAACATGCCAATCAGTATTGGCCCCATGACTTTGGTGATGCCGTGGCCCGACGTAGTAGAATCACTATCCACGTGGGCTTCTGCTTTTACTTTTTAGTCTTTGTTTTCTTTTTCATTTATTGAAACTAGATTGCATATTTAACGTCTCATATGTTCAACTTTCTACGATATTTTAGGAAGGCTTTTTTCCGATTATCCGGTTAATATAAAATATGAGTTACCAAAGGGCTAATGGCCTAGCGGTAAGGTGTGTTGGAAATAATAATGGGTTATTTGCAAGTTGGTAAATTTCCTATTATTATGAGAGTTGTGGAGCTTAATATTTTATGAACTTCTTTTGTATGTCATAACCATTGACACTAAATGTCATAATATGTGACATAATGTTGAATTAATCAAGAGTTACAAAACTCTTGGTTTGAATGTCATTATGGTACTTCAAGGCATGAGAGCCTATATAAACAACCTCTAGTTGTGAAGTTCTACACACCAAAATTGATAAGCTCTCCTCTCATATGCTCTCTTCTCATGATGTTGTGTTTTGATATCATCATGTGTTTCCAAGTAATCACTTTGTGTTGTCGGTAATTCTAGTGCTGTACAATAATACTGATAAACTGCATCAAATCCTGGGGTTCTACGTTGAGGCTTGCAGCATATAGAGCGCGTAAAAACCTTAAAGGACATGAATTACAATTCCGTGCGGTTCGTTCTTCATCAACATTCAGGTTTGATTGTTCCATTTGGTTCTTTCTTTTTTGTTGATTATGATATTGAATTATCAATATCAAATACGGTTTTAATATCGTAATTGTCTAATTATTTAATCACCGAATATTTAATCTAAACAACAATCTTTAAGGTTTTTATTTTGTTATATATTATTGTGTATATATACACATATTTTCTTTTATAAAATATTCGGTGATTAATAAAACATTGAGATATTGTGTCAATGGTTAAAATATATATATATATATATATATATATATATATATATATATATATATATATATATATATATATATATATATATATATATATATATATATATATATATATATATATATATATATATATATATATTAAATAGAGTTCATTATGTGAATGTTTAATATATATATTCATGTTATGGAATAGTTTTAAAAGTGATTATTATGACTATTAAGTTCAACTTTTATTAGTTATATTTTTTCTAATCATGGCTATTTAATATATGTATTTTAATGTTTTGACATAATTAAATATCTATTTTAATCTAATGGACAAGTTAAAACAAAAGGTTTTTTCTCATCTAAAGTGGGTGTTATATGAATTATCATGCTTATGGTTGAAGCATTATAATTGATTTAATTATTATTTTTTGTATATAGATTATTTCAAGATACTTTTATGTTTGAAAAGTATACTATTTGAAAAATCATGATTATACAAAATAGATAATTTTAGTGTTAAACGGAATCTTTCCAGCTGTGTATCATTAAGCATTGTATTGAACCTATAAGTGGAATAAATTATCAGTCATCCCCAAATAGGATAACCTATTCTTATTACAATGTCTAGGAAAGTTAAAGGCGGTTTTTCTGACTCCAAATGGGGGTGGTTCCGATATGCACTAGCGCTGTCTACCCTCACCGTCTTTCCTGGTTGTATTCGAATAGAGCTACCGAAAAGGGTTGACTAAATAATGTTTTCCTTGAATGTGGTTAAATACTTGGAGTTTCACAAATTTGAGGACTACTCTTTGGATGTTTTGTCGAAACACTTCCTTATTGAGAAGGAAAATCTCATAAGAGATCAAAAGAGTAAAGTCAGATTGAGTGTGTACCACATGTCAGGTGGGAGCTCGGATTTTGCTTATGTAAAAGGAATTACAAATGTTGTTGCAAATCTAATCCACTTGGGTGCAAGTGTGGGTCATGTAGGAGTCAATATGACTACCTCAATTACTCGGGTGATGGAGGCCCGAGACTGGTTTGTGGATTCTGGAGTTAACATTCATGTTTGTGGAAATTGTGATAGTTTCAAATTTATGGTATGGTTCGAGAAGGAACTGTGGTGACATGTGTTGACCGCCATAGAGTACTTGTTCATGGCATTGGCACAGTGGTTCTAACATTGCGAAATGGAACTATGGTTACCTTCGAGAGGTCGTACATGTTCCTTGAATCTCCAAGGAACTTATATCGGAGAACAAATATGACAAAAATAGTTACAAGCTGGTAATAATAAAAAATGGCCATATCGTGTTCCCCAAAGATGGGTTATTATGGATCAAACCATCATCAAAGGTGGAATGTTTATGCTTGATCTATGTGGTGATGGATAAGATAATGTTGTATCTATATCCAATGATTATGTGTCAAATGTTGATCTTTGTAATCGTGAGAATATGATACTGTCAGCGTTAGTGACAATATCGCTAGTAATGATGTAACTAAGTTTCGAATTAATGAAATAGTTTTTCAAATTATATTGCGTGTTCAATTTCTTTGTGTCATAAAAGGTTAGCTCACACTAACATTAAAAAAATATTGAAAAGACACAATCTAAAGTATTGATAGAAGTAAATAATAAAGATTTTAACAAATGTGAAACTTGTATAAAATCAAAGTTTACAAAGAAACTTTTTCAAGTGTCAAAAGAATTACATCATTACTAGAGTTGATCTATTCAGATATTTGTGAACTGAATGCAATACTCACGCGTGGAGGTAAAAGATACTTCATTACAATTTGTGGTGACTATAGCCGCTATTTACATGTTTACTTGTTGCATTCATAAGATGAAGCTTTTAATGCATTCAAACTGTATAAGTGCAAGGCTGAAAACCAACATGACAAACACATTAACATTCTTCGCTTGGAAAGAGGCGGAAAATACGTTAATCATGAGTTTGACACATTCTGTGAAGAGAATGATATCAAGCATGAGATAATTTCACCATATACTCCCCAACCGAATGGATTAGCTGAAAGAGAGAGTTGAACCCTTGTTGAAATGGTCAACTATATGTTGAACCAATCGGGTTTGCTACACAATTAGTGGGGGGAAGCTTTGTTGACTGCATGTTATGTGCACAAAAGAATCACTAGTCGTGTGATTCTTTCTAGATTATCTAAGAGTGTGGGGGTGTTTAGCTTATTATCGTACACCTGATCTTTAACGATCCAAGTTGGGAGCTCGAGCTATGAAGTGTATATTCATTGGATATGCTCAGAATAGTAAGGCCTACCGATTGTTGGATAATGAATCAGGAGTCATCGTGGAATCCAGAGATGTGGAATTCTTCGACGATAAGTTAATATGAGATGATGAAAACTCTCATCCCAACTTTAATCATATTCTAGCACCCAGTACTTCTCGATATATTATCTCATCTTCTTCTGTTGTGGGAGAATCACATTCTACTGTTGTTGTAGAAGAACCACCTTCTTCTGTTGTAGAAGAACCAACAAGAAGTACACGGGTTAGAAGGGAAAAGAATTTTGGAGATGATTTTCTATCATACTTAGTTGAAGGATCTCAATCTAAGGTGACGAGAGAGGTCATCTCAGTTATTATTTTGATAATGATCCTAAGATTTTTAATGATTCCATGACATGGAGAGGATGTTATTAGTGATGAAATGGATTCATTTATGGGAAACAAACTTGGAGGGGGATTGTTGGAAATAATAATGGGTTATTTGCAAGTTGGTAAATTTCCTATTATTATGAGAGTTGTGGAGCTTAATATTTTATGAACTTCTTTTGTATGTCATAACCATTGACACTAAATGTCATAATATGTGACATAATGTTGAATTAATCAAGAGTTACAAAACTCTTGGTTTGAATGTCATTATGGTACTTCAAGGCATGAGAGCCTATATAAACAACCTCTAGTTGTGAAGTTCTACACACCAAAATTGATAAGCTCTCCTCTCATATGCTCTCTTCTCATGATGTTGTGTTTTGATATCATCATGTGTTTCCAAGTAATCACTTTGTGTTGTCGGTAATTCTAGTGCTGTAGAATAATACTGATAAACTGCATCAAATCCTGGGGTTCTACGTTGAGGCTTGCAGCATATAGAGCGCGTAAAAACCTTAAAGGACATGAATTACAATTCCGTGCGGTTCGTTCTTCATCAACATTCAGGTTTGATTGTTCCATTTGGTTCTTTCTTTTTTGTTGATTATGATATTGAATTATCAATATCAAATACGGTTTTAATATCGTAATTGTCTAATTATTTAATCACCGAATATTTAATCTAAACAACAAGGTGTTTGCCCTACAACCTAGTGTTTGAGAGTTCGAGTCCCATAATGGACATAGGTGGTTATTTAAGAGTAGATTAGATTTGCCGTTAAAAAAAATAAATATAAAATATGAGTTATGCAGCTGATTCTTTTAGTTACTTTATTGTTTAGTTCAAGATAAAGTGATAATTTGGGTAAAATATGTATATTAGCAAAATAAAATGTATGAGTCACAAACGAATGAATATAGATAGGGTTGTTTAAAATTAGGAATCCGGATTTCAGATTTCCCAAAAAACCCCAACTATTCAAATATTTTCCTAGATATTTTAGATATATTTTAGATATCCAAAAAAATTCAAAACGCTATCCGGATGCGTTTTCGAAAATTCAGATATTAAGATTTTCGGATACACGGATATATGGATTTCGGATATTAGATACTTTTGGGATACCTGATTTTCAAAATTTTGTGAGCACATATATTATGTTAATATCCAAACACTTATATTTATGCTAAGTGATGTGCATAAACGTTAAATGAAGTTGATACAGTTATTTGTTACTAGTATAAATAAAATGAAATTGACTTATGCAGAAAATAGTTTATTACCGGAGGATGAACTTCTTGAATAGAAGAATAGTAGAAGAAATTGGCTCGATAAAGAAGGTAAAAAGGTAGAATTGCAAAACAAAAAGCTAGATTAAAATGGGCAGTCAATAGAGATGAAAACTTTAATTTCCATATGGTGGTTAGAAATAAAATATCGAAAAACAACATTAAAGGTCTTATGTTGGAAGGTAATTAAATGGCGTACTTTTAAAAATATCTTTCAAAGAAACTAGAAATGATCGGCGTACTTTAACATCGTATATGTACAAGAAATTGGATGTTGCTATTGCTTTTGAAGCTCGATTCTCTGAAAGTGAGGTATGGAACATGGTTCGAGCTTGTGGGTCCTTAAAGCCCAAAGTTCTGACTAGTTTATTTTTAAATTTTCTAAACATTTTTGGGATGTAATAAATTGGATTTAAGGAATGCTCTCGATGATTTTTAGGACAACGAAAGAAATAATTGGGGCGGCCGTTGTGTAATTCATCCTTTATTTCCCTTATTATTATGAAAATTCAAATCCTATTTGTTTTGACGATTATAGGCTTATAAGCCTCATTGGGTCTTATTGTAATAAAACTATTACAAAAATACTAGCCGAAAATCAAATTAGTAATCAATAGTCATTAAGAAGAGCAAAATACTATTATTTCCCATTTGTCTGTTGGTTATTTCTCAATATGTGGTGATTTTTACTAGGGGTGTTCAAAAATAACCGAAAAAATGGGTACCCGAAAAAATATCCGATATTCGAAATCCGGATACCCGAAAATCCGGGTACCCGAAAATCCGGATACCCGGATTCCGGGTAACCGGTTTCCGGGTATCAAATACGGGTAGTGTTTTTCTAAAAAACCGGGTAATTGGGTACCCGGTACCCGAATTTTATTTTTCCAACTTATTTTTATATATTTTTTATATTATTATTAGACATTAATTATCATTAGATATGGGCATATGCTTGGATCATTTTGACAAATGTCTAAAATTTAAAACCCTATCTCAATTCTCACGTACAAACCATCAAATTCTCACATCCGTCGTTGAATCATGGTTTTGAATCATTGGATGTCTTTAAAGATTTGGTCAGATTCATTACTAGTAATGATTTTTCTTTAAAGAAAATCATAACGTAAATTTTTAATAACAAATTTATTAATAAGATTTAAAGAAATTAAATATATAAACAATGGCGACTTCCATTTATGTAATTTTTGTGATAAAGAAATTATATTTCCGGGTACCGGGTACCCGAAAACCGGGTATCCGAAAAACCGGGTACCCGAAAATTCGGGTACTGATACGGGTACCTAAATCTACTACCCGAATTTTCGGGTACCCGGTTTTAGGGTACCCGGATTTCCGGGTACCCGGTTTTGAACACCCCTAATTTTTACACCACATATTTTAATTTATCTACCACAACAATTACATTATTAATT
Organism: Calendula officinalis; assembly: GCA_963853835.1. Classification (NCBI taxonomy): domain Eukaryota; kingdom Viridiplantae; phylum Streptophyta; class Magnoliopsida; order Asterales; family Asteraceae; genus Calendula; species Calendula officinalis. Next base: position 12,368,488 of record OY970825.1, on the reverse strand, counting down.
TATACCGTATGCATAACTAGTTTTACATTATGATATAGGTATAAAAAAATATGGACAAATTAAATTCCTTTTCTGATGCCTTCCTCAATGCAAGTTTACTGGTCATCAGTTTTTATTCGTCCAATCTCTATAATAAAATAAATGGTAAAATTTTTGTCTTATTAGGCGGATTTTTTCGTTTATAATAATATCAATCCTTTTAAATATATGAAAGGGAATAAAGGGATATTCTCGCAGTGGTTAACGCCTTTCTTCCAAGTTGGAGGTCAGGGTCTCGAGTCCCTCAACTCTTATAAATCTTTTCCCTATCACCTACTGGGTAACTCGCTCACCTTGAAAGTTATTTTTTTTGTTGGCCCATCATAGAAGCACATGCAACTTAGCCCAAATCTCTACTACTTATAAAACATTTAGGACCTTTCCTTATTTATCATCTTGAAAATTCAGCCAAATAGTTTCTAATTATGGAAGCTATTGATTTTATTAAAAAAGGAAGAGCCAGGTTTCGAACCTGCGACCTTGGGGAAGCAAGTGTACGTCCAAACCAGCTGATCCAACGATCGATTTATTACCTTTCCAAACAGATAACTATTAAACATAAAACTAGTCGCCATGTAGGCTTCGGGCAAACACAACACTAAAGTTGTGGACATCATGCACTTAAGTGGCCCACTTGGGTTTGGGCCCATGACAAAATGAAATCCGAAAAAGTCTCAACCTATGTTAAACCATTGTCTAATTGACCATTGAACGATGTTGGACTCTTCGATTCCATCGACACTTCAGACCTTCGTCTCTCCCATCTCGATTCCTTCGCCCCCCTTACAAGAAACTCCTCGGTTTCTTCAGGCCTCCTCGATTCCTTAAACTCCTCGGTAGTTTTAACGCCTCCTCAATTCTGTAAAGTTTGGTTTATGTCCCAATAAATCATCCCATAACTCATTAATAACATGTTACAATTCAGATACAGATGCGTATGCGCCTCCATAACTCATCGGAAGCTCCAATTTTTCCGTGAATACATTACAACATTTACTAGCCCTAATCAATTTGTTCCGGTCGACATTTGATTATGGCGGTTTCAGAGGAAGAATCATGGTCACGAAGTGGAAACAGTTGAGATCTTCGTCGTCTCACGGTGGTCCTGTAGTGGCTGTGAGTATTTCTTGTAACACCTCAATTTTTAAAACACTTTTTAAATCATATTTTTAAATAAAAATATTACAAGTTCAATATTCCCAAAATACGGTTTAACAAAAACCTTATAACGTTTATCAGAGTATTAAAACTGGTGTTACATTATAATATCATAACCATAGGATAAACGGGATCTACCTACGAGCTCCCGAGCTAATCAACACTAGGCCACTTCTATCGCGACCCTCTAATCCATCGATCTCGAACCTGAGTACATAGCCAAAACACAAAGTAGTACGTGAGACAAAATAGTCTCGTGAGATACATGAGTTTTTGACCCATTCTGAAATATAATAAAGGTCATTACTATTCATTTCTTTTCTTTATTCACTTATTAATTATTATCTTATATTCTTACCACTTATTCGTATTTACTAGTAAGCTAACCGTAAGCTTACCTATCACGTAGTCACATACTTGTAAGCTATTCATAAGCTTACTAAATCTTTATCACATACGCTACGGACCTCACCGTAGAAAACTCCCCCGATGTGGGTTAACTAGGTAAACTCCCCCGTTTCCGGGTTAACTGAAACTCCCCCGATTTCCCGGTTGACTATTTCTCCCCCGTTTTCCGGGTTGACTATTTCTCGACAGTCTACTCTTGCGCAGAGTGGTACCTCCCCAAGTAGGTGTCACTAACTCCCCCAACTTGTGTGGGTTAACTATGATCCGGATCCTTTTCTCAACACATATTGAAATCATGAAATACGGGTCTATGCCCAAATAATACATACTCAAACATAAATTAGAATACATCTATTCTAATTATCATATTATTCTCATTTCTTATTCAATTTCAATATTGACTTTATCAAGTCCTTTATTAAATAAAACATGTTTATTATTTATCAAAATCATTTACTCTAACTTCTCTTTGACTAGAATACAAATTTATTTCTAGTCACTTTATATTTATTTCTCCTAGCAACTCAATCTCTACTCTTATTAGTATAATATACAAATCAATACTTGATACTTGAAAATCATTGTCGTTAGCTTTATTAATATATATTATTAATAAACCAAATATCTTACTTTCTAATTCATACTCTAAACCATATATCATATTAATAAAGAAATATTAATCACTTTTTCATTATCATAATCCCTTTCAAAATCGTTAGTCATTAAGACATACTTAGATAGTCTAATATCGGTATTTTCATATCTTTTCAATCGTATCTTTATTAAAACATTTAATTAATAAAGACTCATAAAACATTATAGTTTTCCAAATCATTTGCTATGTACTCAGTAAAAGTCTCATGTACTCACCTTAGCCAAGCTAAATCCGAATCGTGTCTAATAACACGGATCCTTGAAATCCAACTTGTGAAATGTCACCAATCTTTAGGTCTTCTTGACCTACCATCAATATCATTATAATAACTAGTTATTATCCATAACTAATCACTAATCAATCCATATTCACATTCCTAACCACCAAGTTCATCCAACTTGGTAAAATCTCAAACCCTAGTTCAAGATTTCCATCAACAAACTCAAATCCAACTTGTACACATCGATTACAAGCTTACAATGAGTGTTCTACACCCATGTTTAGTCATCTTCCCCAAAGATGACATGGTTGGTTCCCCAGACGATCCTCGCGCCCCGCTCGCGCCCACCTCGCGCCGCGAGGTGGCGCGGATTTGCCAGTTGGTTGCCACTGAAACACAGACCTCGCGCCCGCTCGCGCCTGGCTCGCGACTCGAGCTCGACTCGGGCTCGGCGCGAGTCTCTCGCGTTTCGCCTCTGAAGTTTCTGTTCAACCTCGCGTCTGCCTCGCGCCGCGAGGGCTGTCTGGGTCAGTTTCTTGCCTTTTAAACTTGTTTCCATCCAAGTCTTGACCCATACTTGGTTACACCAAGTCCCAAACATCCAAACACTCGATAAAACACAACGGAGGCTTGATTAAATATTTTACCACCTTTATTCCTCGATATTTCCATTCAATTTATTAACCGAAAATTCCGATCGTTACAACTATCCACCCCTTAAAAGGATTCCGTCCTCGGAATCAACTCAAGGATTTCAAATCCTCATTCCACTTCCAAGTCATGATCCAACGATACTTATGCATTTAATTGCTCCTAATACCCGAACGGGTCAAAATTTCACAATTTGACCTTAACATTTCCCATCATTTAACCAAACTCTTTATCCCCATTGGGATGATATGACCCAATCATTACTAATAACCAATTAACCAAAATGATAGTCAACACCTCGCTTTGACCAAATTGTCAACATTGTTCCATCTTTGACTTAAGCACAAAGTCAACAATATCTTGAAAATTTCCTTACCCATTAGTGGTTCTATTAATCATCAATTCCTTAACCATCGACCTTACATTCATGGTCCAACAACAATCATACTCGATTTCTAAATTCCATTCGAAATACCCAACGGTCAAAGTCGTACTCCTTTGACCACCATTATTTCTATTAATCCATTAACCACTATCATACTCACACATATGTGATACACTATGCCCTTATCCTTGACTAACCATCTTAAACGAAAGTCAAAACCCAATTTTGACTAAAGTCAACATTCCACTGGTTGACCAAGCTTGACTTATGAATAAAGTCAATTTACTTTCTCAATTGTTTCTCTTTTCTTCGATTTCAATTTTCCTACAATCTATTAACAAATTTCCATCTAAATCAATACCGATTTCTATTACTCTTTAACCTTCATTCAAATTCTTATACCATTTATAATTTCCTTCAAACATCCTTATATCGTACTTGAACTTCCCGATTACCGGCTTTAGAGCCTCGATCAAAGCCAATTGTGGCCTAACCACCCATTATACATCTCTCATCACTCACTGGCTACTAACAAACTTTGCTTCTTAAAAGCATCCCTTTTTTCATGAACCAAGAACTTGTAGGCATCTCCTACACATACTTCTACTTAAACACGACCCGTGTTTTCAACCCGAGTTCTCACTTGCCATAAAATCATAACGATAATTAATTATACGGTTCTACATACATCCGATGCAAACATCATATCCTCTAAATAACAAATTATACATTGACTATCTTATCGAGATGACCAGAAAGCCTCCAATCCATAACGACTCCAAACTATCACAATTACCGGAAAGCCTCCAATCCATAACGACTCCAAACTATCACAATGACCGGAAAGCCTCCAATCGAAAGCGACTCATCTAATCTCGTTAATCGGAAAGCCTCCGATCAAACAAGACTCATACAATACTATTCTATCTTGCATACAATTCATGTATGCACCAATACACTTAGCATCATGCTATCATTTCCTTTCATATTTGACCTTCAATTTTCCCACTCATACAATACCACACGGTGTACCCATAATCGTCTCTAGTGCTTTCCACCAATCTATTCATTTACCAATCGTCTTTAGTCGATTTTTTTTTTATTTTTTTTTCATTATCAAGATTTTCCCATCTTTCATTCAACACCTAGGTAGCCACCATCGCATCTAATCATCCATATTTTGACCGAATCGCCCGGTCAACTCGAGTAAACCAATTGACTCCGATCCATAGTCTATACATAATTTATCACACTTTTTCCTATCTCCTTTCTCCAACAATTAATTGTCACCCTTGACTTAGCATACCATATTTAGGACATTTTACCATTAATTGTCCTCTTACACTTAGCATCGCATCCATCATTCATGATACAACCTTTTGCCAACATTCAATCAATCATATCCAATATCTAAGTTCCATTATATATATATATATATTTTTTGTGAAGGAATTATGTGCACAGTTAGTCAACCTATGATGATACATCCATGCCTACGAAAGACTTAAGGGTCACACCGGTGAGTGCATGTAATACGAGCAAGATAAGCAATGAAACTACGAAGAGGAATGATTCATAATAGTCATTATGAGCCAGTTAAGTATTAAGTTAAGATTAACTTATTACTAGATTAATTTAACTAACTAATTAATATAAGTAGTTGTACATTTACTAGTTGAGTAAATATACAATGTGTTAATTATAGATTATCCATGATATGATTTAAAGCTATTAAATCATATAGTAATTGGATAATATTGTTGTATAAATTATATAAAAGTTATTATATAATTAATTATTAGAAGTATAAATACAAGTATATAATTCGTGTATATGGGTACCGAATTATTAGTGTATTAATACTAGACATTTGATAGTTAAGTGCAACAATAATAAACTAGTTAAACTATAAGGGATGGAAGTGTTAAAAGGAAGTTTAATTAAAGTTCTAATATAAATTAAACTAGAAGGGTTCTAAGCGTAACTTATTTGTATATAAATAAGAGGCTTAGGGTAACCCTAAAAGCTCGAACTACACCTCACGAAAATACTTCCTCCTCTCCTCCTTGTTTCGGCCGAGAGAAAGAACACCAAGCTTGGTGTTCTTCGTTCTTGGTGTTCTTCGTTCTTCGTGTTCTTTCAAGTCTTGAAGATCCAAGTTCATTGCTTAGATCAACTAGAAGATCGCTCGACTTGTTCATCATCAGTGGATCTATCTTAAGCAATCAACAAGGTATGTTTTGGGAAACCCTTTTCTCCCTTCTCCCTCTTGGACGAATTCGGCCAAAGAACCCTAGGGTTCTTTGGTTGATGGTCGACGAACACACAAGTATGTGTGTGTTCGAGTTCTTCGTACAAGGTTTCTTTCTTGTTAACCTAATCTAGTTCTCCAACATCCCAATCCTTTAGGGTTTAAGGATTAGGTTTAATCCCAGTTCCGCATTTAGGGATTAAATCAGCTAGTTGGTTTTAACCGGTCAAGAACAAGTTCATGTTCTTGGTCAGTATGGTCGAACCAAGCGTACTAGGAGGTTGACCCAAGTGGTCGATCAGTATTATGAAACCCTTCAGTGGTATCAGAGAGTTGGTTTAGAGATCTACACTAGATTAACAAAGATTGTTTGTTTACTTTAATTTTAAGTTTTTTTGTTTCAAGTATTTCTTCTTCTTCTTCATAGTTTTCGAAAAAGGGAAGAAACCCTAGGACCAAGAACATTAAACTAGTCTAAGTTTAATTGGTCAAGAAGGTTTCTAGAAAACCCTAGCAATTTTCGAAAAACCCTAGAAAGAACCCTAGGATCAAGTATGTTAAACAAGATATGTTTAATTGATCAAAAGGATTCTTTCCATAATCCCTTAAAATTTCGTGACCAAGGAAAACCCTAGGATCAAGTATGTTAAACAAGATTTGTTTAATTGATCAAAATGATTCTTTCCTAATCCCTTAGAGATTTCGAAATCTAGAGGAATACTTGGACACCAAGTTTATTAAACTAGCCTAGTTTAATTGGTGGAAAAGTTTCCCAGCCTTAAGTTTTCGAAAACCCTAAAGAACCCTAGAACATTAAACTAGTTTAAGTTTAATAGTTTAAAAGTATTAATTAGGATAATAATCTAAAACCCAGTTAATTAGACAAGTTTATGTCTAAAAGGTTTGATTATTATTTTGATAGATTTATTAAAAGCTAGTTCTTTAAACCTAGAAATTTAGACAAAGTTTTATTGTCTATAAGGTTTAAATTAAAAAGGTTTAAATTAAAAAGGTTTAAATAAATTTATTAAAAGTTATAATCTATCTTAGAATTTAAACAAAGTTTATTGTTTAATAGGATTAATTAAAATTAGTCTTTTAATTAAAAATAATGTCTTTGATCAAGAAAGTCAAAACCCTAGTTTTGATTGGTCAAAAATAAGATTAGGGTTCATCTAATTAATTTAGGGAATTGATAAAAAGGATGTTAATTTTTAAGTTCTAAAATTAACAAGGTGTATGTAATTAATTATATACATGTATTAAAATTTTCGGAATTTTTATTTATTATATTGAATTTTAAAAGGATATAATAAGTTTATACGTATTTTAATTAGTTTAAGTTAAAATACACATGTATAAGCTAGATGTAATATTCTTATTAGAATGTTACAAGTTTATTATAAAATATACATATATACGAATACATTAAAATACAAGATAAAATGGAACAATTAAAAGGATAATGTTATTTTGATCTTTAAAGATAATATTATAATTAGTTATTGTATAAGTTATAATATAATTAAAACTAGAAAGTACAAAGTTATGATTTCATTATAACTAGAAATTGTACAAGTTGAAATTATATGATTAACTAGAAATATACAAAGTTATATATATTAAGATGTATAAAGTTATAAATTATTATAACTAGGTAATTATACAAGTATAATATAAATATTTTACAAGTTATATAATATACTAGATCAATGATCAAGTAAAAATAACAAGAACCTATATTTAACTAGTTCAAGTTAAATATAAGAAAGGTTTAAACAAACTAAGAATTATTATATATAGTCTTTATATAATAAGTTTATTATTTTCACCAAGTATAAACCGGTGATTGTGTTAGCTTAAGTTTCATCATCGTTGTTGAAGCTAGTGGGAGCTACACTAGAAAATCACAAAGTTTGTAAGTGTGTCGTTAAGACATAAGTCTTGGTCGAATCTAACAAGTCATAACAAATGTTTGATTTCATTATTAGACATATGAAAAATTAGATGTGTTAAACTAGGTTTAGTTTCAAGTGTTAGTGATTTACGGTTTAATCAAAGTAAAATGCAACGGAAATATAACATATAAATCACTAATCAAGGATCTACATATTGACGAAGTAATTAAGCCTAAAAATCAAAGAGTTTGGATGAAGATCATACCCTTGAAGCCTTTGATTGCACCAATGAATAAGGAAGAAGAACTCCAAGAATTCAATGTAGAATTCCTCTAACGGTATCCACACTATACCTTGTCTAGAACACCAATTAGGATGCTAGTCTCTTGAATAAGAATCAAAAACCAAAAAGAATAGCAATTCTTTTGTTGACATCAAAACAAAACCAAGAGTAAATCCTTTTGATCTGTGCGTCCGATTTAGAACCACAACAAAAGGAAGAAGCACGTCAAAAACAATGATCAACAGGAAGTTTTCTTTTGTTTATTTTGTGCGTACGAATGAATGCCACAACTCTCATACTCTTTTGTTTTCAGCTGTAGGGTTTAGGGAGGATTAGGGTTTATCTATCTTGCTCCCTAAGCTAAGTATATATTCCCTAATTACAAGTTAGGAGATATGACACTTAGCCCCTTGTACTTTTGATTCTTTATGATTACTTACTAATACGTTTTAACTTAACAATTAATTAAAACATAACTAGCCAAGTAATCATAGTTTATATAAATAATATAATTACCCTAATTATATTATATATATTAAATGGTGTTTGGTGTATAAGTGTGTGACCCTTTAGGCTCACATGCGTCTAGCCATATAACTATATGTCATGAACGTAAAGCATATTCCAACAGCTCCCACTTGCGCACGTCATAACATCAAGTAGTTATACAAGCAAAGGTTAGAGTCTAGCAACCCGCCAATGCCCCTAGAAGTATATGAGTGAGTTTCAGAAAAGTCCAGGTTCAAAATTTTTCAATCAGTTATCCTTTTGTTACTGATACTATGTTGAATTTTAAACAAGGATTAATGTCAATCTAAAATTTCAACGATTCTGTTTCTCGATCTTTACATTGAAGTAGATTACCAAACCAATCAAGATTCATCTTGATTACCTTTGGGTACGGCCGTACAAACATCTATTCAAATCATCGAGGGGCCCCAGTAGTATCTAATCCACATGTGTGGAGGAACAAATTCTTTATTGATTGCACGTGTCTGTCATATGCTTAACGACAAACCCGATAATGGTTGTTATAGCAGCCTTATTCAGGTCAGCGTTTAACCATATCAAAGTTTGCCCCTCTACATACACAAACCAACTTGCATCTCAAGTCAGAGGATAAGTGACAAAGCCTTTGTGAGATTCACTTGTGACATAAATCCAGGAAGTGATTTCTCATAGGTTGGGTCAGTCCAATTGTGCATCATTATGAACAACATGTGAGTTTGATTTTATCATCCTTAGTCATACTAAGATAATGTCATCAATGCCCTCAGATTTGTCTTAATAATATTCCCATATTATTAATTATGACAATGGACAATTTAGAATATAAAACGCAGTCTATATTCATGGATATAAACATGCAAATATAGAACACAGTAGATATTCATATAAAAACGATCATATCAAATATATCAATTTATTCCAATATAAACTGCTCAATGTTCCATTATCCAAATACTAAAATAGATTTACATGAAACTAATAGCTTGTCGAAGTCCAATGTTCCATTCATATTCAATATGTTTGGTACAAGACATTGAGTTCGATAAAGTGTCAGCTAGTTAGTTATCTGTTTGAACTTTAAGAGTACGAATTTCACATATCTCGATTAATCATTCGAATGTAGTGAACCTTCGTAAATAGGGTCTAACGTCATCACGACCTATTTCAAAACTAGCATAAGTATAGCAAGTATACTTAGCTTCAGTTTGGTATCTCCACCATAACCAAGGAACATATATCCAGTATTTCAAAAATACATCAATGTGTTCTTAACTCCCCTAAGGACGTTACATTTGGCCTAGTGCTCCTTACAGCGTACATGATGAATGGTATAGCCGATTCATAGGGGATTACATTCATTCGCTTCACCACATCAGGTGTGGAAGGTCCTTGAGTCTCACTCAAGTTTACATTGTGTTGTATACGAGGACTTCCTCGTTTAGGAGCATTCATTCTAAACCATTTTAGAATTTTGTCAATGTAAGCACTTTGACTTAAACCAATCAACCGCTTTGATCTATTCCAATAGATTCTTAACTTCAAGTATGTGTGTCGTATTTCTACCATCCTTCATGTCAAAACATTTCCAAGCCAGGATTTACATCTTGTAGCATTGGTATATTGTTTCACATGAGTGATATGTCATCAACATGTATGACTTGCGAAAACGGAAATGCTCCCACTAGCTTTCATATATACACATGCTCAGTTAGGGTTTTAGGTGAAACAAACATTTTGATTTCATCATTAACCAAATCTCATAGTCACAGTACACTACTTTGGCTATAAGAATCCTAATGTCTTTAGTAACATGCGAGAAGGTTTCATCATTGTCAATCCAGTTAGGATTGAGTGTAACCTTTTGTTACTATTAGAGATTTATAGGTGTGTATATTTTCATCCATGTCAACAGTCTTACTGTTTTGAGAAAGATCAACTAAGTTTAATACTTGATTGTCTCTCATGGATTTCATTTTCGCATTCATAGTTTCAAGTCATTTTTCGAATTCAAAATTTGATAACGCAACTTGATAGTTCGGGAAACTTTGCTCCTCAGCATCGACATAAATCTATATTGTTCAGGTGCATGAGGTGTCCTTGCAGACCTACGAATGGGAACAACATCATTCTGTGGTCCAACATCTATATGTCTAGCCTCAGAATGATATTTTCTAGTGTTACCAGAAGGTTGTGCATCTTCACTTTGAATCTTGTCAAAGTCTATAGTGCTCCCACTTGCTTTGTGAAATGAGACAGTTCTCAAGAAACTTAGCATACTGAGCAACAACAATTTGTTCTCAGGTGGGTAGTAAAATAGTAACGAAGATATACTTGATAGATATGGGCTCAAGTTTGTTCGGCATGTCTCGTTCCACGAGATCCTCACAACCCCAGATCTTCAAGTATGACAAATTAGGGACTTTCCCATGCCATATTTTATATGGTGTCTTTTTAACCTTTTGGTCGGAACCATATTAAGTATTCGAGCAGCAGACTTTAGTGCATGCGCCTCAAAAGGATAGTGTAAGAGTAGTAGGACTCATCATAGATCGAACCATGTCACACAGGGTCCGATATCTCCTTCCAGACACATCATTATCTTGTGGAGTGTATGGAGGAGTGAATTGTGAGACAATCTCACGTTGTGTTTGATGACCCAGAAACTCTTGGCTAATGTACTTTCCTCCTTGATCAGGACGGAAAGCCTTTGTTGTCTTGCCGAGTTGATTTTCTACTTTACATTAGAAAGCTTCAAACGTTTCAAAGATTTCATGTTTATGTTTAATCAAGTAAACATAACCATAATGAGTGATATCATCAAAGCTTTCATGTTGATGTTTAATCAAGTAAACATAACTACAGCTACTGATATCATCAGTGAAAGTGATAAAGTAGGTGGCACCTTCCCTAGTCTTAATTCTAGAAGGGCCGCATACATCAGTATGTATGAGTCCAAGTAGAACTTTAGCTCTTTCGCCTAACATGGGAGAAAAGCTTTCTTGTTATCTTTCCATAATATACAAGAGAGGCATTTAAATGATTCATAATCATTTGTTAAGAAGCCCATCGAGTTGTAGTATCAAAATGCGTTTCTTGTTTATGCGGAAAAGATGACAATGCTCTAGGTAATGGAACCCAAACCATTTTGGATTATCAAGTGCTACATTTGTATATAGAACTATCGTTTGAATATGGATCATGCATATCAATTTCAAGTACACTATTACAAGGAATAGTTATAAAATATGTTATTTTTCATAAAACATAATATCATAATCCATAATAGTTTGAATAAATCATTATTCAACAGGCTATTAAGCTAAACAATGCATAATTGATAATTTTTCAAAACAATAATTAACGCATTAGGAAGGATTAGATCATAGCTTCCATTAATTTAGCTTTATACTTTACTTTTAATCTTGCACATTTGTGTAAATGTGAGTTCCACAACTAGTGTCATACACTCAAGATTTATTAGTAAAAGTATAGAGTTTTATAATGAAGATACCTGATGTGCTAGCCAGAACACATTTGTCCTTCATCAACTCTGCTAAGTAGGCAGGACAGTTCCTCCTTCAATGGCCGGTTTCATCACAATGATGGCAAGAGATATCCTTTGTAGGGTGCTCCTTTTTAGCATGTGGGGGAATCGTAGGTTTGGAAAAGTAAACTAGCTTACACTTACCTAGACTCTTGCCTTGTGCTTGCGGTTTACCTTCCCTGATTACTAGAAAAGAATTGGGTAACCTTTGCTCAACCAGTTTTACCATAGCATGTAATATTCCAAATGTCTTCCCCATGCTATGTATTTTTAAAACTCTTTTCAAACTGGTCATAGTCCTTGGATAGTGAGGTACGAATCAAGCTCATTCCAAGAACTTGTGGCAATGGGTAACCAAGACGTTCGATTTGATCAAGATAGCATTTCATATTCAAGATGTAAGTGCTAACTGATTGGTCGTCCTCCTGCTAATAAGCGTGGAATGCTTTAACTGTTTCGAACAGTTCATGTTCTCCATGTTGTTGAAATATCATTTTCAACTCGCTTATCGTGTCATATGCTGTGAGTTCCTCGAAGTTCTTTCGGATCTCGGGGTTCATGCTCACAAGCATAGAAGTAGCGACTTCTTGGTGTTCGTTAAACTTTTCGGTAAAGGCTTGACGAACAACAGCAGAAGCATGGACAGGAGGTGCCTCAGGTAAGGCCTCTTATAAGTGTATCTACTTTTTCTCATCTCTAAGAACAATCCTTAGAGTTCGATATCAGTCGATAAAGTTGATATTAGTCAGTTTCAGTTTTCAAGAACTGATTTTAGAGTGGATATACTTAGGTTTTGATTTGTTGTTGTTATCTGTATAACACACAAAGTTCAAAAAATAGTATTTTCAATAATAATTTCTTTTAATCAATTAACTACCCAATTAATTTAATTAGTAGGTAAGATCCCATTGAGCTTCTATCACCACATCAGTTGATCTGCTAGAGATGATAGATCCAATAGGTAGGTGACGATCAACAATTGCATTACTAGTGCAACTCTTAGAGGTATGGGACTTTATGGCACCTAGTGAACAAGCATCTAGGGTCAAGTGGCATTTTTGTCGCATCTTCGCCTCGAGTCAAGGTCTCACCGTTAACTCGATTAAGTCATCCAATGTGAAATCATGTCAAAATATATCTAGGTCTCACGCGTAGAGAATAATGACCTCGGATCTAAATTCAAACCACGTCTCACGTGAATTCAAAAATAGAAGCAAGTGATTATCAACCGATTGGACGGCGTGACTTAAATTTTAGGTATGTTAAATTATGATTATAAAATTTTATTTAAGATATGAATGAATCATGTACTTCATTCATACCACTTCATAAGTCGGTTAATAAACGGTAAAAACATGTAACGATTATTAAGGTGTAAGTTCAAATCGTATTTAAACTTTGTTTAATGTCAAATACAAGTTTAGATTAAAAATTAATCATTAATGAATAATAAGTAATCATAGATGATAAAAAGTTTGGATGTTTTAATGTTTGTGTCTAAAATCGCATTTTAATTGTTTTATTACTTGTATCTAATAGAAAAGAAAACAACCACAAACATAAATAAAACACGCAACAAATTTTGTGCAAACCTCGACCGATGAAATCCTAGGTTCGGTCACGTGAGTCATCACGACGGACCGAAGGGTCAAACTAAGGGACGGGCCAACACGAACCCAAACGGGCCTACATAAACCCAATGGGCTCCCACTTGCCCCAAGACATTCTTGGGCAAGTAGAAACCAACATTTGTGAAAAAATGTAATCTGCCAGAAAATTCAGTCTGACTTGAAGGCCCGAAAAGTCACTGAAGGAGTCTTAGGTGGTCTTCCCCGCCTTCTGTAAAGATGTAGGTCTCTGAGTTGCGGAAATTTGGCGGTGGTTTCAGGTCCAACGGAATAGCCAATCTCCGGGAAAGTATGTTTTCGTGCAGCTGCGCAGGAGGTGCCGAAAATTGTTGTGTTGTCCTCATCTTTTCTTCACCTTTGGCCAACAAATTACAAAGTACAAAGATACAAAATACAACTATTCTAATTACTTTTACAATGAAATTTGCCCAAAAAAATGGCACCAAAAATAAAAGAAAAAATGAAACAAATTACAACAATTTAAGCCAAAAACACGGCTTTTCCCAAAACAACCAAACAACCGAACACAATCACATTCAATCACAAACGGTCTAGGTTTTCATCGGTTTGCACAAACAAGCAACAATTGACAAGACTTTGGTTTTGGATATGGCAAAAATACATGTTTTGCCATATAAAAAACGAAATTAAACAATTAAATTCCAAGCCAAATAATCAAAAAATACAATAACTAGATTAATTTTTTGATGTTGCTTTTGTAACAAGTAGCAATTAGGTTCCAAAAAATCAAATTTTTAACCCAATTTTATAAAATAATTTGCTACTTTTTACAAAAAACTTGCTAATTAAATCATCAATATGATGATTCGTGATACCACTGTTAGTGATTTACGGTAAAATCAAAGTAAAACGCAGCGGAAATATAACATATAAATTACTAATCAAGGATCTACATATTGACGAAGTAATTAAGCATAAAAATCAAAGAGTTTGGATGAAGATCATACCCTTGAAGCCTTTGATTGCACCAATGAATAAGGAAGAAGAACTCCAAGAATTCAATGTAGAATTCCTCTAACGGTATCCACACTACACCTTGTCTAGAACACCAATTAGGATGTTAGTCCCTTGAATAAGAATGAAAAACCAAAAAGAATAACAATTCTTTTGTTGACATCAAAACAAAACCAAGAGTAAATCCTTTTGATCTGTTCGTCCGATGTAGAACCACAACAAAAGGAAGAAGCACGTCAAAAACAATGATCAACAGGAAGTTTTCTTTTGTTTATTTTGTGCGTACGAATGAATTCCACAACTCTCATACTCTTTTGTTTTCAGCCGTAGGGTTTAGGAGGATTAGGGTTAATCTATCTTGCTCCCTAAGCTAAGTATATATTCCCTAATTACAAGTTAGGAGATATGACACTTAGCCCCTTGTACTTTTGATTCTTTATGATTACTTACTAATACGTTTTAACTTAACAATTAATTAAAACATAACTAGCCAAGTAATCATAGTTTATATAAATAATATAATTACCCTAATTATATTATATATATTAAATGATGTTTGGTGTATAAGTGTGTGACCCTTTAGGCTGACATGTGTCTAGCCATATAACTATATGTCATGAACGTAAAGCATATTCCAACATCAAGTTCATGAATCATAAAAGAATTTAAAAGTTTAACATAAGTTTATAAGTTTTTCAAGTAAGATAAAACAAGTAAGTTTTATTCTAGATAAGGTTTCTCACAAAACCTAGTAGAACGTTTTGTACACCTCGTTTTAGGTATACATGTAAAATCGTGCAAAATTCTTGAAACTATAAGTTTTAAAGAATAGTTCTTATGTTTTAAAAAGGTGTCTTGTAGAACTATTCAATTCACAAGTCACACATTTTAAACAAGGATTAAGATTGGAATAAAGGTTTAAGTTTAGTTTAAGACTTAAACAAACCCAAGAAAATCTTAGATCTAAGTACTATCCACCTAATGGAACACCTCACTTGTTAAACGATATTCATATTGTAAGGATAAAGAACCTTAGATATGGATTCAAATCATTGCGAGTGTTAGGGTTCGTAAGGTTCTGTGATAATCGGGAGTCCCGACGCAGAACATCGCATGTCTTAGATGGTCTGATCTACTTTGGTGATAATCGGGAGTCCCGGCCCAAAAAGTACTTGAGTAGAATAAACATACTAGACTTTATTACTAACTTAGAAATGTACAATTAGATTGTACAAAGTTGTAATAAGTTATAAGTCTAAAGATTCTACGACCCCTAGGAATCGTGTCAAGTCTTGATACGATCGGTAAGGAAGTTACCTACCAGAAATAGCATGTCTCGTCAGGAAGTGCCCAAACCTTCCGGCGAGAATGTGATATATGGATCCTAGGCCTAAAATATTAATTATGGGTTTATAATATATTTTAGAGAATGTTTATTGATGATTACTAATTAAACTGGGTTTGATTTGTAGATGGCAGCAACAAACGTGATTGCGACAACAAGTACCAACAATCTCTCACTTCGCTCAATCCTCGAAAAAGACAAGTTGACTGGGTCAAACTTTCTCAACTGGGAGCACAATCTTCGTATTGTGCTCAGGCATGAGAGAAAGTGGTATGTCTTGGAGAGAGCAGTACCAAACACCCCTGCTGTTAATGCCAGAGCTGAAACGAGGCAAGCTTATGATAAGCATGTCAGTGATGCACTCGATGTGAGCTATCTGATGCTCGCCACCATGAGTCCTGAGTTACAAGCGGGACTTATGGATGTGCCTGCATTTGAGATGATCCAGCAACTTAGGGATTCATTTCAAGAGCAAGCTCGCACTGAGAGGTTTGACATCAATCGAGCCTTCAATTCTTGCAAGATGGTCAAAGGAACGCCGGTGAGTGCCCACGTCATGAAAATGAAAGGACACATGGATCACCTCGCTAGACTTGGTCACCCCATACCGTTGCAAATGGCAACAGATACTATACTCAACTCGTTGTCTGATGACTACAAGTCTTTTGTGGTCAACTACAATATGCATAATATGGAGAAATCCATTGATGAGCTACATTCCATGCTCAAGACAGCTGCGTTGAGTTTGGGGACCAAATCTAAGGACGTTCTCTTGATCGGTAATGGCGGTGGCGGTGGGAAGAAGAGAAAGGGGCATGGTGGTAAAGGAAATGGTAAAACCTATCCTAACCAAGGAGTGCCAAATGGTAAAGGTGTCAAACAAAAGGTCAAGAAGGTTAAGCCTAACACTGCGAGGACCGAGAACCGGTGCTTCAAGTGTGGTAAGGCTGGGCATTGGAAAAGGAATTGTCCAAAGGGTGCAAGTGGTAGTGGAGGAAACGCAAGTTCCTCAGGTAACACAACCACACTTCTTAATCACTTTTAGATGCTTGTAAAGTACGTTACGAGTAATCTAACTTTTGCAATCATTTATAGCATGAGGAGATGGAAAGTGATAGTGACCGGCATGAGATGGTGATGATCCCACGAACACCAAGTTTTATAATTCAGTATTTTTGTGGATTCGTTTTAAACGATTTTACTTTATTGTTTGGATAATTTTAGTTTTGTTAAAACAAGTTTTATTTTGGTTTTAATTAAATTTTGAACCCATGGTTGAATTATATTGTGTGCATGTGTGATAATTACACTGGTCAAGGTTTATGACTAGATTGTAAGTCAAGTTTTTGATTTACTTATATTTCATGTTTTATATATATTTGTTTGATTGTTGTATAAATAATGTCTTGATAGCTCAAGGTATTTAGATACTAGTAATTGGAAAGTTTTTCTAATGAAAGTATTTAAGAGTTTTATGGAAGCATAAGGTTCAAGAGTTATTGAACTTAGTTAAAACATCTTAAGTAATAGTCATTACTTATGATAGAAAGTTTTAAAGTATTAGTATTAATATAGTATGATTATATTGGATATAATCAAGATAGACTTTAAGAGTGTTATTACAAGTCTTTTATACTTGTAGTAAAAGATTTAATGAAGTCATAATTCCCTAATAGGAATAATTGGATATTCGCATAATCCAAGAAAAATGACTTAGACATTAAATGACTCTGAAAAGGGACAAACTATATTAAAGCATTTAAGACTTAAAAGGTATTATTTCAACTCTTTTACACTGGTAATAAATACAATATTTAATCAAGTCATAAATTCCCTAATAGGAATAATGGATATTTAAGAAATCCAAGTAATGACTTTGGCATTAAATAAGATTCTTAAAAGAATACTAATGTGTTTAAGAATTGATAGTTTCATTTCAAGTGTTTTATACTTGTTAGATACAGTAATCAATAAAGATCATAATTCCCTAAATAGGAATGTTGGATATTCGCAAATCCAAAGGATGATCTTAATTATTGATAGAATTCTTAAAAGATTAAACTACAAGTTATTGACTAGGTCAAAGTAGTTTAAGAGATGTTTAAGTTCCATAAAAGTAAGTGGGAGCTAAGACTAACGTAATTCATTAAAGATGTTAGTGAATTCAGTAAGTTAGTAAGACATTAACAACAAGGTTTTACCAAGTCATTAGCCAAAGAGTTAAGAGAAATAATAAATGATCATTGATTAGATTATTGCAAACCTAATAGCGTGATCACAAGTCTTGTGATTAATTATTGCATATCTAATAGGTTGTTAACCCTTCAGTGGATAACATAGTCATTTAAGGAAATTTCTTTAACTAGTAAGAATATCTACAAATCAAGTAACTAAAAGAGGCTTTAGTTACAAGGATAGTTTTATGAATTCAAGAAACTAAGGAGTTAATTTCCAATCCTCCTATGTTTACCGAATTACATAAAAGGCAAGACTAGAATATGTTCTAGATTGTTGCAAGAACAATATCTAGCAAAGACAAAAGTAATAGTATTCCTAAATACTCGTCTTATGTCTTTAGTTTAATAGAAATGATTGGTTTAGTGATAAAGTTACAATTAAGTTTGTAAGAATCATTAAGTAATCAACACGAACGAAAGGAATAAGTAATGATCCTGTAATAATTCAGTATCTATGTCCAGTGAGGAATAATACTTGAGTTAGTATCATTTTTATTCAGACTTTGTATGTTTTACAAGATCCATGAATAAAAGTCTATTTATTCAAGAAGACACAAAATCCGTGACTACTCGTCTTGGTGGGAACCTTGATGGGACGTTAACGTCATCGCGATATTTGGTGGTAGATTCGAAAGTTCTTCGAAGATAGCTACACAAGTTTTGTGTAAACCAAATATCGGTGATATTTTGTTGGATGCTCAACGAATATTGGATTGACCACCGTGACAATACTTCGTTGTTGAAAAGTTCAAAAGTATTGTTCACTAGGATTGTCCTTAAGCCTGAGGTATTTGGTTTAGGATATAATGACTAATGTGATTTGGTTCAACTCAGACAATTCTGAAATACGTTTGTCATACGAGGCGATACTGGGTACAAAGGAAGTTGTATTTTAAATCGAAATATACAAGATGGTAATTGCACCTCCTCTTTAGGAGAGATATTTAAAGGTCATTTGACTTGATAAGAAACTGGCAAGTGCACGGACATGCCCAAACGAACTGATTTGTTCTTTGTCGTTTATCACAGCAGTTTGAATCAAGAAGTCATAAAATGATTTCGAATACAGGAGTTGATAATTTCTACCATGCTCGTATTCGTTATCACAAATATCGTGCTGCAAGGGATAAGCCTAACATAGTTTGCCCAAGAAGTAGAGACAGAGTGTTCTTTACTAGGAGACGCTATTAAATAGTTTTTCATAAACTATACCTGGGTTACGTAAGCTGTTTTTATGGGTTGGTTACCTACATGCCCATCTAGAAGGCCACTGTAGCTCGTATCATTAAGACAAAGGTTACAAACTTGCACAAGTGGGAGTGTGAAGGAACTATGTGCACAGTTAGTCAACCTATGATGATACATCCATGCCTACGAAACACTTAAGGGTCACACCGGTGAGTGCATGTAATACGAGCAAGATAAGCAATGAAACTACGAAGAGGAATGATTCATACTAGTCATTATGAATCAGTTAAGTATTAAGTTAAGATTAACTTATTACTAGATTAGTTTAACTAACTAATTAATACAAGTAGTTGTACATTTACTAGTTGAGTAAATATACAATGTGTTAATTATAGATTATCCATGATATGATTTAAAGCTATTTAATCATATAGTAATTGGATAATATTATTGTATAAATTATATAAAGGTTATTATATAATTAATTATTAGAAGTATAAATACAAGTATATAATTCGTGTATATGGGTACCGAATTATTAGTGTATTAATACTAGACATTTGATAGTTAAGTGCAACAATAATAAACTAGTTAAACTATAAGGGATGGAAGTGTTAAAAGGAAGTTTAATTAAAGTTCTAATATTAATTAAACTAGAAGGGTTCTAAGCGTAACTTATTTGTATATAAATAAGAGGCTTAGGGTAACCCTAAAAGCTCGAACTACACCTCACGAAAATACTTCCTCCTCTCCTCCTTGTTTCGGCCGAGAGAAAGAACACCAAGCTTGGTGTTCTTCGTTCTTCGTGTTCTTCGTGTTCTTCAAGTCTTGAAGATCCAAGTTCATTGCTTAGATCAACTAGAAGATCGCTCGACTTGTTCATCATCAGTGGATCTATCTTAAGCAATCAACAAGGTATGTTTTGGGAAACCCTTTTCTCCCTTCTCCCTCTTGGACGAATTCGGCCAAAGAACCCTAGGGTTCTTTGGTTGATGGTCGACGAACACACAAGTATGTGTGTGTTCGAGTTCTTCGTAAAAGGTTTCTTTCTTGTTAACCTAATCTAGTTCTCCAACATCCCAATCCTTTAGGGTTTAAGGATTAGGTTTAATCCCAGTTCCGCATTTAGGGATTAAATCAGCTAGTTGGTTTTAACCGGTCAAGAACAAGTTCATGTTCTTGGTCAGTATGGTCGAACCAAGCATACTAGGAGGTTGACCCAAGTGGTCGATCAGTATTATGAAACCCTTCATTTTGTACTTCACAATTCTCACTAGAACTTAGTACTTCATTGTACTACTATCCTCTGGTTGAAAATGTTTACCACTCTCGTGATTCACCTTCAAATAATCCATGATAACATAGTCCTTCTTATCCTTATTTCCCGCGACATACCGGTCGCTAGCCCATTCTAATATACACATAATTACTCGGGAGACTATCTCCCAACCTTATTCCTTTTCACACTATACATTTCATCTATAATTATTTTCATACTTAGATCACATAAGCACCAATTTGTGCGACATAAAAGCAATTAAATCCTAATCATATATCAAAACTTCATAAACGAATTACCTGAAACGGCCCCATGAGCTTCCTTCACCCAGTTCTCGTTGTCAGTTGATACTGACGTGTCTGTTCTTTTCCTCGGGCACACACTACTATAGTGCCCCAGCTCGTGACAAGTGAAGCATTCCACTTCCTCTAGGTTCCTTACTTTGCAATCTTTCGCCTTGTGCCCAAATCTTCCGCATTTGAAACATATCGCCGTGTTTGCTTTGCATTCTCCCTGGTTATTCTTACCACAACTTTGACAACCTCTAACACTACCTTTCTTTGACGGACTCGATCCAAATCTATCTTCCTTTGTCGATTTCAAGCTACTATCGAGCTTCTTCTCTTTCCCTCCTGACGACAACTCTTGTGCTTTTCGCCGAATACCCCTCTTGACACCTCGAGTGGCACAAAACTTTTCCTTTAATCTACTCATGAACTCCTTCCACGACATCTCATACAATGCTTTCTTACCCAAAGTATCATACATGGTATCCCACCATGCCAACGCTTCATCCCTCAACTGTCGGGATGCATACGTGACCATGTCTTTCCTCAAACACTTGCTACTATCTAACACTTGCTTAGTCTTCCGAATCCAGTGCATCGTGACCTTCGGTTCCGAACTTCCATAATACGCACCGGGGTTGCACGCCATGAATGTCTTGTATGAACATCCTTCCCTTTCCTCCGACCCCGAATCATCACTCTCTTCGGTCGTTGGCTTCTCGGTACGGGTCTTGCTACCCGAAGACTTACTTCCCCCACGGGACTTAAAATTATCATTCTTATCCTCATTGAACCAGTTAGTCATGATCCGGTTTACGTCCTCATTCACCACTTCCCTTATTAGGGTAAACAAATTCTGGACAGCTTCCATGGTTACCGGGGTTTGGTTTTCATCCAAACCGGAACCCTCTCCATAGATACCGGGATGAGTCGGGATTCGATTTGAATCCGCCTCACGATCTCGTGAAATTTCTCCACTTCTTGGGTTCACCATTTGCTATATCGACATATTAAACCATTAGAATTCAAAGGTTGACTTATTAGTCAAACATAACCCATAAAGTCCAAAACATTATCTTTTCTCTTAGGGTTCGACCCTAATATACCCATACTTAACTGTCTCAAAAGACTAATCATGGACATCCTATGGAAAACATATGGTCCTACTTAGCATAGCTTAAGACTAGGGAGGTCAAACCTACCTAATTCACTTAAACTATAGCTCTGATACCAAGTTATAACACCTCAATTTTTAAAACACTTTTTAAATCATATTTTTAAATAAAAATATTACAAGTTCAATATTCCCAAAATACGGTTTAACAAAAACCTTAAAACGTTTATCAGAGTATTAAAACTGGTGTTACATTATAATATCATAACCATAGGATAAACGGGATCTACCTACGAGCTCCCGAGCTAATCAACACTAGGCCACTTCTATCGCGACCCTCTAATCCATCGATCTCGAACCTGAGTACATAGCCAAAAACAAAGTAGTACGTGAGACAAAATAGTTTCGTGAGATACATGGGTTTTCGACCCATTCTCAAATATAATAAAAGTCATTACTATTCATTTCTTTTCTTTATTCACTTATTAATTATTATCTTATATTCTTACCACTTATTCGTATTTACTAGTAAGCTAACCGTAAGCTTACCTATCACGTAGTCACATACTTGTAAGCTATTCATAAGCTTACTAAATCTTTATCACATACGCTACGGACCTCTCCGTAGCAAACTCCCCCGATGTGGGTTAACTAGGTAAACTCCCCCGTTTCCGGGTTAACTGAAACTCCCCCGATTTCCGGGTTGACTATTTCTCCCCCGATTTCCGGGTTGACTATTTCTCGACAGTCTACTCTTGCGCAGGATGGTACCTACCCAAGTAGGTGTCACTAACTCCCCCAACTTGTGTGGGTTAACTATGATCCGGATCCTTTTCTCAGCACATATTGAAATCATCAAATACGGGTCTATGCCCAAATAATACATACTCAAACATAAATTAGAATACATTTATTCTAATTATCATATTATTCTCATTTCTTATTCAATTTCAATATTGACTTTATCAAGTCCTTTATTAAATAAAACATGTTTATTATTTATCAAAATCATTTACTCTAACTTCTCTTTGACTAGAATACAAATTTATTTCTAGTCACTTTATATTTATTTCTCCTAGCAACTCAATCTCTACTCTTATTAGTATAATATACAAATCAATACTTGATACTTGAAAATCATTGTCGTTAGCTTTATTAATATATATTATTAATAAACCAAATATCTTACTTTCTAATTCATACTCTAAACCATATATCATATTAATAAAGAAATATTAATCACTTTTTCATTATCATAATCCCTTTCAAAATCGTTAGTCATTAAGACATACTTATATAGTCTAATATCGGTATTTTCATATCTTTTCAATCGTATCTTTATTAAAACATTTAATTAATAAAGACTCATAAAACATTATAGTTTTCCAAATCATTTGCTATGTACTCAGTAAAAGTCTCATGTACTCACCTTAGCCAAGCTAAATCCGAATCGTGTCTAATAACACGGATCCTTGAAATCCAACTTGTGAAATGTCACCAATCTTTAGGTCTTCTTGACCTACCATCAATATCATTACAATAACTAGTTATTATCCATAACTAAACACTAATCAATCCATATTCACATTCCTAACCACCAAGTTCATCCAACTTGGTGGAATCTCAAACCCTAGTTCAAGATTTTCATCAATAAACTCAAATCCAACTTGTACACATCGATTACAAGCTTACAATGAGTGTTCTACACCCATGTTTAGTGATCTTCCCCAAAGATGACATGGTTGGTTCCCCAAACCACCATTTGTATCCATACAAAGCTCACAATCAAGGTAGATAAGTAAAATAGACAAGAATTCTTACCCTTGATGATTCAATCCTTCAAGATGGTGATGATTTGAGCTTCAGGACTCCAAAATCATCCACTTCTCTCTAGAAAATGGCTACACTATGTGTGGGGGTGAAGATGAAATGAAACCCTAGCTTACACACAAGTTTATATACTCCAGA
Source organism: Calendula officinalis (assembly GCA_963853835.1). Taxonomy (NCBI): domain Eukaryota; kingdom Viridiplantae; phylum Streptophyta; class Magnoliopsida; order Asterales; family Asteraceae; genus Calendula; species Calendula officinalis. The sequence continues at coordinate 12,344,465 of OY970825.1, read as the reverse complement.
AGATCCTCGCGCTCCGCTCGCGCCCACCTCGCGCCGCGAGGTGACGCAGCTTTTCTTGTTGGTTGCCGCTGAAACACAGACCTCGCACCCCGCTCGCGCCTGGCTCGCGACGCGAGCTCGACTCGGGCTCGGCGCGAGTCTCTCGCGTTTCGCCTCTGAAGTTTCTGTTCAACCTCGCGTCTGCCTCGCGCCTGCCTCGCGCCGCGAGGGCTGTCTGGGTCAGTTTCTTGCCTTTTAAACTTGTGACCATCCAAGTCTTGACCCATACTTGGTTACACCAAGTCCCAAACATCCAAACACTCTATAAAACATAACGGAGACTCGATTAAATATTTTACCACCTTTATTCCTCAATATTTCCATTCAATTTATTAACCGAAAATTACGGTCGTTACATTTCTTCCCTTTCTCCACATCCTGCAAGTAACGCTATTTTTGAATGAATTTAAGGGCATGTTTGGGAAAGCTTATTAACGAGGCTTATGAGCTTATTAAGCTCCAAATTCAAACTTATTTGGAGCTTAATAAGCTAATAAGCTTATAAGCCCAGTTAATAAGCTTTCCCAAACATGCCCTAAGTTGATTTATCATTTGTTAATGTCATTCTTTTTTAATTTTCAGATCTATGCTATTTATATTTATATATTTTACGTTTTTTCTATCTACAGTTGTTGGTGGTGTAATGGGTGCACGAGGAGGACTACGTGAGCTTTAAATAAATCTATCTTTAAATGTGTTATAATATGCTGGTTTTAGTTTAAAGTTTTGTGAATATCAATAATTCTACTTGTATTTATTTTTGTGTAGATTCAGTCAATTGAAATGATTCATATACGGTTGGAAACTTCCCAAAGGCCTTTTTAAAAGCAACTTGTGTCACCACAAGCAAAGAGCGTTTCTACTTGCTATGAAATTTCTAAGTTTTGTATATTGTACGTTTTTCTATATTTTCTGATTATGTCTTATATATGTTGTTTCTTGAAGGATGACATTTTTGGTAAGTTCCTTACCGAGTTGGTAATTATATCAAGTTCCAACTATTTATCGGATTAGGTTTATATGCTTAAATACATTTTTTTAGCAGAATCCTAAAGAAAATAACGTCAAGATTTGTGCAGCACAGATTTCCCATTATCGAATGAAATATATAATGCATAATATCTCTTGTATACCGTCGAATGAACAAAACCCCGGTGCTACTGCTCATGTTGGTTTGACTGGGTTGACCGTGGCCGAACACTTCACGGAAGCTGAAGGACATAATATGCATTTTATCGAGAACATGACAGGTGTTATGGGCTGAAATTAATAGCTCTTATTTTAAATAAAACTTTAGCTAAAGAACTTGGAGGCCTTCAAAAATGTATCACAGCAACTAGAAACGGTACTTCAATTTACGTGCCTGCTAACGGTTTGATAGATCCCGCTCCTGCAATTCTCTTGATGAACAGGTTTGCTTCGTTCTCTTGATTGGCGTGTGAATCGGGTAATGTTTGATTCAGCTATGGTTAACATGTACCCACTGTTTTTTTCACAAATCACTTAGCTTAATATGTCGAGGTTGTTAAAGAAAGCATTGGTAGTTTTTTTGTCAATATATCAAGTTTAAGTTATAACCTGAATAAGTTCATGTACAATTTTTTTCGTTGAAATTGCCCCATGTTATTGTGCTTACTGAATCATCAATTCTTTTGTTTGTTTAGTTTCAATGGGGTCAAGATGGAGGAAGTTAAAATTATTGCATGAGAGAATTTGCAAAAAGTAGAAGTTGAAATAAGGAAACTAGAGGTTTCTAACATTTATCCTGCATATTTTAAAATTGTTTATTTAGCACACTTAAATTGGTTTGTGCATTTACCAAGTCAACAAACATGTAAATTGGTTTATTAATTGTTCAGTTGGAACATGTTTCCCTTTTAGATTTGATTCTTTATTAATAAAGTTGGTTTGTGGATTTCTTTTGTAGTGGATCTTAGATTAAATTTAGTTTGCAAATAGTGTATTGCTGGGAACCCAAACATGGCAACAATTTTAATATGAAACATCGATTTCGATTTACAAGATATACATGTTTTCATAAATTGAAACATCGATCTCAATTTACAAGATGAAATTTCGTTGTTCATGTAATCAGGTTTACGCTTGTTGATTTTTATTAAAATTTTCTAAAAATTTATTACAATGGGATTGAGAACTATTGTGCATTTGTTTGGAAGCATTTTACTGACTTTCCTTTTTTATGACATGTTAATAGGCAAACATGTTTCCACCTGATTTGGTCCCACCTGGGTCCACCCGAGCACGGATGGTTTCTCATTGTGAACATAATGTTTTTTATTGCGACTGCCACAACATATACACAAATATCTTGCTAATTTATAAATTTAAATTATCCTTTATCTGCATAATTATTGTCAGGAAAAAACGTAAGACTACTCACAATGTTACCTTAGCGTTACATTAACTTTTTCTCTTGCGACAAAACACATAAAAATCAAATCAAACCCATATACTAAGGTGTTGTTTGTTTATGAAGAGGTAAAATGTCTGCAGTCTGCAGACCACATCTGCAGAGAAGATTTGGATCAAACGTCTGCAGTCTATAAGAAGAAGACTGTTTGTTTTTTAATGTCTGCATGTTGATAAAAAAAATTAAGTGCCAGTATTTGTGTGGGTGGTGGCGGGTTGTGGTGACAATGGGTGGTGGTGGCAGTACATGGTGGTGGATGGTGGCGGTAGATGGTGGTGGGTGGCAGTGGCGGTGGGTGGTTGTGGCGGTGTATGGTGGTGCTGGCGGTAGATGGTGGTGGGTGGCGGTGGTGGTGGGTGGTTGTGGCGGTGGTGGGTGGTGGTGGTAGATGGTAGTGGGTGGTGGTGGGTGATGGCGGTAGATGGTGGTGGGTGGTGGTGGTGGGTGGTCGTGGCCGTGGGTGGTTGTGGCGGTATGTGGCGGTAGATGGTGGTGGGTGGGGGTAGATGGTGGTGGGTGGCGGTAGATGGTGGTGGGTGGTGGCGGTAGATGGTGGCGGTACGTGGTTGTGGCGGTATGTGGTGGGTGGTAGTGGCGGTGTGTGGATGCGGTAATTGGTGGTGGCGGTAGGTGGTGGTTGGTGGTGGTGGGCGGCGGTGTTGGTATGTGGTGGTGGTGGTGGGTGGTGGTTGTGGTATGTGGTGGTGGTACATAAACTTTTTTTTAGGCGTAGGTAAAATATCTTCCAAGCTTGGAAGACTATGGTCCAAGTCTTCTCCAAGCAGACCTCAAAAAGACTTTTTTCCATCTTCTGACTTCCAAAAACAAACAGTCTTTTTCCAAAATGTCTTCCCGCCTGCAGACATAAGACCTCAAAAAGACTTTCTGTCAAAAAACAAACGCCACCTAAGCGACCAAACCCTTTTCACTTGGAAATAAACAATCCCCTTTGAAAATTTGGCGATCCATTAATGGTCGCGTAAACGACCAAACACTCCACATGATGCGTTGGGTTATGCCTCATGTAAGGAGGGCGCAACCTTTGTGTTATAAACATAATCCTGTAACAAACTGAGCTAATAGACTATATGCTCCTTATTGATACAAATTTATCTTTATTATTCTATTAACAAGTTAAAAAAGTTAAAATTACCACGACCACCATCATCAATACTGCTACCGCCACCCACCAATTAGTCACCACCAAATATAATCACAGGGTACCCGTCGCCGCATTGCGCGGGTACCCTGCTAGTACTTTTCAAATAGATATACATGTAATTTATGAATCCCTAATTTGCTTGGTTTTTTTTGCAAGTCAATAAATATTGCGACAACAGTAAAAAAAACAAAAAAACAAAAGTGATTGAATTTGAAGAACACGAGACATAAACTAAGAAATTATTTATCATTTTTACAAATCGTTATTTTGTGCGAACGAATCTGATTGAAACTATACATTTACTAATTCTTTGTTACTACAACAATTTTCCTTTTTAGTAGCTTTTCAACCCTATTTTCCATAGTTCACATTTCTTATTTTAAAAAACAAGCAGCAGCAACCAAATGTTAATCACATTTGTACTTTAATGACCATAAATAACACACATGAATCTATAAACTTTTTCATTAAATTTAGAAATGAATACAAGTTAATAAAAACAAAGAATTTTATGTTTATTTTAAAAAAAACACGTACTAATATCCGCTACAAAATAACAATAAACAGTTTTTTAACTTAAAACAATATTTTAGTTGTGTACATATATCGATAAATAGTTTTTTGGTATCATACGGAAACCCCACGCGGCAGAGCACGGGGTGAAGCCTACTGAACCATTTACCAACTTAAAAGTTAACACAATAATAATAATACAAATTCCACCCAAAAAATTGTTCATTGCCACAACTCAAAATAAAGATAAATATAATAACAAAATTCTAATTCACTTGCAAACCTTCAATCATTTATCAATGGGTTATCATCTTCCATATTGCATTACAAGTTTCAAAATCACTTGTCTCTTTCGAACTGAACTCGAATTTCTCAACCACTTTCTTTTCTTTATCGACAATATCTGTGGTTTCTCAAATTAAAGAATTGCAGATTCAGAAAGAATATATTAAATTAAAATATACTAGTTGTAAAAATAACAAAATAAAATGTAGTAATAAAAACAATTAAGGATACGCCCAGATATCTTGGACTGATCATTTATATTTGGAATTATGTTTGTTACAGATGCAAACATTGAGAGTGTCATCCTGCAAAAAAAAAAAAAAAAATTGTCACTCGATTGCAAATTTGCAAGATAAATGAAAAGTATTACTTCTTTGAGTATTATAAAATTATATAAAATATTCGTCAATAATGACATGGACTTACTGTGCCTTGATTTCATCTTGTTCAAGTTTCTTCAAAACCTTTTTTCTATCTTCAATCAAGCTTCTTTGTTCTTCAAGATCTTTAATTTGATTAACAATCTCTGTGTAAATAATATTGAGAAAATAATCAGTAATTAAATTCTCAAAGTAATTTTAATTTAAGTAAATAAAGACTTATCTAAGTTCATCTTGTAGCAATGCCTCTGTTTGTAGCTCATCATCTAATTCTTTCTGAAGCGAATGTATTTCTGCATCTGATGCAACTTCATTCTTTGCAGCTTCTGTTTTTTGCTTGCATACCTCTATCTTTTTTTCATAATCTGTTACATCAAATAATTATTCTAATTCATAAGATCGCTAATGAATTTGGTAACGCTTAATTTTCCCATTAAATGCTCCCAAGATTTTATATATCAAGCAGGAGGGTAAAATTGTAAAATTGAAATTGTATGTTGTCTTGTCTACAAATCACCTCCCTTTATTATGCAGATAGCTTACAGATCATTACAAATGCCTTCAGGGGTGTTTGGATTTGCAGATTTTCAAGGATCTTTTTTCCCAAAAAAGCTAAAAGGCAGCATGTATCCAAACATTTCAAAGTGTGTACACCATGAGCACTTAGGATATAAAATCCAAACACTCTAAACCAAGTGAATCATTGTCTACTTCCACCAATTAGATGCAGCTATATGAAATTAGGGTTAATTGCTTATAACAGGAATCCTAGTTTTCTATTTGTTTTGGTCCATGAATTACAAATTTCGAAAAATTGAAAGAATTCAAGTACTGCTTCATTAACAGGACATATCAATTTAAAGCCAAATGCAACATATCATATAAATTGTATACAAATATAAATATATTAGAATGCTGACAAAGTTGAAATTCATACGGAGTACAATTAATGCAAAGTTTAATGTGCATCTCTTTTACACGCAGTAATGGGCAGAAAGTGAAGAAAAATGTATTACCTTGAAGAGAGGTCTGAATTCCGGCGTGATCTTCACGGCAACGGGAGCGGAGTTCGTCGGATTTTTCAACGCAGTGCGTCAAGTAATTGATGTCTTTTTCGTTGTTCAAGAGCTGAACTAGATCATTGCTGTATGAAATCAACTTTTCGACATCGATCTTTCTATTAGCGTCAGCCATTTCTGTAAAATTTTGAAGCGATTAAAGCTAGGGTTTTTGAAAGAAGAGAGGGAAAAATTTGAAGTGGTGTTTGTTACCAAGGTTTTGAAGTTAAGGGGGGCGTTTAAGATTTTGCTTTTTTATTTTATAACAAAAGTATTTTTTTTTTATTTTCTTCAAATCTTTTTTAAAAGATTTTTTTAAATGAAGTTCTTACTTATCGAAATACTTTGTTAAATTATAAAATTTTTAAAGAAACTAATAAGATAAGAGCACAAGGTGTGGTGTGCTAGTTAAATGTATTTTATAGTGTTTTTAGGCTAGAACATGCAACCGGTATGATGTAACATGTTAAAGCCATGTTATATGAGGTGTTTTCAGACATAAATGGCTATAACCTCCGCCATACCCACAACGAATTCTCTTATTCTCTTTTGGCGAGCAAATAACGAGGAGGGGGTTTGCGAATAGCGACGTTATTGAGTTTTAACAGGGTCTAACAACCCCCACACCCTGTGCTCTAACATTTTTGAGCTTACAACTTGGCTATAACATGAGGAGAGAAAAATGGCTTCCTGATTTTAATTTTATAGGGGTTCCACATTTGTTGTTTTGATGTATTTTGATTGATTGTATTATACACTCATTTTTTTTTATAGCCAATTCCATATACAGCTTACACGATTTTGATCTATAAATTGGTATTAAAAGACCATCTCACAAGTTGATTTGTGAGTGCGTGATTTTATATCGGTGGCCATCCTTACATTTAGATCATTAGTATCATATTAGGTGTAACAATACAAATTATTAACTACTTTAACGATTAGTGTTACATTATCCTTACTAGTGTGTAACGACTAGGTAGTATGTTGCTGTTTTGACATACATTCACTCAAGTAACTTTATTATATATTTTCTAAATCCTGCTTCAAAAAAATTCACAACACAAAAAAAAGTGCAAGAAAACAAACTATTTAACAAAAGTGCGGCATTTGGTATTTCTACCAAAACGTAGAAAAAAGATCTCAAAGTGAAACTCGATAACACGATAAGTAAACTCTTGTTTTACATAATATAATATAAATGGAGAATTTTCTCCAGCAATGAACTTACGTTTAACAGATACAAACAAACGACAAGAAAACTAGTTTAACCGTCGAAAGACCATTACAACATACTGCAAATACATAAACAAAAAAAAAAAAAAAAACAGTTTTTAAAACAAACATCTTGGTGTAGTATGAAAATGATGAGAAACTGAATCACTTGGTGTAAAGAACATCTTCCCACGGGTGCCTGTAAAGCGGTTGCTTCAACCTCTTCTGGTCAAACGTGTGCCCGATGAGCCCGATTGAACGGGCCAACACGAAAAGCCCGTTAAGGTAACCAATGGAAACTATCTCATCAATTTCTTGTTTAGTAAACATTCCACTACCGTTTAGAAGATCCAAGAAAAGAGTACCGATTGCACCATCAACGTTCATTACTAAATTATTTGCTTTTGAAAGAGTGTAGGATTCTACTTCAACTGCATATTCCATGTATTTTGTTGATGGAAAATGCGTGCGTGCAAATAATTGTAGTAGTTCCACTCTTTTATCTCTATTATCACCTCTCTTAATCCTGTTTAATTTTATCATAAATGTTAATTTGGTAACACCGTAACAATGTTTTTTATGAAAAAAAGGAAAGAAAAACACACCTGTGCCCGATTCCTGGTACACGTATACCCTTCTTTTTCATGCTTTCAACAAACTCATATGGTGAAAGTTTCTACAAAAAGACAAAATGGATCTCTTAATTTTAAGTAGTTCATTTTAATATTTTACTAAACTTTTTTTGTATTTATTACAATGATATTCTTTAATTTTGAAACAACATCAGCAGTCCTTTTTCTGAAACATGTTACATCAAACTTTACAACCTTTTTTTTTTTGCTTTACGGACTGTCAATGTTACAAGTTCCAAAATTGGAGACTATTCGTGTAAGAAAAAAAGTTTTACAAACCAGAGGGAAGATTAGTGTAAATTGTAACTGACCCTGTCATAAGCATCCTTAAAATATCGAGCAGCATCATCAACAGCACCACCAAAACGGGGACCAATTGTTAGCAAGCCTGTTTCAAAAAAGTTAATTTATAAATACTTAAATTCGCTGAAAACAAAACAACAATATCATTATACGTGGTAGCTTAGAGCTACAAATCTGTTTTTTTTATTTATTATTATTATTAATTATTTGAAATAGTCGAGAAAATGGAGTTATTACCTGAAACAAGACTTGATACGAGATCTTTTCCTGCTCTTGCAGTTACAATAGTGTTATGAGCACCAGAAACACAAGGACCATGATCAGCACACAACATCACACAAATCTGACCATTTTGTAGTCACAGATTATTGTATTATAAGTAAATAGGTTAAAATGTTGACAAATAGTCAAACTATATGGTAGTCAAGTGATGCAATGGAAACATAAATAAAAGTCAAACCTCAATAAACTGAGTGCAGTATCGAGGAAGACTACGTTTAAACCACAATAGAGAAATAACATCACCAACACCCATTCCTTTTTCAACAATTGTGGACATTGGTACCCCTGCATAGCATGGTTCTTCACCTGCAAATCAATCAATAAATTAATTAATTATTTCTTGCAACTGTTTCTAAATATAAAAACTAGAGGGACGATTTATGTAATTTAGTCCTAAAAATTGCGTGCAACAGGTTCATACCTCTATCATCAGAAATTGTTGAAATAATATGAGTTGGTGCTCGCACTTTCCCACTTTTAATTGCTGAATTAAGATCCTCAGGGATTTGTGGAGGAATAATTTCCTTAACAGTTGTAATCTTCCCCTCTTCAGCCTATAATAACAATAATAACACTCGATAATTATAAATTCCAAAAAAAAATAAAAACATAATAATAATAATAATTAACACTTACCAACTTCTGAAACGTTTCCTTAATCGAAGTTTCAAATGCTTCATACGATGTGGGGACCACCGCACCAGCATCTTTAAGTGCTTGGTTTTTAGCTTGTGCAGATTCCATTTCACCACCACTTTTGGCTCCCTGGCATGGTTAATAATGAAATTACTAAATTGCCCTTTTGATAAGAATATAATGTAAATAAAATAAACTTACTGCATGACCGAATTGGACTTCTGATTTGAAAAGGCGTGCGCATGTTCCACTGACCCAAGCACAAACTGGTTTGTTAATTCTTCCTGATTTAAGTGCTTCAACTAACGAATATTCATCTTTACCACCCAGTTCACCAAGAACAACAATCATTTTAATCTACATTTTATTTATATTTAATTGAAATGTTAATAAAATCACATGCAATAATATTAACAACTGTAAACAGAATCTTAAAATCACCTGAGGAATGTTGTTAAATCGTAAAACATGATCAGAAAGAGTAGAACCGGGAAAAACATCTCCTCCAATAGCAATTCCTACAAAACCCAAATAATGAAAAAATAAGCATGTTGTAAAAAAAACATTAATTTTATTATTGTTATTATTACTATTATTATATTCTTTTCTAGTTTTATTTTTCTAAAATGAGATTACACTACTTATATGTTCATAAAACAAAATATCAATCAACAAATACACACAAAAAAATATGGTTTACCTTCATAAATTCCATCTGTCACACGTGCAATTGTGTTGTATAGCTCATTAGACATACCACCCTGCAGTTTAAAAAAAGAATATTATTATTTCTCACATTTACTAATACAACATTTTCAACCTATTTACTTATGCATAGAACAGGTCAAACAAGTTGAAAGTCGTCAAGAAAATATTTTTATGCATAGAACCTCCTAAATAATTTATTAAAAAATAGACTATTGTTAAAAATAATATAAAGATTTGTATTCATCTTTGACACATTAGTTATCTGTAGGAGTTTATAAACTTTTTAACAAAAATCGTTTTGGGTCAACCCTACCCGTAAGAAATTACCCATTTTTACCCAAACCTGTATTGAATCTGACCAGCCCATTTTTCCACCTCAAGTCAACATAAGGTCAAACATGATTACTCACAGATTTGGATACGAATCCAACAGATCCAGGCCTGTACAATTTGCATTGTATAATATTATCAATTGTTCCAGCAGTATCACCAATCCTGAATGCTCCAGCTTGAATCCCACCAACCGTTGCTGGCCCAATAACAACCTAAAACAACCATCCATAGTTAACTTAACTTAACCAACCCTGGTTATAGCCATGACCTTAACCATGGTTAAGATCCTTACCTTGTTGTTTGATCTTGCATACGATATTAACTCCTTAGTGTCAGATTCGGGAACACCTTCTGCTATAATAGCTACCACTCTAATTGTAGGTTGTTTGAGAGCAATTTTTGATGAAGCAGCAGCACTGTATAGATTATTTAAAATAATGTTAATTGTTTATTAAAAAAAATCAGAAATAAAAGATTTGAAACTAACCTTCTGAAAGATGCAAAGTTTATGAATACATCAGCAGTAGGGTGTGCAGCACAAGCTGATTCAATTCTGCAATATGAATGTGAAATGGTTTGCTATTTATTATACTAAAAATGAATTTGACAGTTTTATAATTAGAAATGTATACAGGTATAAAACATACGTTGAATGTACAGGAATTGCAATCTCTTCTTGTCCAAAAAACAGTTTCTGAAATCCCTCAGCACCAGGGTTAATGATTCCAGCAACTGAAGGTGTTTCTCTCCCTTAAAAATTAATTATGTGACATTAGTTGATATATAAATAATTTAGGAATATAAAAGAACAAAAGGGTAACTTCACATACCACAAAGGAAGTCAAAATCAAGCATTCGTTGGATTGGTAATTGTTTATAGTTATAAAACAATGATTGTGTTGTGCGGGAGAATATTTGTCCAGTTGCCATTGTGCTCACTCACAATTACCTGTATGTAACTAATTGAAATGAAATACATTACGCACTGAAAATGAATTATAAGCAGATATATGAGCATAACAAGTATGAAATGGCATTTGATACTCGACTGTTTGTCAAATGTCTAATTGTCTACCCTTCACTAATTAATGAATTTAAACAAATATTGTCAACCAGAATCAAGATCAGCAAACATTGTAGCTATAATAATATACGTGGCTTTAACTTGATAAGCATCGCAATTCACAGAAAATATATCTTGCAACATTAACGAAATATCTGAAAATGCAATTTTTATAACATAACAGAATGATGTGTGTTCTGTTCCCTCTTATATCCCAAATACTATACAAGTACATTTTTTACAAAATTAATGCTAAAAGTAGTATGAAAAGAAAATTTGAACCATTAAGGTGATAATTGGAAGCAAGTGTCTACAAGATCTTAACAAAAATAGAGCAGATCATGAAAATCATCAGAGCAGATCATAATAAAAAAAAAAAAATGGATCACGTTTCTAATGATCATCGCAAATGTTTCCAATTTCAGGTATGAGCAAGCACATAAAGCTTCAATTTCAATCATATTTTAATAAAACCCCAACTATCAGTGCAGCCATAAATCAGATCCGATAATCACACTCAATTGCAAAATCGAAAACCGAAAATCATTGATTGCATACGACAAATCAAATTAAGCACATCTCGGAAATATCGATTGAGTTATACCGATGGATCAAATCAAATTGATTCAAGTGGCAGAAAAGACCGAGTCAAGAGAGAATTTGAACCATAAATCACGCAGAAACACCCGAAAAAACACACAAATCGATACAATCGGATATTTATTATACCTGTTTAGAGGAATTTGTTAAAACTCGTCAAGTGAGTGAGAGTAGTTGAGCTACGAAGTGGTTGAGACAACAAATAGGCGTGGGATATAAATAGTATGGAGTTTAAAAAATCAGAGACAAAAATAGATGCGTATATACATTTTTAATTGATTTTAAATTTTAAATGATATTATGCATTTTGTATTTGTATCTGTGTATATTAGATGACCTAGATTGACCCAGCAGTGTGCTTTCAAGATTTTTTTTAAATTAATCTTAAAAGGTTACTTTATCTAATTCTCTAATAAAAGATTGCATTATATCACTTTCAAGTTTCAACATTGACGAATTAGTATTTGCTAACAAATGTTGCGTTAACTAACTTACATTTGTCAACGGTGGTTCGTGGTGGGGGTTTCCGTGGCGTACATCGCGAACGCAAGCGAGAGTTTGCGGGTGAAATATATTTTCTCCTTTTTAGTTAAATAATGGGGTAGTGTTGCGTGTGGTCAGCATGGTATTTATGCTGACGAGTAGAGGCGGACTTGGTATGTTGCGCGCAGTGTCCCATGCCGCTACTCAAAAAAAAATTACATTGTAATTTTTTTTAGAATTTAAAGTGTTGGTGTTACACTCTACTATCGGATTAAAATACGTATCCAATTGTCCAAAATAATCTTAAAAGAGTCTCTTATGTTAAATTCATTTTTGTTTTGGGGTGTTGCCCAGAGCCCCGCGTGAGCATCCCCCGTCAACCCCGCCCGCTACCCAGGGAAGATCCTCAACAGGGGCGCTGCTCCTTAGACCCCGAAAGGGGCGCATCCCCTTGACCCCCACCTTTTGGGTGCTACTAAAAAATTTTAATTCCACCGATGAGTGGCATGATTAAGTGAAAATATGATATATTACTGATATAGCACCTCCATAATGGATGCGATAGGATTTAAGAATATCACATGCTCTTATAGTCTTATGTATTTGTATCAATAAAACACATAATACCTCCCATTTTGGAGGGTAATTCATTTCTACACCGTTTTTTATGTCTACACCACAGAATACAAGTTTTACAATAATTATATAATCAAATAAAATAATAATTGTGGTGTATCCATTAAAAGTTATAGTGTATTTATCACCAACTATTTTAGAGTACTGCCCTCACATGTTGACTGCTCAGTATATAAACAAGTCAATTTGGGTGCAAGCCATGAGCTGTTTATTTAGTTTTTAAAAGAAAAGTTTAAATCAAATTAATTTCTTAATATTGGGAGGGCCAAACATCTATTTTTTTTTTATCAGTATGTAATTTTTGTATGTAAAGTTCATTAAAATATAAGTTTGGATGTAAAAGTTTTAGGCTGCCTCCTATAAGTTCCGCTTATGAATCCAACTACACAGAAATTTAAAATCCCAAGGAACATATCTAAGCCACCGGACAAAATGATGAAGATCAAATCACATGTGTTTCAAACACATGAGTTTCAAGTTACGGCAACCACCACCGGTCACCACCACCGATCACCGCCGCCGCCGGCCGGCAGCCGGAGGCGGTGGTGGTGGCTGACAATGAAGGTGCTGGTGGTAATGGGGGTGGTGGTGGTATTGATGTATTGAAACACATGTGATTCACTAATTAAAACACAGGTGTTCTAAAATACAAACGAACATATTACTTCGAAACACATGTGTTTCAAGTCACGAAACACATGTGTTTCACTAAAAACATGATGTGTTTCAAAAGGTGAAACACATGTGTTTCACTAAAAACATGAGTTTCTAAAACACACGGGAGCATACGAACTACGAAGCACATGTGTTTCAAAAGGTGAAACACATGTGTTTCAAAAGGTGAAACACATGTGTTTCAAACACATGTGTTTCAAGTCATGACCACCACCGTCGGTCACCACCACCGACCACTGCCGACTGCCGCCTCTGGCTGCCGGCCACCGTCTTCGGCCGCGGGAGGTGGGTAGGGTATTGATGTATTGAATCAAATGTGTTTGTAGTAGTGGTGGTTTGAATCTTGATCTTGATCTTGACCTTTGACTTTTTGTTGATCCAAGAGCTATTAATTATCCCTTGAAACTTGATAAAATTCTTGGACTACCTTGAACAAACCACTTACTTATAATTTAAATATATTGTTCTTTATAAAGTGCCGTATAAAATTTTAAATTGATATTGTTAGGTGCTGTTTGTTTTTTAAGAGGAAAAACGTCTGCAGTCTGCGGACCACATATGCAGAGAAGATGTGGACCAAATGTCTGCATTCTCTATGACAAAGACTGTTTGTTTTTTAATGTCCGCAGACTGAATATTTTTTAGCGACGGTATTGGTGGTGGTGGGTGGGGCGGGTGGTGGTGGCGGTAGGTGGTGGTGGGTTGTGGCGGAAGGTGGCGGTAGGGGTAGCTAGTGTTGGTGGTGGTGGCGGTATGTGGTGGAGGTAGGTGGTGGCGGTGGTGGTGGCGGTGGTGGTGGCGGGAGGTAGTGGGGGTGGTGGTGGTTGTGGTGGTGGAGGTAGGTGGCGGTGGGGGGTGGTGGTGCTAGAGGTAGGTGGCGGTGGTTGGTGGTGGTTGTGGAGGTAGGTGGTGGTGGGTGGTGGCGGCGGCGGTAAGTGGTGGTGGTCGGTGGTGGTGGATGTAGGTGGTGGTGGCGGTAGGTGGTGGTGGAGGTAGGTGGTGGTGGTAGGTGGTGGTGGCGATACGTGGTGGTAGCGGCAGTATGTTGTGGCTGGTGGTGGTGGTGGTGGTGGTGGTGGTGGCGGCGGGTGGTGGTGGTGGAGGTTGGTGGTGGTGGCGGCGGTGGTATGGGTGGTAGTGGTAGTGATGATGAATAAATTCTTTTTTTATGTTTAAGTAAAATGTCTTCCAAACTTGGAAAACTATGGTCCAAGTCTTCCCACAAAAGACCTCAAAAAGACTTTTTCTCATCTTCCGACTTCTAAAAAACAAACGCTCTTTTTCCAAAATGTCTTCGCGCCTACAGAAATAAGACATCAAAAAGACTTTTTGACAAAAAACAAACACCACCTTAGTATTCTAAAGTGATCTACTGTTACGGTCGAGAATGCAATGTTTACTGTACAGAGATCTACATGGCATTACACTAAGCAATATTAAATTGTTAAGTCAAATATTCCAAAAAACAATTTAACTCCATAATCATATAAAATAGCTTCAAAATGATTATAGAAGTGTTTATTATCGTACGTGGTTATTTTTCTTAGAAGGTATTTGGATGATTTCAATATAATTATACTATATAAAAAATAAATTTTACGACAGGTTGTTATGTACCTAATAAGTCTTATTGCTATAACTTTTATACTGTAATCAAACTACAACAAATCTAAATATCCCAAACTTAGTTCTCTTATTTTGCTGATACCACTCTATTAGAAAATGATCTCTTTTAGGCTTTTTTTTTATTGAAGAGAAGGACAAGATGATTGAAGAGAGATTGAAAAGAGGAACACTTGTATTTTACGAATGCTTATGATTTGTAATTGCTTTGGCTTATGGCTTGGCTAATTAGCTTATGGCTTGACTACAAACGAGAATTGCATCACCCATTTATATTAGTCCATGAAAGATTCTATATCCTAGATATTTTCATGAATTTATATATTTAACAATATGTGGATTTATAACTAGCAAAATATAATGGTAAATGAGAATTTCATCACCCATTTATATAACTCCATGAAAGATTCTACATCCATGATATTTGACTATTGTTATGTATTTATATATTTAATAATTAGTGAATTTATACATAGCTAAATATAATGGTAATACAAATATTACGAGGAGCCCAATATTATTAGATCTAATTAAGTTTATAATCTAACATGTTATACGAAGTATATGTTTTTTTTTGTTGCTTTTTCCCCTTTCAAATACTTCCTTTTCTGGAGGTTTTAATTAACTTTTATTACGTTTATAACTTTATATAACACAATTTATAAAAGCATATGAATAATAGCGCTAGCTACATTAGCAACATCTTCACAATCCTTATTCATCTTCGTCAACGGTGAAGTCTGACCATTCTCACCAAAGTTGCTCTCACATGATCGTGACATAACTGCACTATCCCACATTGCATTCTCAGCAAATTTAGGGTCTCCTAGCGTCAATGCACTATTAGCCTCCGGCACATCCACCTTCACCACCCCAACATAATCCTCCGAACAATCCTCTAGTGCCTTCCTCAACTCTGGCCGGGAACCTTTTAGAGCTTTAATCTGTTTTACGGTTGCATCAGCTTTGTTTTTAAGTGCAGCAACAACGATCAGTGCTAAGCCTGTTACATCAGCATCTTTGCTCTTGGGGTTATCTAATAAGATCGAAATGCATAAATTGTAATTAGGTGTGTCACTACAAGAAAAAGTACTTTTTGCGACACACACTTTTTTGCGGCGAGGTATTACGCCTCAAAAGGTCACAAAACGACAAAACGATCGAAGGCCCCGTGGTTTGACTTTCAACTCGAGAATTTGCGGCGAGGGAATCGCCGCTTAAAGCCTTTTTTCGCTGAAAAAATCAGGCGGGACCATTTCCCCCCATTTTTAAAGACCAAATGCGATTTAGGGTTAGAGTTTTATAACATACAGGCAGCTTTCATTTTCATCGACGAGAGAGACGAGAGATACAGATCGAGTGACGAGGAGAGATTGAGAGTTACAAATCGAGCACCTCCGACGAACTACATCATTTCCTCCGACCGGTCGAGCAGAGAAATAGATCGAGCAGAGACACCGATCAGGTAAGTACTCAGATTTTAATTGAATTTGATCTTAATTGATGTGTTTTCAATTTGATTTTGTAGCAGAGAACACTCTTTCTTCTACCTACATTCAACCGATTTGTTTAACTGATATGTATGTTCAGATTTTATGTTCAGCTTTGTATTTGACTATGTTTCAATTTGTTTAACTGATTGTTTCGATTTGTATGTGTTTTGATTAGCATATTTCTGATTAGAACCACCGGCTGATAAGCACCACCGAATCAGAAGCACCACCGGCTGAGAACCACCACTACTGTATTAGGTATGTTCTGTTAACAATTTAATGCATTCAAGTCTCGGTTTTGATACATGAAAAATTGAGATACAGATTTCATGTTAATAGCTTTTGATTTTCTAAATAATACTGTGATAACAGCTGCGAGTTTCTTTTCTTTTCTTTTCTGTTTTTTATTTTTATTTTTGTGAGTTGTAAAAGTAATTAATGTGCTAAATTTGATTAGTTAGTAGTAAAAGCTATATTATTACTATTTGAATAAAAAAACAATTATTTTGTGATGAACATGCAGCTTGAAGTTGGTTATAATCCGATGGGAGCAGATGGTGCAAAAGCTTTGTCAGAAGTTTTGAAATTTCATGGAAATAAAAAAACTCTAATGCTTGGTTGGTGTAAGGTAAATCATTATCTTTTTATTTAAGTATATAAATTATAATCCCTAAAATATTATCATATAATCAAACAAATTACAGATAGGACTAAAAGGTGCAGAGTTCATAGCTGATACTTTAAAGTACAACAACACCATCTCTACTTTAGACCTACGAGCCAATGGGCTCAGTGATGAGGTTCATAAATATTATTTTTTAATATCTATTTATTTTTTTTAAGGTTTTTTTATGTTGAACAACTGAAGTTAATAGTTAGTTGATTTGCAGGGTGCTAAGTCCTTGGCTCGCAGCCTGAAGGTGGTCAATGAAGCTCTCGTGTCACCTGATTTAGGATTAACGAAATTAGAGTAAGGGCTCAAATATGTCTAATTTAACAATACTTTTTTTCTTTATAATATTTTTTAGTTTTAATTTAAATTGAAAATAGGATGAAGGAGCTTTCTCAATATCTCAAGCACTAAAGGCTAATGAAGATGTGAGACTAATGTCTTTGAATCTTGCTAGCAACTTTCTTACTAAGTTAGGACAGGTATTTATTTCATCACCGTTAATTAATTATATAAAAAAATGGTTACCAGAAACCCATTATTTGTATAAAATGACAATTTTTTTATAATAATTTCATTTTCAGGGAAAATAGATGTTTAAATTCTGAACTTTGGAATGCTTGTGCTGGTCCTCTGTTTCCCTGCCTACAATCAACAGGGTTGAAAATGTATGTTTCAGATTCTGAAATAGGTGAAGTTCAATTAATTTATGTTGACCAAAAACGTTCTTGATAATTATTCTGTTTCATTGGAAATGTAGATGGATGGCTCAAATACAACTTCAACTTCAACAGTTGCTGATTTACATCACAACATCAGTATTTTCCTAAAGCATTTAGGGGATAAGGGCATCTTGTGGTTAGTCATATGTTGAGCTTAATCTTATTTTTTATTTTATTTTAATTTATTTTTAAAAAGAATGCAACTTTTCATATGTTTAACAAAATCTGATAATTTGCACCCGCAGCCATAGCACAGAGCTTATTGACAATGATGTTGATGAAGTAGTTAACTTTTTATTTATTTATCATATATATATCACTTTTGTGAATCTTTTCATAATTTTTTTTATTAAAATAAAATAATAATCGATGCTTTTCTTCTTTTAGATACAAAAGGAGGCTACTTATGTAATCATAGACAAAACAATAAATCCAAGAAGTGGCACTACAGCATTGCTAATTAAAGGTAGCATTTTTTTAACATATTTTTTTATTTATAACATAATTACCAAAGCATAATATTGTACTGACATCTAAAATGTTTTAAAAATGAAACGGGTCAAATGACAGAACTAAAGTAATTTGTTTTATTTAAGATAAATCTTTTATCTTTGCGATTAAGTTGGTAGGTTGACCCGACCCGACATGTTTTGACTTCACTAATTCATTTTCCCTAAATAATAATGCATGTTTTGACATGTTTCGATTCAGTTTATATTGTTGCATTATTATTTATTACCATGTATGATGGTCTAATATGCCATGTTGAATAATCTGTACACCTTGGAATCCCCTAATGAATTTATCATTGTTTGAAATGAACATGAATCAGACAGTTCCATTGGCCAGTGAAAAACTCAATGCTGATAGGACCTGATGTTCTTATTGCTTTTAAAAGCAAATTCAGGGCAAGTCATATATCTCAGTGAAAAACTCAATGCTGATAGTATATGTTTGTTTTAACATTTTTGTAACTTGCAGCATCCTACATGATCAAGAAATGTTCAGTTTATATTCAGAAGAGATATGTTGTAATGGATTGAGGTAGTGTTGTTCAGTCTTTTATTTATCTTTTTTTATGTATTAATATCTTAATTTAATCACTTTTATGATTTAATTTTGGTTGATGATTGCAGGGTTCACAGCTTGCAACACTGCCTCGTCCAGATAACCTTCTTGAAGTTTTTTTTAATCAGTATCTTTTAATATCTTTTCTCTAGTATTTGTTCGCACGTATCAGAAACATAAACATTGTGTTAACTTTGCTTGATGTTTTGTATGAAATGGTTAATTTGAAATATTTGATTTTGTTGATATTTGTTGGGGTTTTATAGATACAACAATATTTTAAATATTATTGCCAAATAAAGCAGATTTAAAAAAAAATAAAAAAAATACAGCGAAATCTCGCCGCAAAAGGTTAAATTCTCGCCGCAAAAGGGTCGCCGCAAAAGGTTAAATTCTGGTCGCAAAAGTTCGCCGCAAAATGGTCGCCGCAAAAAACCTCGCCGCAAATACTCAAAATCCTCGCCGCAAAAAGTCTTTAACTGCGAAACTGTTGCGACGATCCTTTTGCTGCGATTTGTCGCCGCAAAAGGTCTTTTGGGGCGATTTTTTGACTTTTTGCGACGTTTTAGCTCGCCGCAAAAAGTGTTTTTTCTTGTAGTGTGTTTGCACGTGTTTTTTATGAATTGTGTGTCGGCCTTGGCTGAAAATAGGGGTTCTTGAAGAAGGAGAAGAACGAAAAGAATGGTGAGAGGAGATGAGAACTTCATCTTGATAAACGGAATGTGGAATATGTAATGCAATTTGGATAGTTTGATCTTAAAAGTGAGTGTGCTTGGTGCCTATTTATAGAACACTTTGAGCTACTACATTTATGTTTTGTGAGATGGTATATCAGTTTTTCTAATCATGCATTAATGATATTAAATAAGAAAGTTTAGTAACTCAAATTTATTGTTTCTATTTAAAAGTATATTTAATAATGCAAAAATTTAACTTAATTAATGTGTAAATAAATTTATCTTTTTATTATACAAGGAAAATTTGAGAATATTAAATACTTCTCATCTCATATTCTAAATACATGAGTTTGACATACCTACTATCTATTTCTTGGTTCTAGTAATTCAAACAACTAAGGCTTATGTTTTTATATATGAGTTTTTCTAACATGTGCCCCTGGGCACATGTTAAGATGTATTAAATGAAGTCAATTTTTCTAAAAGTATAGCCATGAATATTTAATAAAGCTCAAAATTTGGAGTTTTAAGTGATATATTAAATGATTTTTATGGATTTATTGGAAAGTTTAAAACCATCAACGCTCCTTAACATATGCCTATGGGGCATATGTTAATGTCAAATGTTGGTCATTTAATAATCTATGCTATCTCAATATGCAGAACATATGGTATAGCAAAAAAACATAGGTGACAACAAATTGATTAGAAAAAAATAAAATATTGAATTTTCTAACATGTGTCGTAAAACAAATGGTAAGTATTATTTAGTAATTTGTATTTTCCTTATTTGCTCTATTTTTAGGTATGTGTAAGCACATATATATTTTTTACATTTTAAATCAAGTGTAATCAGACATCAATTGTTGGCATAAAATGTATGACTAAAAAACATTTTTCTTATTATAATATGTAATCAACACATTCATTAAACTGAAATAATGTAACAATAAAATTACATTTATACACGTAACTTAATTACGTTAAAACTTCAAAGTCAATTTTCTATTTTAGATATTTTTAATTTTCATAAGAGAAGCATGTAAGATGTAAGATTACATATAAACTAGACTTGTATAGGCACGTGAAATCGTGCTTTAATTAATAAGTAGGATAGCTACACAATGCGACGGTGGGTACCTTATAAATCTATAGTTAACGGCGAGCAAAAGTTGTAATATGGTGCCTACACTATGGGTCAGTAACGAGATAAAGTGGCGGACGGTAGCGAGGTTCGTGGGAGATATGTCTTCATGGAGGTTAAAAGTATTTTGTTAATCGTGCTTTAATTAAAAATTTACGGTTAATTATTTTGACATCCAAATCAGTTATATGCTCTTAGCAAAAAAAAATAAATAGAATAATGGCAAAATTAACTCTTTTAACTACAATATAATTACACTTATGCCAACGATAGCCTTTTTGTTAAAATTAACTTAAAGCTTGAATTGTAAATCGATGTTCTGTTGGAACAATTGTGTTAAAAGTGAATCTTCACCAGCTTTGGATTCATTTAATTATATGTATATTTGTTATATCTTACTCCTTTATAATGTGTTTAGGACTACTAAATTTAGAAATTCCTTAAACTTAAACTTTTTTCTACTTTTAGTAACATCTTAAACACCACTAAAATAAAAAAATGTTGCTTAGATTCGAACACAAGACCTTTTGCGAGTACTGACTGTGAGTTAACCGATTGATCTAAATGATACTTTGTTATATCCCAAAAAAACATCCAACATAACGCATAAAATTAAAACGCCCAGTCAACCAGCAGCCAATATCCGCACGACCACAACCACTATCACTGTCGTCGTCACCACTCACTACTTGATCGCCGTCAAATTTAGTCACAGGTTACCCGCACAATGCGGCGGCGGGTAACATGCTAGTATAATTAACGCTTGATTGTTTTATGTTCATCTTTGTTAAAGCTACACAACAAGCTAAAAAATGTAAACACTGGAGTTGTGCTAGTAATTCAAACAACTAAAACTTGCTTTTTTATATTAATGTCAAATTTAATATGTCATTTAATAATCTATGCTATCTTAATATGCCGAACATTTGGTGCAACAAAAAAACATAGGTGGCAACAATTTGATTAGAGAAAAATGACAATAATGGATTCTCTAAATGTGCCGTAGTACAAATGGTAAGTATTAATTAGTAAATTTTTATTTCCCTTTTTTGCGATATTTTTAGGCATGCATGTGTAAGCAAATATATACTTTTAACATTTAAATTACGTGATACATTTTCTGTTTTTGGTACTTTCAGAATCAGCGATACACTTTGAAATGCACTTTATTTGGTCAATTGTAATGCGGCACACAACCCCATTAAATATCTTCTGTAATATAGTGAAATACCCATTACTGTTATTTTACTTTTAAACATCGTTAACTTCCTTTTATTCAAAACGTGTGTGACTCATCTCCACTAAGTATCCAATTAAATCTAAGAGTAAATTACCGAAATTATCAATGTAGTTTTCCTGATTTTTCAGGAATTTTCTCCTTTCGTCCTATTCTGTTAGAATTCAGCCGTTAAGTTGTCTCGTATGCTTGGCACATGAGGGCATTTTGGTCATTGTACCCTTTTTCTTTCTTTCTCTGTTATTCCTCACCTTCATCTTAACCCTTCATTATTGTTACTGAAAACCAATATCTCAATGAAGCACATGCAAAAAACAAATAAAAGAAGTCCCAAATATTTACATAAAAACAATTGATTTTGGGGGTTTCATATCGCAGATGATCGAATCGCCACCATCTTTGCAGAAAAAACACCGTTCTTCACAATATCATCTTCATTTTTTTCAAAAGCATAAGTGAGCTGGCGATGGTGAAGAAACAAAACCAAATAAAATTGGAAATGGAGATTCATTTCAACAGACAAGTAATTTGTCATTTAAATGGGTATTTTTTGGATAATTTGTCATTTAAATGGGTATTTTTTGGATAATTTTTGAAAGGGATCTTTTTCGAAAGCATCTTTTTTGAAGATTTTTTTGGAGATTTGTGAGGAAGTGGCATCTTCTTTGTGAACACAATCTCGGATTACAATTTGTGTTCGCCAATTGCACGCTTGCATCTGTGTTCACCCCCCTCACCGTCGCCACTGCCGACGACAATTTTTTTCATCATGAAGCTTTAGACGATTTCCGGCCATTTCCGGACAATTTCAGTCTGTTTGTTTCAGTAGAGATTTAGACGATTTCCGGTCAATTTTGAATCATGAAGCTTTCTGGTTTCTTTGCGGGTTTACATTTTCAGATCTGGGTTTCTATGTGTTTATGTTTGCTGGTGATAAAGAACTCAATCTGGGGTTTCTTTGTGTTTATAAACAAATCAATTTGGGTTTCTTTGTGTTTATAAACAAGTCAATTTGGGGGATGGAATGAATTTACACGTGTTGCTTCAATGCTTCGTGACTTCGTCTGTGTGTTTGATTTACACTAGGTTAAAACCCGCGTGATGCAGCGGGTTGCGAATAATATATTGTGGCGATTAAATATTATTTGGTTACAAGTATTTTTCTTAAACAAACTGTACAAATAAAGACATGGATGAGAATGTGGTTGTCGGCCGTCACGCTACAATTGATGAAGATGACAAATTTTTTATATAACAATATTAATTGTATTATTTAATAACACGTACTATGCTTAAAAAAAAGAGTTCAAGAAAATAAAGTTTTCCCTCGATATCTCTAGCCCCAAACATTCCCTCGCTATCTGTCTCCCTACAAAAAATGGATAATACATATGATGTTAATTAATAGTTAATTTAGTAAAATAATATCTATACCTAATTATCATTTATCGAATATGATTAAGTGTAATACCTCCTCGTCAATTAACAACATCTCAAGTGATATTATCTCATTTTATTGTTGAAGTTCGTGTGGGGCCAAATTCGTAGAACCCTGACCTTGATGTAAATTTTGTCATTGAAATCATGAATGTTTCTTATAAGTGCAATCCGATTGTTGACATGTTAAGAATACCCTACATAAAAAGATTATAATTTACGAAAGTCATACACAATAGGAATAAAATTTGTATCAAAAGTTTAAGAAATGAAAAAAAACCAAGAGCAGTGGGTGATAAGTAATACCGGTGTTTACAATGATTAGCAGAATTATGATGAAAACGGCGACAGGTGATGGTTGGTGGTATGTGTTTCGTATCGTGATTCGTGAATGCAAAGGTTAAATGGTTGAGTCGTCAATTTATATACATAAAAAACGTATATATATATATATATATATATATATATATATATATATATATATATATATATATATATATATATATATATATATATATATATATATATATATATTAACTGTAATAAAATATAATAAACACATTTAATGACAAATCAATTTAAGAAATGTTTTTAAAACTTTTGATACAATCAAAACGTTTAAAGTATAACTATTGTAAGTCAAACCATTAAATGATCCTACTATAAAAACGAGTCAACCACAATAAAATCGTCATTTAATGAGCATAATCAACTTGATATGTCATTTGAATACCTTGATATTGCTCATAATCAACTTCCACTTCTCTTGGTCTTCCATCTACAATTTCTTCTTCAAAATTTGCTTCAAATACTCTATGAGTTTCATGAAACATAAAACACTGCAAAATTAGTTAAAATAAATATATGGAAAGAAGTAACAAGTTTCTCATTTCATATCTTAGATAGAAGATAAGATAATATATACACCAAAATAACATACATATTAGTACAGGAGGGTCGGGCAACGGGCCAAATCCGACCAATTTTGTAGTTATTTGAAGATAAAGGTTTATGTATTCGAGATACGACATTCATTTGAATCGTTTTCTTGTAAGCTATTATATAACTATACCAGGTTGACCCGTTCACAAGTAAATGGGACGAATGACATTAAATTAGACTTATATCGTGTGTTGACCTGCAAAAGTTGGCCAAATAATTCAATCGGCGTGTGTGGTTTACGAAGATGAAATGCAAGTAGCTTAGATGTAAATACTGTACAACATTTTCTAGCTCTTGCCCTTTTAATACACTTCCTCCTACATTTCATTCACACTAAAAATAACGACATTTATCAGAATAAATAAAAAACAAAAATTAAGTCAGAATTATAAATTTCCAGATATTTTACCTCTTTCCGGAATTCATCCTATTTATTTGCAGCAGTAGAATCATGCCACAGATTAATAACGTCATTATTGCCATCAGTGCCAGTATTTCTGTTTTCTTTCCGACAGTTAAGGCCCAAACCTAGAGATTACAAGCCAATAGATCGGGTCAAAACGGGCCAAAGAAAACAGAAATTGAACAGAATAACTTATAACCTTGTCCTCATTTTGATTATAAATCGCAACACATTCATTCCTCTTAACAGTCCAGATCCTTACCAAACAATCAGCACCTAATAACAGAAAAATAATATTAGGTAAAACTATCAAATAGTAAATACGAAACAGCACAAGTAAAAACAAGCCCATACCACAAGAAGCAAAGTGAGCACCACGACTGAGAAACTTTTGTATACACTCGCTGTATGTCCTTTACGTGTTTTTAAACAAGAACCATCTGAAGTAAGATAAGAATTAACAGCAAATTAAATTAACATGCTTTTATTATCCGACCCACAACCTACCTGGGACCCACTGCAATAAGGATGAATCAGTGTTGGCATATACTGCATTGTACCGGCAAGATATATAATAGATATGAATGAACCATAAAAATCGAAACCATGGTTCCTAAAAATTAGATCTCTAGTAAAAGCTAAACCTGATGGAAAAACAAACCTGGTACAATTTAATTGTAATCAATTGGTGTTCAATGCATTGTTCCCAAATTACCAAATTAAACTATAGTAACTGGACTCCCAATTCATGATACATTAACAGATTTGACATGTATTAACTTACAGAATAACCATATCAGTATAATTCAGTTCAAACAATTACAAATAAAAAAGAGTTCAAGATTCATATGCAAAACAGGTTAAAACCCAGTGACACGACCGTTTTGCCAACAACAAGGCTCAAAGATGGTCTGGTCTTGCTAGATGAGGAAGAGACTTCCTTTCAACCTACAATATAGAGTCATACATATGTATGTATAATTGTATATCCAAATAATAAAGAAAATGACTAATAATCATTAAAATAACGACAATAATTAAGGGCTAATGGTTTTTTGTTCATAAGCATGTATAAAATTGAGTAATTGGAAGAGATCTTACTTCTGAATGAAGCAACAATTTGTCATCAAAACCTACTGTTGTCAGTTTATGTACCTTGGACCATATATTGTGAACAAGAAGCTACATTCAAAATAAATACTTTTTAGTCAAATAAAAAACAGTCGTCTCAAGCGAAACTAATATGAAGCAGATAAATTAAATAAAACATTGTACTTCACACTAATATGCTAACGGGAGTAACCATCTTTTTTTGAAGTTTAACGATTTAATTTCTTCAAGGCTTTTCATTGTTTTTTCTTTTAATATTTGTAATCTCTCTTCACATCAATTTTCTTCAACAAGTTGTAACCTCATGAATCAATTTAGTCCCATAAATTGTTCATGTGTGAACCAAAGTGGATCAGACACAGTTATGTGACGATCGAAACTATAGATAAAGAATAAAATGCAAATAATGTGTTGTCAATCGATAAAAACAATGAAGAATTAAACTACAAGTAGGTGCGGTAGTATTTGGTTCCGAAACCAAGAAAGTCAAAATCGAAATTGATAAATTTATGTTTCCATCTCAAAATTAATCATTCCACATCAATATAAAACTAGCTGCCCTATAGAGTCGAGAGATTTGTTGGTTTGATGAATGAAGTCCTAGACCTGTATTGTTATTCCGGTGGAGTAGCAAAGCATATCAAGGAAATAAAATAAAAAATATATATATATACATGTTACCAAAAATTAAAGAGAAACTGTGGCGTTGTAAGGCTAATGTAATCTGTCAAGATAGAAGATGGACTACGACGAAAAAGAAGAGGCGACGTTGTTGTAGTGATGAAATGGAATAGTCACCGGCGGTGATTAAGGAGGAATGGAATAGTTACCCACGGTGATTATGGAGGAATGGCGGAGGGAGGGGTATTGAAAGGGTCTTTCAATGATTTCTTCTTGATTGCTCCCGTGGATCACGTAACGAGTTGGGCGTTTCAAATTTTTTATGGCCATACTTTAAAAGGACTGATAGTATATTTAGGTTACGAAACATTGTTACCAAAATTGCTTATAGCTTAGTGGTAAGCTACTTGCCTTGGGAACCTACCCACCCGGGTTCGAATCTCAGCAAAAGCAATTTTAAAATTTTGATTTTAAACTGGGTTTGGGCATTGCTAAAAATGGAATGGTTGAAATTCAGAATTCCTCTTTTAGAAATGTCCAACACCCATTTAAAGGTAGTATAAATATAGGGTTTTGTATATAGAACCACCTTAATCTAGGAAGAAGCATGAAGATGAAATTAAGAAGAAGAAAAAATATAGAAAATATACAAAGACCAAAATACCCTCACATGTTTGGCATGTGATTAACGACCATATTTGGATAGAAGGAATAAAACGTAAATTCTAAATAGTACAGGGACATAAATTCTGAAAAGAGAATATAGGGACAAAAATGTAAAATTGGATAATTCACAGAGACAATTTCGATAATTAAAAACGTTCAAGGAGGTCCACAATTTTTATGAAGTCCCTATGAACAAATCTCAACCATTGATCAATAAGATCTAATGGTTAAGATTGATCGCATATTTTATACATAAAGGGGTATTTTGGTCATTTGGGACTTACAAAAAATTTAAATTTTTTTAAATTTTAAGTGCCAAATGACCAAAATACCCCTTCATAATAAAAAAATTGAATTTTTTTAAGTGCCAAATAACCAAAATACCCCTTCATAACAAAAAAAATAAAAAAAAAATTCTAAAATAAAAAATAAAAAAGAATATTTTTATTT
The DNA here is from genome assembly GCA_963853835.1 of Calendula officinalis. NCBI lineage: Eukaryota > Viridiplantae > Streptophyta > Magnoliopsida > Asterales > Asteraceae > Calendula > Calendula officinalis. The sequence continues at coordinate 12,316,768 of OY970825.1, read as the reverse complement.
TTAAAAAAATGAACAAAATACCCCCTCAATATATAAAATATGTGATTAATCTGGATCATTAGATCTTATAGATCAATGGTTGAGATTTGTTCCTCGGGACTTCATAAAAATAATGGACCTCCTTGAACGCAACTCTTTACTTTGAATCTAATGTAGTCATCATTATAATCTTTTCTTTAAAAAACCGTAAAAGTAGCAATTTATCACTTATTTTAAAACGAATGAATGTATAAATTTTTTTGGAAGTGTAATATTCTTCACAACAAGAAGATGATTTGTTGGCATAAAATGCATGACTAAAAACAATTTTTTTTCTTAGAGTAAATTACTGTTTTTGTCCATGTGGATTACCTGATTCTACATTTTTATTCCTGTGGTTTTTTTTCCCTTTTTTTGTCCCTGAACTATACCAAATTCCGTTTTTTTGTCCTTCCGTCCACTCTCCGTTTCTTTTTGGCCGTTAAACCCATCACGTGCTGAAAACGTGAGTGTATTTTGGTCTTTTTGCTTTTCTTTCTTCTTCCTTGTTAAAACCCTAACACTCTATTTCTTTTTTTGTCCCTCAAACATCAGAGATTCTATCCCTTATCTCCAAATCAAACCTCCAAAAACCCAAATCAACAACTAAACCTAAAATCTCTTTTATAAAAACATAAAATCAGGAAATCTTCTCACGCCGGTGAAACAGCAATGGTGCGTGAAGCTCCGGTGGAAACGCACGGCGGTTACTGGAAGCAGAAACAACCGGCAGTGAAGGTGTACGGCGGAACTTCGCCGGAAATGAAATATCGGTGGTCACATGCTCCACCACAATCTTCATAAATTCCAGAATTAAGCTTCAATAGTGAACCAGATTCGGGTTGAGACGGAATTGGGTTGAGACGACGGTGGTGAAATCGATTTCGCCGGGGAAGACAAAAATGACCGGAGAGAAGATAATGGCAGAGGTTGCGTTGAACGAGACTGGTATTCTTCATTTCCAACAAAAAATTTCAGATTTTTTATTCACAGATCTGCAACAAATCTGCGTTTGAGATGAAGAATGTGTGGTGTTGAGCTTAAATCTGTGTTTGAGATGAAGAATCGTTCAGAGATGATGGCGATGTTGATACACCTGAAAGTGATAGAAAGGAGAAGAGAGAAAGAAAATGGGTGTTTATGATTTGTTTGGATGTGGAAATGGGTGTTGCCATGGCTGCCATTTGCTCTTGTACTCAATGAAGAAGAAGATACAATAAAGTACAAGTCTGTAAGCACGTGGTACAAGCCTGGTAAAACAAAAAAGAATAAGAAGAGAAAGAAGAAAAAAAAAGTAAAAAAAAATAGAAAATGGAAAAAGACAGAAATACCCTCACGTTTTCAGCACGTGAGGGGTTTAACGGCCAAAAAGAAATGGATGGTGGACGGAAGGACAAAAAACGGAATTTGGCATAGTTCAGGGACAAAAAAATGGAAAAACAAATCACAGGGACAAAAACGCAGAATCGGGTAAACCACAGGGACAAAAACAATAATTTACTTCTTTTCTTATTATAATATTTAAAGAACACATTCATTAAACTGTGATAATGTTACTATGAAATTACTTGTTTTCACGTAACTTAATTATGTTATAACTTTAAAGTTAATTATCTTTTTTTAGATGTTTTTAATTTACATAAGAGAGGCATGTAAGATTACCATATAAACTAGAGTTGCATAGTGTCACACCCCGCCAAAAATGAGTTTTACTTCATTTAAAATGTTTTGCGGAAGAACGAGGGTGTAACTTTCATGAAAACATAGCAAAAATTAAGTAAACAAACAAACACGCAATAACGAAAAATAAAAGATGTTTCACTTTCCAAAAGTAGAAAGTTTCCAAAAATAGTATGTTTCCTAAAATAGAAATTGTTTTGAAATGAAATGATTGTTCGTAAACTTAATGTTTTAATCATGGCTCACGACAATCCCACTGCTCATATCCTCCAGTTTCACTGCACCTAATCACCTGGAAAAACATAAATAATAAAAGGGTCAACAATAATGTTGAGTGAATCCACAGGGTTATAGTAAAAGTTAAAGTAAAGTGTTTTGCTACCCAAAATGTTTGTTAAGAAAATGGTTTATGACTGAAAAGTATAAAGAACACTCATATGATATGAGTAGTAAGTATGAAATGTATTGTGTAGTTGTAGAATATCTACAACTACTAGTTATGTTTATGAAAAGTGTTGAACAAATTATTATATTTGACATCACATGAACTCTTATCCCCAACAGGTAGCTAGTCTATTGAGTTAATATACCAACCCCTAAGTCCACAATCAACACTTCAACTCCAGTTGTTATCGTTCTTTTATGGATGTACACTCCCGAAAGATGTCTTGGATATATCAAGTAGTGATCAAATAATGTTGGGAGGATGAGTGTCAGCCAATAGTACTATCTGCATATGCATGGTAGACCCACTAGTTAATGATTGCTGGCAAACCTTAGTCCGGTATAATAATTGTTTGTCATGCCAACGCGATGATGAAAAGGTAACGATGTTGTACAGTCATAGTAAAATAGTAGCAGTTGTGTTTATGTTTTCCACCCCAAATTTATAAAACAGTAAAAGAGTAAAAGGGGTCTGTGGACTCACCTGGGCAAAGCTTAGCGACACAGTACTAGGACAGAGGAATCCTTCAGAGACTCCTAGCTTCCTAAATGATTTAACTACTAATTAGACTAAGCTAATACATGCGATTCTATATACGATATAAGTTAAATGATATGCAATTAATGTTATGTTTTATGTTTTGAGACATCGAATGAACTTGGATCATTGGGCCTTAATGGGCCGAAATGAAATGAAATGAAATGGGCTCCGAAATGAAATGAAATGGGCTTGGGTTAGGCTTATTGGGCCTAGATTGGGCCTATTGGGCCTATTGGGCTTAATGGGCCTAGATGGGCTTAATGAGCCATTAGGTTGGGCCACTTGGGCCTCTTATTGGGCTTAGGTCCACTTAGATTGGGCCATGGATTGGGCTTGGGTACTAATGGGCCAACTAAAGTTTGGGCCCGATAGACTAAGGTAGATCGATATGGGCCAAGTACGGGCCTTGGCCCGATTGGGAATTCGGGTTTGGTCCACGGTTTGGGTCAAGTACCGGCCTTGACCCGGTTTGACTTATGGATCAACATTTGTCAATCCTAGAAGTCAACATAGGTCAAAATTGGTCAACAAAAGTCAACTTAGGAGCTCTAGATTTCGGCTAGGGTTTAACCTAGGATGCTATTCGGTCAACCAAGATCAAACATGGTCAATCTAGGTAAACTAGGCTCGGTTTGGATGGTAATTCGGTTAGGGTTGGCCGGCTAGGCCGAAACCCTAACGGTTTGGTTCTAGATTGGTGTAGATCGAGTCTAGGGTCGAGTTTGATGTCTAGATCGGGTAGGGTTCGATACTAGGGACTAGATCTAGGTTTTAGCATATCAAAGTTCGAGATCTAAGGTTCTAGGTAACGGATCAAGCAACAAATCAAGCAATAAACCCACACACATTGCATACGGTCGCATACACGATTGTAGGTTCGGACTTTCTTGGCTAACCGAGACCATATGGCCTAGGGCCATGGTCTCGGGTTCAAAAAAACAGATTAACAAGGATTAAGCAAGTAGAAACAAGGGTTTTAGGGTTCATACCTTGGATCAAACGATCAAGAAACGAACAAGAAGGGACTTCGGGTTTGCTTGGGACGATCGGACGAACGAATGGAGATGGTGTTGTTGCTTGCGGCCGAGATCAACAAAAGGGGTAAAGGAATTGGTGATGGTGTTTAAATAGGGTAGTAATTTAGGGTTTAGATGGTGGTGTTTGAGTCTAACAAGGACTCTTTCAAATGAGATGGGGATAAGACTACTAGAGGGATAAGATCAAAGGAAGACACCAACCTCACCCACAAGGGGTCCGGCCACAATGGGAGTCACGAGCAAGGTGTAGGCCGGCCACATTAGTGGTCGGTCTAGGTTCGGGTGTCGGTTTAGGAGTTTGTGCATTCGAGTCACGTTTAAATTAAATTTGTTACGTTTATTGTTTTATCGAGAAACTTATTGTTTTAGAAATGATTTAAGCTCATAAGTGTCACCATAAGTAAATAAAAATGTTGTGTTGACTAAAATAGTCAAACACTAATGTATGGTGTAAAAATATGTAAGTTTGTTGTGTATTAGGATGCTAGAAATAGAAATTTCTAAAAATAGATACTATCTAAATAAGGAAAGTTCTAGAAATGAAATGAAGTTACATACCAGAAATATCGAGTTGTCACATTCCCCTGGTTAAAGAAATTTCGTCTCGAAATTTAAGACGAAGCATGAACAGGAGAGACAACGAGAAATAAATGAGGATATTTCTTTCGCATTTGGTCGTCACGTTCCCACGTGAATTCAGGACCTCTTTTGGAGTTCCATCTGACCTTGACGATTTTGATCTTGCTTCTTCGTAGCTTTTGTTCTTTCCAGTCAGATATCTCGACTGGTTCCTCAGTGAAATGGAGTTTGTCGTCGATGTTAATTTCCTTAGCAGGAACGATAAACGAAGGATCATGAATAAACTTCTTCAAATTAGACACATGAAAAGTGTTATGAACATTGCTGAGCTCTTTAGGAAGACGAAGACGATAAGCAACACCGATTCTTTCAAGAATCTCAAATGGTCCAACATAACGAGGACTGAGCTTTCCTTTCTTGCCAAAACGTACAACACCTTTCCAAGGTGCTACTTTTAGCAATACATGGTCGCCAACAGCGAACTCTAAAGGCTTTCGACGATTATCAGCATAACTCTTTTGTCGATCTCTTGCAGCCTTGATGCGATCTTTGATCTTAAAAATCTTGTCAGTCGTTTATTGTAGAATCTCAGGACCAGTAATCTGACGATCACCAATTTCAATCCAACAAAGTGGCGAACGACACTTTCTTCCATAGAGGGCTTCAAACAGTGCGGCCTTAATAGTTGTATGATAACTATTATTATACGAGAACTCAACTAAAGGGAGATGAGTATCCCAACTTCCACCAAAATCAATAACACACGCTCTTAGCATGTCTTCCAAAGTTTGAATTGTTCTTTCAGTCTGACCATCGGTTTGGGGATGATAAGTAGTACTCATATCGAGGCGAGTACCGAGAGATTTTTGCAATGATTGCCAAAAACGAGATGTAAAGCGACCATCACGATCAGAGATGATCGCGACTGGCACACCATGCCGAGATACGACTTATTTCAAGTAGATTCTTGTTAACTTTTCCATTTGATCAGTTTCTTTAATAGGAATGAAATGAGCTGATTTGGTCAATCGATCGACAATTACCCAAATTGTGTCATGACCACTAGACGTTCGAGGCAACTTGGTTATGAAATCCATAGAGATTTCTTCCCATTTCTATTCAGGGATCTCTGGCTGTTGTAGAAGACCGGAAGGCTTCTGATTCTCTGCTTTCACTTTGGCACAAGTTAAACAATTGCTGACATAAATCGCGATCTCTTTCTTCATATTTGGCCACCAATATAACTCTTTGACATCTTTATACATCTTATCAGCACCAGGATGGATAGAATATTTGGATCGATGAGCTTCATTCAAGATGATGTCGCGAACACTTCCATGATTTGGAACCCATAAACGATCCATGAAATAAAGGGTTCCGTCCATCTTTGCTTCTAACTGCTTTTCCATACCACGCAAAGCTTCACTTTTGAGGTTCTCTACCTTCAAGGCTTCAGTTTGGAATTCATGAACTTGGGAAGATAGATTAGAACGAACAGAGATTGGAAGGGCTCGAACACGACGATATTTTGATTGCTCTTTTCGACTTAAGGCATCAGCTACCACATTAGCTTTACCAGGATGATACTTGATCTCACAGTCGGAATCATTCATCAATTCTACCCATCTACGCTGTCTGATATTGAGCTCTTTCTGATTGAAGATATGTTGCAAGCTCTTGTTATCGGTAAATATTGTGCACTTGGTACCGTAGAGGTAATGTCTCCAAATCTTCAACGCGAATACAACGGCACCCAACTCAAGATCATGAGTTGTATAATTCTTCTCGTGGTTCTTCAGTTGTCGAGAGGCATAGGCAATCACTTTGTCATGTTGCATCAATACACAACCTAGCCCTTGGTGCGAAGCATCACAGTACACCACGAAATTATCGATTCCTTTAGGAAGAGATAGAATAGGAGCAGAACATAATTTAGATTTAAGAGATTGGAAGGCTGATTCTTGCTTTTCACCCCAGACAAATTTCTCATCCTTATGTGTTAACACCGTTAAATCCTTTGCAATCTTCGAGAAATTTTCTATGAATCTTCTATAGTAACCAGCAAGACCAAGGAATTGTCTTACTTTAGTTGGGGTCTTTGGAGCTTCCCAATTCTTTATGGCTTCTATCTTTGCAGGATCAACGTGGATACCTTCCTCGTTGATAATATGACCCAGGAATTGGACTTCACGTAACCAGAATTCACACTTGGACAACTTGGCGTACAACTTCTCTTTCTCCAACAACTCAAGAATGATTCTTAAGTGCTCTTCATGCTCTTCTCTCGAATACGAATAGATAAGAATATCATCTATGAAGACAATAGCGAATTTGTCGAGATATTTCTTGCACACTCTGTTCATGAGATCCATAAACACAGCAGGTGCATTGGTCAAACCAAATAGCATTACCAAACTGACCTTCATGATGCCAGTTACACTTGTTGCACTTTGGCTTGTTTCCAGCATAAGACTTAGAATTAGAATTAGACTGATTGTTGTTGAATAGATTAGAGGCAGCATAATTTTTAGTCTTTTGGTATTTGTTCCCTTTGTAATCACGCTTATTGTCGTAGGAACGCTTTCCATTTTCATTGTTCGAATTTTCAGAGGATTTGCTAGACACAACTAGCTTGTCTTTGAACGATCCACTTCTCATAGCATCATCAGTCAACCTTGTTGCACGATTCACAGCATCTTCTAATGTTGCCGGTTCAGAAGCAATAACATGAGTACGAATAAGATCATGAAGACCTTGAAGATACCTTTCAATACGCTTAAATTCAGGGGAAACCATATGAGGAACGAGACGAGCGAGTTCTTGGAACTTAGTCGTGTAGGTAACAATATCAGATCCAACCATGGACAGATTTCATAGTTCCACTTCAACTTTTTGTAGCTCTCTCCTTGGACAAAACTTGAGTTAACTGACTCTTAAACGTATCCCAGGTAATAGCATCAGCATTTGCACGACCTAAGACTTGCACTTGGGAATTCCACCAGGACAACGCTTCCTTGGACAATGTGCTAGCAGCAAACTTCGCCATACTCTCCGGGGCACATTGGATGATACTGAAAATAGATTCCACCTTCTCAATCCAGTGGATGATAGCAATGGCACCTTCAGATACATATTATGTCGGAGGATGACATGACGTAAAGGTCTTAAACGACTGACCTTGACGATTAGCATTGGGATCTGAAGTTTAAACAAATAAGGAAAGAAAAAGAAAATTGGGTTAAAGTAAAATGAAAATAAATGAATCTTCTTTGTGGAGTCGAACGATATACCGTTGTTTCCCACATTAGATGCACCATCGGCATTTCCTCTTGCAGCGTTCATTTGAGCCATCGCTTCAGCGATTCGGCGTTCCACCATGTGTTCAACACTCTCTGCATTTCCTCCTCGAGCCATTGATGAATTGCTGATACAAATAATACGATTTAAACAAAGAATTAAGAAAAGAATAATATAGAATGATTTTAAAGGAAATAAATATTTATTATAAGAATCGAAGAATAGATATACAATAGACGTAATAGTAGTAGTAGACGTAGATATAGATAGTCGTAGATATAGTAGTAGTAGTAGTAGAGACGTATAGAAAATACAATTTATAGAAATTCAATTAATGGTTTGACATTCAATTAATGATCAATAAAAAATTAGTTCTTCATGGTTTGACATTCAATTAATGATCAATAAAAAATTACGGTTAATTATTTTGACATCCAAAGTTGCGGTAACGTGATTGTTGAATTGTTTATGGATGTTTTGTTCGAACAATTGTGTTAAAAACGAATCTTCACTTACTTTGGACTCATGTAATTATATGTATATTCATTATATATAATTAATGCTTGATAGTTTTGCGTTCAACTGAGTTAGAGCTACAGGACGAGCTAAAAAACTGAGTTAGAGCTACAGGACGAGCTAAAAAATGTAAACAATAGAGTTGTGTTGAATGAAATATCGACTATTAAAGAACGATATTTAGAACAAAAACTTAAACAAATTAAATTGGTGTGAATTTATCCCACATTAATAGATGAATAAATCAAAGTGGAGTTTATAACCAAAAAATTGAGGACGGGGTGCAAATTATTTTCCTTTGGGGTTTGTAACCAACAAATCGAAGTGGGTTTATAACCAATAAACCAACTAGTGCAGTTATCTTTGGTTAGACGAGGATATTTGAACGAATTCATTATGTTTGACATCTTAATCTCTATTTTTGATACCACTTATGGCTTGATTACAAATGAGAATTTCATAACCAAAAAATTGAGGACGGGGTGCAAATTATTTTCCTTTGGGGTTTGTAACCAACAAATCGAAGTGGGTTTATAACCAATAAACCAACTAGTGCAGTTATCTTTGGTTAGACGAGGATATTTGAACGAATTCATTATGTTTGACATCTTAATCTCTATTTTTGATACCACTTATGGCTTGATTACAAATGAGAATTTCATAACCTATTTATACTACTCCATAGAAGATTCTACATCTTAGATGTTTTCATGGATTTATATATTTTAAAATTCTGGATTTTTACCGAGCTAAATATAATGGAAATACAAATATTATGAGGAGCCCAATATTATTGGATCTAATCAAGTTTATGATCTAACATGCTATATATGTTTTTCTTCTTTTTTTTTTCGTTGCCAATTCTTCCTTTTCTAGGGGCTTTAATTAACTTTCATTACGTTTATAACTTTGTATAACACAACTTATAAAAGCAGATGAATAATATCGCTAGCTACGTAAGCAACATCTTCACAGTCCTTGTTCATCTTCATCAATGGTGAAGTCTGACCATGCTCACCAAAGCTCCTCTCACATGACTTTGACTCACCTACAGCATCCCACATTGCATTCTCAGCTAATTTAGGGTCTCCTAGCGTCAATGCACTATTAGCCTCTGGCACATTCAACTTCAACATCCCAACATACTCCTCCAAACACTCCTCTAACGCCAGCCTCAACTCTGGTCGGGAACCTTTTAGAGCTTTAATCTGTTTTATGCTTGCATCAGCTTTGCTTTTAAGTGCAGCAACAGCGATGAGTGCTAAGCCTGTTAGATCAACATCTTTGCTCTTGGGGTTATCTAATAAGATCGAAATGCACAAATTGTAATTGGGTGTGTTTTTGCACGTGTTTTTTATGAATTGTGTGTCAGCCTTGGCTGAAAATAGGGGTTCTTGAAGAAGGAGAAGAACGAAAATAATGGTGAGAGGGGATGAGAACTTCATCTTGATGAACTAGGTGTGGAATATGCAATTCAAATTTTTTGATCTTAAAAGTGAGTGTGCTTAGTGCCTATTTATAGAACTGATATTCTGTGAGATCATCTATCAATTTTTTTACGTCATGCATTAATGATATTAAATAAGAAAGTCTAGTAACTGAAAATTGTTAATTGTATTTAAGATTATATTTAATACATGCACAAATTTGACTTAAGTAATGTGTAATAATTTATTTTTTTATTATATAAGGAAAAATTTATTAATACATACCAATCAAAAATGTGTAATAAATTTATTTAATACAAATTGTCGTGACCGGAAGAATTTATTAATTTAGAGAGGTAGTAATTTATCGATAAATTGAAAATTATTAATTTAAAGAGTTTTTAAGTAATTGTACCGTACATACTAAACAAAAATGCAAATTAGTTTATGGCTCTTAGAATTTGGTTGCAACGAACGTTGAGATGCAACGTAAATTAGTAACTACTGTGTTACATGCACTGGAAATCAATAATGATTTTTGAAGTACAGTAAATGTAAATAATACTGTACTGTTTTTTTTTTCAAGTTTTTATAAATTATTTATTTCTGATTTTCTTTGTAGCGAAAATTATAAAGGGGTCTTCCAAAAGCTTATTATCTTATTATTTTATCGAGTTTTTCAATTTTTTACATTGACCCAAGTCAGGACCGGACTAATTTATTATTTTAGAGAGTTTATTAATTTATCGAGTATTAATTTAAAGAAATATTACTGTAAATTAGAAAGTTTAGTAACTAAAAATTATAATTTCTATTTAAAAGTAAATTTAATACATGCACAAATTTGACTTAAATAATGGTAATAAATTATTTTTTCATTATGTAAGGAAAACCTCATAATATTAAATACTTCCCTATCTTTAAATACATGAGTTTGAGATACCCATTATATATTTTTTGGTGCTAGTAATTCAAACAACTAAAACTTGCTTTTTATATAAACGAGGCAACATGACATGATACGTTAAGGAGTTTGACATACCCATTGTATATATTGTATTGGTGTTACTGGAAAAGTACCTAAATCATGATTGCTAACATGTTTGGCTTTGATTGCGAGTACTCTACTAAATAAGAAAAATGTGTCGGAGGAAGGGGCAAAGTAACAAAACTTCATTATTTTTATTAGCATAACACAAAACATATTATTAATGACATAGAAGTTAGACTCTCCCACTTTAACACATCTACTCATTGACATATATAATTAGAATTGACACACAATTAAATTTTCTGAATATAACAATTAAGGATTTTTTTATCACAATCAGTTTAACATAATATAAAAATACAGAAATAAGATGAGTAAAAAAAGATATATGAGTGTTTATAATCTAGAACATCATTGCATCAACTATGATCCTACAATAAAACAACATCAAAAGATAATCAAATCATAATCTATAAAAAATGTAAAAAACATAAACCACCAATAAAAATCATAATTAACTTCACAAACTAAACTATATAAGCAACAACATAGGAACACAAATGAGTCATAAAACTTAACAAATCATAAGAACAATAACTAAATCAAAACAAATCATTCAAATTAGTAATTAAAAAAATAATTACTAAATGCTACATTCAAGGTAATTAAATTAGAGGTGAAAGGTTGACAACTAATTTATATTGAAGACAAACGTTGATCCATATTGCAAGGAACGTTGACAACTTGTTTATATTGAGACAAATCAGTAAGTATATTGTTAGTGAAATTGTGTTAGTGAATTTCGAAACAAATGTTTATTTAGTAAACTTAAAAGCTAACGTCAAATTGTTTGAACTTCTACCATTTATTTGACTTAATTATATTCATCAAGTAATGTTATATTTAATTAAAAAAAACTTTTGGTATAAAGGCTTTTATATATGATTTTTTTTTCATATTATTGTATATTTGTCTACCTAAGCCTTAACAATAATTAAATTATGATAATTAAATGCAACATAATGTTAGCTTTAATTAAAAAAAAACACTTTCAGTATGAAAGCTTTAATAGATGAGTTTTTTTTAAATCATTGTCTATTTGCCTACCTAAGCTTTAATATACGGTAATTCAATTATGATATTAAATACAACATGAAACTCAATTTTTTACAACTAAGAGACAACATGGTTCATGCCATGCAAGGGTTTTGTTCATGATAATGAATCATTTTTACGGTCTTTAGATTACCAGACATAAATCATGACGAAATGATAAAAACACATATGCCCACAATTTATTCACATTACATGACGATGATAAAAACAAATAATAAAACAGATAAAAATGTAAAAATTGCTTAAAAATGCTAATAGTTATGATGTGTTAAAAATCTGCAAAACTAATGGAAAAAATCAAAGATATAATATGACACCAATTTTGAATATCATGACAATTCCAATTAACACCACCCATGAGAAGCTTATTTTAAAAATCAAACCTTGAAGAACATGTCATATACTTTAACTTATATGTTGAGAGATTTTATGTTAACAGTCATCATTCTGTCTTTAAACTATATTCTGATCGATTTGGTTTCTATTACCTTTAAAAAGTTGAAAATCTGCAATAGAAAGTTATGAAACGTAGATATTGATTATTTATATCCTTCGGGTCTTTAGCGTCTTATTAGACAAAACAGTGTATAAACACAATGGGAATAATAACTATGAGAGCTTACTTTTCCCTAACCGTCTTCATAACCTTAGCTTACTGGGAAACAACTGCAAGATCTTCAAGATCAATTGTTCATTTTTCTTTTCGGAGGATCCCAATTCTTAATTACTGTCTCAAATGTCTTCACATCAAAGAAAATCCCTTCACCATTCATGTGGATTAACATCAGCAAATCAAATAATATACAAAGAGTCTAAACTAGCACCTGTAAAAAGAGAGATTAGTTTGCATTTGCAATTCAACTCACCATACCCTTTAGCCTTTTCGGAGCAGCTTGATTGGCATAGAAGCGAAAGCAGACAAAATGTTGATGTGGTTGTAGTATGGATTGACTACATATCTGCATAATCATAAATTTCATAAATTAAACCTTTAAAAATATATTTTTTTTGATCTAATGACCAATCATGGGAATCTTTACTATTAGCAATTGGAGACGTCATTTTCTTAAGTATTTCAAGTATTGTAATTGTTATTATCATATCATATGTTAATAATATAATTACAAAAGTTTTAGACCGACCAAACAAAAACCATTCATTTTCGTATGTTTAAATTTTACACGAACACGTAGTTCAGCAATAAAAACTTAAATTATACTCTTCAATCTTCTAAAAAATATAGCATATATGGTGGTCAAATTAATCACCTTTATTCGTAAAATGAACAAACTAACTAACCAATACAAACACACACGCAATTAAACTCAAACCGGATTTCGCCAGGTAGAAAATGTCATTAAATCTGATTGTGAAGATACAAATCGCATTGCTTAAAAGGAATCTATAGACTAATCTTTGTTTACCCTGAAACAACAGGATTAAAACTGGTATCAATTTAGAAATTTGGGATGAAAAAAACAACACACAAATTACAATTAGTATGCAAACATTCACAAAATGATGAACTTCAAGTTAACTTGGTTCAGATGTATCAGTGGTGTGTTCTGTTGGTAATTTTAGTGTTACCTATTCCAATTTTAGTATAATGGAAATAATGTGTATGTCATGGGTTTCATACTTTGGTTCTAGTACAAGTTAGGAGGTGCGGAGAGCACACTTGTATAAGTCCAAGATGATACTGGTTTGGTTATAGTTCAAGTTATCAGCTGCAGCGACCAGAATCTGCTGATTAGCGACCAGCTGATGCTGCAGCGACCAGATGGTGCTGCTGTGACCACATTCAGCGACAGAATCTGCTGAGCAGCGACTAGCTGCTGCTGCTGTGACCAGATTCAGCGACCAGCTTTAGCGACCAGCAAGCTGATGCAATCAGTAGGCTGATACGATCAGCTGATAGCGACCAGCAGCGACTAGCTGCTGCGACTGACGATCAGCTGCTGCGACGGATTTTAGTGGCTAGCTGTTGCGACAGGTAGTTTCTTAACTGCAGAAAACCGTGTATAACCGCTCCTATATTAATGGATTTGTTCCTAAATTTTGGGAACCATTTTGAACTTTGATTTTAATAATACAACATACGTATTATTAAGGAAGATATAACACAAAAGAATTTTCTCTCTTGACATACTGTTGAATATGAATTCTCTCAAATCAGCCATTACTGTGAATTAGAAATTGTGCCTAATTTCTAATTTGATTCTTAGGAATTATCCCAATAGTTAGAATTTCGTGATACCCAGGCATAGGGTCGAAATATCTAATTCGGAAAGTGATATTCACGATTCCTTTGTTAAATCCAGATTTCAGAAACAACCCTATTACACCCAACATGTTCATGGTATGACTGGTTGAATCTGGGTTTTGTTATTAGTGAAGATCAATTGATCTTACTCTTGGAGAAATTGTGGGATAGAATGAACTAAAAATCGATAAGGCTCGTACAAGTTTACTCGTACGTATGTACGGTAAGTGAATGGATTATGTGATTAAACATGGGCATGCTAGTAAATAGTTATGCATGGGTTATGGGGTCGAGGCTCGTATTTATAAATTAAATATTATGTGATAAATTAAATGTCTTAGCGAAGGTAACCTAGAATTGGGGAAAATTATGATTTTGGTAAGATTGGAGTCATTTCAATTACTTTGATAGTATCACCTAAGACAGCCCATATCAGGAAGTGACTACGGATAGGTTCGTAGCTTATGAGTAAACCTATGTGTAAGCTTATGAAATGATTGGTGATAGACGATAAAGATCTCTTATAGAATTACTTGAATGTATATGCGTAAAATGAATTAAGAATGTACATGTTATTAGAATTTGCGCTTCAATGAATGGAGTTACGACTCTTGTATGTGAATGAAAATGACATGTCCTTTGTTGACTGACCGGGTGGTGCTAACCCAAATCATGATAGATTAGAGGCATTCTGGTTGTCATTGTATCGTGTAGTACGGATAGATTGGAGGCATTCGTATTATCACAATATATTATGACGTGATAGATCAGTGGCTTTCTGGTTATCACGGCATGTTGTAGCAAGAATGGGTTGGAGGCATTCCAATTAACCCGGAAAAAGGATAATCTTGATAGATCGGAGGCACTCTGGTTATCATGATGATATGTAGGTCAGCTTGAATCGGAGGCACTCCAATTATCGTGACATATTAGACCTTGACAGATTGGAGGTATTATAATTAACTCGATACCTTATGACCCTGATAGATTGGAGGCATTCCAGTTACCCAATACTATAACATTTGATGGACTTGAGGTATTCTAGTGATGGGTCTAAAACTCATGTATCTCATAAGACAATTTTGTCTACTATATTTTGTTTGTGGCTATGTACTCAGGTACGAGAGTGAAGATTAGAAGTTATGCTAGCAAAGACCTTGAGAGGATTAGCATAAGTCGGGCGGTAAAGATTCCCTTTGAACTTTTACGATATGATCTTGTAACACCAACATTTTTGTAAATTTTGATAATCTTTTCAAGTTTTTGTAAAATCATATTTTGGGCAACACGAATGTTGTTTCATATTTTAAAGTTAAATGACTTAAACCATGTTTTGAAATTATGGGTATTACATTAGTCACTCCAAAAATTCCTCAAAAATACCAAAAATATCCATCTTTAACCCCTTCATACCATTACAACCCTCAAACGTCCTCTTAATAATTATCTTAATATTACTTTAGTAGTAAAGACTTAATTTTAACACAAACTTATGATGAAGATACTTCTTGACACATCATGTGTGATTCACCACCATTATAACCCTAAACACTTTTGCGTGAATTAAGTGACACACTTAGTGAGAAGTACAAAATTGTGTAGATTTGAAATCTTTAAACAACTTTAGCCACTTAAATTACTTTTTTTTTAATTTTCATTAACTAGATTAAATATATGTTTTAGGTTTTAATATTGTCTAATAATGTGTGAGTAAAATTTGTTTTTAACTTTTTCTTGCTTGAGTACAAGCAAAGTTTAAGTGTGGGGGTTTGATATGACCAAAATTATACACAAAATTAAAAGACATTGAATTTTTGTCATATCTCATGTATTTTAGCTTGAAATCATTAGTATTAGGAACATATAATTGGTGTTCTAATTGTTGGAAATTTAAATTTTATTGGATAATGTGTTTGTAATTTTTTTAGCTTCTTGCTAAAAATTTTCTAATATATTTTGCAGTTAAAAAAAATTCAAGCTGCTAAATTTTTTATGAAGGCATAAATTTATCAAGTCTAGCAAGCCCACTTACTCGGCCCAAATAAGAATGGAGACATATTTTCTAAAAGGCCATTTAAATAATTTTTAGGACTGAAACTTCATGGGGCCCTGCTTGGTGGTCTTCTCCAAGCCCAGTAGGGGCGAATTTGACCAATAGGCGCAATGAAGCTACTGGATGCCGAAACACAAGTCTCAAATCTATCTCTTACATTGCAAGCATTATTAGAATCAAGAGCATAAATTGTGACCATCTTTCATGCTCGTTCATTCTAATCAGGGGCGGATTTACTATAAAGCACATGGTGACACGTGTTACTACTCGAAAAAAATTTGTTACGGTAAATTTTCGGGTCTTTTTTTATTGTTATAGTATTTTTAATACATTAATATATATCCGAAAATGCGAAATAAGACACATCCTCCAACTAACGCAGCTGGCTAACACTCCTAGCAGTATAGAAGTGGTTAGGAGTTTGAATCTTGTTGCCATTTTTTTAAATCAACATTTTTTTCCTTTCTTAGCCTCTATATTACAATATTTTCTTTTTTCTTAGCTCATATATTTTAACTTTTTCCTTTTTTACCCTATATATTTCAATAAAAAAAATTCTTTAGTCCAAACATTTAAAATCATTTTCCTTTATTTTCCCTTTTCAATAAAAAATTCTTTTGTCCAAACATTTCAAATCATCTTTTTTTAGCCCGATTCGGTTTAACCCTGTTTTTTAATTATCACCATAAGGGTGGTACCGCTGGTGGAAGTTTCTAATTCCGTCCCTGATTCTAATTATTAATTTCATCAAATAGTGACAACTTTCTTTCTTATTTTAGGGATCACATATCAACGAACATTATTATAGATATTATATATACAGCTTTTACACACTATAATAATACTATTATAACATAAATTCCAAAACCATACTTCACTTGTAACAGACATTTTAAACTCAAAAAAAGGACTCTCAACCGATCATAATTCACAAAAAAAAAAAAAAAAAAAAAAAAACTCTAACCAAGCGTTGCGTTATAGTCATGACAGAGAGATTATGTCGCAATAATGGCAATTATCACAGTGATCTATGGTAACGCCATAATCATGTGATGCTATATATAATGAGTGGATCCCATATGATCTAAAGATAGATCATGTTATCAACAATTAGTTTATCACAACTGTTAGTGAAGCTTGAACAAGTTTTACCTGTTAGTGACAAATTCCTTTTTCGTCATTAATAAGTATCTTTTTAATATTTTTTATTTCCATAGTGACCTTTGTACATGTTTTAAATTTTAAATCTTATAACCAGTAAGGCTAAAACATAAAAATGAAAATATTTTGTGATTCAAGATCTCTTATTCTACCATTCGGTATAACTTTCTTAATTTGCAATCTTGTACAATGATATTAATATCTTATCATTAACAAACCAAATCTAATACAAACAATATGTAGTTTACTTCAGTTCAGTTCATATATGTCTTGGTCTTCTCATTGACCATACATCCAATCTCTCAACAACGGTGGCCTCAGTGCCGTTGTTAAATATATATAATCGGGCATCTCCATCCACCGCGAGTGTTGGATAAACCCTGGATGTTATTACTGTCTTCCCACCCTCACCAAAGCTCTCAACAACTGAATGATCAATCAAGCTCCTAAGCGAAAGCTTCTTTTTGGCTAGATCCACATCCACAAAGCCTGCAAATGATGGCTTGTACTCTTTCTTGTACAACGAGGAACTATATCCATCAAATAAAGAAAACCATTGTCAAAAATCAAATATGGAAACAAATATAAGGATAGACTACGACGGTAATTTATGAGAGAGAGATTACGGTGAGGCATCGGAACACATGAGAACTTTATGTTTATTCTCAAAAGTCTTGAAAACCCAAAAGAAAACAGGAGTGTATGTCAGGATCAAATAACCCAAAACAGATTATTTAATCACAGATCTACTAACAACGAGAAGTTGCAGCGGATCAACACTCGTGTTAATTGATTAAGAACAATGAATACTGTAAATAAATAATAATAGTAAGAACACAGTAATCACAAAAAGCTTCAATATATATTGATATACTCGAACAATACACACGTACGTTTACAATTCGTAAGGAACTATTTATAATAGTCCTTGAAGCCTAAACTATTAACCTAGTTATTCTAGGATTCGATTACAATCAATATACAAAAGATAATCATTTTATAACTAACTATACGAAAATCTCGAACACGATCAGCACCAAATATAGACATCAGTAGTAATGGCCTTCGTCAGTAGTAAACTCGAGATCAGTAGTATTTCGTGTTTCTGCCCCATCAGTACGAACTTCAATAAACGTTGATCAGTATTAACTGCAGCATCAGTATTAGAATGTTCATATCTGTTTCATATCCCAACAATCTCCCCCTAAACTTGTTAATTCACTTTTAATTAACCAAGTTTCTTGTCTTCTTCATTCTTCTCTTCCTTTTCTTCTAACAGTTTAGCTCTCTTTTCTAAACCTTCAATTGTTCTTTGATTTTGTTTCTTTCTTTGAGCTATTATGTATTTGCTGTTTCTTTTCACAAAATAATTGAATTTTTCTTGAAACATCACAGCATCATATGGTTTCATTAATGTGTTTGTGAATATCTGATACATAGTTTCCTCTGAGTGTGGATATTCTTTTTCCATTAAGTACAATTCACAGTTCTTACTGGTTCTTTCAAAGAAATACATGTTTACTGTGGGGAGCACATTCCATGCATAAACATTTTCTTTGTTTGTAAATATTTCAGGATAGTTGTCTAGATAAAAAGCAGCATCAATCATATTAGTCAAGTATCCGGCTCTTGAATTCTTCCATGATTTCTTAGCCATTCTTGGTTTTCCAATAATCAATACCTTGATTATATCACTTCTTGAACAAGATCTTATCATTAGTTTCCAACCAGTAAATCTTTGAATTATTTTGTCCTCTCTTATGACTTCTATGACATTGTCAACAACTCTCCAATTGATAATTGGATTATCTTGTAAAGGAGCAACAGGAATATCAGATACTTGTATTTCTTGTTTTGTTTTCTTTGATTTCTTCCTAGCCTCTTGTTCTTCTTGAAGAGCTTTCCTTTTGTTGGAAGGAGGTTTTGATGATTCACCAGAGATTGGTGTTCTGGATAGTATGATTGTGGGATCAATTTCAACTAAGACTTTGTCTTGTTCTTCTTGTACTTCAATTTCTGCTAATTCCTTCTTCTTGGCAGTACAATATTTATCAACTATTGTCATCATCTTCATTATGCCAAAAGACTTAGCACTATGACCTTTTGATTTTAAATAATCAATCATTTTGGTCTTTTGTTCAAAAATTTCTTTTGGTAGATCAGCTTTTTCTCTTTTACATTCTGCTACTAGATCTTCAAGGCAATTTAGATGTTCTTCTTCGATTTTTCTTTGGTTATCAAATTCTGCCTTTTGATCCTCTACCAGGATTCCTTCTACCCCTTGATTTGTTGTATCAGTTTCTTGAATTTCTGGATTTTTCAGTCTTTCTTCTTCAGCCTTTTTCTTGTCTTCAAGAGCCTGAGTCTTTGCAACTTTCCTTAGATATCTTATCATGTTCACCTTCCATTTGTCTTGTTTTGCAGGTCTTACATGGTTCATTTTGTTTACCATGTAGTGACCTAAAGCTCTGTTTGGATAGTCATCATCAAACTTTTCTTTTCCTTTTCCAACACAGGCTGAAAGTAAAGGTGGAGTATATTTCATATCAAGAACAGGATGAAACACTATTGATGGAGAGAATAAATGTATCTTATCCTCTGGTAGAATCTTGGGGTGTGGAGGAAGTTCACACTTATCAACCTCATACCAATTCACATTATCATCAATATCAGGTATGATAAGTGGTTGTTCTGGAGTTGGAGGTTTTGTTATGACGATCATACGTTCACGTTCAATCACATCTGGTATTACTTCATCTTCATCTTCAGTAGTAACCAAGGTAGTTACTACTGGTGTATTCTCTGGTTCAAATACCACCAATTGTTGATCTTCATTTACTACTGGTGAGATTGTTGTGGTAGTTACTACTGCTAGGGCATCAGTAGTATCCATGATATCTTCTTCTGGAGCATTTACTACTGGTGTTTCATATTCTTCAATAGGATCAGTAGTAACAACCTCTTGATCCTTTGCCTCAGTAGTATCCATAGGATCATTAGTCTCTATGACCTCAATAGCAACTGGAGAGTTTATTTGTTCTGCTGTTTGAGATTGATTTGCAGACATAAATACATCCTCATCCATACTTTTCATATCTTTGTGCAGGTCTTCACCAAAACTCTGACCTGTTTCACCATGAACCTCTTTTAAATTTAGGAGGGCTGCTGCTGCTATAGACTGATCAATCATCCCTTGTATTTGATCTTTCTCCCCTTAGTGATCTCAACCTGTTGAGCCACACTATCTGCAATCTTTCTTTGTAGTTTTCTGATCAAATTTGATTGCCTTTGAAGCTTGTACTCGAACCTCTTCTGTCTTCTGTTCAGATGATTGATGTAGTGCTTCATGTAGGTCATGGTTTTCCCTTGATTATTCAGTAAATTCAGACAATTTTGTACAGTGGTTATAAGGTTTTCCTTCCTATCCGTCAATTGTGTTGGTTTAATACTGCCCTCAGCTCCTTTGGGTGGATCATTGGGCTCAGTTGGTACATTGGTTTGAAGGTTTTCCATCCTATCCGTCAATTCAGTTTGTGTCTTTCTACCCTTATCACTTCTTGGTGATAAAATGGGTTGTTTAGATACTCTCTTCTTCCTAGAAGAAGCAGTAGTATCTCCTCTTGTGGTTTCTTGGCACCAAGGTCCTCTTAGTGCTGCCTCAAAAGATGAGTCATCACTTAGAGTTACCGAGGTCTGGGTCCTATTGATGTTCTCACTAGCCTGTGCACCCACCTTTGGGGCATCAGTAGTGAGAGCCCTTTCCTCATGTCCTCTCTCCTCCTTGGAGGACAACTCTTGGAGTCTGGGGTTTGACTCAATTGGTCCCCTGGTGTCCTTGAAGGAAGTTTTCTTCCTTTTGTAAGTTTTAGAAATTTGTTTGGCAATGGTCTGGTCTTCCTTAGAGTGAGGAGTAGCACTCTGTGGATTTATTTCATGTACCTGGGACACATTCAGGACATCTGTTGGTTCATGAATTTGAGTGGACTGAATGGGTTGTGTTTGGGCTGTATTTAGTGATGGAGTTGGTTGGGGTTCAATGGGGTGACTTGAACCTTCTCCTGTTGGGGGTTGATCATAGATCATATTTTGGAACAGTGGAGTAACCTTCCCAGAAAATTTAAATTGTTTTCTCATATTAGAATACACCTTTTTATTTAATTCTGGTGTAACAAAAATGTTTTTAGGTGTTGAGAGATTTTGAATTTCACAGTTTATAATGTGAGTTAGGAATCTTGGGTACATTAAAAATTTAGAAGATGATAGATTTCCAAGCATTCCTTCGAAAATCATGTATGAAAAGTTGAATACTTGTCCTGTGTGTTAGGTCACAACACCCTGGTTTAGATGGTTAATTGATTGGATTGATTTATACAAAAGATAATTAAAGTGTAGAACACAGTATTAGAGTCGGTGTACAAATCCACTAAGTGTGGTATGCTGCGGAAAAGCAATACCACTGATCAATTACAAGTATGTGAAAGTGTAAAGTAAATTGGTGAGTACTCCTTTGCAAGATGATCTCTATTTATAATGTTATAGAGATCTTACATAATGAGCAAAGGAATAACCGAAGGACTAAGGAAGGAAAATGACTAAGATCAAGGGATTTGATCTTAGTCCGTTACTATACAGAGTATCACTCAGTCCTTCTACTCAGTCCTTGTACTCAGTATCACTATCTGATACTGAGTACTGATACTGAGTTCCAATACTGATCACTCAGTATCAGACCTAAACTTAGCTATATTATTCTACATATAAATCAAAGCTAGTCTAGGTTGTTTTGTTATCTTAAGATCCAAAGGGGCAAGGCTTTTTGCCTTAACAATCTCCCCCTATCTAATGATAACAAAACAATTACAAAGAGATAAACAAAAAATACAACAGCATAGGTAGCAATATCTTCTTCTTCATTTGCTGTTGATGGCTTCATTCTCATAGAAGACTTCTTGTTTAATGTGGACAAACTCTTCTCTGCTTTTGAGTTCATCCCTTCTACTATTCAGAACTGCAACAATCTTCTTTCTGAACCAAGAGTCTTCTTTCTTGGTGATCATCCATTTCAGTCCAACAAGGTGACTGATTTGAGCTCTTGGTAGATCTTCTTCAGAAATGAAGCACTCTCTATCCTCTGAGTCAGTATACATATATCCAGAAGTTGGATATATGACACTCTTTTGATCCTGAAATACAAGGTTAGGAGGAAGAGGGTACTTTCTAAGATACTTGTATGTATGAAGGCATTCTGGTCTGTTGTTTGAGTAAGCCTCAGTCATCACACTGAGTGTTCTGTACTCTATTTCATGAAGTAAGTCCTTCTCATAACATACTGCAGCTACTGCACAGATCTCATCCAAGACTATTTGATCATAAGTTGATTTCTTTGGAAGCTCTTTGATCAGTCTTGTGATCTTCACCCAGTCTTGAAGACCAATCTTTTGAATATCATGAATAAATATCTTCATGGGGGGACTGGTTAAGCCAGTACAAGTGATATTGATTCTTCCTTCTTTGAGCTTCACTTTTACTTTATTGACATCCAGATTTAACCAATGTATCCCCCTTACATTTTGAAATGTTTTGGTCCTCAAGAACTCCTTTCTTTGTTCCTTATACTGAGTCCTGGCAGCAACCATATTCCAGTAATGTTGAATATGGTCTTGACCCTTTCTTGAGATTCTATGGGAAGGAACAGGAGTATCAGTATCTGGGTCAGATTCTGGTTCAGTTTTGACTCCTAACTCTTGCTCATATAAAAATCTTTCTTGTTCTGCCCAGAGTTGTTGAGGAGTCAGTCTTGGAACCTGCTCGGTATCACTGTCCCTTGTATGAACAGGTCTTCTTTGTCTTGTTACCAAAGGAGCAGATTCCTCACTTGATTCAGAAGAAGTAAGAACAGCATTGATAGGTCTTCTTGATAAGGAGCTCCTTCTTCTAATTACCAGATTTTCTGGTTCTTCATCATCCGAGGATGATGATGAAGAACTTTCTTGTTCTACCAGATTTAGTGCATAGTTTACTAAATCTGGTTCTTCATCTTCATCATCAGCAATAGGCCAGATGAAAGGCCTATATACCACAATTTGCAAATTATTCTCTTCAAGAGCAGGTGGCTCAGAATAAGTTTGCTGTGGTTGGTCAGTATGAGTCTCCCCCTGAGTAGATGCTGACCTAGTTCTTTGTCTTCTTCTCTCATACTGAATGCGAAATGGCTCAGTATGAGGACTTTGCTGATGTTGTTGTTGTGGAGGTTGATCTTCATTCAATCTTCTTCTTTCCTCCCCCTGAGCAGATGGCTCAGTTTGATCAACCTCAGTATCTCTTTGTCTCTTCTCCCCCCTTTTGTTGTCATTTGATGAGGAGGGAAGAGGATCAGTATCACCACCCATGTCCCCCTCAGGTTGTTCAAGAGTAGGGGAGGGCATGGGCTCAGTTGCAGCATCAGTATCACCAGCACCTCCTTCTCCTTCTTCATTGTGATCACCATGTGAACATGGTGGAGTTTGTGGAGGCTGCTGTGGTTGTTGAAGTAGTGAGACTGACTGTTTTATTAAGTCAATATCACCACTCATCTTGTCCATTCTGGCTAGGATTATATTTTGAGTTTGTTGTATGGCCAGAATGTGCTGCATGATTGCTTGCAGAGTCACTTGGTCTGCTGCAGCCTGAGATGCCTGAATGCCCTGCACAGATGGTGCTAAAGAAACAAGAAAATATAAAACTGGTTAGAAAGAAAGGTTTATCAAATAGAATTGTGGTGTTGTTTAATTCTACAATCATATAAACAGAGTTTGTGAAGTCTGTATTTCATCTGGTTTATGATGAAATATTGTGGACTTGTGCATAGCATGTGTAAGAAGATTTTAGTAAAAGTGAGTGTGAAAATTTAAGTAGCTCAGTGTAGGATAAGTCACATTTACTAAAAGGTTTGGGTTTGGGAATTCGAAGCCTGGGATGTGCTTCTTGTTATTTTCAATGTTTATCACTCGGTATTAGAGTGATAACAGAAATGTGGCTAAACCCCATGGAAAATTTTTGGATTTTGTGGCTTAAGGATTTGTGATCATTTCTTGAATGATGCTACCCAACTCAAAAATAAATTGGACATGATTCAAGCAGTACCAGTGGGTGTCAGTATGACATCAACCACCATTGTCTCTTTAAATGTTGAGACAATTGTAGACTGACAATGATCAATTTTGTATGCTCAGTATATGAATTTTGCATAGCAGCAGTGGGCTAACTATGTTGGCCATAAAAGGATATATATTTGAAAGATCGTTTGAGACTTTGGTCAGTATTGAGTTGGTACTGGCCAATACTTAGTCTCTATTTGGGAATGAAATATATATATATATATAAGTTTAAGGGCTTTTTAGAAATTCATACCTGAGACTCTGTCAGATTCCCTTCTAGCATCTGCAGAGGTCGGTGCAGGATCATGTGTTTGTTGATGTGCAGCACCAACATCTTCAATACCGACCTCTCTGTCATGCTGAGCACCTTCCAGTGTAGTTTGTGCATATTGAATCTCCACATCAAGAGGAACATGAGGTTCCTCAATTGGTTGAGCAGATGGAGCTAGTTCTGGACCTGGAAGGTCAGCGGTGGCTGCAACTAGGCTTTGGGCTTGAAGAGATGCAGTTAATGATGGAACATTTGCAGGTTGCACCTCCTCAGATGATAAGTTTCCCATAAGAACAGGGGAAAGATGTCTTCTTCTTCTTTGAAGGACAAGTGGTGTGTCTTCTGAGGACTCAGTATCAGAAGCTGTTTCAATATGAGGAGCAGCAGGATCTTGTGCAGGTGGAGAGATATGTTGTTGAGTTGGTTCTTGGACTTGTGGAACATCCTGCATCTCAATGTCTGGACTGACATGTGCTCCATTACCACTATTATCATTATTATCATCATCATCATCATCATCATTGTCTGACTCAGTATCAGCTTCTGCATCATCAATGTGTTCTTGAACAATGGCCCACATAGGAGGACTTAGAAGAGGCTCTCATTCTCTTGGCCTGTAAAAGAAAATCTTCTCACTAAGCGGAGGAAGATCAACTCTTGGACTATGAAAATCATCATAAATGTGTGTGGGCATTGAGTGTTGAAAGATGAGTGATAGAAATCTGCAGAAAGGGACAATGCATTCCCTTGTGTTTGCTCGAACCAGAGTAGCTAATTCATTGAAAATTAGGCGAGCATAATCAATATTTTTTCCATAGTACAGAGCATGTACTATTTGCATCCCAAATTCGTTTATTTGGTCCAAAGCTCCCGTCTTGTGGGTCATACATCGAATTATTGTTGTGATGAGAATACCCCACATAGGACCAAATTCGTTTCTTTTGATTGTGCCCGTTGTTCCTCTTCGACCCAAAAATGGCAGTACAGAGCGTGCCTCTGATCTATCAACAAATGGGTCATACTGAGCTTGGGCGGGAAGTCTCAGTGCTTCACGAATGATGACAGTAGAAACAAAGCAAGGTTAGTTGCTCAAGGTTACAGGCAAGAAGAAGGCATTGACTATGATGAAACTTTTGCACCAGTTGCAAGAATTGAAGCTACCCTGGTTTAGATGGTTAATTGATTGGATTGATTTATACAAAAGACAATTAAAGTGTAGAACACAGTATTAGAGTCGGTGTACAAATCAACTAAGTGTGGTATGCTGCGGAAAAGCAATACCACTGATCAATTACAAGTATGTGAAAGTGTAAAGTAAATTGGTGAGTACTCCTTTGCAAGATGATCTCTATTTATAATGTTATAGAGATCTTACATAATGAGCAAAGGAGTAACCGAAGGACTAAGGAAGGAAAATGACTAAGATCAAGGGATTTGATCTTAGTCCGTTACTATACTGAGTATCACTCAGTCCTTCTACTCAGTCCTTGTACTCAGTATCACTATCTGATACTGAGTACTGATACTGAGTTCCAATACTGATCACTCAGTATCAGACCTAAACTTAGCTATATTATTCTACATATAAATCAAAGCTAGTCTAGGTTGTTTTGTTTTCTTAAGATCCAAAGGGGCAAGGCTTTTTGCCTTAACACTGTGACAAACAAACAACAACAGAAGCTATTGACTTGTTGAACTCATTCCAAGTACTCTTTTTAGGAGAGATACAATGTTGAATGGTATGAACAAGATATTTCCATTGAGGTGAAAGAAGACCCTTTTGAAAAGTAACTATATTTAGTCTTCCTTCATACACCATTTTTTGTAAAGTATCAACAAGATCTTCCTTTGGTAAAGAAAACAAACCTGATTCATCATTCAATTGAAGATGATGTCTGATGGACTGTTCAGAGATGATGATTGGCTTGCCATCTACAACGAATTTGATTTTTGACATATTTGATTCTTCTATCCTTTCAGCATTTTCCTAGAAATCAACAAGATGCTGTTCATAAGTCCTGGGATTGACAGTTAATGCAAACTTTATGTATGAGTTTTTCAAGAACATGACTATTGGTCGAAAGTCCTTCGTGCCATCAGGATTCCTTAAGAACGCACACATATTGTGAAATTCAGAATATTTGAGATCAGTTTTGACTTCAAGAGACTTTAGGGTTGCCATTTGTATGATATGTAACTTGAAATTGATGTTTAGACTTTTGATTTCAGAGAGAGTTTTGATCGTTTGAGAGTTTGGAAAAGTGAATTTCGTTGTTACTGATGCAGGGTTTTGATCGAGAATTGCAGAGTTTAGGGTTTATCGAATCGAGGTGTGGATAATGTTAAACTAATCACTTTCAACTTTTTATATGTTTCAAATTAGCCTGCAAAAGGACCGAAATACCCTTCGAATCATAACCCAACGGCTATTTTCATGGGGGTCAGTATGGTAAAATGTTGTATTTTACAGATAATGGTCGATCAGTAGTAACTAAGTATCAGTAATAGAAACGTCCGTAGTAACTGTTGTTTCTATACTTAACCTAATTCTAAGAGAAACCCTATCAGTACTAAATTGTAGGAATAACATAAGATCAGTAGTAATGAATAACCAGTAGTAAAACATACTTATAAAAAATTGTACAAATACTTTACATATGATTTTTTTATTTGTGAAATTAATTTATTAAAATAATTCCAATACTGCTAACCAAGAAACTGAATCTTCCTACATCAAATGCTTTTGTAAAAAGATCTGCTAATTGATTGTCAGTATGAATTTTCTCTACTTTGATTAATTTCTTTTCATTGCAATCCCTAATAAAATGAAATCTTATTTCAATGTGTTTTGTTTTTGAATGTTTTACTGGATTATTCACAATACTGATAGCACTTTGATTAACAATAAAAATGGGAGTTTTAAGGATAGAGATACCAAAGTCTAGGAGTTGATTTTGAATCCAAAGAACTTGAGCACAGCAAGCAGATGCAGCTACATACTCTACTTCAGCAGTTGATGTTGAAACATTGGTTGGTTTCTTGCATTGCCATGAAACCAATATTGATCCAAATAATTGACATCCACCAGTAGTAGATTTTCTATCTTGACATTCACCACCATAGTCACTGTCTGTATATGCTATGAGTTCAAATGGTGATGCATGTGGATACCAAAGACCAAGAGAAGGTTTTCCCTTCAAGTATCTAAAGGTTCTTTTGACAGCCTGCAAGTGTAGTTCCTTAGGTCTTGCTTGATACCTGGCACATACACAAATACTATACATCATGTCAGTTCTAGATGTAGTTAGATACATTAAAGAGCCTATCATTGATCTGTATAGATGTTCATCTACATCCTCCCCCTCAACATCAGGATGTAGGTGTTTATGAGTTTCCATTGGTGTGATTGCACTTTTGCAGTCTTTCATTGCAAATTTCTCCAAAATGTCTCTGACATACTTTGATTGATTGATCAAAATACCATCTGATCTTTGATTTATTTGGAGTCCAAGAAAGAAGTTCATTGGACCCATTGAGCTCATCTTGAATTTGATCTGCATCAATTCTTCAAACTCTTTGCACAGTTGATCATTTGTTGACCCAAAGATGATATCATCTACATAAATTTGGACCAGTAGTATATCATCTTTGACTTTTCTTGAAAACAGAGTTTTGTCAATTTCACCTCTTTTGAAATTGTTCTTCAGTAAATATGATGACAATGTGTCATACCAGGCTCTTGGTTCCTGATGAAGGCCATATAGAGCTTTGTCTAGTTTGTACACATAGTCATCATGTTCTGGATCTTCAAATCCTGGAGGTTGACATACATAAACTTCTTCTTCAATTTTCCCATACAGGAATGCACTTTTAACATCCATTTGATACACTTTGATTTTCTTATATGAAGCATATGCCAGAAATATCCTTATTGCTTCAATTCTAGCAACAGGTGCATATACTTCATCATAGTCTATGCCTTCTTCTTGAGTGTATCCTTGGGCTAAAAGTCTTTCTTTGTTTTTGATCACTATACCTCTTTCATCTTTCTTGTTTCTGAAGATCCATCTTGTTCCAATGGCTCTTTTTCCTTTTGGTAGAGGTACAAGAGTCCATAGAGCTTGTAATTTGAATTGAAGAAGTTCTTCTTGCATTTCTATAATCCAATTTGAGTCTTTCATAGCTTGTTGAATCTTCTTTGGTTCCTCCTGTGACAGAAAGCATTCATACATACATTCATTAGAGATTAGACTGATGTTACAAACATTTGAATTTATGGTAGAATTAAATTTGCTTCTTGTCTGCATGGTTGAATTGACATCACTGAGGACTTGGTCCAAAGGATGATTCTTTTCAGTTCTCGTGCCATGAACTTTATCAACAGTTAATTGACTGTCAAGGTTTGACTCATTGGAATCAGGGATTTGGGCATCTGTCCATGTTTCTTCTTGATTGTCTTGATTTTGTGGAGTTCCTTCATTGCTACTAGCATCAGTAGTAACATGATTTTCATTTGTTTCTGGAAATTCAATGTTAGTACTGATATCATTGTTGTTGGGGTCATCATCGTTTACTTGAGTTTCTGAGTTACTACTGGGGTCAGTAGTATCTTGAGAATTTGAGTTGTTACTGGTGTCGAGATTTCTAGGGTTATCTGAGTTACTACTGTTCTCAGTATCAACTGTGGGATCAGTATTAACTAAGATATACTTCATTATATCTTGACTACCATTAAATGATGATGATCCTTTTTGTTGATTTTGATTGTTTGAAACTCCTGCATTGTAATCATAATTGACATCAAAAGATTTGGTTAGATTATCAATTTTAAATAACCAATCTGGACCATTTCCCTGTTCATTCATCAAGTTTTCATTACAGGATACATTTACACTTTCTTCAATGATCCTTAGCCTTTTGTTGAATACTCTGTAAGATTTGCTTTGAGTTGAGTATCCTATAAAGATCCCATCATCTGCTTTGCAGTCAAACTTACCAATTTGTTCTCTTGTAATTAAAATTGTACAAGGACACCCAAATGATTTTAAGAAACTTATTGATGGTTTTCTTTTATTAAAAATTTTATAAGGTGTTTTAAGATGAGGCTTAACTATTAATACTCTGTTCTGAACATAACAAGCAGTATTAACAGCTTCAGCCTAAAAAGTTATTGGTAATTTTGAATCTGCAAGCATGGATCTGGTTGCTTCAATGACTGTTCTATTTCTTCTTTCAGCTACACCATTTTTTTGTGGAGTTCTTGGTGAGTTGTACTGCCTATCAATACCTTTAAGATCACAAAAATTTATTAGATTAGTATTCTTAAATTCTGTGCCATTATCATATCTAATGGCTTTCACTTTGAGACTCTTGTGTTTTCCAGCTTGATTACTAGGTTCTTTATAATTTCACTTGTTTCATCTTTGGTCCTAAGAAAGAAAACCCAAGTATATCTGGAAAAATCATCAGTAATAACAAGACAGTATTGTTTCTTTCCAATACTCATTACATTTGTAGGTCCAAAAAGGTCCATATGTAAGAGCTGCAAAGGATTAGAAGTAGAGTTGATTGCTTTGGTCTTATGAGAAGTCTTGTGTTGCTTACCTTTTAGGCATGCAACACAGTGATGATCACACATAAATTCTTTTTGTGGTAAACCAACTACCAAATTCTTTTTAACTAAATTGTTCATATTTTTAAAATTTGTGTGACACATCCTTCTATGCCAGAGTTCTGATTCATTTGTGTTTGCCTTAGATATAAAACAGTTGATCTCATTTGAAGAAATGAGTTCTCCCCCTATATCCAGGCAATACACATTGTTTCTCCTTAGTGTTCTTAAAACAACAAATTTTTTATCTAAAATAAAGTCAGGAGAAAGAATGATGCACTCAACATCTGTAAAAAGAATTTTGTTCTTCTTATCACAGACTTTGAGACACTAACCAGATTATATTTAAGCTCAGCAACATAAAATACATCATCAAAAGCGATCTTACCATTTGATACTGTACCTTTACCTGTAATCTTCACACCTCTTGGATTTTCACCAAAGGCAACATATCCACCTTCAAAAGACTTGAAATCTCTGAGAATTTGAAGATTTCCAGTCATGTGTCTAGAGCATCCACTATCAATATGCCATGTTCTTCCTTCTTCAGGGATTTGAATGCTCTGCACATAAAGTAAATGGATTAGTTAAGTTTGGGAACCCAATATTGCTTTGTCTTGGGTTCATCCTTTGAAGAGTAAGTTTTTCTAACTTGATGAGCTTTGTATGCAGTTTCGGTCTTAGTTTGTTGGTTGGTACTGGTGTTCTGTTTTACTACTAACCTAGGTTTATACCCGTAGTGTTTGGCTTTTGAGTATTTTACTACTGATGGACCAGTAGTATTTGGGTAATGTGAGTTTTTAGCGTAATCAGTAGTGTTTTTGTAGTTGTACCAGACACCATTGTAAATAGGGTTTTTATCGGTAGTAAACCTGGAATAGTTCCTACTGGTGTTTGAAAACTTTGAATATTGTGGAAATTGATTTTGTTTTCCATTGTTTTTGAAATAATTACTTCTGTTTGGACTTTTATGCCTGATATTTTGCACGAATCTTTGTGCAGTTCTTCCAAATTTGGGAATTTCAACATGTGAGTTGTTAATTTCTTTTGCTTTTGTTTCTTCAGTTTGTTTTAACTTTAATGATTTCTCTTTTTCTTTGTTAACTTTAAACTCTTTGAATTCTTTGCAGTTAATTGGATTAAAGTGGCAATTTTTTGCTATGTGGTTAACTTTGTTGCAAATTAAGCATGTTAATTTTGTTGATTTAGCACTTTCAGGCTTTCTTTGTTCTCTTAACTGGTTCAAGTTTCTTTGATTTCCCCTTCTTAAAATTTTTGGTATATTTTCTGAGTTATATCTTGGGGATTCATTTTGAATTTGTGTGGTATGAAAACTTGTATCAGTTGAATCAGTTGTTTGATCATCATCAAAAGAATCATTATTAGTTTCAGTTTGATTTTCTATTTTTAATTCATTTAATGTTCTTTCTGTGCTTGATTTAAGAGGAGGGATAAAACTAGTTGGAGGTGGAACTACATGATATCCCACTCCATGCACAACTTTTTCAGTGGATTGATTACTTGTTAATTCATTGATAATTTTGGAACTTCTTTCAAATTTTTTAATAATTAATTTATTCTATTCTAGTTTCATATGGCATTCTTCTAATCTGATTAAAGTTTCTTTTAATTTTAACTCAGTATATTTTTTTATCATAGGTTGTTTGTAAGAGTTCATCCTTATTCTTTTGATCTGTTATTTTATAAATTTTAATTTGATTTTCAAGATCAGCTATACAACCATTATATTCAATTCTCCTATTTCTGTTTAGAATCATCTCTTCAAGTGTTTCTTTGTTAAGTTTTTCTAATTCTTTATATGCTTTAATGCATTCAGGTGTGCAAGATTTAGAATGTACCTCAGTAGTAGAATCAGTAAAGGCCATGAGAGCTTGATTCTGAGCATGTTCCTCTGCTTGAAAGCTCCAGTCATATCCTTGTCCTTCTTGAGATACTAGTGCAGTTGAATTGGAGGTGCTGTTTTTGTTGTAGTTTGATCTTTGATCTTTGCTAGGACATTCTCTGGCAAAGTGACCAAGATCATGGCAATTGTAGCATTTGACTTTGGTTTTGTCAAATCCAGCATGATCACCTTTGTTGTAAGTCAGATTTTGTCTGCCAGTTCTTTTGAGAAACCTTTTTGTTCTGAGACTCAGCATAGCCATCTGCGACTTCATGTCCATTTCTTCCAGATCATCAGGATTAAGTTGTTCCAAATCTTCACTAATCAATGCAGTATGCACATGACTAGTGAAAAAGGTTTCTCTTACTACATCTTCAATTCCTGCATTCTTTGTAGCCTCTTGACCTGTTCCTGTACTAGACACAAAAGCAGCATTGTTTGAAGGTAAATTGGGAATTTTAGAACTTACCTCAGATTCAAACACTCTTAATTCATTGTAGAGTTCATCCATCTCTTTTTCTTCCAAAGCATCTCCTTGTCTATATATGACTGTGTACATAGACCATTCTTCACCAAGAGATCTAAGAAACTTTTTATTTACATCATCATTGTCTGGTTTATAACCAACTTGATTCAGTTCACCAATAAGTTTGTTGAACCTATCAAAGACTTGTGATAATGATTCATTCTTATGGCCTTTGAAGTTTTCAAAGTCTTGCTTCAGAACAGACTTCATGTTCCTTTTGGTGCCAACAAACCTCTTCTCCAGTGCCTGCCACAGCTTCTTTGCATCATCATATTCAACAAAGAGATGTTGATAATCATTGGGAATAGCAAGCAAAAGAGTGCTTAAGGCTTTGAGTTCAATTCCTCTGTCTTTCTTTTCTTTTTCACACTTGAGTTTGTCGACTTCAGTTGATGTGGTAGCTATTTGGGTCTGGATAGATTTGTTACCTTCAACAACAACTTCTCACATGGAATAATCAGTGATAAGCATGTATTTCTTAATTCTGTTTTTCCACATCCCAAAGTTGTTGGGAGTGAGAATTGGAATTTTGTTAGGCTGAGTGCTTTCATTGTTATCAGACATGATTAACAATTTTGAGTTCGAAAGTATGAAACTTTTTGCTGTTCTTAATTCATAGATCTAGAACCTTAATGCTCTGATACCACTTGTCAGGATCGAATAACCCAAACAGATTATTTAATCACAGATCTACTAACAACGAGAAGTTGCAGCAGATCAACACTCGTGTTAATTGATTAAGAACAATGAATACTGTAAATAAATAATAATAGTAAGAACACAGTAATCACAAAAAGCTTCAGTGTATATTGATATACTCGAACAATACACACGTACGTTTACAATTCGTAAGGAACTATTTATAATAGTCCTTGAAGCCTAAACTATTAACCTAGTTATTCTAGGATTCGATTACAATCAATATACAAAAGATAATCATTTTATAACTAACTATACGAAAATCTCGGACACGATCAGCATCAAATATAGACATCAGTAGTAATGGCCTTCGTCAGTAGTAAACTCGAGATCAGTAGTATTTCGTGTTTCTGCCCCATCAGTACTAACATCAATAAACGTTGATCAGTACTAACTGCAGCATCAGTATTAGAATGTTCATATCTGTTTCATATCCCAACAGTGTATTCTTCGAGTTTGGTTGAGGCCAACGTTAAAAGACCAAAAGGTCCTAACCCTCCTTGTTGTGTAGTGCCCTTTATTGCACATATGCTCATGGCCAGATTTTCCAAGGGAAATTTAGACCATTCCGGGTCAAAAGTTTCAGCCTTATCCAAGCTAGCAAACGCAAATATCACCTCCACATCAGCCTGTAGTATATCATTTAAAGAAGTCGTTACAAACAATCAAATAATTGTACAAGTCAAATGTGATTGCATAAGGTACAAACCTGAGCAGCGGTAATTCCTTTGACCTCAACCACTTCACCCTTGTTGAGTTTCACCCTGCTTTGGTGCACCCTCTCACCTCTCAACGTTTCCAATTCATGAATTGGCCATTGCACCAATTGGTTTCCACTACGGTCCAACCATACCATACGTTGAATAGCCTGCAAAATATAAATTTCAACATAATAAATCTTGTATCATATATTTTATTTAATTATAATACAGCTATTATAAGCAAAATATAAGATTTGTTACCTGAACTCCTGACCATCCCTTTTTTACATTTTGAGAACTGGTACTAGACTCATTAACCCATCCCCACAAAATCCTACGGTTTTGAGCCGGGTCAAAGAAAGTATTTGAGGCATAAAAGTTTCCATAATCATATCTTAGCCCGGCCCAACCGTCAACAGAGCCCTTGTGTGGGTAATATTTGTCAATGCTCGAGTTGTATGACCCGATGGTGTAATACTCGAACCGGGTCAAATCGAGGCTGACCTTGAAAACATGTTTTATGGCCCCTGTCAACACCGAGGTGTCCAACCCCTTCTTCCCATTGGTGGATACCGGATATAAATCCGGGCATTCCCACATGCCCGTATCGGGTTTGTCATGGAGAGTATGTTTAGCTTTGGTCCACTTGACAAAATCTCGGCTTCTGTATAGGTAAGCAATGCCACGATTGTTGTGCCTGCTACCCACAGTCATTTTCCAATGACCGTTGTTGAACCAAGCCGCTGTGGGGTCCCGAAAAGCAGACACGTTCTCGGTAGTTGGTTTGAGTATCGGGTTGGCATCGGGTTTGACCCATTCTTTTAGAAACGGGTCTGAATAGTTGGCGGGTATGGCATAGTTCTGTACTTGGTAACCTGGTGCCGGTATTGTATCGATGATCCCGGTGTAAAGAATGACCGGTTTGTTTCCGGGTAGGATTGTGGCCGACCCGGACCAACACCCGTACTTATCGAAAGGTTTTGACGGTACGATTGCTAGTTCTAACGCAATCCAGTTGATCATGTCCTTTGACACCGAATGGCCCCACTCAATCTTGCCCAGTAGAGGGCCTTTAATACATTGATAGAACAAATGGTTATTTTGATAGAACAAATGGTAATATCCCATGTAATACATTGGTGCTGTTAAAAGATCAAAAACAAAAACAGTTATTAATTAAAAGCTATTTGATACGTGCTATAACCAACCTATATCCATAAGAGAACCAGTCAGTCCACCTTGAGTTACCCTCAACTACTCCATGTTTGCATGAAATACAGTTTCACAATTTGTTTGTTTTGCACGTTTGATGTTTTTCCTTTTTGTAGGACATGTACGTAGACCACTCTCCCATAATGAGAGTAGGTTAGTTAATAGTTTCCTTTTTATTTCCTATATATATATTGTAATGCATCTTTTTAATTAAAATAGAGAAGAATATTGTTGCAAAGTGTTTCTAGTTTCTTTCTTAGTTTCTTGGGAGATTGACCATCTCAAATAGGTCTCTATCACTATTCATAATAAAACATATCTAATTAGTGAAAAGGAAGACAGATAAACTCACCATTTGGGTCTTCGGTGATTTAATCGAATTGTTTCGTCAGCATCATGCAAAAACAGAGTGAGAAACACTATTTGTAGGAAAATGATAATACAAATTAATCATAAACAAAATTATGATTATACTGATAAAGGGCACATGGGTAATTTGGTCTATAACAATACTCTAATAATATACAACATAAATTTATAAACCAGATGCCCCTTAAATCATATAATACTCTAAAAATATACAATTAAAATTTAAAAACAAGAAACGCAAACATTTTTTTGTTAAAAAAATAATGCTATTACAAATAAACTTTGCAAATTATCTAAATCATTGTCTAATTGCATATTGGAAGCAAAATGAACAAGAGGAGTCAAAATAAAAATTCAAATTTCTATATGTCAAAGACTCAAAACGAACCGTAAAACTTATTTCTTTGCATATATTAGCATTTCAATTTCCCTGCAACTTGCTAATATGCCAATTACTACACTATGATTTTGTGGAATAAAAAGTCAAGATAACAAGTCAAATAAATGGTGTGTTTTCTACTGCTATGCTACTGTATGGTTTAAAATCAAATAAAAGTCAAAATAACAAAAACAATTCGCTAATTGTTACGCTACTGCATACAATTTCAAAGCTCATAGTTATAATTTATAAATGTTGTTTAAAGTTCATATTAACACAAAAAACAAACTTATGAAAGATTGAAAGCTTTGACATTTACTTACGGATAAATTCGAAAAAATAAAAGAAAACTCTCTTGATGTATCTTCAAATGGGTTATAATGAAAAAGAAAATTGTTTTGAAGCAACACCCACCTCAAAATAAACAAACAAGAAATGTTTGTGATTCTTGAAGAAAATTGTTCTTCCGCTGCCGACTGCTAAATCCATGGCCTACATTTCGTCGATTTGTTTGAAGTCTTCTGGAATACTTTTTATTTGGTTGAAAAGCCAATTAAAAGTATTGTTATCACCGATCATCAAAAGCTGAAGCTGATTATTCAACAAAAACTGCACAACGGTTTATCACTCAGTTACAGCTTTACTAAAGAAGAAGACTTCAATGGTTTAAATGATAAAATGCGTTATATATTGATTATTACAAAAAAATGTATAATCATTATTCAACACATTTTCACCAAAGGGGCATCGTCATACTCAACTTATTTGTTTCCTTAAATCGAAGATTCTTCCTAGTTCCAATTCGCAAAACTTCACATTTTACATGATGAATCAGATTAATCTTATTCATCATGGGGGGGAGAAGATACATTACAGAAATTCTTTATATAAAGAATTAATGCATTCAACGAATATTCTTCTAAAGCTCAATCTGCGAGAACAAATTTAGGGGAATCCTTTAGTTTTATGGAGATTATTGATACGTTAGCCCAGTTTACTCAGCATTAATAATATATATGCACCAGTTAAGGGGGAGTAAACAAGAAACCAAAGATCTATCAAGATATCATACAACTTTCATAAGTTAAATTAGGAAATTCGTTCACCGGGGAGTAAATTTAAAAAATGTTTAATCCAACTCCCGTGAAGAGATAATTGTTTGTTTGAGGGGGAGCGTAAACCTTATCAACATTTTACCCTAACAACAATTATCAGGAATCATAAATCGACATAAAGCCACAAACTTCAAGAAAAGACTTCCGATGTTAATCTCTCTATCATTATGGGTCTTACTTGTAGTCGATCAATATGTATCTTCAGTCAAAAGTCTTCAAAATACATCTTGTTCGTTGAAAAGCTACAAGAAGTATTCATTTTCACATCCAAAGAAAGCTCAAATTGTTCCTGATACAACATTATTCAACGACATATCTACCAGGTGCAACTTTGGCTCAAGATGAAGACTTCGAAGATACGCCTCCCAGACTATTGTTACAAAGGGGGAGATTGTTGGGTCTCATATGTTGTAACCAATAGTCTAGGGATCATTTGTGTATTTAGTCTAAACTTAGGCTAGGTATAAATAGTTAGTAGTAACCTAATTACTCCAACCTTTGCCCTAAATTGTAACCTTCCTATCCATAGCAAAGTGTTCAAGTTTTTCCTTTCAATCTTAATCTTCAAATTCCTAATTGTTGATGCTAAATCTAAAGTTCAATCTTTGAATCTCATTCTACACTTGTTTTGAAAATATGGTTAAAACTATAAAAGTGATTTATGATATGGGCCACTAAGAAAGAAAAAAAATGCTCCAAAAACTCAAGCCTCTGACCATTGGGTTATTTGGCGAGTGTCTTTCCACTAAAAAACAAATCAGCTATACAAATCTTCGGAAAAACCGTATATATCATAAATTTACCTCCGTTTTATGAAAAACCCCGTTTAAAGCTTTTGTAATGAATAGTAATTGTTCAATGACAATTGTATAATACGAGTTTATTACGTGCGCGCGTTGCTGCGGTTTTTCATCTTTCTTTTAAATTAGTAACTATTATGAGAAAATATACAATCTATTAAAATTTAGGGGTTAAAAGAAGTTTGACTTAAAAAGTATAAATCTTGTAAAACAAAAAAACAAATGGATAAAGAAAGATGAGCTGGTACTGCCCCTCAACATTATGCCTTAATATAGTTAGGTAGACCACCGATCCATATTGCAAACATCTTATTTTCCAGTTTATATATTTTGAAATATTACTAAAAGAAAAAAGAAAAAAGAAATGAAAATAGTTAAAGAAATGTGCACCATTAAAGAATCAGCGCTGGACCATGTCTTCAACATCATTCAAAGGTGTTAACCAATATGATACTTTAGCTAACTTGCATGCATATATATTGATATATGAAAAAATATTGTTTTATATTTTTTAATCCTATAATATAATCTTTATTATGTAGAAACTGTAAATAGCAATAAATTTGAGGGGTCAAAATAGAAATATTTATGAACATTAATCTAATTTGCAATGATCATATATTTTCCCTTTTCTCGAATTGTTGTCTCTTGGTTTTTTCTTTTTTATCTTTTGTTCCAGGTTCATCTGCTATATATTAATAATATTAGAATAGTATAACCAAAACATCCTTATATAACCAGATACAAATGAGTCTTGAAAATGAAAGTAGTTAACCTTTAACCTGGAAAAATAGATGGTAAAAAAAAGCTTCACATTTGATTTGTCTAGCAGTGTTATTTATGGATTATAAATTGACAAAGCTGTTTGCTATACATTACTAATAGGGTTTTGGGGCTATATACAGATGTCTCTATGACTTTAAGGTTTGTGATTATCCTAACTTGTAGGGACAATCAATACTGAAGGTGAAAATTTTCGGTCGGATAACGGGTCAAATCAATTCCTAAACAATTTAGTTGAATGAAAACACTCCCTGTGTTGTGTAGAAAATTCAGATTACTAATTTCCGGTAGCTTCAAATTTCCCCCACATGCATTTTTCTTTCCATCTTCCCCAGGTTTATTTCTTTCAATGAATCATATTAAAAAACCTTGATTCATAATTCTTTCCATTTTTTAGCAGGAAGGTGAAGATAAAATGTTGATGTAAAAAATTGAAACTTCGTGTCATTACCAAAACCTAAATGATAAGAAACTTAATTTTAACTAAATTGAAGAGTATATTGAAACAACTTTTTTATGACCCAAAAGAGTTAGTCTTGAAAGTAAATTAACCAACCTTCAACCTAGAAAATTAATTAAGCTCAAGTTAAAGAACATTTATAATCTACGGATAGCAAATGTAGATGTTAATTTAGGAATAAAAGGGGCAAAAAACTTACCAGTTGTTTCCATTGTCAACGAAAGCTGCGCATGAAAAGTTGAAAACCCTTGGACTGCAAAAGAGGGTTCAAGTGTCTTGGTAAAAAATTGAAAGGGCAGGTAAGCATAAAACGTGTCACCATTAGAATAAGTTAAAGACGAATACTCTGCGAAACACTATTTCACCCTTTATAAGCCCCAATTAAAAAAATGCTAAAAAGGAAATACACAGGGGTTGAACCTTGGTTTGAGGGATCAGTAATGAAAGGATTTACCATGTCATCTAAACAACTTTTGAAGAAAACTTGCCAATAGTGAAATAAATAGAAGTAAACATTTTGTTGGTAAAACTTTTATGAACAATAATTTGGGATGATGAATGTATTATAGATAGAATAGATCTGTACATATATAGATCTGGGTTTGATTTTTGTAACACCACAATCTTAGAGCCATTTTTTTTTTTTTTTTTTTTTTAAGAAAATATGCATACGGAAGCGATTTAAGAAAAACTATAAATCATAATTATTACATATTATAAAGGCCATTTACATATTAACCAAAATATATAAATCATTTAAAGGTGTTACTAAAAAACAGGCTCGACCCGGTTTACAAAATCAGAGTACGGTCAGACTTCCAAAACCCGACTCTAGTCAAGCCAATTCCACAACCTGAAAAGAGTCAACAAATGAGGGATTAGCACGAAGCTAAGTGAATAGAAATAAACATCAAACTGCATAACCACAACAAATTAGAAAATCAAGAGAAATCAATAGGGGAAACCCGTCCAAACTTCCACAAGCAATTGGACGTTACAAGAGGATCGGCGGTCGGGCGAGGACCTTCAACTGTTGTCGGCCAACAACAGTCAACCGATGGCTTCTTTACTAGAGGCACGGTGATCCCTCCTTACATAACGAATACGAAGGAGTCCGATCGCCCCCACCAAGAATAACGAAGCGTAGCCGAAAACCACCATAGCTAACCTCTAGAAAACATGTGCACATACTACCATTAACAAACCCACAATTAATGGTACCACTGGAAAAATCAATGAAAACCAAGAACAAATGAATTTTCCCAAATCAACCAAGAAATCGGCTCATAACCAAGTTCGCGTCGTGAACTCAGAGTTCGCGTCGCGAACTCAGAGTTCGCGTCGCGAACTAGGAGTTCACGATCGCGAACATTCTCACGATCAAGCCCCAATTTCCCTGCCACCTGTTCGTGATCGCGAACACAAGTTCGCGATCGCGAACTTCCCCAGACATCAAAATCCTGCATTTTTTCTCAAAACTCTACCATTCCCTAATTTTGTAAATCACACAAGAAGAAAGTTAAGTCCACTCACCTTAGCTTCCTTTTCGTGCCGAGCTCAATGATCTTATATCACTGAGGCTCCTTCCCTTTTCCTGTACAAAATGAATACCGAATTAGTCACCCGAAATTATCAATTATGTAACAAGTACTATAAGCTTAAGACCACATTTTTGCAACAAGAGCTTATAACCAAATACTTGTATTTTTACTCATAACCATAACTAAAGTCTAACACTTCATCAAGTCAATTCATTAGTCAATTTAACCAATTTGCACACTAGGCCCAAACGGGTCAAAACAACAATAATAAGTCGGGAATACACACAACAATATCAAATGAGTTAGACTACATGTTTAACATCAAAATTACACAACCAACATACTTCTTGCATCCAATTGCAAGTATTACCAACTTTGACCTTATTTAGGTCAAGTTGCACCAATTGTCAAACAAACGGATCAAACACATATTCGAGCTCATACTTGTCAAATAACAATTTCATATTGTCAAGTTCCTTACTTAACATTAATCTAAGCAATTTGCACACCATTTGCATACATGTATAATTTAATCATCTATTGACCTAAAATAGGTCAATTTACACAATTTGCAACCAAACGGGTCATGACATGAAACCTACACACTTGAGCTTACAATTCATTCAACTAACACATTTCTAGCATAAATTTGATAATTAAAGTTTACAAGCCATACAAGACCAAAAGTCAACTCCCAGATTTGACCAAAGTCAACAATTCACAATTTTTAGCTAGTTATGACCAAATTTCCATCTAGCCAAACACTACCATCTTTTATGCATTTTCACAATAGCTAACTAGTGATCTTCATGATTAACAATTACCATTCTAACATGCATAACTAACCTAACACAACATCAAGAACATCAAAATTCACATTTCACCAATTTAGGGAAGATCTCCATCTTCTTCCCCAATCCACCATTGATGGAGCTTTATGAAAGCTTCACCAAATGCACCACAACTAACAATTCATCACATATAACTTGCAAGAACTCAAATAAACACCAAATCAAGCATCAATTTCGGATTTCCAACAAGATTCAACTATAACTTCAAGAAAACCCACTAGTTCAAGAACCCTAGTTCATCTCTACATCAAGAACATGAAACCCTAGCTA
Source organism: Calendula officinalis (assembly GCA_963853835.1). NCBI lineage: Eukaryota > Viridiplantae > Streptophyta > Magnoliopsida > Asterales > Asteraceae > Calendula > Calendula officinalis. The sequence goes on along the minus strand of OY970825.1, from coordinate 12,275,018 downwards.
AAGAGGGAAGGAAACTTACTTAATCTTGCTTCTAATCACGAATTTACAGCAGAAATCAAAGGATTCAAGCACCAATTCTTCAATTTAGAGAGAGAACTTCAAAAATGGGTGTGTGTGTGTGTGTTGTATGTGTCGTGAGAGAGAGAGACCAGAGAAAAGAGAAGAGTAAAATGACATCTGCCCTTGAACTTACACGTACACCCCTCCTTCCCACACAGATACTTTCATTTAAAACACAGTACAGATTATTAGGTTCGCAGATAATTAATTTAGACCTAACTAACTCTAATTTTTACAACGAAGATATTTTTAGAACCCCGGTTCAAAAGTGAACCCAAATATGTAAAAATCATTTTAATATTTAAATATCTCAGTTTTACTAATTTTAACCCCATGGTTAAAATACAGTTAAATATAATTAAATCAATTAATTTATATAAAACAATAAACAATTAAATTACTTACCGAAAGTAATAAAAAATTCTAGGCCGGGTCTCAGGATGTTACAATTCTACCCCCCTTAAAAAGATTTCGTCCCCGAAATCTCATTGATTACACACACAAGAAATAAAACAAGTTTACAAATATCATTATATCTTTGTCTCATATTAACAAGTCAAAATAATCATCCTTATTGTTCCTCCATATTACTAACATTATCGAATTTATGATTTATTAAATCCTCATTTTCTTTTCTTTGTAGTTTCAGACTTGGTGTCTCATTCGACAAATTCTCTAGTTACTTTGTTTTTAATTTATCCACATAACGAGAAGTCATTTCCATTTACACAATTCGCATATTAATCATAATTTCTTCAGATAATCACATACGGTAAACTCTTTCGGCATGAACAATTTGCACTTTTATATTCAAAGTTGATAATTACGCAATGTCATTTATCACAGTTTCCAAGTCATGTCCGCATAACTCTACTTATACGATTAAAACTATTGCAAAGCATAGACAATTTATTTTTATTTAAAGTAATGCAACATTTTAAGTGTCTTAGATTCTCAAATATCCTCTTATGTTTATTATTTCACCAAAATTTTGCACTCTTAAGCGGTTTAACTTGTTAAAAATCTTATAATTTTTAGAATAATTATAATAAATCTACAGTCATAATTCACTAATTATCAAAATTACACCTTTCGAAATCTAAATTCTAATCAATTTTCACATATAACGGCATTAAATTCTCATTATTACAAAATATATCAATAATAAATTTCTCAATCTTATCAAATTTTATATTCACTCTGAAATTAATCCATCAATATAAATGAAAATCAATTTAATATGGTCAATAAATTTAATTCTTCATGTCAATTTCATTTACACATTGAACATAAAAGGCATTTTTAGAAAAATCCAACCTATAACAATTCGAGTCATGGAGAAATCATTCAGATATATTTCATTAACTTTCTTTCTTATTTAACATCTATAACACATGAAAGAAAAACGATTAACACTTTATAAGCATACAACGATGTATTTCAACTAAGTGGCCATGCAAAAATAAAAGTCAACATGTCAGTCTTCACTTTTTAAACCACTACTATCTTCATTTGTTAGCAATTCAGTATATCATTTAACAATATAATCATAATTCAATATACAATGGTCAATAAATTCGGCTAACACTTATCGAGTCACTACATGTGACTTGATAGGTCACGGCAAATAATTAAATTTTCTTAAATCAAGTAGCAATCCTACATAGAACTACTTAATCAATGTCTAAGGTTACACCAATTTAACTATAGGCATCACATTAACGGACGAGTACCACAATCATTTACCACAATAAATTGAACCTCAACAAATATATGAAGACTTAAATCCATATATCAATAACTATCTTTATTCCTAATGGAGTAAACACACACGTAAACAATTTTCAGTTCATCACATACTTCATAATCACAAATAAGCAATTTACTTCAATACAATTAACATACGTATAAGTAATTAGTTTATCAATACATACCTGTGATATCATCATCAGTGGAGGTAGTATCATCCACGATCATCTGAAATGACCTACCCTCGGGTGGAGGGTGATTCTTCCTCTTCTGGCCTGTTGAAGATAACGACCCACTCGCCGACCCCGACCCTGAACCCGATTTCCTTTCTGAAGGACAATCACCGGCCCTGTGACCCTCTCTCTGACAATTCCAACATACCCTTCGCGGAAACTTACAATCATTCCATTCATGCCCGAACTGACCACACTTGACACATCGCATAGTCTGAGTTGTACAGCCACCCGAGTGAGAAGATCTGCACCTAGTACACCATTGTGCCTTCTGACCCGAATTACTTCCGGACTGTCCACAATTCGAGTTTCCATGATTTTGATTTCCCTGCCCTTTCTTATTTTGTTGGAGATCTGATTGTCCAGACTTAAACTTTTGATACTCTGACCTAACCCTGATCACCCAATCTCGAGTATTCAAATCACCTTCTACTGTTTTGGCCAAATCGAAGGCCTGCGATAAAGTGGTTGCGAGCCTCGCTGTAGTTCGGTATTCGGGTCGCAAAGCTCCAATAAAATGTTTTATTTTTGAAGACTCATCAGGCACCCATTGTTGTACAAATCTTAATTTTTCATTGAACTGCTCGATCAAATCATCTACCGTCATCCCCTCTGTCATCCGCAAATTTAAGAATTCAGATCGAATTCTATCCATTTCAAATGAATTACAATAACGCTTACATATCTGCTCTCTAAATTGATCCCACGTTATACTGTCTTTAACTTCCTTGGGTAAATGTTCAATCAGGGTGTCCCACCAATTCATTGCACCACCTATTAATTTTCGTGTAGCATACATCACCCGAAATTTATCATCACAACCGCAAGCATCTAAAGTTCTCTCCATTTCCCTCAACCAGTTCATTGTGACATTGGGGTCTCTACTTCCACTAAATTCAGGGGGTTTACAATTTAGGAATTGTTTGAAGGTGCAAGTCGGTTTCATACCTAATGGATAAGGTTGGTTCGTGAATTGATATTGAGGTATACCTTGACTTGGGTTAACATAGAAGTATTGTGGCTGAGACATTACAGGATGAGGTTCGGATGAGGTTGACATTAAGGGAACCGTCATGGTAAAGGCGGGAGTTGTGGGAATTTGCATGGTAGGGGCGGATAATATAGGGGTAAACATGTGAGGGATGTTTGGTGGTTGGTTATTCTGATTCTGATTCATGTTATCAACAAGATTTTGGAGGTGTTCCAATCGACTTTCCATTCTCAAAATATAATCTTCTCTGTCTGCATTTGCATTTCTAGATGTGCCAATGATTTCCGGTTCGGGGTTCGACGGGATTACCAACGGGTTGGGATCGTTATCGGCCATATCTGTGACAAACACAACATCTCACAAACTCTTAGTTTAATCCGTTAGTACCTATCATACTAACTACTACTAAACCACAATTCATATTCACTCTACTAATCCACTCAAAATTAAGGAAGTTTGACCAACTCGAGCCAAGATTTGGGAATGGTACACCTAAATGTGCAACCATCGCCAAACCGAGGCTCTGATACCAAATTGTAACACCACAATCTTAGAGCCATTTTTTTTTTTTTTTTTTTAAGAAAATATGCATACGGAAGCGATTTAAGAAAAACTATAAATCATAATTATTACATATTATAAAGGCCATTTACATATTAACCAAAATATATAAATCATTTAAAGGTGTTACTAAAAAACAGGCTCGACCCGGTTTACAAAATCAGAGTACGGTCAGACTTCCAAAACCCGACTCTAGTCAAACCAATTCCACAACCTGAAAAGAGTCAACAAATGAGGGATTAGCACGAAGCTAAGTGAATAGAAATAAACATCAAACTGCATAACCACAACAAATTAGAAAATCAAGAGAAATCAATAGGGGAAACCCGTCCAAACTTCCACAAGCAATTGGACGTTACAAGAGGATCGGCGGTCGGGCGAGGACCTTCAACTGTTGTCGGCCAACAACAGTCAACCGATGGCTTCTTTACTAGAGGCACGGTGATCCCTCCTTACATAACGAATACGAAGGAGTCCGATCGCCCCCACCAAGAGTAACGAAGCGTAGCCGAAAACCACCATAGCTAACCTCTAGAAAACATGTGCACATACTACCATTAACAAACCCACAATTAATGGTACCACTGGAAAAATCAATGAAAACCAAGAACAAATGAATTTTCCCAAATCAACCAAGAAATCGGCTCATAACCAAGTTCGCGTCGTGAACTCAGAGTTCGCGTCGCGAACTAGGAGTTCACGATCGCGAACATTCTCACGATCAAGCCCCAATTTCCCTGCCACCTGTTCGTGATCGCGAACACAAGTTCGCGATCGCGAACTTCCCCAGACATCAAAATCCTGCATTTTTTCTCAAAACTCTACCATTCCCTAATTTTGTAAATCACACAAGAAGAAAGTTAAGTCCACTCACCTTAGCTTCCTTTTCGTGCCGAGCTCAATGATCTTATATCACTGAGGCTCCTTCCCTTTTCCTGTACAAAATGAATACCGAATTAGTCACCCGAAATTATCAATTATGTAACAAGTACTATAAGCTTAAGACCACATTTTTGCAACAAGAGCTTATAACCAAATACTTGTATTTTTACTCATAACCATAACTAAAGTCTAACACTTCATCAAGTCAATTCATTAGTCAATTTAACCAATTTGCACACTAGGCCCAAACGGGTCAAAACAACAATAATAAGTCGGGAATACACACAACAATATCAAATGAGTTAGACTACATGTTTAACATCAAAATTACACAACCAACATACTTCTTGCATCCAATTGCAAGTATTACCAACTTTGACCTTATTTAGGTCAAGTTGCACCAATTGTCAAACAAACGGATCAAACACATATTCGAGCTCATACTTGTCAAATAACAATTTCATATTGTCAAGTTCCTTACTTAACATTAATCTAAGCAATTTGCACACCATTTGCATACATGTATAATTTAATCATCTATTGACCTAAAATAGGTCAATTTACACAATTTGCAACCAAACGGGTCATGACATGAAACCTACACAATTGAGCTTACAATTCATTCAACTAACACATTTCTAGCATAAATTTGATAATTAAAGTTTACAAGCCATACAAGACCAAAAGTCAACTCCCAGATTTGACCAAAGTCAACAATTCACAATTTTTAGCTAGTTATGACCAAATTTCCATCTAGCCAAACACTACCATCTTTTATGCATTTTCACAATAGCTAACTAGTGATCTTCATGATTAACAATTACCATTCTAACATGCATAACTAACCTAACACAACATCAAGAACATCAAAATTCACATTTCACCAATTTAGGGAAGATCTCCATCTTCTTCCCCAATCCACCATTGATGGAGCTTTATGAAAGCTTCACCAAATGCACCACAACTAACAATTCATCACATATAACTTGCAAGAACTCAAATAAACACCAAATCAAGCATCAATTTCGGATTTCCAACAAGATTCAACTATAACTTCAAGAAAACCCACTAGTTCAAGAACCCTAGTTCATCTCTACATCAAGAACATGAAACCCTAGCTAAAGAGGGAAGGAAACTTACTTAATCTTGCTTCTAATCACGAATTTACAGCAGAAATCAAAGGATTCAAGCACCAATTCTTCAATTTAGAGAGAGAACTTCAAAAATGGGTGTGTGTGTGTGTGTTGTATGTGTCGTGAGAGAGAGAGAGACCAGAGAAAAGAGAAGAGTAAAATGACATCTGCCCTTGAACTTACACGTACACCCCTCCTTCCCACACAGATACTTTCATTTAAAACACAGTACAGATTATTAGGTTCGCAGATAATTAATTTAGACCTAACTAACTCCAATTTTTACAACGAAGATATTTTTAGAACCCCGGTTCAAAAGTGAACCCAAATATGTAAAAATCATTTTAATATTTAAATATCTCAGTTTTACTAATTTTAACCCTATGGTTAAAATACAGTTAAATATAATTAAATCAATTAATTTATATAAAACAATAAACAATTAAATTACTTACCGAAAGTAATAAAAAATTCTAGGCCGGGTCTCAGGATGTTACAATTTTGATTTGGATTTTGTAATTATTTGTTGCACATGTATACATATATATCAGTTGTTAAAATTTTGAAATGTGATTTTGATTTGGGTTTTGTGTTCTTGAGAGGGTGAGGGGTTGAAGATGATTCATACACATAGAGATAGAGAGAGTGAGGAGAGAGAGAGAGTGTGAAAAGTTGGAGTGGTGGCCCCAAATGCGTTGAAATGACCAGAATACCCCCAATTAACGGAGTTAAGTTAACAGCGTTAGGGCGGAGGGATCATGAGTGCACAAATATGCATACCATGGTTACCGTGCCTGTACTTAATGAAATACAAGGACCAAACATGCAATTTGGCTAAACCACGGGGACCATTCTTGCATTTAACTCTATCCTACCCTATATATGAGGCCTAAATTTGAAGATGGTTTGACACCATGGCAATTCCAAGCATTCCTATTCATCCATAATGCCACTTGGAATTCCCTGATTGGTCCACGTCATTTGCACTAATACAAACGAATCTGGTACAGCTTACGGTCTACATTCATACGCTCCATATACGGCAAACGAATCTGGTACGGCTTACGGTCTACATTCATATGCTCCATATACGGCTTCCTACATACAAGGAAACAAATAAATAACTATTTAAAAGATCCTACATGCAAGGAAATAAATAAATATTTAAATACGGCTTCCTACATACAAGGAAACAAATAAATAACTATTCAGAAGTGATACACGACTCAATATAATTTCCATAAAACCGGCATTCTATGATTACGGCATAAAAAGCTGGATTGTGCAACAGAACCAGACTTCAGATATTACGGATTACGGCATAAAAAGCTGGATTCTTCATTTAATAAAATGCCCGTGTAACATTTCTTCATTTACCGTTTTTTTGTACAAAATCATCATCACATCTATCGATTATTATGTCATTTAGAAATATATAAAGTTTTTGGACATTTTTCTACATACTAAAATTTACAGCATACCCGCCCATCGGGCAGGTTTTGTAGCTAGTAAATGTATATACAGAAGAAAAAAAAACCATATTTTTTACTTAAAAAGTTCAAACTATGTAAAACAATGCCTAAGGTGCACTATCATATAAAGCAAAGAAGACATTAAACAAAATAAAGCTTAGATTAAAGGAAGTGATATTTCAACCACACAAATTAATTCCTATACCACATTTATGCTTTACTATAGTTGTACAGTCTGTTTTAAAATCTATATAGTGTGGTGTGGGAAGTAATTTTTGTGGTATGAATATCAATTCTCTTAGATTAAAAGGATAGAACCTAATGAAGCTTTCAGATTAATGGATATACGCAAAATCAGATTTATGAAGTGGCAAATTGATCAAAAGAACGTATAAATGGCAATAACTTTTATAATTAAAATTCTAAAAGCTAATGAAAAGATGAACATATTAATATATATAAGAATTGTAAAGAGATTAATCATAAGGAATACAATCAAAACTGGAAAAAAAAAATTAGGATACATTTATGGAAAATGATAAGTCAATAAGATGACAAATATAAGGAAAAAACCGCCCCCTGAATTTTAAGAACACTATTCCATCAATGAATGTACAAGCGTTTTATGCACGTTAGAGACACAAATTTAAAGAGCTTTTTTTTTTTTTTTTTTTTTTTTTTTTTTTTTGAACGGCAAGTTAGTAAGTTAGTGGTTCGAGCCTAGACAGTGACATCCACAAGGGCAGTATGCCTTCCCTCGAACCTTCCACCTTTTTTATCCACGACGGGACTTGAACCCATGGCCAATAGGTCAAGGGCAACACCTTAAATCCACCTTGGATACCACTAGGCTACAAGCCTTAGGTTAAAGAGCTCTAAATATACAAATTTTATGGGTCAAATACACAAATTTTCAACCTTCAAATTGGCATGGAACTTATATAACTTTTTCTAGAAAAATTGACAATCACTTTAAGGTTAGAATTTATAATTCAGTTGGATAGAAATAAAGTCAAATTTGAGATAAAAATCCATACCAAATTTAATGTTAAACACTACTAAGTTTAACCTCGAAAGTCATGTCTTAAATTTGTAGTACAACTATGTTTAAAACTTGCCTCAAATCAAAAATTACGATGTGCCTGCTTCTGAAATTTGATATTTTTCTATATCTCATAAGCCTTTTTTTTGTTCTTGAGAGAATTTCAGAGTATGCATATAAGTTATTCACACATGTTCCTATTTAAAGAGTCTCCGATAAAAACTATCTTCTCCCCTCTTAAGCGTATTCGCTTGAAATATAGTCAAGTGAGAAAGAATTTTCAAAATCGAAAAAGATGAGGAAACTTGAAATATTGGGGAGATAGAGAACCGATTATTTGATTGTAGACTTGTTGGACCAGATTTGCATTGGGGGAAGAAAATGCATCGCCATTGGGTGGAATCCAGGGGACTTTCTTGCAATCACAATCACAATCACACCCTCGGTGACACACTAACAGGCAGCGCTGCCCTCGACTTAAATATTTTTTTCTACAAATGAACCTAGGCATGTATATGCATATGCATGATGCAAAAGAATATAAAAAGATTTCGAGTTTATACCTCTCGAGTGGGAGAGAGACCGAGAATAAGAGATATCGTCGGAGCTCGGCTAGGTAGCCGGAAACAAGTTGTTGGTTGGAACTACGCTGTGTTTGCCGGAATTGCAATGTTTCACCAGAAAACAGACGGAATGTGGTGGTTTTGGTTGTTCATAATATATATATATATATATATATATATATATATATATATATATATATATATATATATAGAGAGAGAGAGAGAGAGAGAGAGGGGGGGGGGGGGGATGGTATGCTTCTGGTTCGAAGTGCAAATGAGGGAGAGAGACGAGGGGTATACTGTAGACACCATGGGCGGTACCAAGGGGTGGGCAGAGTGGGCATTTGCCCACCCCAAAAATTTTCTGATTAGTATAATTTTATTGGATTAGTTTATTTTTCGTTTTTTCTAATCAAAAGATATATTATATATGAGTGATAATTAATGTAAGTCATATCTTACCTCTGACTTGCACAAAAAAAAAATTACCCACCTTTGAAAAATCCAGCAAGTCAAAATGCTTTGCCCGCCATTGATAAATTCTTGGTACCGCCCATGAGCGCAACCGAGCTCAGGGTTTAGGAGTGACCAAAGGTCGAATAATAACAGTTACTCGAACAAATTCCGAGCTTTCCATCTATATTCAGATTGCTAATCGATTACCTTAGAGAGAGAGAGAGAGAGAGAGAGAGGCTACCTTGAGAGAAGATGTGGAGAACGAATGGAGCAGGAGAAGGAGATGGCGGAGGAAGAGTTCAGATCCGGTGACGGAGACGGCGGAGGAGGAAGAAGGACGGAGACGCCGACAACTAACGGATAGAGAGAAGTCGATGAGCGTTTGTTAGAGTGAAAACAATGTGGGTTTGTGAAGATGATCGAGGGTTTTGAAGACACAAACAAAACGCTTTTCAAAAAACAAACATTTACGTCGGGGTTTTCACGGGGAGGAAGAGTTCAGATCCGGTGACGGAGACGGTGGAGGAGGAAGAAGGACGGAGACGCTGGCAAATAACGGATAGAGAGAAGTCGATGAGAGGTTGTCAGAGTGAAAACAATGTGGGTTTGTGAAGATGATCGAGGGTTTTGAAGACACAAACAAAACGCTTTTCAAAAAACAAACATTTACGCCGGGTTTTTCACGGGGTCTGCGATCTTTTGCCAAAAAAACAAAGAGACACCTTAAAGTTTATGAATTAGTCTATAATTAAGTATACTATATAAATATACTTCCTAAATGAAATGTTTAATTAAATATTAAATTGTGTAATGAATGAGGTATATTTGTTTTTTAGTACACCTAGTGTTCACCTCTTAAGAAATTAACTACATTAGTGGAGCACCAACTGAAGTGATCATGAGTCGAGATTCGGCAAGTCAAACTTTTTTGCTCACCTTTAAATAAATTTTTGTTACCGCCCCTGGACACCAGTTAGGGCTTAATAGGGTATGTGGGTTTAAACCAAAGACCACAACAATCTTATTTTATTTTATTATCATACTAGCAGGGTACCCGCGCAATACGGCGGCGGGTACCCTGTAACCAAGGTTCTAAAAAACGCGTCACGACAAGGCGGCGCCAAGGCGTGAGGCACGACTCCGCCGTTACGAAATAGACCATGGCGACACTTTAAGGCGTGGCGAAGGAAAAACGCAATAAGGCATAGTAAGGCGCGCCTTATCGCGAGTATTTACGAAATGTCTGGTAAAATTTCACTTTTTTTGAAAAAATCATTTTTTTTAAAACAATTATTTTATTTTTGAAAAAATTATAACTTTTTTTGAAAAAATTAATTTTTTTGAAAAATATGATGGGATGTAATTATAAATTTGGATTTAATATTTTTTTGTAAACTTTACATATGAAAATCCTATAAATCAATAAATCCTATAAAATTATGATAAAAAAATTGCCGCCTTAAGTAACGCCTTAGAAAACGTCATGACTCACCACGGCTCGCCATGTTCAAGGCTTGATGATGATGCCGCCGCGTCACGTCTTGCATTTTTTAGAACCTTGCATGTAACTATTTTTCCAGCAAATCAAATGTTGTTTGGTTAACATTTTTTTCTAACAATACCTATATTTTAGAGCGACAAATTTTTGTTAGGTTTAGGGTGTGAGGTTCTGAATGATGGATGGCAATGGTAACAGTGTTTGGTTATTTGTGGTGATCTTTTGTATGTTTTTAAAAAAAAATCTCTATAATAGTTCACAAACATAGAGCGACAGACTCATATACGTTGCACAAATTTTGAATTTCAACTATTTAGTGTGAGCGTGAATTGTCTTGTCTGTATTTGAAGATATATTCATGCATTACTGTTGGAACAAAATCACAGATCAACTTATTACTGATGCTGCAGTTAGTACTGATCATGTTTACTACTGATGAATATTATGTTTAGTACTGATGGGGCAGAATTACTTACTACTGATGAGTTGATACTGGTGAAGTCTATAACTTAGTTACTACTGATCAAGGCATATTGAAGATACTACTGATCAATAGTAGTTACTACTGACGATGGTTTTGGACTTACTGGTCACCAAACTTACTACTGACGATGCTTATTTACTACTGGTGATTGCAGATTACTACTGATATACGATTTGGAAGCAAATCAAGTCCGAGATCTTCGTAGAGATAGTTATAGAATGTAATTCAATGTATATCTTTATAATTCGAATGTAAATCAAGTCCTAGAATAACTAGGGTAAATAGTTTAGCTTCAAGGACTATTATAAATAGTTCCTTACGAATTGTAAACGTACGTGTGTATTGTGATTCAATAATATACATTGAAGCTTTTTGTGAAACTGTGTTCTTAATATTCTCGCATATTGTTTTACAGTTCTTTGTTCTTAATATATTGATATAGTGTTGATCCGCTGCAACTTCTATTATCAATTAGATATAAGGTGTTTATTAACTCGTTCATAGTTAATCGATCCTGACAAGTGGTATCAGAGCTTATTGGTTCTAGATCTACGAATTTTTAAGAACAACAAAAAGTTTTAATCTTTAAAACACACACATTATTAATCATGAGTGATAATAATGAAAGCACTCAAGCCAACAAAATCCCTATACTCACTCCCAATAACTTTGGGATGTGGAAGAATCGTATTAAGCAATACATGCTTATTACAGATTATTTCATGTGGGAAGTTGTCGTGGAAGGCAACAAAACTGGTCCTAGTCAAGCAAGCAGCTCTGCAACTGAAGCAGACAAACTTAAATGTGAGAAGGAGAAGAAAGACAAAGGCATCGAACTCAAAACTCTAAGCACTCTCTTACTGGCCATTCCTAATGACTATCAACATCTCTTTGTTGAGTATGATGATGCAAAGGTACTGTGGCAAGCAATGGAGAAGAGATTCGTTGGCACCAAGAGTACCAAGAGGAACATGAAGTCTGTTCTCAAGCAAGACTTTGAAAACTTCAAAGGAAAGCCCAATGAGACACTCACTCAAGTGTTTGACAGATTCAACAAGCTAATTGGTGAACTTAACCAGGTTGGGGTTAAGATGGATCAAGAAGATGTCAACATGAAGTTCCTAAGGTCTCTTAGTGAAGAATGGGCCATGTATACAGTGATATACAGACAGAGAGATGCACTAGAAGAAAAGGAGTTAGATGAACTCTACAATGATCTCAGAGTGTTTGAAACTGAGGTAAATCAAAAGAACCCTTCTATTTCTTCTAATAATGCTGCATTTGTATCTAGTACAGGTCAAGGTCAAGAAACTGCCACAGGAAAGGCTGCAGATTGTGAAGATGCTGCAAGAGAATCCTTCTTCACTAGTCATGTGCATACTGCACTGATTAGTGATGATTTGGAACAATTGAATCCAGATGATCTTGAGGAGAATAAAAAGAAGAAAACTCAAGAAACTAAAATTCCTGCTCAAATACCTGTTCAAGTAGAAGACATTCAGATAGAAGCTCAAAAAGCAGAATTCAAGAGGCTCAGAAAAGTTAAAGAAGAACATATACAATGTCTTGAATACTTGGTATCTGAATGCAAAAGAACTAAGAGTGATTTAACAGATGATGTATTTGAACAGAAGGCCAACATGATTGAATTTTTGAAATCAAAAGGGCATAGTGCAAAGTCTCTTGGCAGAATGAAGATGATTACCATTATAGACAAATACTGCACTGCTAAGAAGAAGGTTTTGGCTGAACAAGAAGCAGAAGAAGAAAAGAAATCCAAAGAATTAATTCCAATCAGTCCAAGTTTAATTAAAGATGGTAGTACATCAACTACTGGTTCCACATAAACTCCCCAATCAAAGAAGAGAAAGGCTGTTACTCAAGAACAGAGTACTCAAAAGAAGTCAAAAACTCAAATCATTCCTGTTCTTGAAGTGCCTGTTGCTCCCTTACAGAACAACCCAATAATCAATTGGAGGGTTATGCAGAACAATGTTATAGAAATTGTAAGGGAAGATAAAATTGTTCAAAGATTTACTGGATGGTTACCATTGATCAGTTCATGTTCAAGAAGTGATGTAATCAAGCTTCTGATCATTGGAAAACCAAGAATGACAAAGAAATCATGGAAAGAGTCTGGTGTTGGATACTTAACAAAAATGATAGATGCTGCATTTTATCCAGACAACTATCCAGAACAGTTTACAGATCAAGGAAATGTTTATGCTTGGAATGTGATTCCAACTGCCAATATGTACTTCTTTGAAAAATCAGGCAAAGTATGTGAGCTATACTTATATGAAAAAGAATATCCTCATTCTGAAAAGACTATGTATCAGATATTCACAAATACAATGATGAAACCATATGATGCTGTTATGTTCCAGAACAAGTTGAATTATTTCACAAAGAGAAACAGCAAATACATCATTGAGCAAAGACATCAACAGAATCAAAGAACATTGGAGAAAAGAAAGAAAGAAGAAGAAGAAGAAGAACAAAAGAAACTTATGTGATTAAAAAGAAATCAATAAGTTTAGGGGGAGATTGTTGGAACAAAATCACAGATCAACTTATTACTGATGCTGCAGTTAGTAATGATCATGTTTACTACTGATGAATATTATGTTTAGTACTGATGGGGCAGAATTACTTACTACTGATGAGTTGATACTGGTGAAGTCTATAACTTAGTTACTACTGATCAAGGCATATTGAAGATACTACTGATCAATAGTAGTTACTACTGACGATGGTTTTGGACTTACTGGTCACCAAACTTTCTACTGACGATGCTTATTTACTACTGGTGATTGCAGATTACTACTGATATACGATTTGGAAGCAAATCAAGTCCGAGATCTTCGTAGAGATAGTTATAGAATGTAATTCAATGTATATCTTTATAATTCGAATGTAAATCAAGTCCTAGAATAACTAGGGTAAATAGTTTAGCTTCAAGGACTATTATAAATAGTTCCTTACGAATTGTAAACGTACGTGTGTATTGTGATTCAATAATATACATTGAAGCTTTTTGTGAAACTGTGTTCTTAATATTCTCGCATATTGTTTTACAGTTCTTTGTTCTTAATATATTGATATAATGTTGATCCGCTGCAACTTCTATTATCAATTAGATCTAAGGTGTTTATTAACTCGTTCATAGTTAATCGATCCTGACAATTACAATTTATGCAAGTTTTGACTTTTTTCTGGTTTATCTAACATAACTCGAACTAATTAATTGCATGTACATAAAAAGCAAAAAGAAACTGGAAAATATTACTGCTCTTCCTTGCATAGATAACTGTATTCTATTATTTTTCATTATTGATGACATCATCACTCTTATTTTCTTCATCATCTTCACTGTATCCCGCAGTATCAACAATGTCTGGACTTTTCTCTATCTGTTTAAAAAAAATACATTTATTAAGAAATAATAATGTTACAAATAAAAGATGCAATAGAACTCTGTTTACATTGATAAAGTCAATTTCTGAATCGTACTTTTCTTCGTTGGTGAAACACAGTTTAAGAAAGTAGACAACCTCTAAGAAAAATTTGTTTCCTACATTCATTATATCTCAAAATTCAATGTAAGCTATAATAGAATCTAACGTGAGAAGAATACACTTAAAATTACTTACAATTTGAAGTTGTTTTAAGTTATCATCATCTTCTGAAGTCTGAACTCACTTTGCTGCATATTTTTCATTCTCTATAAAAATTTCGCCATTCCCGTAACAAAATTCAATCTTCATAAAAATAATTTGGAGCAAACTTATGTATCAAATAACTAACTACTCAGTAAAATAATATTCCTTTACAATGCCAATGGTAATTTAGACTCAGTATATTTGTTTAAGAGAAGCACACACCAGGTGTCTGTTAAAATGCCAATGGTAATTCAGAATTGAAGCTTTAGTTTCATTATGATTTCAACCACGTATATATTTAGAATGGTATTTTCCTTTCATTTCAACAAATAAAATCAGCAAAACAGGACGAAAAGATATACCTGAAATTAGTTTACTTAAATCACTGCTCTCTTTATTTCTTCCTATTCAAACAGAACGGAAAATTAAACATGTTTACGGGATGAAAATTATACAATGCTCTTCGGAAAACTAAGCACTGTTCAAACGAAAATTAAGCATAATTAGCAAAACAGAACCAAAAGACATACCTGAAAATTAAGCACTGCTCGTATGAAAGAGTAACGTAACTCTAATCGATATGGTGTATTTATAGGGTGAAGAAGTATACTTATTAATCAACCTCATTAGTGGTAATTATTAGTCATTATTTACTCATTTATAGATAGGCTTTTCACTTGCTTTCTTGTACCTATTTATAGTGTTGTATCTCCTCTTTGTAAATACACACATTCCAATATCAATATTACATATGGTATCAGCCTAATCGGTTGCTATCACTTTATCCTTTTTCTTCCTAATCACTCCCTCCTTCTCCATGGCATCTTCTTCCTCTGATGGAGCTATTCCTCTTAATACTCTCCTTCACATGCTCACTATTAAACTATCATCCACCAACTACTTACTATGGAAAAATCAGATGATTCCTATTTTATCTTACCAAAACCTTCTTTGTCATGTTGATGGGTCTACTGTTGCCCCCACCTCTCTTGTTGAAGGAAAATCTAGTGTTAACCCCGATTATGTCTCGTGGGTCACTAATGATCAGAAAACTACCATCATCCTCCATGCTTCTCTATCGGAAGAAGCTGTGAGTGTAATTGTCGGTCTCACCAATGCTCGTGATATATGGATTGCATTGGAAGCCGCTTTCGGTAACTCCTCCATTGAACGTGTTCACAATCTTCGTGACCAACTTCGCCAATCTGCCAAGGGATCAAAGTCAGTGGCTGATTACGGGCGTCATTTCAAAGGCTTATGTGATCAACTATCCGCAATTGGCCACCCGGTTGATGTTGATGATCAACTTCACTGGTTTCTTTGTGGCCTCGGGCCGTCTTTTGAAACTTTCTCTACGGCTGTTCGTTCTTCGCGCCCGGCTCCGCCATTTGCTGATTTACTTGCCCGGGCCGAAAGTCATGCTTTATTTTTACAGGCTCTTCATGGCTCATCACCTCCCACTGTTGCTTTCTCTGCTGTTGCCTCGCAAAACACACGTGGAAGGGGAGGTCGTTTTTCCTCGCGTGGTACAACCTCCTCGGGCGGTCGTGATCATGGTCGTGGTCGTCGGCCACCACATTGCCAATTGTGTCGTACTAATGGGCATTATGCATCCGTTTGCCCTAAACTTCCGTCTTATGCTTCTCAAGCGAACCCTAATGATGATGCATTAGCTTCTGCCTTATCTCAATGCCATGTTTCATCTTCCGGGCCCGATTGGTTCGTTGACTCTGGTGCCACCGACCACATGACATCTTCGTCTTCAAATATCTCAAATGCCTCTTCGGTCCCAGGTAGTGCCTCGGTTACTTTTGGGAATGGTCAATGCCTTCCAATTTCTCATAAAGGTCATGCTTCTCTTTCACCAAACCTATTATTAAAAGATGTTTTGGTTGTTCCTCATATCACAAAAAATCTTTTATCAGTTAGCAAACTCACGAAAGATAATCATGTTGATGTACTTCTATCTTACCCGCATTTTGTTGTCCAGGACCGTCAAACTCAACAGGTCCTAGCACAAGGAATATGTGATGACGGGCTTTATGTTTTGCAACCAGGTGCTCATGCTTTTTTTGCTTCCTCCACTCTACCTAAGGCCTCTTTTGAAGTTTGGCACTCTCGATTGGGTCACGTTTCATTTGATACTCTTGTTAAGTTAAAAAAAAACTAGGACATTTGTCTGTAACTTCTCTTTTACCTAAACCGGGTGTTTGTTTATCATGTCAATTGGCCAAGAGCCAACGATTGCCTTTTGATCTTAACCCAAAACGGGCTTTGCATCCTTTAGATCTTGTTCATTGTGATGTATGGGGACCTTCACCGGTTTATTCGGTCGACAATTATCGCTATTATGTCATCTTCATTGATGATTTCTCTCGCTTTAGTTGGCTTTATCCGCTTAAAGCAAAATCTGAAGTACCTAATGCTTTGGAGATTTTTATGAAATTTGTTCAAACTCAATTTTCGTCAAAAATTAAAGTATTCCAAAGTGATGGTGGGACGGAATTTTTAAACCATAAGGTGCGGACTTTATTTGAGTCTAATGGCACACTTCACAGGGTATCTTGCCCCTACACACCGGAACAAAATGGTAGGGCCGAACGAAAACATCGGCATGTTTTTGAAACGGGTTTGGCTATGTTATTTAATGCTCGTTTGCCATCTGCATACTGGGTTGATGCTTTCTCCTCCGCGGTTTATATAATTAATCGATTACCTACTCCAACCCTGGAAGGCAAATCACGTTTTGAGCTCCTATATTTACAAACACCAAACTATCAAACCTTTAGGGCCTTTGGTTGTCGGGTATTTCCCTTACCTCCGTGACTATTCAGAGAACAAGTTATCTCCACGAAGCTTACCATGCATTTTTATTGGTTACAACCCTAAATATAAAGGCTATCGGTGTCTAGACCCTGTTACCTCTCGTGTTTATATCTCTCGACATGCTAGATTTGATGAGACGATTTTTCCCTTTACCAACCATACTCCATCTCAATCTGTCTCTCAACTCCAGCTTGTCACATTCTTGGACACCACTCCACTTATTAAACCACCTAATACGCCCACACCTTCTCCTATTTTTCCATCCACAATCACCCCTCCCTCTGATTCCACTCATCCTTGCAACCTTTGCACGGACACCCCCATCCACTTACATACTCCTCCTGACACCCCTCCACCACCTACGCCTCCCACGCCACCACCTTCCGTAACACCAATATCCTCATCACCTACCTCACCACCACCTTCCATCACCAATCCTAACCCTAATGATACCTTACCCATTCACCCTATGATTACTAGAGGTCGAGCCGGTATCTTTAAGCCAAGACATGTTGCTAATTTCTCTGAGACGACTCAGTATGTCACAAATGACCCAAAGAGTTTCAAGGCTGTCGTCAAAGAACCCAAATGGGTTGCTGCCATGCATTGTGAGCTTGACTCTCTATACAAAAACAACACTTGGTCTCTTGTTCCTCGTCCACCGAACCGGCATGTGGTTGGTTCCAAGTGGCTTTATCGTACCAAGTTTCATTCAGATGGGTCTATTAAACGCCACAAGGCTCGTCTTGTGGCTCAGGGCTTTAGTCAAACACCGGGTCTTGATTATTCTCATACCTTCAGTCCAGTTGTAAAGGCTTCTACGGTTCGCATCATGTTATCTTTAGCCGTTCTCAATCGTTGGCAGCTACATCAACTTGATGTAAACAATGCATTTCTACATGGTCATCTCGATGAATCGGTCTATATGGAGCAACCTCGGGGTTTCCTTAACCCTCAGTTCCCCAATCATGTTTGCAAATTAAACAAAGCTTTGTACGGTCTCAAACAAGCCCCACGGGCATGGTTCCATCGTTTGAGCACCTTTCTTGTCACAAACGGATTTACTAGCAGTCGGGCCGATCCTTCTCTATTTATCTACCGACGCGATTCTTGTGTCATGTACTTACTGGTCTATGTTGATGACTTGATTCTAACCGGTAATCAAGATCATGTTCTACGAGCTTTTATTGCTCGTCTGAACAAAGAGTTTGCTATCAAAGATTTAGGGAAGCTCAACTACTTCCTTGGGCTTGAAGTTACTTATACCCCTGATGGTTTATTCTTGAATCAATCCAAGTATACTCGTGAAATTCTTGAAAGAGCTCATATGTTGGATGCCAAACCTGCTCCTACTCCGCTTGCTACTAATGTATCATTCACTATTTCTGGTGATCCTTATGCGGACCCTACTCATTATCGGTCTATTGTTGGTGCTCTCCAGTATTTGACCATCACTAGACCTGACATCTCTTATGCTGTGAATCAAGTTAGTCAATTTCTTCATGCACCTACGGTCAATCATTATCAGGAGGTTAAGCGGATTCTTCGATATATAAAAGGCACTCTTGCCTTTGGTCTTCATTTTTCGCGCCCTGAAAAGTCATCTCTCCTTGGATATTCTGATGCTGACTGGGCTCGTTGTCTTGAGACTCGTCGTTCCACGTATGGCTACTCGATATTCTTGGGGGGTAATCTTGTCTCTTGGAGTGCTAAAAAGCAACCTACGGTCTCTCGATCAAGTTGTGAATCAGAATATCGTGCTATGGCTAACACCGCTGCTGAAATAATTTGGATTACTCACCTTCTTCGTGAATTGCATGCTTTACCTCCAGATCGTCCAACCCTTCTTTGTGATAATCGAAGTGCTTTGTTTCTCACCCAGAATCCCATCTCTCACAAACGGGTTAAGCATATAGACTTGGACTATCACTTTATACGTGAACTTGTGTCCTCCGGAAAGCTTCACACTCGCTTCATACCTACCAAGCTTCAAGTGGCGGACATATTTACGAAGAGTCTTCCAAAACCTCAGTTTGAGTTTTTCCGGGATCGGCTTCGCATTGGTCCACCTCCGTCTCGCTTGCGGGGGGATATTAATCAACCTCATTAGTGGTAATTACTAGTCATTATTTACTCATTTATAGATAGGCTTTTCACTTGCTTTCTTGTACCTATTTATAGTGTTGTATCTCCTCTTTGTAAATACACACATTCCAATATCAATATTACATAATACTCATGCTTTAAGCAATCGAGGATGCTAGTTGCAGAATGGAGGAGTCGTTTGAATATGAGTGGCTTAATTTGAATCGATGACCAGCTAATTTTTTTTATAGGGTGAAGAAGTATACTCATGCTTCCGCTTTCGTATCCTTGTAGAGCTAATTTTTTTAGAAAAATTATTCAATTCCGAAAATAGAAAGAAATTGGCTTTTAAAATTGTTTTATTTGGTTGATATATGATATTTACGAGTACTGAGAAAGTGTCTTAACCGGGGTTTTAATCAGGTTTTGATTCAAATCATTTACTTGTGAATACATATAACTTCGGGCGTATATTTAGTTACTTTCAAAATTCACGCGTTGTATTGTGTAGCTAAATACAATACTTGCGCATCTAATTGTGTAGGATGATTCTAACAATATTTTTCGTACCGGTTACTTTGGCTTAACTTAAGTCTCGTTATCAACTATAAAGTTTATATCTTTGGTTCCGGTTAAAATTTGCGTTTGGTCACCAACTCGCTAAATTACAAATTTTCACTGTACAAATACAGATAAACAATTACTTGCATCTCTATTGATGTGCACTAACAATAGAAAATGTGTAGGTTTATTAATGACAAATAAATTGTTTAATAACTTAGGTTTAAATAAGTGTCATGTGAAATACCCGATTTCGAGGATTGTCACAAGTGCCAAGTGCCTAACAGCATGTCGTCATGGGAATCGCCGGTTCTTCCCACCGTCGGGCACGCCCCGTCGTTGGGGTGTCGTTGGTTTGGTCGGGCCCAAGAGTATTTTAATAGAGTATTTTAATAGAGATGTATAGAAAACTCGAACCGGTTATTTTGTCTGGTTTTTTAGTTTCCATTTTATATATATCAAAATCAGGTTTCGGGTTTACTGGTTTGGTTCCAGTTAGTTCCCATTTTCGATTTTTTACATGTGTCAAAATCAAGAGATAATATTAAAAAAGAGAATTAGTGGATTATACATGTTATCTTATCAAGTGGGTAGGATAATGAGTGAGTATAATGTTTGCCTCACAACCTTGAGGTTGGAGGTTCGAGTCCCGTCGTGGAATTAGATAGAAATTATGCGTAAATTAGGATTGCCGTTCAAAAATTAAAATAAAACATGATCAGTCTTAGAAAAAAAAATAATTTTGACACTAACATCTGGTTTTAATTTAAAACATGATCGGTCTTAGAAAAAAATTGTTTTGACATTAACCAACGAAAATCTTAGAAACATTGAGTGTACTAAATAATTAAAGTCAAATTACAATTTTTTTTGTGAGTAGAGATGTCGATTTTGGATCTTTTAATTAACAATATTTTTTTCTATTTCTTAGTAACTTAGTGACGTCAAAGCCATGCAAATATATATTTCGTCAAATGAGTATCCATAATTTTTCAAAAACCATTACATTACGAACAGGGCCGTCCCCGAGAATTTAAAGGTCCTGTACAATTTACTAAAAAGACCCTAAAATTTAAAAATTCTAAAAGTATACATAATAAAATTTTAATTTGTATTTTCGCAATATACTTACAATGACATTTTCAATAAAACTATTACAGAAAAAATAAACTTATTAATATTCATTTATACAAAACAATAAATCACTACTAAGTTTATAAAAAGAATGAATTGTAATACTAATTGTAACTGAAAGTCAGTAAGAATAATAAATCAATAAATCAAATGGAGCCATGGAGGATATGAACAAATCAGCAAATGGATAGACCAATAAATCATATGTTATCTCTGATTTTGGAGGAAATCATAAAGAGGAAATCAAGAACAAGAAGTTGAAGGCAGCTAATTATGATTGATTGATTGCGAATTCAGGAGGAAATCAAATAGCAAATACAAATACAAAAACAGGAATGAGGAATCACAATTAAAAGTGAAGATCAGAAGACTTAATAAGGCAGTTTGAAGGAGGAAATCGAAGAAGCAGCGAATCGTTTGCTCTTTGACGGATACATAATCGTCTGCTGTTTGCTATCATAATCCCGAACGGCCGTATAGTTTCATGTGTGGATGTTTTGTTACGCTATTAAGAAATTAGGCCTATTGGACATATACACCATTTAAAAGTTTTGGGCCCCTATTGTTCAAGGGCACTTATTGAACAGGCCTGTGGCCGGCCTTGATTACGAAATATTAACATTGAAATTGCTATAGGAAGAAATTAAGATAAATTTTAAAATAACGTGACAAAAAAAGTATGATTTATATCATTTTTGGTAATGTAAAAGTAAATGTATAATGTACGTAAGTTAAAAGCGAATATAATTTCCAAACTAAACATATATTCTGTAGAATAACAAACTATTTTTGTTCTTATAGTAATTATCTATTTCATTTATCATTTAAATAATTATACTTATTTTAGATATTATGCTGTTGGTCTTTTCTTTTCTCACTCAAGCTATGAACTTACCATACCCTTCAAATCACAGTAATATGTTAATTTTTTTAACAGCACCTAATCGGCAAATCTGAAACCTAATATACTTGAATTTGTATATGACGGGATTTAGACTTATGACCATCGTTAGCAACAACATACAACAAATATCACCAGGCTATAAGTCTTGGATACAATAATATGTTAATTGATTCTTGTTATTATAATATACATAACATCTAACATATACCACTAGGTTATATCATTTTCTTGTAATATCTTTTTATTGGGATGTATTTTTTTTTCGCTTCCAAAGAGTAAGTATTTCATGAAAACTTAATTTATCTTCGAAAAACTAGTGATCACTTATTTGGTAATAGTAATCACAAATCAAAGGGAATTCTTGTTCGAAATATAATTATTTCAATTACAATTGCACTAAAAACGGATAAATAAATAAACTAAATGTGTAATAATTTGGTGGTAAGACTTGATCTCGAGGAAATGGTTAAATTTCCACCATGACTCAAGTTTAGTCCTTACGATAAAAAAAACCCCCTTTATCATCATATCATTTGAGAAACATATTTAAATTCTTTATTTTGTGGAATATTTGTGCATTCAAGATTCCATTCAACCTTTTCTAAACAAATACTAAAATTTGGTTGAATTAAATTACAATTCTCTCATTTCATTCAATTCCAGCAAATCAAACGCCACTATAGTATTTAACGTTGCAATTTTCTTTGAGAAACATATTTAAGTTATTTTCTAATTCATTTTTCGTACAAATCAAATTATATCCAAGAGAGGCAAGGCCACGTTGATGGTATTATCAATTTCGTTATTAGAAACCGACGTTTGAGAGTTAGTACTTATGGCTGATTCAAGGCGATTATTGCATCTAGTGATCAAAGCATGTGAGTCACACGAGTTTGAAGAATTCATGGGGTCATGTAGACAATTTCAGGAAGTAGATTCACAGAGAGTTCTTTAGATTATCCACCGCCGCCGATGGCGGTGTAATCTAATTATATAAATAGTTACAGAAAATTCATTAAAAATTATAACTAGTCTCAGCTATAATTAAAGAATATTGTCAAAGCTTCTAAAGTGAGTGAACTCTTTAAGGGCAATGTATCGATGATCCCGGTGTAAAGAATGACCTGACCGGTTTGTTTCCGGGTAGGATTGTGGCCGACCCGGACCAACACCCGTACTTATTGTTGAGTAATGTCCCACATTGGACAAATATCGAACCTGTAATGTGCTTATAAGGGTCCTGGGCTACTCCTCTTACAACCAATTGGTTGTAAGAGGAGTAGCCCAGGACCCTTATAAGCACATTACAGGTTCGATATTTGTCCAATGTGTGACATTACTCAACACGCCCCCTCACGTGTGGCGTCATTTTTTTTCGCGCCTAACACGTGGATACTTTATGGGTTACGTGTGGTCCGTGTGGCCGTTTGACCAACTACGGGTGAACCTTGCTCTGATACCATGTAAGTTGGTGTAAATCATTGCCTCTCTTTATTGATTTACCAAAGTATATATAGTGATACAATACAATCTTTTTCATTATTATAGGAGAAGATATTTACTAGGAATATTCTAGAGATATACACAAAATAAACTATACAAATAATATTTCGGTTAACAGCCCCCCGCAGTTTGAGCGGGAGGTGAACGGATGCTTAAACTGTCCCGGAAATCAAGGAACAATTGTCGTGGAAGGCCTTTCGTGAAAATGTCCGCATATTGATATGCGGATGGAACGTGCAGAACCCGTATGTGACCCAAAGCAACCTTCTCACGAACAAAGTGTATATCCATTTCAATGTGTTTTGTTCGTTGATGCTGAACGGGATTGCCAGAGAGATAAACGGCTGAAACGTTATCACAATAAACCAGTGTAGACCGTTGTAAAGGTGTATGAAGCTCGAGAAGTAAGTTTCGTAACCAGCAAGATTCAGCAACGACATTAGCGACTCCGCGGTATTCTGCTTCTGCACTAGATCGCGATAAGGTGGGTTGGCGTTTTGCCGACCAAGAAATCAAGTTATCACCGAGAAAAACACAGTAACCCGACGTAGAGCGTCGGGTGTCCGGGCACCCTCCCCAATCAGCGTCAGTATAAGCAATGAGCTTAGCGTGATTAGAAGGATAAAGTTGCAAACCTAGATGAGTAGTACCCTTGATGTACCTCAGGATTCGTTTCAGGGCATTGTAGTGAGGCTCTCTTGGGGCATGCATGAAAAGGCAAATTTGTTGTACCGCATAAGAGATGTCAGGACGTGTGAACGTCAAATACTGCAAAGCGCCGGCGAGGCTGCGGTAGGTGGTCGGATCGTCACATAAAGCACCGGCAGTGGCACTTAATTTGGAGTTGGTATCGACCGGTGTAGCGGCTGGATTGCATGTTTCCATGTGAGCTCGTTGCAGTATAGATTCCGCATACTTTTGTTGCGAAAGAAACATACCGTGAGGTGTACGGTTAACGGATATCCCAAGAAAATACGTAAGGTGACCAAGGTCCGTCATTTCAAACTCCTTCTTAAGTGCATTAATGATGGTGGTTTGCAAGAGTGTTGAAGAAGAAGTAATAACGATGTCATCCACGTACAATAGAAGGTATGCGGTATCTTTGTTGTGATGGTAAATAAACAAGGAGTTGTCACTCTTGCTGCATGTGAAACCGATTTTGAGAAGATGCTGAGCAAACCGTTGGTACCATGCTCGCGGTGCCTGTTTAAGTCCATAAAGAGACTTACGTAATCTGCAAACATGACCTGGAAAAGAACGATTAGTAAAACCCGGAGGTTGATGCATAAAGACCGTTTCATTTAATTCGCCGTGGAGAAACGCGTTTTTGACATCAAGTTGGTGAATCGGCCAATTTCGCCCTAGCGCGAGGGAAAGGACCGTACGAATCGTAGCCGGTTTGACAACGGGACTAAACGTTTCGTCACAATCAATACCAACTTCTTGTGTTTTGCCATTTACTACAAGTCTTGCTTTGTATCGTTCTAAGGATCCATCGGATTTAAATTTGTGCCGGAAAATCCAATGACATCGAATAATATTCGTGTTCATTGGTCGGGGAACTAGATCCCAAGTATTTTGTTTAAGTAAAGCATTAAATTCAGTGGTCATGGCAAGGTTCCAGTTAGGGTCTAGCATAGCAAGCTTGGGGTTGGATGGTAAGGGAGAAATGTTTTGAGTGTGGAGAGAGAGATTAGGATTAGGCTTAAAGATACCGCTTTTAGAACGGGTTTGCATGGGATGTTGTGAAGATGTTGGAAGAGGAGGGTTATCGGTAGATTGGGTTGCTGACCGAGGGGGTGTGGTATCGGTCTGATGTTGGGTTGGGTCCGGAATGGGATCGGGCCGAGGTGGTTTTGGGTTAGGTATTGGGCCCGGGTTTGGACCGGAAGGTGGAGGAGGTGGGGTATCGGTCTGATTTTGGGTTGGGAATGGTGGTAGAGCCAATACCGGTAACTGGAACATTGTTGCCACTACCGACTAAAATAGAATGCGGATTACTTAAAGAAAATAGTTGAGAAAAGTTACCCTCGTTGTTTGCCACATGTGATGTTGAGCCGGTGTCCATGTACCACGTGTTGTCCGGCGGGTTTAGATGCATCGTGTTAAAAGCCATGTCCAAATCAGTGGGAGTCATGAGTTGTCCGTACATATTTGGATACGGGGCAGCCGTATAAAGGGCTTGGTGTTGCTGTGGAGTGTGATTCGGACGTGGACCAAGAAGACCGGGTTGCTGATTCGGTGCGGTAGTGGGGTACGGACAGGGCGGTGGTGTCCACGGCTGTTGGGGAGACCAAGTGTACTGTTGGTGTTGCCAAGGGGATGATTGATAGTAATTTTGACGTCCTCCACGGCCACGGCCACGACCGCGACCGCGCCCTCGGTAACCGCCCCTGTGATTTCCACGATCAGAGGAGTGATCTCGGTTGTTGGTGGAGTTATTAGGCTGCGAATTGGATGGAGGGTTAGAGGAATCCGGTTTTTGAGTGACTAATGCCTGCGGTACATGGGATTCTTGTTTGGCTCGGCGAGTTTCCTCAAGGGTGATTTGGGATCGGGCTTTAATGAAGCTTGGTAGTGGATCAGATTGTTGAATAAATGTAGCAATTGTGTCATAATCACCTTTGGGAAGTCCCGCCACTAGTTGAAGGACCATCTTTTGATCGGAAACCGGGTGACCGATGTTGGCGAGTTGATCGGACAGGTTCTTGAGGCGGGTGCAATATTCAGTAACGTTAGCAAACGCGTCCATGCGAGTGCTATTGAATTGCTCCTCGAGATAAACGGCTCGAGTGACACGATTATCTTGGAAGATCTCGGCGAGGTTGTCCCATAGTTGTTGAGCAGTGGCACCGGTCTTCATGATAGTTTGGAGAAGATCAGGAGAGATGGTTGCAAAAATCCATTGCTTGACAATGGCATCGAGACGTATCCATGTCGGTTTGTCAATGGTGGCCGGAGCAGGGGTATCCTTTTCGATGTGGTCTAGCACATCATAGGCGCACGCATGGATTTGAAAGAGTTCAACCCATGCGGCATATCTATCATCGGTGAGGCTGAGAACAAGAGGGAGGGAATTTTTGATGTTATTCACCCCGAATGCAGGGTGAAAGGGGGTTTTAGGAGTGGTGGTGGAGCTAGAAGAGTTGTCGCCGGTCATCGTATTCCGAGAAGAAGAGAGGCCGGAATTAGGGTAGAGGTTCGGATATTAGGGCCGGCTAGGGATTAGGGATTATCGAAAGGTTTTGACGGTACGATTGCTGGTTCTAACGCAATCCAGTTGATCATGTCCTTTGACACCGAATGGCCCCACTCAATCTTGCCCAATAGAGGGCCTTTCGGGTTATTTTGATAGAACAAATGGTAATATCCCATGTAATACATTGGTGCTGTTAAAAGATCAAAAACAAAAACAGTTATTAATTAAAAGCTATTTGATACGTGCTATAACCAACCTATATCCATAAGAGAACCAGTCCACCTTGAGTTACCCTCAACTACTCCATGTTTGCATGAAATACAGTTTCACAATTTGTTTGTTTTGCATGTTTGATGTTTTCCTTTTTGTAGGACATGTACATAGACCACTCTCCCATAATGAGAGTAGGTTAGTTAATAGTTTCCTTTTTATTTCCTATATATATTGTAATGCATCTTTTTAATTAAAATAGAGAAGAATATTGTTGCAAAGTGTTTCTAGTTTCTTTCTTAGTTTCTTGGAAGATTGACCATCTCAAATAGGTCTCTATCACTATTCATAATAAAACATATCTAATTAGTGAAAAGGAAGACAGATAAACTCACCATTTGGGTCTTCGGTGATTTAATCGAATTGTTTCGTCAGCATCATGCAAAAACAGAGTGAGAAACACTATTTGTAGGAAAATGATAATACAAATTAATCATAAACAAAATTATGATTATACTGATAAAGGGCACATGGGTAATTTGGTCTATAACAATACTCTAATAATATACAACATAAATTTATAAACCAGATGCCCCTTAAATCATATAATACTCTAAAAATATACAATTAAAATTTAAAAACAAGAAACGCAAACATTTTTTTGTTAAAAAAATAATGCTATTACAAATAAACTTTGCAAATTATCTAAATCATTGTCTAATTGCATATTGGAAGCAAAATGAACAAGAGGAGTCAAAATAAAAATTCAAATTTCTATATGTCAAAGACTCAAAACGAACCGTAAAACTTATTTCTTTGCATATATTAGCATTTCAATTTCCCTGCAACTTGCTAATATGCCAATTACTACACTATGATTTTGTGGAATAAAATGTCAAGATAACAAGTCAAATAAATGGTGTGTTTTCTACTGCTATGCTACTGTATGGTTTAAAATCAAATAAAAGTCAAAATAACAAAAACAATTCGCTAATTGTTACGCTACTGCATACAATTTCAAAGCTCATAGTTATAATTTATAAATGTTGTTTAAAGTTCATATTAACACAAAAAACAAACTTATGAAAGATTGAAAGCTTTGACATTTACTTACGGATAAATTCGAAAAAATAAAAGAAAACTCTCTTGATGTATCTTCAAATGGGTTTATAATGAAAAAGAAAATTGTTTTGAAGCAACACCCACCTCAAAATAAACAAACAAGAAATGTTTGTGATTCTTGAAGAAAATTGTTCTTCCGCTGCCGACTGCTCAATCCATGGGCCTACATTTCGTCGATTTGCTTGAAGTCTTCTGGAATACTTTTTATTTGGTTGAAAAGCCAATTAAAAGTATTGTTATCACCGATCATCAAAAGCTGAAGCTGATTATTCAACAAAAACTGCACAACGGTTTATCACTCAGATACAGCTTTACTAAAGAAGAAGACTTCAATGGTTTAAATGATAAAATGCGTTATATATTGATTATTACAAAAAAAATGTATAATCATTATTCAACACATTTTCACCGAAGGGGCATCGTCATACTCAACTTATTTGTTTCCTTAAATCGAAGATTCTTCCTAGTTCCAATTCGCAAAACTTCACATTTTACATGATGAATCAGATTAATCTTATTCATCATGAGGGGGAGAAGATACATTACAGAAATTCTTTATATAAAGAATTAATGCATTCAACGAATATTCTTCTAAAGCTCAATCTGCGAGAACAAATTTAGGGGAATCCTTTAGTTTTATGGAGATTATTGATACGTTAGCCCAGTTTACTCATCATTAATAATATATATGCACCAGTTAAGGGGGAGTAAACAAGAAACCAAAGATCTATCAAGATAACTGCCTTCTGGTACACACACCATCCTAAAATCAGAAATTTTAAGATTATAAATTATATTACGAAATCTTCTTATGAAAAGAAGGTATTCAGATGGTATTTGAATGTGTGTTTTTCAAAATGATTTATTGACTTACTGAGATTACAAAATCAAGAAGTAAGGAGCCCCACATTTCTTGATTTTGGCTTCAGAAGTCAAACAAAGGCAGCATGATCAAAATGAAAAAGCAATACTTGCCTCACGTTTAGCTCTAAAAAGTCCTTTTGCGATCGTTGATTCTATGTTGAAGGGGGAGGAACCGATTAGGGTTGAAGGAATCAAGGTTGAAGGAACCGATTAGGGTTAAGGGGAAGTAAAACGGGATTTTAAGGGGATTTCAAGGGGGGATTGGAGAAGAAATCCCCTCTGAATTGAAGCCGATGATTTTGGGTTAACAGCTTCATCGGTTACGCTTATCATGGATGATGTTGGGCTGTGTAAGGAGACGCTGCTTTCTATTGCAGGCTGAAAATGGGGCTGCTTAAATGACACAAAGGTTTGCGTTGGGCCGCCGGTCCATAGAAGGTCTTACCAGTCTACCACCCCACGTTATACAACGTATTTGAGGAGTCAATATGTAACGTAAGAGAGAAAATGCTTCCGATATTATGATTCAAACACATTATGAATTAAAATTAGTATAATTTTTGAAATTTTAAATACTCTATAAAATGAGTATAGTTCTTGAAACTTTAAAAAAATAATATAATGATTTAACATATTATGAACCAAAAGTATTATGATTTAAAATGATAATAATCGTAATTAAATTAAATTAGTATTGTTTAATATTTCCTAGATCGAGCATGATTCATTTAAAAAAATGGGTATTAATTATATGTTTACTTACCGGGTATATTGGTTTTGAAAATTTAATATATCTACTCTTATTCACAGTAATATTGGTAATATTTTCATTGTTATCACATAAATTTTAGGAAAGATAAATCACATTAAATATATACATGATTTCAACCAAATTAAAATCTACCACCTACATACGGAGCTAAGCATGACAACTTAATGATGACATATCCATTCCCCATCGTTTGATTGATCATTTTTCATGACGTGTAATGTTGACTCAAATCGGTTTTTAGTCATTTGGGCGACTTCAAAATTTAAATTTGAACAAAATTCTTAAAATATATGGCTGGAATTCCTAGTAGAATCTTTCCTATATTTTAAAAAATACAGAAATTTAAACGACATAAATTTGAATAGAACTAAAATTCAAATGATTTAATTTCGTATAATATAGTAAACATTTTAATAATTATTTAAAATAATAATATTAAAGTTTTTAATAAATATGACAAGACAAGCATACGGTTACTATTTCCGGAATGTAAAAGGAAATGTTAGATTTCCTTCTTTAATGATCGAATTAAAATGCATTCAAAATTAATGAAAGTCAACTGCAAGAAATAACTGAATGTAGCAAAACACATTTATCGTGATTTCAATAATAGGTTACTCTATGATTTCTTAAGATTTTTTTGTTGGTATTTTTCTTTCTTTTATCGAAGCATGCCCGCCCAGATGAAGCTAGTATATATATATATATATATATATATATATATATATATATATATATATATATATATATATATATATATATATATATATATGGTCGAGTTATATTGAGAACCCTGATTTCAAAAAGAACTCTGAGAACTTTTATTAGCCAATAAGAATTTAGTAAATTAATTTTGATTTATTTAATTCATATTAATTATTCAGGGGTATCTTGGATATTTTACCAAAAAAATATATTTCCTTTTTTGAAAATTTCCTGAAATTTAGGAATTATTTTCAAAAATTTATTGTTATATTGTCATTTTTTTCAAGCCGGCTGTGCATATATGTTTTTTGTCGTGCATATATGTTACTTTTCTGATAATTAGTGTTATTTTTCGGTAATTTGTGTACATTAGTGTTATAAACAAGTTGAGCATATATGTTTGAGAAAACATAGATGTATCGGTCCTTAAAGTCGAACCGGTTTTACCGATAACATATATGTAACAAAAAGAAATCAATGTATAAAAATTGCACGAATAACATTTAAACATCCAACATTAAGAAAACACATATGCAAAGGAAAAAGAAGTGAACAAAACGTATGTCCTAAAGCTAACTTCATCTTCTAGTTTTCCTTTATCCAGAGTTGAACAGAAATTGAAGAGAAATTGGATAACATCAGCGGCATTCCTTTACAACTTTTCTGAACATAAAAAAATAAAATAAAATAAAGACGGATTAAAATTTGTAAAATAGAATTCTGAGATCAATGAAAAAATTTAAGTATAATCTTACCAAGCAAAGCGTGCTTTCCATTGCAATTAAAATTATAACATTCAATAATTAGTGGGCTATCCTGCATAAAATTCAACTAATAATCAAAATGAGACTACATACCAACCATTGTGACTCACTTTCTGACCCAAACATTTTCATAGAGTTCTTTATTGGTAATCAATTGGTCCAATGTGATTGAATTTGCTATCAATTCTTGGAAGAATCTCGTTTATAAATCTGGAATAAATAATGGATAAATTTCTTTATCAAGATTCTAATAAGTAATTACGGCACAGAATTCGGTTGATATAAATAAAATTTTGAAATGACTAAACAGCCAAACACTTTTATTTTTATTGAACACTTACCGATGGTTGTTCTTCATCCCGTATACAACCGCCGTTGCTGCACACAGATCCAACCACCGTCGGCGCGGATCTAAACCAGATCAAACCACGGCCAAATCCGATCAACAAAGTGGGAGTCATTTACTCGGACACTTAGCGCCGCCAACGATCTGATTCCACGGTGCAACCACCACCGCCGCCGCCGACTCTGTTTATGTTCTTAAATACTATCTAGATCTCGCCCACCAGATCCAACCGCCACCGCCCATAAGGATTTTCGAAAAGTTACCGAATATTTGGATATTCGTCTTCTCTGTATCATCATCATCGTCACGTTCTTCATCGTCTTCAGTGTATCATCATCAATGTCACCATGAAGATTGTAGAACGAATGAGAGAAAATAGGTTTAGGGTTTTTTAGTTTTTGGGGAAATAGCTTTATGGAAGTAGAAGGAAACGTTTTCAGTTTCTGGGGAAATAGGTTTTAAGTTTTAATTATTATTTTCTTTTTGTCATAATTACATGGAAGTTGCCTATTAAAAAGGAAACGGGTTTGAATGAATTTATATAGTTAATGACGATAATACCCCTAAGAATTTTCTTCTAATTAAATAAATAAAAAAGATATTACTAATTTGTGATTGGTTAATTAAGGGTTCTCAATGTTCTTTTTAAAATAAGGGTTCTCAATACAATCCTTCACTATATATATATATATATATATATATATATATATAGTGTCCAATTCCACGCAGAACCAGTTTAAGCGACAGAACCGCAGAACCCGATCTTATACCTTTAAATTTTAAAATCAATGGTCAAGATCAATCATGATTTTTTTTTTAATAAAACCCTTTATTTGTTAAATAAAAGGGTAAAATGGGTATTTAAAAATATCTATTTTTAAACGGTTCCACTCTCTCTCTCATCAATCTTATCTCTCTCCATAACCCTAGACCCCACGTTCAATTCCTCCTCCTATCTCTAGAACCGGCGTTCAAGCTGCAGGTTCTCCACCAGAAATCGATCGATTTCGTATAGAAGGTGAGACTGAAGTCGATTCCGTGCATGCCGATACTAGAATGAAGAATGAAATTACTGCAGTTGAACTAGATCGCTTGCTTATTTTGTTCGATTTAGGGTTTTCTGGTTCGTCAATCGACGGAGAAAAATTGAAATCGAAGCTTCATGGAAAATGTCCGGTTAGTAATCTAGTAGTATGTTGTTTGTTTCTTTGTCGTTTTTAAAAATTTTCTATTGTTTTCTTCCGAAAACCTTATCGAGTATCTTATTTCTTAGGTTAACGTCAGGTTGTATCAGATTGTTAGCCATTGTACAAAAACAAATAGTATTTCTTGAGTTATGTATATTGAATTCATTAGATGTTTGCTATGGATTAGAAAAATTGGTATGTAATACAGTTTTGTACCGATTGAAACAATTGGGTTTCACCCGTAACAATTGGATTTCACGTTAGTCGTATCCTATCGCTGCTTTATTCTGGTTCGAAATAATTTGTTTCACCAAAATAATTTGTATTCCCAAAAACATTAGATGTTTTTACATTATAGCATTATATGTTATCCCCAAAAACATTAGATGTTATTTGATTAAATATTGTTATTCCATTATAGCAGATTGTTATTCCCAAAAACATTAGATGATTTTACAAGATGATTATGTGAAGTTGATTAAACATTAGATGATATTTGATTAAATATTGTTATTCCATTATAGCAGATTGTTATTCCCAAAAACATTAGATGTTATTTCAAATATTCACACCAAGAGATGCGGCTACGTGTGTGTTATATTTCGAGATAGGAGGGTTGTTTAAAAATCAAGTGTGTTAAGTTCACGGTATATTCAACGATTGGTTGATTTGAATAGAGGAGTTACTGCTGAAGAAGACAGGGTTGTGCGTTTTTTAGGGATGCAATCAGATACGACGTACGTATTTAATACTTTAAAATTACAGCTTTCTTTTAACTTTTATACTTTTTCTTACATGTATGTATGAATAACTTTTTAATGGATATATTTCAGTGTTGTGATGTTTGCATCTGAAAGTCGTCAGACCTCCGCATTCAATGACATTGAATGTTTGTTGGACGATGATGTGCACAGTAACATTATAACGACTTCGGGTATTGTGTTAAATACAATGGAGAAGTGTAAGAGACCAGAAGCAACGAGCAGGTTGTATTTGTCCGTATTTGAAATGGTAAGGAATTATTATTGTGAAACCATTTATATTTAAATTAAATGATTCATGTTCAATGCATTTTTGTGTTAGGTTCAAGAAAGTAATGACATTAATGTTCTATCTGATTATCAACAGTGAAGGTATTTCAAAATTTATGTGGAGAATTTTAGCAAGAATAGCTCTGATAAAATGCAGGTTAACACGGTTGATCTGGTGAGTGAGTAGTTAATTATTTTTATTATATTTTGTTGATATTTTGTCTATTAATTATTTAATTTTTATTATAGGTTTTTATACCAGTTAACAATCATGGTCAACTTTTCTTGGTTTCATTTGATTTGAGAACCGGATCGGTGGTGTTGTTTGATGGGAAGAAAAATCAACAGCCAAAGGGGAAGCTAAAGAAACGTAAAGGATGGAAATATAAAACAGTCAATGTTGCCAACCAATTGGTAAGACTATAAATTATGGAGACAGTCAATGTTGCAAACCAATTGGTAAAACTACAAACAGTCAATGTTGCAAACCAATGTTGCGAACATATTGGGGAAAGAAATGAAGAAAATGGTGGATGATGCGTTGTGTTAAACTAATGTGCATGGTTGCGTGATTTAGTCTTTTTGTATAATTATAACACTTGCTGTTTTTCGGAGTTCATGTTTACTTTAAAAACTCTAGTGTTTTTGGGTAGTGCTCATTTTAAGATTTTATGAACATTAGGTGTTGGTATTATGAAACATTTATTTCACTGACTTTTATCTAGTTATACAACAGTATCTAATATGATGTTGTTATATTTTTATATGAAACATTATATATAGTTTTTATATAACATTAGGTGTTGGTATTATGAAACATTTATTTCACTGACTTTTATTTAGAATTGAAGACGTGATAATAATTTGCAAAACTAACTTTCCTTATTTTTAGCAAACTATTAAAGGCTTATACGGTTACCATACATAACCAGATTATGCCAATTTCCTAAAATGCCCTCCACGAGATATTATAAAATATAAATAATAAATTAATTTTCCTGCAATATGATTGGCTAGAAGATGGTTCTGTGGTTCTGTCGCTTAAATCGGTTCTGCACTGAATCGCACCCTATATATATATATATATATATATATATATATATATATATATATATATATATATATATATATATATATATATATATATATATATATATATGGGAGGGTTCATGCGAGAAGTCTTTTTTTTTTTTTTGCGAGAAATGCGAGAATAAATCCTGGCCACTCATCTAATTTAAATAACATTTAAATCTTAAAGGGCATTATGGTCTTTATATAAATTTTCGAAATTTAGAATTAAATATATAATACAATTTCCTTAATCATGTCAATCAATTCCTTTTTGGTGGATACGGTTATCAAAATCCAGTCAAGATTTCATTCCAATCAATTAATATTTAAGAACTTCCATTCTTATTTTCCAGATTCAAAAGTGCATAATACAAATTAACATAATGTTTTACTAAGGATTCAACTTTTATCGTAGATATTCATTGGTGAACATTTTAACAGGATGCTTTTAAAAAAAATATTAGTTGCGATTCATTAGTGAACGTTGTCGTCCAAACAAATGCTTTCTTGAATATATTAGTAATCGTTCATTATTGAATCCAGAAAGATGAACATTTCATTCTGTGTTCACACTTGAATACAAATTTTACAAAATTACAAATGAACACAAATCATGAATGTGCACGTATCACAAATGAACATAGATCACAAAATGATGAACATATTACTACTTAACGATGTTACAGATCCAAAAGTGTTCATCGTTGTTACAGATGCGATCACTAATGAACCCCAGTAATCGTCGATCTGAACCCTAGCCGCCGCCTTCAATCTGAAATGATGTACGAACCAGGTGTCGGAACCCTAGATACACCATCTTCACCCTAGCCGGAAAACCGAAACCGTAGTGATGAAACGACCCAGATCTGAGATGAAATGACCCAGATCTGTGATTAAACGAGACAGATCTGTGATGAAACGAAACAGTTCTGAAACGGACGTCCATCCGACTTTGTTGCGGTGGTCGGTGGTGGGTATGGTGGAGACGGTTCTTGGTTGCATTATCGGTCGTCGCCGGCTACGTATTGCAGTAGGAGAACGACGATGGTGAGGGGGTTAACGAGTTGCAGTAGAAGAACGAAAGTGCTGAGGGTGGCAGTGGTGCTGTCGGGTGTGGTGCAGGTGGCGGTGGTCGCCGGACATTTGGGGAAGAAATGTCGCCGGAATTTTGGGAAGAAAGGTGGAGTTGTTTGAGAGAAACTTCAAAAACACACACAAATGTGTGTGTGTTTGTATGCGTGGATCTACCACCAATATTGAGGGGAGGGAGTTTTGTTAAATTAATTAAATAATTAGTTTATTCCATAAATAACCACCAGTTAAATTGACTCTTTTACCCTTTTCCTCCTTAATATTACACCATTGTTATTCACTTATTTACACAAGTGCCATTGTTAATCATAGCCTTTGATCTCTAAATCTAATGGTCAAGATTGATTCTCGCATTTCTCGCAAAAAAATCACTTCTCGCATGAACCTTCACCTATATATATATATATATATATATATATATATATATATATATATATATATATATATATATATATATATATATATATATATATATATATATATATATATATATATATATATATATATATATATATATATATATATATATATATACTAGCAGGGTACCCGCGCAATGCGGCGGCGGGTACCCTGTGACTATTTTTTAAGGCAAGTAAATGTTGTTGGGTTATATGTTCTTCTCACAATAACTGCACAAATGAATCGTAATTTAAATGTTTTGGGTTATATGTTCTTATATGTTATTCTTACAAAGTCCGACAATACGTCATCCTTGATGAACAGAGAGGGAGTAGATATATGATTGTCATTGTACTCTCCAATTACTTGCTCCAACAGAGCGTCTATTCGCTTTAATATGCTGGAAATCACAAATCACTATAGATCCCTCTGAGCACTTGACAATTACAATTATATCTTTAGAAAGTTCACTTTTTAAAATATAACTATAACCAAGTTGATAATGAGTTAGAAATCTTAAAAGCATATAAAAAGTCAACAAGTTCAAACAGATGAAAATTATTACACTGACATTTAAATCCTAAATGATTGAGACTAATTTTCGTTGCATAATCCCACTTCACATTTGGATGATTATGGGTTGAGTTTGGATCCGTTGTTAGATGCCCGTCAAAAATGTTCTACTGACCTTCTATATTAAAAAAGATAAACATCAACAAAAAGGTTTGCCAGTTCGGCACGTTTAGAATAAAGCATAACCCAAATTGACACATTCATAAACTTAAAAGAATCAATATTTGTGAAGTGAAATACCTTTTTCTTTGGTGACATCACTTGCAATTGAAGCAGAAACTTGTAAGTTTGAGAAAAGCTTTTGAAGGCGTAAGTCGCTTATTTTCATTTGTTCTTAGGCTGCAATCTCAAACTCAACAACTGGCCTGTTTGAAAAACGCCTCTACAAATGCAGCATAACATCGGTCAGAAAGTTAATGACATAATGTTTAAGAAAAGCTTATGTAAACATAATTCAGTTATTATGTACGATTAAATAAATTCAAAGATAAACACCTTGACCTTGAATGCAATTTTTATTAATTCTCTCTTTAGTAAGAAGTATGTAGTAGGACAAGATTAAACTGAAAAAACGAAGCTTTCTTGATATTTCATCAAATCTTTTTACCTAGTAATTATGGATGATAAACAAACCAAATCAATAACATTCAAAACAATCATGTAAATAACATTTAAAACCCGAGCAAACTCAATAACATTCAAAACCCTAAACCTGAGCAAAATCAGTAAAATTCAAAATCAATAAACCTGAGAAAATCCAGATGGTAAATCCAGATGGTAAATCTCATAGAACCTTGGTTGTCAACTTGTCATGACTGAAGACCTCTGAGATCACAAATTTAAACTTCATTTGTGTAAGAAATAATATCAGTATATGACCATATTGTATAAAATTAATACAGTAATAATTAATAAAAACTTACAATCGATCAATAAACCATTTAATTTTGACATTATCAAATTGACAATCAACTCCAATCCATGGATGCTGCTGAGGAAATCAAAATAAATTTTCAATTAACACAAAATCAAAATTAATACTCGGACCAAAATGCGGTTACTCTAGGTCATGAATGATGGAATTCCAGTGCTACATGTCTTAATCACGAAGCCATGTTTGTATCTGAGTGTTCAATTCAGCACAAATTATCATTCACGGACAAATACGGAACCTCAGATTCACAGAAATTAACAAAATTTTGAATTCCATTTTCGTTTCTGGAGATCTGTCGTATTTGTAGGCTGAATTGTAGATGAACTGATGAAGCATGCTTGAAGGAACTGAGGTTGAAGGAATCGAGGATTGAAGGAATCGAGGGGTTTGGAATTGAATTGACGGAAGCATGATTAAGGAACCAGTGACGGAAGAGGTTGAAGGATTCGAGGGTTTGAAAGAACCAAGAAGGAATTGAATCGACGGACGAATAAGCGAACGTAATAACGGGATAGACTTGAAGGAATCATTGTATCTTAGGTTATATTTAGATATTTGGAAAGAAATGAATGTGATACCTTGTAGCTCAACTGGTTAATGAATTCGCATGGTCTCCTGAAGGTATCGAGTTCGATTCCTGCTTTGCGCATCATTTTTTAAAAACCGAACATTAAACAAAAAAGGAAAGAATTTGGCTGAATTTTCAGCCAGCTATTTAAGGAAATGTCTTAAATATATATATATATATATATATATATATATATATATATATATATATATATATATATATATATATATATATATATATATATATATATATATATATATATATATATATATATATATAAGCATTTAGGACTTTCCCTAAATAGCTGGCTGAAAATTCAGCCAATTTCTTGCTATTTTGGGATTTCCATTCAATGAGTAAAAAAATTGCAAAAGCCATGCCTCGAACCCGAGACTTCACGCTTAAATGACAGCGCTTTACCATATGATCTAGACATTGCTCACGTTTTTCTTTCTAAACACTGGATTAATAAAGACTTGACCAAACCCGCTTCTTCCCGATAATGGGTTACAGTCGAAACTTTATGGGCTAAACCAGCTATATGGGCTACGATCGCAGCTAACCCAGATTATTGACCTTCGAAATAGTAGACTGAAGAATAATTAAAGAATTCGTCAAAGACGAATGCTCTCACTCTTGTACGGTTCATCCCGTGGCTGTTCGTGTACCCTCCTAACCGATGATACCTCGATTCTGCAATCAGCCTTTTTAAATGGCCACCTCGAACACGCGATTCCCTCGATTCTGTAATTAGCCCTTTCAAATGCTCACATTGATTCTAGCAATTAGGTTCTTCATCTTCACGTTTCTTTACCCTATTAATCAAAAAGTAGATGGGAAATTCATTTACACAATCTTCACCCAGAAATTTGACGCAAGTATTATTTAATTGAAGTCTTCCAGTTCGAATCTCCTGATATTTTAAAGGCACATACTAAATCAATGTTTAATTTTCTCTGTTTTGTTTGAACAGGAAAAAGTACAGACCAAGAGCAGTTTTCTTTGAGAAGTTTATCTTTCTGTTTTGTTTGAACGAAATCTCTGAACAGGTTTATCTTTTGTTTCCATTAAATTTGTTTAATTTGTTTATGTAAGACCTAATGATACTATAATCAAGCTAATCCATGAAGAAATGATGAGAAATTGAAGAACTAGTGTGTGTGTTCTTGGTGTATTTAGTGTGTGAAGTTGAGAGAGAATGAGATGGAAGAAGAGCTTTCAATTCTGTAAAAGTTTAGGAAAGCTTATATTCTAACTCACTATTACAAGTATTTATACCATCTACCACCTAACAAGGGAATTGTTAGTTAACGAGATTAAAGGTCAAAACCTATTACAAAAATAGTCCTAACAATCTCCCCCTTTTTGATCTTTAATACGTCATCCCAGTCTTCAAACTTCAGATTCTTGTTATCATCTATCTTTGGCAAAAAAAAAATGTTTTTCTGTATTTTAAGAACAAAACATTTGCAGAAATCTGGAAGTTTAAGGTACTCAAAGGGAATATGTTTTTCGTTGATAATATTTGAGTGAGGAAATCCTATAACTGATTTACTAAAGATTTGAAAACTTTGGGAAATGGAATATCAGTTAAGTAAGGATTTGACTGGGTTTTCAGATAATGGAGAGGTTGTTTTTGGAATTTTGTGGTAGAGGATTATATTGAGTATAGAATGATGATGTTTTTGAATGATTTGTCAGTTAAAGTTTTAGATGTGTGTGTGTGTTTGGTTTGGTAGGAATGATTTGAACGGTTAAGCTTTTAGATGTGTGTGTGTGTTTGGTTTGGTAGGAATGATTTGAACGGTTAAGCTTTTAGATGTGTGTGTGTGTTTGGTTTGGTAGGAATGATTTGAACGGTTAAGCTTTTAGATGTGTGTGTGTGTTTGGTTTGGTAGGAATGATTTGAAAGGTTAAGCTTTTAGATGTGTGTGTGTGTTTGGTTTGGTAGGAATGATTTGAACGGTTAAGCTTTTAGATGTGAGTTGGTTGAGGTTTTGGAGAGAGATTATGTTGATGATTCGGTTTTGTTCTTCTTCACTTGTTTTTCTATCTAGTACACTGATTATCATTTTCTCTTTCTCTCAATCACTTGATCTAAAACGTTTCTGATTTTGCAGTTGATTTGAGTACATGTGTTATGAAGTTTCTTCTTTGATGGGATGTTTGTGGTTCTTTTTGACGTTGTTCAGTTATACATCCGATATTTTAACTATTTCTTGCTCTTTTTCTCCCCCTCATGAGGATCATGATAAGGGTCCTCATGATAAAGCTGAATCGTTGCGTTTTGGAAACGGAGAGAGGAATGGTGTGTCGGTGAAAATCAAGAGCCAAGATCGGAATGAGAACCAGAAACATGTAGTACTCGACAAATTGATTTAATCCTTTGAATGTTTTGAGAAAAATATTTGGAAATGAAGAATAGCAATGTCAATGATCACGTGAAGTCATAAACAGATGCAATCTTTACTGAAGAACTTCAGTAAAGAGATCGTTTACGGATATGACAAACACGATGATTAGAGACATTGTTAATCAAATATTTGAAATTTAAAAGAAATCAATTTGTTTGGTTATATCAAAGATCAGTGAAGTATACCACTTACAAAGATGCAATCTTCTTTGAACGTGTGTAGAGAAGAGATCGACGGATATACAAAGATCAATGACATAACAATGTGCATTCAAAACGATTTTGAGTGTGTGAGAACTGGAGAAAGTCAGAATTGAATCTGAGCAGTTTTGAGAAGATGAAAAATGATTTTTCCACGGAGCGTTTAAGAATGAAAATCGTTTAAAAATAGTAAGAACAATCAATCCAAGATGGTGTTAAAAACAGATGCAATCAGTACTGATTGAAATTAGTAAAGAGATCGACGAATTTAACAGCAAATTGTGTTGAGTGTTACAAACAAGTCATTTAAAAATGAAAAATTTATGTTGTGCAAAATCAGGGTTGTGAAAAATTGAGCCACAACGCAAGAGACGAAAAATTTGTCATAAACAGATGCAATCTTTACTAATCGAGACTAGTAAAGAGATCGTTTACGAATATGACAAAAATTTGTATCCTACGTTGTGAACACATCATTGTGAGCACAAAGTGAGATAAAAAATTTTGGAATGTTGAGCATCACAGAATAATAAAGAATTTATGAGATTGTGATGTCAACAACTCAATATGAGTAAAAAAAATTTGTAATTGAGTATTGATTTTGAAAAATGTAAATTTTATGGAAGAAGAGAAAAATTGATTTACAATTAAAGAATTTTAACAATGAAGGAACACAAAGGTAGCAATGAGAAATAAGAGAATTAGCAATAAACAGATGCAATCAGTACCAACCTAGACTGGTAAAGAGATCGTTTACGAATATTGCAAAAGCTAATACTCAACATTGATAAGCTTGTGTTATTGTAAAGTTGTAGGAGGTTGAAAAACTGTTTGAGGGAAAAAACATTTATTATCAAGATAGAATAAGAAAATTTGTAATAAACAGATGCAATCAGTACCAAGTGAGATTGGTAATGAGATCGTTTACGGATATTACAAAAATGGATACCCCATATTGATAATTCAAAAAAAATTTGAAAGGAGCATTGAAACAGGATTTAGCGATTATAAAGAATGCTCCCCCTCGACAGTTGTTTTTCAAAAATCATAAAGCAGTTATGCTCCCCCTTGACATAAGAATGTCAATTTTCTCCCCCTTGACAAGTGAATATAGTAATTCTCCCCCTCAACCAATGATGTCATTGAAAACCGGGTTTCAAGCAGAAGTACTTGAAAGCCATTGCTTTGAAGCGCGGGTTATACACTGACATGTGCATAAGCCATTCTCCTGCAAAACAAATCAAACAACTTTTGATACCCATCTTTGTGTGGGTCTGACAATGTTAGTGTGAGAATTAAACCACCGATAAGTTGTATCGATTTGATTTAAAGATTGAGAGTTCCAAGAAAAACTGAAACTTGATGTTTCACTTTCAAATAATTTCCGGGGAATTATTTGAGATGTAGGAGTTTTGGGAACCCATTTTGCTTTTAAGATCGATGATGTTTTGTAAACATAAACAGGAGATGTTTTTGGCACTTGTGTAAAAATCATATTAGGTGCCAATGAAAGTAAATCATTTCTTGAGTATTTTAACGATTTAGTTTTGGAAAAGATTTTCTTTGAAGCACTCGAATGTTTCAACACGGTTGATGGTGTAGGTTTATCCACTTGAGAATGCTTAAGTCTATAAGAGGAACCTAATTTATTTGGAGTTTTAGGTGCGGAATTTCCTCTAATAACTTGTTTAAGAGCATTCAGTTTCTTATCAGAGTGTGGCGGGACCGTGGATCTCCTAGGCTTAGGCTTGGTAGAGGATCTGACTTGTGATTTCGGTTTAGGTGTAGAATTTCCTCTATGAACCTCAGTTTGCTTGATTTTATAAAAATCACGATATTCCATGACAGGAGAAAACATTCTTGAGTTTTTACTTTTATTCGTTGCAGTTAAAGGAGAATCTAAGTTCATAGATGCACTAGGCTTCTTAAGTTTCTGAAGATTAGATGATTTAGATTCTAAATTTTGAATTTGTGCTTGCAACTTTAGTTTCTCTTTCTCATAGGATTTATGTGTTTCATCAATTTTATTTTCTAATCCATGAATTTTTGTTTGTAGAACTGATTTTTCTTTGTCAAACGCCTTATGTGTTTCATCTATTTCAGTTTCCAATTGACAAATTTTCTTTTCAAGAATTAGATTTGGTACA
Organism: Calendula officinalis; assembly: GCA_963853835.1. Lineage (NCBI taxonomy): Eukaryota > Viridiplantae > Streptophyta > Magnoliopsida > Asterales > Asteraceae > Calendula > Calendula officinalis. The sequence goes on along the minus strand of OY970825.1, from coordinate 12,231,621 downwards.
TAAATCTTTGGTATAACCTTTTGTTGAATAACATCATTTCCCTTAATTTCAAATTCTTCTGGTTTTATAATGGGAAAATAATCATCATTTTCAAATTGAGCCCTTTTAGTTTCATATGTTTTATTTAATTCAGTGTAATTGAAACTAATTTGAGCATTCTCCTTTTTAGCTCTGTTGAAGGTCTCAATTTCTTCTTCCTCGTCAGTCATCCGAATGAAACGCTGCGAGATTCCATTGAGTAGATATCTTGAATCATATAATGTAGGAGCCATTTTGCACGCGGTCTTAAGATATTCAGGATTGTCAGCTCCTAGCCCTTCTCGAGAGTTGAAATATTTGAAATCTTTAGGCTTGTTAAGATGAATGGTTTGATCAGTGTGTCCTCGTTTAACAATCAATTCCTCAAGATGTTTGATATGTGAATTCAATTTAATTGTTTCATGCTTGAGTGTGTTTATGATATTTTGATTGTTTAGCATTTCATTTGATGAAATAATGTTTTGTTCATGAAGATTATTATATTTGACATTCAATTCTGATACTTGATTTTGTAACTCCAGATTCTCAAGTTTGACATTTTTAATTTGTTTAATCTGTTGAACAAGTTGTTCATTTTCATTTTGCAAATTATTTAAACGTTCTTGAAATTGATTATTTAAATCTTTTTCATCTGAAATGTTTTGTTTTAAAGAATCAATTTCAGAAATCTGAGTTGTAACAAAACAAGTATCCGGATCAATAAGATTATCAGAATTTGAAAAGTGGGAACTGATTACCTCAAGTTCTTTGTTGGCCTCTTCATTAAATCGATCAGTAACCTCCATAAGCTTGTCAGCCTTAGGATCTGAATCTTCCATCCATTTTCTATCTTCAACTAAGAACACTTTTTCATACTCAATTTGTTTAGCCCTTGACATTTTACGTTTATAATACTCGGAATCCCGAACGATTAATTTCTTTGTAGCATCCAAAGGTGTGACGGTTGGCTTTATAGTTGAGATTGTAGCAGATATATCAGGCTTAATGTCGAATGAAGATCTCAGATTATTGTTTGTAGGCTTTGAATTATATTTCTTCGCATAGTCTGAAATTTTTGCCATAATTCGTAGTACGTCTTGACGTTCTTTATCCAAATCATCATTGATAGCTGGTGTAGGTTTTTCCATTTGTTTATAATATTCGGCAGCTTTTCTGGCATTTGCAAGGTCTTTATCCATATTTGCAATTAGGATTTTGGGTAAAATTTCTGGTGTTTAAAAATGTGAAAATCTTCTTTGAACACCCTTTTTAAAAAAAATGTAAAAATTTAAGAGTGTTGTGTTTAACTGGATTTAATAGAATTTGGGCTAAAAAAAGTTTTAAAAATTTGGTTAAAAATTTAAAAGTTTATTGAAATTTTTTTTTTTTTTTTTTTTCAATGATTAAACTATGGATTTTGGATTTAATATGTTTAAAAAAAATTACCGAGATGTTTTAATTTGTGAATTGGGCTAAATTTATTAATTTGAGATTTAAAATGGTTTTGTATATTTTGGGCTTATTATATTTATTTTGATATTGGGCTTTCGTGTTGAAGTTGTATTTGTATTTGAATATTGATCTAGATCTGATTTCAACTGGGCCTAAACAATAAATTGAGCCAAGAGGATTTAGGCCGAAGACTTTCACTGGCCGAACACCATTTATACTTTCTTAAGAATCGTTGTATTGACCAATCGTTGTTGAAGCCACGATCAACAAGATCAACAATCGATCTTGAACTCCGTTTATACTTTCGATTAATGTTGCCGATCAGATTAATGTTGCCGAACAAATTTCTGACGAGGTTGATTGATTGGGCGTAACAGATTCGATCGATTAATGTTGAAATCGAATGAAGAATCAAGAATTAATTTTGCCGAACAGATTATGATGTCGAACAGTTTATGAGATCGAACACTATCTGGAATCTGGATGCCGAAGACTGATTTTGTTCGTGCCGAACTTAAAGAGCCGAACAATTGATTTTTGATTGATAACGATTTTGATTTTGATTTACCGAGTGATTTGAAACCGAACTGCTGAGATCGAACACTTTTCTTTGATGACCGAACAACTGAGTTTGATTGAACAGCTAATTGATTCCAAAAATAGTTTCGGAATTGATCGATTGATTGATTCAGATAGATCGAATAGAGATTGAAGGTCTAAGACGTTAATTTTACCGAACTAGAGATCGAATAGTTGATTGTTCTACTATTGCCGAACATTGAATCGAACAATTGGAAGGTGTCGAACTAGGTGTCGAACTAGGTGAAATTATTGATTCTGCCGAACTAGGTGTTAACTTTTTTGAAAAGCCGAACTTGTTGAAGATTTTCACTTCGGGCCGAACTTGGGCCTGTAGTTCGGGCCAAACAACTTCGGGCCGAACTAGTACCTGGGCCGAACTTGTGCTTTCACTTCGGGCCGAAATAGTACCTGCTTGGGCCGAACTTGTTCATGATCTTCATGAAGCCGAACATGTCGAGCGCCGAACACAGACGTAACTTTCTTCACTTTTTCAATCCGATTATGCTCAATTCTCAACCGATTTGAATGATTCTTCTTCCTTATTGCTCGAAATCCAAATGCTAACACTTTGATCCGATCAATTTCTTCAATCCATAACACATAAGCTTCGAATCTTCGATTTACAATAAGTTTTTCAACTTTTTATTTTTTCACCAAAATCACGAAATTGAAGTGATCTGTTAACGGAATGGATCGAAACTTGATTCTATCTTGATTAGAATCGAATGAGAAACGTGATTCTTCAATAAAATCTTCAATTCCAACGAAAAATTTACAACATTAAATTTGCATGACGAACATCAACTTTTCTTCACTTTTTCTCAGATCTTGATCATTTTAGCTCGATTTTGGATCTTCTCTAAGAGAGATTTTGCTCTGATACCAATTGTAAGACCTAATGATACTATAATCAAGCTAATCCATGAAGAAATGATGAGAAATTGAAGAACTAGTGTGTGTGTTCTTGGTGTATTTAGTGTGTGAAGTTGAGAGAGAATGAGATGGAAGAAGAGCTTTCAATTTGATAATTCTGTAAAAGTTTAGGAAAGCTTACATTCTAACTCACTATTACAAGTATTTATACCATCTACCACCTAACAAGGGAATTGTTAGTTAACGAGATTAAAGGTCAAAACCTATTACAAAAATAGTCCTAACAGTTTATCTTTTATTTAGTTCAGTAATCTTAAATTAATATCGCAAATTATAAATTTCAAGTTTTTATACATTTTTTGATTTTATTTTGTTTGATTTCGTTTAACCAATTGGTTCAGTTCTGTTTATTACGTTTTGTTTGTTCAAATTCGACCTCTTTGGCATTGGTTAAAAATCAGTAACTAATGCTTTGTATTTGGTACGTTTCAAGGATGGACCCGAATAATATCATGAATGGAACTGATGCTCCAACGACCCTGTTACCATCGACACACTCGAGGTATTTTACTTTTCTCTTCATTTTTAATATGTTAAATTGGTCAAGCAAGCAAAAAAAGCCTTTGACCAGATTTACAAAACTTGACCCGATAGACACCTTAAACCCAATGCGGAAATTTGACTGAATCAAGGCAAAATAATTTTTAGCTAAGTTCATGCTATTTAAAAAAAAAAAAAAAGACATCCAAAGCTTACGTATTTTTAAATATATAAATACAACAAAACTAATGCTCCTACTGTTTTAAAATTTTACTCCATACACACCTTTGTCCCATTTGACATGTTTATGTTCAAAACAAAATTTGACCCATTTCACCCGATTAACAGACTTAAACCTGACTTTACTGTTTCCCAGTTTGACCCATTTATCTCCTTTGACCAGAATTAACAGAGTTGACCCGATAGGCGTTTGACCCAGTTCTGAAATTTGACTAAATTGAGGCAAATTATAATATAAATCATCAAAAAATAAAGTTGGAATTTAATAGCTAAAAAACTGACCTATTTGAACATGTTTAATAGTTTTGCCCCCATTCGATCCGTTTAACCAAATTTAAAATATTTGACCCATTCGACCCGTTTGTCCAGATTTAAAATATTTGACCCATTTCACATGTTTGACCAGATTTTATAGATTTGACCCGACATACACTTTTTACCCAGTTTGGAAATTTGCTAAATTGATGCAATATATTTTTTAGTTCATGCTAGCTTTCTGGAAATTGTTGTTCGGTTAAACATCAAACGGGTCAAATGTCTGAAACTGATTTTCTGGGAAAAAAAACATCAAAAAAAGTTAGAAATTAAAGTTTGTCAACAAAGCTAAAAAAAAGTTGTATTTCTATTTAAAATTTGACACCATACAACCCTTTGACCCATTTGACCCGTTTCTGTCCATAAAAACTGGCCTGTTTTTCCGGATTTGACCCATTTGATCAGATTTAACATATTTGACCCGGCATACCCTTGTGGGGAAAAATTTCTACTTGATGCACAATAATTATAAACTTGGAAATTAAAGTTGCTCAATAAAGTCAAAATAGCTAAAAAAAAGTATTCCTATTTAAACTTTGACACCATACAACCCTATGTCCCATTTGTTCCGTTTTTCTTCAAAAAATATTTTTGACCTGTTTGCAAGTCAAACTTGCCAAACCATTTCACTCATTACTGGTCAAACAGATTGACAATATTGACAACATTATGGCCTATTTGAGCAGATTGATTCAATATATTTTTATGTAAACTATTGAGTTCATGAAACCCTTTCCTACGATTAAAAGTACTTTACTATTTCATTACTAATGCATTTGTTTTTTTGCTCTAAAAGAACTCTACTATCATCACAACCGAAGATGATGATGTTCTTGCTAAGGAAACGTTTGAGGTCTCTACTATCATTACCAACAAAGCCATGTTACCAATCATTATTTTTTGTGTAACCTCATTTTTTTAATTAACTGACTTTTTTTTAATAGCGAGTAACATTGAAAAGTAAAAGTTTGTTGCATTACCTATACCAATGCATTTGAATGTAAAGTTTAGTTTAGAATCCCTCAACATAAAACACAACTTTGACTTCAACAATTTGTACATAGTAACAACTTTGATTTAAACAATTTGGACACCTGTAGCATATGTGTTGTGTTGCTAATATGTGACATTAACTTTTATGGTGAAACTCAAGTTTCAAAGTATAAATGATCATGATGTGATAATCTACAACACAAAGGAATGTGAACTTTATATATTTAGAAATATGTTCTAAAAATAATTAATTTTATGTTTGAAAATGGTAATAGAACTTTTACCATATAATGCATTTGATACTTTCCCGAACACCACCATTAACCATCACTACTGCCATCCACTCCATCACCCACCCAACAATTATTCGCCGTAAAATATAGTCAGCGGGTACCCGCCGCCGCATTGCGCGGGTACCCGGCTAGTATATATATATATATATATATATATATATATATATATATATATATATATATATATATATATATATATATATATATATATATATATATATATATATATATATATATATATAGGGTTGATTTATTTACAGAACCCAGTAAGGCTACAGAACCAGTAGAACCCGTCTAAGCCAATCAAAATTTAGTAAAATAATTTTGAATTATTTAATTAATATTAATTGTTGAGGGGTATTTATGACATTTAACTTTTTTTTTTTCCTTTTTTGATATTTCCCAAAAGGATGCTTTATTTTCGGAAATTAATTATTGTCGTTTTATTTAAAACTGGTTGAACATGTATGTTTTTTGCACTATAAACATGAATGTTATATATATTTAAGACTTTACGAAATTTTTATTGTTGTGTCGAACATGTATGTTTCTACCCTATAAACATGTATGTTATATTGAAATATTTATCAGAAATTTATTGTTGTGTTGAACATGTATGTTTTGTTGCTATAAATATGTATGTTTTATTGGTATACGAATAACACTTATGTATCAAAACACTAACATTTATGTTACCCTGATAAAAACACATATAAACTCGCCACCTAGTTACCAAAGCAACAACACATATACAAACAATAACATCTATGTTACCCAAAGTAACTACACATATACATCAATGTAAACCCGCAATCCAATATGTCCATGTGTCCAATACTTTGAGTCTTGTTTTCACAGCTTCACGATGATCACCTACACAAACTTTTAATCCAATAAGACAAAAACTCGCAAAACATTTCTCAAAAAATACATATGCAACTAAGAAAATAGGAACTACACCTTTAATAACAATATTTATTTTTTAATAGAATTATGTATGAACAAAAACATGGGTGCATCCACGTCTGTTGGTTAATACAATTTTTTTAGTAAAATGTGTGTAAAACTATGGGAGAAGGAAACAATATTCAGTCACTTGGTTAAAACATTGCAGCACCTTTCATTTCTTCTTCGTAATTCTCATGCAATTGTTTCCTACCTTTTCTAATTAAATAAAAAAGTTATTGTCTGCAATAAATAAATAAAAGCAGAATACATCCCATAGCAAATTAACAGATCTTTGCATCAGCAATTTCAGTAAAAAAAAATAGTTAACAGATCTGAACTTACCTCCACCTTTCACGAACAGATCTGAACTCGATTTCTTCAACCAAAAGTCTTCAACGAAGAAAGAAGAAATTAATGATACATTGGAATGATTGGTAGTTCTTCGTTAGGGATAGAGTAATGTAAGATCTCTCCTTCATACTACAAAATAATACAAACAAACAAACACCAAATTAAGAAATAAGGAAAATTAAAGAAAACGTAGAAACAAAAGGGGGAAACTTTGGATGCACCACCGGTCATGGTAGTTTTTACCAGCGCCCAAAACCTTTTAATCGAGATCTGAATTTTGCACCTTCTGCATCTTCGATTTTAGGATGCGACGCAGGAGGATATTGTGGAGGTAGTTACAAGAATTGGGGTATAGGGTGTTTTGGGAGAGAAGATAATGATAGAAATATTATATAATTAGGAGAGAGAGAGAGAGATCTACACGTTTTTAGGGGTAGGAAAAATTACTAATTTGACATTTTCATTTATTATTATTAATAATGTAATTTAGTTTAATTCACCAAAATGTCATAAATCAATCTTAACCCTTGATTACAAAATTCAATGACTTTGATTGGGTTCTACTGGTTCTGTAGGCTAAAGTTGGTTCTGTAATTAGTCCATCACTATATATATATATATATATATATATATATATATATATATATATATATATATATATATATATATATATATATATATATATATATTTACCACCTATATATGGGGCAAAACCTTAAGTTAATTTTCATGACATGTCAATTTGGCTACTTTTTATTGGTTGTAAATGTCGGGTCATTGGGTATTATGGGACAAAAATTATCTTTACTAATCTTTTAAACATTTAAAGTTGAATTACCACCACCACCAACTGTCCACAACCACTACCATCACCCTCCAATTGATCGTTGTCAAATGTAGTCACAGGGTACGTGCCGCCAAATTATGTGGGTACCCTGCTAGTACCTAGTAAAATATGTTGGTAAAATGAGAATTTCATCACCCATTTATACTACTACTCCATGGAAGATTCTACATCCTAGATATTTTCATGGATTTATATGTTCGAACAATTAGTGGATTTATACCTATCTATATATAGTGGTAAAATGAGAATTTCATTACCCATTTATACTATATGAAAATTCTACATCTTATATATTTTCATCGGTTTATATATCTAGCTAAATATAATGGTAATACAAATATTACGAGGAGCCAAATATTATTAGATCTAATCAAGTTTACGATCTAACATGCTATGTATGTTTTGTTTTTGTTTTTTTTGCTTTTTTTGTTTTTTTCCCCTTTCAAGTACTCCCTTTTCTGGAGGTTTTAATTAACTTTTATTACTTTTATAACTTTATTTGACACAATTTATAAAAGCATATGAATAATATCGCTAGCTACATAAGCAACATCTTCACAATCTTTATTCATCTTCATCAACGGAGAAGTCTGACCATGCTCACCAAAGCTCCTCTCACATGACTTTGACTCAACTACACTATCCCACATTGCATTCTCAGCAAATTTAGGGTCTCCTCGCATCAATTTATTATTTGCATCCGGCACATCACCATTCACCACCGCATCATAAACCTTCGCACAATGCTCCAGCGCCAGCCTCAACTCTGGTCGGGAGCCTTTTAGAGCTTCGATCTGTTTTATGGTTGCACCAGCTTTGTTTTTAAGTGCAGCAACAGCGATGAGTGCTAAGCCTGTTAGATCAGCATCTTTGCTCTTGGGGTTACCTAATAAGATGGAAATGCACAAATTGTAATTGGGTGTTTTTTTGCACGTGTTTTGTATGAATTGTGTGTCGGCCTTGGCTGAAAAGAGGGGTTCTTTAAGAAGGAGAAGAACGAAAAGAATGGTGAGAGGAGATGAGAACTTCATCTTGATGAACTGGATGTGGTATATGTAGTTCAAATTTTTTGATCTTAAAAGTGAGTGTGCTTGGTGCCTATTTATAGAACACTTTGAGCTACTACATTGATATTTTGTGAGATCATATATCAGCTTTTTTAACTCATGCATTAATGATATTAAATAAGAAAGTCTAATAACTGAAAATTATTAATTTTATGTAGACGTATATTTAATACGTGCACAAATTTGACTTAATTAATGTGTGAATAATTTATTTTTTTATTATATAAGGAAAATTTGAGAATATTAAATACTTCTCATCTCATATTCTGAATACAACATGAGTTTGACATACCTATTATATATTTCTTGGTGCGAGTAATTCAAACAACTAAGACTTGCTTTTTTATATATTTATTATTATAAATGTCAAATTTAATATGTCATTTAATAATCTATGCTATCTCAATATGTGAACATTTGATAAAGCAAAAAAACATAGGTGACAACAAATTGATTAGAAAAAAATGAAACTACTGGAATACCTATTAATACATTTATGGTACCAAATCACTATTCATTAGGACTGCAAAAACAGTGTTCAATAAAATGTCGTTCTGTTTTGTATATAGCAAATCATATATTACTTGAGTAAATGAAAATGATGATATATAATATTTAAATGAAGAAGATATATAATGTGAACATTGCCTTGATGTGTAGGCAGTAGCGTCAATTTTGAAATTCAATCCTCCCCACGCACAAGCCAAATTATATACTTCCTCATTTCCTCCGTTTCAAAATAAGTGATACATTTTTCATTTTGGGTGTTTCAAAATAAGTGATACATTTTTCATTTTGGGTGTTTCAAAATAAGTGATACACTTTAAAAATTTATCATATTTGGTAAAAGGTAGTGGGGACCACACCCACTAACTATCTCCTTTAATAAAGTGATAAGACACATGTACCCTTACTTTTACTTTTAAACATCATTAAATTCATATTAATCAATATAAGTGGAACCCAACCTCTACTAACTATCAAATTTAATCTAATTAACCTTAATTATTATATTTTGTCTTAAAAACCGCAAACTCTAATTTGTATAATTTATTTTGAAACGGAGGAAGTATAATCATATCATTTGGTTCTATCTATATTCCTACTTACAAGACCAAATGATACGACTAAATACCATTACTCATATTTATATATTCCATTTTCTAAATTGACGATTAGAGTTGTGGGCCTTTAACTTTCTAGAATGATGATACGTCTATAGAAACCCTTAGTTCAAACGAGACTTACATTATTAATGCTAATTTTGTTACTTTTTAGGGCCACTTAGATATTATACTTCGTATAATTCATTTAAATGAATAGAAAACATATAGTATATATGTCAAACAAATTCATTATATATTACAGAGTAATAGTTTTGTGAAATACTTGAAAAAGGTGTTGATTGCCCAAGCGGCAGCCAAAACCCTTGCTTTAAACCTTTGTTACTTGAAAAAGGTGGGATCGAGTCCAACTTCAAGCAAAGTTTTTTTTTACTTCAACTTTTTTTTTCTATGTTAACAATGAGTTATTGTTTACAAAACATGAAATTATCTTATAATTCACTAAAGATAGTAATCAAAAGTTATTATTAAAAGAATTTAAAGTTCTTTTATAATTCCCCCAAATGAGCATAAAAACATTAACCATAAAAACCGACTTCTAGCAATTGTATGTTTGGTGGTTTTCATTTATGATTTTTTAAGGTTTTGATCAAAACTTTTGAACTTTTTTTTGTTGCAAACAAGCAGTATTTTTTGCCAATTTGGTTGAAATTTCTGTCATTTCTTTTTTATGTTATTTAATTATTAGTGTTTTTCTAACATGCACCCCAAGGCACATGTTAAAGTGCATTAAATAACATCAACCTTTCATTAGAATTCAAAAATGCATTTAATACATCACCTTAAAATGTAACATGTGGACTTCATTAATGTTTAACAACAATTTATTTGGAATTTTTATGTTATTTAATGCACCCTAACATGTGCCCCAAGGCACATGTTATGAAAACCCTAATTATTATTATTTTGTTTGCTAATGTTGTCGTTATAGGCTAATGGTTGACATTTTGTTAATTAGTGTTTTTTGGTGTTGTAATCTTCTATTAAAATGTCCAAGTCTGATCAAAATTACTACTTAAAAAAAACAAACGGAATTAAAATTCACAGTAACGCCGGGGGAATTATGCTCGTTTTCTAACATGCGTCGTAAAACAAATGGCAAGTATTATTTAGTAATTTATATTTTCCTTATTTGTTCTATTTTTAGGTATGTGTAAACAAATATATACTTTTTACATTTTAAATTAAGTGTAATCATGACATCAATAAGATGATTTGTTGGCATAAAATGTATGACTAAAAAACATGTTTTTCTTATTATAATATGTAATCAACACATTCATTAAACTGCAATATTGTAACAACAAAATTAAACTTCTACACGTAACTTAATTACGATATAACTTCAAAGTTAATTTTCTATTTTAGATATTATTAATTTTCATATGAGAAGCATGTATGGTTACATATAAACTAGACTTGCATAGACACGTGAAATCGTGCTTTAATTAATAAGTAGGATAACTACACAAGCGGTTGGTATGATATAAACCTATAGTTTATGGCGAGCAAAAGTTGTAATATGGAGCCCACGCTATGGGTCAGTAACGAGATAAAGAAGATGGTGGTGGCAGACGATAGCAAGGTTCGTGGGAGATATGTCTTCTTGGAGGTTAAAAGTAATTAGTTGTTAATCGTTTGACATGCAATTAACAACAAATAAAAAGTTATGGTTAATTATTTTGACATCCAAATCACTTATATGCTCTTGGCCAAAAAAAATAATAGAATAATGGTAAAGTTAACTCTTTTGGCTACAATATAATTACACTTATGTCCACGATAGCCCTTCTATTAAAATTAACTTAATGGTTGAATTGTGAACTGATGGTCTGTTGGATTGTTGGAACAATTGTGTTAAAAGTGAATCTACACCAACTTTGGACTCATGTAATTACATGTATATTTATTATATATAATTATTGCCTGATTGTTTTATGTTCAATTTGTTAGAGCTACACAACAAACTAAAAAATGTAAACGTTGGAGTTGTGTTAGTAATTCAAACAACTAAAACTTCAAAATATCCTTTGTATGTTCAGATATTTTTCCTTGTGCAATTATTCAAATGATTTTAGTATCTCAACAATTGTCTTGTTTATTTTTTTCATATCTGAAATTATGTTACTGGTTTGAGTCCATATCTCTTTCTTTAATTATAATTATCTTGTTTCCTAAAACTTATTGGTTTCCAAAATTCAAGCAATCATAAATTGTTCACGTCTTCACATAACTAAAATATGAAGTTGATGGTTAGTATGTGCTTGTTGTAGCATGAATGAGGCTCTCTCAGCCTGGTGGTGTTCTATTTTAATTTTAGAGTAACGGTATTTAGGCCTATCATTTATATCTACTCATAGGCCTACTCATTAGATGAAGACATGTGTCAAAATCAAAGGATAATATTAGGAGAGAGAATTATTAAAATACACATGTCATCCTATCAAATGGGTATGCCTGTAAGTAGGTTTAAATAGTATGACTAAATATCATTTCTCTTAATTTTATTGTAAGAAAAAATGATATAGGTATATGGTGTTCGGTTCGGAATGTGCAAGTTGGTTTTGGAGCTTATTGGAAAGTGGAAGGACAATAGCAAAAAAATTAGTTTTGGAGCTTATTGGGCCATATTGGTTTTGAGACTGAAAAGCGGAACCATAACCGAAACCTAATAAGTATTATCGGTTCGGTTTTCGGTTTCAAATTTTATGCTTTATCAGTTCTGTTCGGTTGAGCTCACCCCTAGGGTGGCCTACATTTCGGACACTCTTACCTTAAAACAAAACAAGGGTCGTATCTGATTAAAAGAAGTGTTATCAATTTAGGTTATAAGTTCTTGAGAAGAAAACAGAAGTCCCTCAACGGACTCGTTAACTGTACTCATGTTTCAAAGTTCAACCTTTGAGATGACAATTACACCTTTTTTGCTTAAATGTTTTTTGTACTCAAATACATGAAAGGGCATTGAATTTTGAACTTCTACCGTGTCGCTCCATATTTGCTATAAATGTGGGCCGTGCTCAGCACAGCCGAGAACCATCTAGTATATATGATGGTAATGCAATTTTCAATTAGTAGGCACATCCAAAGTTCTCGATAGTTCCAAGAATTGAAGGAGAAATATCAGTGTATTCAAATATCGTTATTAGAGTTTCTTTTGTCTTGGTCTTATAACTTTACTACTTTAGGTGTTGTTTTTAACCAATTACACGATGACGATTGAGAAGTTTCGAGGTTGAACAGATGATGATGATGAGGGTGAAATGCTTGTAAAAGGAAGGGTATAATTGTCATTTTATATTGAGTTGTATTACTAAAATTTGTTGTGCACGGATCAGCACCCTATATATAAATATGGTTTTTCTAATATGTGCCACTAGGGCACATAATAAAGTCATTTAAATGAAGTCAAACATTCAAAAAATGAAGCAATTAACATCAATGATACTCAAAGTTTTTTATATTATTGTGATGTATTAAATGGGTTTTTATAATTTAATTGGAAGGTTAAAGATCAATTAAAGACTCTATTATGTGCCCTAGGGGCACATATTAAAAAAACCCATAAATATAACTAGGTTATAACCCGTGAAAAATCACGGGCTGTCAGTAATTTTACTGAACGTAATTATGATTAGCAATTATGTAGAATATTAAATAAAAAAATTCTTCTGTAAGCGTAAATTATGCAATTATATTGTGAAAAATGATACTTCCTTCGATTCAAAATAAGTGATGCACATTTCATATTTGGGTGTATCAAAATAAGTGATACACTTTGAAAATTTAACTTATTTGTAAAAAGTAGTGAGACAACCCACTAACTACCTACTTGAATAAAGTAAAATGACATCTTTACACTTATTTTTACTTTTAAAATCATTAACTCTAATTTAACCATCATTATAATTTTTTGCATAAAAAAACGTAAAACCAACAATGAATCAATTATTTTGAATTGGAGGAAGTATATAAATGAGATAATGCGTATAATCAAATATTCAAATAAAACATAATTTTACATAAAAAAAAGTTGTTTTTAAAATATAATGTAACTTAACCTAAATTTTTAAATACTCTTGTATAGGATATTTAATGTTTTATTTGTTGGACAATTATCCTTATCTAAAATCAATATTTTCAAACCTTGTATGTTTTTGCTCTAGATAAAGCAACATATAATTGTTTGTATAAAAAAAATGGCTCTCTCAAATAAAAACTAAAATTTGACAATGATTGACCTTGAGTCTTATTGATGGTTATAATAAAACAAAGAACAAACGGAAATTATCTTCTTATTAGGTCTGTCAAAACCTGACACGACACGACAAGACAAAAATACACGAAACGAACCGAAATTGGGACGAAATTGAAATTTGAATTCGTGTTCAGAGATTAACACGAAATTGATGTTATATTTTTGTCGAATTTTTAGCATGTAATAAGTAAGAAATTTGTTTTTTTAATTTATTTATTTTGTGTTGTCGTGTTTATCGTTTTTTAATTGGTTCGTGTTCGTGTTAGCAAAATAAAACACGACTTCGTGTCGTGTTGTTTTCGTTTTGAACGAATTCGTGTCGTGTTACACAAAAACACAAAACGATGACACGACTTAACTACTTCTTATTATGATTTTTCGAATGCTTTTTTTGCGTCCATATAATTTTTACGTTATTGGCTAGAGAACACGTACAAAATAAAAGAAAAAAATAAATAAATGTTTTTTTTTGTGATATTTATTGGAGAAGTCAGGCACTGGATCGAGTAAACATAATTCTTTTCTTGTTTTTTTACCTTATTTGCAAATTCTTAAATAAGGGCTTCCACAATAGAAAATTTTATCTATTAAATTGCGTATTAAATCCTTCCTAATTTAGAGCTATTACCTAATATTATACGAAATCATAGGCTAGTAATTTTAAAGATGCTTAGCGGGAAAAATATAACTTTGACCAATAAGAGGTTGCCACATGGCAAAGTGGTTTTCTAAAAAAATGTCATGTGACATCTTAATGTTTTCTTTATTATAATTAGACTATCCCCATTAGTAACCCAACCCAACCTAACTTTTTTATTATAAAATAATATCTCTCTCTTCCACCTACACAACCCAACTCAACACAACCTTATTTTTCACACACATTAACAACTCAACCCAACCTAAATTTTTATTACTCTTTAAAATCAAAACAACCAATTACAAAATTACACCTCACACAAAAAACAAAAAAGAAAGAATAAAATAATAGGTGACCCTCAAGTGACCTTGGTCTCCTCCACCAACCTAGGTCACCTCTTTTGGTGACCCCCTTTCTCCTTTTATTATTATTATATTGAGTGACCCAACCCAAACCATACCAATGGGAGTAGTCTTAATAGATGAGTGGACACCATATGATCCAAGATAGATCATCTTACAGCAATTAGTTCATCACTGTTAGTTAGTGACGCTTGAACAAGTTTTAGATATTAGCGACAAATTCATTTTTCGTCATTAATAAGGATTTTTTTTTTATTTTTTTTTTTTGCATAGTGTTTTTAGGTTTAAATCTTATAACCAGTAAGGCTAAAACATAAAAATGAAAATATTTTGTGATTCAAGATCTCTTACTCTAATATTCGGCATAACATTCTTTGCAATCTTGTACAATTAATGATATTAATATCTTACTGTTAACAACCCAAATCTAAGACAAACAACAGGTAGTTTACTTCAGTTCAGTTCATATATGTCTTGGTCTTCTCATCGACCAAACATCCAATGTTTCAACAATGGCGGCCTCAGTGCCATTGTTAAATATATATATAATCGGGCATCTCCATCCACCGCGAGTGTTGGATAAACCCTGGATGTTATTATCGTCTTCCCACCTAGCTCCCCGAAGCTCTCAACAACTGAATGATCAATCAAGCTCCTAAGCGAAAGCTTCTTTTTGGCTAGATCCACATCCACAAAGCCTGCAAATGATGGCTTGTACTCATCCTTGTTCAACGAGGAGCTATATCAATAAAAAAACAGAAAACCAAAGTTGGATAAACCTTGGATATTAAAACTGTCTTTCATCGATATCTAAATTACATGCTTAATTAAAAGTAAAGATAAAATGTTTATAAGTTTATTATAACTCGTTCAAGTTAACTATAATGCGGGGTTTATGTATGTAGGAATTGCCTAGGGAAAGTGTAAATCAATTCATTTCACAACAGAATGCTTATTTTATAATAGGTTATGACGTGAAGCCATACTACAAATGTATAATTTTGTATTCCTTGGTAACTTATGACGTGAAGCCATGGTACAAATATATATTTTTGTAATCCTTAGTAACCATCAATTCTACTACTTATTTGTTCGTGGGTTCACTGAAAACATGCTGTTGGAGTAAAACACAGATCAACTTATTACTGATGCTGCAGTTAGTACTAATCATACTTAATACTGATGGGGCAGAACATGTTACTACTGATGAGTTGATACTGGTGTATACTATAACTAAGTTACTACTGATCAAAGTTTATTGAAGATACTACTGATCTAGAAGTAGTTACTACTGACGTTGGTTTTGGACTTACTACTGGTCACCAAGTTTACTACTGATGTTATGAATTTACTACTGGTGATTGCAGTTACTACTGATACGCGTTTTGGAAGCAAATCAAGTCCGAGATCTTCGTAGAGATAGTTATAGAATGTAAATCAATGTAAATCTTTATAATTCGATGTAAATCAAAGTCCTAGAATAACTAGGGTAAATAGTTTAGCTTCAAGGACTATTATAAATAGTTCCTTACGAATTGTAAACGTACGTGTGTATTGTTAACTCAATAATATACATTGAAGCTTTTTGTGAAACTGTGTTCTTAATACTTTCGCATATTATTTACAGTTCATCGTTCTTAATTATATTGATATAGTGTTGATCCGCTGCAACCTCTATATTCAATTAGATCTAAGGTGTTTATTAACTTTTATATAGTTAATCGATCCTGACAAGTGGTATCAGAGCTTATTGGTTCTAGATCTACGATTTGTTAAGAACAACAAAAAGTTTTAATCTTTAAAACACACATTATTAATCATGACTGATAATAATGAAAGTACTCAGGCCAACAAAATCCCTATACTCACTCCCAACAACTTTGGGATGTGGAAGAATCGTATTAAGCAATACATGCTTATTACAGATTACTCTATGTGGGAAGTTGTCCTTGAAGGAAACAAAACTGGTCCTGGTCAAGCAAGCAGTTCTGCAACTGAGGCAGACAAACTTAAGTGTGAGAAGGAAAAGAAGGACAAGGGAATCGAACTCAAAACTCTAAGCACTCTCCTACTAGCCATTCCTAACGACTATCAACATCTCTTTGTTGAGTATGATGATGCAAAGATACTATGGGAAGCACTGGAGAAGAGATTCGTTGGAACCAAGAGCACCAAGAGGAACATGAAGTCTGTTCTCAAACAAGAGTTTGAAAACTTCAAAGGAAAACCCAATGAAACACTCACTCAAGTGTTTGACAGATTCAACAAACTAATTGGTGAACTTAATCAAGTTGGAGTTAAGATGGATCAAGAAGATGTCAACATGAAGTTCCTAAGATCTCTTAGTGAAGAATGGGCCATGTATACAGTGGTATATAGACAAAGAGATGCTCTAGAAGAAAAAGAGTTGGATGAACTCTACAATGATCTCAGAGTATTTGAAACTGAGGTAAACGAAAAGAACCCTTCTATTTCTTCTAATAATGCTGCATTTGTCTCTAGTACAGGTCAAGGTCAGGAAACATTCACAGGAAAGGCTGCAGATTCTGAGGATGCTGCCAGAGAATCCTTCTTCACTAGTCATGTGCATACTGCATTGATTAGTGATGACTTGGAACAATTAAATCCAGATGATCTTGAGGAGATGGATCTCAAATGGCAGATGGCTATGCTGAGCCTAAGGACAAAAAGATTCTTAAAGAGAACTGGTAGGACAAGCCTCAACTTCAACAAAGGTGACAAAGCTGGATTTGACAAAACTAAAGTCAAATGTTACAACTGTAACAACCTTGGTCACTTTGCAAAAGAATGTCCTCAACCAGACAAAAGATCAAAATCAACTGCCCTTGTATCACAACAAGGACAAGGCTATGACTGGAGTTTCCAAGCAGAAGAGCATGCTCAAAATCAAGCTCTCATGGCCTTTACTGACAACAAAACTGAGGTAAAACCTAAACCTTGTACTTCTGAATGTGCTAAAATTGTTAAAAACTTAGAAAAAGAAAACACTAAATTAAATGAAGATTCAGCAAAAGCAGTCAGAAGAAATCATGAGTTTGATAGTGTGATTGCTTATCAAGAACATCAAATAAAGGTGTACCAGATAATTGATCAAAGGATAAAGGAAGAATTGCTTCAGGCTGTGGATGAGAAAGAGTTTTATGAACTAAAAAATAAAGAACTAACAAGTAAATTAGAAGAATGTCAGCTTGAAATTGAACAAAATAAATTAACAATTAAAAAGTTTGAAAGAAGCACTAAAATTCTTGATGAATTAACTAATAATCAAACTACAGATAAAGTTGTTCATGGGGTGGGATATCATGCTGTACCACCTCCATACAAATTCGTTCCTCCACTTAAAAACAGTTCAGAAAGAATCATTAATGAATTAAAAACTGAAAATCAAACTGAATCAAATAATGAAACATCTGAATCAAATGATTCTTTTGATGATGATCAATCAATTGAATTTACAATCTCTCAAACTGAATCACCAAAATCAATTGATACAAGTTTTCACACAGCTCAAAGTCCAAATGAGTCTCCTAAATATGATGCAGAAAATGTACCAAAAATTTTAACAAGGGGAAATGAAAGAAATAAAAAACAACTCTTAGACCAAAGAATACCTGAAGGTGCTAAACATAAGAAATTAAGATGTGTTATATGCAACAAAATGAACCATTTAGCAAAGGATTGTCACTTCAATCCAATAAACTGCAAAGAGTTAAAGGAATTTAAAATTCTTAAAGAAAATGCAAAAACTCACAAGTTAAAAGATACTACTGGTCCTTCAGTAGTAAATAAAATTAAAACTCCAATTGCTGAAACACCAAGAGTTGGAAGAAGTGCACCAAGATTTGTGCAAAACAGAAGAGTTGGAAGCCCAAAGAACAGCAATTACTTCAAGAACAATGGAAAATCCAATCAAAATAAACAATATTTTAAATTTTCCAACACCAGTAAAAACTTTAACAAATATACTACTGGTGTTAACCCTAATTATAATGCTGTTTGGTACCAATACAAGAATACTACTGGTAAAAACCTTAATTACAAAAATACTACTGCTCCCAAACCAACTTTCAAAAATACTACTGGTGTTAACCCTAAAAACACTACTGGTCATTCTAAACATGGTAAGTACCCAAATACTACTGATCCATCAGTAGTAAAACATTCAAAAGCTAAAAATCGTGAGTATAAACCAAGATCAGTAGGAAATTATCACACCAGTAATACTTTAAAAAGGGCAGTAGTAAAACAAAACACCAGTAATAAACAAGTATGGGTACCAAAAATGTTTAAAGTTAAATCCCCAAAAGCTTATTTCTCAAAGGATGAACTCAAGACATATAAAGCTTGGGTTCCCAAACTTAACTAATCCTTTACTCACTTGTGCAGAGCATTCAGATCCCAGAAGCAAGAAGAACATGGCATATTGATAGTGGATGCTCAAGGCACATGACTGGAAATCTGCAAATTCTTAAAGATTTCAAGTCATTTGATGGAGGATATGTGGCATTTGGTGAGAATCCCCAGGGAGGTAAGATCACAGGTAAAGGTACTGTTACTAATGGCAAAATTACCTTTGATGATGTATTTTATGTTGCTGAACTAAAATACAATCTTGTCAGTGTGTCTCAAGTTTGTGATAAAAAGAACAAAATTCTTTTCACAGACATTGAGTGCATCATTCTTTCTCCTGATTTTATTTTAGATGAAAAATATGTTGTTTTAAGAACTCCAAGGAGAAACAATGTGTATTGCCTGGATATAGGGGGAGAACTCATTTCTACAAATGAGGTCAACTGTTTTATATCCAAGGCAAACACCACTGAATTAGAACTATGGCATAGAAGGATGTGTCACACAAATTTCAAAAACATGAACAATTTAGTAAAAAGAAATTTGGTCATTGGACTACCTCAAAAACAATTCATGTGTGATCATCACTGTGTTGCATGCCTAAAAGGTAAACAACACAAGACTTCTCATAAGTCCAAATCTGTGAACTCTATTTCTGTTCCTTTGCAACTCTTACATATGGACCTTTTTGGACCTACAAATGTAATGAGTATTGGAAAGAAACAATATTGTCTTGTTATTACTGATGACTTTTCCAGATATACATGGGTTTTCTTTCTCAGGACAAAGGATGAAACAAGTGAACTCATAAAGAACTTAATTGTCAAACTGGAGAACACATCTGATCAAAAAGTTAAAGCCATAAGATGTGATAATGGCACAGAATTTAAAAATGCTAACTTAATTAACTTTTGTAATTTTAAAGGTATTGACAGGCAATACAGCTCACCTAGAACTCCACAACAAAATGGTGTAGCTGAAACAAGAAATAGAACCATCATAGAAGCAGCAAGATCAATGCTAGCAGACTCAAAATTACCAATTACTTTTTGGGCTGAAGCTGTTAATACTGCTTGTTATGTTCAAAACAGAGTATTAATAGTGAAGCCACATTTTAAAACACCATATGAACTTTTTAATAAAAGAAAACCTTCCATAAGTTTTCTAAAATCATTTGGGTGTCCTTGTACTATTTTAATTACAAGAGAACAAATTGGTAAATTTGACTGCAAAGCTGATGATGGAATCTTTGTGGGATACTCTACTCAAAGCAAATCATACAGAGTATTCAACAAAAGACTAAGGATAATTGAAGAAAGCATCAATGTATCCTTTAATGAAAATGTACCTAATGAACAAGGAAATGGTCCAGATTGGCTATTTGACATAGACAATCTAACCAAATCCTTTAATTCTAACATGAATTTCAATGCAGATAATTCAAATTGTCACAATCAAAAGGAAGGAACATCATCAGTTAATATTGGTCAAGAGGAAATGAGATACATTGTAGTTAATACTGCTCCAGTAGTTAATACTAATGTCAGTAATAACTCAAGTTCTGGAACCAGTAGTAACTCTGAGAATGAGGACAGTAGTAATTCAAATACTACTGATACCAGTAATAGTACTCAAAATACTACTGGTCCAAACATTAACCTAGATTCTCAAGATACTACTGATGCCAGTAACAACAACAATACTACTGATCTCGATGAAGACAATAGCAGTAGTAACTCTGACCAAGATGATGATGAACCAAACATCAATGACAATGAAGGATCACTAGAGGAACAACTGCCTGAGACAAATGAGTCCAATCTTGAAAATCAACTAGTAGTTGATAAAACTACAACCACAAGGACTCAAAAGAACCATCCATTAGACCTTGTTCTAAGTGATGTTAACTCACCACTACAAACAAGAAGCAAATTAAACAAAAGCTTAACTGCAAATATGTGTAATATAAGTCTGATTGCTAATGAATGTATGTTTGAATGCTTTATGTCTCAGGATGAACCAAAGAAGATCCAACAAGCAATGAAGGACTCAAACTGGATTGAGGCAATGCAAGAAGAACTCCTTCAATTCAAGTTACAAGCTGTTTGGACACTTGTACCTCTACCCAAAGGAAAAAGAGCCATTGGAACAAGATGGATCTTCAGAAACAAGAAAAATGAAAGAGGTATAGTGATCAAAAACAAAGCCAGACTTGTAGCCCAAGGATACACTCAAGAAGAAGGAATAGACTATGATGAAGTATATGCTCCTGTTGCTAGAATTGAAGCCATAATAATATTTCTAGCATATGCTTCATTCAAGAAATTTAAAGTCTATCAAATGGATGTGAAGAGTGCATTCTTATATGGGAGGATTGAAGAAGAGGTCTATGTATGCCAACCTCCAGGTTTTGAAGATCCAAAACATGGTGATTATGTGTTCAAACTAGATAAAGCTCTGTATGGCCTACATCAGGCACCAAGAGCATGGTATGACACATTATCATCATACCTATTGAAGAACAACTTTAAAAGAGGAGCCATTGACAAAACTTTGTTTACAAAAAAAGTTAAAGATGATATACTACTGGTACAAATATATGTAGATGATATCATCTTTGGCTCAACCAATGATTTACTATGCAAAGAATTTGAAGAACTGATGCAGATTAAATTCAAGATGAGCTCTATGGGTCCAATGAACTTCTTCCTTGGACTCCAAGTCAATCAAAGAACAGATGGTATCTTGATAAATCAATCAAAATATGTCAAAGACATCTTGGAAAAGTTTGATCTGAAAGACAGTAAAAGTGCTAGTACACCAATGGAAACACACAAACATCTACGTCCTGATGTAGAGGGGGAGGATGTAGATGAACACTTATATAGATCAATGATATGTTCTTTGATGTACTTAACTGCATCAAGACCTGACATTATGTATAGTGTTTGTGTGTGTGCAAGATATCAAGCAAGGCCCAAAGAACTACACTTGCAGGCTGTTAAAAGAATATTCAGATACTTGAAAGGCAAACCATCACTAGGTCTATGGTATCCACATGATTCACCCTTTGAACTCATAGCCTACACAGATAGTGACTATGGAGGTGAATGTCAAGATAGAAAGTCCACTACTGGTGGATGTCAATTCTTTGGATCAAGACTGGTGTCATGGCAATGTAAGAAGCAAACAAATGTATCAACATCAACTGCTGAAGCAGAGTATGTAGCTGCATCTGCTTGCTGTGCTCAAATACTATGGATTCAAAACCAGCTTCTAGACTTTGGTATCTCTATCCTTAAAACTCCAATTTTTATTGATAATCAAAGTGCTATTAGTATTGTGAACAATCCAGTAAAACACTCAAAAACTAAACACATTGAAATAAGATTTCACTTTATAAGAGATTGTAATGAAAAGAAATTAATCAAAGTAGTTAAAATCCATATTGATGATCAATTAGCAGATCTTTTTACAAAAGCATTTGATGTAGGAAGATTCAACTTCTTGGTTAGCAGTATTCGAATGATTTTGATAAATTAAAATCTCACTTAAAATCATGTGTAAAGTTATTGTTGTAAAATATTATTCACTTACTTAAGTGTTTTACTACTGGTATATCTGTATTACTGGTGTGTAGGCATGTGCACAAAATACTACTGGTAGTTAAATACTACTGATGTGTATTAGGTTCACACAAATACTACTGGTAAGTCAGTAGTACTGGTATTCACATATACTACTGGTCTTGTATTTTAGTGGTTACTACTGATGTCTATAGTTACTACTGATGTCAAAATCTTTAGTCATTACTGATGTTAGTAGATACTACTGACGTTTTACTACTATTATCTTATTTACTACTGGTCTTTCAAAAACTCAATTACCAAACTAACCCCCATGAAAATAACCGTTATGTTATGATTCGAAGGGCATTTTAGTAGTTTTGCAGGATAAATCGAAAGATATAAAAGGCGGCAGTCGATTAGTTTAGCATTATCTTCACTTCGATTTGCTAAATCCTCTCGATAAACCCTAGCTTACGATCAAAAATATTTCGTCAATAACAAAATTCATCCCTGTTCTTCTCAAAATTCAAACAAAAATGGCAACTCTAAAATCTTTGAATGTTGAAACCGATCTCAAATACTCAGAATTTCACAATATGTGTGCCTTTCTAAAGAATCCCGTCGGCACAAAAGATTTTCGTCCGATCGTCAAGTTCTTGAGAAATTCATATATACAGTTTGCTTTAACTATAAAACCGAAATCATATCAACAGCACTTGGTGGATTTGTGGACCAATGCTGAGCAAACGGAAGGAACAACCATATCAATGATCAAATCCAAAGTAGATGGAAAGCATATCACAGTAACAGAACAATCAATCAGACACCATCTACAACTACATGACGATTCAGGTATGTCTACTCTTCCGAAGGAATACATTGCTGAAATTTTACAAAAAATGGGTTATGAGGGAAGACTGAACATAGTAACCTTTCAAAAGGGTCTTCTCTCCCCACAATGGAAATTCTTAGTACATACTATTCAGCATTGTATTTCTCCAAAAAGAAGTACTTGGAATGAGTTTAATAAGGCAATAGCCTCTGCTGTTGTCTGTTTATCCACAGACCAAGTATTTAATTTTTCTCAAATGATTTTTGAAGGTATGTTGGGAAATCTTAGTTCTTCTAAATTTTTAATGTATCCTAGATTTCTACAACATATCATAAACTGTGAATTGCAAAACTTGTCAACTCCTAAAAACATTTTTATATTACCTGAGTTGAACAAGAAAGTTTTCTTAAACATGAGAAAACAATTAAAATTTTCGGGCAAGGAAACCCCTTTGTTTCCTAACATGATCAAAGATCAATCACAAATTGGAGAGGGTTCAACCATTGTTACAACCCAAGTTGAACCTCAACCCACTCCATCACCCCCAAATACAGCCCAAACACCACCCCAACTAGTCACTCAATCAATAGCCCAAACAGAAGTCCTGAATGTGTCCCAGGAACTTGATATAAATCTGCAGAGTGCTACTCTTCACTCTGTAGAAGACCTACCAGATAAAACCAAAAATATTTCCACTATTTACAAAAGAAAGAAATCTTTAAAGGACACCAGGGGACACATTGAGTCAAACCCCAGGCTCCAAGAGTTGTCCTCCAAGGAGGAGAGAGGACATGAGGCGAGGGCTTTCACTACTGATGCCCCAAAGGTGGGTGCATAGGACAGTGAAAACATAATTAGGACCCAGACCTCGGCAACTTTGAGTGATGACTCATTTGAGGAGTTACTCAAAGAACCCCGGTGCCAAGAAACCTCAAGGGGGGGCATCTCTGCTTCTTCTAGGAAGAAGAGGAAGTCTAAAAGACCCATTGAATCACCAAGAAGTGATGAGGGCAGATCTTTTGAATTGATGGACATGATGGAAAACCTCAAAGCCAATGTACCTGTTAGTGAGCCCGATGATCTTGCTAGATGGAGTGAGGGCAGTATTAAAATCAACCAATTGACGGATAAAGTGGATTCTCTTGAATCCACTGTACAAGATTATCTCAAGTATTTAACAAACCAAGGAAAAACAATGGCTGCCATGAAAAGGCATGTCAATACCATCAACAAGAGAATGAGGTTCTATGAGCAAAGGCTTCATCAACAAACCAAAATCATCAGAAAATTGAAGAAGAAACTTGATGATAGTGAGGCTCCACCAGTTGAGCTCACTAAGGGGGAGAAGGATAACATACAGACCATGATTGATGAATCTATTGCAGCAGCAGCATCCTCCCTCTTAAATTTAAAAGAAACAGAAGTTGATGAAGGCCCAGAAATGATGGTAACTGAAGATGAACCATTTACTACTGCTACAATGCAAGAACAAGTTGAAAAAGAAACACCAGTAGTATCTCCCACTACTGATATGATAGCAGTAGTAAGTAAAGAAGAGGAAGTAAAAGCAGCAAATACTACTGATGCCCTATCAGTAGTAACTCCTGAAATTACACCAGTAGTAACTACTCTGGTTACTACTGAAGAGGAAGAATTACAATTTCCAGAGCTGATTGAAAGAGAAAGACATGTCATTATCTCCAAACCACCAACACCAGATCAACCACTTATCATACCTGACATTGATGATAATGTGAATTGGTTTGAGGTAGATGAGTGTACACTTCCTCCACACCCTAAAATCTTACCAGAAGGTCAACTACATCTGTTTTATCCAAAACTTCTGATGATGGGTATTCCTGATATGAAATACATTCCACCTCCACCATCTGCTCATATTGGAAAAGGAAAAGAAATATATGATGATGATTATCCAAACAGAGCATTAGGTCATCACATGGTAAACAAGATAAATCATGTCAGAGCAGAAAAGCAATCCAGATGGAGAATAAAACACATAAAATTTTTGGAGAAAGTGGAAATGTATCAAGCTTTAGTAGAAAATAAGAAGAAAGTTCAAAGTGTAGCTCATGTTCAAATACCTGCTCAAATCAAAGATGTTCAGATAGAAGCCCAAGAAGCAGAATTCAAAAGGCTCAGAAAAGTAGAAGAAGAACATCTAAACTGTCTTGAAGATCTGGTAGCTGAATGTAAAAGAACAAAAGGTGATCTACCAGATGATATCTTTGAACAAAAGACACTTATGATAGACTTTCTCAAGACAAAAGGGTAGAGTGCAAAATCTTTTGGAAGAATGAAGATGATGACTATAATAGAAAAATACTGCACTGTTAAGAAGAAAGACTTGGCTGAACAAGAAGCTGAAGAAACAAAGAAAGCCAAAACTTTAATGAAAGCCAAAACTTTAATCCCAATCAGTCCAAATGTAATCAAAGCTGGTAGTGTTTCAACTACTGGTGATACTTCAACTCCTCAATCAAAGAAAAGAAAATCTGTTGATCAAGAACAAAGCTCTAAAAAGAAATCAAAACAAATTGTACCTGTTCTTGAAATGCCAGTTGCTCCATTGCAGAACAATCCAATTATTAACTGGAGGGTTATGCAGAATAATGTTATAGAGGTCATAAGGGAAGACAAAGTTGTACAGAGATTCACTGGATGGTTACCATTGATCAGATCATGCTCTAGAAGTGATGTAATCAAGCTTCTGATTATTGGAAAACCTAGAATGACAAAGAAATCATGGAAAGAGTCTGGTGCTGGATACTTAACAAAAATGATAGATGCTGCATTTTATCCAGATAATTATCCAGAACAATTTACTGATCCAGGTAATGTGTATGCTTGGAATGTCATTCCTACTGCCAATATGTACTTCTTTGAGAAATCAGGCAAAGTGTGTGAATTGTACTTATATGAAAAAGAATATCCACATTCTGAGAAGACAATGTATCAGATATTCATAAATACTTTGATGAAACCTTATGATGCTGTTATGTTCCAAAACAAACTAAATTACTTTACAAAGAGGAACAGCAAATATATTATTGAACAAAGGCTTCAACAGAATCAAAGAACCCTTGAGAAAAGAAGAAGGGAACAAGAAGAGCAAAAGAAACTTGATTGATTAAAAGATAATCAATAAGTTTAGGGGGAGATTGTTGGAGTAAAACACAGATCAACTTATTACTGATGCTGCAGTTAGTACTAATCATACTTAGTACTGATGGGGCAGAACATGTTACTACTGATGAGTTGATACTGGTGTATACTATAACTAAGTTACTACTGATCAAAGTTTATTGAAGATACTACTGATCTAGAAGTAGTTACTACTGACGTTGGTTTTGGACTTACTACTGGTCACCAAGTTTACTACTGATGTTATGAATTTACTACTGGTGATTGCAGTTACTACTGATACGCGTTTTGGAAGCAAATCAAGTCCGAGATCTTCGTAGAGATAGTTATAGAATGTAAATCAATGTAAATCTTTATAATTCGATGTAAATCAAAGTCCTAGAATAACTAGGGTAAATAGTTTAGCTTCAAGGACTATTATAAATAGTTCCTTACGAATTGTAAACGTACGTGTGTATTGTTAACTCAATAATATACATTGAAGCTTTTTGTGAAACTGTGTTCTTAATACTTTCGCATATTATTTACAGTTCATCGTTCTTAATTATATTGATATAGTGTTGA
This sequence comes from Calendula officinalis, assembly GCA_963853835.1. NCBI lineage: Eukaryota > Viridiplantae > Streptophyta > Magnoliopsida > Asterales > Asteraceae > Calendula > Calendula officinalis. The sequence continues at coordinate 12,204,220 of OY970825.1, read as the reverse complement.
TCCGCTGCAACTTCTATATTCAATTAGATCTAAGGTGTTTATTAACTTTTATATAGTTAATCGATCCTGACACATGCAAACGAATTGACAAATGGATAAGATGGTATATTTGTTTTCCGTTTACAATCCATTTCCTAATTTTAGAGGACGTTAACCAATTTAGACATTAACCATTTAGTTATTTAGCCTATCAACTTATTAAGCATACATGAAGAATCTTAGAAACAACAATCGCTACAAAAAGATAGAAAACTTACAAAAAAAGGAGATTTCAAAAATAAGGGATCCTTACTTTTCAAAACTCTTTTCTAAAAGTCAATTAGTCAATAAATATTTTTCAAAAAGCACATCCAGCCATGCCTTGAATCAACTTATTAGGCATAATTATTAAGCTTTTAAAAATAATTTATTGACTTGACTTTTCAAGAAGTTATTAAATTAATAAGGTGCTTAGGTGTATAAGTTAAAAATCTTCAAAAACGAAATTTCAAGAAGTTAACGTGGTTTCAAAACTCTTTCAGAAAATCATTAAACTAATAAGAACTTTTCAAGATGCACATCCAAACATATCTAGATCAATTATAATTAGAAAACATGCACATATAACTATATAAGTAGCAACAACAAAAATGATGCTGGAGATAGTAAATCCTAAACTTTTAATTTGAAAGAATTGAAATTAAACTTAATTGGCCGGTGGGCTTTGTCCAAAATTTCATCTTTCTTGTGTTTATCTCTCTAGAAATTAGATTAACAAGATGATTTTTTACGTATGTTTGGAGATGGTGTTTTGGTGAAGAACTTTACTTTAGTAAGCAACATGAAATCATACCATATGAATTGACATTTTTTATCGTTACTTTCATTTTTAAACATTGTTAACATCATTTTAGTAAAGCTTTTGTCATAAAATATGCAAACGCAACCAATTTACGAAGTATCACTTCAAAGGAAACAGAGGAAGTAAAAAAAGAAGAAATAATACAATAAAATAGTATAGTTACAACTCAGTTCTCAAAGTTATAAAACCATTACTTCTTTAAATCAGTATCCAATTAAACAATCACCCCTTCAAGCTGACCATTAACAAACCATATCAAAGAGAAACAGTTTAATTCAGTTCAATTCATATGTCTTGGTCTTCTCATCGACCAAACATTCAATGTTTCAACAACGGCGGCCTCAGTGCCGTTGTTAAATAAATAAAGATGGGCGTCTCCATCGACAGCAAGTGTCGGATAAACCCTGGATGTTATTACTGTCTTTCCACCCTCCCCAAAGCTCTCAACAATTGAATGATCAATCAAGCTCCTAAGTGAAAGCTTCTTTTTGGCTAGATCCACATCCACAAAGCCTGCAAATGATGGCTTGTACTCATCTTTGTTCAACGAGGAGCTATATCAATAAAAAAACAGAAAACCAATGTCAAAAATCAAATTGGAAAAAAAATATATAAGGATAGACTACGAAAGTTATTAATGAGAGAGAGATTACGGTGAGGCATCTGAACACATGAGAATTTTATGTTTATTCTCAAAAGTCTTGAAAACCCTAAAGAAAACAGGAGTGTATTCTTCGAGTTTGGTCGAGGCCAACGTTAAAAGACCAAAAGGTCCTAACCCTCCTTGTTGTGTAGTGCCCTTTATTGCACATATGCTCATGGCCAGATTTTCTAAGGGAAATTTAGACCATCTCGGGTCAAACGTTTCAGCCTTATCCAAGCTGGCAAACGTAAAGACCACCTCCACATCAGCCTGTAGTATATCATTTAAAAAAGTCATTACAAACAAATCAAATAATTGTACAAGTCAAATGTGATACGCCTAATGCATGAGGTACAAACCTGTGCGGGAGTAATTCCTTTGACCTCAACCACCTCACCCTTGTTGAGTTTCACCTTGTTTTGGTGCACCCTCTCACCTCTTAATGTTTCCAGTTCATGAATTGGCCACTGAACCAATTGGCGTCCACTAGGATCCAGCCATACCATACGTGGAATCGACTGCAAGGTATTAATTTCAACATAAGAAATATTTTTATATCATGTATTATATTTAATTATAATACAACTATATATTTTACGCAAAATATAAGATTTGTTACCAGAATTCCGGACCATCCCTTTTCTGTATTTTCAGATCTGGTACTAGACTCATTAACCCATCCCCACAAAATCCTACGGTTTTGAGCCGGGTCAAAGAAAGTCTTTGAGGCATAAAAGTTTCCATAATCATATCTTAGCCCGGCCCAACCGTCAACAGAACCCTTGTGTGGGTGATATTTGTCCATGCTCGAGTTGTATGACCCGATGGTGTAATACTCAAACCGGGTCAAATCGAGGCTGACCTTGAAAACATGTTTTATAGCCCCTGTCAACACCGAGGTGTCCAACCCCTTCTTCCCACTGGTGGATACCGGATATAAATCGGGGCATTCCCACATACCCGTACCCGGTTTGTCATGGAGACTATGTTTAGCCTTGGTCCACTTGACAAAATCTCGGCTTCTGTATAGGTAAGCAATGCCACGATTGTTGTGCCTGCTACCCACAGTCATTTTCCAATGACCGTTGTTGAACCAGGCAGTTGTCGGGTCCCGAAAAGCAGACACGTTCTCGGTAGTTGGTTTGAGTATCGGGTTGGCATCGGGTTTGACCCATTCTTTAAGTAACGGGTCCGAATAGTTGGCGGGTATGGCATAGTTCTGTACTTGGTAACCCGGGGCCGGCTTTTTATGGATGATCCCGGTGTAAAGAATGACCGGTTTGTTTCCTGGAAGGATTGTGGCAGACCCAGACCAACACCCGTACTTATCGAAAGGTTTTGACGGTACGATTGCTGGTTCTAATGGAATCCAGTTGATCATGTCTTTTGACACCGAATGGCCCCACTCAATGTTGCCAGATACAGAGCCTGTCGGGTTATTTTGATAGAACAGATGGTAGTATCCCTTGTAATACATTGGTGCTGTTAAAAGATCAAAAACAAAAACAGTTATTAATTAAAAGCTATTCATAATAAAACATATCTAATTAGTGAAAAGGAAGACTGATAAACTCACCATTTGGGTCTTCGGTGATTTAATCGAATTGTTTCATCAGCATCATGCAAAAACAGAGTGAGAAACATTATTTGTAGGAAAATGATAATACAAATTAATCATAAAAAAATTATGATTATACTGATATTATATATGTAAGTCTCATAGGCACTGAAATTTTGTTAAACTATTAAACTATATCTCATATAGTCTAAACCATGTCATGTAATTCACATTTTGTTTAACTTTTAAACTATATCCACTTTGATCATGGATTTAACAATACTAATAAAACTTGAGTTTATGAATGCCTCAAACAGATACTTCAAAATCAATATCTATATAGTGTATATATTCATTAAATACAATATAGTTACCCAAAAAAAAAAAAAAGAAATACCATTAATCCAACTTTGTTTAGGTTGAAAATGGTATCCACTTATGTAAGCCTCATTGACTTTTGTAGAAGTCAAATATTCACTATTCATATTACTCTTGTGAAAAGCCATAACACCTCCTCCTCCATCATTCAACGATAAAAATAAACATAATGCCCAAAAAACCCTCATCCTACAAAATAAATCAAGAAGCTTAGTTAGTTTGCACGTTGTGTATATATTCATTAAATACAACATCGTTTAATTTTTACTTTGAAAGTAAGCAAATACAGATTTATTAAATAATTATTTAAATAAAAAAATAATTATTAAATTAAATAAACAATAATAACTGAATAAGTAAATTAAATAAATTAAATAAAAAAATAATTATTAAAGTAAATTTCAAAATAGTAAATAAATACAACAATAACGGGCTCGGGATTCAATGGGCTGACCAAATTGGGCTGACAGGCTACTGGGCTGGCCCAAGGCCAAAGCCCAGTAGAGAGAACAGATTCGTGGGTCTGAACAGAAACGGAATTGGGTTTAATACTGAAATAGGCTAAGCTGCATTCAACTGATTAATAAATGTTACTGGGCTGAAACAATATCAATAATCGATCGGATGATATTGGTCTTGGGTTTACCAAGTAAGGGCTAACAGCTTTGGTGAGTATTGAACCAATGGTCTCGGGTGGTAATATGACGGAAATAAAAGAATCACCAGTAGATTTCACCGCTACCGGCGGCTGGAAGACCCGCCGGAAAACATAATCTCATAAACACACACACACATACGACACACACATACACAAAGTTGTATTAAGAAAACAGGGGACAAGATCGGGAAAGTGGTAGACGATGAACCCACGTGTAACCAAACACATAGACACACACCGGCGCACACACTTGTATGTGTTTCTGCCGTGGAGAAAAATAACGGAGAAACATGAAACGGAGGGATGGTCATGAGTCACGGTCAACCGTTTACGATATAAAGAATGATCGGGATTATACCTGCTATGTCGAGAAGTGGCGGCCGAAGTCGAGTCTGTTGCCGGAATTGTTTCTGGGTTTTCTTCCTTCGTCAGAGCTGCCTTCGGGTGGTATTTGTGGGGGTGGTTTTTCGGGTATGTCGCCGGAATGCAACGGAAAGAAGATGGTGGTGTGAAGAAAACCGAACAGAGAGTAGCTCGTCGGAGTTCGGTTGACTAGCCGGAGATTCCTCTGGAAAAAAACGAAGGAGAAGGGTGATGGTGTCGATATAGAGTAAAATATTAGGGATGGTTTTGGGTTTTATGGTAAGTTGATTTCCATTGGTCAATTTAAAAAGGCATTGTGATTTGCTAAATTAAATATATAATAAAAATAGGAGGTGTAGTTTGTTAGGGGCGAGCGGTAACCGGACCAATGTAAAGGGTGATATTCAAATTTGTTAAATTATTTTATTTTAATATAAACTTGTATATGTGTTTTCTGAAATTATTGTCTTGATAAAATATTTTTATCGGGGTTTTACTGATATTTTACCGGTGATTATTTTCTGGCTGAAATTTATGAGTTCAGACATACTTTTGATAGTTTCAAGTATTTTCATATTATACAGTATACTTGATATTGTTACTTGTTTAATTAATCTCATAAGATGTTTCATGCTTTGCTTTTGGTACCGCTTTCTTTGGTTGATCTATTGTATCATTATAAATTATAAAATTTATATATTTTGATTTGGTTCATAATTATGTTGAGTCACCAACTCGCTAAATGTACTGCTCTAACTATATGAGACACAACTACGTCATGCACAAATAATAGACAAATTTTGTTTTTAGGATTTCACCAAACTTAAATGCATCCGAATTGTAATCATAAATGATATTAGGGTTTTATGTTATACTCGAATGTAAATAAATGCTCTCATAAATTAGATTAGGGTTCTAATACACTATTAGGGTTACAATAAATGTCGAATTAAATGTCTAAATTTTAGGGTTGTCACATGACGTCATGTAGGGCTGTAAAATCGTGCTATCGTTTCGTGTTTTTGGGTAACATGACACGGCCCGAATTCGTTCAACACAAAAACAACACGAATTTGATTTTGAAAAATCATCGTTTTTTGATTTCGATTCTATCGGTTTCGCTTCGGTTCGGTTTCTAGACCACGCTCGCTCCTAACGGGAACTAAATTGAGTTTGCAATTCCTCAAATTGCTGTAAATAACAACAATGAGTATAATCACTATAATACTACTATCATACTTTAATTCCCATTTGACTAAATAAAAAAATCAGCATCGTAAGAAATATTATAAAAGATTTACAATGCTATATTTTATGCTAAGCATTATCTATTTAAATGATAATATGAAGTCGAAATATTCAAGTACCTTTCATTCCAGTTCTTCTTTGTAGTATTATTCTTTTTAGTGGATATACACCACGTGATCAAACATAAATTAACCTCTGCAGAAAAAAAAGACAGCTACATAACAGTAACTATTTGAAACTAACTGACATTTCAAATCTTAAAAGAGATATTAAACAAAAACAAATGTTGTAGCAGCTTTGAGTCTTTCGATTACAACTTAAAGATCCTTAGTCAAAGTTGTTTTCATCATCTTATGATTTACTTCTGCTTTGTTTTCTTATATTTTTTGCTCTATGGTCATAATCTAATGTACTTAAGGTTTCTTCAAAACAATATACAACCGTTGCAATAATACTACAAAGTTTTGGTGTTTCCCCCCAATGAGTCACGTAGTAAACGAGTCACTTTACTAATATTTAAATTAAAAAATTTGAGAAATTTATCATTTATGCCGAAAAATAGCATTTGGGCCGAAAAAATCGAACCAAACTGAAAACCGAACCGAGACCGATAACATGTTATCGGTTCGATTTCGGTTTTGAAAATTTATCGTTTTCGGTTATATCGGTTTCGCTTTCGGTTTTTTTTGTAAGTTTTCTATTTTTATGTAGCGATTGTTGTTTCTAAGATTCTTCACGTAAGCTTAATAAGTTGATAGGCTAGATAACTAAATGGTTAATGTCTAAATTGGTTAACGTCCTCTAAAATTAGGAAATGGATTGTAAACGGAAAACAAATATTACCATCTTATCCATTTGTCAATTCGTTTGCGTACCCACGAACAAATAAGTAGTAGAATTGATGGTTACTAAGGATTACAAAAATATATATTTGTAGTATGGATTCACGTCATAAGTCACCAATGAATACAAAAATATACATTTGTAATATGGCTTCACGTCTTATGTTACTATGAAATGCAAAAATATGCATATGTAGTATGTCTTTACATTACAAGTTACGAAGGAATACAAAAATATACAAAAATTGCATTAACTTATTATAAAATAAGCATGTGCTTGTGAAATGAATTGATTTACACTTTCAGACTTTCCGTAGGTAATTCCTACATACATAAACCCTACATTAAAGTTTACTTGAACGAGTTATTAATAAACTTATAAATTACTACGTATAATTAATTAATAAGGGAAAAGTGAGTGTGTGGTTGTCACATACCTAAACTTAGGTGTGGAACTATCCATAAAATTACATAATTTTGGCCGATGAGTTTTGCCCAAAAGTTTATCTTTCTTGTGTTTATTTTTATTTTAATTATTACCAAAAGGGTAATTTTGTTATAAGGACTATTTTGGCCGAGCTTATACTCATGATGTACGCGACCTATTGTCGTCGTGACCGACTTTAAACAATTCTATAACCATCTAGTATATGTTTACCTATGGAAGAATTGAACCGGTGGCCTTTATGAAATCATTCGGAAGCTTTTACCACTAGATCATTACTAGGGATGGCAATGGAGCGGCTGTGGATCGGGTGATGCGATGTCCACATCCATATCCATTTAGATTTATATCGTCCATATCCACATCCATATCCATTTAAAATCATTTCATCCATCCATATCCATATCCATCGGATTATAGCGGGTAAATGGGCATCCGTTGGATATCGAAAAAAAATTGTTTTCTAAAGAAAGTATGATAGTTTCATAGATAAATTTACAATTTTTGTCGAATATGTATATAGTTTCTTTCAAAAGAATATACAAAGGAAAACATAATTACGAACCTACATTCGACGCATCGAGGCATAGAACATAGTTTGTAACTAATACCCAATTATTGATAGATACAATCATACAAACGAAAACATAACTTAATATACATAGAAGCCTAGAGTACGGTTTGTAATGTTTACAAATTTAGTTATATTCAATGTTTTGTTATGTATAAATTTGATTGAATAAAAAATATGTAGACATATATTATTAATCATGTAAATTTGTAATATAAAAAAGATTAATTTCGGATTAAATGGATTCATCCATGCATTGAAAATCATCATCCGTATCCGCTCCAATAAACATCCATATCCGCTCCACATCTAATATTCACCCATTTAACTTCATCCATATCCACCACCGGTGGAGCGGATTGGATCGATGATTATTAGGGCGGATGAGATTGCCATCCTAATCATCACCCTCTCTGAAAATTAGATTAAAAGATGAGTTTTCTTAAAAAGAATGCCAATAGTAAATTTGTGCACTCTGTTTATCTCTTATGTTTAATGCATCTCTGTTTATCTCTTGTTAATATCATCGTAACTATAAATTTTGACTAAAAAAAACAAATCGTTTAGGCTTAACTTTTAATTTAGTTCTTACTTTGATGGAAGGAACTTATTTTATCAAGCTTGTAATTTGTGAATAATATTACTTTTTATTAATATGGCTATGGATCCGATTCCATCTCTAAGGAGTCTCGGGCCCATCCAGATCGATTTCGGGCCCATTCCATCCCTAGTCTTAACACACAATTTTCCAAATAACTTGGATATCATCCGCAACCTTCCATAAAATCAATTTCCCCCTACCAGATTTAACCAATTGTTGAATATCTTCCAACAACTCCACATTGAATTAAATTAATCATTTTTTACTATGTCATGGTTATCCTTTTCCTTTTTATTTACACAATGTATGATGTATATTGAAATCGGACTAAACAAATTCGTAAAAAACTTGTCTCTACTTGAAGGTTTTGATGTAATTTTTTTGTGCATTGTATCTTTATCTTTTTCTTCACAAATATAGATCACCAATTCTACGGTTTTTCTAGCTTGTACATAATCCATTCATGTCGAGAAGCATTTACGTGTTCAAATACACATAATGAATTTAATAAATTTGGAACTTATTATTAGTTTATCTTGTAGAACTACTCGTTTAGTGTCACATTTCAATAAAAGAATTGAGTTGATATGTTATAAAATTTATCTCTTTATGTCAATAATATAAAAATACTCTTATTTCATCTAAAATCTAAAATGGAAAATATAGTAACAGTGGGCAGTGGCCCACCCTCAAAGTAAAATCTGTTGGCTCGTAAGACTCTACCTCATACGGGCAATTTTCTCCTCTTCAATTTTCTAAAATTCCAATTCATTAATTATTATCTTTTTTCTTTTTCTTCCATATTTAGCTACCTATTGGCCATTAATATTCATATTAAAATTTACACTTTAACCTGTGACATTTTTTATATTCCCATAATTCCATTAACTATATAAACTTATAATTGTAGAAAAATTGTTGATTCAAGTTATGAATTAGAAGATGTCACAAATTTTACATTTGTGAAATTTTCAATGGGCAAAGACAGCACGTATAAAATTGTACATTTTTTAGTTTTAAAATTGCTAAATTTATGAATATCAAAGTTTAGCTATACAAGTATACATACATATTAAGTTTATTAGTTTGAAATTCGTAAATTTATGAATATCAAGTATATATTCTCCATAAAGTTCTCAAAATTGAACTAGGTGAAATTAAAAACCAAATACGTTAGGTTTTTGCCTTGGTTCGTATTTATGGTTTGATATGGAATTCACCTGACATATACTTATAAACTTTGCTTCCGTTAGGATATAATCCTGGTACAGCCCTGTACCCCGTGCTATGTTGTATGAATTTTTATACGACGCTCATTAAATTTCTTTATATCAGTAAATTTTCAATTGTACAAAGTTTACCTATATTTTCTATTATTTAGTTGATTGCATACAAATGATTTTTCCTTAGTTATTATGTAAACTCATATTCTTTAATTTACTTTGTGTAGGAGTGTGTAACTCATGTCAAAAACTTTATTTTAGAAACAATATTATATAATTTATTATTTTGGAAATTTAGATCTCGTTAAAATAAACTTTGTATATCAATTTCATTTTTAAGATCTAAAAGAAGTTTACTTTTAATCCATATGATTACATATTTTAACAGTTGTATATATAGTGTGTGTTACGAACTTACAATGTTTTTGTAGACTGAAAAGATTTTAAACTTGTCAAAAGTAAAACAAAAATCTCACCCTTACTTTTTCCTCCATTCTTAACTTTGAAAGTTGTTGATTTCCTTTTCAATGATACACAACCACGCATAAACATTAGTCCTAAACGAAATATAAAGGTGTGCATCAAAAAGTGAATACCTAAGAGTCTAGTGAGCGACGATGGCCAGATTATCGGATATGGTAAACTAGACAATATTACGGAGAACATTGTGTTGGATTATGTGCATATACAATGACGTATGCCGTGTCGACTTAGGGCTGTCAAAACCTGGCGCGACACAATAAAAATACACGAAACGAAACGAAATTGAGACGAAATCGAAATTTGATATGTGTTCGTGTCGTGTAAAACAAACAAGAAGTCGTGATCGTGTCGTGTTCGTTGGTTTTAACTTTTCTATATTCAAGCTAACATGTTAATGTGTTGTTAACATGTTAGATATACATATTTTAGATATTATGTGTTGTTAACATGTTAATAGAAACCCGTTTTATTCTTTTCAAATTGAGTTTTGACCGTTGGTTTTAACTTTTCTATATTCAAGCTATGAACTTAGCATGTTACAACCCTTTTAATTGATTGTTGTTATTATCTAAAAATGCATTTTTAACTTGCGACACACTTAGCTATGCAAACTTGTGACTTCTATTAAATGGAAATTGTAGTATCTCCAAAATCGAATTTAAAGGACAACCGTGCATCATTATTTATATTTCATATTTAAATTTAAATATTTAAATATTTAAATACTCATACATTTATAACTTAACCCAAATAATAATACTCATACATTTATAACTTAACCCAAATTATTCCTTTGGGACATACTAAAATATCTTTCACCTACAAAATTCCTCAAAAAAGCCCACAAAGACCATCTCTCCGCGTTACTTCCACTACTCAACTGGAGTGCCACTCACTCACGTGACTTGTGATCTAGTGGCGGTGAGAATTTTAGCTGCCACATAGAAGGAGAGGAATTCACGCAGCACCACAACCCTCTCACCTATTTCATACCAATGTAAGTTTTTGGTTTTGATTGGCTAATAGTAAAATAATAAACAAAACAAAAAAAAAAAGCAATTTTTATTTCAGAAACTCTGATTGCAAACCATAAATAAAGGCATATTAAAACCTTTTATCGTTGTTAGAAAATGTATTCAAATATGAGGTAAATTTGTTTTATGGGGTAAATTAAATGTGGTTGCTATAAAAGGCTCTGTAAACCAAAAGCTACCTATTTAATTTGTTAACCAAAATGAAAGATGCTTTGACCCACTGCATATTTTCTTAAAATAGATCCTAATGCTACCTTTTCTTTTTGCAAAAAAGTAAAATAAAATAACTTCAAATAACTTAATTAAAACTTGATTCATTTGCAATATGTGCATATTACATATTTACATAGGCTCAAAAAGTCTAAATACAAACTCAGATTCGATTCTTATATATATAAGCTTTCTCTAATTTACTCTAGTTTCTCTAAGATGAGATTTGAACTCATTACCATAATTAACAATAACATACACTAATGTCACTAGATTATAAGCTTTGGATACAATAATATGTTAATTGATCGTTATTATTAATATACATAATATCTAATATACACCAATACAACTAGACCATATCATTTTTTGTAATTTCTTTATATTGGGATCTTATTTTCGCTTCCAGAAAGTAACTATTTCATGAAACTTTATCTTCGAAAAACTAGTGATCACTTATGTGGTAATAGTAATCACAAATCAAAAGGAATTCTTGTTCGAAATTTAATTATTTCAAGTAAAATTACACTAAAAACGAATAAATAAATAAACTAAAAGGGTAATAATCTAGTGGTAACAATATTACGAAAAACATTATGGAGAACACTATGCTGGATTATGTGCATATACAATGACGTATGCCGTGACGACGTGACGTCATCCACAATACACTATAAGATACTAAAGAGTCACACGACTGCACACCTAATCTCGAACCAAGTAACTAATTACCAACTATAAATTAACTAGTTAAGTTAATTATTAAAAAAAAGTTAATATTTATTATTATTTAATAGTTAATTAATCAATGTTCGGGATTGTTTTTATTATTTTTGCTGTGCATATATCTTTGATTGTGTTAGATAGGGGTGCTTATCGGGCCAAAACCGAACCGAACCGAACCGATAGAACCGATAACCGATAACAATGAATTTTCAAAACCGAAACCGAACCGATAACATGTTATCGGTTTCGGTTCGGTTCGGTGTCGGTTCGGTACGGTTTCGGTTCGGTTATTTTAGGCCAAATGTTCATCCTTTTCCGAAAACCGAACCGAACCGATAGAACCGATAACCGATAACGATGAATTTTCAAAACCGAAACCGAACCGATAACATGTTATCGGTTTCGGTTCGGTTCGGTTTCGGTCGATTATCGGTTCGGTTCGGTTTTTTCGGTCAAAATTCTCACCCCTTTAGAACCCTGCGATTTCCTTCAGTGGTATTAGAGCCACTTCTATGCTGGGTAGAAGATAATTTATGTATTTCTTTTATTTTGGTGATTTTACGTATCATGTGACTAAGAGTTTAAACCTTTATTAGTCAGGTAACAAAATCAATTTATTGATTTTTGTGAATGATTAGTTTGTTTAATCACAAGTTATTTATTTTATTGTTGCGTTTAAATATTTTGTTTAAATATTTTATATATACGTGTATCGAATGAATGTGGGATGGAAGCATCGGCCGTGGCAGAGCTATGGCGGTCGAAAGAAGTCGCATATGGGTTGAGGTGGTTTCGTCCGATCACGACCTGTAATCGCAAGGAAAAGTTGCGCCTCACGGCATCGGCTCTGTTTTTTGTATCTGGGCTCGGCGAGAAAAGGGTTTTGGCCCAAGGTTCCACCTCGGCCCACATGTATGCGTGAGGCTTTGGCCCAGGGAAGAAAGCATCATGGGCTTCAAGCCCAGCAAAAAACAAGCCACGGGCTCGGCCCGATTGTTTTATGCGGACAGGGCTTCGGTCCAGCTGGCATACGTGTCTCGGGCTTCGGCCTAGCTGGTATAAGAGAATTGGCTACGGCCCAAAAATAATCGAGCACGAAATTTCAGGACTGGGGCTTGAACAGTTAATCGGTTTTATCTTTGGACCATGTGACTAATAGTTTGGGCTTTCTTTACATGTCTATTTGCACGCGTGGTGATTTACTTTGTTAATACTCCTAGTGAAATAATATGTTTTAAACTGTTTAAGAAATATTCTTTTAAAATGGATTTTTGCAACGACAATTTTCGACTTAAAATGACATATTAGTTTTAAAAATTGGCAAGTGTTTTATGAAACAAGTAACATTTTTACTAAAAGAATATTAGACCTGTAGCGTTAGCTGACGCATCTAACAACAGTAGATGTGCTAAACCTAGTTATAAAAATAATATTCTTTATCGTACAATTTACACCTATTCAAGACTACCACATTCTTTATCGTATAAAAATAACATATTAATTTCAACGATGGTAGGTAAACCAAATATCGTTTCTACATGGGACGATTAAGCTGACTCGTAAGACTAAAACTAAGTAAATTAACCTAAAAATAATAATTGCAAAAGGGTTTGTTTTAATTATTTAAACTATAAATTAAAAAAATTAAATTGAATTAAAAACAAACAAATGAAATTTGAGAAAAACTCTAATCAGTTGGAGAAGACATTCACTATGACCGAATCCCCGTAGACGTAAGTTTGGTTGTTTAAGACCCCACTGACATGATTCTCTAGAAGTTGGATAGTTAGATTTCTCTCAACTTCCCATAGTGTCCCTAATATGATCCCTAAAATTTTTATCTCTTAAGAGCCATATTAAAGTCATATTTCGGTTTAGCGGTTTTAATTGAGGCTCAGATTTCCGCCACCCATTAATCCTAGGAATTTCTTCTCTCAAAATTAATCTTTTAGCTACACCTAGGTTATTGGTATCTGATCTCGGGCCCCTAGGTGTAGTGACTAGTGAATCGCCAACTAGGTCACCGAAGCGAAAAGTAGAGAAAACTATTAAACTATTTCGACACTTTCGTTATCTAAGATAATTATATAGTTAACATTCCAAATAAGCAAAAGTTAGAGGTTAAGCTAAAAGGTTCTCTATTAAAACGCCAAATACTCAAGTAACATAAAAATAATCCTAAAGATAAACCAAACGTAGATCTAAAGTTCATACAATCATGGTGAATAAATGATTCTAACATATCGACATACTAGACAAATCAAAAATCAAACAAATATAAAAACTTGAAAACATAGTTCTATTAAAACAAGAACCAAATCCAGTAATGCTTGATCATGTAGAATGCCTTTGTGTTATTCCCTTCCGTCCGTTGTTTCGTTCGTACGTGAGGGGTTTTTCAAAATGGCATGACTCCCCCTGGTTTAATTTTCGTTGTCTGTATAACTGTATTAATAAAAAAAGCACGTGTGCCGGTGTCTCTCCAAATTGCGTGGCCTGTGGGCCTCTTGTCTATAATTTCGTGGCCCAAAATGTTGATTTAGTGTCTTCAAATTTACGGCCCATGTTTTCATTTGGGTGTAATGACTATATTGGTTTTGGGAGCTGATTCGTATAGAGCATTTTTTATCCATGCAGAGCAATTTGATCCCAAATGACAAATATGCCCTTACTTTCCTTTTATCATATTATTCATTTCACCCCTCCCACTAAGGGCATTAATGTCATTTGATATAAGATTGCTCTGCATGGATAAAAATTACTCTGTACGAATCAGCTCCCATTGGTTTTACTATGTAAAGTTAGCTATATATTTAGGAAAGAGTTTTTCTAACGTATGAGGCATATATTAGGTGCAATTAGTGAAATTTCAATTTCCTAATATATTTTGAATGACATTAATGAACTTCAATTTTTACCATTTTGGAACATGCAATAAATACGATTCTCGATTTAAATGGAAATTTGATGTTCATTAATTGCACTGAATGTATGCCCAGGGGCATACGTTAGAAAAACCCTTTAGAAAAATTCAATTCACAAACGACAAGAAAATCAGTGTTCACCCGTTCATAAATGTTATTTATTGAATACGCGACCCCTTTGCAAACGTATACTACATTCGTATTAAAATAACCGATACATATTTCTTTTAAGGTGTTATAAACTTTAAAATTTACCTTATTTAGTAAAAGAAACTCATATTCTGTAACACCCAAAATTTTACAAAAATAATGATTTTTTAAATACAAGATTTTAAATAAAAAGGTCCCAATAACTTGAATAATTAAATCCCAACAATAATATTTTCATTTAAAAATGTATTTAATGCGGGAATAGTTAAAATAAAATAAAGTGTTTTAAAATATTAAATGTTGTCCACATCAGTAATGAAAAGATACAGCGGTCAACCGTCCATCTTCTCCTTTCCTTTGCTGGTACCTGAAACAAGGTGGGGGAAAGTTTGGGTCAGCTGGGAAGCTGAGTGAATAATCTCAAAATGTAAACAATTATAACATACAACACATGAGGGCACATCGGTGTACTCCTACTCAGAATCTACTCGATTAATTACTCAGATTTATTTCTCGGATTTTATTACTCAGATTTTAATTTATATAGCGCGCTTGTGTGATTTGGGACGAGAGATCAACCTCGCCCCTCCTCACACCTCAGATAGGCGTAAGCCAAAAACTCAGACGGGAGTGATCCCAAAACTCAGACGGGAATAATCCCAAAAACTCAGACGGGAGGTGATCCCAAGGTAGGCATATAGCCAAAAACTCAGATGTGTGTTATTATGTTTTATTATCTCTTTAACATAATTATCTCAGATTGCCCTAGCAAGTAATAGCACAGAATGACTCTGTGCCGAGCTCAGTTACCCAGGCACAATGTCTCGGATCATGTATAAATAAACAGCTGCTCAGATACTCAGATAACAGATCAAACTCAGATAACAGATCAAACTCAGATAACAGATAAATCTCAGATAACAATTATGGTGCAAGAAATGTAACACGTAAGTCATGCATGTACAACGTTAAAACTGAATACACGGTGAGAATACTCACCTCGAGAAAACGTAAGCTCCAAAGGATCCTCAATACTCTAAGGCGCTGCTCGGTTATTCCTAGATGATCCTAAAAGCATAAAAATGAAACCCGAATTACAATCCGTTCTAAGGACTCAATTTAGAAAACTGGCAGCACCCGTCGGTCTCACGGAAACTGCTATAACTCTTAAACTGTGCAGTAGATTTATCTCATATTTTTACCAGGAAAATTAGACAACCAGAACTACATATCTCTGTGAGACGGTCACTGGCTAAAACATACTCTAAGTGTCTCAAAACACTGTTGCAAGACAGGCATGTCGCACAGGTCCTTTTCCTAACAGCAGCATACTAAATTGACTATAACTTTTAAACCGTAATTCGGATTGACGAGAGGGTTGCGGCGTTGAAACGCTAACTCAGAAAACAAGGTCCCAGCATGGGCCAAAAACCCTAAATATTATTTTAAGTATCTCAAAAACAGATTAGAACAGGTCAGACGCACAGTTACATATCACTGCGGCAGCTTACAGTTTTGATCATAGTTTCCCAACCGTAAATCCGTCTAACGAGTGCTCGAACAATTCGGAAAGCTAACTCAGAGGGCTACAAGTCTCTGTGAGACGGCCCTCTTCCAATTCTGCCTCTAAGACGTCTAAAAACAGCCCGCAACATGGCGGATGAAATCTGTTAGAAACTGCACACTTTCTCAATACAATAACAAGACAAAACCCGACACCAACACTTGAACGCCACCGGGACGTTCAGAAGTTCGGGTCTAAGGTTCATCGAGCTTGGCTCGGGACAAAACTCATTACTACAAAACTATTAAAATTACAAGAATTATACCTAACGTTTTAAACCGAACAAACTGAAACCACTGTAAACTCTGGCTCGAATATGCACGCAGGAACGGCTTGGGGCTGCAATCTCCTTGTCGGTATCCCTGGCTTCTCCTACACACGATTGTTACCTGAAGAATAGGTAGCAAGCAAGCAAGCACCTTTAATTAAAGGGAGGTGCTTGCCGACCAAGTCTTCAATCGTGACTAGGTTCTTGTAAATCTTCCACACGTGACCTCCTTCTTCTCAATCTTCAATTTAATTTCAGCTCTTTGGCCGCTTGGTTGCAGCGAATCTTCAAGAATATTTCACCAATTCAAATAACCCTTACGCTGCCTTGTTTGACTTTCAACGATTAAGAAAACACTACCCAAGACAAATGAATTCTTTTCTCCACCGACTAAGCTACTCCAACCTCCGATGAACCAAAATAAAAAGTAAATATGTGGAAGAATTTGGGATAACCACTGATTACACAAATATCACTTATTACTCACCAATTGCCACGACACTTGTCTGTTTGCCAAATTTTCGAATATAATTGATACCGCCTGATCATTGGCTCACAAACGGAATAAGTTTGGGTGATTTTCTCTAATCGCCGACGTATGACATCAATATGATGGCAGGAAGGCTTTTCGGCTGTGTGAAAGGTTCAGAAACGGACAAATAAAGATAATGAGTTTTAGGTTTAAACTTTAGATTAAATACCCTTAGACTCGGGCTCTAGGCCTTTAATTAGGATTGGGCTAAGCACCAAACTCGAGTTACAAAAGAAAACGAAAAGGGGTTCGGGCCTTGGCCAATTGGTCGGCCCGACTCAAAATAAAAACATGATTACTAGATCGGTTCAAGACCCGAGACGAACCAATAAAATGACGTCTACATAATATTAACCGTCCAACAAAATGTTGTCTAATTTTTACGAGACGACTAACTATTCATTTTAAATTTAAATATGATGATTAAATTAATATTATTTAATTATTAAAATTTCAGGGCGTTACATATTCCACTAATTATCTACTTAAATATAGTGAGATTACCATTTTATCATTATTTTTACTTTTAAAAATCATTACTTTCACTTTATTAAAAAAGAGTGAGACTTATCATCTATTAACTATCCACTTTAATCTATCTTAACTATTATTTTAATCTTTTGCCTCAAAATTCGTAAACCTCCAAATGTATCTTTTATCGTAATAGTATAAATTTCTAATATTCAAGTAAATTTTCACTTTGTCTTGTTGATTCAACCTACAAATAACAAAGACATGATTAATGTATTGATTATATAACTGTTGCTCAATTTAAAAATAAAAAATGTTAGATATTGCCGAATAATAATATGTATACATGAGACAATATCAACATGTATCATGTTTAACGATACTTTGATGTGTTGCCCTGCCTAAACCGTGTACATCGGGATTCAAATCATTGTGGGGAAGGAGATGAGAGGATCTGCGTTTCCCTGACGTGACGGGCCAAATTGTCATCCAAGTTTTATAGGGTGAGGTCTATTGGTGATTCCCTGATGTGACGTGACGGGCCCAAAGTATGCTTAGTGAGACTAATTATGTACGAATTTATGTTTCGATTCAATGTCTCGAAGTCTAGGAGTCGGTGTCTAGTTTAAGATCATGATTGGTATAATGCCTACCTACCAGAAGTAGCATGGGGTAACCGTGCACCGGCTTGTCAGGATCGATTAACTATAGAGAAGTTAATAAACACCTTAGATCTAATTGACTATAGAAGTTGCAGCGGATCAACACTATATCAATAAATTAAGAACGATGAACTGTAAATAATAAACGAAAATATTAAGAACACAGTTTCACAAAAAGCTTCAATGTATATTATCAAGTTAACAATACACACGTACGTTTACAATTCGTAAGGAACTATTTATAATAGTCCTTGAAGCTAAACTATTTACCCTAGTTATTCTAGGACTTGATTTACATTCGAATTCTATAGATATACATTGATATACATGCTATAACTATCTCTACGAAGATCTCGGACTTGATATGCTTCCAAAACGCGTATCAGTAGTAAACTGCAATCACCAGTAGTAAATCCATATCATCAGTAGTAAGTTTGGTGATCAGTAGTAAGTCCAATATCAACGTCAGTAGTAACTACTATTGATCAGTAGTATCTTCAATAAGCCTTGATCAGTAGTAACTTAGTTATAGACTTCATCAGTATCAACTTCATCAGTAATAAACAATTCTGCCCTATCAGTACTAAGTATGATCAGTACTAACTGCAGCATCAGTATTAAGTTGATCTGTGATTTTGTTCCAACACGGCTCATGTGATATATGTACCCTAGTGTAATATTTTTGTTATTGAAAAGACGGCGAATATATTACTAGTTTTAAATAATCAATATAAAATAATGAATCGGTTTTTCTTATTTTCCTGTAGATGTTTATATAATCTGTAATTCCGTTTTATCTACCTAATGAATATGTGAGGCTCATTATACTTCAGGGACTTCCTAAGTAAGGGAAAACTTTATATTATTGAACAACCTCCTCTAGAGAAACACCAACATGTTAAAATATTCCCTTTTATAATGCGATCTTGATCATTTGAACTCTTAACTATGCCTTAATGACATATTATACCCTAAGTATTAAATGTCAGTTATGTGATGGAAGTAACTATCATATCCCAAAATCATAACTATCGTGTAAATTTTGTGTTAATAACTGAACATGAACACGAACACGACACGACTTCGTGTTTGTTTTACATGACACGAACACAAAGTCAAATTTTGATTTCGTCCCAATTTCGTTTCATTTCGTGTTAGGTTTTGAAAGCGCTAATGAAAGTGGAAATTGGGGCAATTGGAACTATGGTGGGAGGAACGAGAGAATGTTTAAACTTTAAATACAAAAAGGTAAGGAAAACTGCTATGAAAAGGAAGAGAGTATAATGTAGCCCATATGAGGGTGAGGATTTGCTCTTAGTATTAGGGAATTTTAACGGACGTTAGTAATAGGGGCTAAAACGTAACAAAGTTTCGTATTTAGGCAGGGCCGGCCGAGGGGGGCCGGCCGAATGCCAGCCGTGGGCCTGGGCCACCAGGGAGACAGCAAGGGCCCACTAGGTTATGATATAAGCCTAATTAAAGTCCATTTCTAAAATTAGTCTATTTTTGGAATTAGGCCACTAGGTTATGATATAAGCCCAATTAACTATTAAAACTTGAAAGGGGCGGGAAGGGGGCCGTAATTAAAAAAACCACAGCACCTCAGAATTGGAAAACGATTAGGAAAGTGGATTAAAAAAACTGCATTTTTCAGCAGTTCAAAACAGTTCGGTTCCAGCAGTTTTCCAGCGTCTGGTTCCAGTCGATTCCATCCAGTCAAGACCGAAAATACCCGTTCAAGAACCGAACCGGTTCTATTCGGTCTGGTTCTCGGTCCACCAAATGTGGGTTTTTCGGTTCCCGGTTCTAGTCGGTTCGGGCCGAATCTTGGACCGTACATTGTCCTAAAAATCGTATTTGAAACACAAATGATCAATATCATACTTAGTTATAGTTAGTTACACCCTCCTGTTCAATATAAAATTTTCATGAATAACAAACAATTACATCGAGAGCCAAGAATGTTATACAAAGCCTGCAAAACATATTTCTTATATATCAAACCAAAATTTATATATATTTAAGAAAACACACGAAGGACTAAAAAAAGTCAAACCTTGCTAGAAAGTAAGTTAACCGATTTCTCTTCGTCAAAACAATTTGGCAGCTCATATATATCATCTTTAACATCGGTGTCAATTAGTGAAACACCAAGAAACTCAACCACATCATTTAGCTTCAAGTCAGACTCTCTAGAAGCATATATTGCAAGAAATCATTAATATTGTCTTTATAAGTTTGTAATTTTATAAAATGTAGAGTTTTAGGTAAAAAAAAAAAAAAGAGAAAGATTACCTTCACCAAACACGAAAAAATTATTTCTATCAAAATCAAGCACCATACTCGTACCACATCCTCACTCAATGCAGATTCATATGTCGGGTCATGTTGGGCCGCGGAATTTTATAATATATAGCTAATATGTTATACGTGACTACAAAAAGTACATTATTACAATAATTAAACTGTTTTTAGAAAGTTATAAGCATTAGAAATATACTTTGGGATTTGTGAGCCCATTTGACCAGTTAGGGATAAATCTTAGTTCATATCAACTCAATCATAGGTATATGGGCCAAAATTGCCACCATCATGGAATTAATCCATGATAAAAAGAAAACAACTAAGATAACTACCAACCATTCATAATTACTCTTCTCTTCTTCGGCATGAAGAAGGTCATTGCTTTCTCCTCGAGCAGGAATGTCTATCCCAAGCTTGTAATCTGAAAAATTCTTCAACTTATTTGCTGCAAAAATAAATGCACTCATTTATTACTACTTTCCTTTTTCCAAAACAACATCAAAACTCCACAAAATTGTTGAAAGAAACAAAGGCGTAAAATATTACTGAATATGTCTTCAAAATCGTAATTAGCTTGGAGCAAGATATTATATCTTTCTCTATTTTGGGGGAGCTGATTCGTACAGAGCAGTTTTTATTCATACAGAGCAATTTTATTCTAAATGACAATCATGCCCTTACTTTCCTTTTATCACATTTTTCATTTCACCCCTCCCACTAAGGGTATTACTGTCATTTGATATAAGATTGCTCTGTATGGATAAAAATTGCTCTGCACGAATCAGCTCCCCTATTTTGGACCTCACTAAATAAAGGAAGATCATCATCTCTTTGTTTTGAAGGTATTCCACTCTCCAAACTGCTCCACTCTCGGTTCCCTCCCCGGAGAAAATCTCATTAAATTAGAATAGTACCAAAGATAAATATTTGAATTCTTACGTGATGAGATCTTTGATATTTTCGTAAATTAGGATAATACCAAGAATAAATATTTGAATTCTAATATTAATTACTAATCTACTCTACTATTATAATAAAACAAAATTTATATGGTCACTTGACCCACATCATGCCACGTGTCGGCAAAGAAGACCACCTCCTTTTCTATTAGTTTTAAAAAAAAATCGAATATTTGAATTAAGAGGTTAATGACCATTCTTTTATTTAAGATAAAATTAATTTATTTATGACCACCATTTATTTAAGAGGATAATGACACCGTTTTTTTAAGAGCCAATATTTTCAAATACATTAACTATTGTATGCATATGCCTACTCAATTCTAATCTTAACATGTGTAATATTAATTTTCTTTCCTCATATCATTCATTGATTTTGATACCTTTCATGTTAAAATGAGTAGACACATTAGTAAGCACAAATGATAGACATCAATACCATTACTTATTATTAAATAAAGATTTGATATGAATATATTGTTAGACTTAGAATTAATTTAATTTTATAGTTTGATTTTGATTTGCAAGGTAGTTAATTTGATTTGGTTTTGGATATAATTTTGTTTTGTTTTTGGATATATTATTGACTTATAATAGTTAATTTAATTTAACTAATGAGGTGGTCTTTTAGGCTGCCATTTGGTGTTGGATGCTTAAATGCTTTAGAAAATGTCATGTGATCTAGTAAAAACTTCTATTATTATAATAGGAGTTGTATCCAAGGAAGTCTTGATTTTTATGAAGTTCCAATGGACAAATCTTACCAATTGGGTTAAAAGATCCCTTAAACACCACAATCATCAAATCACATGTGATTCAATATACAACAACCACCACAACTGGCAACTGCCGCCTCCGACCACCTCCGGCCGTCAGCCGCCGCCGCCTCCGGCCGCCGCTATCACATGTGATTGGATACGCAATCACATGTGATTGAAAGCTGTTCACAGTGGCGAGGGGTTGCATATGGTGGAGACGGTGGCCGACAGAGGTTGGTTGTGGTGGTGGTGGTCGGCGGTGTTGAATCACATGTGATTTAATACACATGAGGTGGTGGTGGTGGCCGGCGATGTGCAATCACATGTGATTCAAGCTTGACGAACAAGAAGGAAATTTTAGGATTGATGCTTAAGAGCAAAATGTGTCGTTCCAAGTTTAAACCCGTATTAAAGGTGTTTTTTGCGTTTTTAAAAAAGGTTTAACGCTCGCTTAAAAGATTACTCTCATTTATTTAACATTCATATATTATCCATTTTTTAAATAAAAAAAAATTCCAAACCATTAACAATTTAAAATAAAAAAGGAACATTGTTTAACACAACGTTAAACTCATGGAAGAGGCGCATGCACAAGGCCCAATTTTTGTTTGCCGAGCTTTGACCCATCAAAGCGCGTGACTTTGGCAGTATGACGAAATTTTACCATTAAATTTCATTTAGCTTTTAATTGTGTCATGTCAGCTTTGTAATTGTTTTCTACATCACTGAAACTATAAAACACTTTCAAAAATGGTCTCACTACCACATCAACTTTCAATTACACTATTAACATATATGATTATTTATTAAAAAAACAAATATTAACTAAAGGTGGTCCCACCTTACAATTGCTTATTTTGAAATTGGATTGATGAGGTGGATTGCTTATTGTATTTGCAAGTGATTTGCAATTCATTAGAATCGACCGATATGGATGCTCTTAGTGTTCTTTTATTAGAAAATAGCAACGACTAATATTATCACTAATAAATCTATTACAATTTTTTTATGTAAAAAAGTTAATTTATCAAAAATTTTGGCTTTAATGAAAAAACACTAATATTTATTTTAACAAATGTACAATACTTCTTTCGATTAAAAATAAGTGGTAAATTTATGGTTATACGGTTTACGAGCAAAAAAATTATAGTAAGTGTTAGATTGAATTAAATATAATAATTACCGGTAAATGGGTCCCACACATTTTAAATTTTTTATTTTGAACGAATTCATATTCTACTCATAAATCTACTTATATCCACAATGAGATTTGAACCCTTAATCTTAAGGTTGATGGCAAACACCTTTACTACTAGGCCATTAGTCATTTGGTCACACATTTTAAATAAAGGTAAAATGATTGATATATTCCTATATATTTTTACATTAAATTAAATGAGATAGTTGGTTGATATGGATCCCACTACCCTTTACCAAATAAATTAAATATGCAAAGCGTGCCTGCCACTTATTTTCTTATTCTGATACAAATGAAAAATGTATCCGTTGAATCAGAGCTGTTTTCATGTCTGCGGTTATGTATATTTTTTTATTAAAAAACAATAACTTATAAAGAAGTGAAACATAAGATGATTTTCTTTATTCTTATCTGTTATATCCAAAGTTACATACCATCACATTCATCTTTTGAATAACAATCAATTTAGATCGGATCAGATTAGGTATTCGGTTAACCTGCATAATAAACAACCCTATTTTGTATGCTTTATTTTATTCATTTTATTTTAAATATACCCTTTCTAGAGGTCTTAATAAGTTTCATTACATAACACAATTTATAAAAGATTACGAATAATTGCCCTGGCTACATTAGCAACATCTTCAACATCCTTATTCATCTTCGTCAACGGTGATGTCTGACCATGCTCACCAAAGCTACTCTCACACACCTCTGACTCACCTGTACTATCCGCCATTCCATCCTCAGCAAATTTAGGGTCTCCGCCAATCAATGCATAATTAGCCTGCTGCACATCCACGGTCACAATCGCATAATAATCCTGCCCACATTCCTCCAGCGCCGGCCTCAACTCCGGTCGAGAACGTTTTAGAGCATTGATCTGTTTAATGGCTGCAACACTTTTGTTTTTAACTGCAGCAACAAGGATGAGTGCTAAGCCTGTTATATTTGCATCTTTGCTCTTGGGGTCAGCTAATAAGATCGAAATGCACATGTTGTAATTGGGTGTGTTCTTGCACGTGTTTTTTATAAGTTGTGTGTCTGCCTTGGCTGAAAAGAGGGGTTCTTGAAGAATGCTATCAATTGTAATCTTGCAATGTGATTTTCCTTCCGCAAGATTTAGCATGCCAATGCAACTTTTAGAGTTTTGGTCAATATTTTTTTATTTTTAATAACTAATAGTCTAAATACTATTTGCAGGTCAACATATTTGACAACTATTCATGATTTATATGCTCCGGAGAGGGAATTTGTTAACTGCAAAGTAAGATTTTCCAACGTATTAATAGTGATCCACATGATCATTTTCTAAAAATTATACAGTAGTTATTTACATGCTTATGAATATTATGGTACTTTTCAAAATGAAGATTTCAACTCAATGATTCCAGTTAAACTTTATGTTTAGAAATATCGAGCGTATAAATCCGTTCAGCTTCCCTTTAGTTACTATAAAGAAGAGGAAGAAGATGAAAAAGACGACAAGGATGACTAAAGTGTCTGCATTTGTCAACATAGTAAGCATTCTCAACACGACATATAGATATATAATATGACACGTTTGAGCATATGTTTCAAAGTTTTCATATGAGGTTTGAAATTTTGTAAAGGACATTTGATATTCATATTCCTACTTATTGCTTTCTAAAACAATATATATATAATGTCAAGATGACTTTTAATGCAATCGAGAATCTAACATAGATAATGAGGAAGTTCTTTTCTCTAATAATTCTTGCAATATCACGTAAAATTGTGTCTTTGAGGGTATGATTGAAATAGTTAAGAGTTATCCGTCGTGATATTTTAAAACATTTCGGCTATTTCACAATTATTTAAGATGGCTAATTTAAAACTCTTGATAGGTCGTTTTGCTCGAGATGTGTTCACTGATCCGGATCCTTAACAACGTCCAATTACACACACACAAAGACCATATTAAGTGTAAAATCGCAAGTGATGGTGTGTTTGTGGTTCACAAAGTCAGACATTGGATTGATTCAAAATTAACATCCCCGGGGTACCTCACTATGCCTTGGTTGAACACGGCACCACTAAAAGTTAACTGTTTCATCTGGCGAGTAGGCTTAGGGCGAACACCGGTTGCCAAATGCTTGGAAAAACGTGGCATCAATGTAGGGTCTGTTAACTGTAAAAGGTGCAACCTACTTGAAGAAGACGTGGATCACGTTTTCATTAGATGTTCGGTGGCAATTGACGTTTTGAAATGGATTTTTAATTGGTGTGGAATTCCATTTACTATCTTTAATTCGGTGGTGGAACTAATCGAGTACGGGACGTCATGGGGCAACTGTCCTAAGAGGAAGAAAATACTCACTTTGATTATTCAATGCACAATTTGGAGTTTGTGGAAAGAAAGAAACAATATGGTGTTTAACAATTGTTTCAAATCATACACGGTGATTGCGGGCGATATCATTTCAACAAGTTACATGTGGCTAAAACATAGAAGTAGTTTATCTTGTATTTGGTTTGATTGGGTTGTTTCGCCTTTTTCAGGCTTGGTGTAATCTACTTTTGTACTTTGGTTCCTTCTTAGTGTCTTGCTAAGTTGGTTCCTCTTTTTATATTATATATTTGCCGTTTCCAAAAAAAAGATAGGTCGTTTTTATTATAAACATACACCCTTTTAGTTTTGAGTACTTTCAAGCCAAATGATGATTTGGATTTAACATCTCACGACAGTCGTCTGAAAATCATACCTTTTCATAGGGGGTTAGAAATTGATACATCGATCCAATTGGTTTGCCGTCCTTTTTAATTAGTTGTTATTTTTATTAATCGTACGTGTATGTTGCATCATGTCGAAAGATTAGCGAGCATAATGATGATTTTTGTATACGCCGATAATTCATATCATGAATGAATTGCTAAACCTCCTGCTCATTCTGAATGCTCGTTAAATTAATATTTTAATTCATGTTATTTAATTAATTATTTGCTAATATTCGTCTAAAAATCATATCTTTTCATAGGGTATGATTAATTTATGCATCAATCCAATTGTTCTGCTTTTTTATATCTTTTTTTGTGTCAGTTAAGTGAATTGTGAGAGTATGCAATGATTTAATTTTTGGAAACGGCAAATGATTTGATTGATGTTGGTTTTGATGTGTCATTTGTACAAAGCAGCGAACAATATAGAATTATATTAGAAGTTATTGGAGTAATAATTGAAGTTATTGGAGTAATAATTGAATTTGATGTGCAAACGTTAGAAGGAATATTAAGTATTTCAAAAGAAGTAAAACAATTTGGTTTTAATAAAACAAAGCACGTGCATCGCACGGGCCATGTTGCTCGTCATATATTAAAAAAACTACTTTTCTGATTATTGTGATTCAAACAAAATAATGAAATCGAAAAATATAATTAATAATCACGTTTTATAATTATTTGATTATCAATATATAACATATTTTCAATAAGCTATTACAAACACTCTGTAAGTAAATCTGTCTAATATATTTTATACGGAAATAACCTTAGTATATTTGCAAGATAGTTTATCGAGCTACCAATTATGCATGTATTAGTGTATTAACCGTAAAATTACATCATTCCTAAATTATGTGTTTGTAATGGGTAAAATTATCATTCAATTATATAAAATTAGTAGGATACTTGTTACGGGAAGCAAATATTCTACAGTCACACAAAATGTACTGATGGTCAGAGGGAGTGACTGATATTATAAAGGAGAGAGGAGGCGTATCGCACATCACATGGGGCGTCATGCAACGTTGCATTCGTTCGCCTGCTCTCTCCAAGTCAATCTCGTCTATCCAATCTTCGAAACCCTAGTTCTTCACACCACCGGTGTACGGAAAAAGAAAACGAAGGAGACGGTGTTCGTAATCCGCCAGCAGTCACGAAGAATCTCGTCATGGGATAGGTAAAAACATTAAAGCTCGTTGAAAGCTACAAATTATTATTCTCTCGATCCTCTTCATCCTAAAGATGCTCTTCTCTCAAGGTATAATTTTAAGTAATTTTATGCCTATGCTAGTTGCCTATTTGCTATGATTAGTCCTTGAATGATTATTGATTTAAGGTTAATTTGAATATGTGTTGCATTCTTTCGATGTTTAGTTATTAAATTCATGGATTTTGAAGTTTTGGAACCCTAATTTGGTGTATGCTAGGATTAGGAAATTATAGATAATAAACCTTAAGAACTACTCAAACCTTTGAATTCCAAATGTATGAGTCAAAAATTTGAAACTTGTATAGTTGTTAAGCTCAGTTGAAAGGTTTGTTAAAGTTTTGAATCATTTATCGTGTATTTCGCAATTGAGTTAGTGCATCAAAACTGCATCTGCTTATCGATGTTTGTTGATGCAAAAATTGTAAATTTGTTGACTTTAACGTTAATTTTTCAGTCTTAATTTGTGATTAAAGTTTTGCTTGTTGTTCCCTCAAGCAACCGTGCTGCAGTGATTACAGTTATCATATTTGTGAAATTGGTATGAATAATTATTTGGCTTTCTAGATATTGTTTTAGAATCGGTTCTCAATGGAAATGGCTTATAGTTAGCTTTCTAGATATTATTTTATAAAGTAAACTTGTGCTTATATGGGCAGATGATTTATGGCAAGCTATAAGAGCTGCATCTGCTGCCCCATATTATCTTGATGATTATTCAGATGGTATATTATTATTACGACTATTTATTATTCTTATTATTAACATTTTGCAAAGTAATTTGTAAATTGTAAGTGTAATAATTTGTGCAGGTGTACTTGGGTGGCCATAGGGGGCGGGGCTATAGTTGGAACAATCCTACAATATTTGCAATACGAGAAGCACAACTCTTATGACCAGATGCAAAAATTGACACTTTGGTTTCTATTGGTTGTTGTTCTGTTCCAAAAAAGGTCAGTTGACTAATGTGATTTGAAAATATTTAATAAATAGGTGTTTTTGACTATGTTTCCTGCTCTCAAGCTCCGACTACCAGAGTTGAAACTTTTGTAACTTATTAGGCACTTTATTACATATGATTCCCGAGATACATTGTTTTCGGTTTAATCCGGGTCTAAATTCGCTTTCTGTCTTATATTTTAGCATTTATAATTGTACTAATTGTTAAAAATGCCATGTTTCAGTTGATGAAAGATGTGAGATGATCAAGTTATCAGACCAAGGTAATGTATTTACTGGTACTAAAAATGACCCGTTTCAATGAAATTGTTAGTTTATCCTGTTTCATTACAATTTTTGCAGGCCTGTGAACAGTCTTTAGAAAAATAGAGGATGAAAATTGGCAGGTTGAGTAATACCGTAGTCAAAATGGGTCTCGGCTTGGATTGACTCAAACCGGACCATATTTTTATAAATAGTTTGTCAATTTTTGATCAAGAAAGTTCTGTTATATCAATAATAATCTCATTTTTTTTTGGTAAAGGGGCAAGTTTCAATTAAACAGTTTTCGTTTAATCTCATTTATTTTACGAATTAGGGATAAAAGAACACCTCAATCAACCTATTGGTTCGAAATTGACACCTGAAAAAAAAAAAATTTTCCACAAAATCTGATAAGCTTCCTTATCGTTTCTTGAATATGGGATTAATATTGTTGGAAACACCCCTCAAACTATTACACCAAAAGTCACTTGTATAAAATAAACTCACTTTGGTTGGTAAACAGGAAGTAAACGAGAAAGAAGAAAGCTCACAAAACTTGTGTTTCCATTATCTTACTAAAGGCTAGAACACACATTTAAATACTAGAAAAACTAAGAAAGTCTAGCTACCACCATTTTTAACGGATGCCCACTCTCCTAAGACCGCTGCCAACGCTATCCGTCGGGGGGCGTCGAGCTTGCGTCGAGCCACGACGGCGTTGGCACCGAGCCGTCGTGGCCGGCGTCGTCAACAACACGTCGTGTTTTCGACGGGGTAGAGAATCCGTCGGGGGTGTGGCGAGGATCGAGGGAGCGTATAAATTAAATTCAAAATTTAATTTTTGTTTTTTTTTTTTTTTTTTTTTCCTTTATCCTATTTTTTACCTATAAATACAACACCCTCACATTCATAATTTTACACCACTTCTCCCACTTCTTCATTACCTTCATTACCTATTTTCCAGATTTTCATCATGAGTCGTAGATCGAACTCCTCTGCGTCAAATGATCACTTCCAAAATTTGTTAAACACCCGTATCCCGTCACCAGCATATTCGTCAAATGCTGGACAGACTAGCCAGCCCAGCCCGAGCAACGTCGCATCTGATACAAAACGCACCAGAAGTCAACTCCAAGGGAAATGGAACAAGATAAAAATGGATGTTCGGAAGTTTGGGGAAATCTATAAACGGTTCGAGTCAAATCGACAAAGTGGGGCGGGTGACCAAGACATGATCAACGCCGCAAAACAACAATTTTATGACAACAACAACCGGAGGAACTTTTTGTACGAACTGTGTTGGCAGGAACTAAAAGATTACCCCAAGTTTTGGGTAGATTACAACGTCATGAATCCCCAACCCACTCCCGTGCCCAACCCGGTGAACCTTGGCGATGACAACCCCAACCCGCTCCCTCCCGAAAATCTGGAAGGTCTATTCCGTGACGACCCGATCCGTCGACCAATCGGTCGTAACGTTAGCCGGCGTACGGCAAGTTCCTCGGATGCGACTTCGTCACGGTATTCAAGTGACGAAACTCGTGACCGTATATGTGAGAACGCCATACTGCAAGCCGACACTTTGAAGACTATCAAAGAAGCGACCGTGGAGAAAAAGATATCGGATGCTTTCAGAGTCCTTCATTGTTCGGTTCCTGATAATTTGAGCCGAAGAGAGCGAAAAGCGGTTTTAAAATATCGCCGGAGTTTATTGGACAAATACGCCGAACCGGACTCATCCGATGAGGGAGAAGAGGAAGACGAGGACGACGAGTAGTTTTTTTTTTAAAAGTTTAATGTTTTTTTTATGTCTAATGTTTTTATTTTCTTAGGTCTAATGTTTTTTTTTTAAGTTTAATGTTTTTTTTTTTAATTTTAATGTCTTTTTATAATTTAATGTAATTTTTTTTTAATTAATGTAATGTTTTTTTTATTTAATGTAATGTTTTTTTATTTAATATAATGTGTTTTTTTATTAATTAAAATGGTGATGTGGAAATGATGATGTGGAAAGGATGAGTTTAGTGATGGGTTAGTGATGGGTTAGTGATGGGTAGGGTTGGCACGAACGTGTCAGTAGCAGGTCAGTAAGGATGCGATGACGTGGCGCTAATGATGGGTTTAGTGATGGGGAAGGGTTGGGAGAGGCCTAAACTAATCACATCTTACCCATCACTAAACCCATCACTAGCGCCACGTCATCGCATCCTTACTGACCCGCTACTGACACGTTCGTGCCAACCCTACCCATCACTAACCCATCACTAAACTCATCCTTTCCACATCATCATTTTTAATTAAATTAAATAATTATAAAATAAATACATTACATTAATTTAAAAATACATTGTTTAAATTTATAAAATATGATATTAAATTTAAAAAAATTACATTTATTAAAATTTAAAAATGAAAAAAAAAAACCTTATTTTTTTGAAAAAAAAATACTAATAAATTTTTATTATTAAAACAAATATATAGAAAAAATTAAAATTAAAAAAAAAACAGATAAAAAAACAATTTTTAATAAAAAAACATAATATGTACAAGTGTTTATGTCCAAGGTACAAGTCCCAAACCCCCTATCCCCTCTCTCTCTCTTCCCCTTCCCTCTTCCCCTCTCCACGACGGAAGCAGCAACACGTCCTCCGGTCGACGGATTTTGACGACGCCGGCTACCGACGCCGGCGTGCCAACGGTGACGCCCCTCGACGCCCCTCGACGTGCCCCCTGACGCAGGGTTGGCACCGGTCTAAGCTACCAATTCAAACTAATCTACTATCTATCTATATAATAAAAGAAAGAAGGTTTTTGCCACATAAATGTCATAATAACACATCATCATACATGCCACATCACACTAATCTACCAAAACTCAGAGTTTGAATCCACGTTCTCTACAGATATAAATCTAACCATCTCAGCCCCCATTAATTACTCCGATGATTTTTGTTTCCTTCAAATTACGCACTAATTGTGTTGTGCACTCAAAATCAAACACAGCAACAATCGATATCAAGCGTCTACAAAGGGTAAGTTTTCTACTGTTTAATTCCGTCTCTGCGATTTTCTAAATTTACTGTCTTAACAATCACATCTAATTCTGTCTTAATTTTCTAAGTTTTTATGTCTACCTCTGCGATTGTGTTTTATGGGACTGGATTTGAGAATTTTATGTGCTATTGAATTGATTTTTTGTGCTATGTAGCATTAAAGTTATTAATTGATTCACTATTTCTACATTCTTTTATAAAATCAAATTTTCATAAACCCTAGCAGGTGGTGCGTAAACAATGTGTACTTTTTTTAATTTTTTTTATAAAAGTTATTGCTGCTGAGCTGTTCAATGTTACAATTTGATCTAAGTTTTCATAAAATATAGTCCTTAAAATTGTAGATCTGAATTGATTTCATAACTCCAAGAAAATAAATAAAAAACTTTAGCTAGAATGAGCTGTATGCTAATGCTTTCCTCTTATATGCAGGTCTTGAAATGTGGGTATGTTGTTCGTGATGAAATCGTCTCCCTGGATCGGGTAATAAAATGTTATGTGCTGCATATTGGGGACATCTATTATTAACGGGTATAAATACAGCAATAGAAAATTTTACATTTGTTTGCCATTTTTACTCCCAAGTTGCATTAATAGATAATCGATTTCTGATGTTAATAAGTTAATTTACTACAGAAATTACAGCAAGACTTGCAAGCATATCTAGGTTCTCATCCTTTTTGAGGAGGTAATATTTTCTCAATGTTTGATTAAACTTTACTTCATTGATGATGTATGCTTATTATCTAGCATTACCTATGCTAATTACTATATATTCGCTTATATTGAAACAAACAATTTAAATCTTCGATCAGTAGAGTGGAGGTATTGTGATGCAGATAGTGGAGGTATTGGTTGAGCTTTATTTCAATTCAAACGGGTCAAATTGACTAATATAGTTAAAGGGGAACAATTATGTGCCAAGTGTGCAGGCTGTAAACCCTCTAGCTCAGGCAGCCCAGGGGTGCACAAGAACCGGTTTTTGACCAAACCGGTTTCGGATTTGACCAAAACCGGTTTTGGTCAACCCCGGTCAAAACCGGTTTTGACCAAACCGGTTTCGGTTCCTAACCGGTTTCGTGACTCGAAAACTCTAACCGCTGTAATGGGTATTGTAACCGGTTTGGTTTGGTTTCAAACCGGTTAACCGGCCAAAACCGGTGTGTTGACCAAATTCGCGGTCGGTTTTAGTCAAAACCGGTTTCAAAAACCGGTTACTAACCGGTTCGAACCCTCAAAACCCCAAACCGGCTGGGAACCGACCGGTTAGACAAAAACCGAACCGGTTTTGGTCAAAACCGGGTTTGACCGGTTCGGTCTCCGGTTTCGGTTATTTTGTGCACGGCTAAGCTCAGCCTATGCAAGCAACAACTGGACCAAATGCAAACCTGTTGGATCTTTCTCATCAGGCTAATTTTTATTTTTTTACTTTTTGCTTTCTATCTTGAATATGTAAATAATCATGTTTTACATTTGGTGCAGGGTCTTCCTGATATGGGTGCAAATGCTCCTGCAGGCAACCTTGATTTCCTCTGTA
Organism: Calendula officinalis; assembly: GCA_963853835.1. Classification (NCBI taxonomy): domain Eukaryota; kingdom Viridiplantae; phylum Streptophyta; class Magnoliopsida; order Asterales; family Asteraceae; genus Calendula; species Calendula officinalis. The sequence goes on along the minus strand of OY970825.1, from coordinate 12,170,864 downwards.
ACAGTCCACATGTATTTATACACACGAACACATTTAGATATATCTGATGGAATAACATTAAATTTTATTTTTGTTGTATTCTGTTGCAAGCACTTCGAGCCATGGTGCAGGCAAATCCACAAATAGGAAGGTTACACAGGTTGGGTAATTAATGAAAATGGGTAATTGTTTTGGGTATAGAATGAATATAGATCAAAATGTGTTGTTGCATTGTGCTGTTTTTGATTGACCTGGAACACTTTCTGTCCATGAATTTTGACCTGGAACACACTTTCTGTCCATGATTTATAAATTTATTTTCTTTTTTAAGAATAATAATCTAGGAGGTTTTGACATTTAAGCATTAAATAAACATTGTGGGCGAACATAGGCCGTTAGACCTGTTTTACTTTTTTTTTATTATTATTTGACCCGTTTGACCCATTAGAGATAAAACATATCCCGTATCGACCTGTTTGACATTGTGTTTTGTATATCTTGATGTTTTCGACTCATCATCTCTTCTATATGGCTGGAGTAGATATGCTCATGCTTAATTCAACTAAGATGTGGTTAATCAATATCATAATGTAACTATCAATTTTTTTTCTAAAATTTCCCCAAGACCCATGTTACAATTTCCACAAATTGATACAATACTCAGGTATATTTCTTAATAATCATTCAACTTTAGGTGATTCTTTACACACTTCTTCATTTCATTGGATTTGATTTCAAGTTCATGTTTTCAATCAGATCACAAAACATACAATTTTTCAGTTTACGTGGAGCTTTAGTTTAATCGAAGATTACGAGCTTCAGTTTTGATTTCTGATTCATCTGATAATAGTAGGTAATGCTTACAAATTACAAGACTTCAAGTAGTTGGATTGGTGTGCTCGATTCGTATTTGGTTAAGATCTTATGAACTGGTTCGGTTTAGCAAGTTAAATTGAAGATCACAAAGTTAGGGCTTTGATAGCTTTGTTCATAACTTAATTGAAGAATTCAGCCGTAGAAGAATTAGATTCTGGGTCAATAGTTGTTGAAGACATCGAATTTGAACTTTTGTTATGAAAGCTTTTATAAGCCACCCGTGATTTATCACGGGTTATAGGCTAGTAAACTATAATTAACATAACAAGATAAAGCCATAAATTACCCATGCATAAATCACGTGCACCCATAAAGATTAACCCAACAAATATTAAGTTTGAAAATTTTCATGTTGTAGTACCTGCCAAGGTTCCAACTAGAAAATCTGGAACACAACAAGATCATCTTTGATAGAGTTATTGAAATAACAGCTAGAAAGGGGTCCACATTGCACGAACAACAAAGATTGAAAACCTTGAACAGACCATAAAAGCTTTATCAGTCAAACTAACAGCAGAAAAGATGGCTCAACTTGAAAAAATTGCATCAGCTGAAGGGGATAGTTATGGTTCCGGTCTTATAACATATAATCCGCAGAAGAAATGGCACTAGCGTGTTGTAAGTATGCTGTGTGTTGTTACACATATGAGCGGTTTTGAGTTGCACATGATGTCACGTCTCTTATATATATAGTTGGTTAACTTGGTTTTGAATATTGTAAATAATTTGATTTTAATATCAAATCTTATTTGGATATTATTGTATTTATGTAAATATTTGTTATGTCTAGGGCCGTGCAAGAGAATTTGGAGAAATTAATAAAATTTTAGTTACTTTGGGACGAGTAATAAACGCCCTAGTGGAGAATTTGGGACACATTCCTTATAGATTATGATAACTAATTTTGAAGCTATTGTTTGGTGATATATAAATGATAAATTTCTCAACCTTTTTAAACTGACTTGTTTACTACGTGACTTATTGGCTGGAAGAATCAAATCTTGTATTATTGCAACACTGTACATTGTCTTGAAGAAACCTTAAGTACATTAGATTGTGCCCATGGAGCAAAGAATATACGAAAACAAACTAGAAATGAAGATGATGAAAAGAACTTGGTTAAGGTTCTTTATGGTGAAAATCTAAAGACTCAAAACTGGTAAAACATTTTTTTGTTTAATAATTCTTTTCAAATTTGAAATGTCAGTTAGTTTCAAATACTTAATGTGGAACTGTCTCTTTTTCTACAGAGCTGAGGTTTATGCTTCACGTGGTGTATATCTACCAAAAATAACAATACTACCAAGAAGAAATGGAAAGAAAGGTACTTGAATCTGTTCACAGTTCATTTAAATACATAATGTTTAACATAAAATTTATCTCATTGTAAATGTTTTATAATATTTCTTACGATGCCGATTTTGTTTTTGTTTAGTCAATAGGAGAACATATGGGGATTAAAGTATATATATTTAGTGATTATATTAATTTTGTTATTACATTCTCATTGTTGACATTTACAACAATTTGAGGAATTACAAGCTCAATTTAGTTCTCGGTTAGAAGACTGCTCTAATTTAAGCATCAAACTTAAGACAACACATATATGCATACTTTTTATATCTTCAATAAATTAAATCCAAGCATCTCTTCATGACAATGCATCATTATTCATGAAAATTGGTATGCATTACTTTATATATACATTGCATGTTTTTCTGTCGATTTTTGGCCATTTTACTCATATATCTAACTATTGTTTTTATGTAGCACAAGAGGATTTATTAGTTGTAAATATATTTGAATATGAGGATGTTGCTTCTCTCTTAAACCACCATATATACACCCTCATTAAACCACCATATATACAACTTCATCAATCACTTCCTCTCTTAAAAACACACACACACAGTCATGGCCGGTACTAAGGTAGGCAGGGTGGGCATCTACCTACCCCAAATTCTTTTCGATTAGTACAATTTTTTATGGGTTAGTTTGTTTTGTTTTTGCTAATCAAAAGATGTATTATATATGAACAATAACTAATGCAGGTCGTATCTTACCTCTGACTTGCACCAAAATATTTGCCCGCGTTTGAAAATATTCGTGAAGTAAAAAAAAAATTCCCACATTTTTGGCCTACATTCTCCCCCAAATTCGTCCCGAATTCTTTAAGATTTCACAATGTGCAAGGTGGTTTATAGAAGAATGTGTGTGTTTAAGAGAAGAAGGTGCAAGGTGGTAATTTGTAGAAGACATATCTGTATCTCACATAGCTGTTCGTCCATTGAATTGAATTCATGTCGCTATTTATATCATTTGATTCTTTTGTTATTGAAATTAATGTTTGATGCACTTAAAGGAAACGCGGAATGCAGCCAGTTGTAATGTTTGAAAACACGTGAGATAAGTTAGTTTACTTTTTATGATAATGGACAAATACAAATAGCAATATCAAACATTAATTCCAATCACCAAAGAATCAAATGATACAAATAGCAACAATGCACACAAAGAATCAAATGATACAAATAGCAACAATGGACACATAGTGTAATCTATCCACATGCGAAATACATATTAGTCTTCTATAAAATGAAATTTACTTTAGAAAGCCTTTTTAAGATTTTGCATCGTACTCAAAAATTGTTTTTACTTGCTATCCAGCTATCTCATATAGCATAAACCATGTCATGTAATTCACATGTTGTTTAACTTTTAAATTTTTAAACTATATCCTTTTTGGTCACGGATTCAACAATACTAATAAAACTTCAGTTTATGAATCCCACAAATAGATACTTCAAAATTAATATCTATATAGTGTATATATTCATTATATACAATATAGTTACCCTAAAAATAAATTAGAAGACATACCATTAATCCAGCTTTGTTTCGGTTGAAAGTGGTATCCAGTTATGTAAACCTGATTGACTTTTGTAGTAGTCAAAGATTCACTATTCTTCTTGTGAAAAGCCATAACACCTCTTTCTCCTCCATCGTTCAGCAATGATAATAAACAAAATGCCCAGAACATTTTACACAAAACCCTCATCCTACAAAAATAAATCAAGAATTTAGTTAGTTTGCACGTTCTGTATATAAGAAATCTCATACATGTGCCAGAACATACACTCATATATGCATGATGCAAAAGAATATAAAAAGATTTTGAGTTTATACCTTTCGAGTGGGAGAGAGACCGAGAATAAGGGAGATCGCCGGAGCTCTAGCCGGAAACAAGTTGCGCTGCCAGAATTGCAATGTTTCACGAGGGAATGTGGTGGTTTTGGTTGTTCATCGAGAGAGAGAGAGAGGCATGCTTCTGGTTCGAAGTGGAGAGAGACGTCTGGTTCGAAGTGGAGAGAGACGATGTAGACACCATTAGGGCTTAATAGGTATTTGGGTTTACCAAAGACTCTTATTTTATTTTATTATCATACTAGGAGGTTTAAATATTCTCGGAAAATATTTTATTATCATATAAACCAAAGACCTCTCAACGTTTCCAAGAATCCTAGTTGAATTTATTTAATTTACTTATTCAATTATTATTGTTGTTGGTCGGAACTACGTTGTTCGCCGTAGTTGCAATGTTTCACCAGAAAACGGAGGGAATGTGGTCATGTTGGTTGTTCATCGAAGAGAGAGAGATAGAGATAGAGAGAGAGAGAGAGAGAGAGAGAGAGAGAGAGAGAGAGAGAGAGAGAGAGAGAGAGAGAGAGAGACGGTATGCTTCTTCCTGGTTCGAAGTGCAAATGAGCAAGAGAGACAAGGGGTATACGGCCAGGGGCGGTACCCAAAATTTATTCAAAGGTGGGCAAAAGATTTTATTTGCGAAATTTTTTCAAGTGTGTGCAAAAATTTTTGGTACAAAATTAGTTCAAATTAATTCTCGCAAAAATTGGATAATTTCACATCGTTTTATTTTTTAGATAACTAATGGCCGGAGCTCCTTGATAATCTCCGCCGCCGCCAAATCAGCCAAATGCCACCTCCAAGCAATGTTTACTTTAGCCATTTCGAAAAACTAGATTAAATTATTTAAATAAAAAAATTATTAAATTAAATAAACAATAATAATTGAATAAGTAAATTAAATAATTTATCAAACTCTTTGAAAAGTTCAATATAGTAAATAAATACAACAATACGTTTGGGCTCTAGCAACTGATGGGTTTAAGCACACAATTGGGCCAGGCTAACCGATGGGCTCAGATGTTTATTTGATGATCAGTCTTAGAAAAGAAAACAGTTTTGACATTAACCAAAGAAAATCTTAGAAGCATCGAAGGTATTAAAGTCAAATTACAAAATTTTCAGAGTGAGTAGAAGATGTCACTTTTCGCTCCTCAACAAACTACGGGAGGGAATATGTCGGCAAAATATGTGAATACGATATTTCCGGTGATGGGTTACAAACATTCTGATGTAGAAAAAAATGAAGCATTTGTTTCTATCACTAGAGGAAAAAGATGAAAATAAGCATTCTGATATATATAAGCAATTAAGCATATGATATATCATTAAAAGAAAATCAACTACAAGTATATTTCATGAATAAGCAATTCAAATTTTTATGTGGGTCCTTAAAAAATCAACCCATTTTTACTAAAGGTTTTAAAAACAACCCATTTTTGCAAACACTTCCAAAATTCAACCCACATTTACAAAAAACTATGTTTGGGTTACGTGTTTGGACGAACAGAAAGAAGAAAGATTCCGGCAGCCGACTGTTTAGAATTTCTGATATATGGTTTTTACGACCAAAAGTATGACACACACAACATCAACACATTAATTTAACAACAGACCTGAGTAAGACAAATATTACGGGATTTCTCAACGTGAAACACCCGCAAAAACACACACATTAGTGTGTGTCCGTCGGGACCGGAAATCACAGTAAACGGAAATAAAAGTTTAACAAGTACGATTTATGTGATCAAAAACTTCATGAAAACAAAACGGTTTAAAAGATTATACCTAACGAGACAAAGAGAGACCGAGTGCCGGTGATTGTTTGGACGTCGAGCTGCCGCCGAAGAAACAACGAGATCGCTGGTAGAAAATGTTTATGTTTACCGGAGGTGGCGAGAAGTTTGAGCAGAAACATGTTTTAAATAAGAAACGATATGATGAAAAACAACCGTGTATGATTAAAAGAAGAGATTCGAGTTATATACCTTACGTGGGAGGTAGTGTTGGTCGACGGAAATGCAGGAAAAACGAGAGCCGAGAGAGATAACGGGATGATTGAGTTCGTCAGAACCTTTGCTTGATCCCCGAAGACCGGGAGGGGTGGGTGGTTCTAGTATAACCGGAAAATGAAGAGATTTCTATTGACATGTTACTCGGTTCGATATTAGCAGAGAGACGGAACAATGTTATAGTTTTGAGGGGGAATTAGTTGCATAAATAGGAGAGTGAGGATGGTGGCCATCGTGGGTGTTTGACCGTATAAGAAGAGGAGATGGATTCTAGAATTTAATTAATTCATGAGTTGGGAATACTCAGAATAGGCATGTGTACCAATATTTTTGCATGGTAGAATTTAATTAATTCATGAGTTGGGAATACTCAGAATACTCTAGGATTTAATGTATTGAAGAATTGTAAAATCTTAAAGAATTCGGGACGAATTTTTGAATTGTGAAATCTTAAAGAATTCAGGACAATTTTTCAAAGATGAGCAAAGTTTTTTGGTACAAGTCAGAGATAAGATACGACTTGTGCTAGTTATCGTTCATATATAATACATCTTTTAATTAGCAAAAACGAAAAAAATAAACTAATTCATACAAAAAATTGTAGTGATCTGAAAAACTTTAGGGTATGCCCATCCTGCCCACCCCTTGATACCACCCATGAATATACCATATACTCCAGTTAATACTTAATAGGGTATGTGGGTTTTAAGCTTTAAATTTTAAGGGGGGTTGTTTGTGAGTGTTAGTTTAAACCAAAGATCACATTCTTATTTTATTTTAGGGGAAAATGCATAAAAGGGTAATGTAATTTGATTGAAAATTCATTTAAGGGTATCTACTTTTGTTTTGATCACTAAGGGGTAACATACTTTTATTAAAGTTTATAAAAAGGGTATTTACTTTGGTTTTGATCACTAATGGGTAACAAACTTTTTTTTTCTTCCCAATTTATATAAACGTTTATAAGAATATATTTTTGTTTTGAACACTAAAGGGTAACCAACTTTCCTATACGAAAAAAGAGATACATAACTTGTAAGTAAGAATTTTATGGATTATAACACATATTCGCTAGATGAAAATTTGCCAGTATAATTGATGAGAATAACGATGACACTTAAGGTTACCTTCTCAACTTAATATGTCAATTATGTATATATCTTTTTTAAATTTATCCATTTGAGTCGTTTTTCTATTATAATTGAGAAACATCCAATGTATGATCCATCAACCTAGGCCTGTAAATGAACTAAACGTTCAACGAATCGTTCATGAACATTTCGGCGATAGGTTAAAGAAGCCGGTCAAACGTGAAGTGTACGAATTGTTTTAAAAGTTGGTTACCCTCTAGTGATAAAACAAAAGTAGATACCCTTCTTATAAACATTTATAAGAGTTGGTTACCATTTGGTGATCAAAATAAAAGTACATATCCTTTTTATAAACTTTTATAATAGTAGGTTACCCTTTAATGATCATAACAAAAGTAGATACCCTTAAATGAACTTTCATCTAAAGTATGTTACCCTTTTATGCATTTTACCCTTTATTTTATTATATTATCAGAGTAAGTAGAAGATGTCGATTTTGGATTTTGGTTAACAATATTTTTGTATTTCTTAGTAACTTCCGACGTGAAACCATGCTGCAAATGTATATTTCATCAAATGAGTATCCATCATTTTCCAACAATCAATGTTACAAAATATTAACATTGAATAAGATAAATTTTAATAGTTTAATTTATTAACCTAAAAATCAATATAGGAAGAATTTAGGATAAATGTCAAAATAATACGTTGAAAAAGAAAATAAGTAACTCATATATCATTTTTGGTAATGTAAAAGTAGATATATAATGTACGTAAGTTATGAAAGCGAAAATAATTTCCAAAGTAATACTCGAAGCGGGTGAAATCGAGGCTAACCTTGAAAACATGTTTTATAGCCCCTGTCAACACCGAGGTGTCCAACCCCTTCTTCCCAAACCGCATAATAACCGAACTGACCCGAACCCAAACCGGACATGGAACTGGTTAATCTGGTCTTCGATTATTCAAGTTTCTGGCGGGTTTAGCGGTTCGGTCTGCTTACGGGACCGGGCACATAGCTAATATATACTCAAAAGGTATTGTCATTTGGTTCAACCGGCCGGATAATGCGATTCGATGGGTCTAATCATGTGTTGGACATTGGTCGGTTCAATACGAAAACCGAGTTTAGAAAATTGATTTCCAACAACGAACACAACTGAGTAAAATATTGATTTCATAGAAGCTCTTAATTTACCCATACATTCAATTCTCAATAATATTAATCCCCAAATTACCTAATGCTTCACCTAGCTTTTACTTTAATCTTCAAAATTGGTGCGTACAAATCGTTCTCAGAGATTTCGCCTTTTATTCAATTTGCTAATTTCACTTGTAATCAAGCATTACTTGAATCCCTAAACGGGTTTGATACTTTGATCACATTCATATTATCGGTTTTGATATAGGTTATGTGGTCAATGAGCTTCACTTGAGCAAGAGCTTGCTTTACGTAACATACTAACATTGGTGTTTCTTCATTTAAAATCACTGCTTTTGCTTCACCTTCAACTCATGATCATCAGCTCGAATGTTTGGTCAAAAGGACTACCATTTGAGAATTTCATGTCGAGAAGAGACGATCGTTGCTCGTGCTTTATTGGCAACATGGGGAAGTGGGAACTGGTTTCGCATTCTGCTTCAAGGTGCTAAAAGGTGTCGATTATCAAAAGTCGTTAACTTTATGGTTAATTTTAAATATGTTATTAGTATTTTGGGATATGATTAAGAGTGTATGACTAGCCGTTTATGTTAGCTCAAAACATTTAATCTTGATTCTAGTTATGTTTAGGTTATGTCTTCCGACGTTGTAATCTTGATAGCAAAACCGGAATTAATAAAGTAAAAGATCTATGGTGTGATTGGTGTCATTATTTACCTTAGTCTGTTTCTAGTAACCAATAAGAACACTTGTTTGTCACCCAAATGTATTATAATGTTATCGCATATTTTACGAAGTTTACTCATTCTCCCATTGGAAATGGATCTGCAATTACGAGCTCCTTAATTTTAAGGAAATTTCAAAAGCCACCGTTTAAAATGGAATGTATTTCATTAATGACAGTGTGAAGAAATCTTATAAAAAAAAAAAAAAAAACAAGAAACAAGAAACAACAAAGGCAACATGATTAAAATGAAAAAGCAATACTTGCCTCACGTTTAGCTCTATAAGAAGTCCTTTTGCTGCATAAAAAAAGACAACAATACAATTTCACGTTTTTGACTAAAGTATGAAACATAAATACAACATAAAAATATAAGTTGAAACAGCCCCAATCAAATAGCATCTTTAAGATTCTGTGTTGTTCGTCTTCGTCTCCGGTGCTTTCGCCGGAACATGGCGGACGTGTATGGTTGAAGGAATTTGGCGATCGTTGATTCTATGTTGAAGGGGGAGGACCGATTAGGGTCAAGGGGAAGTGAAACGGGATTTTAAGGGGATTTCAAGGGGGAATTGAAGAAGAATCGCGATGATTTTGGGTTAACAGCTTCATCGGTTACGCTTGAGGAGACGCTTATGTTGGGCTGTGTAAGGAGACGCTCCTTTCTGTTGCAGGCTGAAAATGGGGCTGCTTAAATGACACAAAGCTTTGCGTTGGGCCGCCGGTCCATAGAAGGAAGGTTTTACCACCCCACGTTATACAACGTATTTGAGGACTCCATATATAACGTAAGAGAGAAAATGCTTCCAACATCATGATTCAAACATATTAGGAATCAAAATCAGTATAGTTTTGAACGGGAATCCTATTCTACTCTTAAGTAAGGTGGAGGCTTCAAGTCTCATTGTGTACTAAGTGAATTTAGGAGTAGAATAAGATTTCCGTTCAAAACAAAAAATTTTAAAATGTGTAAGACCCTTTTACCGGTAACTATGTAATTTAATTCAATCTAACACTTACTATGATCTTTTGGCTCATAAATCATAAAACTATAAATTTATCACTTATTTTAAATCAGAAAAAGTATTATATATTTGTTAAAATAAATATTAGTGTTTGTTCATTAAAGCCAAAAGTTTTAATAGATTAACTTTTTTACATAAAAAAATTTGTAATTGATTTGTGGAAAATGCTAATGACAGTCCTTAGGGCTGTTATTAAGAAGGCAAAATACACAAAAAAGACAATCCTCCTGAATTTTAAAAATATTACTTTTTTAATTAATGTATAAGCTTTTTATGCATGTTAGTATTAGCAAAACCCTAGATTTATTAGTGATAATATTAGTCGTTCCTATCATCATCTTATCTTATACCTATAAGAACGTCTTTTGAATTTGAGGCCACGTCTTCAACTCCGCTCTTAGCCACGTAGCCAGGCAGCTAATTCGCCACGTCTTTGAGGTCCTCCGCCTCTATCAAGGTTTTACGTCCACCCCCTCCATCACGAATTCATGATTATAAGAAAGACAATATACCCAAGGCTTGTAGCCTAGTGGTATCCAAGGTGGATTTAAGGTGTTGCCCATGATCTATTGGTCATGGGTTCAAGTCCCGTCGTGGACAAAAAAGGTGGAAGGTTCGAGGAAAGACATACTGCCCCTTGTGGATGTCACTATCTAGGCTCGTACCACTAACTTACTAACTTGCCGTCCAAAAAAAAGAAAGACAATATCAATTTCTATACTAATTTTATTCTTCTCATTCTCTGAAGAAACGGCTGATTAAATCGCTCCACCATAAGCAGACTTAAACATCACATGAATCAATTGGTGAGTTCATGTCCTCCATATATCATGTGCCTTTAAACTAAGATTTAAACTTGCTCGCCGCTGGCCATCATCCACCGCCTCCATCTTCCGCCACAATCAACCTCAAGCTTCTAGAAGGTTTTAATGGTGTTCTCGTTAAGAACCTTTATCTCTCATGTGATCCTTACATGCGTGGTCGAATGAGCAAATCACAAGGCAGCTACATCGATTCCCTTGCCCCTGGTTCGGTAGGCAACTTCAAATTTATAAATTTTAGGCTTTTTAGCATTTGAATTTAACGCATTTTGTATTGAACAATTTGGATTGTAAGGGTTATGTTTTTTGATTATATTGATGTTAGATATGGATTAGAAAGTATACTGGTTTAATTGTATTTGGTATATTTAATGATTTGGGTGACTTAATTAAAAGAACTTCCCAATACTGCAACTATTTAGCCATCAACATATACTAGAAAGAGAGTGGAACTATTTCTGTTTATGTTCTCATGAAGGCATTATAATTTTGCAGCCTATAATTGGATATGGAGTAACTGGACATCCAAAGTTCAACAACGGTGACCTAATTTGAAGAGGAACTGGATGGGAGGAATACATCATCATTAATGCTCCCGAGTATCTATTTAAGATTGAACATAATTTCTTAAAGCATTTATAACTTTATGTTGTGATAAATGAAGATTTTTGTCTAAATAAGAAATACAAGTGCTTGATAATAATTTCTTTAACTTATTTGTTAATTCACAGCTGCAGCCAGAACCTAACATTGATTGTACTTTCCTGAAGGTATGTCTGTTCTGTGTGTTTGATGTATTATATTCAAATCCCTAAAAAAATCATTCATTGTGGTGTTTTCAAATCTGCAGTTCAATGTCTACCTACAAAATAATGATCATAATGGAGCTATTACTCAAGTTCAATCAATGCCATCCTGCATATATTTCACTCCAGAATTTCTCTTATTATATCATATGCACATGAAGCTGTTGCTTGCAGAGCTAAAAAGGAAACAGACCAAGTGGGTAGAATGGGTCAAGTGAGTCGGTAGTTTGACCCATTTATATACAAAATGTTTGATTAAAACAATCTTTTGATAGATGATAATAATCTATCTTTTGGATAAAGCCATTTTGGAGGTTTTTTGTATTAAAGATACACCTCAATTGACTTTTGACCAATTCGACCTGTTTTTATTTGTAGCTTATTTTAGTGGTAGGATTCCATCAAGGTGTTATCAGTTAATGAAATCATGCCCATTTTGGTTCCTGTTTGAAACAAGAAGACGGTTTTTTTATTCAACTGCCTCTGGGTTAAATCGTGCGTTCAATTGAATTTAACAGTAATTTGGATTATGCGTTAAATCGTGCGTTCCATGAATGAATGAGAATTGCAAATTAGTAACCGTAATTTGGATTATGCTGCAGAAGTTATGGAAATGTTTTTGAGTCAAAAATCTGTTTTGGAAATTGAATAATTTAGTAAAGTTGGTAGTTGGGTGGGGTCCCTCTCTGAAATTTTGTACACTTTTAAGTCACGAATTGCAAAAAATGGGCCCGTAAATGTGGAGATCTGATTTGAGTGTAACAATGGAAGTTGAAAATACACTTGGGGTTGTTGTAGCACACTAGCACCATTTGGGTTGTTCTCATGTCCATGGAATGTTGGTGCTTAGTGAGCATGTGGGCCGGGTTTGATATAGTGATTGAGTAATTTCGACTTCTTTGGTTATGTTATGGCGAAAGCTCTCCAAGATGGCTGATTTTGGATTTTTCTTTTTGAAGACTGTTTTACAAGCTTGTTCTTGGACAGGTAAGTTGGTTTGTTTACATATTCCCGTTTTGCCATCTCTAAACATCACATTTTTCTTTTAAATTTTATTTTGTTGCGGGAAGTTGATTTATATGATATTGCTTCTTTTGATGCTGAACTTGGTAAAAGTAAAACATTGGAAGAATTGCAAGGTCTTGTTTTTCAAAAACAATAGCTAGAGTCAACACCTGGGTTTGACAACAATCAAATACTTGACTTTAAATTTTGTGGTACTCCAATTGAAGATCTTTGTTTGGACTTCACACTTTCTGGTTATCCAGATTTCTTACATCAATTTTATTTTATTTTTTCTTCCAAGTCTCATGTACTAAAATTTAATTAAAATGAAAATAATAAATAACGAGATTAACAGTAAGTTAATCATTTTACTTGGACAAGGAACCAAAACCAAAGGTGAACAGAAAGTGACATTGTGGGACTATGTAATTAGTTTTGAGGAGGACCGATTCCATTGTTTTCAGTAAACCACAAGGATGATTTTGTAATTCACTCTAACCTTTCGATGAATATAGTGTCACATGTGGTTACAATAGTTATACTTATATGATTTTTTTTAGAATATAACAACTTAGAAGGTTTTATGCATTAAGATATTTTATTTTTTTTATTTTACATGTTTGATCCGTTAGAAATAAAACATAAATCACACCATTTAAATTTATAAATAAATGTGTCAAAATCAACAATGTCATTTTAATCCAAGCATATGTAGTCAACTAATGTGCAAACGAAAGGAATTAGATTTTATGTTATATATATACGCATAAGTTTCCGATTATCATGTTGTTCATATGCTCGGCTTTTGCTTCACACGTGCTTAATGAGGCCACAAGAATCGCCCGAAGGGTCTTATTCCTGATAGCGTATGCTTAACTCCGACCTTCTCATTCCCTGGGTGTGAAATCTCCAATATGCTCGGCTTTTGCTTCACACGTGGGCCGTGCTTGGCACGGTCCAAAAAGCGTCCCTAGTATATCTATATGCAAATAGACAGTTTTGTTGTCCACGTCGATGACCTGCTGTTGGCCTCCAATGGAAGATCGCCTGCTGTTCATGGCTGACGTCATGTATACTTCATGTTTTGCTACATGCTATCAGCAGTTACATCAGCAGTTAACTTCATCGTATATAAAAGATTTGAACGTTTTTGGAGCTGCTTCTCCTTCTCCAAAAAGATTATCGGGCGCCCAAGCTTATGTCAACTGCCTTCATCCATAGTATTCTCTCCTCCTCTATAAAGAAACAGCAGATGAGTTGGCGTTGATGAGGTCCTTGTAACATCCAATTAAAATTTGTCGGCTGCCTCCCATTGTCCACCGTCTTCATGTGCTCCACTGCCCCCTTTCTCAATTTCAAGTTAATCTTTTTCAAACTTAGGGCTTCAATTCGAGAATGAGGCTCCATGAGATTTACTCCTATTTTTGTCCATTCTTCTTCCTCACCCAAAGGTAACAAAATATTTCCTAATCCTAATACTTGTTTTTTTTCCTTTCTAATTTATGATGAAGAAGTTACAGATTTGCAGCCACCTCCGCCTCTACGGCCGGCTAATTCGCAGCCTGATTATGATGATATGGAAGGAGAAATTATGAAGAAGATGGTCATGATGTCGTGGGGATGAAGATAGTAGAAATTGAATCAGAGTCTTGAGAAATAAAAAGATATGTTCAAATTTGCCTCACTTTAATTTTTGTTACTTTTCCAACTCCGAGAACTTGAGAGTTTAATTTGTAGTTACTACTGGTTGCTGAGAAATTGGATCATAATTTGGTATGGAGATGACCTATATGCTTCTAGATTTGCCTTCGATTACTTTATAATTTGTATGAGTTGAATTAGGGTTTGCTACTATGGAAGGAGGAGAAATTGTGGAGGAAGATGGTGATGATGTTTATAATTCCACGGCTCCACCCCTTCACTGGTAATTTTTCCTTTCATTTGGTTAATTAAATTGTTAAATACAATGATTTAAAATTCTAAAATATATTTATTTATTCTCAATACATCTCAGCCACCCAAAAGACTGTTGATGAACCATCCGGCAGAAGTGGAAGAGCTGCATCATTCCCAGTAGCACTGGAGCTGTCAAGGTAATATTAGACTGGATTATTAAAAAAAGGGCTGGTTGGGTTTGAGTTGAAACGGGCCGTGTCGGATTGGGTTACCAAGCACACTTTTCTTTTGTCCCATTGTAATTTTTCATAAATATATAATCCATTATTTATAACTGGAAAACGAAATTATACAATAAGAATCTAATACTTTGAATGAAATTGATTTAGACAAGTTTATATATAAGTAGACACTAAGTTTTAAACATATTTGGAAAAAAACACAACCCATATCATAAACTAATGGGTCAGAATTGTTATCTATATTTTCTATTAGAAAAAAAGTCAATTTTACAAAAATAAAATCATTTAATTAACGTTTTTTTATCTGTTATTGTAACACCTCAAATTTTAATGCCAAATATTGGCCAAAATAAAACATTTTATAAATAGAAGAACATCCCCAATTTGGATTCACAAAAACCTTGGTATGAAATCAGAGTATAAAAGTAGGTGTTACAAAATAGATCATCACCAAGCTAAGACTAAATCCAATCTAGTGTTCTTCTAATCTAGGTCCCGCATCTCTATCCATGCGTACCTAAGCCTTCGATCCCGAACCTGAGTACATAGCAAAACAAAGCAAGGAGTACGTGAGACAAAACGTCTCGTGAGCTACATGGGTTTAGACCCAAATGATAATAATAATAATCGAATGACAAACAAACAACAAGTAAGCAATCATCCATCTATCTAGTCACCCTATTGTGACTCTAATACCTTGCTTTCCTAGCAATCATATCTAGTTGTCGGGACATCCCCAACCAACTAGAACCACATTAACTTATTAACCGGGGATCCCCCGCATTAACAAGCTTCAAGGTAAAGGCAAGAGGGAATCACCCAATCTACCTATACCTACCTTACTCGCCGGACTACTTCCAGTTAGCAAGACTACTATCATGGAATGGGCCGATGGGGATCCGCCCAAATGCTCCCCATTCCATACCTCATGACCGGGGATCCCCCGCATCATCACATCATCTCAACATATCATAACCCGATGGTTATGTCAATCTAGCTCTCGGCTATCACGTCTATCATCAAACAAGTTAGTTCAATACAACTATCGGTATAACTAACTTCTAACTACTAGTCTACACAAATAAACAAATAGACCATAACACAAGTAATAAAAATGTATTTCATAGGCTATGTACTCAGTAAAGTCCACACGTACTCACCTTAGCAATAAAATGCTCCAACCGTATTCTTTCCGCCGGTTTCCTTGCTCCAACAATCAATCAACTTTCCAAGACTTCACCAAAAGCCTAATACAATAATCACAAGATGTTCAACATCACATTCTACTAATAATGTATCCATTTATCTCTAGATACCACTTACTATCTCTTTCCCCCAATTTTGTTGATTTACCAAACCCTAGGTTTAACCAACCCTTAAGATTCATACCAATCTTAACCATACACTTGTTTCCCTTGTTAAAACACCATCTATTAAGTGTATACATCATTTAGTTCACCATAAACCATAACCCCAAGAACTAGGGTTTCAAACCCAAGCTTCAAGATCCATAGATCTTGAGCTACAAAGATGGAGGAGTGAAGATTTACCTTTAATCTTCAACTAGGAGTGAAAAATCACGAGATTTGATGAAGAAATCGGCTCCAAATGATGTTTTCCACTCAAAATCGTATACTCACTTGAAGAGAGAAGCTAGGGTTTTGAAATAGCAATAAATGAGCCAAAATCCCGTATTTAATGCTGTTCAGCCAATTCTCGCGTCACGAACCCCAAACTCGCGTCCGCGAACCTGCACCCCACGCAAACTCGTGACACGAACCCTAAACTCGTGTTCATGAACCAAAGTTGCTGTTCGCAAACTTCGTGTTCACGATCCAAAACTCGTGTCATGATCTGAAACTCGTGTCATGATCTAAAACTCGTGTTCGCGATCTTGCCCAACATTCCTTGAATTTCTTTTCCTTCCCGTTTACTACCCGGGTTCGACCCGTTTCGTCCATAACTTTCTCATACGATGTCCAAATGACACGAAACCAATTCCTACGTTCTTTAAATGATTTATCCTTATTTATCATATTTTTATAAAATTTATTTATCTACAAATTTCGGGTCGTTACAACTATCTACCCCTTAAGAAGATTCCGTCCTCGGAATCTCATCATAGTTCACGAAATCCGGGTATCTCTTCCGAATCTCGTCCTTAACTTCCCAAGTCAAATTTGGCCCAAGTGAATGCTTCCACTTGACCAATACCAACTCGATCTCTTTATTTCGAAGCTTCTTCGTTTTCGTTTCTAATATAGCCGCGGGCTCCTCAATCAACCGATTTGGGGCATCAACCCGCAACTCTTGCAATGGAATAATGTTTTCAACTTCCCCGATGAACTTCTTCAAATAACTCACGTGAAAGGTGTCATGCACACCTTGAAGCTTGGGTGGAAGTTCCAACTTAAACGCTTGAAGCCCGACCCGTTTCAATATCTTAAACGGTCCAACATACCTTGGACTTAGCTTTCCTTTCTTACCAAACCGCATTACACCTTTCCAAGGTGATACTTTCAACATGACCATATCACCGACATCCAAGTCGTATGGCCTTTTCTTCAAACCCGAATAACTTCGTTGTCTATCTTGGGCGACTTTCATGTTGGCTTGTATTATACCGATCTTTTCATTCGTTACTTTTACGATCTCGGGACCCGTAAGTTTCGTCTCTCCCGCTTCTAACCAACAAGATGGAGTTCTACATTTTCTCCCATACAATGCCTCATAAGGCGGCATCTTGATAGTTGAGTGATAACTATTATTATACGAGAACTCGACTAACGGTACATGTTCATCCCATTTACCACCGAAATCTAACACACACGATCTCAACATATCTTCAACCGTTTGAATTGTTCTTTCACTTTGACCGTCGGTTTGCGGGTGATAAGCCGTGCTCAACCGCAACTTTGTACCCAACTCTTCTTGTAAAGATCGCCAAAATCTCGAGGTAAACCTCGCGTCTCTATCAGACACAATCGATAACGGAACCCCGTGGAGTCAAACCACCTCATCAACATACAACTTAGCCAATTTCTCAAGTGGCAACGTTTCCCGAATTGCTAAAAATAACGCACTCTTGGTCAACCGGTCAACTATGACCCAAATGGCATCGTGACCTCTACTCGTCTTCGGTAAACCTACTATGAAATCCATAGTTATATCTTCCCACTTCCCGACCGGTACAACTAATGATTGAGCTACCCCATACGGCACTTGATGCTCGGCTTTCACTTGTGCACACGTGGCACACTTAGAGATATACTTGGCCACTCTCGTCTTCATTCCGGGCCACCAATAAACCCGTTTCATATCTTGGTACGTCTTTGTACTTCCCGGGTGAATCGAATATTTCGATTTGTGCACATCATACAACAACTCTTTTCGGATACCACCGAACTTAGGAACCCAAATACGACCACCTACGGTCTTCAACCCTTGTGCATTCTCGAGGAAATGTTGGTTCTTACCTAACCGTTCTTGTCTTAACTCGTCTTTTCCCCTAACCTCTCGTTGGGCATTCTTGATTCTTTCGATGATGCTCGAGACGACTTCTATACGTGATAAAATTCCTCGGTTCGGTTTCTCATAGACTTTTCGGCTCAAAGCGTCGGCCACTACATTAGCTTTTCCCGCGTGATACACGATTTCACAATCATAATCGGCAATCAACTCGATCCACCTTCTTTGTCGCATATTAAGGTCTTTTTGAGTAAACACGTATTGTAGACTTTTATGATCCGTGTACAACGTACACCGAGTGCCATACAAATAATGCCTCCACAATTTTAAGGCAAATATAATCGCCGCCAACTCCAAGTCGTGTGTCGTGTACCTCAATTCCGCATTCTTCAATTGTCGCGAGGCATACGCGATCACTTTTCCTCTTTGCATCAACACACAACCGAGCCCTTGATTCGAAGCATCACTATAAACCACAAAATCTTCCATACCATCCGGTAACGTAAGTATCGGCGCGTTACATAACTTTTCTTTTAACAACTTAAACGCCTCTTCTTGCTTCTTCTCCCACACAAACTTCTCACTTTTTCTCGTTAATTTCGTGAGTGGAATCGCGATTCTCGAGAAGTCTTGTATAAACCTTCGGTAATAACCGGCTAATCCAAGAAAACTTCTAACCTCGGTAGGAGTCCTCGGAGGCTCCGAATTTGACACCGCTTCAATCTTGGACGGGTCAACCTTAATACCATCACACGTCACCACGTGACCTAAGAATTGCACTTCCCGCAACCAAAACTCACACTTTGAAAATTTAGCATACAACTTCTCCCGTTTCAACACGTCTAAAACAAGCCTCAAATGACCTTCGTGTTCTTCTTCGGTTTTCGAATAAATTAAAATGTCGTCAATAAACACGATCAAAAACTTATCAAGGAACGGTTTACAAACCCGGTTCATCAAATCCATAAAAATAGCCGGCGCGTTTGTAAGACCAAACGGCATCACTAGGAATTCATAATGACCATAACGTGTACGAAAAGCCGTCTTCTCGGTGTCGCCTTCTTTCACCCGAACTTGGTGATAACCCGACCTCAAATCAATTTTCGAGAAATAACTAGCACCTTGCAATTGGTCGAATAAGTCGTCAATTCTCGGCAACGGGTAACGGTTCTTAATAGTTACCTTATTCAACTCTCGGTAGTCGATACACATTCTCATCGAACCGTCTTTCTTTTTAACAAATAACACCGGTGCACCCCACGGTGACGAACTCGGACGAATAAAACCCTTATCTAACAAATCTTGCAATTGAGTCATCAATTCCCGCATTTCGGTGGGAGCTAAACGATAGGGAGCACGAGCAATCGGCGTCGCCCCCGGAACTAAATCAATTTTAAACTCGACTTGTCTCTCCGGTGGCAAACCGGGCAAGTCATCGGGAAATACCTCAGGGAAATCCCGAATAATTTTGACATCATCCATTGACTTCTTTTCTTTTCGGCCATCTAATACATATGCAATAAACGATGCACAACCTTTCGATATACTTTTCCTCGCCTTAATGGCGGTAATCACATTAGGCATGTGATGTCGTTTCTCCCCATACACATACACTTTCGCATTCTCGGGTGTCCTAATCGACACTATTTTCTTTCCACACAAAATCTTGGCTTGGTGCATACCCAACCAATCCATACCGATAACCACATCAAACGCTCTAATTCCCATGGGCAACAAATCCACCTTAAACTTTCTACCGTCTATTTCTATTTCACAATTTCTATAAATACATTCAACCATAGACGTTTTCCCGTCGGCTACTTCTATTTCATAAACCTCATCTAACATTTCGGACGGCACATTCAATTTACAACCGAACTCATAAGACACAAACGAATAATTAGAACCCGAATCAAACAAAATAGGAGTTGGCAAGGAGTTAATGAATAAAGTACCTGACACCACATCGTGTGCCTCCTTCGCCTCCTCCCGAGTGAGTTGGAAGGATCGCCCCTTCACCTTAGCCGGTTCCACTTTCTTTTGAGCCGTGGATACCATCGACTCGATTCCCTTCTTTGGGCACACATTGCTATAGTGCCCCTTCTCGTGGCACGAGAAACACTCGATCTCGGCCAATGATTTAGACTTGCACTCTCGGGCCATATGCCCCGGTTTCCCACAATTATAACAAGTCTTCGACTCCCCTCGGCACACGCCGGCATGAGTCTTCCCGCACTTCTTGCACGAGCCAACACTTCCTTGTTTAGAGAAGCTCGCAGTGAACTTCCCCTTCTTGAACGAACTAGAGCCGCTCTCGGCTTTCCTCTTCTCGCCCACATGGGCCCTCTCGGCAACCCGTGCCTCATTCACTTCCTCGACACTCCGGGCGGCACTAATAGCTTCATCAAGTGAAACCGCCCTCTTTACTTCCAACTGATAATCCCACGGTAGCCCACTTGCATACCGGACCACTCTCAACCTCTCATCCGAGTAGGTTTTAGCAACAAACGGGAGTAATCCCGTGAACTCTCTCGAGTACTCTTCAATCGACATATCACCCTTTTTGAGGGTCACGAATTTCTCGTGCATCTTTTCCAAATCCCTTTCGGGACAAAATTTCTTTTTCAATCTCGTGGTGAACTCATCCCACGACATCCTTTCAACCACCTCCTTCCCGAGGGTCTCATACACAATATCCCACCACACCATGGCATCTTCTTTTAACAATTGTGACGCATACGTCACCATATCAACATCCTTACACTTGCTACTTCCGATAACCCTCTCGGTTTCTCGAATCCACCTCATGGTTACTTTCGGGTCCGAACTACCCGTATACACGTTTGGCTTACAAGCCATGAAGGATTTAAACGAACAACCTTCTTTTACAATGGGCCTAGCCCTAGCATCACTTTGGCCACCCGTGGAGGATTTCCCCTCCCCGGTGCCACTACCCCCAGTTCTCTCTTCCGATTTAGCCTCGGATTCACGGTCTCCACCCGACCTTTCACGGTCCCCAATAATTCGGTGCACTTCATCGGCCACCGTTCCCTTGATTTGATCAAGGAAAGTTTGGAGATCCGCCATGGTTACCGGAGTTCTATTAGCTCCGACTTCCGATTCACCATCCCGGTGCATCGACGGTTGACTTTCCTGTTCAACCACAACCTCTACATGAGGTATCTCTTCCTCCCGGCCCTCCGGGGCTTTACCACTTCTACGAGTGTTCACCATCGCTTTCGATCAAGACTATACGAAAGACATTAAACATTTAGTACCTTGTGTACAACCCATTAGTCGCATAAGACTCAATATCCAAAATCATATCAAATTCATCGGTCCCCTAGGTTCAACCTTAAACTTAATACAAAGTCTCAAGGTCAACCTATGATCTCAAGGAATCTTATATTCCTAATGCTACAGTCTAAGACTAGGATGGTCATCCAACCTAATTCACTTAAACTATAGCTCTGATACCAAATTGTAACACCTCAAATTTTAATGCCAAATATTGGCCAAAATAAAACATTTTATAAATAGAAGAACATCCCCAATTTGGATTTACAAAAACCTTGGTATGAAATCAGAGTATAAAAGTAGGTGTTACAAAATAGATCATCACCAAGCTAAGACTAAATCCAATCTAGTGTTCTTCTAATCTAGGTCCCGCATCTCTATCCATGCGTACCTAAGCCTTCGATCCCGAACCTGAGTACATAGCAAAACAAAGCAAGGAGTACGTGAGACAAAACGTCTCGTGAGCTACATGGGTTTAGACCCAAATGATAATAATAATAATCGAATGACAAACAAACAACAAGTAAGCAATCATCCATCTATCTAGTCACCCTATTGTGACTCTAATACCTTGCTTTCCTAGCAATCATATCTAGTTGTCGGGACATCCCCAACCAACTAGAACCACATTAACTTATTAACCGGGGATCCCCCGCATTAACAAGCTTCAAGGTAAAGGCAAGAGGGAATCGCCCAATCTACCTATACCTGCCTTACTCGCCGGACTACTTCCAGTTAGCAAGACTACTATCATGGAATGGGCCGATGGGGATCCGCCCAAATGCTCCCCATTCCATACCTCATGACCGGGGATCCCCCGCATCATCACATCATCTCAACATATCATAACCCGATGGTTATGTCAATCTAGCTCTCGGCTATCACGTCTATCATCAAACAAGTTAGTTCAATACAACTATCGGTATAACTAACTTCTAACTACTAGTCTACACAAATAAACAAATAGACCATAACACAAGTAATAAAAATGTATTTCATAGGCTATGTACTCAGTAAAGTCCACACGTACTCACCTTAGCAATAAAATGCTCCAACCGTATTCTTTCCGCCGGTTTCCTTGCTCCAACAATCAATCAACTTTCCAAGACTTCACCAAAAGCCTAATACAATAATCACAAGATGTTCAACATCACATTCTACTAATAATGTATCCATTTATCTCTAGATACCACTTACTATCTCTTTCCCCCAATTTTGTTGATTTACCAAACCCTAGGTTTAACCAACCCTTAAGATTCATACCAATCTTAACCATACACTTGTTTCCCTTGTTAAAACACCATCTATTAAGTGTATACATCATTTATTTCACCATAAACCATAACCCCAAGAACTAGGGTTTCAAACCCAAGCTTCAAGATCCATAGATCTTGAGCTACAAAGATGGAGGAGTGAAGATTTACCTTTAATCTTCAACTAGGAGTGAAAAATCACGAGATTTGATGAAGAAATCGGCTCCAAATGATGTTTTCCACTCAAAATCGTATACTCACTTGAAGAGAGAAGCTAGGGTTTTGAAATAGCAATAAATGAGCCAAAATCCCGTATTTAATGCTGTTCAGCCAATTCTCGCGTCACGAACCCCAAACTCGCGTCCGCGAACCTGCACCCCACGCAAACTCGTGACACGAACCCTAAACTCGTGTTCATGAACCAAAGTTGCTGTTCGCAAACTTCGTGTTCACGATCCAAAACTCGTGTCATGATCTGAAACTCGTGTCATGATCTAAAACTCGTGTTCGCGATCTTGCCCAACATTCCTTGAATTTCTTTTCCTTCCCGTTTACTACCCGGGTTCGACCCGTTTCGTCCATAACTTTCTCATACGATGTCCAAATGACACGAAACCAATTCCTACGTTCTTTAAATGATTTATCCTTATTTATCATATTTTTATAAAATTTATTTATCTACAAATTTCGGGTCGTTACAGTTATTGTAGACTATTGCCAAAGTGCTGTCAGCCCTTAAAGGTAAATTGACCGTAATGGCCTTTCCTGTACCAAATGTCGATCTCTTGGTTGACTTAGGTGTCAGATTTGAGCAAATTGCTACTTATGAGCAAATCAAGGCTGCCATTAAGTAAGTATTGATCAATTAATTATATTAACAATTAATTCTACTAATATTTTCAAATAAATTAGGTATATTTTTTAAATAATAAATAATTTATGGAGGAACCAGATGGCAAATTTAAGGGTATTTTTTGGGATACATTGAAGTGGATGATGCATCTACCGACTTTAACCATCCAAGCATCTTTGATTCCAAGGTCAGAATCGCCTTGAATGACAACTTTGTGAAACTTGTCTCGTGGTATGACAACGAATGGGGATACATGTACTTTTGAAATTTCTCTTATTTATTTATGGAAGCTTATTTTGATCTGCATCATTCTATGGAATTATCATTGATTTGGTGACGAGTCAAAATAGGTCAATACAAATAAAAATTTGTTGAGATAAAATAGTCGGGTTGGCCAACTAATTCCTTTTTTTGTCAGCATTTTGCAAGCTTGTCATTGTAGAAAGTTTGTCTCTATTGGAGTATTAAAGTTGGTTGTGTTTCATTCTGGTCATTCAACTATGTTTTCTTACAAAATATGATGGTTTTAAATAAGGATGATTTTTATGATATTTATTTTACTAATTTGGCCTATTTTTCTTAATATGTTTGTAGCTCCCGTGTTATTGACTTGATTTGCCACATTTAACATGTTGAAGCCTAAATTCTCAACTTGTGAATGGTAATTTTCTTCAACCAATACTTGTGTTGATTTGTTGTTTTTGCTTATTAGTTCTTGCTCGATTTATGAACTTTTATTTGCTTCAGAAATCCATGGTTATTTGATAAGAACGAGAAACAACAACAATAAACAAATTACACTTGAAATTGAAAGTACCAAATTCGAGATTGGTATTCTCCTTCACAAACGTGAATACAACAAACTTATTTCATGATAACGATAGAAAACATAAATTACAGATTTAATATAAAATAAACATAACTTCTCCTAGATTGTAGGACCAGAACTGCTCCCTTCTCTTTCTTGCGAACTGTCGTGACCCAATGGGTTTATCCAGAATCCAAATAGGATATTTAATTGCTCATCTTGCACATGTATTTTAATTCTTGATTTTCTTCGGGTGTACACCTGTAGTTTCTTATCATTACTTCCCCCTCGGTAAAACGACTTGTCCTCAAGTCGAAAAGCAGGAAATTGCTCAGCTAACAAGTCATAGGACTCCCAAGTAGCTTCTTCCATAGGACGTTGAGCCCAAGAGACTAATAATTCCAACGTAGGTTGGCCTGCTTCCAACACCCAACGATGATCCACCACTGAAGCGGGTTGAAAATCAATCTCCCAGTCCCGTGTGATAGGCAATGGAGCAACGGATGTTGGAGAAAATGAGCCATGAACGGGTTTGAGCAGGGAAACATGAAATACCGGATGAATTTTAGCGTCCGGTGGTAATTCCAGCTCATAAGCGACAGGTCCAATGGCACGAGTAATCCGATAAGGCCCGAAAAACCGAGGAGTCAATTTTTCATAACGGCGTTTAGCCAAACTTTGTTGTCGATACGGTTGAAGTTTTAAAAAAACATAATCCCCAACCTGAAATGTGACGTCTCGTCTCTTCGCATTAGCTTGACTTCGCATCTTATCCTGAGCTTTTGTTAGATTGAGTTGTAGAATCTTTAACATGTCATCACGATCAATCAATTGTTGTTCTAATTCTGCGTTTTTGGTTTCTCCCATGACATAAGGCAAAATACCTGGAGGGTCCCGACCATAAACGACGGAAAAAGGAGTAGTACCCGTAGAAGTATGAAACCCCGTGTTGTAAGAATATTCAGCCCATGCCAAATAAGAACTCCATTTAGTTGGTTGTTCGTGCGCGAAACAACGTAAATAAGCCTCTAAACACCGATTGAGAACTTCTGTCTGACCATCCGTCTGTGGGTGGTAACTGGTGCTTAATTGCAGTTTGGTTTGGCTCAATCGGAATAGTTCCTGCCAAAAAGTGCTTAAAAAAATGACATCACGATCGGATACAATGGAGCGTGGAAAACCGTGAAGGCGAACAATCTCCTTACAAAAAATTGCTGCTACACTTTTAGCTGTAAATGGATGAGATAAACATAGGAAATGAGCATATTTGCTTAAGCGATCCACAACAACTAAAATAGTGTCAAACCGGTTGGATGGTGGTAATCTCACAATAAAATCCATGGAAATATCCTCCCAGATACGAACCGGAATAGGTAACGGTTGTAGAAGACCGGCTGGAGAGAGTGTTTGGTACTTTTGTTGCTGGCAGATGAGACAATTCTGCACAAACAACCTGACTTCCTGTTTCATTTCCGGCCAAAAAAATTGTAGAGATAGTCGTTTATAAGTTTTTAAAAAACCACCATGTCCACCCACTGGTGATTCATGACATTCCCGAACTAATTTAAGTTTGAGATCAGTGATATCAGGAATAACCATTCTACCTTTAAAAAACAAGAGTTGGTCATGTGTAGAAAAATCACGAACCGATGATGAATAAGTGTGTAGTTGTTGCATAATATCGTCCGTATAAGGATCTTGTTGAAGACCTCGTTGTATGTCGTTCATTTCGATGCAATACGGGATAGATAAGGCTAAAAATTCACCCATGTGGGGACGCCGAGAAAGTGCATCAGCACCCTTATTTTCTTTTCCGGCTCTGTGAGTGATGGCAAAATCATAAGGCATTAGTTTTAGTAAGAGTCATTGCTGCTCTGTTGTAATGCGTTGCTCCAGTAGAAATTTTAAAGTGTAATGATCGGTGCGTATAAGAAAGTGGCGTCCCAATAAGTAATGGTTCCATTTCTGAACTGCAAGAACTAAGGCTAATAATTCCCGATCATATGCTGATTTCAGGCGATTGGACGGGGAAAAACCTTTACTGAAATATGCAATAGGATGTTCCTCCCGAGATAAAATAGCACCAACCCCCGCCGACGATGCATCACATTCAACCACGAATATTTTTGAAAAATCCGGTAACCGAAGAACGGGTGCCGACAGTAATGCATTTTTTAATGTAGTGAACGCATTCAATGCTTCTGTAGACCAAATGAATCCATCTTTCTTTGTAAGAACAGTCAACGGTCGGGCAATCAACCCATAGTTTCGTACAAAGCGCCTATAATAACCCGTGAGACCAAGAAAACCACGCACTTCTTTGACATTAGAAGGAACAGGCCATGACTGTACCGCCATAATTTTCTCTTGTTCGACATGTACACCGTCACCTGTGATGATATGCCCTAGGAACGGTACCTTAGATTGCCCAAAACAACACTTTGAAAGCTTAACATAAAATTTGTTTTCATGTAATAATTGTAGGGTTGTCTCAAGATCAGAAAAATATTGTTCCATATTCGGGCTATATACTAGTATGCCATCAAAGAAAACTAGTATAAAATGACGTAAGTAAGGACGAAATAAGTCATTCATGATAGCCTAAAATGTGGAAGGTGCGTTAGTTAGGCCGAATGGCATTACTTTAAACTCATAGTGTCCCGAATGTGTTCGAAACGCTGTTTTTGGGATGTCCGGTTCATGCACTCTGATCTGATGGTAACCGGACCGTAAATCTAACTTGGAAAATACCGTAGCACCATAGAGCTCATCTAATAATTCATCAATATTTGGAATGGGATATTTATCGGCTATTGTTATTTTATTGAGAGCTCGATAATCTACACACATCCGCCATGTATTATCTTTTTTCTTGACAAGTAATATTGGACCCGAAAAGGGACTATTGCTAGGCTGAATAAACCCCGCTGCCAATAATTGTTCCACTTGTTTTTCGATTTCAGTTTTTTGGGAGTGAGGGTATCGGTACGGACGAATATTAGGTGGTGTAGAATTTGGAATTAAAGGGATGTAGTGGTTCTGTGATCGATTAGGAGGTAAAATATTGGGTTCTTCAAAAACCGGGTTATAGTGGCATATCATGTCTTTGAGAAATTCTGGAATTTCAGGTTGTGTGTCCGGTTCAACCGCTAGATATTGAAAGCTAGAAGAACGTTGTGAACCAGTGGTGATACCCTGCCACCTATAACGTTTGCCATCTACATGAAAAATCATAAACATATCTTTCCAATTTGCTTGGACCGTATTTAAGGTTTCCAACCATTGTATACCCAAAACTAAATCTGCTCCACCAATTGAAAAGGGATAAAAATCCTGTATAATTTTCAGTTCATTGATTTGGACAGGAAGATTTTTGCAAATTTGACCACATCGAATAAAATCCCCATTCCCAATTTGAACACCAAACGGAGCAACTGTTTGAGTGTTAAGTTGTAGAGCATTAACCAATACATCAGATATAAAATTATGTGTAGATCCCCCGTCAATCAAAATAATTACCTCCGTGGAATTAATCATACCTTGAACCTTCATGGTTCGAGGATGTAACTTACCAAGAATAGCATGTAAGCTAATCTCTGCAGTATCTTGAGTATTTTCTGCCCCGTACTCTACTTCATTTGCAGGTTGTTCATCCGGTTCATCTTCCACTTCTAACATTTTTAAAGTACCGGTTTTACACCGATGACCCGGCCCATATTTTTCCCCACACCGGAAACATTCACCCTTAAGGTATCGAGATTGCTTATCGGCATCAGAAAGCCGTACAGGAGGTTTAAAAACATTACCGGTATAATTTGGTGTAGGGTTCGTTGATTTAGTGTCGGATGGATATGACCGCGATGATGTGGTCCAGGTTGATCCCTTCCCGGAACGTGTGTGACTTAGTTTAGACTCGAATTCTAAAGCAATGCTTACTGCTTTATACACTGATCGGGGTTTTTGTATTCTGACATCAGCCTTCAATTCTTCTTTGAGACCATTAAGAAACACTCCCAAAAGACAGTGCTCGGGCCAATTCGCCACCCGAGAAGAACGTTTTGCAAACTCTTGGCGGTATTCTTGTACGGTGCCTGTTTGTTTAACACCACAAAAGTGTTCATCGGGATTTTGGAATTCAGTAGGGCCGAAATTTCTTTGTAATGCCCGCACAAATTCCTCCCAATAATCAATATTTTGATCGGTTGATATCCATGAGTAAAAATCTAATGCATCTCCCTCCAAGTGCATCGATGCAACATCAACCTTTTCGTCATCTGGAATATCATAATAACGGAAATACTTTTCGGCTTTAAGGATCCAACCCCGTGGATCTCCGTCACTAAAGGTAGGAAAAGCAATTTTGTTATGTGATTTGAAACGGTGATTATGCCAAGATGATTCACCTTCGTCATGTTTTCCCTGATTCCATCGATCCTTATTCTGTGATCGAGATTTTAGGGCTGCTACTTCTTTCTGCAATTCGTCTATAGAATCCAATTTCTTGGCGATCGTGGCTAATTGCATCGCCACTGGATCAGACGATGGATTTCCTTCTTCTGAATTACTCCGGGTCTGCACCATATTGTCGAGAGCCGGCAATGGAACCAATGATAAGAACGAGAAACAACAACAATAAACAAATTACACTTGAAATTGAAAGTACCAAATTCGAGATTGGTAGTCTCCTTCACAAACGTGAATACAACAAACTTATTTCATGATAACGATAGAAAACATAAATTACAGATTTAATGTAAAATAAACATAACTTCTCCTAGATTGTAGGACCAGAACTGCTCCCTTCTCTTTCTTGCGAACTGTCGTGACCCAATGGGTTTATCCAGAATCCAAATAGGATATTTAAGTGCTCATCTTGCACATGTCTTTTAATTCTTGATTTTCTTCGGGTGTACACCTGTAGTTTCTTATCATTATTACAGGTGAGCAAATATGCATTATTGGTTGAAGCTGTACTTTAAGTTGTATCCGATACGGTTGGGGTTAATGAAGTTCCAGCCTCATGTATACAAAGGCTAACTTAGGTAAATATATTAATAAAAGTAAATAATTCTTGTTGATTTAGATTCAATTATTGTTACAAACCATAGTTTTTTCTACATGGGCAGAGGTCAAAACGGACCAAATTGACCCAAAAAAACTTTTTATCATTTTTTTTGTAACTTATAAATTTATTAGATATGATAACAAAAATAATAGTACTATAATTATAATCTAAATCATTGAATACATTATTTAGGAGGTTGTATGCAATTTCAATGTAACTTTTAACCCTATTTGACCTTACCTGATCTCGTATTAGCAATTTTTATTTGAAATTGTTTTATGTGATTTGAATATATATTTAAAATATCTGCTTCTATTAGAAAAAGTTACACTTTTGTATTTCTATAACAGCTTCAACAAAACTAAAAGATGATTTCCCTTAAGTGCTTAATGAGATAAATTGGTCAATGTGGGCTACATTTTTATCTTTAATGGACCAAATGAGTCAAGAAAAAAATTATATAAAGAAAAAAGATTAAACAGGTAAAAACTTAACTAAACTATGTTTTGACTTGCATAACCCCTAAATCACTCGATTCACATTTAGATTGATCAAAAGTTGTAAAAAAAGTCAAACGGGTCACCTGACACTTACAATTTTCTCTTTCTCATTTGCAGTATCAACTATAGTAATGTTGCCTTTGAGGCTTTGATAGAGACCACCTCCGTACCGACGCATGGAACGATTCTTATCACGGCCCTCCAAACTACCTAGTATAACTATATGTGCATAGACGATATTGTAGGCCACGTCGATGACCTGCTTTGCCTCCTCCAATAGGAAAAAACTGTTGCCGTCTTCATCAATAACCGACTTCATTTGCTTCACCACCTCCATCTACTTTGCTTTATATAATCGATTGATTCCCTTCTAAATCAATACCAGCTTTATCTTCTACTTGTTGATTTCATATTTGTAACTAATTTTATTTGCTTATTTCTGATTTACTCATGCCAAGAAAGCTTTGGCCACGTCGATACCTGCTTCAAAATTGCCCACGTCGATGGTAGCTTCGATCGGTCCGACCCACCGTCACTGGCTTCCACCGCCTTCATATCTGCCATCTAAACACAATATCTCCTCTTTGCAACGGAGAAATCAACACTCTTCGTCTTCAAAGCACCCCCTCCGATCTTCTTCTTCAAATGCTTCATTTAATGGTGAGTTCTATTATTTTAATTGATGACGGCCGCCATCGTCTTAGTTCGTCTGGCTTTTGGTAATTTGAAGAACACTACACGCCAACCCCCGCTTCACGATGCGGTCATGCCGCCCAGTCCCACGTCACACTCTCTAATCACTGCTATTAGTTGAGACTGAGAGTGTTTTCAATGATGCTTGCTCATGACGATTAACAAAGGTAAAAGTCAATAGCAAAACCCTAATTTGTATACCTTCTTCTCCACTAAACTTCACCCTGTTGGTTTGAGTGAGTGACCGACTTAAAGCGGCTGAAGGTATGATTTAGTTTCCTTTGCCCCAGTTGATTTCCTCAAAGCTATTGTTAGCTTAATTTGAATTTATGGTTCGAAATGGGGAAGATTGTGAGTTTTATTATTTTACTGTAAGTTGGGGAATGCTGGTTTGTAGCTAATGATGACGATGTTGCTGTTATAGGATGTGTAGTATGCCACTGATCATTGTGATTTGGAAGAGTATTATGCCACTGGTCATTATGATTTGAAAGAGTATTATGCCCGTGATTTGAAAGAGTATTATGCCACTGATCATTGTGATTTGAAAGATTAACCTCCATGATTAGATTAATAGGCTTTAGATACTTAAGTTAAATATATATACACATCTACAACATCAATAACCCTAATTAAATACAACTCATAAAAGGATTTGATAACCAAACTATCATAAAAAAACTTTGTGCTTTGACTGTGCCTTCAAGAGCAAATCCTTAACATATGGTTCAGGATCAGATTCCTTCAAATTAGTATCATCCATCATTAGGAATAATAGAGATGCAATTGAAAAATTAGTGGACGTGTTATTAGAGAAAGAAACCCAAACCCCTTACCTGTGATGTTCAGAGCGGAGTTCAATTATGCATTTTTTGCGCATGACAATATTAGAGAATTAGTTAAGGCCTCCACTTTTAAACACATGTAAATATATATGCCATTTAGTTATAATTTCCATTGGTGTGCTCTCTGGTTTCCACAAGAATTATATATCATTAGTTGCTTATAATATTGCAAGATTTCCATTGGTATGCTTTTTGTTTGTTCACAATTGTCTTAGACTCCAAAATAAGATTTGGCAGATAAATGGATAATTTCTTGTGTACATAACATAACGCAATTGGAGTTATTTATTACAACCAACGTATATGTTCCATTTTTATACTGCATCAAAATTAGAGAAAATAAGCAATAGGCATTATACAACATGCATGCAAACTTGTAATGATCACATATTTTCAAAGTAAATCAGAAGATTAATCTTTTATGTTTTGTTTGTAGGTTATTCTTGGTGAAGAAGTTGTTCCTTCAACACTTCCAATCTTTTTGACATAACAAATAGATCCATGATGCCGTGCAACCCAGAGCAGAAAAAGGTTCGTCCTTTATGGGTCGCACAACGGGCTTGGAATTGAATGGACATTTTAAGTATGGGTCAAAACAGGTCGGGTTGGATTGACCTACTAACACTTTATTATCCGTTTATTATTAAACACAATCTAAATTTTTGAATAAAATAATTTAGAAGGTTGTATACATTAAAAATAGATTTTAGTCGACTGTTTGACTCATTCTGCTATTAGCTAAACATTCTTAGTTGACTAATTCTTAAGCAGGTCGAAATGGCCACATTAGTCTATGGTCGTCAGGGTTTTTGTTATTGTAAAGATGGTGGTTACTAATTTTATATTATCAGCTTATATTCTAAAATTTATTTATTTGTACAGAAAAATACCATGGTGTGATCCAACTTCCGAAAAGATTAATAGAGCATTCCTGAAGTTTATGCACTTTTGTAGGTGACTACCACCTAATAATTCCTTAGGATTTTATATCTTTTAATTTGACAATTAATATATCTTTAATGACTAAGAAAAACAATCCAAGAGAAATGAAACTAAATTACTCCCTACACAGAATAATATTTGAATTAAGTTACTACTGTTTCATTTGCTAAATTAATACAAATATCAGCCATCCACCTGAATTAGGTTTCCTATCTCAGCTCCCATATTGGCATGCTTTTGCGCAATTGACATAACTAGACGAACGTTACTGACGGCCAGCTTTTCTCTTGCTAATTTGCAGTCAATCTGTTTAATTTGGAATTCACTTCTTGACATATTTAAGCACGCTGCAAGTTGTAATTTGATGGTTCTTGTTCCTTCAATCTAAAATAATAAAGGATTGTCATCTATCATAGATGGAAGATTTTCATATTTTTTTCACTAAATTTTATTTAGGAAATTCCGTTTAACTGCACTTTTTATTCATTTTTGAAGTTAAAATGAACCCATTTGAATTTAGAGGTCAAAGTTCTACTAATTTTGTCAAACCACCAACATACTGATGTCATTAAGGACTCTCATGCTCACAAGCTAATATTGCAATAATGTGTTGGCTGGGGTCAAAGTTCTAATTTTGTTTCAGAGTCACACTACAGCAATTGCAGCTGGAAATAACTTGATTTCAGTTCTTTTACTTGAGCATCAGAGTAAATCACATACCTTGAACCTACTCTTTTCTGCTGATTGCACTGGGCAAACTATTCCAGCATAAATAACAATTTAGATATAATGTTTTAACTTATATGGGATTTGTTTCGACTTAATCATTTGATAAAATATTTTACTTTCAATCATAGCATTTCATTTAGCATATTGCAGCTCTGCATAGCATTTCATTTCAGATGCTATTGTATTGGATTGTCAACTACAGTTACAAAGTGTTTTAAGTTCCATAACTACAAAAGATCTATACTAATATTAGTGGTAAGCGGCTTTCCTGAGTCTTAGAGCCGACAAATGCTTTTTGAACTTCTTTTGATTATCATGTCGTTTCTACGCTCAACTTTTGCAATACGCGTGGGTCGTGCTTGGCACGGCCCTAAAACGTCCTAGTTTTCTAATAGAAAAACACTAATGGTAAAATTTCGTCATACTGGCAACGTCCTGTTAAACGATTTTCCTTTTTTATTTTAAATTGTTAATGGTTTGGAATTTTTATTTCTTTTTTTTTTGTTTTTAAATGGATGGTATATGAATGTTAAATAAATGAGAATAATTTTTAGACGAGCGTTAAAACCTGTGTTAAAAACACAAAAAACGCCTTTAACACGGGTTAAACTCGGAACGACACCTTTTGCTCTTAAGCATCAATCCTAAAATTTCCTTCTTGTTCGTCAAGCTTGAATCTAAGGAATTGGGTTCGGGTTGTCGGGTTTGTAAAGTCCATCACCACGACCACCTCATGTCGGGTTTGAAACGTTCAAGGAAATCCAATATATGGTAATTCCCGTCGTAACTGATTCCGGAGAGAATGTATTGCCAAAGAGTTGCTGTGGGACTGACTTGCCCGGTGGAGAGCTACCGAACTGCCTTCCTTGCTTTCCAGGAATGAGAGGACACACCTACCAGCCTACCTTGTTCATATCGAGCCGGACAAGAGAGACACTCTTTAAAGTTAATAGAAGCAATTCCTTTTATAAGCTTGAAAATATCGTTTTTGTAAAGTTCTGAGAGACAAATCTCAATCCTTGATCAATCAATCCCCAAATCACAACCACCAACAACATCACATGTTATCCAACATATCAACACCACTATCACCCCATGTTTATTAAATCGCATGTGATTGCACACCGCCGGCCACCGCCACCACCACCTCATGTGTATTAAATCACATGTATTCAACACCGCCGACCACCACCACCACCACAACCAACCTCTGCCGGCCACCGTCTCCACCACAGGCAACCCCTCGCTACTGTCAACTGCTTTCAATCACATGTGATTACGTATCCAATCACATGTGATTGCGGCGTGAAGGGTTTCACATAACCTGATCGATTACTTGGGTCAACCACCTAGTATGCTTGGTTCGACCATACTGACCAAGAACATGAACTTGTTCTTGGCCGGTTAAAACCAACTAGTTGATTTAATCCCTAAAAGCGGAACTGGGATTAAACCTAATCCTTAAACCTTAAAGGATTGAGATGTTGGAAATCTAGATTAGATTAACAAGAAAAGAAACCTTGTACGAAGAACTCGAACACACACATAGCTTGTATGTGTTCGTCGACCATCAACCAAGAACCATAGGGTTCTTGGTCGAATTCGAACAAGAGGAGATGAAGAAAGAGTGTTCCATGAATCATACCTTAGGTTTAGCTTAAGATAGTCCACTGATGATGAACACGACGATCGATCCTCTAGATGATCACTTGCAACGATCCTTGATCTTCGAAACTCGAAGAACACGAAGAACGAACGAAGAACACGAATAACACAAACTTGTGTTCTTCCCTTGTTGATGTTCGGCCGATCGAAGGGAACAAAGGGGGAGGGGATTTCGTGTATAAGGTGTAAGGAACCAACATTAGGTTTAAGCTTTAAGCCTTCTATATATAATAAAAGATTTTACACTTAAAACCCTTGTAGTTTAATTAAGATTAACTTCTTAATTAAACTTCCTTTTTACACTTCCATCCCTTATAGTTTTACTAGTTATTATTGTCACACTTAATTATCAAATGTTTTAGTATTATACACTTATATATTTCGGTACCATATACACGATATATATATATATATTTGTATTTTATACCATTAACAATTAATTAGACAATAATATATTTCGGTGCACATAATTCCTTCACGGCGGTCGGAGGCGGCGATGGTCGGAGGCGGCAGTTGCCGGCTGTGATGGTGGTTGTATATTAAATCACATGTGATTGGATGATGATGGTGGTTAATGGATCTTTTGATCCAATTGCTAATATTTGTTACTTAGGACATCATAAAATATAAAGGACTTCCTTAAATACAACTCCTATTATAATAATAGAAGGTTTTTACTAGGTCACATGACATTTTCTAAAACATTCAACACCATATGGCAACCTAAAAGACCTCATCATTAGTTAAATTTAATTAATTATTATAAGTCAATAATATATCCAAAAACAAAACAAAATTATGTCCAAAACCAAATTAAATTAACTACCTTGCAAATCAAAATCAAACTATAAAATTAAATTAATTTTAAGTCAACAATATATCCATATCAAATCTTTATTTAATTATGATTAATGATATTGATGTCTATCATTTGTGCTTATTAATGTGTCTACTCATTTTAAGAAAATGTCAAAATCAATGATATGAGGATAGAAAATTAGTAATTACACATGTCAGGGTTAAAAGTAAGTAGACATGTCGGTAGGAAGAAAATACGTCACTATTTATTACTTCGTATTTAATTAGTAATTAATATCAGAATTCAAATATTTTTCCTTGGTATTATCCTAATTTACGGAAATATCAAATATCTCATCAGGTAAGAATTCAGATATTTATCTTTCGTACTATTCTAATTAATAGAAATATAAAAGATCTCAGCACGTAGCCACGTAGGCTATTAATGATTTAATTATGATTAATACTTAATAATTCATGTATTTACGTTATAGAAACATCTTATAATTCTTTCATTATCATATATATATAACAATTATTATACGCTTAATCTTTTATATTTATATTTATAAAATTTACGTTCAATAATTATGTTATCATATATATATATATATAACAATTATTATACACTTAACCTTTTAAATTTATATTTATAAAATTTACGTTCAATAATTATGTTATAGATAAATATGCATATGAACTGGTTTCAAAATACAAAAAATGCAAAAATAAATGTTTTGGTGTGAAACCTTAATTAACAAATAGAATGAGAATAGTTTTGGGGGAATGTTGAATCAACATTTTTTTATGTCTATCATTAAATTGATTACTCGCATAAATCCAAAGTAACTTATAAAAAATTTCATAATATCTTCATTAATTTCACAATGTTTTAATTTTCATTGAATATCTAATCAGCGCCTCATTAATTTTTTGTGTTTCAGCTTTTGACTTGAATTATGATGTATTTACAAGAACCACCCAAACCTCGCTATATATATTAAAAAAATAAAAATAAAAGTTTGAAACATGAAAGAGTACTAAAAAAACTCATTTGCGTATATAGGCACTAACTACATCAATAGTACATAGTGTTGCAAAAAGACCTCTAGTAGGGGGAGATGTTCAAAGCTTTCAATATAAATAGCAAGAAGCTCTTTTTGATTAACTTTGAGCTATAACAATACATAAAAACATGTCGGTCAGGCTACCAACTTAATCGCATAGATTTATAATTTATATTTATCTAAAACAAATTAGTTGAATTTCAACCCATTTGAACCGTTTCATTTTTTAAACATTTTAGATTTAATCCATTGCAAAAAACTACTACTAAAAGACTGTATTTTGATGTAAATGAGTCAAAACTGTCATATATAGTAGACCACGGGTGGTTATATATTTAAAACATTTACCTATAAACACAATTTCGTTTATGTTTCGATTTTCGTATGAGAATTATTACATAAATATCTCTCACATCCTGAACCGACCAATGTCCAAAACACGAGAATTATCACAAAAACATCTTTCACATCCGTGAATTTTCACGGGTTATACACTAGTAAATAATAAATTAACCATTAAAAATACTTAATCCAATCATTTAAATAATAGATATGCATGTTTGTTTAAACTTAGTGGACTAATACGACAAAATAATTTTAGAGTAAATCAACCATATGAGATCATCAAATATAATTATTCATTTAGGAATGGTCATGCTCAATGCTGACTTTAAATTCTTTTTGAGCAATTGTATGAAAGCCCAATGTAATTTGAGAAAATTAGGCCCAAACCTTCTTAGATGTGTGATTCATAGTATTAGGCTCAAAATCATTTGGCATTGATCGATAGTTTAACTTTTGAAATTTGGTGTTTATAGTATCCAAGCATTCCAAGAAAATGAATCTTTGCAAGATATCAATTTGGCCCAAAACTTCTTTAGAACCCGCGGCGAAGCACGAGACTCAATTCCTCATTACTATAACTAACAATTTACAAGGGTGAACAGTTCATGTTTTGATGTTACTATAAGGTTCAATTCTTTAATGAGTAAACATATACTAGATGGTCATGAGAATGTTTGAAAATAGTCGCGACAATAATTAGGCCGTGTACATTACGAATATAAGCTCGGTCACCCCGACAAAGTCATTATAACCGAAATACTCTTATAGTAATAAATTAAATTTTAGTCATCATTTTCGTTGTTGCTTGTATATATGTATATGTTTATGAATAAAATACATATATATTCTACTATTATGGTAACATCCCAAAACCCGGCCTAGTAGTTTATTGACCTTAAGGTATCTTATTAAATGATTATCTGATTAAATGCTTAGTTAATTTAATTAGTCTGCTGTCTATTGCGGTATTTTAACCAAGGGGTTAAAATACCCGACTTGTGATATATTTGGAATGAAAACATGATTTCTATATCTTTGGATTCCTTGTTAAATATCGTTTCCGGAAATACTTTCGTTTTTAAAATTGGAGTCCGTTTGCTATTTTAAATAAATTAATTACGAAAGGGACTTTCAGACATATACTGTTAATTGATAAAAAGCCACAAAAGGGCCCACCTTGTGGGCTTGGCCGGTCAAGAGAGAGGGATGGAGAAACCCTCCTTTTCTTCCTTGTTTCATTTGTTCAAACATTATCCACTATTTCATTGCCATTTCTCTCTAAAAACTCCATACTTGTTCTTGAGCTTGATCTTGTGGTTTCTTGGTGCTAGAGTCCGAAATTCTTGCATAAGTTGTGTAGAAGAAGTCTAGAAGTAAGTTTCACCCTTTCTCTTGCTTGTTCTTGGTGTTCTTGAACTAGGGCTTGAACTAGAGTTCTTGTAGCTTGATGATTTGTTGGTGAACCTTGGTATGGATGTTGTAGTTTATGCTTATGCAAGCTTTTGCACCATTTGTATGGTAGTTTGTTGAAGGAATACAAGATTTGGTGAAAATCACCTTCAACCTCCATTAATGGTGGAAGTTGAAGGTGTGTTTTGATAAATCTTGGATTTCTTGATGTTTGAATGGATGAAATTGTTTATTAGGTTGTGAAATCATGATTGGTAAGTTATGGATGTTGAAAACCTAGTATGGATGATTGTGTGAATTGATCTAATTGGTGTTTGGGTCAAAATGGTTAACTAGAGATTGTGCAAGTATGATACTTGAATTGTGATAGTTATATACTCAATAGAATTGCTAGTTTATGGTGAATTGCTAGTCTAGAAGTTGTGTGCTTGTTGATGGAATTGTAGAAGTAATTTAGTCATGTTCGGGTTTTTGGTCCGTTTGGATAAATTAGTGATAGAACGGTTTATATGGTTATAAATGACTAATTGGTGAATTGTATTGTTATACAAGTTGGTGTTGTCATAAAATATGTATTTTATGAGCCTCAGGTTGCGGTTTGTTAAAATTATCAATTTTGACATTTCGGTGGATTGATCACTAACTCGGTATATTTGTTGACAGGAACCGGGAAGGATACTCAGTGATATTAGCTCACTGAGTTAAAGAACGGAAGTTGAAAGGTGAGTGGATTCAACCTACGACTCGGGTTTCGGTTTAATTGGTTTGGTATTGGTTTTTAGTGAAAAAATCGCAGGTTTTACCAGACAAGGGGAGTTCACGGCGTGAACTCCTCTTAACGATCGCGAAGTCGGTCCAGCTAAGTCGATGGTTAGTCGTGAAGTAGTTCACGATTGGAGTTCCCGACGCGAACTTTAGTTTGCGATCGTGAACTGGAGTTCGCGATTGGGAACTCTGTCGTGACGTTTTTCGCGGTGTTTTTCGTAGCTAGTCTACTTGTTATGTATGCCTAGTGTCAGGGAATACCATACATGACTAGGTGCACATTCGGGACGAGGTCAGTGTCGAATGGATAACGGCTGTGCAAAGTGTATCGACTAATAGGGTATCCGACCTTACCTGTATGCGTTACATGGTTAAGGGGAAGGAGTTGCCCGGGGTGTTGGATACAAGCGCTATCGGTTACCGTGGTTTTGGCCGACCATGGTTTAAGGCCCGCAAAGCCGCCGATCCTCTCAATTAAGTGATTACCCAACCGGAGATGTTTTATAAGTTCCGTGTTTAAGTGATTAGGGTAGTTGGTAGTGTTAGGAATTCATTCACTTAGCTTTTGTGCTAATCCCTCCCTTATCGACACATTTCAGGTTGGATGGCTTGAACGGGTCGGGCTTGGACGGGAAGTTTGACCATGCTTTAAATTGTTGTTTTTGTAATTGAGCCGTGTTTCGTAATACCGTCTTTTTAACTAACTCTTGGTTTGTAATATTTTGTGGGACCACGGTTTGTAAACCTAACCTAACTAGATGCTTCCGTAATTTTAGATTAATACCTAATGACTTTAAAAAAAATGGTTTCAAAAATGCGGTGTTACAATTATACAATTCCCATTCCTTAAAATGAACTATGAACAGTACAACTTTTTGTATAGGTAGTCGATGCTACTCCACGATCCCCAGATATCTCGTAGTCGTACTACCACCACCTTGCTAGAAACTTCTTCATCCGTCTTAATATTAGTACCTATAAAACAAACCAAAGATTATATCAGTTACGAATGCATTTCGATGGAAAATTTGAAGGATTTTGATGTAGATTTCGTCAAATATAGGTTTAGGGTGAAGAAAAACAGCCATACGAAAGTAAAGCGATTGGAGTAATCTTTTACATGCTTACTCTTCTAATTCTTTTGATCATTATTTTGATTAAAAGCTAAATCTTTTAGGAATTTATGTTAAAGCAAGAAATTTGGTTTCATGTTGACATCTCTTATTTTTTCTATACACCCTATAAATAAATATTGAATATATTCTACGTGTACACACACCGGCGTGCATTATGTGGGCTTGAACCACTTACCAATAAGCTTAACGGTCTATGCACCACCAAAGTAAGGACCCAAAAGTGGTCCAGCCAAAAGCATCCGAGTCAAAGGGTCTGTTGATGGAATCACAATAGCGGCTCCAACCACTGCACCAACTACAACATATAATATTTAATCACCTGATACTAATCCAACTTGCCCTAAAAGAAGTATAACTGGTACCTACGTACACCAGACAAAATATAAGTTGCTTAGGTACACCAATCTTTTTCTACTTGTATTACTTATTTCTTGTATAGTCTACATGGTTCTAACAACAATATCTTCAACATTTACTCAACAAATATCTAATTTGGAGATGAACCTTAGCATGCTTGACCTCAAACGTACAGACTTTGACTTTTGAGGTCAAATGTTTATAAAAATTTTTTGAATCAGACCAAGTATTGAGGCATTTGTTTCAGATTCCACCCAAAATTGAATCTAGAATTTTATCAAAAAATGAATATTGAGGTATTAAAACCAAAAAGTAATGCATCAGTTGGGCTTGCAGTTGGGCTTGGTCTTGCATCCAGGATTTGAAAAATAAAGAGACTGAAACAATCCTTCGTGACAGAAAACGTGAATTTTTTAATCGGAAGATTCTGATGTGTTTCGATTCAGATTTCACTTAAGAAACGAGAATCAAACTAACTAACATAGGGAATTCCAGATTAAGAAAGGAAAACCGAATGATTCGTTCAATGTAATCGATTATTCATATTGAATACAAGATTACAGACAATACAATTGAAAGAGAGAGAAATGTGTTCACACAAACTAAGCTATCTAATCTTCCCTATATGTTTTCAATTTATACTAAGAATGCATGAAACGATCTAACTAATTCTGTTTATTCGGTTAAGTGCTTAGCATGTGCCAATCACATGACATTCATTAAAAGGATTGTATCAGATTCAGGCGGCAGGCGTGGCTTAGCGACTGTATTAGGGCATGGTAGCGTAGAGGTGAAACCCAATTGTTCTCAAAATGAATCTCGTGAATCTCAAACACTTGATGACTTGTAATTTTTGTGCCATAACTACCCTTTGATGTGACATTTACAACCAATAAAAAGTAGCCAAATTGATCTGTCATGAAAATTAACTTTAGGTTTTGTCCCATATATAGAGGTAAATATATATATACTAGCTTTATCTGGGCGGGCATGCTTCGATAGAAGAAAGGAAAATACCAAAAAGAAACTTAAGAAATTATAGAGTAACCTATTATTAAAATGATGATTGATGATAAATGTGTTTTGCTACACTAGGATAAAACCCGCGCGATGCGGCGGGCTGCTAAATATATAAACATGGCGATTAAAAGTCCATTGGTTACATATTTTTATAACGAATACAATACATAATCATAAACTGTGTATACAATAGAGGTAAAAAGCAAGAATTAGCATTGTCGTTGAAATGTTGTTTGGTTACATGTTTTGATATATAGTAGGGTACCCGCGCAAATGAGGCGGCGGGTATACTGATACATCTAACAAATATTAATATTTGAGGAGATAATAGTTGGCCAACGACGACAAAATTAGTTGCATATTGAATAAAAAAAACATATCACCAAATAGAGTAATTAAAATGAAGAAACAAACATTGCAAAATTGTTGTCTTAAAAAAGAAATGTTTTCTTCTTATAATACCAGAATACGACTCCATCATGCGGCAGTCTTCGTTTGGCCAACCTTACATGGCTTGACCAATCTGCCGAGAAGATAACTTATTAGATTTTGATGATGTTGCTACATCATTTCCCTCCACATCGCAACAGTCATCTAATTGCCTCTTCAAGTTCACCGGGGTGCTGCAAAATTTTGATCGAGTTGATGATGGTGAAGGCTCGACTGAAATTGGGGTGATATCATCCCCGACTTCTGAAATTAGACTCTGTATTATAGATTCACGTAAAGATTAGTATGACAAAAAATAGGGTTACAATTTACATAATATATTTTGAATTTAAAATGGTTCTCCAATATTACCGGGCAACCATTTAATTTTATTTCTAACTCTGATAGTATTTCTTCTTTGTTAGTCATGGTTGCAATACCATAAACGCTACTACCCGACTCGATATTGTATTGCCTCATGTCTAACTTGAAAGCCAATTTTTTATTTAAGAGCTGCTTAAAATCAGTAGGAATGGTTTTGAGGGGCATACCAGCCTGCTTATAATAAAAAGACATATAAGGATTAAATAGATTAAGTAGAAACCATAGATGTAATATTGAAGTTCACCTTTTCAAATTCATCGACGTAGTACTTAGCAGTTTTACCGAGCAAGTAATTAGCATCCCGGTCAAACATGGTAACAGTTAAAACTCCAGTGTTGTCTTCAACAATGACCGGAATTTTAAACCTTGGTGACAAATTTAGGAAAATATTATATATTCGTAACAAATGTAATTATAAACAACAATTGACAGTTAAAATGGTCTGCATATTTTTACGATTCCACATATGGTAATTATAAACGCAATTGACAGTTTTGATGAACGATTTATATGGTAATTACGTTTCAAGGTTATAATACATTAAATACGTTTTTGTGGTAATTACGTTTTGATTTAAGAAAATACATATGGTAATTACGTTTCTAAATAATACGTCTGCATCTTTTCAAACATGGTAAGTAAAATATGGTCAAAATAGTATATATTTACCGAATTTTATTAAATAACTTAAAATATTTTTATTAAAGACGTAATTGACAGTTTTAGTTGGACAATAAAAACTTCTATAAGTAATTCAATTTTCGTCAACCACATTACGTTTTTTGCGATTCCACATATGGTAATTATAAATACATTAAATTGAGATATGGTAGTTACGTTTTGATGAAAGATTTATATGGTAATTACGTTTCAAGGTTCTAATACATTAATTACGTTTTTATGGTAGCTACGTTTTGATTTTCGAAAATACATATGGTAATTACGTTTTCTAATAAATACGTCTGCATCTTTTCAAACATGGTAAAATACGTTTTATTTTTAGCCTTTTAAATATGGTCAAAAGAGTATATATAAATCGAATTTTTTTAAACAACTTAAAACTTATTTAATAAAGACGTAATTGGCAGTTTTAGTTGGACAATAAAAACGTCTATAAGTAATTCAATTTTAGTCGGTAGTAAAAAACGTAAAATATCTACAGTTTGATTACGTGCGGACGAAATATTTCCATTAACACCACAAAATACATAATTCGAGTAGGTGTACAAAATTGTACAGTACACAGACAACAATTATTTGGTTCATGATAAAATTAATATTATTAAGGCAAACTATATTAAAACAAAAAAAAACACCAATTGTGTAACAGAAATTAAGAGTAACCTAACAATTAATTATTGTTGTCCGATTAGCATGGTTCTATTATTTTTGTGTGTATGTCGATAGACGCTTATTTCCAGAGAGGGTAGTTCTTAAGCGTCTCAAACTATTATTTGGTTGCGTGTCGGACGCGACATCGGGTTCTTCATCACATAAAACAATGGCATCATCATATTGGACAATCGGATGGATGCGTTGAAGTGCATATGTTTCTGGCATCGGCGGGTGGAACTCGATGTTTGTAACGTCAGTAGAAACAAGATATTTGACTGAAATTTAACCAAATAAAAAAGAGATATCAATATATTTTTAATAAAAGTAAAATGAAGCACTTAATTGGAATTAACCTGTTGGTTTTATAATCAGTTTAACGCGACATGCGTACGCAGTTATGTTTTCAGAAGCACATCTCCCAATCATTGTTGCCGTGGCTGCCGGTATATGATACAAGATGAGCTTGATACAGTTGCCCCTGTCGGAAATTACATTTTAAATGGGTTATTTCGTAGGTGTGGTGATCATGTAAATCAGGTATAAATACTTACAGACAGTCATGCAGCAGCATTGCACACGATATCCGACCGGATGTAAATAAAAAGCAACCGTTCGATACGTTTCCAGCAACGTCTGTGAAATGTTTATTAATTACGAAAAATATTAAAATATTATCACTTTAAAGTAAAACATCTAAAAATGTAACGTAGGCGTACCAATCAACATTTTTCGAGTTGTTTGATCCTGCAATAGCCATGTCGGAGATCTGACCAACGGGTACTTGGGGAACCAGACATCTTCTCCATTCGTAGTTTCAGCAAGCTCAGTTTTAGTGTTAAATACTATTGCCCATTCATTACGAATAAAGCTATAGTTCTCGAAGCGAGGAAAGGATTCGGCATCGGTGTAATCAATTTTGAAATACTTTAAAGAGAAGACACCGCCTTCTAGTT
Source organism: Calendula officinalis (assembly GCA_963853835.1). NCBI lineage: Eukaryota > Viridiplantae > Streptophyta > Magnoliopsida > Asterales > Asteraceae > Calendula > Calendula officinalis. Next base: position 12,125,910 of record OY970825.1, on the reverse strand, counting down.
TTCGGTTTTGGTATGCAGAAAATAAGATGGGGGGGGGGGGGGATAATGGCTGCGAATTTGTGTCTCTGAAAATAAATGATTAGTATTTAAAACCAAAAACAAAAAAATAGTATCTTAATTAGTAGGAACTTACAAATCTGTCAAGTAGGAACAAATATAGTTTGTTATGTTTGTGATCAAGCCAAACATATTCAACGCGAACAAATTTGTATTTGTACCACAAATGTGGATTCCAGAGGTCTTCAAAGTTTTCAACAGGTTCGTATCCATCAAAATCCATCGTTTGTATGCTGCACAACAACTCCATCGTCAGTTGATGGAGTATATATATATATATATATAGTTTAAAAAAACGTATAATTCAATATGTATTTAATTTTTTTAAAAACGAAAATCATAATATTTAGTAAACGTAATTGACTGTTTGTAAACGTAAATCATAATATTTAATTCAATATGTGTTCAATATGTATTTAATTTTTTAAAAAACGTAAGTCACTGGAAATAATTAGTTTGTTAACGTAATTATAATTTAGGAAGGGTATTAAATGCGAATTAAATGTTAAGGAAGTTGACTGCTTATTGATACGTCTTATACCGTGGACGTTATGTATATTGTTCGAGGTTAACAAAACCATAACAAAAAACCACATGGCCCAGTGGTTATCACCTTGGTTGTTTTCCGAATGGTCTTGGGTTCGAATCTCGGGTAAGGCACATTTATTTTGATTTTGAAGGGTGTTTGGACATTGCTAAAAATGGAAGTGTTGAAAATTCAGACTTCCTCTTTTAGAAATGTCTAGAATGCTTTTTAAAGTTGTAAGATATCACAAATGGTACACAAAATTTAGAGACGAAATAAAACTTATTTGTACACGACAATTATGTTGAGTTAGTGTAATTGTCATCTTGATTTCAACAAATAACATTCAGTTATTTCTTGCAGTTGAAATTTTGAATGCATTTTAATTCGATCATTAAAGAAGGAAATCTAACATTTCCTTTTACATTCCGGAAATATTAACCGTATGCTTGTCTTGTGATATTTATTAGAAACTTTAGTATTATTATTTTAAATAATTATTAAAATGTTTACTATATTATAGGAAATTAAATAATTTGAATTTAAATTCTATTCAAATTTATATCATTTAAATTTCTGTATTTTAAAAGTTTTTTAAATATAGGAAAGATTCTACTAGGAATTCCAGCCATATATTTTAAGAATTATGTTCGAATTTAAATTTTGAAGTCGCCCAAATGACTAAAAACCGATTTGAGTCAACATTACACGTCATGTAAAAGGATCAATCAAACGATTGGGAATGGATATGTCATCATTAAATTGTTATTCTTAGCTCCGTATATAGGTGGTAGATTTTAATTTGGTTGAAATCATGTATATATTTAATGTGATTTATCTATCCTAAAATTTATGTGATAATAATGAAAATATTACCAATATTACTGTGAATACGAGTAGATATCTTAAATTTTCAAAACCAATATACCCGGTAATTAAAAACTATACTTATTTTGTAGGGTATTTAAAATTTCAAAAACTATACTGATTTTGATTCCTAATATGTTTGAATCATGATGTTGGAAGCATTTTCTCTCTTACGTTATATATGGAGTCCTCAAATACGTTGTATAACGTGGGGTGGTAAAACCTTCCTTCTATGGACCGGCGGCCCAACGCAAAGCTTTGTGTCATTTAAGCAGCCCCATTTTCAGCCTGCAACAGAAAGGAGCGTCTCCTTACACAGCCCAACATAAGCGTCTCCTCAAGCGTAACCGATGAAGCTGTTAACCCAAAATCATCGCGATTCTTCTTCAATTCCCCCTTGAAATCCCCTTAAAATCCCGTTTCACTTCCCCTTGACCCTAATCGGTCCTCCCCCTTCAACATAGAATCAACGATCGCCAAATTCCTTCAACCATACACGTCCGCCATGTTCCGGCGAAAGCACCGGAGACGAAGACGAACAACACAGAATCTTAAAGATGCTATTTGATTGGGGCTGTTTCAACTTATATTTTTATGTTGTATTTATGTTTCATACTTTAGTCAAAAACGTGAAATTGTATTGTTGTCTTTTTTTATGCAGCAAAAGGACTTCTTATAGAGCTAAACGTGAGGCAAGTATTGCTTTTTCATTTTAATCATGTTGCCTTTGTTGTTTCTTGTTTCTTGTTTTTTTTTTTATAAGATTTCTTCACACTGTCATTAATGAAATACATTCCATTTTAAACGGTGGCTTTTGAAATTTCCTTAAAATTAAGGAGCTCGTAATTGCAGATCCATTTCCAATGGGAGAATGAGTAAACTTCGTAAAATATGCGATAACATTATAATACATTTGGGTGACAAACAAGTGTTCTTATTGGTTACTAGAAACAGACTAAGGTAAATAATGACACCAATCACACCATAGATCTTTTACTTTATTAATTCCGGTTTTGCTATCAAGATTACAACGTCGGAAGACATAACCTAAACATAACTAGAATCAAGATTAAATGTTTTGAGCTAACATAAACGGCTAGTCATACACTCTTAATCATATCCCAAAATACTAATAACATATTTAAAATTAACCATAAAGTTAACGACTTTTGATAATCGACACCTTTTAGCACCTTGAAGCAGAATGCGAAACCAGTTCCCACTTCCCCATGTTGCCAATAAAGCACGAGCAACGATCGTCTCTTCTCGACATGAAATTCTCAAATGGTAGTCCTTTTGACCAAACATTCGAGCTGATGATCATGAGTTGAAGGTGAAGCAAAAGCAGTGATTTTAAATGAAGAAACACCAATGTTAGTATGTTACGTAAAGCAAGCTCTTGCTCAAGTGAAGCTCATTGACCACATAACCTATATCAAAACCGATAATATGAATGTGATCAAAGTATCAAACCCGTTTAGGGATTCAAGTAATGCTTGATTACAAGTGAAATTAGCAAATTGAATAAAAGGCGAAATCTCTGAGAACGATTTGTACGCACCAATTTTGAAGATTAAAGTAAAAGCTAGGTGAAGCATTAGGTAATTTGGGGATTAATATTATTGAGAATTGAATGTATGGGTAAATTAAGAGCTTCTATGAAATCAATATTTTACTCAGTTGTGTTCGTTGTTGGAAATCAATTTTCTAAACTCGGTTTTCGTATTGAACCGACCAATGTCCAACACATGATTAGACCCATCGAATCGCATTATCCGGCCGGTTGAACCAAATGACAATACCTTTTGAGTATATATTAGCTATGTGCCCGGTCCCGTAAGCAGACCGAACCGCTAAACCCGCCAGAAACTTGAATAATCGAAGACCAGATTAACCAGTTACATGTCCGGTATGGATTCGGGTCGGTTCAGTTATTATGCGGTTTTGAACCGGTAAACCCATTTTATTGTGTTGGCTAGGTGCAGAATAGGAGATTTCGAATAATACATCAGCTGTACTTTTTATAATAGCATCAAACACTAATTTCAATCACCAAAAATTCAATTGACAAATAGCAACAATTTAACTGAAAAAACGTAAACAAAAATTCATGATATGAATTATTAAACTTTGAATTCGAATCTTGGAAACAAGTTTTGGAATGGATGATAGAATTGGAAACCATTTTGAAAGAGGTGAAATAAATACCAACAACTCAGTTTACAAGTTTTGGAATGCATGATAGAATTGGAAACCATTTTGAAAGAGGTGACATAAATACCAACAATAATTCAGTTTACAAGTTTTGGAATGGATGATAGAATTAGAAACCATTTGAAAGAGGTGACATAAATACAGTTTACAACTTTTGGAAGGTAACATAAATACCAAAAAACTCAATACATGATAATGGGGCTAGCTGTGAGTTGTGAGCCAATAAGATTAACTGCCATGTCAGCATGTGTGGGCACAGAAGTTAGTGTAGTATTATTTTTTTTAGTATTTGATTTAATTTAAATATACTTCTTTGCAATTTCAAATTCTACTTTTAGATATAGTTTAAGAGTTCAACAAAATGTGCCGAATGATAATTACATGACATGGATTTAGAATATTACATAGCTGTCCAAAGCTTTTACCAATTTTTTTCTGCAAAATTTGAAGTGCCCACTGTTGGAAATTAAAGGGCGCCACACTCAAAACTCATTGATGGAATCAACGTAAAGAAACTTAATATATTTTTGGGGTTAATTTACTTTCTTCATTTACTTTTTTATTTAACAGCAAAAAGAAGGCAACGGATCGAGCTTCGGCAATGCCATCACCCCCCGAAGACCTCCAGAAAAAATATATTACCACGTGAATCTAGCAAAACGCTAGATCAAAAAGTATAATTACAAAGGAACTTGTAACCAAATATCCCATGAAGCCTTAATTTTTTAGGACTTCGATGAGCGATCCAAGAAAAGGAATAAACTCTAATACTATCAAAAATATCCGATTTCTTCAACCTACCCCTATCGAATAATAAAGAATTACGAAATTTCCAAAGATGCCAACACGTCGTGTATCCAATCACCATCATCTTCAACCTTCGATCGTTCACATTACTGATATCCACGCACTTTTGCCACCATTGAGCTCCGGAATCACAGTTCCAATCACCCACATCGCACCACTTGAAAACCGAACTCCACACCTGTTTGGCCAAAAAACAAGAAAACATAATATGATCTATGGACTCGACCCGATTTTCACAAATCGGGCATAAAATAGATTCAATCTCCATTCCCCTGCGAGATAGATTTAATCTAGTAGGCAACCGATCTAAAAGCATTCTCCACATAAAAATGTTGACTTTAATCGGAATAGATCTACACCACTTAAAAATATGATCCACGCCAATAAACATACGGTCGTTAATAATACTTCTCGCCAATCCCACCGTGAAACAATCACTCTCATCCAATCTATTACATAAAGTGTCATTTCCTTCCGATAACCTACAATCATTGATTAACTCAATAAGATTATCTAATTGTTCTTGTTCCAACCCGCCTCTTATCGGCCTTCTCCAATTAAAACACCAATTACCATTCTCCCATCTGTCTTTCACCAAACAATAAGTATTCAACTCCAATCTAAATAATCGATTAAAGCGAAGCGCGAAAGGAACATCTCCCCGCCAAACATCAAGCCAAAATTTAATCAACTCCCCATTTCTCGGTTTATAGTAAAAAACATTTTTGTCAATAAAATTATTATCATGCAAATAATTTATAGAACCAATAATATTAAACCACATACCATTACGGAACCGATATTGGTTATGAACATCAAAACCTCCATTTTCCCCATGGATTGCCGTGATAACACGACACCATAAAGCCTCCTTCTCTTTAAAAAAACGCCACTTCCATTTAAGGAGAAGAGCTAAATTAAGAGCATCAAGGCTAGTTATACCTAACCCACCTTTGTCTTTAGAAGCCAAACACGTGGACCATTTAACCCACGACATTTTTCTATCATTTTCATTACCACCCCACAAAAATTTAGTCCGTAACCGTTCCATATTTTTTAACGCTATACCCGGAGCTCGATACACTGACAACCAATAAATCCCCAAACTACCCAAAACCGATTTGACCAGGGTTAACCGACCGCCAATAGATAACATATTCGCCTTCCATGTAGATAATCTCTTACGCATTCGGTCATAAATCGTATCCCAAAACTGCCTCGATCTCGATTTACCACCAATCCGAAGACCTAAGTAAACAAAAGGAACCTCGCCTTGAGAACAACCACTCGAACACATAAATCGTGAACACAATCCGAATCCACCCCTATACCATAAACTTGCGATTTTGTCATATTAATTTTCAAACCAGATTGCTCATAAAAAACATTAAGGACCTCAACAATACCCGCAAGATTTTCATGACTCCACTCCTACACAAACATGACATCATCTGCATAAAACAAATGAGAAACAAGAAGATTATCCAGACCAATGTTCGCCCCTTTAATTCTACCTCCAATAACCGCTTGATTAATCAAGACATTAAGCCCTTCCATGGCCGAAATAAAAAGAAAAGGAGATAAAGGATCTCCTTGACGGAGGCCCCGGAACATATCAAATTCCTCCGTCGGGCTACCATTCACTAGAACCGACATTCTAGCCGTAGACAAGCATCCTTTTATCCAATCCCTCCACCTCACACCGAAACCCATATTCATCAATATCAAATCAAGGAAGTCCCAACTTAACGAGTCGTAAGCCTTTTCAAAATCCACTTTAAAAAGAAGTAAATTCTTTTTTTTAGATTTGTACCACTCTATTATCTCACTAATCATCATAGGGCCATCTAAAATTTGTCTTCCTTTAATAAATGCGGATTGAACATTACTCACTAACTTATCAACAACTTTCGCTAAACGAAGAGCTAGCAACTTAGAAATAACTTTATAAAGAATACCAATAAGAGAAATCGGACGAAAATCTTTCACCTGGGTGGGATTCGAACATTTTGGGATAAGAGTGATAAAAGAAGCGTTACATCCAATCGGAAAAAAGCCTTTCTCTAAGAATTCATTTACTGCTTTAAAAATATCTTCTTTAAACAACTCCCAAAAATTCTTTATAAATTTGAAAGATATACCGTCCGGCCCCGGGGCTTTCTCACTTCCACAATTCCTCACAACTTCTTTAAGTTCTTCCATTGAGCACAAACTTTCGAGACAAATCACATCACCCTCGGACAGTTGGTTAAATTGGTCCCGCGTCAAAAACGAACCACGAACCTCCACCTTTTGGAATTTATCTTTGAAATAATTAAAAAACTCGTCTTTTACCTCTTTCGGATTGGTTGACCACATCCCATCGATCATCACCCCTTGAATCATGTTGCCTCTCCTCCGATGTTTTAATAACCCGTGGAAAAAAGAGGAATTTTCATCACCTTCGAGAGCCCACTTTGATTTTGCTTTTTGAATTAGATCAATATTTTTATGTCTATCTAACTCATTAAGTTCAAGTAACCACACGAGTCTTTGCTCTATCTCTTCATTTGAAGCTGAAGATTCATCAATCTTCTTATCAACATCGTCTAATAAAAACCGCAACCGACTATATCTTCGCGTAGCAGATTCACGATACTCCACAATCCACTTCTTACATTGATCTTTTATAAACTTAAGCTTATTTTTAAGCTTAATAATATTCGAATTGCCCCTCCCCTGAAACTCTTGACACGCCTTTTTAATCAGCTCATCAAACTCCGCCAATTCTAGCCACGAATGAGAAATACGGAAAGGAGTCGGGCCAAAATCCACACTTTGAGAATGTAATAATATCGGGATATGGTCCGACAAATTACGTTCCAATGCCACAACTCGTAAATTAGGTTGTTGCTCAAAAAGATTATCCGACACCAAGAACCTATCCAATTTACTCATTTTGGTAGCATTTTTGTTCATCCATGTGAATTTTCTACCACCGATAGGGATATCAATTAACCCCGCTTGATCAATAAAATCATTAAAATAAGAAGCCCCCACCGCATTAAAAATAGAACCACATCTTTCATGATCGTAACGCACCTCATTAAAATCCCCAAAAACGATAACATTACCTTCCTGATTACGAATATAATCAAGAATTTCACACCAAACAACTCTTCTAGCATCAACATTCTGAGGAGCATAAACATTGATCATAATAGTATTACTACTACTTCCCCCCCCCCCCCCACTTTCCTTCTACTATTACAAAATTAATACCACAATGAATCTTAGATTTAACAAATATAGCAGGATCCCATATAGAAATAATCCCTCCCGAATGACCTTGAGCCGAACTAGCCGCAAAATCAAAATGAAAGTTTCCCCACATCGCTTTAATTTTAAATAAATCCGCCCTAGTCATAAGAGATTCTTGAATCCCTAAGAACTCTACCCCATTCTGAAAACATAATTTCTTTACCCATTTCCTCTTCTCCACATCTCCAGTTCCCCGAATATTAATAGATAAAATTATCATTAATACCAAACTATGCACGTGACTTCTCAACCATCGACTGGTTGGACCTATTCTTCTTTTTACACCCAAATAACTTATCAAATTCCACTGTTTCTCCATCAACTTTCCGTCTTTGACATCCTTCATAACCTGGTGGGCAACTTACCGGACTCGATATCGAACTCGAGGCAGTAAACAAGTCAACACCCGTCTTATTCTTGAAACCTTCCAAACCCGGGCTGTCAGTCGTCAATATGTCATGAACCGGACTTTCAAGCACCGGATTGACATGTACCGATCCTTCATTAACTGCGCTGACATTCACCGGACAGACTTGCATCGGGCTGACCTGCACCGAAATATCTTGCACCTTCTGATCTACGGGATTGAAATTATCCACCTTGTGGACGAAATGAATATCACTATCATCATCATCACCATTATCCTCCTTTTCCCCTTGACTGCCCTCCTTCGACATATTAAAATCATCATTCAGATTCTCCTCTTTATCCATATTCTGCTCATTTACTTCATGGATAAGATGATCAATTAACCCATCTTCTACTTCATTATCTAGACTGATTTCAGAATCAGACTCATCCTGATGTTTAATAATTTTCACCTTCCACATTCCGGTTTCTCTAACCCTTACCTCATATGCCATGTCAAACACCATAACTTTAATATTTTCAAGAATACTTGTAACATGATCCGTACTAATACAAATCTTCCCCCTACTAGGGTTATCATCATATTCATCAAAGAATAAAAATTTTCCCCATAAACCCCCTATTCTTTTATAAATATCTGAGTCCCATGCACATAATGGTAACCCATCAATTTCAATCCAGACAATCCGTTCATCAATCACAAAATTGGATTGAACCTGTTTAATTTGAGCGAAAATGTGCGATAAATCATAAGATTTAAATCTATAACATGCCTTGGCGGATTTGAAATCAATCCAAACCCATAACCCGCCTACATGGTGGATCTCAACGCCATTGAATCCCTCATTCTCTAGCACCTCGTACAAAATAGGGATCGTTTCGATGGAATTGGTTTTAGCTAGCACCACCAATTCAGATTCCGCGATTTTGATCAACTCATTGTCCTTCAAAGTAATATATTTCATCACCGAAGTCTTATCACCAATCCCCGAATTGCTAGATACAGCCTGATTACCGCCATTGCCACCCAAAACGCTGGCATAAGACCTATTAGGGTTAGCATTATGCATGGGTTTAAAACTACGATCCTGCATCGGACGTTGTTCCTGAATCGGCCGTTGTTTCTTCCGATCAAACCTAGCTACAGAAACATATATGTGATATGATTCTATCCATTGTTTAGATAAGTATTGAGCAAATTCTTCCTCCTTAATGATACCCAGAAAACGAATGAAACCGAATCGCTTACCAAATTTCGTCTTCTTCTTTGGGATAAATACATCAACGACACGACCGAACCGAGTTCCCCATTTCCACAATCCATTCTCCGACATCTCATGTGGAAAATTAGTGATGAAAAACGATTTTGCAACCTGTTCGACCGATTTTTGATATGGATTATCGATCGAACGGGTTTTAGATTTGCCTTGCGAACTGATTTTCCAGACCCACCCATCTGCATCCGTATGCTGCTTAAAACGACCCATACTATGACGATCACACCTGCGAAACCCAACCCTACCCCCCACCCCCTGGAATTGCCGGAGAAAGGTCGCAAAGTCGCCGGCGGCACTAGGGTTTTAAAATACTTTCTTCATTTACTAACTCTTTAAATAGGAAATGTTTACATAAAAACTTATCTAGCTAACTTAGCTACAAATGAGGATCACGACCTCCACTAAAGAACTATTCTACAAACTAATTAAATAGTGGCTTACACCATTTATCACGTCAACGTGTGCTACATATTAAAATAACATAATAAAATAACTAATTAATTAATAGTAAATGAACGTCAACCTACTATAACTCGTAAGATGACCAAAAATACCATAAGCTACTGAACCATAAACTTTGACATGTGACATGGTATAAACGATTAACCCAACACCGACAATCTTCAAGTTATATATTTAAGTTTTTACTTCTGCACCCTTTATAATCCACTCTTTTTCAATATTTCAGTGCCTATGAGACTCGCATACATAATAATACATAGACCATAAGACTTTTATGCTATGATTTTTCTCCGCACACATTTTCGAAAATTTTACAATGGCAGGCTATGTTTTCTTTCAACGGGTAAATACCAAATTACCCATGTGCCCTTTATCGGTATAATCATAATTTTGGGCAAAACCCATTGGCCAATTAAGTTTTATTTCTATTTAATCATCATTTCGTTGTTGTTGTTGCTTGTATACATGTATATGTTCATGAATAAAATCGGCATTTATTTAATACATATGTTAAGATTAAGGAAGTTTAGTTTTTAGAGATATATCCGTTTAAAGTCATTTTGCAAAATTAAGCTTTTTTTACAAGATTAAGATAATCTGTTAAATCTATTCTTGATATGAAATTGAAAATTCAAGAAGCTTTCTCCACAATCTATGAATTAACTTAAAGTAAGATGACAACAAAATTTTCTCTTGAAGATTAAGAAAAAAAAAAGTATACATTTCAAACATTAGTATTATTTTTATTTAGATCAACCATTTTGCGGGTAACTTAAAGCTAGTGTGGGTGAAATTATGTGGACATAAAGAGGTATTTTTGTTGATCATAAGAACTAAACTTGAGTCATGGTGGGAATTAACCATTTACTGGAGACAAGTCTTACCACTAAATTATTACCTTTTTAGTTTGTTTATTTATTTATGGGGTTTTAGTGCAATTTTATTTGAAATAATTAAATTTCGAACAAGAATTCCCTTTGATTTGAGATTATTATTACCAAATAAGTAATAACTAGTTTTCGAAGATAAAGTATGATGAAACAATTACTTTTTTGGAAGCGAAAATAAAAAATATATCCCAATAAAAAGAAATTACAAAAAAAAAAGTATAATAGCAAAAAAGGCGCAGCCGACTAGTTATTCAAGAAAATATTGTTAGATGTTACGTATATTAATAACAACAATCAATTAACATATTTTTTTGAACCCTATGAAATATTAACATTTGAGGAAATATACATTTGCATGGCTTCACGTTACTAAGAAATACAAATAAATTGCTTACTTTAAATTCTACTATTATTGTTTATTCATTCTAGTTTTTGTTCATAGCAATTAATAACTCTTTAATTAAGTATACTTAACATATAACATGAGTAAGTTACACGGATACGTCACTAAGACTATCCCCATTGGTTAAATGGGGCTGGGTTGCCTATTATTTTATTGATAAAAAAAGATTGAGGGCCACCATATTGAGCAACCTGGTCTAGTAGAGAAGATCAATTCAAGTGAGGGTCACACCTAGGGCCACTCAATTTGTCCTCCTTTTTTAATAAAAAATAATAGTTGTAATTATGTGATTGACTAAAAAAAATTAAGTTGGGTTGGGTTGTTAAGAGCTTCGGGTGTAGTGGCGAGAGGGGGGGTCCGCCGGACGCCACGCGGGCTCGCCGGCTCCGCCACGGCACCGCCCGCTACGCGAGCGGGCCCTTGCGCCGGACGACCGACGATTCCAACGACCCAATCAGCGATCGACACGTGGCACTAGCCGTTGCAACGGCTAGTTTCCAGAAAAAATTAATTTTTTTTTTTTTTAAATAAACCAATTATAAATAACCCATTTAACCTTTACATTTTTTCACACCATCTCTTACACTTTCACTCTCTAACTCTCTACAATTTCTTACCCTTTCAATCTCAAAACCTCTCCAAAATGTCTCAACCACCACACCCCGATTGGATGAACGGTATTTTCGGATGGGGAGGTTCCGGCTCATCGCCGTCCAACCCGTCAACACCTTCGTCCCAACAATCGGTATCGTCCACCCAAAACACCGTGATGCCGACATTTTCCCAAGAGCAATACAACCACTTTATGCTTCAACAACAATTTCAAAACCTTCAACAACAACCACAACAATTTCAACCCCCTCCTCAAATGTGGTCACAACACCAATGGTCACAACCACAATCTTTTCAACAAAACCAACCCCCTCAAGACACCGACGCCGTTGAAAAGCGAGACGTAAGGGGAAAAAAGTTGCCGTCAACTTAAGTCGGAAGGTCATGCGTTGGGACGCCGCCGAAGAAGTTTTATTGGCGGAGTGTTGGGTTTGCGTTTCCGAGGACCGCGAAAAGGGCGCCGACCAATCGGATGAATGTTTTTGGAACAAAATCCTTGTTGAGTTCAACAAGGATGTTGGTACGCCGCGTACCAAAGACATGTTGACGGGGAAGTGGTCGACCCTAAATGGTAATTGTCAAAAATTCAACGGTATCTACAAACGTCTACAACGTACAAGCCGAAGCGGTGAAAATAAGGTCGACTTTATGGCCCGTGTCCGACAAGCGTACCGTGACGAGTCGGCGGCAAAAAAACAATTTAACAACGAAGGTGCGTGGGAAGTTTTGCGCCATTGCCCGAAATGGGACGCCCCCGAACCCATTTCGCTCTCCGATAACGAAGAACTTTTCGGGGAAGATACGAGACCACGTCCGGCCGGAAAGTCTCGTAAAGCAAAGAAAAGTAGGTCGGAAAGTTCATCCGGCGCTAACACCGCCGGAAGTGCCGCACCGCCGGATCTTGGCGAGGCTTTGATGGCCGAGTTTAGGCGGAAAAGTGAAGTCGCTCAATCCGCTTACGCAAGGGCAAAGGCGCGGGATGACCAGTTCGAGCGGTTGGAAGAATTGCGATTCCTAAGCACTAACACCCACGGTTTGGGGCGCGAAGATATGGCGAGAATCATCAAAGAAAAAAAGGCGATCCGCGAAAAATAACCCATCGACGAAGATGACTTTGACGTGGACGACGAGTAGTTTTTTTTTTTTGTTTAATTTTCGGTTTTTTTTTCCTAATTTTCGGTATTTTTTTTAATTTTTTCGGTATTTTTTTTTATTTTCGGTATTTTTTTTATTTTTTAGGTTTTTTTATTTTGTATTGTGTAATATTTATTTTAATGAAGTATTATGTTTTTAAAAAAAGAAAAAAGAAAAAAAAGGTGGTGGGGTCCAAATGGCTTAAGTGATGGTAGAGGGGGTATTTGTGGGTTTTGAATGTGAAATGTGAAATGGTGATGTGGCGCATAGGTGGCGCAGAAGGTGGCGAAGTGGCTTAAGCCACCACACCCCTTGCTCTAATGTGTGTAAAATATTAGGGCATCTACATCAGGGAAGTCTAAACAATTGCTAATGCCTTGCAAAGTAAATATAAAATCCACCTAGGAAAGAGGTTTTCTATTTAAGCAATTCTATTTGCAAGTGATATATAATATTAAAGTGATTTCTTTTTCATTTTTTAATACAAGTGATTATAATTTGTTTATTTTCATTTTTTAATAAACGTATATTTAATACAAGTATTATAATTTGTTTATTTAAAAGCTTATAATAGCATGAAAATATCTAATAGCATGAAAATATCTAATAGACGCCATACTCAGATGCATATCGAGTTGTTTTATTTTATACTCGTATTAAAAAGAGTATTTTTTTATTTGAAAAAAAATTATTTTTGTATCTAAAAATATCATTTTAATTATAAATAAATATATTTACATTAGTTTATTAATAAGTAGTTATTATATTTTTAATATTTAAGATATATTTTAAAAGTATAATTAAAAGATGATGTGGCAATGGGGTCCACTTTTAAAAGTGTGTCAAAATTGCAGTGATGTGGAAAGAAGTTGCAAAGCTGACGTGGCACGATTGAAATATGAATATAATTGCACTGATGTGGATGGCCTTAGGTTGGGTTGGGTTGTGTAAGTGGAAGAGAGAGAAATTATTTTTTAATGAAAAAGTTGGGTTGGGTTGGGTTGCTAATAGGGATAGTCTAAGCTACTAAGAAAACAAAAATATTGGTAATAACAATTAAATTTTGCAATTAGAGTTTCTGAAATAAAAAAATGCTATTTTTCTGTTTTGTTTATTATTTTACTATTAGCCAATCAAAACCAAAAACTTATGTTAGTATGGAATAAGTGAGAGGGGTGTGGTGGTACGTGAATTCCTCTCCTTCTACGTGGCAGCTAAAATTCTCACCGCCACTAGATCACAAGTCACGTGAGTGAGGTGGCACTCCAGTTGAGTAGTGGAAGTAACGCGGAGAGATGGTCTTTGTGGGTTTTTTGAGGAATTTTGTAGGTGAAAGATATTTTAGTATATCCCAAAGGAATAATTTGGGTTAAGTTATGAATGTATGAGTATTTCAATATTTAGGAAAATTGGTTATATGTTCTTACAAATATTATAGATTATTTTTATATCCTTTAAACATTTAAAAAGTATCTTTATATCCTTATAAACTTTTTAATTACCCTCATGTCCTTCCAAACATTTAAAATATTCTTTTATGTCCAAAAACCTATTTTAGAATTTATTATATCATTAAATAACAATAATCATTATTATTAAATGTGTTTATTTAGAGATTTTACTATATTACCCTTATTATATCTACATTTAAACTTAAATTTAAACCTAAATAAAAAGAATGATCGGCCGTATGAAATCAACGAGTGGCCATGTAAAGGTGATTCATGAAAATTGGCTATTAATGATTTTCATTTAAAAGTATATTAAAGATGCAGAAGTATTAACATGAGAGAAGGTAGAGGCCTAGAGGGTAGAATTTATATTTCTAGCATAAAGGTGCCGCCATGAAAATTTTGAGCAAATTGTATTTCTTGGAAGTAATCTACGTGAAGATGAAAGTCATTAATCGCCATTTTTAATGATACACTTTTACACGGCCACTCGTTGATTTCATATGGCCGATCTTTCATTATATTTACGATTAGATTTAAGTTTAGATGGAATAAGGGTAATATAGTAAATCTTTAAATAAACACATTTAATGATAATAATTATTGATATTTAATGATATAATAAATTCTAAAATAGGTTTTTGGACAAGAGAATGTTTAAGGTTTTGAAGGATATGAAAGTAATTAAAATATTTATAAGGATATAAAGATAATTTTTAAATTTTGAAAGGCTATACAAATAATTTATAATATTTACAAGGATATATAACCAATTTTCCCTAGATAGTTAAATATGAAATATAAATACTGATGCGTGGTGGTCCTTTAAATTCGATTTTGGAGATACTACAATTTCCATTTAATAGAAGTCACAAGTTTGCATAGCTAAGTGTGTCGCAAGTTAAAAATGCATTTTAGATAATAACAACAATCAATTAAAAGGGTTGTAACATGCTAAGTTCATAGCCTGAATAAAGAAAAGTTAATACCAACGGTCAAAACTCAATTTGAAAAGAATAAAACGGGTTGAGGAAATATACATTTGCATGGCTTCACGTTACTAAGAAATACAAATAAATTGCTTACTTTAAATTCTACTATTATTGTTAATTTATTCATTCTACTTTTAGTTCATAATAATTAATAACTCTTTAATTAAGTATACTTAACATATAACATGAGTAAGTTACACGGATACATCACTAAGCTACTAAGAAAACAAAAATATTGTTAATAACAATTAAAGTTACTAGTTACTACTACTACTTTAAATTTTACTATTATTGTTTATTCATTCTACTTTTTCTCCGTAATAATTAATTAACTCTTTAATTCAAGTCAAGTATATATAATAACATTATTTATTTAATTATTCTACTAAGTTGTGTTTGTTGTTGAAAATCAATTTTTTTAACTCGGATTTCGTATTGAATCGACCAATGTCCAAAACACAATTGAACCGATCGGATCACATTATCTGGCCGGCCGGTTGAACCGTCCGGACAATACGTTTTGGGTATTTACTAGGTATGTGCCTGGTCTCGTAACGTACCGGACTGGACCGGAACCGGTGAACCTGCCGGAACCTTGAATAATGAAGACCGGAAAACATACCAGATTAACCGAATCTGAGTCCGCGTGGTTTGGGTTCGGGTCGGTTCAGTTATTATGCGGTTTTAAACCAATTTATTGTGTTGGCTGCAGAATAGGAGCTTTCGAGTAGTACATTAGGTTGCATTGCTTCACGTTTTTTAACAGCATCGAACACTAATTTCAATCACCAAAAATTTAATTGACATAAATAGCAACAATTGAATTGTAACACGCATAAACAAAAATAAACAAAAATTCATGATGGCTATATGTATTACAGTATTAAAGTTCATGATGGAGCATGTATAAATACCCCCCACTTGAAACACACCTTATTCAACCAGTTCCTCTCATAAAAGCATACATATAGAGTTTTTGGGTCTTAAAGGATTCTTCATTTTCTTCACTATCTTTTTTTTATATAAAATCCCAACAATCTCTCGCCATCTCTATTTTGCGCAAAAACCAGTAAACAAAATAGATACATCATCTCTTTTTTAGCTCTCTCTCGGCACACAAATTTCGAACCAAAAGCAGAAGGTATAACACCCTCCCACTCCATCTCTTCCGTTCGACGGGGATAAGGCAACATATTCCGGCGATATATCTCACTGAGTTTTTCTCTCGTCATTCCTTCATTTTCTGGCGACCAACAACTATTCCGGCGTAAGGTATATAACTCGTATTGTTCCTTTTTAATCAGACATGTACGTTGTTAGTCATCTTGTTCCTCATCGAAATGTTTTCCTGTTCAGTTCTTCCTCGCTATATCCGGAATCAGGCTTTCCCGCGATCTTAGTTACCTCCGGCGACAAGCAGAAAACCGTCAATCACCTCTCGGTTCTCTTTTCGTCTCGCTTGATAGGTATACTCTCTTGAACTGTTTTGTTTTAACTATCAAACCTATCTGTTAATTGTTGTTTCTCGGTGTTGTATGACCGGCGGAATACACACACTAATGTGTGTGTTCTCGTGAGTCCTTGTGGAAAATACACCATCGCTAAATTTTAATCAGTTTTCTCAAAGCTGTTTATACGTAAATGTGAGTATATATGTGTTAATGTGTTTTGGTGTGCCTATTAAAAATATGTTTTTCCGGCAAAAATCGAAATCGCCGGCAGCCTAAGAGCTGCCGAGGTATTTTCTGCTCGTCACAAAATCGCAACACAAAGATTTCCAGCAACCAGCCCAATTTCGTTTCCTCTTAGCCCAATACGCAAAACCCAAAATCTGTTTTAAGTTCACTTGTGTTTTAAGTCCTTTTTCGTTTTCTTTTATAAGCCTCGTGTATTTTAACAAATGAAAAGCATGTCACAATTTTAATAAATTCGAGTCCAGTCTTGTTCCTAAAACAAGTAATATTTGAACCGCGCGTTGCAGCGGAATTTTAAATCGTTCAATTTTCTAAGTATAAATTAAATTTTAGCTTTATCCAACTTAATTTTTCTATACGTATTTATGATAAATAATTTGTAAGATCATACTCCGTATCATATAATATAATAGTAATAGTAATTATTATTATATTATAGTACTATAGTACTTGCTGTAGCTCTCATCGCCACATTATGTATCGGGGCATAGATACGCCCATCGTCACAAAATCAACGTGACTAAATATGGTCTCAAAAACCATTGGGCACAAAAACCTTGAAATTCAAACAATATATTATCACTTATTTTGAAATATATGAGGTATTAAACTTGATAATCTAAATTGCTAAATTAAAATTAAATTAAATTAAAATTACTAAATTAAAATTTGGAATTTGGAATTTTCAACTTTTGGTTAGTTTGGGCGGGCTTCGCAATATTGAGCTTGTTGGTGTGTTTTTGTTAATTTTCAATTTTCGCATTAGGGACTCTTTCGTGGGCCACAAATATGTTTTAACAAATTTAATTTAGGGGTGGTCTTAAAACATGTAAAACTTCGTTTTCTTCTTTGAACCCCGTTAACAGCTTTTGTAATGAATAGTACTTTTACAATGCATATTGTATAATAGGTGAATAAGTCAGATTCATAAATTGGAAGATATTAATATTCAAATAAATAATAACTAATACATTCTTTAGATTAATTAATAATAAATTTAAGTTACAAAACATATATGTTTTAAGTCCTTTTCCGTTTCCTCTGCCGAGCAGCTGCTGGAATCTTTTTCTTTCTGTTAGTCCAAAAACAGAGTTTTTAGTAAATGTGGGTTGAATTTTGGAAATGTTTGCAAAAATGGGTTCTTTTTAAAACCTTTAGTAAAAATGGGTTGATTTTTGAGGGACCACATAAAAATCTGAATTGCTTATTCATGAAATATCCTTGTAATAATGTGTAAGATTACTGGAGGAAACATGGTCAAATATTTAAGCTACATAATTTATTTATTTTGTTTATATTCTTAGTTTTCTAAATTGAAGAGCAATTATTTGATTTTTGAACCATATATAAATTTTGTAGGGTTTGATTCATTGATCTCAATAAGAAAATACTCCCTCCGTCCCACAAAAAAGTTCGCATTTCTCCTAAAGCTTTTGTCCCACAAAAAAGTTCCCATTTCTCACATGTGGTGGGCTCCACGCAATAAAGTACTATTATTATTAAGAACTCCATCAATAATATCCACTAATTATCTTTCTCTCTCCAAACCAACCTTATATTTTAATCAAAATAATACCAATGACCCCACCACTAACTATCACCTAAAATCTTGTGCCAAAGGGAAATGGGAACTTTTTTGTGGGACGGAGGGAGTACAATTAGGGGCAGAAAAAAGAAAAGAATTATAATCTACAAAAAAAAGTTAGTTTGGTTGTATTAGTAAGCATATTCATAGACGTTTCATATTTAAACGAGTAATTTATTAAATAAATATTTTTATACTTTTTGCATTGAAAGCGGTACCAAAAGCAAAGCATGAAACATCTTATGAGATTAATTAAACAAGTAACAATATCAAGTATCCGGTATAATATATATGAAAATACTTGAAACTATCAAAAATTCAAAAGTATGTCTGAACTCATAAATTTCGGCCAGAAAATAACCACCGTTCAAAAATCAAGTAAAACCCCGGTAAAAGTATTTTATCAAGATAATAATTTCAGAAAACACATATACAAGTTTATACTCCCTCCGTCCCACAAAAAAGTTCTCATTTCCCTTTGGCACAAGATTTTAGGTGATAGTTAATGGTGGGGTCATTGGTATTATTTTGATTAAAATATAAGGTTGGTTTGGAGAGAGAAAGATGATTAGTGGATGTTATTGATGGAGTTTTTAATAATAATAATATTTTATTGTGTGGTGCCCACCACATGTGAGAAATGGGAACTTTTTTGTGGGACAAAAGCTTTAGGAGAAATGGGAACTTTTTTGTGGGACGGAGGGAGTATTAAAATAAAATAATTTAACAAATTTGAATATCACCCCTTACATTGGTCCGGTTACCCCTCGCCCCTAAGACTATGCGTAATGGGTGACCAAACCCAGTTTGGTCACCCCTGCCACATCTGCGCCACATCAGCTTTCTCTCTCCTGATCAAACACACGACCAGACAGCGACCAAATGCCCGTAATGGGTGACCGTTCGGAAATTTTTTTTATTTTTTTTTAAATTTAAATTAAAAACAAATACATTAATATTAAAATAAAAACATTACATTAATAATTGAAAAAAGACATAAATAAACAAAAACATTACATTAATACTAAAAAAAAACAAACTATCAGTCCAAATTATATTTGGCCCTGATTTTCGCCTTCTTTGCCAAAACCCACTCAAGAGTTCTGCCGGTGAGGTGATCATGCGACGAATTGTAGAATTCCATGTGCTTGAGCTCTTGGGTATCTTTTTGTATCTCAATGAAGTCAGATATGTTTGCTTTGCGGAAGTCAAAAAATTCGTCCGTGGCGTCTTTCAAATGCCCGACTAATTCCCGAGCCGATCATGGCTGGGGGCACCGTATTCTGAACTTTGAGCAGCTGATGACGATGTCGCTGCTTTCTTCTTCGCCTTGTCCCGCCCCATTGGTCGAGGGGGTGGAACTTCCACTTCTTCATCATATTGATCCTCATCTTCTGGACCAACCCCTGAACCTTGCGCAGCTGATGATGACGAAGTCCTTGATTTTTTCCCCCTAGCCTTCGCGAACATCGCCAACTGTTTTGGGTATTCAACATCCTTCCACTTTGGATGGTCCTTCAAAATTCTCCAGCACTCCACCTCTGTGAACTCCCATGTTCAGCACTAAATTCACCACAAGCCCGCTCGTACAAAATTTGGTCGTTCGCCCCACTTGGGTTTCTTTGTACGAGGTTGTCATAAATCGAACAAAAGTTTGTAATTTTAGGACAAAGCCTATTCTTACACTTGCATTTTAGTGCGTCATATGTTCGGGTCGTCTCACCCATTTCGCTCGCAAAGCGAACTAACACATCCTGCCAAAATCCACATTTAGCCCTGGAGTTCGACTTGATGACATTTTCGGAAGTGTCGATCCAAGCCTTGCATAAGCCAATCTCTTCAAGCTTCGTCCATGACGCGCTTCCGTCGGTCACCCCCTTTGTCGGTGGTTGACGCCTTTTTGCTACCTTTTTTGGCGCTTCAACGGGCTCGGGCCCGTCGGACGACTCGGAAGACTCGACGTCGAGGGGCGCGGCTGGAGTGGCGGGGGAACCACTTTGGGTTCGTGGTTGGTAGTCGTATTGGTCGAGCCCGGCGAAAGGATCAAAATTTTGGTGGTCGTATTGGTCCCCACCAAAATAATTTTGATAACCTTGTTGTGGTAGTTGTTGATATTGTGGTGGTTGTTGTTGTGGTCGGTATGGTTGTGGGAAGTAGGGGGAGCAAATGGATTATTTTGATAACCTTGTGGGATTTGGTGACTTGTTTGGTGTACGAAACCGGGTGGTCGAAAGTTGATCGAGGGTGCTTGAGAGGGTGTAGTAGAGGGTGCTCCGCGTCGAGATTTTGTAGCCTTTCCTTTGTTCTTGGATGAAGACATTTTTAGAGAGGGTGATTGAGAGATTTGAGTGTGTGTTTGAGTGGAGAAAGAAACGAGAGTTGTGAATTATTTGGTAAAAGAATTGGGTATTTATAAGGTAAAAAAAGGGGTGTTTGTTTGAAGTTAGCCGTTGGAGAGGGGGGAGAAAGAGCCGTTCAACGGTCGAGTTGAACGGTCGATTACTCGACCGTTGGACCACCTCGACGCGTCGCCGGACATGGGGCGTAACGGGGAGGACGCGTCGCCGACGCTGAGTTGGCCGGTCGCGACCAAACAAACGGTCGAGCGTTACGCACGGTCTAACAAACTACACCTCCTATTTTTATTATATATTTAATTTAGCAAATCACAATGCCTTTTTAAATTGACCAATGGAAATCAACTTACCATAAAACCCAAAACCATCCCTAATATTTTACTCTATATCAGGCGTCGACACCATCACCCTTCTCCTTCGTTTTTTTCCAGAGGAATCTCCGGCTAGTCAACCGAACTCCGACGAGCTACTCTCTGTTCGGTTTTCTTCACACCACCATCTTCTTTCTGTTGCATTCCGGCGACATACCCGAAAAACCACCCCCACAAATACCACCCGAAGGCAGCTCTGACGAAGGAAGAAAACCCAGAAACAATTCCGGCAACAGACTCGACTTCGGCCGCCACTTCTCGACATAGCAGGTATAATTCCGATCATTCTTTATATCGTAAACGGTTGACCGTGACTGATGACCATCCCTCCGTTTCATGTTTCTCCGTTATTTTTCTCCACGGCAGAAACACATACAAGTGTGTGCGCCGGTGTGTGTCTATGTGTTTGGTTACACGTGGGTTCATCGTCTACCACTTTCCCGATCTTGTCCCCTGTTTTCTTAATACAACTTTGTGTATGTGTGTGTCGTATGTGTGTGTGTGTTTATGAGATTATGTTTTCCGGCGGGTCTTCCAGCCGCCGGTAGCGGTGAAATCTACTGGTGATTCTTTTATTTCCGTCATATTACCACCCGAGACCATTGGTTCAATACTCACCAAAGCTGTTAGCCCTTACTTGGTAAACCCAAGACCAATATCATCCGATCGATTATTGATATTGTTTCAGCCCAGTAACATTTATTAATCAGTTGAATGCAGCTTAGCCTATTTCAGTATTAAACCCAATTCCGTTTCTGTTCAGGCCCACGAATCTGTTCTCTCTACTGGGCTTTGGCCTTGGGCCAGCCCAGTAGCCTGTCAGCCCAATTTGGTCAGCCCATTGAATCCCGAGCCCGTTATTGTTGTATTTATTTACTATTTTGAAATTTACTTTAATAATTATTTTTTTATTTAATTTATTTAATTTACTTATTCAGTTATTATTGTTTATTTAATTTAATAACTATTTTTTTTATTTAAATAATTATTTAATAAATCTGTATTTGCTTACTTTCAAAGTAAAAATTAAACGATGTTGTATTTAATGAATATATACACAACGTGCAAACTAACTAAGCTTCTTGATTTATTTTGTAGGATGAGGGTTTTTTGGGCATTATGTTTATTTTTATCGTTGAATGATGGAGTAGGAGGTGTTATGGCTTTTCACAAGAGTAATATGAATAGTGAATATTTGACTTCTACAAAAGTCAATGAGGCTTACATAAGTGGATACCATTTTCAACCTAAACAAAGCTGGATTAATGGTATTTCTTTTTTTTTTTTTTTGTTTTGGTAACTATATTGTATTTAATGAATATATAAACTATATAAATATTGATTTTGAAGTATCTGTTTGAGGGATTTATAAACTGAAGTTTTATTAGTATTGTTAAATCCATGACCAAAGTGGATATAGTTTAAAAGTTAAACAAAATGTGAATTACATGACATTTTTAGACTATATGAGATATAGTTTAATAGTTTAACAAAATTTCAGTGCCTATTACATATATAATATCAGTATAATCATAATTTTGTTTATGATTAATTTGTATTATCATTTTCCTACAAATAATGTTTCTCACTCTGTTTTTGCATGATGCTGATGAAACAATTCGATTAAATCATCGAAGACCCAAATGGTGAGTTCATCTGTCTTCCTTTTCACTAATTAGATATGTTTTATTATGAATAGCTTTTAACTAATAACTGTTTTTGTGTTTGATCTTTTAACAGCACCAATGTATTACATGGGATATTACCATTTGTTTTATCAAAATAACCCAACAGGCTCTATATTGGGCAAGATTGAGTGGGGCCATTCGGTGTCAAAGGACATGATCAACTGGATTCCATTAGAACCAGCAATCGTACCGTCAAAACCTTTCGATAAGTACGGGTGTTGGTCTGGGTCTGCCACAATCCTTCCCGGAAACAAACCGGTCATTCTTTACACCGGGATCATCCATAAAAAGCCGGCCCCGGGTTACCAAGTCCAGAACTACGCCATACCCGCCAACCATTCGGACCCGTTTCTAAAAGAATGGATCAAGCCCGATGCCAACCCGATACTGAAACCAACTACCGAGAACGTGTCTGCTTTTCGGGACCCGACAACTGCATGGTTCAACAACGGTCACTGGAAAATGACTGTGGGTAGCAGGCACAACAATCGTGGCATTGCTTACCTATACAGAAGCCGAGATTTTGTCAAGTGGACCAAAGCTAAGCATACTCTCCACGACAAACCGGGTACGGGTATGTGGGAATGCCCCGATTTATATCCGGTATCCACCAGTGGGAAGAAGGGGTTGGACACCTCGGTGTTGACAGGGGCTATAAAACATGTTTTCAAGGTCAGCCTCGATTTGACCCGGTTTGAGTATTACACCATCGGGTCATACAACTCGAGCATGGACAAATATCACCCACACAAGGGTTCTGTTGACGGTTGGGCCGGGCTAAGATATGATTATGGAAACTTTTATGCATCAAAGACTTTCTTTGACCCGGCTCAAAACCGTAGGATTTTGTGGGGATGGGTTAATGAGTCTAGTACCAAAATTGAAAATGCAAGAAAGGGATGGTCCGGAATTCTGGTAACAAATCTTATATTTTGCTTAAAATAAAGTATATAGTGTGATATAAGAATTCTTATGTTGAAATTGATATTTTGCAGTCGGTTCCACGTATGGTATGGCTTGACCCTAGTGGAAACCAATTGGTGCAATGGCCAATTCATGAATTGGAAACGTTGAGAGGTGAGAGGGTGCACCAAAGCAAGGTGAAACTCAACAAGGGTGATGTGGTTGAGGTCAAAGGAGTTACCGCTGCTCAGGTTTGTACCTTATGCAATCACAATTGACTTCTACAATTATTTGATTTGTTTGTAACGACTTTTTTAAATGATATACTACAGGCTGATGTGGAGGTGGTCTTTACGTTTGCCAGCTTGGATAAGGCTGAAACGTTTGACCCGAAATGGTCTAAATTTCCCCTAGAAAATCTGGCCATGAGCATATGTGCAATAAAGGGCACTACACAACAAGGAGGGTTAGGACCTTTTGGTCTTTTAACGTTGGCCTCAACCAAACTCGAAGAATACACTCCTGTTTTCTTTAGAGTTTTCAAGACTTTTGAGAATAAACATAA
Source organism: Calendula officinalis (assembly GCA_963853835.1). NCBI lineage: Eukaryota > Viridiplantae > Streptophyta > Magnoliopsida > Asterales > Asteraceae > Calendula > Calendula officinalis. The sequence continues at coordinate 12,101,386 of OY970825.1, read as the reverse complement.
AGTTCTCATGTGTTCGGATGCCTCACCGTAATCTCTCTCTCACCCTATCTCTCTCTCATTTGTTTTCATATATATATTTGATTTTTGACATTGGTTTTCTATTTTTTTTTTTATGGATATAGTTCCTCGTTGAACAAGAAAGAGTACAAGCCATCATTTGCAGGCTTTGTGGATGTGGATCTAGCCAAAAAGAAGCTTTCGCTTAGGAGCTTGATTGATCATTCAGTTGTTGAGAGCTTTGGTGAGGGTGGGAAGACAGTAATAACATCCAGGGTTTATCCAACACTCGCGGTGGATGGAGATGCCCGATTATATATATTTAACAACGGCACTGAGGCCACCGTTGTTGAGAGATTGGATGTATGGTCAATGAGAAGACCAAGACATATATGAACTGAACTGAAGTAAACTACATATTGTTTGTATTAGATTTGGTTTGTTAATGATAAGATATTAATATCATTGTACAAAAATTCTAGTAGTATCTTGGACATTACACTAATTGCGGTTTCTGTATCTGACTGCTCTAAATTTTCAGCTAAGGCTTCAACATTTCATTTTCATCAAGGTCTATTTTATGAATATTATTATTCAAATGTCTTTTTGGACATGCTTTTCAAAACGACTTATTGACTAATTGACTTTTGAAGGCAAAATCAAGAAATATGGGGTTCCTTACTTCTTGATTTTGTAATAAAAAAATTCAATAAATCATTTTGAAAAAACACATTCAAACACCATCTGAATGGCTTCTTTTCATTAAGAAGATTTCGTAATATAATTGTATTTAAGATCCATCATTTTAGTAGTAGCATGGTACATATAGGAAAAGGCTGTTCCATGAACACTTCAGACAGATTATTGCTCCTTATAATCACTATTACACAAACACTTCAAACGGATTATTACACAAACATTTTGAATAAAACGAAGTTAATAACATTTAAAAGTTAAACAACCCTAATGAGTATTTCACTATATTAAAGAAGATAATGGGTTTGTGTCGCATTACATTTGACCAAATAAAGTATATTTTCAAAATATATCGCTAATTTTTAAACTACTAAAAATAGAAAGTGTATCATTTAATTTAAAATGTAAAACATATATATTTTCTTACACATACCTAAAATAGAGTTAATAAAGAAAATAAAAATGTACTAAATAATACTTACCGTTTGTTTTATGACACATGTTAGAGAATCCATTATTGTCAATTTTTTTTTAATCAATTTATTGCCACCTATATTTTTTTGCCATACCAAATGTTAAATTTGACATATTAAATGACATATTTTTCGGCATATGGAGATATCATAGATTATTAAATGACATATTAAATTTGACATTTATAGTAAAAAACAAGATTTAGTTGTTTAAATTACTAGCACCACAAATAGAGAAATGTTATTTGTGCCTATTCCTGTGCCTACCCATTTGATGATGATATATGTCAAAATCAAATGATGATATGAGGAAAGAAAATTAATGAATTACACATGTCAAGTTTATAGATGTGTAAGCACATGAGTGTGCACAATTGGTAAGCACAAATATCATTTATCCTAAAAATATATAATGGGTATTCAGAATATGAGATGAGATGTATATGATATTCTCAAATTTTCCTTATATAATAAAATATTATTACACAAAGTCAAATTTGTGCGTGTATTAAATATACTTTTACACAGAATTAATAATTTTCAGTTATTAGACTTTCTTATTTAATATCATTAATGCACGAGTTAAAAAACTGATATATGATCTCACAAAATATTAATGTAGTAGCTCAAAGTGTTCTATAAATAGGCACCAAGCACACTCACTTTTAAGATCAAAAAATTTGAATTAAATATACCACACTCATTTCATCAAGATGAAGTTCTCATCCCCTCTCACCATTCTTTGCGTTCTTCTCCTTCTTCAAGAACCCCAATTTTCAGCCAAGGCCGACACACAATTCATACAAAACACATGCAAAAAGACACCCAATTACAATTTGTGCATTTCGATCTTATTAGGTAACCCCAAGAGCAAAGATGCTGATCTAACAGGCTTAGCACTCATCGCTGTTGCTGCACTTAAAAACAAAGCTGATGCAGCCGTAAAACAGATCAAAGCTCTAAAAGGTTCCCGGCCAGAGTTGAGACTGGCGTTAGAGGATTGTTTGGAGGAGTATGTTGGGGTGGTGAAGTACAATGTGCCGGAGGCAAATAATAAACTGATGCGAGGAGACCCTAAATTTGCTGAGAATGCAATGTGGGATAGTGTAGTTGAGTCAAAGTCATGTGAGAGGAGCTTTGGTGAGCATGGCCAGACTTCTCCGTTGACGAAGATGAATAAGGATTGTGAAGATGTTGCTTATGTAGCTAGCGATATTATTCATATGCTTTTATAAATTGTGTCAAATAAAGTTATAAAAGTAATAAAAGTTAATTAAACCTCCAGAAAAGGAAGTATTTGAAAGGGGAAAAAGCAACAAAAAAAAACATATATAGCATGTTAGATCATACACTTGATTAGATTTAATAATATTTGGCTCTTCGTAATATTTGTATTACCATTATATTTAGCTAGATATATAAACCGATGAAAATATATAAGATGTAGAATTTTCCATAGAGTAGTATAAATGGGTAATGAAATTCTCATTTTACCACTATATATAGATAGGTATAAATCCACTAATTGTTGAACATATAAATCCATGAAAATACCTAGGATGTAGAATCTTCCATGGAGTAGTAGTATAAATGGGTGATGAAATTCTCATTTTACCAACATATTTAACTAGGTACTAGCAGGGTACCCGCGCAATGCTTAGCTAGTACATCATTTGCCCATGAATATATCTAGGTCGAAGAATCTTCCATGGAGTAATATAAATGCGTGATGAAATTCTCATTTGTAATCAAGCCATAAGCTAATTAGCCAAGCCAAAACAATAACATATCAAATACATTTGTAAAATACAAGTGTTCCTCTTTTCAATCTCTCTTCAATCATCTTCCCCTTAAAACGTTTTCATCAAAGAAAGCCTAAAATGGCCCTTTTTCTAACAAATTGGTATTATAAATAGAAGATTAAGATGTCAAACATGACGAATTCGTTCCAATATCTTCGTCTTACCAAAGATAAATGTTGTAGTTTGTTTGTTAGTTATAACCCCACTTTGATTGATTGGTTATAAACCCAAAAGGAAAATAACTTGAAACTCCTTAATTTATTGGTTATAAAACCCACTTTGATTTATTCCTCTATCAATGTGAGACAATTTCACACCCTTTTAATATATTTGAGTTTTTGTTCTAAATATTCCACTTTAAGAGTCGATTTCTCATTCAGCACAACTCCGTTTTTTACATGATATATCTCGTTATGTAGCTCTCATAAAGTTGAGCAGAAAACTATCAAACATTAATTATATATAACAAATATACATATAATTATATGAGTCCAAAGTTAGGGAAAATTCATTTTTGGCACAATTGTTCCAACAAAACGTCGATATACAATTCAACCATAGAGTTCTTTTTAATAGACGGTCTCTCATTGTCACAAGTCAAATTATATTGTAGCCAAAAGAGTTAAACTTCGTGAGTTATTCCATTAAATTTTTGCCTAAGAGCAAATACGTGATTCGGATGTCAAAATAATTAACCATATTTTTTTATTATTCGTTAATTGAATGTCAAACCATTAACAACTAATTACTTTTAACCTCCATTAAGACTTGTCTACCACGAACCTCGCTATCGTACGCCGCCACCATCTTTTTATAAAAGTCTTTACATTGCAAGTTACTAAGGAATACAAAATTAGACAAAAAAGTGCATTAACCTATTATAAAAAAGCATTCTGTTGTGATATGAATTGATTTACACTTTCCCTAGGCAATTCCTACATACATAAACCCCACATTATAGTTAACTTGAACGAGTTTTAATAAACTTATAAACATTGCATCTTTACTTTTAATTAAGCATGTAATTTAGATATCGATGAAATACAGTAATAATATCCCGGGTTTATCCAACACTTGCAGTGTATGGAGATACCCATTATATATATATATATATATATATATATATATATATATATATATATATATATATATATATATATATATATATATATATATATATATATATATATATATATATATATATATATATATATATATATATATATATATATAGGGTCCGATTCAGCGCAGAACCGTTTAAAGGTGCAGAACCGCAGAACCATCATAACATCCAATGTTTTCTATGTTATACATTAATTTGAATTTTCATACACGCTATAACACATGTATACGTTCAATGTTTTCAATTTTTTATACACATAATATACAAATATATTTATATATTATTTGTATAAAAAATTGGAAACATTGGATGTTATGATGGTTACAGCGTGTATGAAAATTTACAGCTTATGTATAACATAGTAAACATTGGATGTTAGGATGGTTCTGCGGTTCTGCAGCTTTAAATGGTTCTGCGCTGAATCGGGGACTATATATATATATATATATATATATATATATATATATATATATATATATATATATATATATATATATATATATATATATATATATAGGGGCGAATTATATACAGAACCCATTTAAGATACAGTACTGCAGAACTATTAGGTTAATTAATCTGGACCCTTATAATCTAATAAATGTACGGTTGATATATTAGGGGGTCTAAATGTAAATATTTAAACTCTACAAACCGGATATTAGTGTCAATAAGGGTATAATCGGAAATATCTTATGGAATAATATTTTAAATCGTGATATTATCCAAACGTGTGCATAAAAAGTGGAAGTGATGATCACCAGATCCATAATTCACGCAACACAACCATCAAATAATAGCATATAAATTTTGGAAGAAAAAATCTTCAATATCTTCTTCTGGAAATACGAAGGGAATCAAAGCTTGAAATATTGGGGATTTCATTGTTGTACAAACATTAGTGTTCCGATTTAGGGTTTTTCGTCAATTAAATAGTACCAAAATTGAACTTGATGAGTTATTAAAAAACACTTTAATTATAATGAGTAGTGACATGAATGTATAAAAAAGTAGTAATAACACTTTTTACATATATCGATCTACACTTAAACACAAATAAGTTACCATTAAACATTGATATATAAAACAGACATAATAGTTGGAATTACTTCTACATTGTTCATTTACAAAGACATTGATGTAGCGGTTTACGTTAACCGAAATACATGAATGTATGAATACGTATAAGTATGATAAATAATATTTACATAGATGTAATGGAAATAAAACACTGATGTTTTGCTTTATGATAATGCCAAAACATCAATGTATATTAGATATCTTCATCGGAACCACTGATGTCAACATCTTCGTCATCTTCATCTTCATCGAATGATTCTTCTTTGTATTGTTCTTCTTTATCTTCATCTTCACACGCATTGAATAATCACATTAAAAAAAAAACCTACTCATTGATAATCTGGAATTTCAAAAGGTGGGATATTATGATCGTCCTCGCAAAAAAAAAAAACTCCCCAGAATATCTATTAATTCGGTGCATATTGCATGCTGTGGGTTAATTCCGACTTCTTCTATGGTCATCTTTTAGGTGCGATAAAGTTAAACCATAATTTATGGACAATGAAAGTATTCACATCTATTGTTTAGTACTGATTAAAATATTCACTATGAACAAAGAATTAGATTAGAAGTAGTTCAAGAATTCTCAAAACTAAACTTATAAACAATATTTGCTCTGAAATTCCAGGGCGATTTATCGTCTCTAGGGTTTTTTGTGCGGCCGCAGTTTGATCGCCGGATCTCCCCCGTCGCTCGGGAGGGGGGTAGGGTTGGGTGATTATCGTTTTCAATGGCGACACACAATAGGAATCGAGGGTACTCACTGAATAATGGGAAGCAGAACTCGGGGTTTCGCAGGGAAGAGGTGAATTTGAAGAGGATTGCAAAAACTTTCTATGTGATGAATTTCCCAAAAGCGTGGGATCTGGATGACCTATGGAAAGCAACGCAAGTTTTCGGTATGGTTGTAGATGTGTTCATTCCCATGAAGCTATCGAAAATCGGACGCAGGTTTGCGTTTGTTCGGTTCATTAGGATCGAAAACTCTGAAACCGTAATTGCTCGATTGAATTCTGCATGGTACGGTTCGTACCATCTTTTTGCTTCAAGTTCAAGATTTGAACGTAAACCAAACAACGAGTTTAAGTCTGGTGCGCGGAAGGATGCTCAGCCTTCGGTGCAGAATACATCGAATTCTAGGGAAATAAAGAACAACGTAACATTCCTGATCTGTTTAGGTCAGAATCTCAATTGATACAGGGGGATCAAAGAAACAGAAGGTAGTACCGCTGGAGAAACAAGACATTATGCCTCTAAAGGATGAAGGTACGGTTTTAGTAGGCAAAGTACGTGATCTCTCCTTAATTGAAAATATTAAACTGGTCTGTGATAAAGAAGGATTTCGAGATATAGATTTTCACTATATTGGTGGATCTTGGATATGGTTGGAATTCGATGACAAAATGACGTGTAACAGGTTTAAAGAACACAAGGATATGTTCTTTTATTTCACCCAGTTACGTCACGTGGATGATAACTTTGTAGTTGATGATAAGGTTGCATGGTTTCGTATAGATGGTCTCCCCTTATTGGCTGGGACCGTTAATGCAATTACAAAAATTACAAAAGATTGGGGAGAGGTTATGTTTGTTGACGAGGATGACGGAGAAGGAAATACAGGGAAGGTGTGCGTGAAAACCTCTCGTAGGGGATTCATAAATGATGAAGTTGAGGTTGTGATTGGAGATAAAACTTATAATGTTTGGGTATATGAGATTGCCCTATGGCAGCCTTGCATAAGAAGTGTGGATACAGTTAGTGAAGAAGATGAAGATGATCGTTCCGTGTCTCAAGATGGGTCGTTGGGCTCAAATTTTAATGAGGAAAACCAAGAAGAAAATGTGATGGATCAGGGTTCGGCTTTTGAAAAGAATATTAGGGAACCGGTGGAGTCAAATAATGAGGTCTGTCAGTCGGGTCCTAACAGGCCACATGAGGAACAACCCAATATGGTGAATGACGGCCCAAAAGTAAATGGGTGTGCTCCAACAGTTGGTTTGGAACAACCCAATTTGGGTGTAGGCCCAACAGTAGGTTTGGTGGGGATCGAGCAACACCAAATTGGTCCAAATGGGGGTGATCCAAGAGTAAATGATGTGGTGGGTGCGCAAAATAAATCAAAAGAGAATGATAAGGATGCTGACTTTTTATCAAAACCTCCAGGGTTTGAGAATGTGTTTATTAAGACTAAACAACCGGGTGCAGGGGGAAATTCGATCAAAACGGTTCCGTTTCCCAGAAGACGTGTGCGTCTAACGGTTACTTAAAGAAAACGGTTCACACGGTTTCTTTGATCGATGATTTGAGTAGATATATTGATATTGGCCTTGCCACCGACCATGATATGGAAGGGTGTAAATTGTCACTTGAACGCATGATTAGTAGCATGGGAGATGCTAAAGGTCATAAATGAATATAATGTCCCTTAATGCATGTGGTATTGGAGATGGAGTAAAAAGGAAACGTATTGGTGGTATTTGTAATAAGTACAAGATTTCTTTTTTTGGTATTCAAGAGACTAGAGTTTCTAAGATTGACTGGGTTATGGTTAAACAATTATGGGCTAATATGTCTTTCGGCTTTGCGATTAGTAGTGCCGTAGGCACGTCGGGGGGTATCATATCTATTTGGGATCCGACACTGTTCGTCAGCTCCCGGGTAGCTAGTTTTCAAAATATTTTATTTGTGCATGTGGAGTGGAAGATAAATAACTTTAAATGTATTATGGGGAATGTGTATGCTCCGCAAAGTATTGTTGAAAAAAGAAGATTATGGGATGATATTGTCAAGTATATGCATAACAATGATGGGAATTTTATTATGTTCGGAGATTTTAATGCGGTTAGGGAAGAAGGGGAAAGATGGGGGTGCGATTTGAATGATAGGGAGATTGTTGATTTCAATGGGTTTGTGGATTCAGCTAGTCTTGATGAAGTCCCAATGGGTGGCTCGGCGTATACTAGACTTAGTTCGGATGGTAAGAAAATGAGTAAGTTAGATCGGTTCTTTGTCACTTAAGGGGTGTTCGAGATTTGTGCAGACCTTACGGCTAATGTAATGTCCGATATTATATCGGACCATAGACCGATCGTATTGGCTCAATGTTCGGTGGATTATGGGCTGCGTGTGTTCCGTTTTTTTAATTCGTGGATGGATGACGACTCATTTGAGGAGATGGTAAAGGCTTCGTGGGCGGAAGGTGTTGCTAATCCGAACAACAGCAAGTTTATAGTGTTCAAGGATAAACTTAAGCTTCTTAAAGAAAAATACAGGGTTTGGTGGTGGAAAAAAAATGAGGAACAAATCGAAGCGAAAAAGAAACTAATCGAACAAGTGGGTAGAATAGAAAAAAGAATGGAAGCTAGTTTGGCGACTGATGATGAGCTTATCGAGAGGCAATCGGCAAAATTTGATTTGTATAAGTTAGACGCGAAAGAGTGGAAAGATCTGTCTCAAAAGGCGAAAGTTAAATGGTGCATAGAAGGTGATGAAAATACTAAGTATTTTCATGGTATTATAAACAGTAAGAGAAGGCATTCCATGATTCGTGGTGTGAAGCAGGACGGTGTCTTGATTATGACTACTTCGGTTGTAAATTTTTTTTTTTTAATTATTATGCAAATAAGTTTAAAGTTGTGCAGGTGATAAAAGTGGCGAGACGAAGCGACAAATTCAAGCGTCTGTCTCAAGATCAGTCAATTATGATTTCAGGGTCTTTTACTATGGTGGAGATAAAAGCGGCGGTGTGTAGTTGTGGAAATGATAAGGCCCCGGGCCCCGATGGTTTTACGTTTGCTTTTATTAAAAAATTTTGGGAATTATTAAAATTTGATATTTTTAACTTTGTTGCGGAGTTTTTTGAAACAGGTTTTATTCCGTCGGGGTGCAATTCTTCGTTTATCACTTTGATTCCTAAAGTGGTAAACCCTCTCGCGGTAAATGATTATCGGCCAATTAGCCTTATTGGGGTTCAAACCAAAATTATTGCTAAACTTTTGGCCATAAGGTTAGCATTGGTGGTGGATTCGGTGGTTAGTCACGAGCAAACGACATTCATAAAAGGGCGTCAGATTTTGGATGGTCCTATGATCGTGAACGAGGTCATTTCTTGGTACAAAAAGAAAAAGAGGAGTGCCATGGTCCTAAAAATAGACTTTGAAAAGGCATATGATTCTATTAGTTGGGAGTTCTTAGACCGTATGATGGAATTTATGAGCTTTCCGGATAAGTGGCGGAAATGGGTAAGTGCCTTGCTTCAATCGTCCAAAGCCTCGGTTATTTTAAATGGAAATGCGTCCAAGGAATTCAAGCTTGAAAGAGGGCTTAGGCCAGGTGATCCACTATCACCTTTTCTCTTTATTATTGCTATGAAAGGTCTTCATGTGGCTATGGAAGAAGCTACTTCTCAACATTTATTCAAAGGAATCATGGTGAAAGAAGACTCTTTATCTATTTCTCACTTATTTTATGCAGATGATGCTATTTTCTTGGGTGAGTGGTCGTTCAGTAACATGCAAAACCTTCTTATTATATTGCATTACTTCCATATGGCTTCGGGGTTGAAATTAAATTTGCATAAATCAAATTTATATGGAGTTGGTGTCTCGGATGGGGATGTAGCTCATATGGCGTCCATGATCGGTGTATGTCATGGTAAGTTGCCTTTTACTTACATTGGGTTACCGGTGGGGGCTTGTATGTCTCGAAAGAAAAATTGGGACATGTTGATTGATAGATTTAAAAATAAGCTATCGGTGTGGAAAGTTAATACTTTATCGGTCGGCGGTAGGTCTTTATTGTTAAAATCGGTGTTGGGTGGTTTGGGCATATATTATATGTCAATATTTTTGATGCCAAAGAGTGTTGCAAATAATTTAGAAAAATTGAGAGCTTCATTTTTTTGGGGTGGTACCGAGGAAAAACGGAAGATTCATTGGGTTAAGTGGGAGATGGTATTGACCTCATTTCAAAATGGAGGGTTAAATATCGGGAGTTTGTATGCGTTTAATATTGCCCTTGTGATGAAATGGATTTGGCGGTTTGTGAATAATGAGAATATGTTGTGGTCGAAGGTTATAAAATTGATATATGGTGATAATGGAGCGATTGACTTGAATAATTGTCACCGTTTAGGTGTGACTCCTTGGGCCCAATTATTGAAAATGATTAAAAGGCTTAAAGATAGTGGGGTTGATTTATTGTCTCATCTTAAAAAGAAAGTGGGGGACGGTAAGTCTACACGGTTTTGGAAGGACTTGTGGATCGGGTCGCGGACGTTGGGCTCGGTTTTTCCTAGGTTGTGTTTGATTGATCAGAATAGTAATTGTATGGTGGCGGATCATTTTCAGCGTAATGCTATAGTGTGGGATTGGCGTCATCCAATTCGAGGTGGGAGAGAGGAGGCGCAAGTCCTTGATTTGGGCCGGTTATTAGATGGTGTAGGTCTTTCGGATGGCCTGGATGTTTGGAAGTGGGATATTGGGAATAATGGAGAGTTTGAGGTTAAGAGTACTCGACGGTGGCTAGACGATTTAATGCTTCCTTCGTCTAATGTGCATACTAGGTGGAGTTCTTTGGTTCCCCGTAAAGTGAATATCTTATTTTGGAAGATCAATCTTAATCGGATTCCTACCAAAGTGAATTTGGCGGTGAGGGGAATTCCGTTCGATGATTTTAAATGTGTAATGTGCGGGGATGGTAATGACGAATCGGACATATTTTTTGGGAGTGTGAAGTCTCGAAGAGTGTTTGGCAGTCGGTTGGTCAATGGTTACAAGTCATCAATACTAATGTGGACTCCTTGGATGAATTTTTTTATCACTTAGATGCTAGTTCCATGTGTGCTAAATCTAAATTGATTGTAGAGGCGGTAGCATTAACGGTGATATAGTTCATTTGGCGGTACAGGAATGCGATCACGTTTAGTAGTGGCGAAACTAGAAAAAGTATGCTTGTGGATTCGATAAAAGAAGTAGCATATCTTTGGGTTTGTAATCGTCGTAGTAGTTTTAAAGTTAGTTGGACTGAATGACTTATTATTCCTTGTAATCAATTACTCTTGTCTAGCTTTTTGCTAGTTTTTTAATTGAAAGCTGTTTAAAAAAAAAAAGTAGTTCAAAACAAAAGAAAAAAAAAACAAAACAAAAAATTGAGACGCTGTAGATTCTATAATTTCGTGAAGAAACTTTGAAGAAAATATAGAAGCTTGACTGGTATTACGTATGCTATTATTTACTATTTAATTGGATATTAATTACTGAAACAAAATTTTCATATTTTAAGGAAACCTCCATTATTAAGCAGTTACCTTAATAAACCGATTATTGGTGAATTCCCATTATACCCTTCCGGATTTAAGAAAAAAAAAACAAAAAAAAAACCATTTTGTTTTTTTGTGATTGGTTTAAATAAGTTCTTACGGTTCTGTAGTCTTAATTGGTTCAGATTTTAATTCTACACTATATATATATATATATATATATATATATATATATATATATATATATATATATATATATATATATATATATATATATATATATATACTACTATAATAAAACAAAGCCTTTTAAGCCACATGTCAATTTTTTAACACACCTATCCACGTGGCATATTCTCAAGGATCCTGTATTTTGTTTTTCCACCCAATTAATACCCCTCTATGTTTTTCTCGGTCAATAGTTCCCTTATTTTTAGGGAGAATTTATTAATTTCCTTTAGTTCTCTCACATATCAACTTCCTCTCTACGCCCATTTAGGAGTAAATTTAAGAGTAAAAAATAAATACAAAACTAATTACTAAGTATTTTTTTTTAATTGAAAATAAACATTCAGTTTAATAAGAAAATAATTTGATGCATTAATCTATAAATGCAAAATTCAAAGGAGCGATTTTTTTTCTTATTAATCTATAAATGCAAAATTCAAAGGAGCGATTTATAAACATTCACTTCTGCCGAAATGATAATGGAATTACAGAATTGTTTAAGGAATTTATCATTTTGATATATTTATTATGTTTAAGGAATTATAGAATTCAGTTTATTTTTTTTGAACAGCAAAAACAGCAAATGCCATCCCCCCCCCCCCCCCCCCCCCCCCCCCCGAAGACCTCCACACTAACATAAAACACTTGAATCTAGCAAAATGCTACACAAAAATTAATACATCGGGTTTTTTAGCCACTCATCCCACGAAATCTTAATTTTATGATTTCGATGAGATATCCACGAAAAAGAAAAAACTCAAATACTATCAAACAAATCTGACTTTTTTACCCTATCACTATCAAACAAAATTAAATTCTGATATCTCCAAATCATCCAACATATCACACTTCACCTTGTTATTGCGAACATTAGGAATCTTGTCACAAAAATCACTCCATTGTCGAAAGTTCCATGATAGAAATAAATGTTTTTAAAATTCCATAATAATTCCATGATTCGATAATCTTAGAAACAGGCAATTAAAATTTCATATTAAATTCTATCAAATAAATGTTTTTAAAATAACTATATATGATCTTAGAAACAATAACTAACAATTCCAAAATAATGAATATTTATAATATTCCATGTATATGTATAAACTAGCTTCATAGCCCGCCGATTGGGCGGACATGTTCCAAAATTTATATTATAGAAAAATATCAATAAATATTAACAATTTTAAAAATGACATAAGAATCGATAGCTGTAATGATGATTTTGTACACAATTTGATACATCAACAAATGTTACATAAAATTTATAGACGAAATAAGACTTCTTTGTAAACGACATTTCCTGTTGAATTAGTGTAATAGCCATCTCTGTCACAACAAATGACCTTCAATCCGTTCTTGTTCTTAACTCGTGATACAGCTGCATAAAGCTGGCCATGTGAGAATACCGGTTTTTGCAGAAACAAACCAACTTGAGACAACGTCTGACCTTGACTTTTATTAATGGTCATAGCAAAGCATACCTGAACAGGAAATTGCCTCCGATTCAATTTGAAAGACAACAATTTCCTCCGATTCAATTTGAAAGACATCTTGTTGTCGGAAGGACTAGTAACCATTCGAGGGATAGCACAAATTGTACCCACCTTGCCGCCAGATATGATTTTACCCTCGATTATATTTACCCCCATTCGTAATATCTGAAGTCTCATTCCGTTGCACAATCCAGCTTTCTGATCAATATTCCGCATACTACATATAAGATGTTTGACCTCAAAAGTCAAACTATAATCTTGTTCAGGTGAAAGAAGAAACTGATCTATTTGTGATCGATGAAGTTGGTAAAATGGAGCTGTTTAGTTCATTGTTCTTCCCTGCTGTTTTGCGAGTTTTGGAGTCTAATAAACCATTTCTAGCTACAATCCCAGTTCCAAAAGGCGGGCGAGATATACCTGCAGGTATGCTAATACTCAGCATTTGAATTTTGAATAGTCAAACATTTGACTATTAAAGTCAAATATATAAAAATCATATTTTTTTGGATCAGTTGCGAGGTTGAAGAATCATCCAGGAGCAACTGTTTTTACTCTAACAAAAAGCAATAGGGATGCAATGAAAGATCAAATATATTCCCAGTTGACAAACAACCTGATTTAATGCCACTTGTAAATATAATGTATTCAGTTTTCGACTATACGTGAAAAATTAAAATTTTGTTTTCATAATCTATACACACAAGGAGTTGATACAACGAAAACATTCACCAAAAAAGAAAACAATGTGATCTCTATACACTTTCACCTCCAGTATGATTCGACCAAAGTCTATTATTGGACATGTCTGGTCAAATATAAATAATAATAATAACTAAAAATATGTAAAAGATTAAATAAAGACACAAATGCTATGATCACAGTATTCGTCGATCATTTTTCAGCAGTTCGCAACACTTGTTTTGCCATTGAAGAGAATGTTTGTGCATTGTCTTGCATTTCTGCTGTTTTTAAGTTGATTCCCTGCCAAATCACATTTTTTAATCAGAATTAAATGTAAAATTAATCATCAAATATGAATTTTGTGGTTATAAACTACCTTTAGTTTCCTTATGTTGTCACTAAGCTTGTTTTGTGCCATTTTAGCAGCACTTGTCTCCTGCAAAAAAGATATCAATACATATATACATTAAGTAAGTCAGAGCTTATAATTATTATTTTTAATGATTAAGATGAAAAAAATACTTACTCCAGATAAGTTAAATCCATATTTTTTCTTAATTTCATCTACAGAACCAGTCTTCTCATCTTGTGGTTCTTCCTTCACTTGCACTTTCTCCTTTTTAACACTCATCTCTTTCAATTTACCTAAAAATAAAAAAATTAATCTTCAAAATTTAAACCATATATTTGCAAATAAAATTATTATTATAGTGAATTAATCACCTTTAAATGCGTTAAATTTACTGGTAAGCTTCTGTTTGTTAAGCGCTCCCATGACAGTATTGGTATTTCCTTTTGATTTCTCTTCTGGACCATCAATGTCAATATCATCTAGTAAAAGAAAATAAGCAACCATTTAAAATAATTTTTATATATAAAAAAAATCTTTTCTATAGTTGCAAGGGTCAAAGGTCAAACCTATATCCAGGTCAAAATCATCTTCATCTGTGGGGATGGTTTCACTCTCATATGGGAAATTAGTCACTGAAAATAATGTTGACAATTCTTCAAAGCTTTCTCTTGCAGACTCTTGTTCTGTTTCTGGTTCATGTTTTGGTTTGCTTCCTTTAATCATAGAACTAAAGATTCCCTGTTGTATGTATTAATATTATACATACATTAGATACATATATTAGTACAATATTAATTAATTAATCAGGCTACTGGAGGCCTAAAAATTTAAATACAAAAATAACCTTTTTCTTTTCTTTGTGGATAACATGATCAGCTTGTGGAACAATCAGATCCTTGTTGTAAACTTGTGTAGCCGAATCTAAATGCCTAAATGAAAAAAATAAAAGTATTTTAATGAACATTAATAAATTCACCAATTATAATTATTTGTAAATTATCTGAAGATTTCCCTGTGGAGTAAAACTGAAGCAATAAAAACTTCCTGATCTGCATTCACCTGCACCACAAAAGCTTTAAAAATTAAAATTTATTAAATTTGCAAATATGCAAATTCATTAAATGTATTACCATGATGATGTCACCATTTTGTGAAGCACAAATTGAACTGTCGGGTAATGAATTCGGTTTTGAAATCGAAAGTGTAAGGCCTATTATGGTCGTTTCCTTCAAAAGGGATAAATCTGGTAATCATAAAATTAACTAAGTGGTTTAACATTAATATTAATTACCCGTGATAAATCACGAGTAATTACCTATATAATCACGTGGCTGTGATTATCAATACATGGTTCAGGTGTAGCAATTCCCATTTTAGTAGTTCGAGTTTCAATCTGTTCGTTTATTATAATAACCTACAATAACAATTTATCATCACCAAATAAACTTATTATAAATTTATTTATTATTCAAATGTCAAGAATGATAAACTTATTAGTACCTGTAACAAATTTGCAGATGAAAAATCAGAAGCACCAAGAACATATAATCGACTTGCGTTCCCGTTTGCATAAGAGAATTTTAATCTGGATATTGGGATTTTGTCCAATTTATACCCGAGATTTAATTTAAATAAAGGACCACTTTGGGTCCCACTTAGATCTTTTTCAGTTGAAAATTCAGTTGTATTGTGAGGAATACTCCACATTAGGATTTCACAATTGTTGTAACCAATAACTACTTTGCTTCCAAAAGGACAAGCCCAACATGCAGCTGTTACTTTTTTATTGTCGTGATTTAGTGACTGAATTAAAGTTCCTCCAGTTGTATAAATGGGTTTGCTATCTTGTAATGACCATAATGTTACAAATCCATTTTTATAAATTATAAGAATCCTGAAATGATTAATTGTACATAATGTAAGATTTAAGACATTTTTTAATAGTCAGAACGAAAACTGGTATTTAACATAACCTTTTACTTTCAGCTGCTGGTTGAGGAAGTATATACATAACAGCAGCATCATTGATATCCTCTGTTGAATTCCCTAAATAGGTCAAACATAAAGTCAACATGTAAAAATATTTGAAGTCTCTTAAAAAATGTAGTTTACCTTGAGGTGCTGAAAAAGGAATTCGGTATTTCATTTGTATTAAATTACATGATTCTTTGTCAAACTGCAGAACTGAAACATTACCACACGAGTCTCCAACATACCTGTTTTCAGGAAATATATAAACAATTTAACCTTAAAAACTTGAATTTGTACAATCAGTAAACAGGTTTATGAATTTTGAGAAATACTTACATGTAAAAGGTACGTTGAAGGACTGTAAAAGATGTAATTTCTTCTTTATATACATGCACGTGAAATAACGACTTCATTTCTATGTCCCAAACCTATGTTTATACAATAGTAAGTGTGATCTTAATATGAGTGGTTGAATTGCAGTAATTTGTATCCAAAGGGTTTACCTCGATATGATCTTTTGCGTTAACATTTATAAGAAACTGTTGGTTATGAAAGAACTGGAAGAACGCGTACAACAGTAAAATTAGTTGAACTGAAGAGGGTATTATGGTAATTTATACAGTAAATCTAGAGGACGACATACCTGCAAGAATTTGCTTGGTACTGATTCAGGAGATTGAATTACAGCCTGAGTGTTATCTTGTCCAAATAACTTAATCCGGCCATCTCTATGTGTTAAATCATTTTGATTATTAATGTCGTGTTAATTTAAGTTTAGTGTTTTATAATAAATTTAATTAAAGCTTACATGGTTGACATAGCAAGTATCTTCTGAATAGGGTCATTGGCCAACAAATGACTTCCTGATGGAAGGCCATAATGGAAAATGGTGCGTGGATTAACTTCGTCACACTTTAAATATATATGTAAAACGGGTAAAAAGTGCATAAAGAGGCAACCCCGGGAGAGTATGCTCATCTTAATTTCCAGAAATCGGTCCCTTGCAATTCGTTAACTAAACGGGCGATTTGTTGATCTTTAACAACAGAAAGATCTTTTTCTGCCTTTTCTAAAACCTCATCTTTGTTATTTTTGCTGATTTTGTTAAAAAGTGAGAATAAAATATGGTAAATTATTGAAATAATGTGTATTTAAATTAGTAATTGTATTGAGGAATAAGGATTGTGATTCACCTGTGCACTTTTTGCTATTAATGGTGATGTCACGGCTTGCTTTCACCACCCTTTCCCTTTTGTCGTTCTGCAATAATAGATTTTGTTTGACCCGATATAAAACCTTGATTATTTGAAGCTAATTGAAGTGAAATTTAGTTAAAGTAGAAGGAATTGTTACTTTGACAGCAAATTCTAGTGATTAATAACTGAATTTCATATGTTTGAGAAATTAGATTTCTATCAAAAGTACAATCTGATGATACTATTGATAATCTACAATTGGATCATTATACCTAATGATTGCTACTCCAATATTATCACAAATTCATTTGGGGAAAACAAATATAGGGTCAGCGATTCAGCATAGCAAGTTTGCTTTCACAAAAGTTACAGAATAAGGGTTTCACTAAACTGATTAGCTGGAAGACAAAGAGACAAAGAGACAAAGAGGCGACGACATTAGAGTATGAATTGTAAATGCAGATTAACAATATTAGGGATAAGAGAACGAAATCCATACGAATTGATTCAGGTATTCAATGTACTTGGAAAATGAATCTTTTATTGAAGACGACGGTGAAACTGCTTCGGTGGCGATTGACCTAAGTTTTTTCCCGGTGCCTTGCATTGTTGATTCTGCAACTGTAATAATATGAGAGTTTGAGAGTTGTTTTCGAATTAAAAACCGCTGATTTCACCTAAAAGTAAACGCGTTAAAGGGTTTTTTTTGCACAGAAAAAAATTAGGGTTTATGGAATTACATTGATTCAAACGTAAATTAAGTTTGAGGAATCAGTTGACCAACCGACGAATTACACGTGGCATAATTCACCAATCTTAGAGTTGTTGCATAGTGGTGACATGTCAAAATCAAATCATATGTAGGTGCATACACTACTACAATTAAGGACTTTTAGTAACGTCTAAATTCATTACATAAAGGGCAAAAATCGTTACAATAGGTCTATTATAATGCCATTTGAACCATTACATTCGTTGCCATTACAATAGGTCTATTGTAACGCTTCTGTAACAGTTGCATGGCTATTGTAACTCTTTTGTAACACTATTCTCCCACCCACTATGCCGTTACAACAGGGGCTTTTTAGCGTTACGATAGGTCTATTGTAACGTCATGGACAAATGTAACACAAATATACCTATTGTAACACTATTTAACCAACCCAATGTACCGTTACAATAGGTTTTTTTAGTGTTACAATAGGTTTACTGTAACGCCAATGATAAATGTAACACTTAATCTACCTATTGTAACGCCATATACACACACATACACACAAAGACACACACACACACACACACACACACACACATATATATATACACACACACACACATATATATATATATATATATATATATATATATATATATATATATATATATATATATATATAGTGAAGGATTATATTGAGAACCCTGATTTTAAAAAGAACTTTGAGAACCCTTGATTAACCAATCACAAATTAGTAATTTATTTTTCATTTAATTTATTAATAAAAAATCATAGGGGTATTATAGGTATAAACTATTTAAAGACAGTTTTTATATTCTAGGAAGTTACGTATCAATCCCTACATTCATGGATCAAGGAGATTTTATCATATCTCTTATTAAACTTGAAAACCCTAAAGTTATTTTCTCTCATTCTCCCTTCACTCTTCACTCTTCACAGCCGATTGAATCTCTAGCATCAAACGGAGACGGTGACGCTAATGATGATACAGAGACGGAGACGAACCAGAAACCAGAAACGACGACGTAGACGGTGACCCTAACGTTGATGATGAACCAAAAACCACCACCGCCCGATCCGGCTGCACCACCACCACCAAATCCAGCCGCACTACCACCACTAGATCTCGCAACATCACCCGCTCTGTCTCGATCTCTATCTCGATTATACGGGTGGCGGGTTTTTGTTGTTTTTCTGCTGGGTTGAGATCTTCCGACGCCGAGGTATGTATCTAGATCTGAATTGTTTTTTAAATTGTGTATGTATGAGCAATTTGAGTTTCAGATCTGTAAAGTGTATGTCAACTACTAAGATTTGATTTTGGGTATTGATTTTGGGGGAAAGCTACAAGCAATGTATTTCTTTTTCCTTTTTATCATATTTATTAATTGTTGTATTTAATAATTATGAAGTTGTTGCACATGGTGGTTTTATCTTTGGGTGTACTGGTTTTGGGGATGCTCCGAACAACTTTTTTTTTCTTTGTTTCATATTTAATCATTATAACGTTGTTTTATGGTTTTAATTTTGTGTAGTAATTTTCAGCAAAAGCTCCAAGCAAGATAAATCCTTTTTTCATATTTAATAAAATATAAAGTTGCTATTGTTGCATGATTGTTCTAATTTTTTGGATTTTTTTTTTTTTTTTTTTTTTTGTATATGTTAATAATAACATTAACAAAATGTTGTTTTGCAGGTACTATATGTTAATAATGAAGATGAAGATGTTGATCATCAAGCAGTTAAAGTGTTATTGATATTAACATTGATGTGATCATTTGGATGTATATATGTTTTTGCTTGAATACATATGTGTTTTTTTAAGTAGCTTTTTGACTTTTTGTATGAATAAGTTCAACATGTGTGTATTATGTTTGCTCTATTAGTTTTGTATAATTTGGATATAGATTTCGTTTATTGAACATGTTTGTTTTATGTTACATATATGTTCAATATATACAAACCCGCAAAATAACATATATGCATAACCGTAAATAAAATAAATTACTAAAATTAATGCCAAAAAACATATATGCATAACCGTAAATAAAATAAATTACTAAAATTAATGCCAAAAAACATATATGCAGATGTGTAAAAAAACATATATGCATAATCGTAAAATAGCATAAACGCAGACTTGTAAAAAAAATATACGCAACAAAAAATATCCGAAAATAATGCCTAATTTTTAGGAAATTTTCAAAAAAGGAAACAATATTTCTTTGGGTAAAATGTCGTAAATACCCTTTTGGTTACTAAAAATCTGACCAAAATTGCTTTATTAATTACAAATATGCCATTTTCTAATCTACACCATTAGATTGATTTTTTGATGGCTAGGATTGAAATTAAATAGTTCTCAGAGTTCTTTTTAAAATCAGAGTTCTCAATATAACTCGACCCTATATATATATATATATATATATATATATATATATATATATATATATATATATATATATATGGGTCGAGTTATATTGAGAACCCTGATTTCAAAAAGAACTCTGAGAACTCTTATTAACCAATCAGAATTTAGTAAATTAATTTTGATTTATTTAATTAATATTAATTATCCAAGGGTATTTACGACATTTTACAAAAAAAAAAATTGTTTCCTTTTTTTGAAAATTTCCTAAAATTTAGGAATTATTTTGAAAAATATATTATTATTTTGTCATTTTTGTCGAGCCGGTTGTGCATATATGTTTATTCGGATAATTAATGTTATGTTTCCGTAATTAGTGTACATCTATGTTATTTTTTAATAATTGTTGCATATATGTTATTTACAATTTTGTAACATAGACATATCTTCCTTTACGGTAGAAGTTGGTTTACCAAAAACATATATGTAACATAAAACATGCATGTAACATAAAACATACATGTTGAATAAATGAAAAAAATACTAAACTTCAGAAAAACGGTTACAATAACACAATGTATCCAAACAATAACATATTTGCATTTAACTAGTTGCTCGTGTGCAAGATATGGAACATCTAACTTTTATTAGCAAGATCACCCACTAGCCCAATTTATATTCCATCTAATTTTCTCATTTGTCTTTCGATAGTGAACACATCAAGCAGAACCTGTTCCTTAACAAAAAAAAGTGCTAAATTCCTCCTTTTCAACTTGCAACTTGTCAATGTTCTTTGTATCAATCACTGCAAAATATAAAGAAAAACATATATGTTTAATATTTATAAGTAAAGCTCACTAGCCTCCATCAAAAATCAATATAAAGAGTAGGTGGAGATTGTGGGAGTCCCACACCTTCCTGCCAAAAGGAAACTCTTTTTTTCTTAAAAGCAAACCTACTAATTTGCTATTTACTATACTAAAAGCTAACATTAGATATAATAAAATAACCATATTGACATGTTGTAGAGATCTCTCGAAATCTCAGTAGCTATGCATCATGGATTATATTATTATTTCTTAAAAATAACAATAATAAATTAAAGGCAAAACCATGAAAATCGGAAACCCCAACAAATTAAAAGCAAAAACAGGAATAGTAAATTAAAGGCAAAATCATACAACAAATCAAAGGCAAAAACATCATTTTTGACATGTGAAGAAACAAACACATGACAACATAGTGACGATGGGTAAAGTATTTAATTTCATTTCAACCTTACCATCGAGATAGTCGGTAAAGTATTTAATTTCATTTCAAAAACATGAAAACTTTAAAAAAGTTTGTAAAAAAAACAAACAGATCAATCAATTTACCGGCGACTGGTCACGGTGGCTGCCGGCAGCGGTTGACGGAGTGCCGGCTGCAAATGGATGTGTTGCCCAGAAAAAAAACTCAGAAATGGACCGACAACCAACACCAACCAGATCTGGTGCAAGTGGACGCTGGAAAAACTAAGGGCCGCCGCTAAATCTTTACTCCGGTAGATGACGGTGGTGCGCGTGGCGGCGCAGGACTGGGTTTCCGGCTGAACAGTGGATACCAATGTGGTCGGAATATTGTGGTTGTTTCAGTGACGGTGGCGGTGCACCCTGATTTGGCCGCTAAAAGGTCAGATCTTGGGGTTAGAAAAAATGGTTGAAATGAGCATTTAGAGAGAGAAACAAGAGTGGGGGAGAAAATGGGGGAGTTGCTGTACGTAGGTTTAAAAGGATAGAGATATGCTATTTTTAAGGAAGAGATCGTGTTTTAATATTTTTTATTATTATATTATTTTGGTAAATACCCAATATGCCCTTTTCAGTTAATTTTTACTTAAAATATAATTTTCATTATTTACAAAATTGCCATGAATAATCTTAACCGTTAGATTAAAATCTAATGGCCCAAATTGATTAATAAAAAGTTCTTAGAGTTCTTTTTAAAATCAGGGTTCTCAATATAATCCTTCACTATATATATATATATATATATATATATATATATATATATATATATATATATATATATATATATATATATTACAACCATTAGATAATGAGATGTGTGGCTAAGATCAAGTGGGTCAATTTCGTAAATAAATGAACTTTAAAGGATTAAAAGTTAGGGGGTGGAGGGGTAAATATGTCAAGTGTAATTAATTAATTAAATCATTAAAACTACCTAATTTGTGGCATAAGCCACGAACAGAGAGACACACACAAAGTGTGTGCTTTGAATTGTCTCTCACTTCTCCCTTTCTTCTCCAAAAAACCGGCCACCGCAACCGCCTAACACCACCGTTGCCCGCACCACCGCTATCCTCACCACCAACGCCGGCAACACATCCCGACAACCCCAACGCAAGCACGACACAAAGAAACGTGAACACCTAATCTGGTCGTTTTTTTTCTCTACCGCCGCAACCTTATGCCAGCGGAATCCTGTCACCGGAAAACCACCATTCGACTAAGAATGGTGCGATTAGGGGGGTACACCCTTGATTGGTCGAAAACAACAACCTAAATCGCCGGATTTTCAAAACCCTAATTTCCCCGGTTTTCTAGCCGCCGCCGGCGCAACCCCTAACCGTCGGAATTCGGTCACTGGACCTGTTTCATTTGAATCGCCATGCTCGAGTTAGTCAAGATCCACCATTGGTTTGTTATGATCAGAGGTCGAGTGTACCGAATTTTGATGTTTTCATAGGTTTTAGTTAACAGTTTATTGTTCATTATTGTTTTAGTGTCTATTTTGTTTTTGTAATTAGTTTGTTGTTCATTAGTGTTCTTACGGTGTTCATCATCCTAGATCAATGTTTGTATGGTGTTCATTAGTGTTTTTTACGGCGTTCATCTCTAATTTGTTCATTTTTTGATTGTTCACCAATGATTCATCTCTGGTATGTTCATCATTTTTTTATTGTTCACCAATGAACAACTGATTGCTTTCGGTAATATAAATTGTTCACTGAAAATTTTTATTTTAATAAAAAAATTATTTTATTGATTATAATGTAATGTTATGAACATGTATTGGCTCTGTACATTTTTTTCATTGTTCACTATTTATGATTATCTTTTTTTTATGTATCGTTTAATGTTCACTGTGTTCGTTGTTCAATGTTCACTGTGTTCGTTGTTGTTCACTATGTTCACACGTGAAATCTATGCAGGGAAACATTGGTGGGTTTCTTGGTTGTAATTTGGAAAAGTTTGTTTTTTTAATTAGATCCATAAAAGTAGGAATGTAGGTTATTGCTTAATTATGGAATATGTATTTGCATTTAATTAAATATTCCGAAAATTAATGTATAGACCATAATACCCTTTCATATTTAAAAAGTGGTTAGATTAGATTAGTGGCCTGGATTAATTCTCGCGTTTCTCGCAAAAAAAAATCACTTCTCGCATGAACCTTCCCCTATATATATATATATATATATATATATATATATATATATATATATATATATATATATATATATATATATATATATATATATATATTAGATTTAAAGAAACACGTTAATATATTAATAAAATTTGATATTAGAATCAAAGTCTTTACAAGAATAATTTGTAAGTTTTAGCCTTAATCAATTCAAAATTTCTCCCTAAAATGTAATTACAATATAATTGAATGATTCCACCATATAAGATGCACACTTCCTGCATCTTTATAATAAATATTTGTATCTTTTTAGCTTTATCATCATCCATCTGGCGTTCTAAGTCTATCTGATAACCAAAAAAAACACAAAATTAGGCAAGCCCAAAGTCAACTCTATAAAAGTACATCAACACGAGCAAAATAAGCGACAACTATTACAACAATACTACAATCTGTCCATCTTGTGTATATAATATAAGTTTATATGCATAATAATATAAAAACAGAAGAAACATACACACGCAAATTACCTTTACAAGCAAGTTTCTGGTGCTATTATACTTATCTTTTTATAGAATGTATCTGCATTAAAAATGTATTTAAGAAATATGTTAATATCTAACTTTATATAAAGCCAAAAACACCATATTTGTACATTGTGAATCTATATAACACTTTTCTTATCCTATGGTTTACACAAACCGAACCGGTTACTTACCAACGAGCTTAACGAGTTGACCACCAAAGTAAAGACCCATAAGTGAGTCAAAAGCATTTGGGTTAGCCGTAAGTAGGTCTATTGATGGAAGTCATAGTAGTGTTTGCAAGCACTGCACCAACTACAACGTATCTCCAAACTGATAACATCTAAGCACCTCATACTAATCCAACTTGCTTAAAGATAAACAGAGAGAAGAATACCTGGAAGGATAACCATGTACTGAACATCAGTACCACAGCTCAAAAGTCTTATTCTTCAACAGGAGCTGGTATAGTACTTCGGGGTATTGATCAATCGACCACACTGATTCAACAACCCCTTCTGCATAAATAACAAAGAAATTAAAGCAGTTGGAGTGAGAACTATGTATGAAAAAACGGTCACGATGTACAAAAGAATCGATGATCCTAAAACAATTGGGCCCAAGAATTATCTTTCGGATCTTGTTAATCCAGGTAGAACAAACGCTATGATTTCATACAAAATCACCACAATATCCCAACACCTGCATACCAAAAACGCTATGATTTTATAGTCGTGAAGAAAAACTCTCCAGGAGCTAATTGCAAGAACCGAACACCTTGAGTTCTAATGGGCGCTTCAAGTCAGTATGAGATAAAAAATAATAATTCTTCAAGATGATCAAATATTGTCATTTCTTTATCTTCAGGAAGGAGTTCTTTATCCGGATATAAAAACTTATAAAATTAACATTTAAGCCTTCTTATTAAAATTAATACAAAAATATATCTTAGAATTATATAACTATAATTAATTGGTAAGAAGTAACACCTTGAAGTAATTAAATAACACCGATTTCCCTTTGAAATAAACTGACTCTGTGATCTGCAGTGACAACAATATTAAGATAATACCAAAACTGACAACAAAACAGTAGACCATTTTGTATCACATCTTTTAAAATCTATAACAAAAATGCATGCAATCTTACCTGTTCCAATGAACTTTAACTACCAGCAATCCTTGAAAATCTCCGGTCAAGCATCTTTTGTGGTCTATGGGATTGACTGCTATATGCAGGTGCAAGGACAGAGGCAGCAGCAGGATAGTGTTGTGGATATGCAGGAAAAGCTTCCTAAACAGGATAATAAGATTGTTGAGGATGACTACCATATTGACTTCCAGGAAATGATGATGTAGACTGAAATTATGGTGACTGCCTGTAACTAGTAATCATTGTCGAGATTAAACACACGAAGAAAATCATACTTATAGTTATCTGCATCTATTTCGGCTACAAGTTGATTTTATATCTTAAAAAAATGGAAGAAATCTGCTCATTAGTCGGTTTCCATCGATGTACGTTAACTTAAGGCTTACGGCATCGGTAATTTCTAAGGATTTATCGCCAATTACTCGACATTAAGATAAATTAAGTTGATTTTACAAAAAATTATTATAACCAGATCCACAAGTTTCGATCGAACAAAAACAAGAAGCGAATTTACAAATGAAATTAGCATGATGCTGACATTCAAAATTTGACTTCAATAACTAAAGGATAATTGCAAAAATTCAGATCGAACACGAGTAAAAGGTATATGAAAATCAGATCGCACATCATACAATTAAAGGATAAGTACAAAAATTCAGAAAACGGACCTCTTCAAGAGATCTCGCTGGGACTTTGCTGCAACAGATCGCCAGAGATCATCTCGGAACAAAGGTTTTAGATTTGATGAAAGTTAATAAGTAATCAATTCAACTGATAAGGTAATCAATTTTTAATATTCGTTAACTCGAACACAAGTGAAAGACCCAGCGGTCGGAAAACTTGGAGAGAAAATGAGGGATAGCAGGCTTCAGATAATAGGGTTTTGAAATTTTGGGAGAAGAAACGAGCGCGAGAGCAAGCGTTAAAGAATAGAAAAATAGTTATTATAATTTTCTCTAAATTTAACATTAAATTATTAGGTGGTGTTACATTAGGCCTCTCCCAACTCTTACCCATCACTAAACCCATCAGTAGCGCCACGTCATCACATCCTTACTGACACGCTACTGATACGGTCGTGTCAACTCTACCCATCACTAACACATCACTAAACCTATCCTTTCCACATCATCATTTTTAATTTAAATTAAATAATTATAAAATAAATACATTACATTAATTTAAAAAATACATTGTTTATATTTATAAAACATGATATTAAATTTAAAAAATTACATTTATTAAAATTTAAAAAAGAAAAAAAAAACCTAATTTTTTTGAAAAAAAAAACTAATAAATATGTATTATTAAAATAAATATATATAAAAAATTAAATTTAAAAAAAATAGAAAAAAACTATTTTTTATAAAAAAAAAAACATAACATGTACAACTTTTTCAGCCTAATGTACAAGTCCCCAAACCCCCCCCCCCCCACCCCCTCTCTCTCTTCCTTCCCCTTTCCCCTCTCTCCCTCTTTCTTCTTCCGCTCAACGACGGCACCACCATTTCCGTCCTCACCCCGACGCCAGCGCAACGACGCCAGCCACGACGCGCCCGTGCCAACGGCGTCGTCGGGCGACGGCCAAAAAACACCCACGACGGGGCTCCACGACATGCCGTTGGCACGTCTTAGATAAAAGAATCGTTACAGTAGAGACAAGCCGTTACAATAGCATAAGAGGCATTGCAATTGAGAATGTGGTGTTACAAAAGTAAAGTAGGTAGGTCATACTAAATCTAGAGTCTATTGTAACGTTATATGTACAATTGTAACACATATCATGTAATTATATTAAGCGTTACAATTCTGTTACATTAGACCTACCTATTGTAACGAATTTATAACCTGTTACAATTTTAGTGTTACAATAGACCCTAAATTGTAGTAGTGATATATAGGGGAAGATTTTCAGATCGTGAACACTTTAAAGATTTTATTGGAGTAATCCAAAATTTTCACACTACTACATTTAAGGACTTTTAGTAACGCCAAAATTCATTACATAAAGGGTAAAAATCGTTACAATAGGTCTATTGTAACGTCATTTGGATCATTACATTCGCTGCCATTACAATAGGTGTATTGTAACGCTTCTGTAACGGTTGCAGGGCTATTGTAACACTATTTTGTCCACCCGATGTGCCGTTACAATAGGGGCTTTTTACTGTTACAATAGGTCTATTGTAACGGTTGTGGCAAATGTAACACCAATATACCTATTGTAACACCAATTACCTATTGTAACATCATTGGCAAATATAACACCCATTTCCTTATCAACCTATTGTAACGCCTCTATAACGATTTATTATTATTATTATTATTATTATTATTATTATTATTATTATTATTATTATTATTATTATTATTACTATTATTATTACTTCATCCGTTTCAAAATAAGTGATACACTTTTCATTTTAGGGTGTTTCAAAATAATTTGTAACATCCCGAGACCCGACCCTTAATATTTTATTACTTTTGGTAAGTAATATCTTATTGTTTAATATTTTATTATTTTATATGATTTTATTTGATTTAATTGAATTAATTGTATTTTTAACCATGGGGTTAAAAATTAGTAAAACTGAGATATTTAAATATTAAAATGATTTTTACATATTTGGGTTCATTTCTGAACCAGGGTTCTAAAAATATCTTCGTTGTTAAAATTGGAGTTAGTTAGGTCTAAATTAATTATCTGCGAACCTAATAATCTATACTGTGTTAAATGAAATATACCTGTGTTGGTGAGGGGTGTACGTGTTTTGTGTTAAGACATCTGTCAATTTACTCCTCAATTTCTCTGGTCTCTCTCTCTCTCACGACACACACAACACACACACACACATTCTTGAAGTTTTCTCTCAATTGAAGATCATAACCTAATCCCTTGCTTGCCATCTCTGTGATTTCGTGATTAGAAGCAAGATTAAGTAAGTTTCTTCCTTCTTTAGCTAGGGTTTCATGTTCTTGATGTAGAGATGAACTAGGGTTCTTGAACTAGTGGGTTTTCTTGAAGTTCTTATTGAATCTTGATGGAAATCCGAAATTGATGATTGATTTGGTGTCTATTTGAGTTCTTGCAAGTATTGTATGAATTGTTGTTAGTTATAGCTCATTTGGTGAAGCTTTCATAGAGCTCCATCAATGGTGGATTTAGGAAGAAGATGGGTTTTTCCCTAATTTTGGTGAATTGTATATTTTGGTGTTCTTGAAGCTTTGTTAGTTGAATTATGCATGTTAGAATGGTAATTGTTAAGTATGTAGATTACTAGTTAATTATTGAGTTAATGCCTAAGAAATGGTAGTGTTTGGCTAGATGGAAATTTGGTCATAACTAGCTAAAATTGTGAATTGTTGACCTTGGTCAAATCTGGGAATTTACTTTTGGTCTTGTATGGCTTGTAAACTTTATTTATCAATTTCATGTTAGAAATGTGTTAGTTGAATGAAATGTAAGCTCAAGTGTGTAGATTTCATGTCTTGACCCGTTTGGTTGCTTAATTGTGCAATTGACTTAAATAAAGTCAAAATTGGTAATACTTGCAATTGGATGCAAGAAGTATGTTGGTTATGTAATTTTGATGTTGATCATGTAGTTTAACTCATTGGATAATGTTGTGTGAATGTCCGACATATGATTCTTGTTTTGACCCGTTTGGGCCTAAGGTGCAATTTGGCCAATTGGCATAATGAATTGACTTATTGGAATGTTATACTTAAGTTATGGTTATGAGTAGAAAATGCAAGTATTTGGTTATAAGCTCTTGTTGCAAAATGTGGTCTAAAGCTTATATTACTTGTTACACAATTGACGATTTCGGGTGACTAATTCGGTATTCATTTTGTACAGGAAAGGGGAAGGAGCCTCAGTGATATAAGATCATTGAGCTCGGCACAAAAAGGAAGCAAAGGTGAGTGGACTTAACCTTCTTTCTTGTGTGATGTACAAAGTTAGGGAATGGTAGAGTTTTGAGAAAAGTGCAGGAATTGGGTATCTGAGAGAGTTCGCGTCGCGAACTTGTGGTCGCGATCGCGAACTCGGGACAGAGAAATTGGGGTCTGGTCGTGATGTAGTTCCCGATTCGCGAACTCTTAGTTCGCGACGCGAACTCTGAGTTCCCGACGCGAACTATGTCAGGAACAGATTCTTGGCTGCAATTCTTTTTACAAGTTTATTCTTGGTCTAGTGGTCAATGGTAGTATGTGCACATGTTTTTAGAGTTTAGCTATGGTAGTTTTCGGCTACGCTTCGTTACTCTTGGCAGGGGCGATCGGACTCCTTCGTATTCGTTATGCAAGGAGGGATCACCGTGCCTCTAGTAAAGAAGCCATCGGTTGACTGTTGTTGGCCGACAACAGTTGAAGGTCCTCGCCCGACCGCCGATCCTCTTTTAACGTCCAATTGCTTGTGGAAGTTTGGACGGGTTTCCCTATTGATTTCCCTCGATTTTCTAATTTGTTGTGGTTATGCAAATTGACGTTTATTTCTATTCACTTAGCTTTGTGCTAATCCCTCATTCGTTGACTCTTTTCAGGTTGTGGTTTTAGCTTGACAAGAGTCGGGTTTTGGAAGTCTGACCGCACTCTGATTTTGTATACCGGGTCGAGCATGTTTTAGTAACACCTTAAAATGTTTTTATATATTCGATTAACTAGCCTATAACCCGTGATGAATCACATGCGGCTTATAAAACAGATATAAATGTATACAAAATAAAGTAAAAAAGAGAGGAAGAATTAGAACTCTGATGGTAACTTCTGATTGATGCTAGGTGGCAAAAGAGTGGTACCTAAAGCTTCAAAATTACATGGAAACACTTGGTTTTAATTCTTGTAACACACTAACATAAATGGTCCCTAAAATGGATATCCGTTTAGAAAATACTTAAAGAGTAACAATTTTAGCGTCTTTAAAAATAAGAGAAGCAACACCAGTGAAATTAAAAGAAAAACAATCTCCCGGATGCATATATTGTGAATATGGTCTTCTTGCCTAAAAAACGGGTGATTCCTGCATGAAAAAGTACATAATTGAAACATATAAAACGGGAAACTGTATAAAAAGGTACCCAAATTTAATCGCAATTTTCCTTCGAGGCAATGAACTTTTTTTAACAATCAAAAGCATTAAAATTTTTTAAACCAAAAATAGGATTTTTTAAATCAAATGTATTTTAAATCAGAGGTATTCAAGAATTTCCTTTAACATCTTTGATAAAGTCCTGCCTCCCATGATATACGCCTGCATTTTAAACATAATATAAATTATTTATCTAAAAAAATGCATAAAATGTGTTTAATAAAACTTACAAACATCTAAAGGACCATCTACATATCCTTCCACAAGTGATGCATGAAAGGGAGTGGCTGCAGGTCAGGCGTTTGCTTGTTATAGGGTCGATTCATCTTTAGCTATAACGAATTACAGGTCAAAGTGTCAAAAGGGTAAAAAATGTAGAAAAGAATCTTAAAATGGAAAAGATCAAAATCTTCCAAAATGTGTATAAAGCATATAATTGAAGTAATAACATTCAAGAAAAGTTTAGACTTTAAGACAAAGTGTTTCGGGTCAACCCAGTCTGTTTGACCACAAATAAAAAAAATAGAAGTAGAAAAAAACTAACTTTACACCTTTTGTGAGGGCTTGCATGAGGAAATTCTCTACAAAATGGTAGTTCTTCATTCCAGTCTCTTTGCATACCGATTAACTTACTCCCAAAAGAAAGAGTAAGTGAATTTTCTACTCTAGATGCATCACGCCTATGCTCTAGATAATAAAAATGAAATAAACGATTAATAAATTAGACAAAACCAATACGTATAATTCATTGAAAAAAAACAAACAAATAAATTACCAGGAACATTATGCAATCGAAGGGGATAAAACAGTAGGAAGATCGTATAACGGGCCACCAGGTAATAAACATTGGATTATGATCTTTGACAACCCTAACATCAAACCCATAATGTAAAATATCAAAATCAAAAGAGGCGTAATTATATAGCATCCTTAAGTCCACATAAGCTTAATATGTATTTTGATATAAAATCATAAGCAACTCCTTGCGCCTGCAACCAAAAGACAAAAATAAAACATATTGATATTTAGTATAGTGCCTAGTGCCAACATTATAGATCTATTTTTAGTATTAATGATAATGATTAATAAAATTGTTAATTGTCTAGGGTTCATAAATCAATATTACAACAATTATCAAATCAATGGACCTCTTAACAAAATGTATAAGCTTACAACTGCGATTATCAAATCAAAGTACCTCCTCCTATGATTATCAAATCAAAGCAAGGATTTAATAGACACCATGTGATTATCAAATAAATTCAACAATTCGATACGTTACGGTTCCAAGAAATCTTACCAATGGCTGTGGATGGCCGGGTCACGGGTGAACCAGTTGAACCTTCGGGTCAACCTGGAACACTTAAAAACATAAATACACATTATTTGGTTATCATTTTTTATAAGGGTTGCTGTTAGTGGTAACATATAATATCTGATGCCACATCAATAATTTATATCTGTTATTATCAAAACTAACACAAACCACTTTCTTTAATTAAAACAGAAATTAGATTATAAATCAAAAATCAAATCATAAAAAGAGTTGCAGGATTACGACAAAGATTTGTTATTGCATTTTAAATGACTAAAGTTGAGCAAAATCAAATACTGTAGTTATTTATTAATGAAGTCAAACCACACATCAAATAGTCGAACATATAATCTGAACTATTTTAAACCCCAAAACAGCAAATTCCAAATTTGACACCGTTTTCTCATATTAGAACAAAATTGGAGCTACTAACCTGACATTCTGAAACTCGACTATTTCAATTTTCAAACGTACCTCTGTTTCACCAAGAACACATAAAAAATCAAGTAAAATAATCAAATGAACCACCGTCTTGGAGCTAATGCCAGTTTGGGAACATGACATATACATAATTTAAGCAGTTGAAATAAAAAGAGACAATTACCTCAGCTGTATCACTCCTATATTGAAGAAACCCTCTGGCTGAGAAGCTGGTGATGATGGTGGTGTACGCGTCTGATTATGATTGAGTGAATCCACAAATTGAAGCAACGGAAAGTGGAGCTTCTTCTTCTTCACCTACTACACCATTAGAGAATTAGGGCTAAGAATTTTAGCCTAATCGAAATGCGACATCAGAAAGAAAGAATTGAAGAGAAAAATATGACGACTTCATCCATTTTTAGGGTTGAAATCAACTGAAACTAAAACTAAATTGGTCAAGAGGAGAAACGAACGGACAAAGAAACCGATTGGCGAGTAAGTGGACTTAATAGACATAGACGTTAGAATTCGAGTAACCAGTTGATAAGCTTAGCCAGAATATTAAAAAACGCTGACGTGGCATAGGATGTGTACATGAGGTGAGGTGGAGTAAATACGAATATGTGGACTTACATGGCATTAGAGGTGGCATTTAGTGATGTCATGTGGCTTTAGGAATTCAAAAAACCTTTTGTTTATTATATTTAAAGATATGTAAATGGTTTTTATGTTGTGTAATAAGTAGGAGTTATGGTATTTCTTAATTCGGTTCCGCATGTTCATTTATTTAAAAAAAAAAAAAATGGCTCTAGGATTGTGGTGTTACATAAGTGATACACTTTTAAACTTTCCTTATTTGGTAAAAAATGGTGGGACCCATACCCACTAACTATCTCCTTTAATAATGTGAAATGATTCATTACCCTTACTTTTACTTTTAAACATCATTAAACTCACTTTAATCATAATATGTGGGACCCATTATTCACTAACTATCCAATTTAATCAAATTTAACCTTGTTTACAATCTTTTGCCTCAAAAAACGTGAAAACTAATTTGTATCACTTATTTTGAAACGGATGAGGTATTAGTATTAAATAATATAATAAAGATCTACACAAACACATCAATATTCAAATAAGATTTGATATTAGAATCAAATTCTTTACAATAATATGTTCAACCATTTAACAAATTCAAAATATTCAAAATAGATAAATAACAAGTTGTTCAAAAAACATAACGGAAAGCACTACTGTTGGGTCTCATATGTTGTAACCAATAGTCTAGGGGTCCATCATGTAATTAGTCTAAACTTAAGCTTGGTATAAATACTTAGGTCATATCTAATTCCCCTAACCTTTGCCCTATTTTGTAATAGTCATATTCATAGCAAAGTGTTCAAGTTCTTCAATCTATCTAAATCTTCCTATTTTCTACTTGTTATTGCTTAATCCATTGATTAATCCTTGAATTCACAACCTTCAATTGATATCAGAGTGAAAATCTTAATTGATAAGATTCAAATCAGTAGAGATGAAGCAATTTTTGAAGATTTTGATGGGTTTTTTTAAGAGTTTTTGAAGAAAAAGTTGAAGAAAATCAATTCCAATTCAAAAAAGAAGGTATGATTCAAGTTTTTGATAGTATAACATTGTTCTATTACTGATTTCGAGCAAATCAGTAGCAATTTTCATATTAAAATCATCAAAAACAAGGTTTAATTTCGTTTTTAAAAGTTAAAAAATGAAGAACACCATATTTTCGGAGCTTTAAAGCTAAAATCGAGAAAATCAGAACTTGTTTTCGAAAAAGTGTTTGAATAGGATTGTAGGTAATTGAAAATCGAACGTTTTGCAAAAAGAATCACTCGATTTGGTTAAGAAATGAGCAAGTTATGATGATTTTAGTAAATTTTTGAAAAATCGAGATCTGATCCATGTGGTTCCTGACCCGTGTCGAGCCGAGATCTATTCCGACCCGAGCCGAAGTCTTTTCCGACCCGTGACCTGGTCCGATTCCGACCCGAGTCGAGCCGAAGTCTTTTCCGACCCGAGACCTGGTCCGATTCCGACCCGATTCCACACCAGACGACGTCGTTTTACACCAGGTCACTACCTCTCTCCTCTGTTCCGTCTCTCTCTCTTTCTCACTTCTAATCTCTAATCACTCCCCCGCTAACTAACTTTTCCAAATTCCGACAACATCAAATTTCTGATCAAAAGCGAACCACCGTACCACCATCTTCTTCGACAAGACTCTTTCTTCTCCGCCTTCTTCACCGCCGACCTTCATTTCCG
This sequence comes from Calendula officinalis, assembly GCA_963853835.1. Classification (NCBI taxonomy): domain Eukaryota; kingdom Viridiplantae; phylum Streptophyta; class Magnoliopsida; order Asterales; family Asteraceae; genus Calendula; species Calendula officinalis. Next base: position 12,066,695 of record OY970825.1, on the reverse strand, counting down.
GCAAAGCATTCGTCAAACACCACAACCACCACCGATTGTTTTCTCCGGCTAGACCTGCTTTTCCGGCGACCTCCTACAAACAAACACCACCACTGTCCGTCCACCATCTCCGCCATAAATCGTCTTCTCCGGCGAGGTATCATTCAATCGTTCTGTAGAAGCAGTCACCATCGCAGCTCACCTCCGCCGCTGAGCATCTTCTACGTCGAGTAACTGTTACAGATACGATTTAATCTCACCGTCTCCATCACTGTCGAATCAACATAATCCTCATTTGCTCGAAACTCACCACAAAACACCATCGCCAGCAACCTACACAACCATCCCGAACCACCGACCCCACTCCGCCATCCTTCGTTTTCTCCGCCACCACCGTCATAGTCGTCAGAGAATTTGTGTTGTGTTTTGATCATAAGTTTTGGAATTTTAAGACGAGTAATTCTCACTCTGGTTTTGCATTTCAGATTTGTAAGCCCTTTCATAATTCTCACTATTGTAGCTAAAATATTGAATTTATATTTCCACCATTGAAAGGCTTGGAGAAGAAGAGAACTCGGAGTTTTGCACTGTTGCTCATCAAAGGAGTCATTTTAATTAGAATAAAATAAAAAATAATAATAAAAAAAATAATAAAAAGAAAAAGGGGCCCACAAGTATTATGCTTGATCAATTTTAAACAATCCGACATGAACTTTAAAATTGAGATTTATATTAAATATATTTAAAATAGAGATAGACTTTAAAGCAAAGCACAAAATCTATAAGTAAAAAGATTAATGAAATCAAAATCAACTTTTCTTTTATCTCTAATTTTAAAGTAAAATCCAACTTCAATTTGTAAGCTCAAGATAAACATCAATTTGTTTGTTAAGTTGAACATTTTTCATACCCCAAACTATATTCACACATCATTTTATTCGAAATTTTCATATTTTGAAAACAAAAAAGGTAATGGAAATGAAGTCCACTTTAGAAACAAAAGGGGAAGTGTTTGTTGGTTTGAAAAGGAAAGAGTTTGAGTTAAATGACAAAATTATCCTTTTAGAATCACAACATGCACAGTTGTTGAAACAACTTGAATATGAGAAAATAAGGTATAATAATACCAAAGAAAAGCTTAGTATGGCTGTAACAAAAGGGAAGGTATTAGTTCAACAACGTGATTCATTGAAGCAAACAGTTTCTGAAAAAACTCGTGAATTAGAAAAATGTTTAATCGAATTACAAGAAAAGTCAACTGCTTTAGAGTCAATGAGCATCGAGTTGACACAGTCTCAAATTTTGGCTAACTCGCTGCAAGAAGCTTTGACCGCCATGAAATATCGTGAAGAACACGTTTATCAAATTTCTGAAGAAAAGAGAGAATCAGAAATTTCAAAATTTCAAACCGAACAAGAATCAAAACTTTCAAAAAGGGAAATCAGTACATTTAAAACAGATTCTGAGAACTTGAAAATTCAGATGGCAGAACTCACAAAACAACTTCATGAATCCAATCATTTGAATGCTTTGAATATCGAAAAATATGATTCAGTTTGTGATGAAAATCAGGTTTTGACTGATAAAATTAAACAACTCGAATGTAATTTTGGATCAGATTCACAAAAACAAATCAATATTTTTAATATTGATAAGACAAAATTGCTAGAAAAAATTGAATCTCTTGAAGCAGATCTTACTTTGTCACAAAATCAAAACGATGTTTTGAATATCAAGGTTGAAAAACTCTCTAAACCTAAAATTGTTAATAAAGGAAAACAAACCTTACAAGTTCCGATTAAGATTTACGACGGTGAATCTTCAAAATCTATTTCTAAAAAGTTCTCTCAGTTCACAACTTATTCATTTCAAAAGAGTAAAAAATTGTTTGTGAGACCACAATCTCTGGAAACTTGTTCCTCTATATCAAAACATGTTTTGAAACATTCTACAACTTCACAGAAATTTATTTCCAAACCTAAATCTTTAACGTACTCGAGAAAAGATTTACTTTCATTGGCACCTAAAACAATTTTTAAATCAGTGTCCAGAACAAATCAAGGTTTTGTCTATAAAACCCCTATGAGCTCAAATGCGAAATGGATTCCTAAAACTCCTAAATCTCAAATAATTCACCGGAAATTATTTGAAAGTGAAACACTAAGTTTCAATTTTTCTTGGAATTCCAAATCTTTACATCAAATCGATACAACTTACCAATGGTTTCATTCTAATACTAACACCATCGGAGCCAAACAAAAATGGGTACCAAAAGTTGTATGATTTGTTTCACAGGAAGAATGACTTATACACAATTCAGTGTATAACTTGAGTCTCAACAAAATGGCTTATGCACACATCAGTGTATGACCCGAGCTTCAAAGAAATGGCCTTCAAGTACTTCAGCTTGAAACCCGGTCCTCAACGGAAAATGGCTTCTGATCACATCAGACTCAGAACCAGCTCTCAACAGAAAGCACAAAGCTCAATCAACCTTCACCGCAAATACTCTCCGTCCACCCTCCGACGATGAATAAGGTACGTCCTCAAACCTCAAAACTTTTCATACTTTTGTTTTGTCGAGGGGGAGAAATATTAATTCTAGAGGGAGAATTATTATTTCTAGGGGGAGAAAATTGCGAAAATCAAAACAAATTACCTAAATCAAAAAGTTTTATGTTTGTAACGTTAATTATAAGTCATTGTAATATCCGTATACGATCTCTTTACTAGTTCCCTAGTAAAGATAGCATCTGTTTATTACAAATTCTTTTAATTCTCGTTACTTACTACTTCAAAAGACATACCTTCCCATGGTCTGCCAAATCCGGCCATACCTTCCCAGAGAAATATTTCACTCAACTGGTAAATGTGAGGGTATAAGTCTAGGGTATAGAAATAGGTGAGTGCAAGGTGATGTGAAAACATGATAAATCTAAGAAAACACACCTTTGAGTGCATCCAAACCATTAACAAACCGGCCAACCATATATATAAGTGATCATTCATGCGTTGGATGTTTCACTAGACTTTACTGGCCCAGTAAAGCAAATGAACGCCACCACCAACTACTCAAATTCCTCTCAACAGGAATTTGTTTCATTTCAATAGGGGACGTAGCACAAAAGCTACTGACTACTCATTCGGAGTATGTCGGTATTGAATCATAATAACCTCCTGCCCCGGGTTAAGTCTCTTTGTATGCACAGTGTGTCTAGTTCTCACCCTCAAGAACCTTCCAATATAGGACACTTGCACTACAAAAAATGGATCTCCGTGAATCCATTGGAACACTCGTAGTGGCATCACAATCTGATGTTGCACAAGGATCGAGTGGAAATCCTGCTAGAGCTAAAATCACGCCAACTCTAAACGCAGGTCATATATTTGAATCAACGGTTGTGCAAACGACTACCGATTCATACCGTGTGCTAACGGATACTCTATGTGAGTCCGGTGTTACCATAAAAGAACAAGTTGATGTGTCTTAAAATCCACAATCATTCAGGCAACAACTTTTACCGGATTTACATCAAAATCCGAAGAAAAATCCATGTGAATTTCTAAAATGCAACATCTTTTGAAAGCTGACTAAAATGCACATGAGCGTAATAGACCACTCTCAAATTACTCCTATGATCTGCTAAACCCAGCATGATCTTCCCCGGAGCCACTGACAATATAGGAACTAAAAAGTGAGGGTCCCTAGGTCTAGGTGAGCAGAATCAAGTATCACGGGATCTTGATTGGGGTGCGCTGAGATAAAATTTGAGAGGGGGAATGAAGTATGGGGTGCAAATCAGCTAAACACATGGTAAAATGAAACGAGGGTGTAGTTGAAAATTGAAAAAGTAAGCTTGAGTGAGCAGGGTGTGACAGGGTTAAAGAAAACGAAAAACCCTTACCAAACCGATTAAAAGCCGGGTAGCCACGTCTCTATCAGATTGCATATGTTGCTCTCTAATATTGAAAAAGACATCATGAACCAAGTGATGCAATGCACCCCCCCCCCCCCCCCAGCTACTCAAGTACTTCTTAAAAAGTCCTTGTTTCATTTTTCCACGGAGATCAGCTCATGTGCTATCGACATCTCACTTGGAGATTGTTGATATTGAAAATGAGGACAATTCTCTCCAGTCCTCGCCTTCGTTTGTCCACAGATAGAGTCTAGAACCGAATTAAATTTCTCTAGGACACAGGCATTCCACCAAGCATATCCTTGTGATATTGTCGGAACATTCATAGTGATACCAAAAATATTGGTATTCCACGATGATTGAATGGAAATCCTACCAGTGCTAACATCAAAGCCAACACTGAACGTAGGTCACACAATTTAAAAAACCGCCGTGTTAACAGGCAATCTATGTGATCCCGGGTTACCCTGATACATTCTTGTGCGAAGATCTGACGACTGTACTCCATTCTTATCAACAACAGTCAATATATCAGATAAGGGATTCTATGACCGTACTCCAATAATATCAACAATGGTCAGAAAATCCAAAAATAAATCAAAATACCGCACCTCTACGACTTCAACAAATATCAGGAACCAAGGATCATCAACAAATCGACAAAGCCACAACTTCAAGAAAAAGACTTCCGCTGCCGACTGCTCTATCTATGGGTCTACATTTCGTCGATTTGATTGAAGTCTTCTGGAATACTTTCCTTTGGTTGAAAAGCCAATTAAAAAGTATGGTTATCACCGATCATCAAAAGCTGAAGCTGATTTGTCAACATAACTGCACAATGGTTAACCACTCAGTTCCAGCTTTACAAACAAATAAGACTTCAATGGTTTCAATGATAAAATGTGTTATATATTGATTATTACAAAAAATGTATAATCATTATTCAACACATTTTCATCAAAGGGGCATCGTCATACTCAACTTTTTTGTTTCCTTAAAGCGAAGATTCTTTCTAATTTCAACTCGCAGAACTTCACATTTTACATGATGAATTAGATAAATCTTATTCATCATGAGGGGGAGAAGATACATTACATAAATTCTTTTTATAAAGAATTGATACTTTCAGAGAAAGATTCTTCTGAAGCTCATTCTGCGGGATTAAACTTAGGAGTTTCTTACAATATTATGGAGATTATCGATACGTTATCCCAGTTTACTCCACATTAATAAGATATATGCACAAGTTAAGGGGGAGTAAACAAGAAACCAACGATCTAACGAAGGTATCATACAACTTCCATAAGTTGAATTTGGTAATTCGTTCACCTGGGAGTAAATATCAGAATGTTCAATCCAACTCCCGTGAAGAAACAGTTGTTTGTTTGAGGGGGAGCGTAACCGTTATCAACATGTTACCTCAACAACAATTATCAAGAATCATAGATCGACATAAAGCCACAAACTTCAAGAAAAGACTTCCGCTGTTAATCTCTCTATCATTATGGGTCTTACTTTTAGTCGATCAATATGTATCTTCAGTCAAAAGTCTTCAATACATCTTGTTGATTGAACAGCTACAAGAAGTATTCATTTTCACATCCAAAGAAAGCTAAATTGTTCCTGATTCAACATCATTCAACGACATATCTACCAGGTGCAACTTTGGCTCAAGATGAAGACTTCGAAGATACGCCTCCCAGACTATTGTTACAAAGGGGGAGATTGTTGGGTCTCATATGTTGTAACCAATAGTCTAGGGGTCCATCATGTAATTAGTTTAAACTTAAGCTTGATATAAATACCTAGGTCATTTCTAATTCCCCTAACCTTTGCCCTATTTTGTAATAGTCATATCCATGGCAAAGTGTTCAAGTTCTTCAATCTATCTAAATCTTCCTATTTTCTACTTGTTATTGCTTAATCCATTGATTAATCCTTGAATTCACAACCTTCAACTACAAGTCGGTCAAGTTTCATCATCGTCATATCTTCCATCGGTGTTGACATTACTAACCTGCAATTGGATAAAGAAAACATTTAAAAGACAAGTCAAATAGAGAGCGTATGTATCTATTCAACTAATAACTTCTAACCAAAAATGTACAACTAGCTAACTTTTAATATTGTTTAAGAGTTCTAAATACTTATTCAATTTCATTTCTAAATAGAACAAAATAAAACATAAAGTAATACTGTGATGCTCACCTCTTGTTCAAGCTTAAATAGATGCCGAATAAATGCTTGTATCATATCATACTGAAACTTTCCGAAAATACAGCATACTATTTTCAAATTTGAATAATTTTATTCTAGATCCTCCAATTATGAATCAATAATTTTTGGATACACTATAGTCTATTTAAATCTTGCCGATGTACCATATTCATACGTAATAGGAAGTGCAATACTACTCGGCCTGAAAATGGTAAGGTGTTCAACCACTTTTACCGTTCATCGTAATTCATGGAATTTTTAATTATATAATCACTTTTATTCTTTGAGTATTACCCTTCTAACGTAGTGCTTCACAACAGCAATCAAACATTCTTTAAAGAATTGTCTGTAACACAGTATATGAATCTCATATTTCAATGACTGGAGTTACTTTGCTGTGTTTTTGTGTTTTTGATGGTTTTTTAAATGAACCGGAATTTGTGAAATCAAAACCAAGATATTAATTAGCTTCTATCGACCGGTTATCTAGCTTTGAAGCTACAAATACAATTACGTATTTAGTCACTGCAATAGCTAAGGTATCCATATGAGTTTCTCTTTTTTAGTTTTGAACGCACTTTTTTTCCCCCTGAAGAATGACTTTTCATCAGTATTTAAATATTAAACATGATTTCATATAGTATAATACTCCCTTCGTCCCAAAAAAAACTTCTCATTTCAATTTTGCACAAGTTTTAAGGTGATATTTAGTGGTGGAGTCATTGGTAATAAATTTGATTAAAATATAAGATTGTTTGGAGAGAGAAAGATTGTTAGTGGATAATAAGTGGTGTGGTCTTTAGTAATAATAATATTTTATTATGTGGAGTCTATCAAATGTAGCAAATAGGAAGTTTTTTGTGGGACAAAAATATAAAGTGAAATGGGAAGTTTTTTGTGGGACAGAGGGAGTTGTATAATACAATTAACTGTGCTGAGAAAACGTTCAAGGAGATCCATCATTTTCACGAAGTCCCGAGGAACAAATCTCAACCATTGATCAATAAGATCTAATGGTCAAGATTAATCACATATTTTATACATGAAGGGGTATTTTGGTCATTTGGTACTTCAAAAAAAAATTGATTTTTTTTATTTTTTTATTTTATTATTATTTTTCATTAAAAATAATATTTAATTGATAGTTACGTGTAATACTTAATCACATGTGATTTTATATATTTAATCATATTTGATGTTTTAGATCAATCACATGTGATTCAGTACGCAATCACATTATGTGTTATTAATAAAAATAATAATTTTTTTATTTAAACATAACAAAAAATTAAAAAAAATAAAAGATTATAATAAAAACTTCTAAAATAAAAATAAAACATTAAATAAAATTATAAAAATATTTTATTTTTTTAAAATGACAAAAATACACCTCAATGTATAAAATATGTGATTAATCTTGGCCATTAGATCTTATTGATCAATGGTTGAGATTTGTTCCTCGGGACTTCGTAAAAATGATGTACCTCCTTGAGCGTAACTCTAACTGTGCCGGTTAAAAGTTAATTTTAACTTTATAATTTGGTGAATTTTTTAAATCTCATAAACCAGTTACCATTAATAAGAGTCAATGTCAATCATTATCATAGGTTGGTTTGTTTTTGAGAAAATCAATGTTTTCACACGTACAATTAAAATTTATTATAACTTTGCTTATTTTGTTAACGAGAGTGTTTCCTAATTGCTTTTTTTTTTTTTTAAAAAACGTTTGTTTTGTAATCGTTGAATATTTACTTAGTAATGTTTTATCCTATGTTTATCATTTTAGAATTATGTAACCTTGAATTTTATCATATTCATGTAATTTTGTATGCTCCTATTCCATAATTCGCATTTTACAAGCATTATATATTTTCTTATCGTGTATTTAATAATCATGCAATTAACAATAAATTTTAGTATTCTATAAAATTACGTTCGTAAAATTAGTGACAGCCCGTGATTTTTCACGGGTCATAACCTAGTAAGTACGTATATATGTTAACTTTTTATGTTATTCAACCCAATGATATATTGTTACTCATTTAAAAATAAACTCCGTAATATAATAAAACCCTCTAACTAACCTTAATTATATTCATACTTTACCGTTCAGCATAATTCACTATAAATAATATTGTGTTTGCCTTGAGTAGTAAAAAACAATTCTCCCCGTGAAACTAGGAATGGCAACGGGGCGGGTTCGGGGCGGGTTTTGGCATACCCGCCCCCGAACCCGAAATCAAAAACCGTACCCGAACCCGCCCCGATACCCGTCGAGTATTTTCGGGTTTTCCCCCGTCGGGTATTTTATAGTACCCGAAACCCGAAAACCCGAAACCCGAAGTTGCCGGTGGTCGTCGCCGGAAGTCGTCGAGAACGAGAGGCTGGTTTGGGTTTGGAAGAGACGAGAACGAGACTACGAGGGCAGAAGGTGCAGAGTGAAGATAAAAAACCCTAAATGACTTTAATCCTTTATATATATATATATATATATATAATAATTAAAAAATAAATAAATTATACATATCGGGTACGGGTCGGGTCGGGGGTAACTAAACCCGAAACCGATAAAATACCCGAAAATCGTACCCGAACCCGACCCGATACCCGAAATCGCATACCCGGCCCGACCCGAAAATTATAGGGTTCGGGTTTCCCTGTCGGGTTCGGGTTTTTTTGCCATGCCTACGTGAAACCCCTCTTGTGGCCACCAGCCCCTTTGAAACGTGGGTCCCCCTCTGTGCTGAAAATGTTGGGTCTCGTATATCGAGCCCAAGCAGAGGTGTGGATATCATTGTTAGGTGATTTGTCGTGGAATGCACATGTTGCTGGGTCGGGTGTCCGGTCACAATATGTGGCCAGTGTCAGTGGTACACTCCTTTACCCTTTTTTAAAAAACAATTCTCTCTATTTTCTTTTTAAGATTAATGAGTATTGTAGAGGTTTCGGCTGGGTTCGGTTTTTTGACCACGCTCACCCCTATAGTTGTGTGTTTGACTTGAGTTAGGGCTGTCGAAATAACCAAAATCGTTCTTCCCGCCCGAGCCATTTCGAATTCGGGTAGATTGGGTCGTGTAGTTCGGGTATCGGGTAGGAACATTTGGGTATCGGGTAAACCGAAAATAAAGCGGATCGGGTATAAGGTAATATATTATATGGGCGGTTATACACGAATACCCGAATTTAAGTTTAAGTTCGTTAGGTAACGTTCGTTTTTGTTTGTTAAGGTTCATTAAGATTAAATTATTAACTATTAATAAAACAAATTGAGTAGTATAAAGGTAATTCCTTATTTTATTAAACAAACGAACACGAACAACCGTCGTTGGTGTTCGTTCGGTTCGTTTACATGCATAGTATTCTTCGCAACAACTTAATTTTTGTTAAGGTTCGTTTGTATGTGCATGTTCATCTTCGTTTACGAGAATTGCTCACGAACCATTCATGAACACATAATTTTCTTAACAGACGGACACAAACAAAAATTCGTTCGGTAAGTGTTCACGAACCATTCACGCATACTTTTTTCTCAACAAACGGACACGAACAAGGCCCGTTCGTGTTCGTTTGGTTTATTTACAAGCCTAAAGATATTGAGATCGAAATATAAACATTATGGTCGCCGACAATACAAGTGTACAAATTCTCGGGCATTAATGGATGTACCCGTACCCGAGCTATTACCCGAACTACCCATACCCAAATTTCCGAATTTAATTTAGTTCGGGTATCGGGTATTATTTATATTTGAAAAAAACCCGAATCGCCATATCTGAATTACCCGAAAAATATACCCGATCAACACCCCTAACTTGAGTAGTAGTCAAACCACAATTCTCTATTTGTTTGATTTTTTTTATTAGTGAATGATATTAAGGCTTTATTAGTATTCTTAGTATATTTCACTTAGTCGGTATTCTGTTTGACTCGAGTAGTAGTAAAAACACAATTCAATAATTTTTATTGATTTGTTTTATTCTTTTGATTTTTTTGATTAGTGAATAAAAACAAGATCTTATTAGTAGCTTTAACATAATTCACTATAAATGATATGGTGTTTGACTTGAGTAGTAGTCAAAAGTCAAAACACAATTCAATAATTTTTTTGATTTTTGGATTAGTGAATAAAAGTAAGACTTTATGAGTAGTCTAAACATAATTCACTATAAATAGTATTGTGTTTGACTTGAGTAATAGTCAAAACATATTTCTCTATTATTGTTATATTTTTAATGTTTTTTTTATTTTTTTAATAGTGAATATAAAATTAAGACTTTATTAGTAGTCTTAAACAAATTTCACTTTAAATAGTTTTATGTTTGACTTGAGTAGTAGCCAAAACACAATTCAATATTTTTTATTTTTTATTTAATTTTCTTGATTTTTGGATTAGTGAATATTAATTAATACTTTTTCTTTAAATATAATAGAAGATAAGGATGGTGATATATCAAATAAAACATCAAATGCTATTTTCATAAAAGTATTTAGAAATTTATCTTAACATTTCGTATTTGTTATTCAGTTATATTTAATAATCATGTCCATATGTTTAAATATTTTATTTAATGTTATTTAATGTTTTAATTTTCACCTTTGATATCATATGTGATTACTATTATTATTCCAATATAGCATATAATCACGTTTATAGCATTATCAACTATTGAATAAATTAATTATCTTACAGACATTTTAAATAATTTCTTTTTTAATATACTAACATATAACGAAACATTTTTCTATACTATAAAAGTTATGTTCAGAAAATTTACGACAATCCGTGATTTTTCACAGGACATAAACCAGTATATATATATATATAGGGTCGAGTTATATTGAGAACCCTGATTTGAAAAAGAACTCTGAAAACTCTAATTAACCAATCAGAATTTAGTAAATTAATTTTGATTTATTTAATTCAAATTAATTATTCAGGGGTATTTAAGACATATTACATTTTATTTTTTTGTTTTTTTTTTTTATAAATTTCCTAAAATTTAGGCATTAATTTCGGATATCTTTTGCTGCATATATGTTATTTTACGAGTGTGCGTTTATGTTATTTTACGATTATGCATATGTATTACTTTACACATTGCATATATGTTTTTTGGCATTGTTATTTTGCGGATTTGTATATATATTTAACATATATTTAACATAAAACAACCATGTTCTACAAACAAGATCTATATCCAAATTTTACAAAAATTAATAGAGCGCATATAATACATACATGTTAGAAACTATTCACACAATAAGTAAAAAAGTTATTTCAAAAAACACATATGTATTCAGCAATAACATATATGCATCCAAATAATTATTGGCGTGCACTTCTCTGTCAACTTTTGAAGCTACTTTCTTCTTTATATACAATAACACAAAATGCTCATTTCCTCTTTTCGCAATTGTATAACTTGTTAATTTTCCTTGTACAACCCAGTGCAAAAACTTCAAACATATATGTTAGATCAAGAACACATATGCATCAAACATATATGTTAGATCAAGAACACATATGCAAATTATAGCTAAAGTTTTATAAATGAATGTATAAGAAGTTATTATAAACAAATAGTACCAACTGTCCCTCCTAATTCAATTCAATCCTTAATAGCATATGTTGTGTGTGGTACCAACTAAAAGACATTTGAAGTAATAATATTTCTCCATATATTGAAAATAACTAAATCAATATTCAATCTTTAAAGTATTATAAGAACAATACTTGCCTCAACAATTTTTCCAAGATAAATTGCTATTCATTCTTTCTCAAGAAAATACTCATAAAAACAAGGACAGATCACTGAATTAGTACCTTCACTAGATAAAAACGAATTAAACTAATTAACAAATTGAAGAAAATGATTGCTGTAAAAGAAAAGAGTTAGCTGACGGAAATTAGGGCAGAAACATTAATCCAAGTAAATACAGAGAAAAGCTTGCAATTCTATCATTAAAGTTAACAAATTAGGTTTACCACAATGACGCTCGTGTACATAATGGCTTCGATTGATTTCTTCACAGCTTGAAATGCACAATGAAGAATAACGATGGCGTCTCTTTATGAAATCGACCTTCTGCGAACGCCCATCCTACGTGTTGGAGAACAATGGCGGCGGCGGTGGTGCCGTTATCGACGACGGGTACTTACGATAAGTCGTCGGCGTCAATTAGGCCTTCAATTAGTTTCCAGTATTGGAAGATTTGTGTAGGGAACTGATTGAAGAAGAAATCATCGGGTTGTTGAAGAAGATTTGTGTAGGGAACGATGTTTTACTGTTTTAGATCTAGGATTTGAGTGAGGCAGAAAAAAGCACGATGGTGATAATATGGTATCTTGAAAAGAGAGAACCTATATTTATGGAAAAGAAGTTATAATGAGAGAGAAATGATATATTATTTTAATATATAATTTCTTTTTTATTAAGATAAATATCTATATTGCCCTTAGTAATTAGTTATTACTTAAAATATAAATTAGGTGATTTAAAATAATGTGATAAATCATCTTAACCGTTAAATTTGAATCCAATGGTCAAAATTGATTAATAAAAAGTTCTTAGAGTTCTTTTTGAAATCAGGGTTCACAATATAACTCTGCAATATATATATATATATATATATATATATATATATATATATATATATATATATATATATATATATATATATATATAGTCAGGAGTTATATTGAGAACTCTGATTTCAAAAAGAACTCTGAGAACTTTCTATTAATCAATTAGGACCATTAGATATCAATATCAACGGTTAAGATTATTTATGGCATTTTCGTAAATAAATCAAATCATATATTTAGAAATTCAATAAAGAAAGGGGCATAATTGGTATTTTACCAAAATAAAAAACTAAAAAATAAAGCTAAAAATCCTCCCACTTCCTTAAAAATCTCCACTATTCTGTAAAAACTAATTATACGTGATCTCTCCTCAATCTCCCTATTCTCTTTCTCCTCCATTCCTAATCCTAAAACACACATTCAAACATACACGATTCAACAGCCGCCCCTCGCTCGAACAATCAAAATCTCAAAAATGGAAGAGATTTACAGTCAAACCCTCGCCGGATAATTACTAGAAACCGAAACCGGAAGCCATCATCGTTTCTGCAGCTTTGTAAATCATGCGCGTGATATTTTGCGGCGGTTAGTAAAATTAAATAAGATTTTGGCTTTGTTAATCATGCTCATGATATGTTTATGGAATTGGTTTTCTCTATAACGAAATATAAATATATATTTTTTTCAATTTTCATAATCTTATTGATTTTGTAGGTAGATGTGTCACGAATCACAACAACCAATTTTGCGAATCAAAGTTGATATGATACATGGTTGGGAAAACGCCGACTGTTTGCATCTTCGTCGCCGCAGCAATCCCACCGGTGATGCCGCACCACCACCAAAAGATCCCCAGCTTCATATGAAGATAGCTTGATCCCTGTTATGGATTTGGAGATGGTATAATTTTGTAATATAATATAGTGTTTGTTCTTTATATTGATACTAAAAAAATTAAATTTTGAATTATTTTTTAATATTTTGTGTAACTTGCAGCATCCACACATGATCAAGATGTTTTTAGTTTTTATCCTGAATAGAGATGTTGTAATGGATTTGAGGAAGTCTTGAGTAGGTACAGAGAGATTCTACCTCATCTAAAGCTTGCCGGTATTGAAATCTCCTTCAAAATTCTGCATTTCGTGATTTTTTTAATATTATTTCCGTGATAATATTTATTTATTTATTTTATTATTATTATTTATTTTTCCACAGGCCAACATCATTTGCCCAAATTTTAGAAAAGGCTATGATAATTGTTGAAGAAAGTGGTGGACAGTATCATAATATCCAAAAAATTTAAACTTTTAAAGTTTTTGGTATGCCCTTTTTGCTTCTTGTTCTGATAATTAGTTGTGTTTTGCAGTGGGTGGTACAATGAACGGATGTTGTCAACATTGGTGCAAATCATTTCGTCGAATGAGATGATTAAGATTTAGGTGTTATGATCAAGCAATCAAAGTGTTGTTGATATTGGCCATTGTGTAGATGATTAGGTCTTCTGAGTTAAAGTTTGCTTATGTGTTGTTATTGATTAGGATAACATAAATGTTATTGTTTAGATACATGTGTTGTATGTGCATGTATGTTATTCATTTTTTTTATGTTTTTATTAAAGTGTATGTTTGACTTGGATAACATAAATGTTATATTGTACATATGTGTTCTTTGAAACAATTTTTACCTTTTGTATTGATAAGTTTAACATTTATGTTCTAACATGTATATTCCATACAACCGTAAGATAACGTATACGTAACAATAAATTTCTGAAACTAATGCAAAAAAACATATACGTAAAAAAAACATATATGTGAAAAAAAAAAAACATATATGTACAACCGACAATAATAATAATAAAATAATTAAAAGTTTTTGAAAATACTCCTAAATTTTAGGAAACGTTTAAAAATGGAAATATTTTTCTTTTGGTAAAATGTCCTAAATACCCCTTTATAATTAATATGAATTAAATAAATCAAAATTAATTTACTAATTTCTTATTGGTTAATAAGAGTTCTCAAAGTTCTTTTTAAAATCAGGGTTCTCAATATAACTCGACCCTATATATATATATATATATATATATATATATATATATATATATATATATATATATATATATATATATATATATATATATATATATATATATATATATATATATATATATATATATTTAACAACGGCACTAAGGCCGGCATTGTTGAAAGATTGGATCTATGGTCGATGAAAAGACCTAGTATTATGAATTGAATTGAACTAAACTACCTATTATTTGTCTTAGATATGGTTTGTTAATGGTAAGACGTTAATATTATTGCGCAAGATTGCAAATTAAGAAAGTTATCCCGAATGTTAGAATAAGAGATCTTGAATCACAAATTATTTTCATTTTTATGTTTTAACCTTGCTGGTTATAAGATTTAAAATTAAAAACATGTACAAATGTCACTATGCAAATAAAAACTAAAATTAAAAAATAACCCTTATTAATAACGAAAAAGAAATTTGTCACTAACAGCTAAAACTTGTTCAAGTTTCACTAACAGAGTAATAGCTGTGATGAACTAATTGTAGATAACATGATCTATCTTTACATCATATGGGGTCCACTTGTTATATATAGCATCGCATGATTATGGCGTTACCATGGACCACTGTGATATTTGCCATTATTGCGACATAAACTTTCTGTCATGACTATGGTTAAAGTTTTTTTTTTGTTTTTTTTTTTTGAATTCTGATTGGTTGAGAGTCGTTTTGAGTTTAAAATGAAAGTTACAAGATGAAGTATGATTTTGGAATTTATTATCACCGACTAAGAGTGTCAGCTACTCAAGCATTATTGTAGACATTATACAGTTTTTTTGCACTATAATAATACTATTATAACATAATTTCCAAAACCATGCTTCATCAATCTTTTTGAGTTTAAAATGAATGTTACAAGATGAAGTATGGTTTTGGAATTTGTGTTATAATAGGATTATTGTAGTGCAAAAAAGCTGTATAATTTCTACAATAATGTTTGAGTATGAGTACCTAACACTCTTGGTCGTTGATAATGTGATCTCTAAAATAAGAAAGAAAGTTGTCACTATTTGATGAAATTAATAATTAAAATAAACGAGCATGAAAGATGATCACAATTTATGCTCTTGATTCGAATAATTCTTGCAATATAAGAGACATATTTGAGACTTGTGTTTCGGCATTCAGTAGCTTCATTGCGCCTATTGGTCAAATTCCCCCCTCCTGGGCTTGGAGAAGACCACCAAGCAGGCCCCATGAAGTTTCAGCCCTAAATTATGATTTAAATGGCCTTTTAGAAAACATGCCTTCATTCTTGTTTGGGCTGGATAAGCGCGCTTACATCGTGGGCCCAATTTTCGATTTTAAGGTGGGAGATAATAAGGAGGCATTTAATTCAAATGTTGCATGTATTCTTTAATTTGAATTTTAATTATTGATCAATAATAATGATCAAGATTAATCATATATTTTTATGGGTCTTATTATTTGGACACCTCTCTATACCAAATAAACACCCCAACCAAAGTCAAAATTTGAAAACTAAGATCACACAAAATTAATTAACTTGATTATTAACGTTTTATTTACACTTAAAACCGGTGGTCGACGGTGGTGGTGGTGAGCGGAAAATTCGATAGTGGTGGCGGAGCTAGCGGGGGAGTTAGTTGGTGGAGGCGGAATGAGCGGCGGAGTATGTTGGTGATGGCGGAGTGAATGGCAGAGTAAGCGGCGGCGGTGATCGGCTGATTCCGATGCGAGTGAGTTGGTAAAGATAGTGGTTAGCAGCGAAGTATGATGGAAACTATGTTTATTAGATTTTTACGGTGTCCAAATAGTATAAAGTGGTGCGCAAATAGTCAATTCCATTTTATATATGAAGAGGTATTTTGGTCATTTGTGATTGTATATTTAACACATGTGATGTTTTAGCACAATCACATGTGATTCAGTATATAATCACATGTGATTATCATATTATATGTTATTAAGCAAAAATAAATCATTTTTTAATAATAATAAATAAATAATAGATAATAATTCTGAAATAAGTAATAGTTTTTATTATTATTATTATTATTATTTTGTAAAAATGACACTAACACACTCCATATATAAAATATGTAATTAATCTTGATCATTACTTATAATTAATTAATGATTGATATTTGTCCCTTGAGATTACATAAAAATTAAGAACTACCTTAAATACATCTCTTAATTCACAAACAGTGTACCAGGGACACGAAACTAATCAGATCCGAAGACTATGGATGCAAGTGGAATAAATCGGTACCCTCTTAAATTAACATCTTGATTTGGAGAATTGCTAAAGATAGATTGCCTACAAGAATGAATCTCGACAAAAAAAAGGAATTGACTTGCATTCTATTCCGATGTCTGAGTTGTAATGATGGTCTTGAAGATGATACCCATTTATTTCTCACGTGTGGAAGAGCTAGAGACCTTTGGACTTTATCCTTCAATGGTGGAATGTCTCAAGTTCTCGAACTCTTTTCTCTTAGTGGCAACTTTGAAAAAAGATTTAAAACTCCATGGTGTTCGATTCCGTAAAACCAAGGCAAGATACTTTAGGGGACAATGTAAAATTCTTTTCTTTCCTTTGGACTACGAGTAGGGAAAAAATGTAAACTTAAATTGGATAATGTGGAGGCGAAATCCTTGCTCCATCTAATCATGTTTTAACTTTAATTTTTTTTGAATTTATGAATTATATATAATTCAGATGTTGCAATAAAAGTATTACCAGAGGTGTGGTAGGTTTAGTGCGCATGTTGGTAAAGGTCAACAGCAGAACTTAAAAATAATCTAAACTTCAAGTTAAGAGTCTTTTTTTTTTCCCAGAAACAATAATCAGAACTTAAAAATAATACACAGCTGAAGTCAACAGCAGGACACGTTTCAAATGCAACTGTAAGCTCAAGTCACTAACACTGCATCAATATCAATGGCAATCATCATCAGCAAACAGCAAACGTAAAACATGTACTTGAAAGATTGCAGAGAGAAAGAACCATATATGATCAGACCACTAAATTACTATATAATCTAAACTAACATAAGTGTAGATAAAAAACAAACAAATATCTTCATCCAAAATACAACGTCAAAAAGTACATGTTTTCAACTTCAAACAATGCAGTAAAATCTGAAATTATTCCACATTCAAACTTCATTACGAATAATAGCATCTTAATTAATGTTGTTTAACACTAATTGCTTTGATCAGAATATGCTTTACCTTGAACACAAAAGGTAACTTCATCATGGTAATTAACACAAAAGGATGGACCTAAAAATGTGGAGGCGAAAGTTGTTAATGAGGTAGAAAATGAGAACTAGAGACAGCAGATTCGACAACGACTAATACACTCCAGGTGATATTCAACCCATTTGACTTGTTCCGTTTTAACTTTAAAAAAGGCATTGATATCTCCCTTGATAAGGAAAATGAAGGGGTTGGGTTCCATAGAGACCCGCCTATGTTTTGACTAGTTGGTCACTGGTCCTTTTTTATGCAAAAAGTGTATCTGTTTATAATGTAGAAACAATTAACTCCCTCTTGTTAAACCCTTTTGAAGCCAAATCCAATAATTGATAAACTAATGAAGGCAGATCAGCAGTTTTACACAATGCATTTCATCAAACACCTTATGTAAAAACTCTCTACCCCTTCCCTTGTCAATAAACTGAAATTCACGAATAATTGAAACCATTTTCACTAACAAAACCCCTGATCAACGACATTGATTTCTATAACAACTACAAAGAAACGTATCTGCTCAGATTAACAAATGTAATAATAATTGAATCTATGAAATTCTAAAACCCCGTAACAGAATTGAAGAAAATCCGAAATTAAATCGAACAACAAACCTATATGAGGCTAGCTCAGGCGACGACGAGTAGGACAGTCGGAGGAGGTGGTGGTGACGAGCTGTGGAAATGCCGGTGACGAACACAACTCCTCAATCGCCAGTGCTAGGGTTAGAAGACTTTTTAGTTTTTCACGTTATATTTCTCTTCATGCCCTTTTATTTTTTGGAAAATGATAATAGTATGGTTCATTAAAATATAACATCGGAGTTTTAAGAACTATCTCTATCTTTATCTCTATCTATACTCTGTATTAATTGTACCTACTCATATGTATACTTATTTGATGATGACATGTGTTAAAATCAAACGATGATATGAGGAAAGAAAATTAGTAGATTACACATGTTAAGTTTATAGATGGGTAGACAAATAAGTAGGCCCAATTGGTCGGCACAAAATACCATTTCTCCCAAAAATATATAATGGGTATTCGGAATATGAGATGAGATGTATCTGATATTCTCAAATTTTCCTTATATAATAAAAAAATTATTACATATTACTTAAGTTAAATTTGTGCATGTATTAAATATACTTTTAAATAAAATTAATAATTTTCAGTTATTAGACTTTCTTATTTAATATCATTAATGCATGAGTTAAAAAAACGGATATATGACATCACAAAATATCAATGTAGTAGCTCAAAGTGTTCTATAAATAGGCACCAAGCATACTCACTTTTAAGAACAAAAAATTTGAATTACATATACCACACTCAATTCAACAAGATGAAGTTCTCATCTCCTCTCACCATTCTTTTCGTTCTTCTCCTTCTTCAAGAACCCCTATTTTCAGCCAAGGCCGATACACAATTCATACAAAAAACGTGCAAAAACACACCCAATTACAATTTGTGCATTTCGATCTTATTAGGTAACCCCAAGAGCAAAGATGCTGATCTAACAGGCTTAGCACTCATCGCTGTTGCTGCACTTAAAAGCAAAGCCGGTGCAGCCATAAAACAGATCGAAGCTCTAAAAGGTTCCCGGCCAGAGTTGAGGCTGGCGTTAGAGGAGTGTTTGGAGGAGTATGTTGGGATGGTGAAGTTGAATGTGCCGGATGCTAATAGTGCATTGACGCTAGGAGACCCTAAATTAGCTGAGAATGATATGTGGGATAGTGTAGGTGAGTCAAAGTCATGTGAGAGGAGCTTTGGTGAGCATGGTCAGACTTCACCGTTGACGAAGATGAACAAGGATTGTGAAGATGTTGCTTATGTAGCTAGCGATATTATTCATATGCTTTTATAAGTTGTGTTATGAAAAGTTATAAACGTAATAAAAGTTAATTAAAGCCCCTAGAAAAGGAAGAATTGGAAACGAAAAAAAAGAAGAAAAACATATATAGCATGTTAGATCATAAACTTGATTAGATCCAATAATTTTGGGCTCCTCATAATATTTGTATTTCTATTATATTTAGCTCGGTATAAGTCCACTAATTTTAAAATATATAAATCCATGAAAACATCTAAGATGTAGAATCTTCTATGGAGTAGTATAAATAGGTTATGAAATTCTCATTTGTAATCAAGCCATAAGTGGTATCAGAAATAAATATTAAGATGTCAAACATAATGAATTCGTTCCAATATCCTCGTCTAACCAAAGATAACTGTGCTAGTTGGTTTATTGGTTATAAACCCCACTTCGATTTGTTGGTTACAAACCCCAAAAATAATTTGCACCCCGTTCTCAATTTTTTGGTTATAAACTCCACTTTGATTTATTCATCTATCAATGTGGGACAAATTCACACCCATTTAATTTATTTAAGTTTTTGTTCTAAATATCGTTCTTTAATAGTCGATATCTCATTCAACACAACTCCATTGTTTGCATTTTTTTTAACTCGTTGTGTAGCTCTAACTCAGTTGAACGCAAAACTATCAAGCAGTAATTATATATAATGAATATACATATAATTACATGAGTCCAAAGTAAGTGAAGATTCGTTTTTAACACAATTGTTCGAACAAAACATCCATAAACAATTCAACAATTAACTTATTTTTAATAGACGAGCCTTCATTGTCACAAATCTAATTATATTATAGCCAAAAGAGGTCACTTTGTCAATTATACGGTTTACTTATTGGCCAAGAGCAAATAAGTGACGAGATTTGAACGTGTGACATTTTGTACCCAAACAAACACGTTACCGCAACTTTGGATGTTAAACTAATTAACCGTAGTTTTTTATTGATCGTTAATTGAATGTCAAACCATGAAGAACTAATTACTTTTAATCTCCATGAAGCCATACTACCACGAACCTCGCTATCATCTGCCACCATCATGTTCTGCCTCGTTACTGACGTAAGCATGGGTACCATACTATTGTTAGAAAAAAATGTGTAACCGAACAATTTTTGCTCGTCGCTAAATATAATTATATAAGCTACCTGGCGCCGCATTACGTGGCTATCCTACTTATTAACTAAAGCACGATGTCACATGCCTATGCAACTCTAGTTTATAAGGTAATCTTACATGCTCCTCTTATGAAAATTAAAAATATCTAAAAATAGAAAATTAACTTTAAAGTTATAACATAATTAAGTTACATGAATAAAAGTAATTTCATAGTAACATTATTGCGGTTTAATGAATGTGTTGATTAAATATTATAATAAGAAAAAAAATTGTTTTTAGTCATGCATTTTTTGCCAACAAATCATCTTCTTATTGTGAAGAATATTACACTTTCCAAAAAAATTATACATTCATTCGTTTTAAAATAATTATAAATTGTTACTTTCACGGGTTTTTAAGGAAAATATTATAATGATAATTATATTAGATTAAAAGTAAATTATCGAAATTGTCTCTGTAATTTTTCCAATTTTACATGTTTGTCCCTATATTCTTTTTCCAGAATTTATGTCCCTGTGCTATTTAGAATTTAGGTTTTATTCCTTCTATCCAAATTTGGCCGTTAAGTAACCTCACATGCCAAATATGTGAGAGTATTTTGGTCTTTTTACATTTTCTATTTTTTTTCTTCTTATTTTCATCTTCATGCTTCTTCCTAGATTAAGGTGGTTCTATATACAAAACCCTATATTTAAATCAAGAGTAAATTACACGAATGGTCCCTGTGGTTTACACATTGTTTTGGATTTGGTCCCTAAGTCTCATTAATTACACTCGTGGTCACTGTGGTTTACACTTCGTATTGGTTTTGGTCCTTAATACTAACAGCCGTTAAAATTTGCTGTTAAACTTTTTTAATTGACAAATTTACCCTCACTCTCACCATCTTCTTCCTCTTTTCTTCATCTCTGCACACAAAAAGACACCCAAATCAAAACCCTAACCCTAATAAAAAACGTTCAATCACTCAACTTAAGCTCTGATACCACTCTGTCACACCCCGCCAAAAATGAGTTTTATTTCATTTATAATGTTTTGCGGAAGAACGGAGGTGTAACGTTCATGATTACATAGCAAAAATTAAGTAAACAAACAACCACGTAAATAACATAATGAAAGTGGTTTACCTTCTAAAAATGGGAAGTTTCCAAAAATAGTAGTTACTAAAGATAGTAAGTTTTGAAAATGAAGTGGTTATTCGTAAACTTAAATGTTCATTCATGGCTCACGACAAATCCACTGCTCATATCCTCCAGTCTCACTGTGCACCTAATCACCTGGAAAAACATAAGTAAAAGGGGGTCAACAATAATGTTGAGTGAATACACAGGGTTAATGTTGTATGAAAAGTAAAGTAAAGTGTTTTGCTACTCAAAATGTTTGTTATGAAAATGGTTTATGACTGAAATGTATAAGGTTCAACACTCATATGATATGAGAAGTAAATATGAAAAGTGAAGTGTAATTGTAGAATATCTACAATTACTAGTTATGTTTATGAAAATGTGTTGAACAAGTTGTTATGTTTGACATCGCATGAACTGTTATCCCCAACAGGTAGCTAGTCTATTGAGTTAATATACCAACCCCTAAGTCCACAATCAACACTTCAACTCCAGTATGTTTTCGTTCTTTTATGGATATACACTCCCGGAAGATGTCTTGGTTATACCAAGTAGTGATCAAATAATGTTGGGAGGATGAGTGTCAGCCAATAGTACTATCTGCATATCCATGGTCTAGATCCACTAGTTAATGATTGCTGGCAACCTTAGTCCGGTATAATAATTGTTTGTCATGCCAATGCGATAATGAAAATGTATAGATGTTGTACAGTCATAGTAAAACAGTAGCAGTTGTGTTTATGTTTTCCACCCCAAAGTTTATAAAAACAGTAAAAGAGTAAAGGGGTCTGTGGACTCACCTGGGCAAAGCTTAGCGACAAGTACTTAAGATAGAGGAATCCTTTGGAGACTCCTAGCTTCCTAAATGATTTAACTAATGATTAGACTAAGCTAACACATGCGATTCTATACACGATATAAGTTAAGCATTTTGTATTTCATGTTATGTTTTATGTTTTGTGACATCGAATGAATTTGGGTTATTGGACCTTAATAGGTCGAAATGAAATGAAATGAAATGGACTTCGAAATGAAATGAAATGAAATGGGCTTGGGTTAGGCTTAATGGGCCTAGATTGGGCCTATTGGGCTTAATGGGCCTAGATGGGCTTAATGGGCCTCTTATTGGGCTTAGGTCCGATTAGATTGGGTCATGGATTTGGGCTTGGCCCCAATTGGGTTCGGTTTGGGTATAAGTGGGCCAAAGGTTTGGGCTTTGGTCCAAATGGGCTTGAATACTAATGGGCCAACTAAAGTTTGGGCCCGATAGACTAAGGTAGATCGATATGGGCCAAGTACGGGCCTTGTCCCGATTAGGTATTCGGGTTTGGGTTGATCGGTTGGGTCAAGATCCGGCCTTGACCCGGTTTGACTTATTGGTCATAATTGGTCAAATAGTCAACAAAAGTCAACATTGGGTTTCTAGATTTCGACTAGGTCTTGGTGTTCGGATCTAGGGTTTAGTCTAGCATAGGTTTCGGTCAACAAAAGTCCAATCTAGTCCATCTAGGTCAACAAGTCAAACACACAAGTCAACTAGGGTTAGGGTTCGGCTAGGGTTAGATCTAGGGTTGGCCGAAGGCCAAAACCCTTCGGGTTTGGGGTCTAGATCGGGCAAGATCGGCTAGGTTAGTCTAGATCTAGGGTTTAACGAGTCTACGGTTCTAGATCTAGGGTATTCGGTCATTAGATCAAACAAGGAACACAATGGATCAATCAATTAATCAAACTAATCTAGAACAATACCGAAATAATACACACGCACATGAACCCGATCGAATGAGGACATGCATGTGTGTTCGGCTTCGGGAAACAATGTATAACCAAGAACATATGGCCTAGGCCATGGTCTCGGGTTCTAGCCACTACCGAAACAAGGAAAGGAAACAACAAAAGGGATCTAGATATACCTTGCTATGGATGATCAAAGGAGAACCGAACAAGAAAACAAGTGGAGATGCTTGCGGATTGCTTGATCGACGAACAAGGGTTCGGGATCGGTTTGGGGCTGCCTTTGGACGAAATCAACAAAGAAGAATAAGGGGTTTAAGGTGTGGTATTTATAAGGGTAGATAATTAGGGTTTAAGAGGAGTTTGAGTAGGATTAGAACTCTTTTAAATCGAGGATAGAGATAAGGTGTAATCAAGAGAGGATAGAGATCAAAGTTTAAGCTTTCAAAAGAGGATAATCACATCCTAAAGAGACTTGGACGAAATCTTAAGAGGAGGGGACTAGGGTTCGGCCACAATGGGCTCGAGCAACACTACGATGTGTCGGTTTTGGATAAAATTCGTTATGAGTCACATTTCGTTAATTATTTTGATTTATTAATTAAATACTACTTAAATATCATTATTAGAAATGTTTTGGAGTAAAAATGTCACGACAAGTAATATAAGATGTTGTGTTGACTAAAATAGTCAAACACTGATGTATGGTGAAAATGTTAAATGTTCGGTGAAGTAGTTATATGTTTGGATGCCAAAAGTAGAAATGAAACCAAATGTGGAAAGTTTCTAAACATAGAACTTCCTAAATATAGAAATGATATGAAATGAGGAAAGTTTCTAAAAGTAGAAACTTTCTAAAACTAGAAATAATACGAAATGAGAAATGTTTCTAAAAATAGAAACTTTCTAATATTAGAAATGATACGAAATGAGAAAGTTTCTAAAAATAGAAACTTTCTAAATATAGAAAGTAAGAAATGAAAAATAGTAACATACCCAAAATGTCGAGTTGTCACACATACATTGGACAAAACCCGTCACCAAACGTCTTTTTTGAACGAATAAGTATTCCGGAAGCCATCGTGTTTTGCCCGGCGGTCATATTGCCACGGGCGCCCAAGTAAGAGGTGGCACGCATCCATAGGGAGGACTTCACACCAAAGTTCATGCGCGTATTTATTCCCAATAGAGAATTGCACCAAGCACCAATGTGTGACCTTAATAATGTTACCTTTCTTTAACCACGTAAGTTGGTACGGTTCGGGGTGTGGTTGTAGGGTTAGGTTTAATTTCTCGACCATGGATGTAGCGACGATATTTTCACAACTACCGCCATCAATAACAACTGTGCACACTTTGCCCTTTGAAGTGCATTTGGTGCGGAAGATGTTGTTACGTAGCCATTGGGTGTCTTCGGTCGGGGTATGGACGGCCGTATTGAGAATGCGTTGGACAACAAGGGCTTCGCCTCGATCGGGAATTTTTTTTTTCCGAATCAGTGTCCGGATTCTCCTCCGCGTCGGTGTCATAAGTGGGTTCGGTGTCATCAACAAATGCGACTACTTGTGTGTTCGGGCAGTCACGTTTGAGATGACCTAACCCTTGACATTTGTAACAACGAGGGGTATTGGTGTTAGACCCGACGGAGGCAGTGGGGGCTGGTTGTGCGGGTTTGACGGGACCCGTTCGGTTCGAACTGCTCGGGTTGCCAGGGGGTCGGTTAGTGAACCGTGGTGGTGCGGCCCGGGTTTTGTTTGCTAACTGCTTTTCGACACGTTGAGCTAACCTGCACACATCAGAAAACGACCAATACTGTTGTAGCATGACAATACCCGATATATCGGATCAGATTGCACCCAAAAAACGTGCTATGATTTGTTCGTCGTCTTCTTCTACGCCACACCTCATGCGTAGCCGTTCGAACTCGACAATAAAGTCTTCGACGGGAAGTTGGTTTTGTTTTAGATTGTGGTAATCTAAAAACGAGTCTTGTTTGTGATTGACCGGAAGAAACTTAGACTGCATCAATCTTTTCATCTTGTCCCACGTTTCGACCTTGTGTTTCCCTTGTCGAGAACGTTGATTCTGCACGTGTTCCCACCACAAAGATGCATATTTATGTAAACGTATAGCAACGATTTTTACCTTTAAGTCTTCGGGTATACGTTGTAGATCGAAGATGCGTTCGACGGTTTGAAGCCAATCGATGAAGTCATCGGGTAGCATCTTTCCTTCGAACTACGGAATTTGTGGTCGAATTCCAAGGGCTCTTAACGGATCAGGGGGTGGCGGTGATGGACGGTGACGGTATTGTCGTCCAAAAACGTTGTGGTCGTCAGCGTTGTAACGGTTGACGGACTCGGTGGCGGAATCGTCGTGATCAAACTGGTTGAGTTCAAGCTCGCGAATCCGTTGTTGCAGGCGTTCGATCTCAGCAACATCTAGTGGGTCACGTTGTTCAAAACCATTGCCTCCGGCGGCGAATCTACGGTGGTGACGACGATCTTCCTCACGTCCTGACATGCTTGAGTAGAAAAAAACCCGTGCTCTGATACCACTTGATACAGATTCGTATAAAGTGGAGCTAGAACCCTAGCTATGCTTATTTCGGTCGACCGAAATAACAAACGTGCACAAGACGTTTTCAAGAATAACTTGTATATTCAAAATAATCTACCATCTAACCAAGATTACAATCCCTATAAATAATAAACCTTGAAAGATAAATACGAGCTAAACTAGGAAAAGGAAAACAATAAGATAAGTCCTAATAAAAGATAAACTTGAAGTTGGTTGGATGTGTGATGATAAGCTTGGCCGAACCAACTAGCCACAAATCGGTTCGGGTTGTGACGTTGTCGCCGGTTCGGGTTCTTCAGATACGGTATGATCCGTATCAATATGGGTTAAGAAAAAGAAGAATAAAAGTTAGACCTTTTTTCTCCAAGCATCAGCTCCTAATTTTTCTGATCTACCGTATGAAAAAAGGGTGTGAAAAGTAGTTGCATCAGATGGCTTTAATTAGTGGTTTGATAAAAACTGTGCAAATCTATACAACAATAAATCAAGTTGATACCAATAAATTACTACGAGTAATAGTTTACAAATAATTAAACTGGAATTGCAACAAAGTAATGATAGCAATGATAGAATATTCAAGAAAGTAAAATGAAATGCACCTATATATCTAAAGCCTCTTCAAAACAACAAGCATTAATAGCATACATCAAATAGTTGGTGTGCTCAGAAGTTGGTCAAAACCATATGAATAAATCCAGTTACAGCTAATAAAAAGATAATACTTCGTAATTCGTATTAATATATTTCGAGGCTAATCATCAGAGAACCAGCTATGACTAGAAAAAATAAAAAAAAGTTTAGAGAGAGAGATTTCAAATATACCCTAGCTTTCTGGAGGTCTTAATAAGTTTTAATTACACAACACAATTTATAAAAGCATACGATAAATAGCCCTACAACATCATCTTCATCCTCCTTATTCATCTGTTTCAATGGTGATGTCTGACTCCTCTCACATGCCTGTTACTCAACTGCACTATCCGCCATTACATCCTCATCAAATTTAGGGCTTCCGTGATTCAATGCATAATTAGCCTCCGGCACACCCCCCTTGACCACCGCATGAAAAACCTCAACTCCGGTGGGGAACCTTCTAGAGCACCGATCTATTTATGACTGCATCACCTTAATTTGTATTTTAATTGCAGCAACAAGGATGATTGCTAAGCCTGTTAGATCTGCATCTTTGCTCTTAGGGTCTGATGAAAATGCACAGGTTGTAACTGGGTGTGTTCTTGCACGTGTTTTCTATAAAATGCGTGGCTGAAAACAGGGGGTTCTTGAAGAAGGAGGAGAAGAACGAAGAAATGACCATCAATTCCAGTCTAAATGGCCAACGTTTGACTTGTCAGTTTACAAAGTCAAAATACAAATGAAGAAAAAAGTCAACTGAAAAAATGGGAACCTTCTGGCGGTGAATAAATGTCGAAATGTGTCCTTTTGAAATCCAAATGCCGCCCATCTCCCATGTATACTTTCACCTGCAAAACGAACACTTGTTATATTTTTATTTCTGTAATTAACAAATTTGATGTCATGATTTAAAGGAAAAAGTTTGTGGTACCTTGAGAGTCTTCTTGACTCGAAGTTTAGTTTAGTTTCTCATCTCCTCTCACCCTTCTCTTCCTTCTTCTCCTTCTTCAAGAACCCCGTGTTTTCAGCCATACAGTTTATAAAAAACACGTGCAAGAACACACCCAATTACAACCTGTGCATTTCGATCGTATCAGCAGGCCCCAAGAGCACAGATGCAGATCTAACAGGCTTAGCACTCATCCTTGTTGCTGCAGTTAAAAACAAAGATGATGCAACCATAAAACAGATCGGGCTCTAGAAGGTTCCCGATCGGAGTTGAGGCCGGCGCCGGAGGTTTATGATGCGGTGGTGAATGGGGATGTGCCGGAGGCTCATTATGCATTGACTCGCGGAGACACTAAATTTGCTGACAATGGAATGGCGGTTGAGTCACAGGCGTGTGAGAGGAGCTTGTTGGAAATTACAAGGGTATTTGCAAGTTGGCAAATTTCCTATCGGTCGCGGCGAGTTGTGGAGCTTTGTATTTTGTCGAGCCTTTTTTTCTTTGATATGCCATTTTTGTTCTAGCTACATTAAGTCAAGAGTTATAAATTTTGATTTAATCTTCATAAAGCACATTAAATCAAGAGTTACAAGACTATTTGATTTACTCTTCATAAAGCATATTGATGGCTCACTTCCTATATAAAGGACTTCTAGTTGTGAAGTTTATTACAACACAATGAAAAGCTCTCCACACTCTAGTTGCGTCTTGGTATTCTTCGTGTGTTTCCTAGTAGTCACTTTGTGTTATCGGTAACTCTATTGCTATAGAATCATACTGACAAACTGCATCAAATCCTGGGGTTCTACGATGAGGCTGGCAGCAAATTACAGCGCGTATAAACCTTAAAGGACAGGAATCACAATTCCGTGCGATTCATTATTTCATCAAGAATCAGGTTTGTTCATTCCATTTTGGTTCTTTCTTATTTATTGTGTTTGATATTGAATTATCAATACCAAATACGGTTTTAATATCGTAATTGTCTAATTATATAATCACATAATATATAAAACGAACAACAATCTTTAAGGTTTATAATTGTTATATATTATTGTGTATATATAATATATATACACATATTTTCTTTTATAAAATATTCGGTGATTAATAAAACATTGAGATATTGTGTCAATGGTTAATTTTATATATATATATATATATATATATATATATATATATATATATATATATATATATATATATATATATATATATATATTAAATAGAGTTCATTATGTAAATGTTTAATATATATATATTCATGTTATGAATTAAATGTTTTAAAAGAGATTATTATGATTATTTAGTTTCATTTGTATAAGTTACATTTCTTTTAATTATGGCTATTTAAAAGATGTATTGTGTTTTGACATATTTAAATATCTATTTTAATATAATGTACAAGTTAAATCAAGAGGTTTTTCTCGTAAAACTATAATCTCGTCTAAAGTGGATGTTATATGAATTATCATGCTTATGGTTGAAGCATTATAATTGATTTAATTATTATTTTTTTTATATAGATTATTTCAAGATACTTTTATGTTTGAAAAGTGTACTATTTGAAAAATCATGATTATACAAAACAGATAATTTTAGTGTTAAACGGAATCTTTCCAACTGTATATCATTAAGCATTGTATTGAACCTACAAGTGGAATAAATTATCAATCATCCCCAAATAGGCTCACCTATTATTATTACAATGTCTAGGAAAGATAAAGGCGGTTTTTCTGACTTCAAATGGGGGGTGGTTCCGATACGCACTAACGCTGTCTACCCTCACCGTCTTTCCTGGTTGTATTCGAATAGAGCTACCGAAAAGGGTTGACTAAATAATGTTTTCCTTGAATGTGGTTAAATACTTGGAGTTCCACAAATTTGAGGACTACTCTTTAGATGTTTTGTTGAAACACTTCTTTATTGAGAAGAAAACTCTCATAAAAGATAAAAAGAGTAGTCAGATTGAGTGTGTACCACGTGTCAGGTGGGAGCTCGGATTTTGCTTATATAAAAGGAATTGCAAATGTTGTTGCAGATCTAACCCACTTGGGTGCAAGTATGGCTCATGTAGGAGTTAATGTGACTACCTCAATTACCAGGGTGATAGAGGTCCGAGACTGGTTTGTGGATTCTGGAGCAAATATCTATGTATGTAGAAATCGTGATAGTTTCTAAATTCATAATACAGTTCGAGAAGGAACTGTGGTGACATGTGTTGATGGCCATAGAGTACGTGTTCCTTGAATCTCCAAGGGACTTATATCGGAGAACAAATATGACAAAAATAGTTACAAGCTGGTAATAAGAACAAATGGTCATATCGTGTTCTCCAAAGATGGGTTATTGTGGATCAAACCATCAACACGGGTGGAATGTTTATGCTTGATCTATGTGGTGATGGATAAAATAATGTTGTATCTATATCCAATGATTATGTGTTAAATGTTGATCTTTGTAATCGTGAGAATATGATAGTGTCAGCGTTAGTGACAATATCGCTAGTGATGATGTAACTAAGTTTCGAATTAATGAAATAGTTTTTCAAATTATATTGCGTGTTCAATTTCTTTGTGCCATAAAAGGTTAGCTCACATTAACATTAAAAAATATATATATATTGAAAAAACGCTATCTAAAGTATTGATAAAAGTAAATAATAAAGATTTTGACAAATGTGAAACTTGTATAAAATCAAAGTTTACAAAGAAACTTTTTCAAGTGTCAAAAGACTTACATCATTCCTAGAGTTGATCTATGCAGATATTTGTGAACTGAATGGAATACTCACGCGTGAAAATAAAAGATACTTCATTACAATTTGTGGTGACTATAGCCGCTATTTGCATGTTTACTTGTTGCATTCTAAAGATGAAGCTTTTAGTGCATTCAAACTGTATAAGTGCAAGGCTGAAAACCAACATGACAAACACATTAACATTCTTCGCTTGGAAAGAGGCAGAAAATACTTTAATCATGAGTTTGATACATTTTGTGAAGAGAATGGTATCAAGCATGAAAGAATTTCACTATATACTCCCCAATCGAATGGATTAGCTGAAAGAGAGAGTTAAACCCTTGTTGAAATGGTCAACTGTATGTTGAATCAATCGGGTTTGCCACACAATCTGTGGGGGGAAGCTTTGTTGACTGCATGTTATGTGCACAACCGAATCACTAGTCGTGTGATTCCTTCTAGTCCATATGAGTTATGGAATGAAAGAAAACCTAACTTAGATTATCTAAGAGTGTGGGGGTGTTTAGCTTATTATCTTACACCTGATCCTAAACGATTAGATTATCTAAGAATGTGGGGGGTGTTTAACTTATTATCGTACACCTAATCCTAAACGATCAAAGTTGGGAGCTCGAGCTATGAAGAGTATACATCGGGTATGCTCAGAATAGAAAGGCCTACCGATTGTTGGATAAAGAATCAGGTGCCGTATAGAATCTAGAGATGTGGAGTTCTTCGACGATAAGTTAATAGGAGATGATCAAATCTCCAATCCCAACTCTAATCTCATTTCAGCACCACGTACTTCTCGAGATATTCTCTCACATTCTTCTGTTGTAGAAGAACCAAGGAGAAGTACAAGGGTCAGAAAGAAAGAAAAAATAAAAAATAATAAAAAATTGGAGATGATTTTCTATCATACTTAGTTGAAGGATCTCAATCTAAGGTGACGAGAGAGGTCATCTTAGTTATTATTTTGATAATGATCCTAAGATTTTTAATGATGCCATGACATCGAGAGATACTCCTTTATGTGAGGATGTTATTAGTGATGAAATGGATTCATTTATGGGAAACAGAACTTGGGAGTTAGCTGATCTTCCCAAGGATATGAGACCCATATGATCTAAATCGATCTTCAAAAGGAAGTATCATCCGGATGGATCAATATCTTTCTATAAAGCGAGAGTAGTCGCTAAACGGTATTGATTATTTCGATACATATGCTCCAGTTGCTAGAGCTAGTTCAATTAGAACTCTTATAGCAATCTCAGTATTGAAAGGATTGTACATTCATCAAATGTATGTGAATATAACCTTTCTAAATGGATATCTCAAGGAGGAGATATACTTAGAGCAACCTGAAGGTTTCATAGTATCCGGGCAGGAAAACAATGTGTGTAGACTTATTAAATCACTATACGGGTTTGAAGCAAGCTCCAAAATAGTGGCATGAGAGGTTTGACACCACTGTATCTGCATTTGGTTTAAGCATAATAGTGTTGATAGATGTATCTACACTAAATGCACATCTGAATACACTGTAGTTATCTATCTTTATGTTGATGATATGTTGATCGTTGGCACTCACCTACAAGGTATACTTGATACGAAGAAATACCTATCCTCGAACTTTAAAATGAAAGATCTAGGGGAAGTGTATACTACTCTTGGTATTAAGGTGAAAAGGACAGATAGTCAAATTTCTCTAAGTCAATCTCATTACACAAAGAGAATATTGACAAAGTTTCAGCACTTGAATGTTAAGGAATTTAACACTCCTTTCGATTCTAGTGTATAACTTGAAGTGAACTCTGGTAGAGCAGTGACTCAACTAGAATATGCTAGTGCAAATTGGAAGCATGATGTATGCTACACACCGCACTAGACCTGACATTGCTTTTGTAGTAAGCAAACTAAGTCAGTATACTGTCAACCCCGGTACAGAGCACTGGAAGGTAGTAGGAAGAGTACTAGGATACCTGAAAAGGACTAGTAATCTTGAGTTGACTTACACGTCAAATTCTAGTATACTAGAATGGTATTCAGATGCCAGCTGGATTGATAACATGAATGATTCTAAATCCATAAGTGGATGGATTTATACACTAGCTGGTGGGACTATTTCTTGGGCGAGCAAGAAACAGTCATGTATAGCTCACTCAACGATGGAAGCTGAGCTTATTGCTTTAGCCGTTGCAGGCTAAGAGGCAGAGTTGATTAGAGATCTACTCTTGGATATCCGTTTGTGGGATACTCCGATGCCTTCAATTCCCATGTACTGTGATAGTGAGGCCACACTGTCTAAAGTATATAATTATGAATATAATGGGAAGTCGAGACACGTAGGTCTTTGACATCATTCTGTGAGACAACTAATTGATAGCGGTACCATCAAAGTTGTTTAAGTCAAGACAACAAAGTACTTGACGGATCCGTTTACCAAACCTCTGGCGAGAGATTTGGTTACATCTACCACGAGAGTCATGGGTCTAAAACCAAACTAGAATCGTTAGTAATGGAAACCCAACTTGAACTTAGTGCTCCTATTTTCAAGTTTAATGGGTAATAACGAAATTACTAACGTTAGAAGGTGCTATCAAATAAGATAGTACGTCGTTGCCGAGAACGAGGATGAGTTAATACTCTTAACAAAATTTTGGAGACATCCGAGCAACGAAGATGTTGTAAAATTTTGCCTATCTGATATAGAGGCGGTGCCGCCTCAAATGAAGACTTTTTGTTTGTCTTCTAAAGGGTCCTGAAAAGGATTTTAGCAAATGGCCATATTAGTGCTCAGAGAGAACACAAAGATGACAGATGTTGTGTGGGGTAAACCAGGGAGGTTACTAAGGTTCTTGGTTTAAACCTATAAGGATACGATTGAATTGATCTCTTCTTGTTTGCTCACATTAAACATGGGTTTAATCTTCGTGACACCCAAGTGACAATATTTGTCTGAGTGAAAGGAAACTTTCCAACTTGGTGGGGGATTGTTGGAAATTACAAGGGTATTTGCAAGTTGGCAAATTTCCTATCGGTCGCAGCGAGTTGTGGAGCTTTGTATTTTGTCGAGCCTTTTTTTTTCTTTGATCTGCCATTTTTGTTCTAGCTACATTAAGTCAAGAGTTATAAGTTTTGATTTAATCTTCATAAAGCACGTTAAATCAAGAGTTACAAGACTATTTGATTTACTCTTCATAAAGCATATTGATGGCTCACTTCCTATATAAAGGACTTCTAGTTGTGAAGTTTATTACAACACAATGAAAATCTCTCCACACTCTAGTTGCGTCTTGGTATTCTTCGTGTGTTTCCTCGTAGTCACTTTGTGTTATCGGTAACTCTATTGTTGTAGAATCATACCGACAAACTGCATCAAATCCTGGGGTTCTACGATGAGGCTGGCAGCAAATTACAGCGCGTATAAACATTAAAGGACATGAATCACAATTCCGTGCGATTCATTATTTCATCAAGAATCAGGTTTGTTCATTCCATTTTGGTTCTTTCTTATTTATTGGGTTTGATATTGAATTATCAATACCAAATACGATTTTAATATCGTAATTGTCTAATTATATAATCACCTAATATATAAAACGAAACAGAGCTTTGGTCAGACATCATTGTTGAAAAAAATGAATAAGGATGTTGAAGATGATGTTGCTAATGTAACTAAGGGCTATTATTCGTATGCTTTAATTTATAAATTGCACTATGTAATAAAAACTTAGCTTCTGCTTTATGGATTATGCAATTGGTGGTTGGGAAGTTTGTTATTGGTGGATCTCTTGTAGCTAGTGTCTTGCTAGCAATCTCTTTGTTATATTTATATAGTTCCTTGGGTATTATTAGGTAGAGTGATGATAATGTCGAAGCTCTCCCCCATTTATATATTTTGTCGTTAAAAAAAAGACATCCAAGAAGTAGGAAACAGTTGTTAAAAACCATACTTGTGTTAATAGGATGAGAGCACAAATTAAGAAATGGTCCAAATAAAGAGTTAATATGCATTTGCGACTATTTGGGTAGTGGGTCCTCAGAGTTTTAAAGCTATATCCTAGTTTTAGATTTTGGTGGCAAAGTCGCATTTATTATGAGTTGTTGATAACGTTGCAAATTTTGGTAAATTAGTCCTCATAATATATTCAATATAGAAATTAACATGCATTTGCGAAAGGGCCTTATTAGAGTATAATATTACCCAATGGTTTATACTTTAATAGTATAAGATGTTAAAATGTGTTTTTTATGGACCTGTAATCATAAGTTCGAGTTCTATTATAGTCAAAATAATGTATATTAATATGTAGTTTAAAGCGTTCAAAAGAAAAAAAATTAGAGTCTAAAAATTGTCTAACAAGATATGCACAAACAAACAAATAGTAGAATCGATGGTTTGGATATTGATTTAAGAAGTGATGGTTTTATAACTTTGAGAATTGAGTTGTAGTGACTATACTTATTTTGTTGTTTGAACGAATTGAACGAACACGAACGGAACTTGTTCATGTTTGTTTGTTTAAATTTAACCGAACAAATGAACCAACACGAACACCTAAATAAACGATTTTTTTTGTATTTATGTTCTATTGTTAAGAAATTAATACACATGTGGTGGTGGTGTGTTGAATCACATGTGATTCTGGTGGTGATGGTGATTTGAGTGTTGATCGATCAGGGCTGAAATTTGTTCCTCAGGACTTTATAAAAATCATGGATCTCCTTAAACGTTTCTCTATGTCATCTAAAATATATTCTTTAAGATCCAGCTGCAACGCGCAAGTATACATATTCTAATTCCAAACATTAGTGTTATACTTATTTAGATCAACCATTGCGGGTGAACTTCCGTCTTTTGTGGTCATACAAAGATAATTTTAGTGATCCTAACGACTGAACTTGAATCATGGTGGAAATTTAACCATTTCTTGGAAACAAAGTCTTACAACTAAATTATCACCCTTATAGTTTATTTATATATGCGTTTTTAGTGCAATTTTATTTGATACTTACATTTCGAACGAGAATTACCTTTGATTTGCGAATACTATTACAGAATGATGGCATTGATATCTCTCATATACGTCTCCTACGTATCTATAGTTACATAAGTTAATATTTTAGTTGAAATTTCATTTTCCGTATTCTGTGTATTTGGTGGAATACTATTCTGTTTACAATACCTTAAAATCAGATCATCATTTTGAACTTTTTTTAACAGGGCTCGTGTCAAGAAAACGTGAACCAAATGCCACAAAGGTACGGTTGATCCCTCATGAACCCATCACTCACAAACGTAACAACGATATGATTTTGGAAGTAATCAATGCTTCAACCATATTTGACCCTCAAAAAACAAAAAATAGGCGTCATTTAAAAAAAATAAATGAAATAATTCAGTTTTATTAAATCGATCGAATAAGAGCATCTCTAAACCCTACACTCAAAATGTACTTTTACACTATATTGCTACAACCTTACACCAAATATCCATCAACACTAAATATACCGTTAAAGTTTCATTATAAAAGTTAGATAAAAAGGAATATACTTAGAGTATTCTTTTTAGTATTAATTATATTGTAATGAGTTGGAATGGTTTAGTGTTACGCATTCAAGAAACCAAACTGATCCGAAAACCGAAAAAACATGAAGTTATAAAACGAACCGATTACATGTTGTCGGTTCGGTTCGATTCTGCTTTTTCGACCCAAATGCTCACCCCTAGTTAACTCTATCTTTTACTTATATATAATTATAGGTTTTTAGTGTAAAAGAAAGTGTTATGGATTGGTGATGGTCTAAGGCATTTATTTATTAACATACTTCCAATCAAGCTCGATTGCAACTTAATTTATCAGTTGGAGCATTAAGGGCAAAATTTAATAGGTATTTTCTGTAAATAGTAAAATTGTTAGAATGAATACATCAATAACATGGCAAGGCCTAAAAAGTGTGGAGAACCTTTCCAGATGCTTTCTCAAATGCAGTAACCATTTCAAGAATAGAGATCCCCAAGTTGCATGCAAGACAACCTAACAAACACAAAATATAAGACTTAGGATAACAAGTTGGTGATACGTGAAGATTAATGTTGTTGACATATGTCTTTTATGGTGAAAAGCTTTTTAAATGCTGCAACATGACCATCAGCCAAATCCATCACATGGATGCACTCACGTACATGTTATAACTTATAAAGAATCATATCATATAAATATATTTTTATATCTATGATGATGTTATAAAGTAGTAGGTTTTTACCCCGTACGATGTCGCGAGAATTTAATATGATACCTAAATTAATGTTTACTGATACTCATACAATCATAAATTCGTATTCTTAGTAATTTGGTTACTATAAATAATTTAAGCTGTAAAATCAAGTTTGTAAATGTTATACTACGTATTACTAATTTACACATTACATTTTTTTTGGACAAAATAATAAACATATTAAAACAAAAGGGAATACAATATAAGTATTCTAAACCTAAATATCAAAAAGGCTAGATCAAAAAAAGAAAAAAGAAAGTCAAAATTGATGGTTAAAAAAAATTGAGCAGCGAGCTATATTGTTCACCAAGTTTGTAAATGTATATATATGTGTGTGATTTAATAATTAATACACATGGGGGTGATGGTGTTAATGTATTAAATCACATGTAATAGTGATGTTGATTTGGAGTTAATTAATCTAAAAGCTGAGATTTATCACACAATTATTTATCACACAATTTTACAAAAAAGAAACATTTGTCTATTATCAAAAAATAATAAAGGGTGTATCAATTATTTTGAGTCGAAAAAGTATTAAATAGCATTTCGGCCCAAGTATTCAGTTTGGCCAGCCCAGCTGATAAGGGTAAATCCGTAAATTAAGTAAATCAGGGTTTAACAAAATGGATTTCACATAAAACACCCATTTCTTCCGTCTTTTCTCGAAATTCCTAATCATTCCGCCGAGCAGTCGCGGCCGACGAACAGGTTCTTTTCCCCAGCAATTTGTTTATGGTTCATCTTGTCTACGATTCAAACACTATTATACTAATTTTTGGCAGCTACTAGTAGTTTTTTCTCCTTTTAATTTTTTATAAAATTCCTAACATATCTAATTGATTTTGTGAAGCGACAGTTTTGAGGAAGAAGAGATGGCGAAATCGAAGAATCATACAGCGCACAATCAGTCACATAAGGCTCATAGGAACGGTATCAAGAAGCCCAGGAAGCACAGGCACACTTCAACCAAAGGGGTTAGTTTCTCTACTGTTTTTATACTTTTGAGTTTTAGTGGTAATTTTTAATTTATTATTCTGTTAAGTGTGCCATGAATTCAGTTTGCATAAATCTAGTAGCTGGACAATTTAGCACTATCGGATTTGAGTTGTATGAATTAACAAAATGTCAAAATGAAGAGCTGACTCTAGAATCATGCAGAGAACTTGTTACAATGTTTTAGGCTTAAATTTATACTCCCTCCGTCCCACTTTAATTGTCCACTACAAAAAACACACAGTTTAAGAATAGTGCATTAATTATATAATGTCACCAATCAAATTTTCTCTTTCCCACTTAAATGTTTTTTTATTGGTTGAAATTTAGGAAATGACACTCTTTGTGGGACAAACTAAAATAGTATACTGGACATTTAAAATGGGACGGAGGGAGTAATTGTTAGAATATAAATTAACAAAATGAAAATGCAACTTCATCTTTGGAAAGATTAAAGTTTGGAATTTTAATGTGATTGTGGAATATATTGGCAGATGGACCCCAAGTTTTTGAGGAACCAGAGGTATGCAAGGAAGCACGACAAACAGGGTGGTGAATCTGCTGTTGAAGAATAGATTCACTGTTTTTTTTGTTTTTGTTTTTTGGATTTTGATATTTGTATGAAATGTAGTTTATGGTCAGTGAGATTACTATTACTTAACATGATTATAGATTTTTAATGCAATTGCTTCTTAGATCTTGCTTTTTTTTGTAATGAAGAATAATCTTGCTTTTTTGTTTCATGTTTTTGGGATTTTTTTTTTGACTCTTTTTATCTTTGATGGATAAATCCCGTAATGTGATGAACATTGTAGTCATAATATTTATTGAAAAAGCAATTTGTTGGTAGTTTTGTTCCTTTATTTACTTCATCTGAAACTCGTCTTCTTGTTAGAGAAAGCAATTAGAGTGTTTTGAGATGTAAATTAGCATTTGAAGATATGAAGGAATTTGTATTAGTTTCACCTTCTAAAATCTACCATGATTCAATGGTACTAAATGCAGATTATTCTTCATCTGAATCAGTAATTTTCTTATTATTATCATCAACGTTATCATATATCACCCTCATTTACGTCTTTTTAATTTAATTATTCAAGTATTAGTTCCAAATGTTATTTAGATTTTCCAGTTTTAGTATCAAATGCATGTTCACAATCATAAAAAAGATTGTTCACTCTCCATTGCTGAATGCAGAGGCACCTGGAAATCACTTAAACTAACAATATTTATACATGCTTAAGATCTTTTTGTAGTAAATGGAGATATTAGAATTAGAATTAGAATTTGAAATAAAAGAAAATAAAAAAATTGGTGATTAAATAAGGTGAAAGAATTAATGTGAGGTGGTGATATATAGTAATTAATAGTATATTAGAAAAAAAATATAACCAAATTGATCAATTGATTGTTACTCGTGCTTCTTTTCAATAGGTATAGTGTTCAAGTACACCAAATGTCACATATCTTTACGTTTTTTAACAAGAAAGAATAAGGACTTTCACAGAAGTATACCACAAATCTACTAAAATAAGGACTCTCAATAGTAAAGATGAACCAAATACATATATTTTAAAAAAATGTTTTGATAATGACAACTCTAAGGGCTATCACTAATAATGAATAATATTTACGATTTACTCCCTTTCAATTTGATTAGTCAAATAGTCTCCCTTGTTTCTAGCAACATTCAAACTCATCCACTAATCATAATCAAAAGTGATCATTCTTATTCATTGTTTTTTACAGCCCTAAAAACTATTATTATCAAAACCTAAAAAAATTCCTTCAAAATCTACCAAAATTTTCTGCGAACAAACCGTCCCGGTTAATGAGCTCATGAACATGATGAAAAATATTAAAAAGTAAAAAATACAACATTTTAATGCTACGTTTTATTTCTTGCGGCAACCCATGGAGTAGCTCCATATCCATTTCACACTTTATCCCTCGATTACTACACATATAGCCACGTGTGAGTAGCATCCGGTTAACCGCCAAAACTATCGGATTTTCATCCCTTAGCTAAAGACACGTGTGCAATTACAATGTCACACGTGTCACGTCCCCTGTTTGTCCTCCTCCTTCCTCTTCGCCATCTTCACCGAAATTTGTAAACTCTGCAACTAAATTTCTCTCTCTCTCTCTCCCACACACTAGAAACAGTAGTCCGATAATGGGGCACAATTTGGAGACACGATCGTTGCTGGATGAATTGAAAAGCTTCGATAGGAAAGGGGGACTTTTCGATTTAGGGCACCCTCTTCTCAATCGTATGGCAGAAAGCTTCGTTAAGGCAGCCGGCGTACGTTCCCTCTCTAGCACACAGATTTAGTTGAGATTAATTGATTCGATTGTTGTATCTATACAGATTGGAGCAGTTCAGGCGGTTTCACGGGAGGCGTATTTCACTGCTACAGATGGTGAGTTCCCTAATTTACTTGCATTTGATATTCATGATTTATTTCTCTACGATATTAGAGAGAATCACTTCCGCTTAGTGCCATAACTTTGAATCCTTGGGCTGCAGGATTTATTTCTGGATGCTAGAAATTTCAGTTAATTAAAAACTAGCATAAATTAAGCTCACATGGTTATAAAAGCAGTGATACAATATGCTAATAAATCCTTTCTAATACTGTTTTTTAAATTTGAATACATCTTCGTCTTGTATGAAATCTGGTATCGAAGAGATTTAGCTCCTTTCATGTGGTTAAACTGCCAGTCTGTCATTTATAGCTTTTTCTCGATTTAATGTTGATAATGCGGCGCAGGTGGAGACTCAAATTCCATTCCACCTGAAATCACTAGCCAGAAGAAACATCGCTTCTCGGAACTTAGAGGTTTGTTCAAATTTATATTTTTTCATATCTTTTACTGCTATATATAACGCATTTGGGAATTTTTTCAATCAAGATACTTTTCACGCAGCTATTTTGGTAAATAGTTGCGTTTTGAAAAAAATTGACAAGCCCGCTCTAACCAACTGAGCTAATATCGAGCTAATATCGCAGATGTTGATTACTTTATTGCGATTACTTAAGTACTCTATAATCTTTATTAATTAAAAGTTTCATATAATTTTTGATTTGCAGGAGAAACAAACAGAAACTCTGTTGAAGCATTGGTACGTCTCCTCAATCTTTTGTATGGAAAAAAATGACGACTTTCTATAATTTAGTTTTTGTTATCTTTTTGCATTTGAATGTTTTCAGATCAAAAGCACAGGGAAAGAATCTCTACAGTGGGGTAAAATCTTGTATTCAGTATGTAACTTGTAATTATGTTTTACTAACGTTTATGACCTCAGGTTTAGCTGCTGGGATGTATTCAGGTATTACCTATGGTTTAAAAGAAGCACGTGGAGTGCACGACTGGGTAATTTCTCAAAACTTTAATACCGATTATATTATTTTCATTTTAGATATATTTTTGGCTTTAAATTATGTGATATGGTTTTGTGTGTTTGGGTGCAGAAAAGTAGTGCAATGGCAGGGGCGATAACAGGTGCGGCTTTAGCACTAACTTTTGATGATTCATCTCACGAAGATGTTGTGCAAGGTGCCATAACAGGTGCGGCTATATCAACGGCTGCTAATCTTCTCACTGGAATATTTTAGATTTCTTTATCTGTTTTTGGTGTTACTTTTACTGTTATTTTGTGCAAATCAGATGTATACAACGTTTCTGCTTGGTTAATATCTTCGTGCTTTTGTCGTCTGTTACTGAAAAAATGAAGTTTTTTGAATTCGCCATGTGGACCATAATTTTGCCCTTGGGGTGGGTCGGTTGGTCGTTGGGAATCTCTTGTTTATTTTGGTTGAAAGAGTCATTTGTGCGAAACTGCATATGTGCGAACAAGTTTTGTGTGAGTAAAGGTGTTTGATCATGTGAACTAGAGTGAGCATGGTCCGAGTATCCGAGAAAAAAAACCCCATGAAAATTACAAATTTGAAATTTTTGAAATTACAAAATTGAAATTTTTGAAATTACAAAACTGAAATTAGAAAACCGAACCGAGAATCATAATTGGTGTTGGCTCTCTTTGATTTTGGTTGGTTTTTGGTTCGGTTTTTTGCATCCAAATAAATCTCTATTTGAGATTCAGACTGGACCGGACTCGAACCATCCGAAAATCATGAAATTGCAAAATCAAGAATTGAAAAGAAAATCATAATCAATTTTGCTTTAGTTT
This sequence comes from Calendula officinalis, assembly GCA_963853835.1. Lineage (NCBI taxonomy): Eukaryota > Viridiplantae > Streptophyta > Magnoliopsida > Asterales > Asteraceae > Calendula > Calendula officinalis. The sequence continues at coordinate 12,024,457 of OY970825.1, read as the reverse complement.
GGTTTCGGTCGGTGTAGCATTTTAGCCCAAATGTTTACTCCTGTTCGAGGACCGGACCGAATCAGACCCAAACCGAAAATCATTAAATTACAAACTGAAACTTGAATTGAAAAATCATAATCAGTGTTTGTTCGGTTTAGTTTGATTGGTTTTTAATTTAGTTTGTTCTTTTCGGCTCAAATATTCACTTTACTATAAATCATGATTCATGAATGAAATAGTTTAAAATAAATCTAAAAATGAAAACCATGTAATGAGAGAAGTGAAAACATACTTGTAAATACAGTCATTATAAAAGAGAAATTATTATGCATCCTAATTTTTACTTTATACGCTATTTTTTACCAGTTTTACACTTTTATGCCAACTAATAATTGTAAAAGTTATGGTATGTAAACTAACCGTCATCATTGTAGTGTTTGTGTTGTTAGATTGACGAACATGATATAAGCTATCAGACTTGGAGGTTTTAATTGAATTTATTGTGGAGAATCTTGTATTTTCGTTTGACTTGAGTATAAAAAATGAAATTTCCCACCTATATATGGAGCAAGGATTTGATTATGCTTTGATGACAAGGAAATGTTGACATGTCTTATGCAGCCACTCACATGGCTCCTAAATGATGAGTCAAATGCTGACTCAAAGGATAATCATGTAATCTTTACACTATGATAATAAATGGAATAGGGGTTATCACAATTTAGTTATTACAATAATTCGTCTGCATTAATTATGTGATTAAATTTCAGCAACAAAATATTGAGATCAAATATTAATAGTATTGCAATCGAAGCTAATTTTTCAATTGGTGTTTTACACTACTTATCTTAATTATCTCAAACTAATTTTTAAATTCAAATTCTAGAATATCATGCTCCTTAATAAACACATGAACTTTTATTTAAGCACCTAATTGCATGGTGTTTTTCATCTACTGTGAATAGTTAATCAAATATATTGCAGCATATTGTAAACCATTTATAGCTTTGTATCCGGTTTCATCATATTGCAGCAGCCTCAAAACAAGTTTTTTTTCTTCTTTCTATAATTCGTCTGTTTAGGTTGTTAGCCTTTGCACTTTTGTTGTTACTGTTATTGTTTCTATTCATGTTTTTCTTTTTTAATTTGTTCAATCTATTCATGTTATATATTTTTTTAATGTGTTTGATTTGAACGTATAAAGTCAACCATATAGACCCACTTGATTAACCATATAAAGTTTGTGTTTATGTTGTTGTTTCTGTTTATGTTATTGCAGCAGCCTAATATATTTAAAGTTTTTTTCCGTGAATAACAATGGCTGCATTTTTTGTGGAATTTGTGTTTTTTCAGTTGGTTCTTTATGTTTTTTATTTCAACAACCTTAAAAATTATACTTCCTCTGATTTAAAATAAGTGATACATTGTAGGCTTCACGAGTTTTAAGGCAAAATATGATAATGATAATTAAATTAGATTAGTTGGATAGTTAGTGGGGAATGAGTCCCACAAATTTTGAATAAAGTGAGGTTAATGATGTTTAAAAGTAAAAGCAAAGGTAAAGATGTCATTTCACTTTATTAAAGTAGATAGTTAGTGGGTATGGGTCCCACTACTTTTTACCAAATAATGTAAGTTTTCAAATTGTATCACTTATTTTGATATACCCAAATATGGAAAGTGTATCACTTATTTTAAATCGGAGGAAGTATAAATTTCATAAAAGATAAATTAGACCATAAATTTCTATTGCTAACATATTTGGCCATGTAAACCAATTTGATCCTAAATTTCTATTCTTAACCGAATTAGGGTTATTGTTTTAAGGCTAACCCTAACATATTTCATGTACATGGCCAAAATAATATGGTCAAAATAGTAACATAGTATGATTTTCTGTTTTTAGACAAAAGAATATTTTGACTTTTATAGTCAAAATGACATTGACTACATTTTATTTCTGTTTGACCATGTAGACCAAATTGTCCCTAAGTTTCTATTGGTAACCAATTAGTTTTTTTTAACGACATATGGAGAGGAAAGTGAGCTTCGGTAACCAATTAGTGTTACCCCAATTTCAGGGCTAAACATATTGTTATGTTCAAACTGGATCGGATGGAAACATGGTATGATTTTGGGTTACTTTCATTTAGTCTAAATAATATTTTGACTTTTATAGTCAAAATGATATTGACTGCATTATATTACTCTTTGACCATTTATACCAACTTGACCCTAAATTTCTATTGCTAACCAATTAGTGTTACTGTCTTACCCAATTTGACCCAAAGTTTCATGGTCAAAGCATATTTTTATGTTCAAACTGAATGGGATGGAAACATGGTATGATTCTAGGTTATTTTTTTAGTCAAAATAATATTTTGACTTTTATAGTCAAAATGACATTACAACACCTTTCTACTTCTTTATGTTCACTGTATCTTTTTTGTATTTATTATTTTTTTTATTTACACCAAGTAGTCAACCACCATTAGAAATAATTGACTATATGATTTCATACATTTTTTCGTAGTTATGCATAATATTTCTTGAAGCTAGCCCGCCCATCCGGGCGGGTTATGAAACTAGTTAACTTATAAAATCAAATTCCAAACAGTGGGGAACAAATTGTCAGGAATTAAAACATGGCATCTGTTAATGACAGCTCTTAGGGTTGTCACTAACATGCATAGAAAGCTTGTACATTGATTAAAAAAATAATATTCCTAAAATTCAGGAGGGTTGTTGTTTGTTAAGGGCTGTCATTATCATTTTCCTTAAAATATTAGGACTCAAACTATCATACAAAGTGAAACTCAAGGACCAATTTCGTGCTCAAGAAACAGCTCAAAGCCTTTCCCTTTTCGTATATAAACCGACTACTGTACGGACCGCTGTATCGATCTACTGTACCTCAATATACTTTAGTTTTGTCCTTATAATACTAATGTGCTTGAATTAATTCTGAATATAATGCTATTTCGCCTAGAAAAAATTAAATGTACAATCGTATGTTGTGTTTAATTTTAGTATTGTAGGCGAACAGGAACTAATAACAACAATCGCAACATGTACCTTGACATCTCCGTAATATAATAGTATAAGTTGTTTAAAACATTTGTTATCTTCATTAATTGTTGCATGACGCCCGACAAACAAATTCTTACCCATGTGGGCTACGCCACCTCTCTCCTTCGTAGTATCGGCCACTCCCACTGACCACCACCATCACTTCATTTGTACAAACTTTGTATAGAAAAAATGTCTAACCGTACAACATTTGCTAGCTTCTAGCAAAATATAGTTAAAGATACCCGGCCGCTGCATCTTGCGGATACCCTGCTAGTTTTATACTCCGTATAATTGAATGATAGTTTGACTCGATAAAAACACAATTTAGGAATGATGTAGTTTTATGGTTAATACACTATTACGGGCATAATGGGTAGCTCGATAAATTATCTTGCAAATATACAATTTATTTCCCTAAATTAGACATGATGAAGATTTACTTACTGAGTGTTTGCAATTGCTTACTAAAAATATGTTATGTATTTTTAATATTGATGATCAAATAATTACAAAACGTGATTATGAAAAATAATTTCTGATTTCATTATTTTGTTTGAAATCACAATAATCAAATAATCAATTTTGTAATATTTGATAAACCTTATCTGTCTAGTTTATAATTAATTTTCAATTGAAATAAATAACTGTCCATTTACTTTTCCCAAACTCCATTTTTTTTAAATGGAAAATTTATACTTCTAATTACCACTTATGTCCACGACGGAACTCAAACTCCTGACCTCAAGATTGAGAGTCAAACAACATACAGCTAGGTAAAATGCTCTTTGGTTCCAAAACTCCGTTTTAAATTAAAAATTTCCATTACCCAGATTATGATTTTTGTTCTAACAGTTCCAAACTTCCAATAGTACATTTTGTCATTAATGATTATTGTGTTGTGTGTCTTGTGTGCCATTAAATCAACCATATAACTATAGATTTTTATTTATTTCCTTGATCAGTCGATCCACATAGAGGTTATGGCCTATGAATACTATACCTAATTTGAAGTATATCAAATATAAAATTAAAGATCTTAAATGAGGATTTGAGACTTTGAGTTATTACCAGTGATAATACGCTTAACAATATTTGCTGGAAACAATATGAATGAATTAATATTCTTGCAATATACACATACTCAAGGACCACAAACTGTAAAAGAAAAATATCTCTCAAAACTTTTCCTGGTGATTTATAACGTAATTAAATTACGTGTATTAAAGTAATTTTAACATTTAAGTTTAATGAATCTGTTGACTAAAAATTATACTCGTAATAAGAAAAATGTTTACTCATGCATTTAATGCCATCAAATCATCTTATTAATGTGATAATTACACATTAAAAAAAAGATATCTAAGTATAACTAGAGGACACTTGGCTTGTGAGGTTTTTATAATCAATTAATTGCCACCTATGTTTATTTGTTATACCAAATTTGCTATAAATAGACACCAAACACACTCACTTTAAAGAAAAAATAAAATCCAAGTTGCATTACCTCTTCACATTCAATTCCTCAAGATGAAATTCTCATCTCCTCTCACCATTTTTTCCATTTTTTTCCTTCTTCAAGAACCCTTATTTTCAGTCAAGGCAGACACACATTTTATAGAAAACACGTGCAAGAACACACCCAATTACAACTTGTGCATTTCGATCTTATTAGCTAACCCCAAGAGCAAAGATGCAGATATAACAGGCTTAGCACTCATCGTTGTTGCTGCGGTTAAAAATAAAGGTGTTGCAACTATAAAACAGATCAATGCTCTAAAAGGTTCCCGGCCGGAGTTGAGGGCAGCGCTGGAGGAATGTGCGCAGGATTATGTCGCAATTGTGAAATACGATGTGCAGCAGGCAAATGATGCATTGAAGTTGGGAGACCCTAAATTTGGTGAGGATGCAATGTCGAATAGTGCAGATTTGTCAGAGGTGTGTGAGAGTAGCTTTGGTGAGCATGGTCAGACATCGCCGTTGACGAAGATGAATAAGGATGTTGAAGATGTTTCCAATGTAGCTAGGGCTATTATTCATAATCTTCTATAAATTGTGTTATGCAACAAAAACTTATTAAGACCTCCATAAAGGGTATATTTTTAATAAAGTGAATAAAATAAAGCATACAAAATAGGGTTGTTTATTATGCAGGTTAACCAAATAACCGATCAGATCAGATCGGATCCGTTTTGATCTTATTCAAAAGATAAAGGGAAATAAACAAGGTTTTAAATCAGAAGAAGTATTACATATTTGTTAAAATAAATATTAGCATTTACATTAAAGCCAAAATGCAGATATAACAGGCTTAGCACTCATCGTTGCTGCAGTTAAAAACTAAGGTGATGCAGTTAAAAACCAAGGTGTTGCAGCCATAAAACAGATCAATGCTCTAAAACGTTCCCGACCGGAGTTGAGGCCGGCGCTGGAGGAATGTGCGCAGTATTATGATGCAATTGTGACTTTGGATGTGCAGCATGCTAATTATGCATTGATTCGCGGAGACCCCAAATTTGCTGAGGATGGAATGGCGGATAGTGCACTTGAGTCACAGTTCTGTGAGGGGAGCTTTGGTGAGCATGGTCAAACATCGTCGTTGACGGAGATGAATAAGGATGTTGAAGATGTTTCTAATGTAGCCAGGGTTATTATTCGTAATCTTTTATAAATTGTGTTATGTAACAAAAACTTATTAAGACCTCCAGAAAAGGTATATTTTAAATAAAATGAATAAAATAAAGCATACAAAGTAGGGTTGTTTATTATGCAAGTTAACCGACTTGCGAATCTGATCCGATCCAATCTGATTATTATTCAAAAGATGAATGTGATAGTATGTAACTTTGGAAATAAAAGATAAGAATGAAAAAAATCATCTTATGTGACATTTCTGTATTGGTTAATTTTTTTAACAAATATCTTCATACCAATAGACATGAAAACACGAGAAGTAGAAGTGAGATAAAGCTGCAAGGGATTGGCTGAAGATTGATTCAATTTAGATTACATATGAATCAAGTGATACACTTTTCATTTGTTCGTGTATCAAAATAAGTGGCACATTTTGTAAATTTATTATATTTGGTAAAAAAAAAAAAAATAGTGAGCTCCACATCCACCAAGTATCTCATTTAATATAATGTAAAAACATATACTAGTATTCATTCATTTTACCTTTAAACATTATTAACTTCACTTTATTCAAAATATGTTAGACCCATTTACTAGTAACTATTCAATTGAATTCAATCTAACACTCATTATAATATTTTGTCTCATAAATCGTAAAACCATAAATTTATCACATTAATGAAATAGTTTATAGTAAATCTAAAAATGAAAACCACGTAATGAGAGAAGTGAAAACATACTTGTAAATATGGTCATTATAAAAGAGAAGTTATTATGTATCATAGTTTTTACTTTATATTCTATGCTTACTAGTTTTACAATATGCATTATACTTTTATGCCAACTAATAATTGTAAAAATTATGGTATGTAAACTAACCGTCATCATTGTAGTGTTTGTGTTGTTAGATTGACGAACATGATATAAGCTATCAGACTTGGAGGTTTTAATTGAATTTATTGTGGAGAATCTTGTATTTTCGTTTGACTTGAGTATCAAAAAATGAAATTAACTTATAAAATCAAATTCCAAACAATGGGGCACAAATTGTCAGGAATTAAAACATTAGGACTCAAACTATCATACAAAGTGAAACTCAAGGACCAATTTCGTGCTCAAGAAACAGCTCAAAGCCTTGCCCTTTTCGTATATAAACCGACTACTGTACGGACCGCTGTATCGATCTACTGTACCTCGGCGACGTCTACCTCCGGGCGTTAATTACAACCTCCATCGGCAACTCCGACATCCGTATGCGAACTCGAAACGAGACCAATTGAATCGTCCGCTGCAAGATTAAAGCACTCAACGGTAAGTTTCAGTTAGTCCGTTGATTTCAGTAACGTACGTTCGTTCTAAAACTTCGTTTGATTGTTCATTTGTGGTTTATTTTGAGCTAAGATCCTTGATTAATTCGTGAATTTTGGTAACACTTATCTGTAAAATGTTTGTTTCACAATAAATTTGGGATACGTGGTTAAATCTCCATCATATTTAGCTAAGAATTAGGGTTTCTGTTAATTGTTTGGCATGTTTTGTTAAATCTCTATCATATTCAGCTAAGAATTAAGGTTCATGTTATGTTTCTTTCTTAGTACCATATTCCTTAATCATTGGTGGACATTTTTATTATTTAGTATCTCATTTAAAAATTATCAAATACGCATGAATTGATCATAGCATTATTGGTCCGGCAAAGCCAACAATTCTGGGAAATTGGATTTCTGTTCAACCTAAACCATTGTTGAGTGAAAGTGTCAAATTATAAGGATTTAAGATATTCTTGTTGTGAATTGTGATTGACCAAAATCTGTTTTTAATCTCAGGAAATTTGGATCTTGTGATTGGTTAGAGTAGACCATGTCTGAGAAACAGAAGGCTGCAGCCTTGTCAGCAGCAACAAAAGGGCTAAGTCGAGTACAAGCCGAACGTGCAACAGCAAACGCAACACGAAATGTAAATGCATACGGACAGAAAGAAGAAGGACCAAGCAGATGGCAAGAAAAGAAGCAAGCAAAAACACAAATGTATCTAGAAAGTACCGAAAAACAAGCAACTTTGAACCAAAAAAGATGTCAAAAGTGTAAACAAACCGGGCACTGGACATACGAGTGTCAAAAGCCCGCACCCGAAAACCCTAAATTGGAAATCGGGTCACGGGATATAAAGAAAGAAGAGAAATATGAAAAGGGGTTGAAGAAAAAGAAGGAAAAAAGTAGTAAAAAAAGGAATAAGAAACGGAAACATAGGTCTTCTTCTTCTTCAGACTCTTCTAGTTCTGAATCAGATGGTGAAAACCGCAAGAAGCGGAAAAGGCATAGCCGAAGGTCTAATGGAGGTCGCTAATCTTTTAGTGCAAATTTGTGTTAGGTCTTATTTGTTATGTGTGTAACTTTTTGGTTTCATGGCTTCTGACTTTAGGACGTATGGAAACATGATTCATGATTAATGTGTCGTATTGAACAGTAGAGCGATTGAAATCACATGAAAGGGGGCGAGATTTTTTAGTTATTCGTATGTACCTGCATTTGGCGAAGCAGTCTCTACCATCTTATCTTCCTCGTACATTTTTTGAAGAGATTGAATATGTACCATTAACTTATGTTTTACTAGTAACTTATATGTTCTGCCTCGTATAACACCATAAAATGTAATTAATAGTAACTTAATATGTTTTGATAAGTCTCACTTTTATGGGCTTATGCATACTAATAAGCTAATAAACTCTTATAATAAAAGATAAAAAAAAGCCCTCTCTTATATCACATGGAAATATCATGTATTGGAAATTTGGAATGAAACCTCCCAATAAGCCACAAAAATGAAACTTACCAAAACCTTCCAAAATAAGGTGATTAATTTTGGCCCATAAGCTAAGCCAAACACTAAGGCCGAGTGTAATTGTGTGTTGTGACTTGTGTGGCGACAAAGGTCATGACTTGAAAACTGATATGATGCTAATGTGACACTAGTGACTAAACCGTTACACTTAGTCTAAGATATACAAGTAAGCTAATATAATATTTCATAAGCTAAAACAAAAGAATAAAAAAATAAAGAAAGACCAAATTTAAGTAGTATTATGGTTCAAGTCTTACAAAGAATGTGAAACTCATATTTACGGGAAGTTCTCTCTTTTATTTTGCCACTAAGAGCAAGTCATCTATATTCTTCTCTTTTCTTAATACTCTTTCAACTTTAAACAAAAAGACGAGGAGTGCTTAGATTTTGTTCATAAAATATATGTCTACCTAATACTAATATATCGAACACAAAGAACTCAAGATTCAATAAGATTGAGGTCCATACGAATTATAGAGTCTAGCATAATCTCATGGAATTTGGGTTGTGAAATCTCGTTGCAATGGAGAGTTGTTGTTATGATGCCACAAAGTACATAACGACGTCGTATGTATTTCTCATGAGAAGTTTAATACAATCGATCGATGACGCCAACATCTTTCACAAGAAGGGAATCCTCGACAAAAAAGATGAATTTGTTACATTGTTTAGTAAAATGTGGAAGTAGATGCAAAAGATTTCTATTATGGAGACTTGCGCGAAAAAGTCAATAATTCCACAAAAGTCAACAAAAGTATTTGGTAATTGGTATGCAAACCAAGTTCGAAATTGTGTAACACAATGCCTACGGGAGTCGTAATTGTAGGTATAACGTAAGGGTCACACCATGTCATAGTCCATACACTTGTGAACTGCTTATTATTTTTTTCTCATAAATAGTTTTTATTATTATATAAAATCTAGCGAATATGATAGTTTAATGCAGGCAAATGCTCCTCATTAATTGCATACCCATTAAGTTTATTGCAAACAATAATATGAATATTGTCGCATATATTTATTTATTCCTTTGATTGAACAAATATATATAATTTATGGTTGTTTTTATAACCTAAAACTTATTTGCCTCTTCTGGCCGGCTCAATTGCTAATTAATACGTCTGATTTTTATATTTCTTTGCCATATGGTATTTTCTTGTAGATATTATTGGAGGGGTTTAGGGGATAGTGGTTTGTTTAACATGGTCCAATTTTAATTAAAGTTCAAATGATTAATCTCAACTATTAATCAATAATACTAGTAATTATTGATCAAGATTAATCATATAGTTTATACGTGGAAGAATATTTGAAAAGTATCCGAAAAATTCAAAAAGTACCTGAAATATCCGAAAAATACTTGATTTTTTTATTTATTTTCGGATATCCAAAATCCGGGTACCCGAATTTTGGATAACGGATTCGGATAGTAAAAATTACTATCTAGAAATCTGGATATCAGGTTTTGGACACCTGTACCTAACCCAAACATATCAGTGAAGTTTTCATCAAAACACATAGTAGTTCTATCTCATGTGATTTGGGGAAACACTGAAAATATATTACAATCACCAAGGTCTTAATTTGTCCAAAAATGATTGTTGCAATCACGGATACAATCATAAAATCGATACAATACAAGCCTCTATCACTCAAATTTGAGATCAAAGACAAATGAAATCAAAATCGCCGTCCCAAGTAATATTAATAATCGGTTTAGAACATATCTCGCTTTGTTTCTAGTATGGGGACATGTTTCTTGTTGCATTCACTCTAATTGGCATCATTTCCTTCAATTAATTAAACTTGTTTTTCTTTATTCATCTAATTATTGTATAGATTGTTTAATCCATAAATCATGTATCAATAGCAATAAGTTACCCTGCATAGCTTAAATGGATAAGGGTTGTTAGGTTCTAAGTTACTCGGTGTGGGTAAGTATTGACTCGTTTAAGGAATATTGGATCATTATAAATATAGTGGATATTCATTTTTTCTTAATCAGGAAAAAATGGATCTTTATTGTAACACCTTAAATTTTAATACTAAAAATCGGCCAAAATAAAACATTTTATAAATAGAAGAACATCCTCAATTCGGATTTACAAAAACCTTGGTATGAAATCAGAGTATAAAAGTAGGTGTTACAAAATAGATCATAACCAAGCTAAGACTAAATCCAATCTAGTACTCTTCTATTCTAGGTCCCGCATCTCTATCCATGCGTACCTAAGCCTTCGATCCCGAACCTGAGTACATAGCAAAACAAAACAAGGAGTACGTGAGACAAAAACGTCTCGTGAGCTACATGGGTTTAGACCCCAAGGTTAATAATAATAATAACCGAATCACAATCAAAACAAACCAAACAAACTCATAAGCTATCACCCATCTATCTAGTCACCCTATTGTGACTCTAATACCTTGCTTTCCTAGCAATCATACCTAGTTGTCGGGACATCCCCAACCAACTAGAACTACATTAACTTATTAACCGGGGATCCCCCGCATTAACAAGCTTCAAGGTAAAGGCAAGAGGGAATCGCCCAATCTACCAATACCTGCCTTACTCGCCGGACTACTTCCAGTTAGCAAGACTACTATCATGGAATGGGCCGATGGGGATCCGCCCAAATGCTCCCCATTCCATACCTCATGACCGGGGATCCCCCGAATCATCACATCATCTCACCATATCATAACTCGATGGTTATGCCAATCTAGCTCTCGGCTATCACATCTATCATCAAACAAGTTAGTTCAATACTATCATCGGTATAACTAACTATCAACTACTAGTCTACACAATTAAACAAATAGACCATAACACAAGTAATAAAAATGTATTTCATAGGCTATGCACTCAGTAAAGTCCACACGTACTCACCTTAGCAATAAAGATGCTCCAACCGTGTTCTTGACACCCAATCTCTTGCTTCTCAATCCAATCAACTTTCCAAGACTTCACCAAAAGCCTAATACAATTATCACAATATGATCAACATCAATTACTACTACCAATGTGTTCATCTACCTCTAGATAACACCCATCAATCCATTTTCCCCAAATATGGTGATTACCAAACCCTAGGTTTAACCAACCCTTAAGATTCTTACAAATCTTAACCATACACTTGATTCCCTTGTTAATCTACCATCTATTAAGTGTACACACCATTTATTTAACCATTAATCACCAACCCAAGAACTAGGGTTTCAAACCCTAGCTTCAAGATCCATAGATCTTGAGCTACAAAGATGAAAGAGTGAAGATTTACCTTTAATCTTCTACTAGGAGTGAAATCTACCAAGGATTTGTGAAGAAATCAACCAATACCAGCCTTTAAGCTCGAAAATCGCCAAGAGAGAAAACTAGGGTTTTGATATGCAATAAATGAGCCAAATCCCGTCTTTAATGCTGGTCGTCCAGAGTTCACGGCGCGAACATAGTTCGCGTCGCTAACTCTCCATATCTGGCAACACTTAGCGATCGCTAACTCGACGCGATCTACATCGCGACCCATGGCCAAACTCCCTGGAGCCAGTTCCCGATCGGGAACTATAGTTCGCGACGCGAACTCCTTGAGGCAGCAGGGCTGCACTTTTCATCAAGTGTCTTGACCCGATTTCGCCCACAACTTTCTCGTACGGTGTCCAAACGACACGAAACCAATTTCCACGTGTTTTATATGATTTATCCATAATTATCATATTTTTACATATTTTATTTATTCACAATTTCGGGTCGTTACAACTATCTACCCCTTAAGAAGATTCCGTCCTCGGAATCTCATCATAGTTCACGAAATCCGGGTACCTCTTCCGAATCTCGTCCTTGACTTCCCAAGTCAAATTCGGCCCAAGTGAATGCTTCCACTTGACCAACACCAACTCGATCTCCTTATTCCGAAGCTTCTTTGTTTTCGTTTCTAATATAGCCTCGGGCTCCTCAATCAACCGGTTCGGGCCGTCAACCCGCAACTCTTGCAATGGAATAATATTTTCAACTTCCCCGATAAACTTCTTCAAATAACTCACGTGAAAGGTGTCATGCACACCTTGAAGCTCGGGTGGAAGTTCCAACTTAAAAGCTTGAAGCCCGACCCGTTTCAATATTTTAAACGGTCCAACATACCTTGGACTTAACTTTCCCTTTTTACCAAACCGCATCACACCTTTCCAAGGTGACACTTTCAACATGACCATATCACCGACATCCAAGTCGTATGGCCTTTTCTTCAAACCCGAATAACTTCGTTGTCTATCTTGGGCGACTTTCATGTTGGTTTGAATAATACCGATCTTTTCATTTGTCACTCTCACGATCTCGGGGCCCGTGAGTTTCGTTTCTCCCGCTTCCAACCAACAAGATGGAGTTCTACATTTTCTACCATATAACGCCTCATAAGGCGGCATCTTGATAGTCGAGTGATAACTATTATTATACGAGAACTCGACTAACGGTAAATGTTCATCCCATTTACCACCGAAATCTAGCACGCACGATCTCAACATATCTTCGACCGTTTGAATTGTTCATTCACTTTGACCGTCGGTTTGCGGGTGATAAGCCGTGCTCAACCGCAACTTTGTACCCAATTCTTCTTGTAAAGATCGCCAAAATCTCGAGGTAAACCTCGCGTCCCTATCGGATACAATCGATAACGGAACCCCGTGGAGTCGAACCACCTCATCAACATACAACTTAGCCAATTTCTCAAGTGGCAATGTTTCCCGAATTGCTAGAAATAACACACTCTTGGTCAACCGGTCAACTATGACCCAAATGGCATCATGACCTCTACTCGTCTTCGGTAAACCCACTATGAAATCCATAGTTATATCTTCCCACTTCCCGGCCGGCACAACCAATGATTGAGCTATACCCCATACAGTACTTGATGCTCGGCTTTCACTTGTGCACACGTGGCACACTTAGAAATATACTTGGCCACTCTCGTTTTCATTCCGGGCCACCAATAAACCCGTTTCATATCTTGGTACGTCTTTGTACTTCCCGGGTGAATTGAATACTTTGACTTGTGCACATCATACAACAATTCTTTTCGGATACCCCCGAACTTAGGAACCCAAATACGACCGCCTACGGTCTTCAACCCTTGTGCATTTTCAAGAAAATGTTGGTTCTTACCTAACCGTTCTTGTCTTAACTCGTCTTTTCCCATAACCTCTCGTTGGGCATTCTTGATCCTTTCGATAATGCTCGAGACGACTTCTATACGTGTTAAAATTCCTCGGTTCGGGTTTTCATATACCTTTCGGCTCAAGGCATCGGCCACCACATTCGCCTTACCCGCGTGATACACAATTTCGCAATCATAGTCGGCTATCAACTCGATCCACCTTCTTTGTCGCATATTTAGGTCTTTTTGAGTAAACACGTATTGTAGACTTTTGTGATCCGTGTACAACGTACACCGAGTACCATACAAATAATGTCTCCACAATTTTAAGGCAAATATAATCGCCGCCAATTCCAAGTCGTGTGTCGTGTACCTTAATTCCGCATTCTTCAATTGTCGCGAGGCATACGCGATCACCTTTCCTCTTTGCATCAACACACAACCGAGCCCTTGATTCGAAGCATCACTATAAACCACAAAATCTTCCATACCATCCGGTAACGCAAGGATCGGTGCGTTACATAACTTTTCTTTTAACAACTTAAACGCCTCTTCTTGCTTCTTCTCCCACACAAACTTCTCACTTTTTCTCGTTAACTTTGTGAGTGGAATCGCGATTCTCGAGAAGTCTTGTATAAACCTTCGGTAATAACCGGCTAATCCAAGAAAACTTCTAACCTCGGTAGGAGTCCTCGGAGGCTCCCAATTTGACACCGCTTCAATCTTGGACGGATCAACCTTAATACCATCACACGTCACCACGTGACCTAAGAATTGTACTTCCCGCAACCAAAATTCACACTTTGAAAATTTTGCATACAACTTCTCCCGTTTCAACACGTCTAGAACGAGCCTCAAATGACCTTCGTGATCTTCTTCGGTTTTCGAATAAATCAAAATGTCGTCAATAAACACGATCAAAAACTTATCAAGGAACGGTTTACAAACCCGATTAATCAAATCCATAAAAATAGCCGGCGCGTTTGTAAGACCAAACGGCATCACTAGAAATTCATAATGACCATAACGTGTACGGAAAGCCGTCTTCTCGGTGTCGCCTTCCTTCACCCGAACTTGGTGATAACCCGACCTCAAATCAATCTTCGAGAAATAACTAGCACCTTGCAATTGATCGAATAAGTCGTCAATTCTCGGCAACGGGTAACGGTTCTTAATAGTTACCTTGTTCAACTCTCGGTAGTCAATACACATTCTCATCGAACCGTCTTTCTTTTTGACAAATAACACCGGTGCGCCCCACGGTGACGAACTCGGACGAATAAAACCCTTATCTAACAAATCTTGCAATTGAGTCATCAATTCCCGCATCTCGGTGGGAGCTAAACGATATGGAGCACGAGCAATCGGCGTCGCCCCCGGCACTAAATCAATTTTAAACTCGACTTGTCTCTCCGGTGGCAAACCGGGCAAGTCATCGGGAAATACCTCGGGGAAATCCCGAATAATCTTGACATTATCCATTGACTTCTTTTCCTTTCGGCCATCTAACACATATGCAATAAACGATGCACAACCTTTCGATATACTTTTCCCCGCCTTAATGGCGGTAATCACATTAGGCATGTGATGTCGTTTCTCCCCATACACATACACCTTCTCATTCTCGGGTGTCCTAATCGACACTATTTTCTTTCCACACAAAATCTTGGCTTGGTGCATACCCAACCAATCCATACCGATAACCACATCAAACGCCCTAATTCCCATGGGCAACAAATCCACCTTAAACTTTCTACCGTCTATTTCTATTTCACAATTTCTATAAATACATTCAACCATAGACGTTTTCCCATCGGCTAATTCTATCTCATAAACCTCATCTAACATTTCGGACGGCACATTCAATTTACAACCGAACTCATAGGACACAAACGAATAATTAGAACCCGAATCAAATAAAATATGAGTTGGCAAGGAGTTAATGAATAGAATACCTGACACCACATCGTGTGCCTCCTTCGCCTCCTCCCGAGTGAGTTGGAAGGATCGCCCCTTCACTTTTGCCGGCTCCACTTTCTTTTGAGCCGTGGACACCATCGACTCGATTCCCTTCTTTGGGCACACATTGCTATAGTGCCCCTTTTCGTGGCACGAGAAACACTCAATCTCGGCCAATGATTTCGATTTGCATTCTCGGGCCATATGCCCCGGCTTCCCACAATTGTAACAAGTCTTCGACTCCCCTCGGCACAAGCCGGCATGAGTCTTCCCGCACTTCTTGCATGAACCAACACTACCTTGCTTAGAGAAGCTCGATGTGAACTTCCCCTTCTTATAAGTACCCGAGCCACTCTCGGCTTTTCTCTTCTCGCCCACATGGGCCCTTTCGGCAACACGTGCCTCATTTACTTCCTCCACACTCCGGGCGGCACTAATAGCTTCATCTAGTGAAACCGCCCTCTTCACCTCCAATTGGTAGTCCCACGGTAGCCCACTAGCATACCGGACCACCCTCAACCTCTCATCCGAGTAGGTTTTAGCAACAAACGGGAGCAATCCCGTGAACTCTCTCGAGTATTCTTCAATCGACATATCACCCTTTTTGAGGGTCACGAACTTCTCGTGCATTTTCTTCAAATCCCTCTCGGGACAAAACTTCTTTTTCAACCTCGTGGTGAACTCATCCCACGACATCTTTTCAACCACCTCCTTCCCGAGGGTCTCATAAACAATATCCCACCAAACCATGGCATCTTCTTTTAGCAATTGTGACGCATACGACACCATATCGGCATCCCTACACTTGCTACTACCGATAACTCTCTCGGTTTCCCGGATCCACCTCATCGTTATCTTCGGGTCCGAACTACCCGAGTACACATTTGGCTTACAAGCCATGAAGGATTTAAACGAGCAACCTTCTTTCACAACGGGCCTAGCCCTAGCATCACTTTGGCCACCCGTGGAGGACTTTCCTTCCCCGGTGCCACTACCCCCGGTTCTCTCTTCCGATTTAGCTTCGGATTCACGGTCTCCACCCGACCTTTCACGGTCTCCAATAATTCGGTGCACTTCCTCGGCCACCGTTCCCTTGATTTGGTCGATAATAGTTTGGAGATCCGCCATGGTCACCGGAGTTCTATTAGCTCCGACCTCCGATTCATCAACCCGATGCATTGATGGTTGACTTTCTTGCTCATCCACCCTCTCAACAGGAGGTACTTCCTCCTCACGGCCCTCCGGGGCTTTACCACTTCTACGAGTGTTCACCATTTCTTTCGATCAAGACTATACGAAAGACATTAAACATTTAGTACCTTGTGTACAACCCATTAGTCTCATAGGGCTCAATATCCATAATCATAACAAATTCATCGGTCCCCTAGGTTCAACCCTAAACTTAATACAAAGTCTCAAGGTCAACCTATGATCTTAAGGAATCTTATATTCCTAATGCTACAGTCTAAGACTAGGATGGTCATCCAACCTAATTCACTTAAACTATAGCTCTGATACCAAGTTGTAACACCTTAAATTTTAATACCAAAAATCGGCCAAAATAAAACATTTTATAAATAGAAGAACATCCTCAATTCAGATTTACAAAAACCTTGGTATGAAATCAGAGTATAAAAGTAGGTGTTACAAAATAGATCATAACCAAGCTAAGACTAAATCCAATCTAGTACTCTTCTATTCTAGGTCCCGCATCTCTATCCATGCGTACCTAAGCCTTCGATCCCGAACCTGAGTACATAGCAAAACAAAACAAGGAGTACGTGAGACAAAAACGTCTCGTGAGCTACATGGGTTTAGACCCCAAGGTTAATAATAATAATAACCGAATCACAATCAAAACAAACCAAACAAACTCATAAGCTATCACCCATCTATCTAGTCACCCTATTGTGACTCTAATACCTTGCTTTCCTAGCAATCATACCTAGTTGTCGGGACATCCCCAACCAACTAGAACTACATTAACTTATTAACCGGGGATCCCCCGCATTAACAAGCTTCAAGGTAAAGGCAAGAGGGAATCGCCCAATCTACCAATACCTGCCTTACTCGCCGGACTACTTCCAGTTAGCAAGACTACTATCATGGAATGGGCCGATGGGGATCCGCCCAAATGCTCCCCATTCCATACCTCATGACCGGGGATCCCCCGAATCATCACATCATCTCACCATATCATAACTCGATGGTTATGCCAATCTAGCTCTCGGCTATCACATCTATCATCAAACAAGTTAGTTCAATACTATCATCGGTATAACTAACTATCAACTACTAGTCTACACAATTAAACAAATAGACCATAACACAAGTAATAAAAATGTATTTCATAGGCTATGCACTCAGTAAAGTCCACACGTACTCACCTTAGCAATAAAGATGCTCCAACCGTGTTCTTGACACCCAATCTCTTGCTTCTCAATCCAATCAACTTTCCAAGACTTCACCAAAAGCCTAATACAATTATCACAATATGATCAACATCAATTACTACTACCAATGTGTTCATCTACCTCTAGATAACACCCATCAATCCATTTTCCCCAAATATGGTGATTACCAAACCCTAGGTTTAACCAACCCTTAAGATTCTTACAAATCTTAACCATACACTTGATTCCCTTGTTAATCTACCATCTATTAAGTGTACACACCATTTATTTAACCATTAATCACCAACCCAAGAACTAGGGTTTCAAACCCTAGCTTCAAGATCCATAGATCTTGAGCTACAAAGATGAAAGAGTGAAGATTTACCTTTAATCTTCTACTAGGAGTGAAATCTACCAAGGATTTGTGAAGAAATCAACCAATACCAGCCTTTAAGCTCGAAAATCGCCAAGAGAGAAAACTAGGGTTTTGATATGCAATAAATGAGCCAAATCCCGTCTTTAATGCTGGTCGTCCAGAGTTCACGGCGCGAACATAGTTCGCGTCGCTAACTCTCCATATCTGGCAACACTTAGCGATCGCTAACTCGACGCGATCTACATCGCGACCCATGGCCAAACTCCCTGGAGCCAGTTCCCGATCGGGAACTATAGTTCGCGACGCGAACTCCTTGAGGCAGCAGGGCTGCACTTTTCATCAAGTGTCTTGACCCGATTTCGCCCATAACTTTCTCGTACGGTGTCCAAACGACACGAAACCAATTTCCACGTGTTTTATATGATTTATCCATAATTATCATATTTTTACATATTTTATTTATTCACAATTTCGGGTCGTTACATTTATTAGGATATATAGATCATTACTAGGAAATAATGGATAACCAGCAAGAAATATTAAATCATTATCAATCCTCATAGTACTTACCAAAATTTGAGTACTCACCCGATCTCACTTATATATACACACGACCTAACCACAATATCTTCATGGCCATCACCACCAAGATTTTGTCAACTGGTGATGTTTGAAGACCTCTTGTGAGGAGGTCAAGACACCTACCACTAAGCTACCCTAACGGTGGTTCGATCTATAATCGCTATGACATACAATTACACTTGAAGGTTAAATAAAGTACAAGCCTATTTCCCTAAAATGTTCAATCAAAAGATAAAGTCCTATTTCACAAGATACTGAGATTAGCCATTATTAGTATAAATTTTGGAATTTACCTACTTTTGTTTGTATTTGATAACATGTTTCTTGTTACATTCAGTGATTTTTGTCATTTATTCCCTTTGTTATAGACAAGTTTTATTTATTTATTCACTCTTGAAATTGTTTAATCAGTAAGTAACATATTGATTATAACACATGTTTGCTTTATTATAACTTGATACAGATGAAACCATTGTTTAGTTTATCCTTTGTTTCTAGCTACAAGACTTCTTGTTTGCTGTAAAAAGTTTTTATGATTTTTTTAATGTCAGTAAATATTTAGTTTTCTAATTGTTAGCTACAAATCCATTCCGATAACAGAGTTCATACGGGTAAACTGTACCGATGTATCGAATTATAATGGGTTTTACAATGGGTTATATCATATGTAGAAAGTATGCCTCCAAATTAAAAATTCAAGTACCATATTTGCCAATTGAAGAAAGTTAATTAATTGGTTATATACCTCACGTGACTTGGAAAAAAAAAAGATTCACAATTCTGATTTCTACCTTGACATTACGATTTGCGAACGGACATTTACGGCGATTACGAATAAGGTTTTAACCTAATTATTCTTTAACCATTAATTATAGTTTATAACTCTTAATTATTCAAACTTTGTAAGCACATCAAAAGTATAGTAGACTGATTCTTGGCTTCTTCCGCCTATGATTTTTCCCGATTTAAATTCACTTAAATTTATGTGTCTCTTTATATTGCATTATATATATTTTTGTGTGTGATTGATTGCATATTAATAGGGTAATTTTATTCCCTATATAACACGTATGGGTAATTAAAAGATAACTCCATGTGTCCCATTTGGGTTTTAAAAAGTTGATTATGTGTTCTATGTTTTTCATTCGATTACCACCATATCATTATTTTATTAGTTCATCGAGTTATTGAATGACCTGAACAAAAATGTCATCTTTTAATGATTCAACTTGACATAAATTTATATACTCATTCGATAGTGAAAAATATAAATATAATTTGTTATTTTAGGTAAACAAAATTACTAAAAAAGTTAGTAAATCGAGATTAAAGTTTCAGAAATTCAATATTTTAAAAAGTAAGTTTTTTAAGTACAATACCTAAAGTATTGAAACATATATAGTTGGATAATTTGTGAGCTAGATATTGTAATAAAAAATCTCTAGTGATTATTTAGTGACAAGAGATCTTGAGAGGTCACGAGTTTGATCCCTCTATATATAAATACTAGCTACAAAACCCGCCTGATGAACGGGTATGCTTCAAATTTTAGTATGTAGAAAAATACCAACAAAGATTAAATAAATTTCTAAATGAAATATTAATCGATAGCTGTGGTGATGATTTTGTACAAAAAATTGATACATGAAGAAATGTTACATATAATTTACAAACGAAATAAGACTTCTTTGTAAACGACATTTGCTGTTGAATTAGTGTAATTTCCATCTCTGTCACAACAAATGACCTTCAATCCTTTCTTGCTCTTAACTCGAGATACAGCTACATAAAGCTGGCCATGTGAGAATACCGGTTTTTGCAGAAACAAACCAACCTGAGACAACGTCTGACCTTGACTTTTATTAATTGTCATAGCAAAGCATACCTGAACGGGGAATTGCCTCCGATTCAATTTGAAAGTCATCTTGTTGTCGGAAGGACTTATGACCATTCGAGGGGATAGCGCATATTGTACCCACCTTGCCGTCGGATATGATTTTACCCTCGATTATATTTACACCCATCCGTAATATCTGAAGCCTGGTTCCGTTGCACAATCCAGCTTTCTGATCAATATTCCGCATACACATTACCGGAACGCCGATCTTTAACTTCAATATATGCTGCGGGACGCCTGACATTTTGATACTGTTCAAGAATTCAGAAGTGTAAATATCAAGGTTGAACATAGTATCATCTTCATCTGCAGCAGAAACAGAGTCCGATGACTCATATGTCTTTTCTTCTCCGGGAATTAAAGACAACATCCGCTCGTTTATTACGTCAACCATTTCGTGAGTGGGAGCAAGGATGGCTCTATCTTGAAAAAAGCTGCGTTGCCATAGATTATCGAGCAAATGAGGGTATGTTTATCGAATAATAGCCCCAACATTATCATCAGACGCTGGAATCAGCATGTTGTCCAGGAACTCTATTGACGACTCACCATCATTTTCACCATCTGTTTTAGGTAATTAGAAAATAAATTGATATAATTAAAAGAAATAGTTGAATGGTTTATTATAAATTAGAAATAAAATTAAATACACACCTATAGTGTCGTTCCCAATATCGAGTATCCAATCTGCGAATTCCTTTATCTCTTTTCTTTCAACATGCGATGATCCAGAACCCAGCCTCATGTTTACTGTTAAATTCAAGACAGTGCAGTGGTCCCAAAGATATGAAGCATTGATCGTCGCATGAACCACGTCTTGCCTAGAGCCGTTTGGAATAACAGGGAGAATTTGCCGAAAATCACCACCAAACAAAACAACTTTTCCACCAAAAACATGTTTTGATGGTGTCGACGGGTCCTCCCTGCATATGTCTCTCAGAGTTCTATCAAATGCCTCGAAACAATATCTGTTAATCATTGGTGCCTCGTCCCAGATAATCAGCTTTGCTTTTCGGATCAACTCAGCAAGATCACCGTCAGCTGATATATGGCACACTGAATCTTCCACCACATTATAAATATATCTCTTGAGAAATGTTAAAAAATGACCATAACAATGGTTAGCACACGTACATCATGAATAAAATTTGACCACAGTAAAGCTCAAAGTATTGCACTCAAAGGATCCATGACTCCATTCTTCTTGGTGAACTTTTCCTGCAACTTTGTGTTTGTAGTTTCGTTGTTGGCAGTGTCGACCTTTGAATAAGTCAAAGCAAACAATCAATATCTTAGATTAATATAGTGACAAGCAACAACATTGGACACATCGACAACGATGACATCAATGTCCCCCGTCCAGAAAATAATATATATGAAACTCGATGTTGTTATCTTCTTCTCTCTTCTGTTTGTGAATTATACACCATTTTTGACATAAAGAACTCGATCTCTCTCAAAAAAGCATCGAGAAATTGTACAGAAGAATGGTCCCTTTCGATTCTCTTCCTCCTGGAAGAATCAACAACAAGCAAAAGGGTGTAATCGAGAATCAGGAAATCGATACTCCCGGTAAACTGCCTCGATTATGCGAAGAAAATGATTCGGTTAGCAAACCAAAGGCGGCTGATGTTGAACCTCTAAAAAACTTCCATAATTTGGATTCGTTATTTCTCGATGCCGCTTCTCCATTTCAATCAAATGAACATCAAATGCAAGAGCTCGCGGATATCGAATCCCAATATTCGGAGCTTATTAAAAGACCCAACCCACCAATTCATGATTCAGTGAGTGGGAGGAATTTATCAACCGATGCAGTTATCCGATTAGGTGGAGAACGTTTCATACAATCTTTCTCATCAAATGATCAAATCTCGACCCAAAGACACCCGTACGGAGCTTCATTTTCGGGCCTCTCCGATCACGAAGTTAAAAACGTTCAATTGATCGAAAATCTTTTACTCTCGGCGGAGAAATTCACCCACCAAGAATTCGAACGATCGAGGAAGCTTCTCCAATGGTGTGACGTGTTATCTTCTAGTTCGGGAAACCCGATTCAAAGATTAGTACACTATTTTTCAAAAGCTTTACGCGACAAGATAGATGGTGAAACGGGTCAAATATTGGTCCACGGGTTGGGTAAGAAACACGTCGACGATATGGAAGGGAGAATGATGACACCAAATCCGGCTACAATCTCGATTTATCAAAATTTACCGTTTTATCAAGCGGGTAAGTTTTGTAGCGTGCAAGCTTTGGTAGATGGTGTAACAGGCTCCAAAAAAGTGCATATAATCGATCTCTCGATAAAACATGGTGTACAAAGCACGATTCTAATGCAAGCTCTTACATCACAACCCAATTGTTCCATTGAGCATCTCAAAATAACCGCAATCGGGACTAATTTCAAAGAGAAGATCGAGCAAACGGGTGACCGGTTGGACAGTTTTGCTCGATCTATCAACTTACCGTTCTCTTTTAACGTTGTTATAGTTGAAGATATGCTCGATTTTAACAAAGAGCTTCTTGAATTGGACCCAAATGAAGCCTTGGGTGTTTATTCATCGTATGGTTTATGGCCTATGATCGCGCAACAAGACCGATTGGAATCTTTGATGAAAGTTATTAGGAGTATGAGTCCCCGTGTTATGGTGGTGGCCGAGGCTGCAGCGAATCTAAACTCGCCCAACTTTGTGAACCGGTTTATTGAAGGTTTGTTCTTCTACGGGGCGTTATTTGATTCGTTAGATGATTGTATGGACCGCGAAGATGAAAACCGTTTGTGTACTGAATCTAACTATTTAGCTCATGGGATAAGGAGCGTTGTGGCTGCAGAAGGAGCTGAAAGAGCGATTCGACATGTGAGTATTGATGTTTGGAGAAAGTTTTTTGCACGGTTTGGTATGAAGGAGATTGAGCTAAGTATGTCGGCATTATATCAAGCAAATTTAATGGCGGAAAAGTTTTCTTGCGGGGGTTCTTGCACGCTTGATATGGATGGTGATGGCCTTATTATCGGGTGGAAAGGAACGCCGATCCAGTGTATTTCTGCGTGGAAGTTTTCATGATTGAGAGCGATCTTGGTGCACCGTAGCAAGCCGACTTATGTTTAATGTTTACGTATATGTTTATTGTTATTTCTAATTTATTTCTCTATGCATGTGACTTGAGCAATGTTGGTTGTGGTTTATGGTTAATACAAAACCTTCATGTGTTTCATAAGAGATAAAGGATACGCGACATAAATGTTCCTAATTCTATTTCTTCATAAATTCACTAATTAGGAACATTCTTATTTTTCCATTGCTTTCTTGAGGTGTTAGGAAACCTACAACATTTGATTTAGTCAAATACTTTTGAGAACTTTATTATTTCCATTGAGCTTTCTTGATGTTTAGGCATGAGCAATATGGAACCAATTGGCAGTTTGACATCAACATTTGGGTGACAGGTAAATGCAACACTTGATTCAGTCAATGTCCTTAATTTCCATGATGTTAAAAGTTGAAGCTCAAGTTATAAAACAAAAACACGTACTTGGAGCTTTGTTTGATTTTAAATTCAACAACTACAAGAAACCAGCAGTTTAGCGACAGATTCGTGACACCCGATAATTCATCCCAAATGGTGACATGCGTAAGTAGCGACATCAACGTCACAAATGACAATGTGAACTCTGGTTTTAGACGTCTCGATTGCAAGATACGACGCTAAAGGTGTTATTTGGTTAAAACAAAGGTAGTTTGGTAGCACAAGAAAAATTGTTCAGTCGTCGCATAAAAATGGTTAGGTCGTTCACAATAATTTAAGATGTAAGGGTAATTTTCAACAAAAATAATTTAAGAAATTTTGATTATTATTAAAAGTTTTGAATTATTATGAAAAAAAAAAGTTCATTTTAAAAATCTGAGATAATGATTTAAATTTTTTTAAATAATTAGTTGAAAATTATCTTTACAATTATCATTGATTTTTTAGTATTTCACTACCCCTAGTAGTGATGGATCTAGAAAAAAAGTTGTGGGGTGGCTTCGATTGCACATTTTTTTCTCAGGGTATCACCTACACTAACAAAAGAAAAAAAAATTAACACTATTTTAAGTTTTTTAACACTATTAAACAAAATTTCAGAAGTTGCACGGGTTTACACCATACTAGGTCCACACCACTGACCTAGTTATATAAATAACATTTTCTCATAACGGTAATTATCTCTATTTGTAATCTACAAGTCACTTATGCAACGTGGAAAGTTATGACTGTGAGTCATCTCGACGGAGATTACCTGGCTGCGTTCAAGTTGGCACAAGTGGCCTCCAAAATTGGTGGCGGCTATCCGGTGGCAATTACAATCTAACTATTTATTCGGTTTCTATCCTGCTCAGACCACGGTGGTAAAAAAAGCCAAGACATGGAGAAGCCGGCAAGAGAAGAAATAGACGGCAAGATTCCGGTGACGGAAACGTGGCTGAGGAAGCACCGTTTTCATTACGACGCTGCTACCAGACACCCTTTTATCCTCAGCATCCGTGATGGATCGGTCGATTTCTCTTCTTTTAAAACATGGCTGGTAATTTCCCCTCTTTCTGTTCTTCTTATGAAACTCAACATTTTTAATTGAAAATTTTCTAGGTCAATTGAAGCTCACTATCAATACCTGCGACAAAACTACATCGAATTTTCATCTTATTCAGTAGTAGGTTTGAATTTTGAAATTAGAGTAAAAAGCGTAGTTCGTTTTCTAGGGCTTTTTTCTTTACATTTTGTAAATTCATGTGTTATTAGATTAGTAAGAATTAGGTTTAGGGGGTGTTTGGGGTTGCTTTCTGAAAGTATATTCCATTTCTGATGTTATTTAAGAACTTAAAAACGAGATAAAAATCATAATCAGATAAATGAGTTTAAAGAAGCAACTATCAAACATATTCAAATAAACATAATTCGGTTATCTCGATTCAAATGCTTTAAATTGATTATCTGCATTATACCGACTAATTTGAGTACTGAATACAGGGACAGGATTACATATTCGTGAGGTCCTTCATCCCATTTGTAGCAAGTACACTAGTGAAATCATTCAAACAATCAAGTGATGAATCCGATATGGAAGTAATCTTAAGTGGTTTAGCTTCTCTAAACGACGAAATCAATTGGCTCAAAAACGAAGTTTCCAAGTTTCACGTTTCCCTCACAAGCGTCGTCCCTCAAAACACAAACATCAAATATTGCAGGTTTCTAGAAGGCTTAATGAGTTCTGAAACTGAATACCCTGTTGCAATTGCAGCTTTTTGGGCGATTGAGACTGTGTATCAAGAAAGCTTTGCTCATTGTCTTGAAGATGGTAACAGAACCCCAGAGGAGCTTCAAGTGACTTGTGAAAGATGGGGTAATGAAGGGTTTGGAGTGTATTGCAAGGCATTGCGAGATATTGCGGATCGTTGCTTGCAAAAAGCGTCGCCTGAGGTGGTTTCGAAAGCGGAAGTGTGTTTTTTAAGTGTTGTTGAACATGAAGTTGAGTTTTGAAACATGAGTGTTGGAGGAAAATGAGTTTGTGTATGTTAAAAAGATGTTTTGGGCTTTATATATTATAGGATTAGGGTGTTTGTAAACAATGTCCAAGTATGCAAAACATCAGAGCACAAGTTAAGCAAATATTGAGCTAGCCTATTTCTTTTTACTTTGGGGTGCTACATTTACATCTATTAACAACCATCCTTAGAATTATTATAATTATTATTAATAAAACCTTAAAAACTTTGTCTCGTTAGTCATCCCCAACACCATTCTGCCCATTAGGAGAACTTTCTAATCGAAAGAATGCATCTTTTATATCATCGTTGTTTTGCACAAGCTCAATTGCTGCATCATTGAAGCTGGAGGTTTGGAGAAACTTTTTTGTTAATTCACACAAGTTTGGTTTCGTAATTAATAAGTGACAAATTTTAACTATAATTTTTTCACTATTGATTTCATGAATTTTGGTTCTATCGTTTGAGGGTGTATGTTCTGACCTTTTTATCAAGTGCTTATCTTGCTAATAGTAATATACACTGATACAAGTATAGGTTATTTGTTTTTCAAATATGTTCTAATTTAAATCACAATATATGATTAATTTCACACAAAAAATTGAAGTTGAACTTTAGTCATTATATCATATAAGACAGTTTTATAGTACAATCACATCATGTACAATAGATAACACTTTCAGTTAATTTATTCATCGCATCAAAACGATAGTTTCGCTTTCATCATCTTATTTTGTAACACGGTATGAAGTTTTGGCACTTGAAACTAGCTACCTGTCTTTGAAGTCAACTACTTAGCCGGAAAAGCAAGTCCCCAATCGACTCATAATTAAAAACCTCTTCTGTGCGTGATTAATACATGTAAAACTATTAAAGGTGTACCATTAGCTCTAAAATTCGATAACTAAGTTTTATTCATTTTAAACATCTATTAATATTATGTTTCCTATATCCATAATAGTCAGATTGTCACATTATAACTACTATTTCCGCTTCGTATAAGGAGGTGATTTATGTATCACAACTTTTACTTCAATCATAACAACTATTGTTTGGTATAGTTGTATAGTATGATGTAAAAATGCACAATGTAGTATATGAAGTAAAAGTTATGGTGCATGAACACATCTCTTTTGTACAAATAACTAACTTGCAAGACAAAATTTCTTTTCTTTATTTTTGTACAAGTGATTGATTCTTTCTTCTTCGAGATAAGATTTGGTAACAAAAATATCATTTTCAACATTATTTATTGTTTTACATGAGCATCTTAGAATTGCCTTCTAGTTGATAAGAATCACATCTCAATTCTCAAATGTTGTGACCCACAAACTTGAGACGCCAAATTTGTGCTCATCTAAGCTTATCTATCCATGTTGTTATTACTCACAATCACATTGAAATTACAATCTTTTGATC
Organism: Calendula officinalis; assembly: GCA_963853835.1. NCBI lineage: Eukaryota > Viridiplantae > Streptophyta > Magnoliopsida > Asterales > Asteraceae > Calendula > Calendula officinalis. The sequence continues at coordinate 11,996,633 of OY970825.1, read as the reverse complement.
TCTAGTATATTTGATCAATTACCAAAACGAAATGGGCCTAACCAGTAACCACAATATGGTGGTCTAGTAGTAAAACTTAGTATCCAAAAAGTTGAAATTCACAAGGGATTCCAAATTAAATCTCTAGGAGCAATAAAAATACATCCGCTGACTCTGAGCTACTCGTAAAGTGGTTGTTCGTGTTGAGATTAGTCAGCGCGTAAAACGATTATAACATAGGTTAAAAAAAATTAATGGGCCTATAAAAACTTGTATTATAAACAAACTTCATTTTCAAGTACGGTGTTGTGGGGCCATTTAGTTAATGATCCAGTTAGGCGTTTGGCCCACCTCCATTCTATCCAAGTAACCAAGTTAATCCCTTTCCAGACGAACCTATCACCAACAAGAGAGACCTCTTAACCCCCTGCATAACCCCACCCCCAACAACAAGAAGAATATCTATGCACTAATGTTCAAAAATAAGATTTTTAGTTGATTTAAATCTCTGCATTGTAAGTTTGTAACTCATTATTAGGTGATATATAATGAAATATATAACTTTGTAGATCTATATATTAGCATGGTTTTAAAAATGTCGTCTCGTTTTGTCTTGGTTCACAAAAGCTTAAGGTTTGACAATACCGTCACGTTGTGGTTCAAGACTAGGACGTAAAGTTTGACATATGTTAAAGTCCAATTTGACTGACATTTACATGCCATACACTACGTTTTTAAGCGTGTTAAAACTACTTAGTCTTATGAGCTAGATATATATGGTAATCTAGTTATAGAATGGTAGGATATATCAAAAATAAAGAAAAAGATTGATCAACTATGCTATAAATTCATAAGAGATTTCATCACACTTTAGGGAATGTTATAGTCTCGTTATATCTTATAAGGTTTGATGATGCTACCATGTTACATCTTATGTTATTTAAAACCTTACAAATTAGTAAGAAATAATGCTAGTAGCAAATAAAAAAGCAAGAAATAATGTTAGATATATATGAATTGCTTGAACTAATACGCTAATAAACTACACTTACCTAATAATTCTCAATTTAGATAAAACATACGAGCATTGACATGAAATTAGTCGTATTAATGATTCATTTATTTGTTAGTAATTTCTTGAGCATTTGGGCCTTTGTACACATTTAAATTATCGCTCTTCCTAATAATTAAATACGTAGTATAAATTTGATATCTTAATTCGACATACATTATCCAAAAGAAATTTATGTTATTATTTATCCAATATTCAAAATAGACAACTAAGATTATTGTGAAACAAAACAAATAAAATAAGATCTCATCACAAATGATAGTGAAATTTTTTTAAAATAGTATTTACGTTATAAGGGCTTCTCGAGGTCATTAAGATTTGCTCATAATGTATGTGACATAACCGTTATCGTGCTTGTTTCCGAATTTTCATATGGTATTAAAAAGTAAATGCGTAGACACAAAGGATACAAACGTCGTTTTCAACTTCCAACCATCCATGCATACGTTTTTTCCACGTAATTCGAAAAATGACATATTTCAGTTGGCAATGCCCACAAGTAAAGAACTATCATTGATTAATCAAACTACTGATCGACATCTACTTTTTTTTTTCTTGTTGTAAATAATAACACCAAAAAAACAAAAACATCGTGAAAACTCCCAATGTCTTATGATGATATACTTATTCCTTCGTTTCAAAATAAGTGATACAAATTAACTTTTACGTTTTTTAAAGCAAAAGATTGTAATGAATGTTAAATTAGATTAAAATGGATCTCACATATTATGATTAAAGTGAGTTTAATGATATTTAAAATTAAAAGTAAGGGTAATGAGTCATTTCACTCTATTAAAAGAAATAGTTAATAAGTATAGATTTCACTATATTTTACTATATAAAGAAAATTTTAAAGTGTATCATTTATTTTAAAACACCACAGAATAAGAAGTGTATCACTTATTTTGAAACGGTATCATACCTTTCTCATATGTTTCTAAATCTTGAAAACAATTTGGCAAAAGTTAGAGATGGGTACGGTAGGTGATGCTTTAAAGAAAAGTGGTGTTGGGAGTTTACATATCCAATCAAAGTTAGTTATTGTTGTTGCATACTTGCATTCATTGAACATTTGAATTATTGTTTTCCACTAATGCAAGAGTAGGTTACACAGATCGTTCATTGGTTTTTCAAATTCTAAGTGTCGCCATTTCTTTTTTTTCGCAGTTTCTATATACTAAGGCAAAGTAGAAATATTGATACACATTGTACACATGATACGGCCATAAGGGGACTGTTAATGCATAAGATACAAGTATATAAGAAAATGAAAAAAGAAACAGAATAATAAATTAATATATATATATATATATATATATATATATATATATATATATATATATATATATATATATATATATATATATATATATATATATATATATATATATATATATATATATATATATATATATATATAGGGTGCGATTCAGCGCATAACCGTTTTCAGCGACAGAACCACAGAACTCTCTTCCAGCCAATCAAATCGCAACATTTAATAATTAATTTGTTTTTATTAATATTAAACGAAAAGGGTATTAAAGTCAAATTGCACAAATCGGTTATAAATGGAAACCGAATAAATGCTTGTTGGATTCCTAAAAATATGGCAATTCCATTTTTTTAAATATTTGAACAATAGATGTTTTGAACATTTATTTTTTTTATTAAATATCTGGAGTTAAATATGGTAACGAACACCAGTAAATATGACATTGGATCTCATACGACATTGAATGTCATACGAAATTACTACACATTGCATGATTACAATACATTGCATGATTACAATACATTGCATGATTACGACACTGAATGTTTCTGAGATTAGTGAAACATATGATGTTTCTGAGATTAGTGAATGCGTATGATACAAACATATGTTTACATTACATTGCATGATACTGAAACTAAATAAAGTAAGTTAAATGTACATTAGATGATGCTGACATTGAACGATTTACAACATAACTATTAAATTCAATGTAAAAATAGACAATGTTTCAATCGGTTTAGGCCTCCGACTTTCGTTGTAATTAAATGATCTCGCCTTCTTCCTACCACTCCTCCTAACACCTGAAAACATAACATAACACAATATAACTTGATTTACTTACAAAATCATGCAATGCCAGATAACATAACAATGATAATTACCAGATAACATCTAATGTTGACTTGTAAAACATCTAATGTTGACTTGCAAAACAAGAGAAACCCATTTTTGGATATAGATTAGACATTACAACATATAATGTCTTTGGGCTGGAATGAGTCTGAAAAACTTCATTTTTTATTCCTACACCAATAACACTAGGATCATCTCACTTAGATGATTCACCAACCTTCGATTTCCCTTTCCGTTAACATTAGTTTGATCTTCATCTTCAAAATCTAAAACTAAACAAACACATACATCAAATGTAATAACATATAAGTTTACTTATCAACGTAACATTTCATAAGTATATTGTTTAATATAAATTGTAAATCGAAATTTGTTAAAAGATCAAAGTAATGGGTGATTGAAAATTTTATGTACTCATGTGATTTAAAACTGTGCGAAAAATTGTGCCATAAAATGTCAAGTGATTAATAAAAAGTTTCAAGAAAATGAAAATTTTAATATTGTTCAAGTTCCTGGAGTGATTAAAAGAAGTTTCAAGAATTTGACAAGACCTAAATATAAAGTTTCCAATCACCTAAGTACATGTTAAATGAAAGGAAAAAGTAGGGCGGTGGGTGAGTTGTGTTCTCACGAGATTAAAATCAATTTAGAAAATAAACAACAATCACGTTCGATTTGGTACTACAATCTACAGATCAATTACTGAGTAATTAAGGGCGTACCTTAGTGGTCATGAACGGAGATTCAGATTGATACCAAACGAAGAAAAATGAGAAGTGGGGGGGCTAGGTTAATGGAGAGAGTGAGAAATGGGGTTAGGGTTTTGGAGAGAGAAGAAGAATGAGAGAAAGTAGGGGGTGGGGGACGGTTTCTAAAGGGTTTGGTTGTTTTTTTTGGAAATTCCTTCTTTACCCTTCTATTTATTTCTTATTAAAAATATGAAGGGTTTAATTTACAAAAATGGCACGATTGATCTTGACCGTTAATACTAAGATCTAAAGGTCTAAAATTAGTTCTGTGGTTCTGCACCTTTAAACGGTTCTGCGCTGAATTGGACACTATATATATATATATATATATATATATATATATATATATATATATATATATATATATATATATATATATATATATATATATATATATATATATATATATATATATATATATACTTCCTCCGTATCAAAATAAGTGACACAAATTGGGTTACACATTTTTTGAGGTAAAAGATTAAAGTAGAGGTTAAAATAGATTAAAGTACATAATTAGTGGAGAATGAGTCCCACTTTTCTTGAATAAAGTGATATTAATGAGTTTTAAAAGTAAAAGTAAGGGTATAAGGGTAATTTCAATTTATTAAAGTGAATAGTTAGTAGGTATGGGTCCCACTATTTTTACCAAATAAGGAAAGTTTTCAAAGTGTGTCACTTATTTTGATACACCCCAAAATGGAAAGTGTGTCACTTATTTTGATACGGAGGAAGTATATAAAATTCGAAAAATAACGGAATGACAGTAAATTCTAGAAAAAAGTTAGTATTGACGAAGTACTTACGAATTTAAAAACTCACAAGGACGATTTCTATCACTTCCTCTTAATGTAATCATGTATATATTTTGACACATACCACTAACAAATTAACGACTCAACTCGTTCATAGGCATGGATGTTGGAACATAAAGGATCTATTACTGAAGATTGGATTATTACTGAAGGAAGTTACTACTGATCTGGATTTACTACTGCTAAAGGCAAATACTTACTGACGATCAAATTTACTACTGATGTTATATTTAGAGCTGATCGTGTTCGAGATTTTAGTAGAGTTAGTTATAGAATGTAAATCTTTATGTAATTCAATTGTAATCGATTCCTAAAATAACTAGGTTAATAAGTTAGGCTTCAAGGACTATTATATATAGTTCCTTATGAATTGTAAACATACGTGGTTGATCGAACGAATTAATACATTGAAGCTTTTTGTGATAAACTGTGTTCTTCGTTTTATTCTTATTCAATTCCAGTTTACATTGTTCTTAATCTAATAACATAAGTGTTAATCCGCTATAACTTCTTGTGTTAAGTAGATCTGAGTTTATAATAACTTGTTTGGTTATTCGATCCTGACAAGTGGTATCAGAGCTTTACGGTTCTAGATCTACGAATTAAGAACAACAAAAAGTTTCATACTTTCGATCTTAAAATTGTTAATCATGTCTGATAACAATGAAAGTACTCAAGCAAACAAAATTCACATTCTCACTCCCAATAATTTTGGGATGTGGAAAAACAGAATCAAGCAGTATATGCTTATTACTGATTATTCCATGTGGGAAGTTGTTGTTGAAGGCAACAAAACCATTCAGACTCAAGCATCAAGTTCATTAACTGAAGCAGACAAACTTAAGTGTGAAAAGGAAAAGAAAGACAGAAGAATTGAACTCAAAGCTCTAAGTACTCTTTTGCTTGCCATTCCAAACTACTATCAACATCTCTTTGTTGAATATGATGATGCAAAGAAACTATGGCAGGCTTTGGAAAAAAGGTTTGTTGGTACAAAGAGCACAAAAAGAAACATGAAGTCTTTTCTGAAACAAGACTTTGAAAACTTCAAAGGACAAAAGAATGAATCATTGTCTCAAGTATTTGATCGGTTCAACAAACTCATTGGTGAACTCAATCAAGTTGGTTATAAACCAGACAATGATGATGTCAACAGAAAGTTTCTCAGGTCTCTAGGTGAAGAATGGTCTATGTACACTGTGATATATAGACAAGGAGATGCACTAGAAGAAAAAGAACTTGATGAACTCTACAATGAACTGAGAGTGTTTGAATCTGAGGTAAGTACTAAAACTCCAAATCTACCTTCAAACAATGCTGCTTTTGTGTCAAATACAGGAACATGTCAGGAGGCTATGAAGAATGCAGTAACATAAGATTTAGTCATGTGCATACTGCATTGATTAGTGAGGATTTAGAACAACTCAATCCTGATGATTTGGAAGAGATGGATATTAAATGGCAGATGGCCATGCTAAGCTTAAGGACAAAGAGGTTTCTTAAAAGAACTGGAAGGCAAAATCTGTCTTACAACAAAGGTGATAGAGCTGGATTTGACAAAACCAAGGTTAAATGTTATAACTGTAGCAATCTGGGTCACTTTGCCAGAGAATGTCCAAGCAAAGATCAAAGATCAAGCTACAACAAAAACAGCACTTCCAACTCAACTGCCTTAGTATCTCAAGAAGGACAAGGGTATGACTGGAGCTTCCAAGCAGAAGAACATGCACAGAACCAAGCTCTCATGGCCTTTACTACTGATCAGTCTACTACTGAGGTACATTCTAAATCCTGCACTCCTGAATGCATTAAATCATACAAAGAATTAGACAAACTAAATAAAGAAACACTAGAAGAGATGATTTTAAATAGAAACAGAAGAATTGAATATAATGGTTGTATAGCTGATTTAGAAAACCAAATTAAAATCTATAAAATAACTTATCAAAAGATAAAAGATGAACTGCTACAAACCACTTATGAAAAAGAACATATTGAATTGAAATAAAAAGAAACTTTGATCAAACTTGAAGAATGTCAAATGGAACTAGAACAGAATAAACTAACCATTAAAAAGTTTGAAAGAAGTTCTAAAATTATCAATGAATTAACTAGTAATCAAACTACAGAAAAAGTTATTCATGGAGTGGGATATCATGCAGTCCCACCTCCAACAAATTTTATTCCTCCATTAAAGTCTAGTACAGAAAGAATTTTAAATGATTTAAAAATTGAAAATAAAACTGAATCTGAAACCAGTAATGAATCAAATGAATCTTCTGATGATGATCAAACAATGGAGTCAGATGAAACAAGTTTTCACACCACACAAAGTCAAACTGAATCCCCAAAATACAACTCAAAAAATATACCTACAATTTTAAGAAGGGGAAATCAAAGGAATTTAAACCAATTAAAAGAACAAAGAAAACCTGAAAATTCTAAATCAACAAAATTATCATGCTTAATTTGTAACAAAGTTAATCACATAGCTAAAAACGGTTACTTCAATTGTAACACCTCAAATTTTAATACCAAAAATTCGGCCAAAATAAAACATTTTATAAATAGAAGAACATCCTCAATTCGGATTTACAAAAACCTTGGTATGAAATCAGAGTATAAAAGTAGGTGTTACAAAATATATCATAACCAAGCTAAGACTAAATCCAATCTAGAGTTCTTCTATTCTAGGTCCCGCATCTCTATCCATGCGTACCTAAACCTTCGATCCTGAACCTGAGTACATAGCAAAACAAAACAAGGAGTACGTGAGACAAAAACGTCTCGTGAGCTACATGGGTTTAGACCCGATAATAAAATGAAATGTCACGTTTCATAAAACCAATCAATACACATATATA